>OV815985.1:12950420-14373701 GCA_929112965.1 Mythimna albipuncta
TGTTAGTAAGAATTTATCTAGAGCTGGGGCCTTATCTTGCTGTATGTTCTCGGGAAAAGCAGTTCCAGGATTACTCTCTTCTGATATGGGAAGTGGTGATATTAACTCCATAATTTTCTTCATTCGTGACTATAAAAAACATAATAACTTAAAAAGAATCACTTAATAATAAATAAAGCATTAATGGACAGACGTAGGCAGTGACCTACTACTACGACTGCTTATTTTATACCAGTGGTGCGCCCTCGCTTTGCGTTGGTTAATAAGATTTCTCATGGGAATTTCGGGATAAAAAGTACCTATCCAAATTATCCCTGATGAACCCAGGGATAATGTAGTATTCTAATGGTTAAATGGAAGAATAGTACACAGAAGAATAGTACATGGAACAAAATCGTACTGGTATTTAAGTTTTCCCCTATTCAATTACCAAAATAAAAAAAAAACACAATACATACCTTAGCTGCTTGAGTCGACATTGCTCTTTTATTTGATGTTTTCGTACTTTATTTTGTACTTTATTTAAAACACAATAAGAAAAACAATAATAAATACAATTTAAAACGTTATTATGGCTGTAACTGTTTTTTTTTGGTACTATTCAACGAGAACGATGTTTTTGTCGCATAACTTGCACGGAAATAAACAGGTCACGACAGGTTTGTTTATAGTAAACGCCTCATAGTCTATCACCTATGTCGGTTGCGATAACAAGTAGTGTCACTTGCGCTACAAAAAATTGATCGCAAGGAGCTTGCGATTAAAATGCTTGTTGTCGCTTACGTTATGGCTTTAAAAATATATGTATTTACGATAATGTTAGCACTTGCTACAACTTTATAACGGTTAAATTTTGGCGGGAAATGTCAACAGGGATAGATCCGTTATGGTTTAAAATACTACTTACGATAAAAAAAGCATTTTCGACAAAAGTGTCGCTTACGATAATTTGGCGGTAACGGCTCGATATATTTAATTAAGAACACTAATTAAAACATAAAACAGGTTAATCCATAACCCATAACAAAAATAAATTATTTACCAAAATTTTGAAATCTCGTCTCTAAATCAGGAATGAATTAACTAAGCATGCTCTGTCGTCTGTCGCCTATTATAGAAAAAAAAAACGTTTGGCTACAAAACACGTAATACGTTTGACGACGGTTGGCCTAATGGCTGAGCGATTGACTGCTGCGCAGCGTGTCGCGGATTCGATCCCCGCACGGAACAAATTATATTTGAATGATCTGCAAGTAGTTGTTCCGGGTCTGGGTGTTTGTGTATGTGAGTTTCTTTGTTTGTAAACGCACCCACAATATAGGAAGAAATCCCTAGTGTAGCGCAACGTTTTATTAAAAAAAAAAAAGTGTTTACAATGTGAGTTGGCAACCAATATCATTATTATTAACCTAACTTCCTTTTATTTATTTTTCAGGTCCTTTTCAAATAAGACTGTATACAAGGAGTTTTTGAACAAACGTACACAAAGCTCTATCTGGGAACATTTCTTGAGAGCTGATAATGGACAGAAATCTAAATAATAATAATAATAATGAATAGAATGTAAGCATTGTAAAAAAAATTTGAAAACTCCTGGTGGCGCAACTGGAGCGTTACACACTCACATGCGTGCCAAACATATCGGAGAGATGCCGCAAGATCAGGAGTCACAAAGACCGAGTACGTCAACGTCTAGTAGTGGTGTAATTCAAACACGAAAACGTACGAATTCGAATGAACCTTTACAAAAGAAAATTAAACTCACTGATTATTTTTCAAATATGGAGGTTCGAGTGACGAGAATGGCTGCACTGGATGGGATACCATGGAGCACATTTTGTACTTCAGAAGATATGAGATATCTTTTTAAAAAGTCTGGCTACGATGTGCCGAAATCTTCTGCGACTATAACACAGATAATTCTAAAACAGAATGATGACACAAAAAATAAATTGAAAAATCAATTGAAAATTATGAAGTCTGAAAATAAAAGATTTACAATCACGTTTGATGAGTGGATGTCTACCCGTAATAGAAGGTTTATGAATATAAATATCCACAATAAAGACTTTGATATGGCCAAACATAAAAATTTGGGACTTGTACGGATACAGGGATCAATGCCAGCTGAAGTAGGCACTCAATTATTACAGCAACGTTTGAGTGACTTCGGTTTAATTCTGGAAGATGACATAATTGCTTTCACAACAGATGGAGCAAGTGTAATGGTCAAAATGGGTAGAAATTTTGACGGCCACCACCAATTGTGTTTGGCTCATGGGATACAACTAGCAGTCCTTGAAGTTTTATATAAAACACAAAAATCTCCAGAACCTGAAGTGCAGGAGGATGTCTCAAATACCGGCGCTGAAGAAGCAGAGGAAATTGAAGAAGATGAGGATGCGTTTATTGTAGAATCGACCAGAGTACTAGAATCGGATTTTTTATACAAAGATACTATAAAAAAATTAAGAGATCTAATAAAATCTTTTAAAAACTCCTCTTTGAAAAACGACTTGTTGCAAAAGTATGTTCTAGAAGAAAATGGTAAAAATATTGACCTAATACTAGACTGTAAAACACGATGGAACAGCTTGTCAGATATGGTAGGCCGATTCCTCAAATTAAAATCATGCGTTTTTAAGGCGTTATTAGATCTGAAATCGAATATAAAATTTACAGACGAAGAGATCCAAGACCTTCACGACATTCATAACAGCTTGGATGTAATAAAAACTACAGTTATGTCATTATGTCGCCGGGATTCAAACTTATTGACAGCCGACGCTGCGCTTCGATTTATGTTGGAAAAACTTGATCGTCAGTCAAACCATCTCAGTGGAAAACTAGCCACATCTCTTAGAAAGAGAATAAAGGAAAGGCGAACGAATGTATTCGGTGTTTTGCAATATTTGCATAACAATGAGGAATTTTTCAAAACTGCTGCCACTGAATATTTCACGAAACCATCGTCGGATGAAATACGAATGTATATAGTCGAACTGTTGGAACGGTTGAAATATAATTCTACACAAAAATGTACAAATTCACAACCCCAACCGAGTGCATCGGACGCAATTGCCACCAGTGACGATGATGACGAGGAGTTGACAATCGCACAACAGTTGGATAAAGAAATAAACAAAGTGACCGTAAATAAACAAATTTCAATAGTAAACACAGATCTCCATTCCATTATTAGGGTAGAAATGTGCATTTACGACAGCGCTGGCGGCGGTCGCGAAGTGTTTTTGACTGCAGCGTATAATTATTTGCTTTCGATAACACCTACAAGTGTTGAAGCTGAGCGAGCCTTTTCATCAGCCGGATATTTTTGTAGTGAATTTAGAAGTTCCCTGAGTGACAAAACTTTAAATGCTTTGTCATTTATGAGGTCATACTTTCAAGAAGAAAGATTATCTTCGGGAAGAAAAAATATGGTTTGATTTGTTCCTGAATAAATTTTTTTTTTGTTTAAATATTGTTTTCATTTTGATAATTCCTTGAATATAAGATAGTAAATGACAATTGTAAAAATTGTAGATACTCTATCTACAATATTTACCAAAAACATAGTCGATTAAAAAAAATAGGAAAAATTACGTAATTACGTAATTACGGAATTTGAGAAAAAAGTTGCGTAATTAGTTACGTAATTGACATTTCCGTAATTTTGAAAGCCCTAAACGTGCCTTTGTTTTGTGTTTTTCCATTAGCAAATATCATAGTGTTGTACGATGAAAAGTTAGATTTCAAATAAATGCAAAACTATTCACTCTGTGATTCAAAGTACAAGTGGGTCTTTTTTAGTGCGTCTTTTCAAGTGCTTGCATTGTTACTCAGATATCGTAAACCAAACATTTCTATGAGCTGAAACTTTATTTGTATTATGTCCGTCTATCATACTAAGTAATAAGACACTACATTGAGCCGTATGACTCACCGAGTTCTCGGTATAGTTGTGTAAACATACCTTTTTTTTTTGTCGGCGTTTGGGTCGGATACTTGACGCGTGTTTTTGTTTCGCTTATCGTATGAAAAAAATGTATAGAGAGGGTCTGTTCTTTTTATTTATAATTGTAAGTTGATGTGTATAATAATGAATGCTACAGTTCTTTTTGTTAAATATGGTTTTGTTTTATAAATATGACGAATTTTGTACACAAAACTGGGAAATAGTCCATCACACTACATTCAAGTTCAAATTAGTAGTACATTACAAAGTGAGTTTACACAAAACCCTACATAATCAGATAGCTTATTTTATACCAATTTCACTAACGTAAAGTTCGTTGAGCTAGGATGCGTATTTTCTGAGATATCGTCGTTTTAGTGAACGCGGGAAAGTCGGGTCGCAGTGTCGGGTTTCGCTACGACCGCCGGTCATTTGCGCGGCCCAGGTGCGTGCCAGTTCACCGGGTATACCTACTGACGTGCTAATAGACAGCGGATCGCGCGTTTCGCTTATCTCGGAATCGGTTTTAAAATACTTTAAGTATACCCAATTACCCACATATCAGGTATTACGCGGCATAGGTGATCAAAATATTGAGTGTAATAGTCGCGTAACATTAATTGTAGAATTTAGCGAAATTTCATTAGAGGTGGATCTTTTCGTTGTACCCCCGAATTGCCTAAACGTGCCAGTGTTATTAGGAACCGATGTTTTGAACCGTGAGGGGGTGACGTACATTCGTGCAAACAATGAGCAATGCATTACTCGAACTCCTAGTTCGGTGGGTCAAAATGTATTGCTCGTCAACTTAAGTGATCAGATTTCGATTAATACGCCACTTGAAGGTAGCGATCGTGAAAAATTAATGTCGATAGTAAATGAGTTCAAGGAATTCTTTATTATTGGGACTGCTTTAACAACGGTTACAACTGGTAAGATGCGCATTGAGTTGACGAGTGAGACACCGATTTGTTATAGGCCGTACAGACTTTCATTTGACGAAAAATTGAAAGTTCGTGATATTTTAAAAGATTTGCAAGACAAAAGGATAATCCGCGAATCCAACTCTCCATACGCAAGTCCGATTATTCTCGTTAAGAAAAAGGACGGCAAAGATCGCTTGTGTGTTGATTACCGCGCGTTGAATTCGATTACTGTGAAAGATCGCTATCCTTTACCCTTGATAGAAGACCATATTGATCGCCTTGGTAAGAGTAAGTTCTTTAGTTGTTTAGATATGGCAACAGGCTTCTATCAAATAGAGCTGGATAGCGAGTCTGTAGCGAAGACCGCCTTCGTGACCCCGGAAGGACATTACGAATTTTTGAAAATGCCGTTTGGTCTCGCAAACGCGCCAGTAGTATATCAACGAATCATCACGAATACGCTTAAATCGCTAATAGACTCTGGTAAGGCCCTAATTTTTATTGATGATGTGTTGTTATTGGCGTCTTCTATTGATGAAGCAATCGAGAACGTACGCGAGGTATTAAAAATACTGACTTCAGCTGGGTTCTCTATTAACTTAAAGAAAAGTACGTTTGTGGCTACAGAAGTTGAGTACCTAGGTCGAACTATCTCTGAGAGTCAGGTTAGACCGAGCGCACAAAAAATTAAGGCAATGATTGACTCCCCTGTGCCCACAAACGTAAAACAGGTTCGACAGTTACTTGGTTTAGCAGGGTATTTTCACCGCTATATACCTGGCTACGCATCTAAGACTGTTCCCATTGCTAGTTTAACACGGGGTAACGTTAAATTTTATTTATTTATTTTATTTATTTAACAATTCATGTACACACTTAACTTACATAAAAAAAGAAGACAGAAACAGAAAAATAGGTACATAGGTGATGCTTATTTCTAACGAAATCTCTTCCAGCATACCCGCGAAAGGAGAATTAGAAAAAAAAGAGAAGTAGACACCGTGTGTAAAAGTGACAGGAAAAGAAACAAACAAAACAATTATTATAAGAATATACCTACCATATAAAAATATATATACTATCATAAATATAAACATACATATAATAGAATAAATACCGCAAAAAATACATACTGACCATATTATATTATATAATTATAAATACATACTAATAAGCAACTATGACGAAACAGAAAGATAGTGTTCTTTCACCCTTTTTTTGAAAACTGCAAGAGTTTGGCAGCCCCTAATGTCAGGCGGTAGTGAATTCCACAAACGTACAGCATGGGAAGTGAAGGAGTAGGAATAGAAATCGGTGGAATGGGGAGGGGATTGAAGAAGATATTTACGATGTGACCTGCAGGGAGCATCAGAAGGACGAGAGAAGGAAAAGCGTTCCCGCAGGTAAGAGGGAGTTTTAGGGTTAAAAAGGATGTTAAATAGCAGACATAATATCCGAGTGTTCCTGCGAAGTCGAATAGGGAGCCACTTGAGTACCTTGCGAAAGTCAGAGACATGATCATACTTTTTAAGGTTGAAAACAAAACGAATACAAATATTTTGCAAACGCTCAAGTTTATTTAAAAGCTCCTCGGTGGCATCCAAATAACAGGCATCAGCGTAATCTATGATGGTCTGAATAAGTGTTTGGGCAAGGGAAATTTTGGTCTTCAAGGGCAAAAAGGTCTGAAGGCATTTCAACGAGTGAAACGTGTAGTGCACTTTGCGACTGACTTCAGCGACATGGGCAGCCCACGATAAATTTGAGTCCATAGTCACCCCAAGGTTTTTAGCCGTCTTTACGTAGTCAATCTGAACTCCACTCAACCAGAGTGGAGACAGAGACGCAAGATCCAACTTGTTCCGCATATACCTGCCACCGATAACCAAAGCCTGGGATTTCTTGGGGTTAATTTGCAACCCAAATGACCGCGACCACTCCCCAATCAGCTCCAGGTCATTGTTAACGGCGGACACTGCGGCTTCTGCATCTTCCACACGAAAGTGATGGTACAGCTGCAGGTCGTCAGCATAGAGATGGAAGTTAGAGGAAATGACTCTAGTGACAGAGTTAATAAAAATAGAAAAGAGGAGAGGAGAGAGAACGCCACCCTGAGGCACACCCGCAGTAAGATAACACCAATCCGATGAAGACTCGTCAAGGCGTACCCGCTGCGAGCGGCCATTAAGATAGGAGTGAAACCAACTAATTGTGGAGGAGGAAAAATTTAAAGATTTAAGAATGCCAAGAAGGATATCGAAATCAACAGAATTGAAGGCACTGCTAAAATCCAGAAGAACAAGTAATGTAAGAGACTTGTGGTCCATGGCCCAGCGGATGTCATCAGTAACCTTCAAAAGGGCTGTGACAGTGCTGTGACCAGGCCGAAAACCGGATTGGAAAGGGCTGAGAATAGCATTACTAGAAAGAAAGAGAGAGAGTTGCTGATGGACAATATGCTCAAGAACTTTTGAAAGATAAGGAAGGATGAAAATTGGTCTGTAGTCAGTCAGTGAGACCGGGTTAGGGATTTTGGGTAAAGGGATTATATGGGCTTGTTTCCAGACATCAGGAACAGCGCTAGAAAACAAGGAAAAGTTAAAAATGTGGGTTAAGACGGGAAGTATTGCTGGGAGGATTGGGAAAATCATTCTTGAACATATATTGTCATTGCCAACTGCTGAAGAGGAGATAGCCTGAATGGATTTTTAGACATCGGTTTCACTCACAGATCTAAATTCAAAGGATGAACACTGCGGCAATGGCAAACAAGACAACTTATTCAGCGTATCTGATTTGACGTGCGGATCTATAGTTACAGGGGGAAGTGAGAAATGCTTGTTTAGAGCACACACGTCAGTATCATTGCTGGAAACAGCAGGGGACTTACCAATGCCGACAGTTTTCAAAAATTTCCAGACTTCGGAAGAGTTCCGGTTGTCCAGAGAATTATGGAAGTAGCGTCTCTTTGCATCTCTACACAAACGACTGCAACGATTACGCAGCTCTTTAAACAAGCTCTGGTTGTGCTCGGAAGGACAGCGCTTGATCCTCCTTTTGGCTCGATCTCTACTGGCCATCGCATCCTTAATGGTGGGAGTGAGCCAGGGAGCCGGGGCATACCGAACTCTAAATCGACGAATCGGGGCGTGTCGATCGTAAAGACTAAGTAATTTACTGTTGAAAGTATTAACCATATCGTCAATAGAAGAACTATGGAAAACATCAGTCCAGTCTACGCCGACAGCATCTCGAAGCAATGCCTCCAGATCCATGCCCTTGTAGTTCCGTAGGAAAATATGTTGTGGCTTGCGTTTAGGAGGACGAATCTTATACGACATAAAAATTAAATCGTGGTAAGAAAACCAAGCGGTGAGCTGGCCGTGGACAGATACGTTATTGGTTTTAGAAACAATCATAAGATCCAAAAGAGAAGGAGAGCAATTAGGAAAATGATGAGTAGCTGAGAGAGGCAGAATACTGAGGTTAAAAGAAGATATGAGAGATTGAAGTTTCTGAGAAAGAGAGTCATTTTTAAGGAGACACGTGTTAAAATCACCCATCAAGACCACGTGATCATAGGTAGGACAGAAAGTATTTAAAAGTGTTTCGAAAGAATCAAAATAATCGATACTGAGGTTAGGACTATACAATACTCCAAGAAGCATTTTAACATGATGTAGAGAAATTTCTACAAAAAGATGCTCTGCTGACCCCGTGTAGGAAGATGGTGATGCACTGATGATTTTATAAGGAATTCCAGCACATAAATACATGGCAACACCACCACCACCCTTCCCCGTTCTGTCGTTGCGAATAAGAACGAAGCCAGGAAGAGAATAGTGAACCGATAAAAGAGAAGGTTTTAGAAAAGTCTCAGAGATCAGTAAAGCATCTAGATGTGCACAGTTAATGGATGCCAGAAGATCAGAGTAATGGCTAGGGACACTCTGAGCATTTATGTGGGCTATATTAAGGTTATTGGGATATTGAGAAAACAAGGAGGAAATCTGATCACCAAGATTCAGGGGAGAGGAAGAACTACTCGCCGCACTAAGAAAGCTGCTAGAAGAGGAAGAACAAGAGAAGAAGTCATCATCAAACTTACCATCCATCAAAGTTGCAAAATATTAAAGAATAAAAATATAAATAGATAATAAATTAATATATACTCAAGAGAACCAAAACTAAAAATAATTACTTAATACGCTAACTAATAAAACCACCCAAACGCTAATGATGGAAGAGATTTAACAACAGTTTTTACAGTTACACATATAAACTTTTGAAAGAGAATAACAGTCTTTATAAACGGGAACAGGCTACGTTAATTTATGGTAGGAAGAACAAAACGTACAAACTGACATTTATTGTAACTGACAGACGTCAAATGTCATGTCACACCAATCAATTTACAAAACAAAAATTAAAACAAAATAAAACGGAATATCTACCGACAGATATTCTAACAGTTAAGAAAAAGATAAAATAGTAAATTATAAGAAAGTATGGGTAGAAATAAAAGTGTAATTAAAGTGTACCGACAGAACCAACTACAATAAAGCGACAATAGTAGTACAGCAATTTATAGGACAGCCAATTCAGCGGCGGGCCTTTCTCATAACTTTTCCTTTAGGGGTAGCTGTTTTGGCCGATGTAGCCGCACCTGCAGGCAAGGCTGAAGGAGCAGGCCCGTGGTCAATAGGTGAAGCAGCGCTGCCAGCGGTGGGAAATAGCGCGAACAAGTTATATAGCTCACCCATAGTCGCTATCTTTCGGCGAGACTTGTCGGGCGTCATGATAACAACCTTGCCCTCAGTAGACCAGCAGCTATTGATTCCAAAGTGCTTGCGGGCGGCCATGAAGACTTGATGCCGTACTTTAGTCAAGAACTCCGAAATGGTGACCCCGCTCCCTTTGAGTGAAGTTTTAGCATCCCAGATCAGCCGACGATGCTCCATTACCTTGAATCGCACCAGTACAGGTCTAGTGTTACCCCTGGAGGCTCCAAGTCTGTGGCACACATTTAAAGACTTCAGTTTAAAGTCATCTATATGTAACTGCTTCGTAATAATTTGTAACAATGTGTCCGTCAACTTTTCACCGGGCTTCTCAGGAATACCATGGAACAGCAAAACTTTCCTTCTCATTGCAGTTTCATGACCATCTAGACTCAGTGACAAATGTTCTATTTGTGTCTTAAAGTGAGAAAAGGTTTTACATATGTTGGGTTTAGGAGTGAATGAAACCACTGATGATAGCTTTCAACATTTATTTCCAAAATGGGCCTGCTTACCTAATTGTGGGAGTCGTACATGTAGTGGAAGTTCTCCCTATGTACAATACTGATCAACCAATAGAAATCACCCAAAATGCAAAACCAAAATTATATTCATATCTCGAGGTCGGCGACAACGAATGTGCACGGGTAATCATCCTGTCCCTTTCGCTCGCACGCGCGCCTCCATCAGTAGCGTGGCCTGTTCGCACACTATAAAGGCTTCCGTGCCCCGCGCAGACCCGCAGTACAGTGACCAGTTGACTCCAGAGCACACGCGTAGAACGAAGTTGCGGCAAATGATTATGTGAATGCTACATCACTCCCTCCTAAGCAAAGCGAACCACGGGCTTCACGTTCCTTCCGGATCTTGTGGTGTATGGCTGGCTTGGATGTGTGCATAGACGGTTGGTTTTATCAGGAGTAGCGTCATCCGCGATTTCTTCTGACTCGTTAAGAATGTAAGCAGGTTTGAGCCTATCCAAGGATATCACTGATGTTCGTAGCGGTAATTTGATCTTGTAGTATTTGTCGTAGCGCTTAATCACTTCGTAAGGTCCATCATATGGCGGCGTTAGCGGGGGACGAACTGCATCGTTTCTCACGAAAACATGTGTGCACGTTGCGAGGTCCTTGTGAATGAACGGCCGTGTGCGACAGTGGTGCGATTGTGGTGCGGTCTTTATTGCTGCCATTGTTTCTGTGAGGCGGCGCACGTAGTCGTTATCATTAATATTTGCCTTTGCGGGTAATATAAAATCCGATGGTAAGCGGAGAGTGGTACCATACGTCATCATTGCTGGGCTTAAATTGTTATTGGTGCGTAAAGCTGTTCGCAAACCCAATAAAACACTCGGCAACTCTTCTGCCCATTGCGTTGTAGCCCCACGAGCCATAAGAGCTGCCTTCAAAGTGCGATGAAGTCTCTCAATTTGACCATTCGATTGTGCGTGGTATGCCGTGGTCCGTATTCTTGTGATTCCAAACTTCATCATTAATGACCTGAATAAAGACGATTCAAATTGGCGTCCTTGATCTGTAGATATTCTTAGGGGGCATCCAAAACGGGCAATCCAGCTTTCATAAAATACTTTGGCGATGATCTCGGCGGTGATCTCATAAACGGGTACAACTTCTGGCCATTTGGTGCAACGATCGATCATGGTCACACAGTATCGGTAATCATTAGACAGTCTCAGTGGGCCAATCACGTCGATATGAACATGTTCGAATCTTGCCGACTGTGGAAAATCACTGAGCGGGGTCACAACGTGGCGATGAATCTTTGACCGCTGACAGTCGATGCATGTTCGGGTCCAGTTGATGACTTCCTTGTTCATATTTGGCCAAAAGAATTTCGAACATATCTGTTTTCTTGTGCATTTGATACCAGGATGACATAAGCCGTGTTGTGCTTTAAATGCAGCAAAACGGTACGTTGTTGGTAAGTAAGGTCGTGGTGTACCAGTAGACGTCTCACACGTGATTGGGCGGCTGATACCAGGCATTGTGACGTCAGTGAACGTCAGGTTCGATTGCTTCCTTAACTGTTTTAAAACTGGGTCGTTTTCTTGATCACTGGCTAGCTCGGTGTAATCGATGTTTGATGGGCACTGTATATCTTCAATGCGTGATAGTGCGTCAGCCACCGGGTTAGATTCCCCTTGTATGTATTTAATACTCGAGCAAAATTGACTGATAAAGTGCAACTGCCGTTCTCGGCGTGGTGTGTCGGTAGTACTCGGTGGGCGCGATAGGGCGCAAGCGAGTGGCTTGTGATCCGTAAACACCGTTACATCACCTCCTTCTATTAGTCTTCGAAAGTGTTTGACCGCCGTATATATCGCTAATAGTTCGCGGTCATATACACTGTAGCGGCGTTGAGTTTCACTCATGTTTTTTGAGAAATATGCCAGAGGTCTCCACTCGTTCTGTATTTTTTGTTGTAATACTGCTCCAAGGCTGATATCTGAGGCGTCTGTCATCAAGGCGAGGGGGCTTCCAGGCATCGGGTGCACCAAGTCTGTCGCTGCTAGAATGCTTTGTCGGCATTTCTCAAAAGCTAATTCGGCCTGCGGCGTCCATTCGATGGGCGTTTTATCATTACGTTTCTGGTTATGAAGATATTTGTTTAGCTCGTTTTGTAAGTTGGCTTGGCGGGGTATGCAGCTGCGATAAAAATTGAGCATGCCGAGGAATCGGCGCAACTCTGCGATCGTTTTGGGTTTCGGATAGTTGCATATGGCTTTCGTTCGTTCGTCTGTCGGTTTGATGCCGTTTTCCGATACTTCGTAACCGAGGAAATTAATCTTGTTCTTGCCAAACTCGCATTTTTCTATGTTCAGCATGACACCGTATTGTTTTAGGCGCTGCAAAACATGACATAGGAGTTGTTTGTGTGCCTCCTCATTCTCTGTATATAACAGTATGTCATCGACGTAACAAAAACAATTATCTATCCCGCGCAGCACTCGATGCATGAATCGTTGAAATGTTTGGCTAGCATTCCGTAAGCCGAACGTCATGCATTTAAATTCGAACAGCCCGAAAGGTGTGATTATGGCTGTTTTTTGGGCGTCTTCATCTGCTATTGGGATCCAGTAATATGCCATTTTGAGGTCTAGCTTCGAGTATATTTTCATATTGTGCAGCTGGTATGTGAAATCTTGTATACGGGGTATAGGGTAACGATCTGGCTGAGTAGCTGCGTTCAATCTTCGATAGTCGCCGCAAACTCGTAGTCCTCCATCTTTCTTTTTGACTATGTGTAGCGGACTCGCCCAAGGACTCTTTGATGGTCTGCATATGCCCAGTTCCATCATGTGCTCGAATTCTTCCCTTGCAGCCTTATATTTATCCGGTGGTAAGGGACGGGCTCGGGCAAAAAGTGGAGGGGTGTTTGTAGTGTCTATACGATGCACGACGTCGTGTTTCGGTGGTTCCTTTAGGGTCATAGGGCGGAGCACTTCTGGGTACCGCTTCAAGATATCAAAATATACTTGATCGGTACTGATGACATGTACAGTTTCTTCGCTTGTAGCAACTTCGAAGGCGTCAATTGACAAGTCTGTAACATTGTCGACGAGCTTCCTTTTGTGAAGATCAACGAGGAGTTTGAAATGACGTATGAAATCTGCTCCCAGAATTGAGGTCTTCACGTCCGCCACGACGAATTTCCATAGAAAACTGCGACGTAAACCAAGATTTATCCTTATCGTTTTTTCACCGTAAGTGTTGATTGGTGTATTGTTTGCGGCATATAAACGGTAGGCGCTTGCGGTCGTTCCCTTTCTTTTATTTGTGGCGGCCAACACTGATATGTCTGCGCCCGTGTCCACGAGGAAACGCTCCCTGGTGTCGCGATCGAAGACACAAAGGCGGTTAGTGGTGCAGGGAACATCGACGTCCGCCGCCGTCGATGTTGTAGCTAGTTTAACGACGTTTGGTTCTTTCTTCTACAGCACGGTGATTCGCAACGTTTTGCCTTGTCGCCGAAACGAAAATGATATCTACACTCCCATGTAGGATCACCGGGCTTTATTGAAGGCTTGTTATTCTGACGACGCCGCGATTGTGAACGCGAGTGCGACCGGAACGGGGGTCTACGACGCTGCATTGAACGTCCGCGTAACTCGGCCACTTCTAAGCATAACTTTTCCATTTGCTTTGAAAGGACTTCCAAATGTGCAGACATTACTGGGTCCTGCGAAGTTGTGGATACTGCAGCAACTGTCGCCGGTTCAGAGTACTCCACCATCTTATCGGCCATCGCGGCGAGGGTATCAAGTGAAGATTCCGTGTTTACTGATAATACGACGCGCACTTGTGTGGGTAGGTGGTTGAGCCATTCTATCTTCAATCCTTCGTCTGTTATCATGCCACTTCCCAATTCTCGCATTTTTCGCAGCAGCTGTGTGGGTTTTTGGTCACCTAATTCCAGACCACTGATAAGCTTCTGGAAGTTTTTCACGTCTGACTTGTCGTACACGGTGAGTAGGCGATTCTTCACAGCGATATATTTATCTGTTGCCGGCGGGTTATATAAAATGTCCGTAATGTGCTGTAGGTCGGTGGTTTGCAATTGTTGCAGGACGTAACGAAATTTTTGGTCATCCGAAGTCTTCAGAGGATCCACGACGGCTTCGAACTGTATGAACCAGGCTCGTGGAATCTCTCTCCAGAACGGTAATAGTCTGGATTGGACGGAAATTGCTGACAAGTCGGGTTCCGTCTTCATTGTTTTGCTTCCTTCTCCTGTGTTCTCTTGCGACATTTTTTGTTTCGGGGTCACCAATGTTGGGTTTAGGAGTGAATGAAACCACTGATGATAGCTTTCAACATTTATTTCCAAAATGGGCCTGCTTACCTAATTGTGGGAGTCGTACATGTAGTGGAAGTTCTCCCTATGTACAATACTGATCAACCAATAGAAATCACCCAAAATGCAAAACCAAAATTATATTCATATCTCGAGGTCGGCGACAACGAATGTGCACGGGTAATCATCCTGTCCCTTTCGCTCGCACGCGCGCCTCCATCAGTAGCGTGGCCTGTTCGCACACTATAAAGGCTTCCGTGCCCCGCGCAGACCCGCAGTACAGTGACCAGTTGACTCCAGAGCACACGCGTAGAACGAAGTTGCGGCAAATGATTATGTGAATGCTACACATACAAATGACTTGAAGTCGGTGAAATCCTTGGATAGCGAAGCAAGGTCCGTGTGTGTGGTATCAGTTCCGCCTGTAACTCTTTGCAGCTTATCCTCATAGTCCCGCATACGAGAAGTAAACAGTTTTTCAAGTTCCGCCATACTTTGTAAAAGCTTGCTGTCCATGATGTAGCAAAAATTGTTCAACTGTTGCGGTTGTGATAGGGAGAAAGTAAGAAGCGAAGGTGGGTTTAAAAGTTATTCAGCACATATAAATAGAAGAAAGAGTTAAATAACTATTTTAATTAAATATTTAAATGAAGAGCTATAAAAGTATGTTTACTTGTCAAGCCTACCCACGTAGGAAAACTACTTTTACTGGGGCGAAGAGCAAGAAAACTCCCGTAATTATCTAATCGGTTGTCTTACAAATGAACCTGTGCTGGCTATTTTCGATCCCTTATTACCAACCGAGTTGCATACGGACGCGAGCTCCATCGGTTACGGCGCAGTTCTTATTCAGGTGCATGAGAATGGTAAACGGCGAGTAGTGGCGTATTTTAGTAAAACTACCCAAGGTGCCGAACCGCGATGCCATTCTTATGAGCTTGAAACGCTCGCAATTATTAAAGCTTTACAACACTTTCGCCACAATTTATTGGGGAGTACGTTTAAAATCGTGACGGACTGTAACGCGCTTAAAATGACAGAACGTAAGAAAGATCTTTTACCACGTGTCGCGCGTTGGTGGATTTACATGCAGGATTTCAACTTTACGATAGAGTACAGAAAAGGCGTTATGATGCAACACGCAGATTATCTAAGTCGAAACCCTGTTGATGTTCTCCAAATAATTAGACCGAAAAACTGGGCACAGATTGCTCAATCTGCGGATGAGGAAACTCTTACGCTGATTGACAAAGTCAACAATAATGAGTTAGACTCCTCCCGGTATGTCGTTCGTAACGATCTCCTGTATTATAAATACACCTCCACGGGCCAAGAGCCAAGGCTACTATGCTTCATTCCTAAAGGGCACCGATTAATTCTCTTAAGGGTATTTCATGACCAGCATGACCATATAGGTGCAGACAAGACCGTTGACCTAATTTTGCGTCATTTTTGGTTCCCAGGGCTCTACGCCTTTGTACGAAAATACGTGGGTCATTGTTTGATTTGTCTTTCGTCGAAGAAAGTTCCTAGGGCTCCTCATTACCCGATTTCATCATGGCATAAGCCAGATATCCCATTTAACACGGTCCATACTGATGTATTAGGCCCCCTACCTATTTCTAATGATAAAAAGTATGTACTGCTTATTGTAGATGCCTACTCTAAGTATTGTTTATTTTATGCGATGAAAAGACAAGATTCCAACGAATTAAAGCAAATGTTTACAAATGCTGTTTCCCTATTTGGTGCTCCCAAACTTATTGTTTAAGATAGAGGACGAATGTTTGAGAGTGCGAGTTTTCGGGACTGGGTTACTGAAATGGGTGGCGAAATTCACTTTGTGACTCCCGAGATGCACAATGAGAATGGTCAGGTCGAGCGCTATTGTCGTACTCTGCTCAATATGTTGCGCATAGAGGCGTCTAAGCCTGACAGTAAATGGTCCGATTCCTTGTGGAAAATGCAGCTCGTTATCAACTGCACTAAACACAAAACCACTCAGATCTCACCTTTACAATTGCTAATTGGTGTTCAAGCAGTCACGCCAGTCATAAGAACACTTGTTCGCGATATCGCTATTGAAGACGTGCGACCGAATCGCAAAGGGTTAAGAGAATTACAAAGACAGCGTGCTAGCGAATTGCTTGATCAGAATAGACGTAAACAAGATGAATACGTTAATAGAAATCGGAAGGTCAAGCGCAAGTTTAATATGAATGATAATGTGTTTGTAATAAAAACTTCTCAAGTTACAGGCAAGCTGGATTCGGGGATGCGAGGGCCATATCGTGTGGTGAAAGTCCTTCCCCACGATCGATATGAACTACAGTTGTTAACTGGTTCGTATGGCAAAGTTACTCAGGCTGCCGCTGAGCATATGGTTGCTTGGCGAGGAGAGTGGACCCCCGAGTCGTGTGCCACGTTTTTTGATAGTAAGTACATTTTTGTATTTACTGTTTTGTTTAATCATGTATTGTACCAAATGTGTTCGATTACATTGACTGAAAGAGTCACGTGTAGGTACATGCATAATGTATATATGGGCATCGAGCAACGGCTCTGCCAAGACATGCTAACTGGGCGCCTCTGTCTGTTTATGTGGGCATTGAGCAACGGCTCTGCCAAGACATGCTAACTGGGCGCCTCTGTCTGTTTATGTGGGCATTGAGCAACGGCTCTGCCAAGACATGCTAACTGGGCGCCTCTGTCTGTTTATGTGGGCATTGAGCAACGGCTCTGCCAAGACATGCTAACTGGGCGCCTCTGTCTGTTTATGTGGGCATTGAGCAATGACTCTGCCGAGACATGCTAACTGGGCGCCTCTGTCTGCTTATGAGGGCATCGAGCGAAGGCTCTGCCGAGACGTGCTAACTGGGTGCCTCCGTCTAGAAGTGTTGTATTCAATTACAACAAACATGTTTAGATTAAGTACTTAATAAGAATATTACTAATAAATGCTATTTTCTCTCTTTTAGATGAAGATCACACAAGTGATGGAAACGCAGACACACACCAGGGTCCACCAGTTCATGATGCAGCCATTGCCATGAGCCCTTCGCATCACCCGAGTCCACTTGCCGAAGATCGTGACTGCAACGAACATGGACCACCATCTGAACATTGTGATTGAGGACAACCACACGTCAGGAGAGGCCGTATTAGCATCAAGAACGTTATCTTCACTCTGCCCTGCGGTCGTACCTATAAAAGCAGAGCGCAGCCAGCACTCGCCCCTTACTTCTTGCCCAGCTGCCGTCGTGATAGCATCGTATCGTAATATTGTTGTATTTTTATTTTCTTGTCTGAGTTTATAATTGTAATTATTTTAGATTGATTAAAGACTAGTTTCTAGTCATTTGGTTATTTTTTTAAGTAAAATTATTATCAACCGCCATTAATATGTTAATGATTTGTCATTTTCTTGAACGGAATTAATGTTGAACAAAGATTTAAGGTGATTATTTATCAATTGACGCTTATTATCGTAACGCTCACATAAAAGCTTCCATGCTTCGGAATAATTTCCCTGAGAAACTTCCAAATTTGCGATAACCCGAGCTGCTTCTCCTTCAAGATACGATTGTAAATAATGATATTTGTGAATACTTTCGATTTTATTGTTATTATGAACCAGTGAAAGAAACGTTTCTTTAAATTCGAGCCACTTGAAATACGTACCATCGAAATTTGGAATTTTAATCACTGGTAATTTAAATCCTAACGCATTACAACTGTGATCGTTATGGTGACACGTTGCCATGGAAGAATTATTTTGAGATTTATTCTCATCATTTTGGAGGCTTGAATGTTTTTTAATTAAACCTTGAACTAGGGCAATACAAATGGTAAAAATTGTTTTCAATTAAATCTCTAGTAACTAGTTCGCTACTTTGATTGTCCGCGTTGTGAATTTCTATTAAGTTCTGCACCTCATCGAAATCAATGAATAGCGCCTCAATTTTGGATAGCTTCAATGCGAGTTTACTTATTTCTAGATCTGAAATAGATTCTGATGACGCTAAGCTATCGAGACTTAATTTAAATTTCGTTACGCGTCCTCTGATAGAACCGCGTTTACTTATTAGTTCTTTTAACTTTAAAGGTTCAGTCATTTTTATAAACTCGCAATGAGCTAACACAACAGAAGTCAATCAATAGATAACAAATATGTATATATAGCAAACGATACGCTCCTCGCTTTGTTGAGCAGCTGATGTCCTGGGCCGCGCGTAGACTGCATGCACGCGAGCTATGCAGGTGGGGGCACCGTCAGTCAGCTAAAAGCGATGCGCAAGCGATGCCGTGTCACCAGTCACAACGCACGATCCTAGAATAAATCAAATCCGTACGTCTTAGTAAACTGATAACAATAACTAATTACTCGTATGATGAAACGATTACGGTTTGTAAATTACAGTTCAACTCGGGAGATATTTACTATGTAAGTTATATAAAGGTAGAAATGAGTGATAAATAGGATATAGAATCGATAATAGTGGAATGAGTTTATAAAGTCGCTAGGTTTGAGTAACAGTAAAAGAATTATAAACTTGTAAGTTGGCAGTTAACTGTGCTTCAATTTAAGATGGCGGGCGGTAAGTTTATGTGTAGGTGAAATTAAATGGACTAATTTGTGATTTAGCTCTCCCGTTCAGCCCTGTTTCGAGCGTAATATTATCAAATAGTGAGGTACGATAGACACAAATAGATAGCTAGAAATTTCACTTGACTTCGAGAGACTAAACCCGCTAAATGCTCATATTAAGGAATAACTAAATGGGTATGTTAGTAAGATGGAACGAGCTCACTTTAAATAGGCAGGCAGCTTTTCCCAGCAGTATTTTGTAGGCAGCAGCACGCGAATAGGTAGGTTGTGATTCCTGTGACTCGTTCTCAGGGTGGACCTTGCTCGATCGGAGTTCTGTAGTCCCAGCAAAGTTCCCAGAATGGCTTGGTGAAGGCAAGGTAGCTCGACCCAGGTAATAGTAGGATGCCAGTTCACAGGCACGGCGATGTAGGTTTCTCAACACGGCCTTCCGTTGGTGCTGGTCGATTTCGTCCGGCGTCGACGATGTCCTTCAAGTGCCCTTGACGCGGGAACAATCTGAGTGACTATTTAGCTTTGATCCGACGATTGTAGGTCCTGTCACGGTCGCCAATTTTGTTTACGATAAATTAAACAAAGGAATTTTTGGAAATATGGTTTTATGGACTTTTTAACAGTTTAACAATTAGCAGAAGGAACAATGATAAGATGGCTGGCTTCCGCGAATGAATGTACAATATTTTGATTGAATGAACGATCTGTTTGAATTGAGCGAATGTGTCGTAGACAACATGCATACACAATTTAATTTAAATAGATAGGCACATAATTTATTAATTACACTTATAAACAACTTAATAACTATAATTACAGTAAATTACAAAATAAATAAATAATAAACCCTACGCTAAAATACACTATCTAAAATATGGCGTCAAAAAACTCTTCCACATCGCTGTCGACTGGTAATGTGCCCAAAAGACTGGCGGCATTGCCACGTTGTATGGCAATGCTTATCCTCTGTCCAAGGTAAAAGCCAGCCTTTGGGTCACGTGAAGTGTCAACTAGACGTTTCGACAGATCTTTAAACAAACTGTGAGCACTCGGACCCCACGATCCAGGAGTTTCAACCCCAAACGGTTCGAAAATATAACTTCCAACAAGGTTGTTATATTTCCGCCGCTTGAGGTTCTCCGCAGCCGCAGCGGCAGCACCAGCACGACACGACGAGCTAGGAAGATGTGAAGGCGCAAGAGTATCGACACAAGTAGCGTCCCATACTAAAGGCCTTCCCATCTTCCAAGGGAATAACGACATGCCGTCCGGTCTCTTGCCATCGTCGCGTGCCAGGCCATGGGGTTCCAATACGGCTGGAACGCCGACGGTGACAAGAGCGCGTCTGATTATATCGTAGATATTCGCGTGTCGCGCTATGCGACCCGCACTTCGGCTGCATGACAGACCGTGGTGTCCGAGGCGGTGGTGAACAGCAGGGAGCGCCTAGACGTAAGGCAACAGCGAGGCGGAAAGTATTATCGTCGAGCAAGGTGCCGATGTTCGACGACGGTAGTGCGTGAAGCCAGAGACCCGACTCCCACTCTCCCACAGCCAGCAGGCGCGCTCACTCCGCAGGGGCAGTAAAAGTTTCAATCAGGTTTTCCTGCACTGCTTTGCAGAGCGGCTCATCCCACCGTCTTTGGGATGATGGTACGTCGGGTGGATTAGAATTCGGGCAAGCGAGTTTCCAGGCATTTATAGCCTCGATGAAGCACGGCACATTGAAATCAATCAGTGAGGGAGAAAGGATATTCCTGATTAATTTCTCAGTGCCGTGAACCGAGGATATAAAGGCTGGTAAACTAATACTAGAAATTTTGCGGACGCCGAGGCCACCCATACGGATAGGAAGAGTAGCCTGAGCCCAAGCTCGGTCGTCCATGGCCACGTTTAAAATTGATGTAAGAGTTCGCCGGATAATTTGGTCTATTTTATCCAAAAGATGAGGGTGTTTCCAAAAATGAGAAGCGCGAAGGAAATAAATTAATTTAGGGCCGAAACAGCAGAAACGAATTATAGTGATGGCCGAATGCATATTAATTTGTAGTAATCTTTCCGAAACATCATTAAAATTTTGAATTTTTTCCTCGACAAAGTTGGGAAAGGAATCCTCAAAAATAGGAGACCCCAGGAGACGAAGAGAACTTCTGTCTATAATTTTGATTTCCGGGGCTATTGCGTTAAATTTGGAAAGAGTCTGTTGTCTGTCGGTGGTGTCAGATAAGAATAGTTCACATTTTGAAAGGTTCAGATCAAGTCCTATAGAGTGAAGTTGATTTTTTAAGAAGTGTAGATCATCTAAAACTGTGTCTGCATCGCCTCCAAGGGTTCCGTCGTCGAGATACCAAACGTTGAATTTGGAATTTAACTGTCGAATAATGGGATGAATGGCTAAACTGAAGATCACTGGCCCGAGGGGATCACCTTGTTGACAGCCAACAGCGGATTCCAAAAGATTGTCTCGATATAGTAATTTTGATGGTTGTCTGTAACATTGCCAAAGAAAACTAAAAATTTGGGGTAATTCTTTTTTAAATTCTGTCTGCAAGGTATCTCCATTAACCGAATTGAAGGAATTTTTTATGTCAATATTTATTAATAACGATCACAATAATAAGTGAAATATCTTTATTTTATTAGCTTTCATCCTCTCTCCTAGCTTTGCTGTGCCCGACAGGGTCCATATTGGTCTTATCTATATTTTTATACCATCTATATTATGTACATATGGAATGCAATAAAGTATTGAGTATTGAGTATTGAGGTATCGATCGCTCTGTGAGTTGCCCTAGGTCAGGGTCAGAGTTCTCTCTCTCACTTTTCAAATTTAAGTTATTTATCACCACAGTTTAATATTCTTATAACTTTCTGTTACGTAACGAAATCACTATAAAATTACACAGTTTGAAAGGTCACTTGACTAGCTTCACGTGAACAGTATATTAATGTTATTATATTCACTTTATACCGCTTAGCTTATTTAAAAACTGGGGAGCACAAATGACAATGTAATGTTTCCACCGACTACCCAACGATTGACCTTTTTTTTGAAGTTACGCCTACCCAACTGAACAGTCTGTCCCAGGTAAACATAGTCCAAAACTTTGAGTGTAGAGTCTCCGATCTTGATAGGAGTGGGTGCTTACCATGACTTTGGATTTGTCCATGTTCATTTTATATCTCACTCTTTCTGAAGCTCTACTGAGGTCACCGAGCATTCATTTATAATGTAGCGAAGAGTGTGTCTGTGTGTGACATTAGTACCTTTATAATGAAGAAGACTAATATTGATGTTAAAATTGAAAAAATGAAAATGAAGTTAGCAAAGGATTACGAGTCATATAAAATATTCGTACCTAAACATTCGTTATTAACTTTCTTAAGTGATGATTTTTGGCCAAAGGGGGTAGCCTACCGTCGATTTATAAACATCATTAGACGTGATAAGGATAATGTCCGTGTGACTAGCGAGAATATTTGACAGTTCTAAATTATGAATAATATCAACTCGATAAGTTTTAATTGTAAAAACGTGGTGAGATCGGTGGAATGTGTGCGAAATCTCTGTCGCTCGGCTGATATTGTGGCTCTGCAGGAGACGTGGCTACTGCCACACGACCTCGGATATCTGGCCGCGATAGACGACGACTTCGCCTGCACGGGTACCTCGGCAGTGGATACCGCAGCGGGGGTCTTACGTGGTAGGCCCCACGGCGGCGTTGGCTTACTGTGGAGAAAAGTCCCGTTTCCGATGGTAACCGTAGTAAAGTGCAATAGTGTGCGTCTCGCCGCGATAAAAATCGAGCTCAGTGATCGTTCCATTTTGATATTTTCTGTGTACATGCCTACCGAGTCCAATGAAAACTTAGTGGAATTCACAGAGTGTCTTAGTGAAATGACAGCCATAATTGACAGTCTCGATGTGGAGTCGGTGTTTATGTTAGGGGACTACAATGCACACCCTGGTGAGTCATTTGCTACTGAACTCTTAATTTTTGTGCCGATCAATCGTGGTCGTGTGTAGACTTAGAACTGATGCCGCCGGACAGTCATACGTTTGTCAGTGATGCGCACCATGCGATGGCTCGACCACTGTCTTGTGACTAGTGCTGCGCGGCACTGTGTGTCCGCGGCCTCTGTGTTATATAATACCTATTGGTCTGATCACTACCCTTTGTCTATAATGTGTAATTTTAATTGTGGTACGCCTAAAATTTCTATACCTACTGTTTGCATAAATAGAATAGTCTGGGGTGAACGTGATGCGACTCAGATAGCTAAATTTAAAAATGTATGTCATTCTAGACTTCGTGACATTGATTTTCCTTCAGAATTAAGATCCTGCTCAGATTCTATGTGTTGCAATAAAAGTCATAAAATCCTGTTAGATAACATGTATGACGAGATTATTTGTGTACTATCGGAGGCTGCAATATGTAGTTATAATGTCACCGAAAAGCGTAGAGGTAATTATATTGCCGGGTGGAACAAGCACGTCCGCGACGCTCACGAGAGGGCTCGGCTATATTTTCAGACCTGGTTGTATGGGGGTAAGCCCGTGGCTGGCCGTCTTTATAGTGATATGTGTGAAACCAGGCGCGTTTTTAAATCAAAGTTAAAGTGGTGTCAGAATAATCAACAACAGATAAAAATGGATATTTTAGCTGAACATCACTCAAACAAGAAATTCGGTCAGTTCTGGAAAAACACTAATAAAATGAATCATAAGCCGAGCCTTCCCGTCAGCCTGGCGGGATTGCACGAGCCTAGTGAAATCGCCACTATGTTTTCTACCATTTCAGGGTGGAATCTCCTCTGGGGCGAGCGCGGCAGAGGCCCGATGCTGAGGAGGGTAGTGAGCGTAGTGTTTGTTTTACAACGAAGGAAGTGAGTGCGGTGATCAGAGGTAAATCAGGGGTAAATCCCCGGGTCACGACAGCCTTAGCATCGAGCATCTGCAGCACGCAGGTGTACATCTGCCTAGAGTTCTTTCTATGTTTTTTACCCTGTGTCTGGGCCACTCCCATCTGCCCGATAAACTAATGCGTACTATAGTTGTACCTATCATCAAAAATAAAACTGGTGATACATCAGATGTAAACAATTATAGACCGATTTCCCTAGCCACAGTGGTGGCCAAAGTGCTGGACAGTCTGCTTGGTCAGTACCTGGATAAACACGTCTCGCTAAACGACGCGCAGTTCGGCTTCAGGCCCGGCCTTTCCACCGAGAGTGCTATCCTGTGCCTTAAGCGGACTGTTCAGTACTACACTAGTAGAAGGACTCCAGTATATGCTTGCTACCTTGATTTATCGAAAGCTTTTGATCTTGTATCGTACGATATACTTTAAAGTAAATTAAGGGATGAAACCTTTATACCTAGAGAGATTGTGCTATTATTAATGAAATGGTATAACAATCAGAAGAACTGTATGAGATGGGCAGGCTCTCTCTCGGGGGAGTACGGGTTGGAATGTGGGGTGAGGCAGGGGGGGCTGACCTCTCCTACGCTTTTCAACCTGTACGTCAACCGACTGATCGAGGAGCTCAGCAGCACTGGCATCGGGTGTCATATAGATGGAGTATGCGTCAATAACATCAGCTACGCAGACGATATGGTGTTGCTGAGTCCATCGATTGGTGCCTTACGAAGGCTGCTCAAAATTTGTGAATCCTATGCGGTGGCTCATGGGCTCATATACAACGTGAAAAAAAGTGAAATAATGATTTTCAGGCCGGACAACAAGAGATACACATTCGTTCCGAATTTCACTTTATGTGGTACAGCTCTAGACAAAGTCGAAAAGTTTAAATATTTGGGCCACTGGGTCACCGAGGACCTTAAAGACCGTGTAGATATTGAAGAGGAGCGCAGAGCGCTGTCTGTCCGATACAATATGTTGGCCCGCAGGTTTTCACGGTGTACGGAGACTGTCAAAGTTGCGCTTTTTGGCCATTGGCCGTCACGACTATCGGCACAATGATTGCTCTATCCACTTCCCACATGTCGACAACCTCGCGAGCTAAGTCAAGATATTTAGTTTGTTTATCTTTCTCAGCTTTCACGAGGTTCTCGTCATGAGGGACCGCTATATCAACAATCATTGTGCGACGCTCTAGTCGATCTATCACCACTATGTCAGGCTTATTGGCAACAATAGTCCTGTCAGTGATGATAGATCGGTCCCAATACAGCGTCACATTGACGCTGCCATTCTCGAGAACTGGGTCGGGCACATGCCTATAGTACGGTACTTCTGATTCAACAAGATTGTATTTAAGAGCAAGTTGCTGATGGATTATCCTGGCTACAAGGTTATGTCTGTGCAAATAGTCTCCGTTAGCTAAATGAGAACACCCAGAAATAATGTGTCGGATTGATTCCCCAGGCCGGTGGCATGCCCGACAGATGTCAACCGTACCGTCCTTCAAAATATATTTCCGGTAGTTGTTCGTCATCATAACTTCGTCCATAATTGCAAAGACAAAACCTTCGGTTTCTCCAAAGAGATCACCAAAGCGTAGCCAGGAGACGGACGCTAAAAGATCTACATCGGGCCCATGTAAGGCCCGGTTAAAGCGCCCGTGAAGCTCCTTGCCCTTCCATACTTCCTTGCGTTCATTAGTATCCATTACTATAGGTTTGCGCCAGTTCTCGTTGGCCAAGGAGAGCGGGGTGAGGCCTTTGTCCACCGCCACTACATCTCGGTGCATCCCCACGTCGGTTTCCAGGAAGTATTCCCTGAGACTGCATACCTCACGGTTGTGCAGGATCTTGGCATTTAAAAAGCCACGACCCCCACACTTCCGCGGGATATACAGCCTCATCACCGATGATCGTGGGTGATGCATCCGATTTGTGGTAAGCAGAGTGCGGACTCTCCTATCCAGGGCGTCGAGTTCCGTCTGAGTCCATTTGAGTATACCGAAAGAGTACATCAAAACCGGCATGACCCAACCGTTGAAGGCGCGCACCTTGTTCCCGCCCGATAAAAGACTTTTCGGTACTTTATTCAGGCGGCCAAAGAAGCGCTCCTTCAACGATTGTTTCACGTCAGCAGCATTGATGCCCAACGCTTCCGACATACCCAAATACTTGTAAGTTTCGGTTGAGGTGAGAGATCTGAGGTGTATGGAACCTGAGAGTTGGGTTCCCACAGATTCCATAATCTCTCCTCGCTTTACATGCATGACTGCACATTTGTCCAAACCAAATTCCATTCTGATGGCACTACTGAAGGTTTCAGTTACCTTCAGTAGCTCCATCAGTTGCAAGTTGTTGGGGGCAAAGAGTTTCAGATCATCCATATAAAGAAGGTGCGATATGACCTGACCCTCTCTTCTCAACCGGTAGCCTAAACCCGAACCCTCCAGCAGTGTGCTGAGAGGGTTCAAAGCTAGGCAAAACCACAGTGGACTCAGACTGTCCCCCTGGAATATGCCACGCTCGATCCTTAACGGTTCGCTGTTCTCCGAAACCCGTCGACATCCTGGATAGTGAAGGACCGTCCTCCACTGCCCCATACATGACATCAGAAAGGTGCGCAGAGTTACATCAATTTTATATAGCTCCAGCACCCTCATGAGCCATGTATGCGGCACTGAATCATAGGCCTTCTTGTAATCTATCCAACATGTCGACAGATCTCTTCGAGAACGACGAACCTGTTGGCTAATGGCAACATCAATGAGGAGCAGCTCCTTAGTACCACGGGACCCGTTCCTACATCCATTCTGAGAAGCAGACATGATGGAATTTGTCTCATATTGAGACAAATTCCACTACACAGACTATTAATTTTAGCTCTCAGGATGGATGTAAGAACTTTATAGACCGTCGGCAAACACGTAATCGGTCTATAATTTTTGGGTTCCGCAGTACTACCCGATTTATGGAGCAGGTGGGTTATTCCTGTCGTCAGGAACTGGGGTAGCGACCCTGACTCTAAGGCAGATTGGAATTGGGACGCCAAGCGAGCGTGCAAACTTTTAAACCATTTAAGCCAAAAGTTGTGCAGCCCGTCCGGCCCTGGAGATTTCCAATTTGGTAACGGACGGACTGCCCGAGCTACATCTTGGGGGCTGATGGTAATTGCCCCCATTTCTGGTATAAGTTCGCACTCTCGCTCGACCTCCCGAGTCCAATCACCCTCAGTGTGACTGACAGGCACCGACCAAATGCTGCGTCAAAATGAATACATGGCATCATCATCCGGTAGGTGCGTATCAATCACACTTTGGTCCGGTCGCTCCCAAGCCCTGTAAACCCACCTTTCGTTGCATTGGAACGCGCGATTCTGGGTGTACCGCTCCACTCGCCGCTTGTACCGTCGTATACGGTTTGCCCATACGTAGACTTTCTGCCTCAGGAAGTCGATACGCTCTGTGATACGGGGTAGATAATCTCGAGGACTAACATCTGTCCCCGAGAACGCCCGCTTCACAAAGCGCATCACTCTAGGGCGAGTGTTGCCCTCCCTGAAGCAGATAAGTTTGCCGATGAGCGCTCTAGCCTCACCGATACGACGCTCGATTCTGCACTGCCAGGCTGGTTTAGCTGGTCGTGTAGCTCTGTCACTATTTGGAATTTTGACGTGAGCTACACGACACGCCGCTGCAGCCGCACAGTACAAGATCGAGTGGGTATCGGTAAGGTCTTCGCTGCTATCAAAACAATTTGATAGCTGCGAATCTAGAGCACACACCAACGCCCTATTTTTTCTATGCATAGGCAAACGAGGTAGACGAGGTCTAAGCTCTGGTGGTATAGAACGATACTCCCGGAATGCATCCTCCAAAGCGCTCCTCAAACGTGCATTGCACTGGGTACTCACGGATATAGCCCCGTCATCATCATCCTCACCAACGTGGTCGGGTCGCGGTGAAACACTGGGTTGCAGTTGCACCGCGGCCGGTGGTGGAACAGGTGAGACACGGCCATTCCGTGATTCTAGGCGCAGTCTATCAAGTACGGCGTCATCCAACATACGGTTACGCTGGATGACCCGCACCTGATCCGATAATCTTTGAGCCGAAACGTTGACAGCTGGTTCAAGCACCTGAAACAGAGAGAGCATCCGACCACGGTACGCAGTCAGGTTAGTTCCCCCCTCTGTAGCCCCAAAGTATGAGCGCATGACATTTTCATTAATGGATTGTGTCCATCGCATGCGCTGCACACTTCCGCCGGCAGCGGGGACCCCGCCAGAGGCCGGAGGGCCTCGAGGTCCCAAGCAGGCCGGAGGTCGGCCTCTTCCCCGCCGACGCGTAGGTGGTGGTGTCGTCGGCGGCGAGAAGTATTCGTCGCTCGAGCTCGACGCAACTGCAGCTACCGGAATCACTGGACTCACGGCTGGCGCTGGTCCCGGCGGCTGCGAGGCGGAGCTGAACGACGAATCCGAAGATGTTGGGTGTGTTTGTAGTTGTCGTGCCCGGCTTCTCGTCAACATTTCATTATAATTTCATCGCCACGTCGTCTTGTATGAAACTTTGTTCGATGGTATATTTACTTTTGTTGGTATACGGTGATGTGTTGTGGTTTTTTATTTTTTTTTCGGACTGTTTTTCGGTGGTTTGGCATTTTATTTGTTATATTATTGAATTAAATTATTGGAAAAATTTCGGCGAGAAAAATTTTTCTGTCATTCACTTTGACAGCCGGGCCACAGATTATTATTATTATTATTATGCTGAGTTCCTCCGTAGGCCTTCCACAAGGTGGAGCAATGACCTCGGTGAAGGTTGCAGGAATCAGAGGGATACGAGACGCACAGGATTAGCCGTTATTGCGACACTTGTGAACGTCTTTTGAAATGATGACGACGATGAGGCAAAGAAATATTAATTTTAACCTACGAGCAACTTTTTAAGAACTCGCTTAAACTTTATAAAATTTTAATGATTTGCAAGCTCCTAAAACTGTTATTCCTTCTGATTATCACTCATGTAACCGATAATTTGTCGCAAATGTAATTGTTTCAATTTAATAAAATAGTGTTTTTTTTTTTTTAATTTACAACCCGCAAGTGTATGTTGACTGCTTGTAACACGTCAGAAGTCAGGTTTTTTTTAATATTGTTTCGTCGCAACTGTTTGTAGGTATATTGAATAATTTATGAAAAACCTATGTTAGCATTTCATTTTTTTAAATTATATCAATAGATAACTTGAAGTTTTGGCGAAGTCTGGTTTTAGATGGATGGGGTTAAGCAGCTGTTAGTAAGGTCTGGTTTTGGATGGAAGAGGTTAAGCAGCTGTTGGCGAGGTCTGGTATTGGATGGGTGGGGATAAGCAGCTGTTGGCAAGGTCTCACTTTTGATGGGTGGGGTTAAGCAGCTGTTAGCGAGGTCTGGTTTTGGATGGGTGGGGTTAAGCAGCTGTTGGCGAGGTCTAGTTTTTGATGGGTGGGGTTAAACAGCTTTTGGCGAGGTCTGGTTTTGGATAGGTGGGGTTAAGCAGCTGTTGGCGAGGTCTGGTTTTGGATGGGTAGGGTTAAGCAGCTGTTGGCGAGGTCTGGTTTTGGATGGGTGTGGTTAAGCAGCTGTTGGCGAGGTCTATTGCATAAGTTGATAAAAAATGCTATACAATAGCTTTATCGCGGCAGTCCCCGAGTGGCACACATCATTTTTTTTTTTTTTCGAAATTATACATTTTTTTCCCTGTCCTGTAAAATTCTATACATTACAGTTACGAGTTGTCAACCTTTTACCATCGTTAAATATGGCACAAAAAAACGTATATTTCGATACTCTCAAAGATCGAAGTTCATAGGGTACTTCCCATTGACACAGAATTCTGAAATTTGGCACAATGCAAGGTCTTATAGCACAGGTATAGGAATACATCTGAAAACAGTAAATTGATTGTTACCCACGTCGCAAAAAAAATTGCAATTCGGAAAAATCTTCGAGACTTCGACATTCGGGAACTGTAGTTTGCACGGAACCCTCAGTGCGCGAGTCCGACTCGCGCTTGCCCAGTTTTTTTGTAATAGGTCTCTTAAATATTTTTGTGTTATATGAAAAAAGCGTTACCTCTAAGTGAATTAACATCAATTTTATTAAGGCCGTCATTATGATCGATTGACAACCATAGCAAGTTCTTCAGGTCTCTGAAGGCCTCCTGACTATACGAGCCGTGTCCAGGAGTACCGCTCGCTGAATCAAGCCCTTGATCCAGTCGCCTAACGAGAGCCTCCTAAGGTGTAGGTCGGGGCTCCTGGCTATTAAGCCATTGGCTGAAACGACTATCGGTACAATTATCGCTGAATCTACTTCCCACATGTCGACAACCTCGCGAGCCAAGTCAATATACTTAATTTGTTTATCTTTCTCGGCTTTCATGCGGAATGGATATGTCAACAATCATTGTACGCCTCTCACTTCGGTCCACCACCACTATATCAGGCTTATTGGCTACAATAGTCCTGTCAGTGATGATGGACCGATCCCAGTACAACGTGATATCGCCCTTATCTAGAACTGGGTCGGGCACATACCTGTAGTATGGCACCTGCGATTCCACAAGAGAGTACTTCAGAACAAGTTGCTGATGGATAGTCCTGGCTGCAAGGTTGTGTCTATGCAATTATTCCCCGTGAGCTAGACGAGAACAACCAGAGACAATGTGGCGGATTGATTCATCCGGTCGGTGACATGCCCGACAGATGTTAACCGTGCCATCCTTCACAACATAATAACTTCGTCCATATTATTATTATTATCATCAGTATTTTTCTTTTTATTTTGACATTTTAAATCGCACGCTTTGTAATTATTATTATTCATTAATTCTCAGTTACTAGACTCATACTAGACAAATAGGAACATTACAAATATATTAAATCAAATTGTATTAAATTGCACTAAATTATTTAAAATTGTATAAATTATAATGAATAGGGAGGAAGTTGCTGTCGGCTGTGTCACAGTTCATACTAGTACAGTCGACAACGTTATCTCTTAAGCAGTTTGCTATTCAATATAATCTGTGAAAACTTTATATTAAGAGAAATATGTTAATCTGAAAATGTTGAATAAATAAATTATTATTATTATTAATTATATATGAAAAAAGCGTTACCTCTAAGGGAATTAACATGAATCTCAAGAATGCTGTCGTTACTCGAGATTTCCAGCGATAGCAAGTTCGTCAGGCCCCTGAAGGCGTCCTCCGGTATGCCACCCCCGAGTCTATTAGACAGCTCCAGGTACTTTATCTGGGAGGCGTTCAGGAAGTCGTTGGCTTGTAGAGTTATTGGAGTGCCGGTGATGTGGAGTGTGTGAAGTCTCGGCAGGGCGGCGATCACAGATGAAGGGATCCTCGTTTCAGAACCTGAAAGTGATGAGAATAATGATCGTAGATCACGGACAACCCTACGCACGTTGGTGAAACCTCTACGGTCCGGACTATGCGTTTCGTGTCATCTTTTATAATGCGTACATCAAAGGACTAGAACAATTTGCCGGCTGCGGTCTTTCCGTCCGATTATAGTTTAGGCGCGAATAATATAGAAAAGGCGTAAGGTGAAGGCGCGGTGCAGGAATCTTCAAAACGTTTCAATACAAAATGTATGTAGGCGACACGATGTGAATATATACAAGCGGCGTGGTGCAGGCACGTCGATTCGTCGCCTGTTCCGCGTCGCTAGCAGGCGCGACTGGAGAGGCGCGCAAGCAGCACGACTTTTGTTTATACAGTAGGTGCAAAAAAATGCGTGACGATAGTTAACATTCTAGTGACATTTTATACACCACTGTAGGAAAACGATCAGGATATCCGCATATTTTTTCCATTATTTTAAAATATCTATGCTCTTGCTCTTCGGTGTCCCTGCACATTAATGAGTTGCAGCAAAGCAAGCGCATCTTCGTCGAAGAGGAAGACATGCTACCACAATAAATTCAGCCTGTATAATGACTAGTTGCGGCGTCTCTTCGCCTCTTTGATCTAATTTAAATCGGGTCCTTGCCTTATCTGTTCCTCGCCTGCTCTGCGCCTGCGCCGCGCCTTCGCCTTACGCCATTTCTGTGTACAATCAAAGGCCCAAGAGACCTGACCCACGTGACAGCAGAAGGTAATATAAGACATCCTAAAAGTTAGACGAATTTGAAACTTCGGCAATCAGCAGAAGATAAACGGTATTCCATTCGGAGCATAATAATTTAAACGAGAATATAACGAGAGGTAGGTAGCCAAATATTGTAGAATACTGTTATGTCAATTTGAACTTTAAGACGTAACGTTAAGGTAGGTAAACTTATAAATACGGTTTTGTCTCGTAATGTACTTGTTAATTTCAACGTTCTTTGATAAGTTCAGTTAGTCTAATGTCATAATAGTAGACTTATATTGACGTGGTCGTTAGTTCAAATCTGTCAGGCTACTGTTGGCGATCGCTGTGCTGGTGAGGCTGAGGGTGATCGACAGGCGGCGACGGCGTTGGAATGCTGAGTGACGTCACGGGATCGGCATGGCAGTTCAAGTGCTCGGGCTGCGGTACCCCGAGACCCGACAAAAAAACATCCGTTAACCTCTTGACTTAGGCATGGGAACTGTAGCAAGACCCAGTGCTTCCATCAAATATTAAGATGTTATTTGTGCAGTGTTAAACTAACCTTTGTGTAGAACAGTCATTGTTATTTGTATTAATAGAGTTGTTCATGTCCCAAGTCGTTTTACTATACAGTTAAAATATTAGCTTATATCAGAAGTGGAATAATACACCCCACACACACAGTTATAAGTCAATTAAAAATAAATCATTATCAATATATCTAAAAAGTATAAAATATCCATGCTGGTGGTCAAGATTTAGCAGCCGTACTGCTACGGCGAGGAGTCAGCTCGTCGACAAAGGAAACAGGTATCACGTAAGGTTGATACCGCAAACTGTGAGTAAAAACTTGTATTTTATTGTTACACTAAAGTGTGTTACGATTAGATAGTGATTAGCCAATATAGAAATGGAAAGATGGCAAACCTAAGTCTGATTCCAGTTCTATATCCGTTGAAAAAAAATGTACTATCTAATAAAGACCGTTTAAGCCGCCACAACAAATACATTTGCAGTTTGGTTTTGTGTAACAAGATAAAGAAGTATTGGGTAGGTACAAGAAGAATATATTATTGTTCCCTTTAAGAGTACCTACACATTTTGAACGATTGTAAAATACAGAGACCGTTCATGTTTGAAAATTTTGAGAAGTATCTTTTAATTGAACTAGATATAATGACGATTATTAATTTAATGGCGTTCTTAAAAGTAGTTTATTTAAATAAATTGAATTGAATAATTTATTAATATCTAATTCTACTTCTATTATGAAAATTGCATTCAATTATTAAACTGAACTGAAGACTGCCTAATTGGTATTTGAATTTTGAAATTTATTTAATTATGGAATATTACGTTTATTAATTGAAATGGGCAATTATACAAATAATCAAACATGTTCACTCAAAGTAATATTTGAATGGAGTGAGCCCTGGCACCCACAAGTTTATGCTTGGGTGTCGTTAATCTGTGTTAGATTGCAGCTTTATTGGAAACAATATCTCTTCGTGTAAAAACTGTGGATAATAAAAGCAATATTATCATTTATTATAATTATCGATTAGTAGAGTATACGTACTAATCGTAACACTACTGTTGGCGCAAAATTTTGTTGAAATGTTTGTTTGATTAGAATAGACTTTATGCATTTTCAATTGATCGAAAACATCCAAGTGGTCTATTTATAGAATCAGGACAGGCCGAAGCAAGCAAAAATGGTTTTAACGTAAAATAATGTTGTCTTTGGTGGCAAAGTTTATAAATAAACATTCTGTGGTCGCCGATGGATGATTCCAAAGAAATGCATTTGGAAAAATAAAGGTTCCCACGACGATCAGACAAAAACTCTTGTTTATGCAATAGCAATATTCATAAAAAGATAAATAGTCACATGTTAAAAACTCAGTAGATTTAAAGTTAATGATAAATATATAAATCAATAAACAGATAAACATATTTATTGGTAAAAATTATATTTACAAGTCACAGCATGTTTTAATTAAATGAAGTAGGCACTTAGTAGTGCAAACTATTGGTAAAATTAATTCATCAAATGAATAAAGTAATTAACAACACAAAATTGAATTACAACCATTAATTTATGATTTCATTTCATTACTTAAATTATAGTAAAGTATAAAATAATAATAATTTGATTGTCATTAAAATTAAATAATTAGATTGTCATTGAAATTAAATAAATAGATTGTCATTGAAATTAAATAAATAGATTGTCATCGAAATTAAAATAAATTGATTATGATTGAAATTAATAGATTAAAATTGATTAGTCATTACATATCATTAGTTAACTATGTATTATTTCATATTTTACTATCTAGCATTTCCTCTATGGAATAAAACGCTTTCTGAGTGAGCCAGCATTTAAGTTTGGCCTTAAAGCTAGATCTCGTAGCGGACGTAACCGTCGGCGGTAGTTTGTTGAATAATTTAGGGCCTATAACGTGCGTCAGCTTACCAGACTTTGATAGTCGATGTGGTACTCCCGCTAGCTTATTGGCTTGTCGAGTGTAGTAATTATGTCTGTCTCCTAACTTTTTGTACATGTGCATGTTATCCCACGTAAACATCGCAGCCTGAAATATTACAATCCCTGGCAAGGTTAGTATTCCAAGCGAAACGAAAAAAGGTCGCATAGATGTTTCTTGAGATATGTGGGCTGTTGGTGACGAGTGAATTATGATTGTGATTGTGATTGTGATTTGTGACTAAATAATTAACCAATCAGAAACAGTATCAGTGACGTCCAATCAAAACCCAGAGACACGGATACAAAAAGTGATTTGTGTATGTGTGAGTGAATCAAATAACTGTAAGTACTTTAGCCATAAGTTAACATTGTAAATATTAGCTAATCACTTTGTTTAATTAGTGGAAAAACTATCTAAGTTGTTGTGCAAAATTGTTAAGAATAGTAATTAGAGCCTTTAACATTCTTATTCGAATCTGATTCGTTTCTATTGTAATACAAATAGTTTGATACATGCGACCTTGCCCGCACTTAAGCTGTATTTTGAGTATAATTTTATAACTAATAGTCTCAGATACTTGAATTATATACCTAAAGCTAATTTAGAACCTATAGAACCTCGATACAATGTAATTTTGTTGAAATGTTATATGTAAATTAGTCAAACAACGCATAAATTGTAAAAGTTAAAGTAAAAATGAATGCTTGAAATATATTCAAAATTCGAGGTTCTCGATAAGGTAAAGTTTGGTAGTACAATAGTAACCACGTTTGTAAGGGCCGTCGTCGTCTCCGGTGCCGTGCACTCCTTTCAAGAAATCAAGAATAAATCAAGGTTGATCAAGATTGGTTGGTGTTTCATTTGAATCCCCTTCAAGTTTTGGTCCTTCGAGAGCCGGATTAAAGAAACTGAAGCTTGGAATCTGAAGAGGATCACAGTTCATCGTTGAAGATAGTGAACGCAAGATTTATTCAACGGGCATTTCTCAAGCTTCGTCTATCGTATCATCGTGAAGGAACTCCGTAGAAGAATTCGAAACTCAAGAGTAACGTCGGGAACAATTTGTTGGTGGGTCGACCCTACCACTACTTGCACCCACCTGAAAAAGTACTTAAGCGACGTTGCACCTTGGAAGTTGGGAGCTTTTTACTTGAAGATATGAACACTGAAGATAACTTGAAGACTCTATAACAAGAATAAGACTTCAGGATTTGGACTTCAGGACCTAGGTTCAAGATTTGGTTTTCAAGTGGAAGCTTTTCGAAGACTTCAACGAAGTTTATGCTAAGAAGATAGCAAGCACTAGGAAGATTATTTGAGTGTGTTGCCCTTCTTGAAGCCCAGATATGATGACGAGAAGCCGGAAAGGAGGTAGCTCAAGGTCGACGACCGAAGAAGAGACCAGTGGTGGCGACACTACAACTACAGGAACAACATCGGGTGGAACATCTGAAACAGTTACTGAAGATACCACAACTGCTGAAGATACAACTATAGTAGAAGATGGTGACGTTACACTGATAGAAAATAAGGAAAAGAATAAGAAAACAAAGTCCAATTCTAACAAGAATTCTAATAAGAAAAGAGAATTGGAAGCAAGATTGGAATTGGAAAGAATCCAGTTGGAAGAAATTCAAATAAGAAAGAAGTTGGCAAGCACTAAATTGGAGATAGTGCGTGCTGAAAATGGCTCGGACGATAGCGAAGAGGAGGATGCTGAAGCTGAAGCGGCCGCAGCGAAGGCGACTGCGGCATGGGTGTCGAAGACAAAGAATGTGGAACGTAACGAGGGGGAGCCAAGGAATGTTGAACTGCACACCTCGGGAGCCGCACCATCCACATCCAATCACACCAATCAGCTAGCTGAAGCTATTATGGAAGCAGTGAAGTCCGCAGCAGAGAACAAAGCATCATCAATCATGCAGCGTGCGCCGAAATACGTCAGCGAGTTGCATCAGTTCGACGGCGACGCCCGAGACTGGATGGCTTTTAAGGCTACATATGAAGACACACAAGCTCTCTTCAGCGATATTGAGAACATGGGAAGACTGAGAAGGGCCATCAAGGGGAAAGCCAAGGAAGCAGTCAAGTCGTTACTCTTCACTCAAGTCGATCCTAGAGAAGTTATAACAGCCCTAGAACGTCGCTTCGGAAGACCTACATACCTAATCCGGAGCGAAATAGAAAACATAGAGAAGCTTCCTGCCATGTCAGAAGATGCAAGAGAGTTAGTGCGTTACGCCGGGGCAGTATCCAACACCGTTAGTGTAGTCAAGCAAATGAAGAAACAAAGCTACTTGCACTCCAGCGACATCTCGAACAGGATTATCGAAAAGATGTGTACCCTAGTACGCTTCAAGTGGTTTGAGTATCGTGCAACTAAAGAAGATGAAGATGAACCAGTGCTACTCAGCCTCATGCACTTCTTCAATAAAATGGTGGATCAATTCGAAATGCATGAATTCATGGGATCCAGAGTGAAAAGGGAAGGCATGAAGATCAGAGCAAGACCTACCGGTTCACGAGGCGTACACGCCGCTCGTGCTGCAAGGGATTCGAGTGAAGGAGAATACACATCGGACGAAGAACACGAGCATCAAAATGAAGGGCGGGACATCAAAACGAAGTCAGCTATGGTGTGTTCCTGCAAAGAAGATGGCAAGATGGAACATAATATGAAGATCACTTGCCCACAATGTAAAGGTGAACATCCTCTCCTGAAATGCAAGAAGTTCGTTGAAGCGTCGATTCAGGGAAGATGGGAACAAGCGAAGAAGACAGGAACTTGTTTCAAGTGCCTAGAAAGAAGACATCGAGGATTCAATTGCAGAGCTAAACCATGCAGCAAGTGCAAGAAGAGTCATCATTTACTGTTGCACTACGAAGATGTAACGAAGCAGAAGACTCAAGAAGATGCTGCACAAACAATAGCTTCAACAATCAACGCTGCTCGAACTATATCAAGAGCTTATTTGAAAATAATCCCAGTGGAGTTGATGGGACCGGAGACGAACGCCCGCGTCTATGCGCTGTTAGACGAGGGCTCGACTGTGACTCTAATTGAAGAAGAAATTGTTAACAAGATTGGAGCGCACGGGCCGGAAGAAGAATTAAGAATAGAGGGCGTAGGTGGTCACCGGATGAACCAAAAATCTAAGAAGATAGACGTGAAGATCCGCGGGATGTACGGGCGAAGCATCGAGAAGCTAACTGGATATTCAGTCAAGAATCTGCATTTGACACCTCAAGAAATAAACGAAAAGGACCTGATGGGATGCGAGCACCTAAACGGATTGGAAGATCAACTGAAATACCCCAATGCCAAGCCAACGGTGCTCATTGGACAAGACAATTGGCATCTCATCGTTTCTCAGGAGGTGAAGCATGGCGATCGGAGCAAACCAGTCGCATCCAGAACACAGCTGGGATGGGTACTACATGGAACTCGATCGAGCAGCAACACCCCAGTGAGAATGGTGAACCACATCGTGACGCAGCCCAGTGCCAAGGACGACCACTTGGAGAAGTTAATCAAGAATCACTTCGACATTGAAGCTCTGGGAATCGCTGCGAAGAAACCATCGAATGACATAGATCAGCGAGCTCTTGAAGTCCTGGATTCCACCACGAAAAGGCTGACGAATGGAAGATTCAGTACGGGGCTTATTTGGAAGACGAAAGACGAGAGCTTACCTGAAAGCAAGATGGCCGCTGATCGACGCCTAAGAAACCTGGAGAAGAGATTCCTAAAAGACAAGGATTTTAAAAAGAGATACGAAGAACAAGTAATCAATCTCATCAAAAGTGACTACGCAGAGGAAGCAACAGAAGAGGCCACTTCCAAGAGGACCTGGTACCTACCACATTTTGCTGTTGTGCATCCACAGAAGAAGAAAATGAGGCTGGTTTTCGACGCTGCAGCGAAGTCAAATGGAAGATCGCTCAACGATGCACTGCTGGTCGGACCGGACCTACTCCAATCACTATTTGGAGTCTTGCTTCGTTTCCGACAAAGCGCAGTGGCAGTGGTTGCAGACATTAAAGAAATGTTCCTGCGCGTGAAAGTCAACGAAGAAGACAGAGACAGCCTTCGATTTTTGTGGCAAGGCAAGGAGTATCGGATGTCATCCTTGATATTTGGAGCCGCTTGTTCTCCGTGTGCAGCAATTTATGTGAAAAACAAGAACGCCGAAGACTTCAAAGAAAGATACCCTGAAGCAGTAGAAGCAATCAAGCGTAATCACTACATGGACGATTATTTAGCAAGTTACAAGGATGTATCTACCGCTAGAAGGGTCGCCAAAGAAGTCGATGAGATACACAAGAAAGGAGGATTCTATCTAAGAGGCTGGGCAAGCAATCACCCCGAAGCTATAAAAGAGTTTAATTCCGAAGATAACAGTAACTCTGTTCGACTGGGCGAACAAAAAGATCAAGTCGAGAAGACGCTGGGATTGAACTGGAATGTGAAAGAAGATAGTCTACACTTTACCTTAACTCTGAAAAACACTCCTGAAGAAGCCATCGACGGCAGGCGCGCCCCAACGAAGAGAGAAGCCACGAGTGCAGTGATGACAGTCTTCGATCCCTTAGGACTGGCTACTCCTATCACCATCCAAGGAAAAGTGATGCTCCAGAACATATGGAGGGCCGGCATAGATTGGGACGAAGAACTACCACTGGCCTGCCAAGAAGAATGGATAAAATGGCTCGAAGACCTCAGGAAATTGGAAGATCTGCGCATTCCTCGCTGTCTAACAAGAGACGCAGACGAGGGGGAGCTACATACTTTCTGCGATGCCAGCGAAAAGGCCTACGCGTGTGCAGTGTATTGGCGGTCGGAACATCCTCAAGTGGAAGTGAAGCTGCTGGCAGCGAAAGCGAGAGTGTCACCCTTGAAGCCCACTTCGATTCCAAGATTGGAATTGCAAGCCTGTTTGCTGGGAAGCCGACTTGCAACAAACCTGGAACAAGAAATGGACCTGCAAGTTTCAAGGAGATACTTCTGGACCGACTCGAAGACCGCGTTGGCATGGATCAAATCTGACCCAAGAAGATACAAGCCCTTTGTTGCGCACAGACTCGCTGAAATTGAAGAACTAACGAAGCGAAAGGAGTGGCGATGGGTTCCAACGAAACATAACGTCAGTGATGACGCCACAAGAGAGGCTCCAAGAAACTTTGATAATCATCACCGATGGTTCAAGGGACCTGAATTTCTCTACGAAGACTCAAAGAAATGGCCAGCAGACGAAAGGAACTTTACCACGAACACGGGTGAAGAGAAACATTCCGTCATGACACTCAACGTAAAGAAGAAACAGCCGACAATCATACCAGAACCTGCGAGATTCTCAAAATGGACCAGATTGCTCCATGCGACAGCAAGACTTCTCCAGATTGTGGATACTTTTAAGAGGATTTTGACCCACAAGACCAACACCACCAAGAAAATAACAAGAGGTGGACGAAATCCGGTTCAAAACTCGAAAGAAAAAACACCTTGGAACAGGATGAAGACAAGAAAGAATTTGAACCTTCGAGCAAAGTCAGCGCTATACGTAGAAAAAGCAGAACGTTTACTTATGCAACGAGTCCAGGAAGATAGTTACCCAGAAGAACTGACAATTCTACGCAATCAAGACGACTGTTCACAAGTCTCCAAATTGAAGAATTTTACCATCCGGCTTGAAGACGGATTGATCAGATTATCGACGCGTGTAGGAGCAGCGAAGTATCTGAGTCCTGCTTACAAGAACCCAATAATTCTGGACGGACACCACAAGATAACCCAGTTGTTGGTGAAACACGTACACGAAAAACTGAATCACGGAAATCATCAGACCGTGATGAATGAACTCAGACAAAGATATTGGATACCTGGACTTAGGAACCTAGTCAAGACTACAGCGAGGACTTGTGGATGGTGTAAAGTGCACAAGAGGACACCACAACTAGCACCGCAAGGCGACTTGCCAGAAGAACGGTTATCAAGAGCGAATCCTCCCTTCACCTGTGTGGGGATAGATTATTTTGGACCGCTACTTGTCACCATTGGACGACGCGTTGAAAAGCGATGGGGAGCCCTCTTCACCTGCATGACAACGAGAGCGATTCATTTGGAGTTGGCATCATCGCTCACCACCGATTCAATGATCCTGGCTCTAAGGAGGATGATCGCCAGAAGAGGCACGCCGAAAATAATAATGTCCGACAATGGGACCAACTTCATTGGCGCGAATCGCGAAATACAAGAAGCAATCCAAGCGGCCACTAACCAGATTGGCATAGTGTGGAGATTTATACCACCAGGAGCTCCGCACATGGGAGGATCTTGGGAGCGGCTAGTGCGCACCGTTAAAACTGCACTTGCGGCGACGCTCCATGAAAGAAGACCCAGAGAAGAAGTTCTGCACACTCTTCTCCTTGAAGCAGAACATATAGTAAACTCACGACCACTCTTCTCCGTGAGCACCGATCCACAAGAAGAAGAAGCATTAACTCCCAACCACTTTCTCATCGGGAGATCCTGTGGAGCCAACCTGTTTGGCTCTTTCGACGACACTGAACTGATTGGCACACCTTCCTGGAAGACGTCTCAGCGCCTGGCCGATCACTTTTGGTCCAGATGGATGCGAGAGTACTTACCCACTCTCTCGCCTCGCTACTACCAAGGTCCCCACTATCGGGATCCCACAATTGGCGACGTGGTCCTACTGGTGGACCATACCCTACCACGTTGCACTTGGCCTCGCGGCCAGATTGTCGCCACCTACCCTGGACCTGACGGAAGAACGCGGATAGTCGACGTGCGAACATCAGCGGGAGTTCTCCGGCGACCAGCTACGCGGCTGATTGTGATCGTTCCTGCCTCGTCACCCCGAGCAGCTGGGGTGCAGCGCACCGAGGGGGAGACTGTTGGTGACGAGTGAATTATGATTGTGATTGTGATTGTGATTGTGATTTGTGACTAAGTAATTAACCAATCAGAAACAGTATCAGTGACGTCCAATCAAAACCCAGAGACACGGATACAAAAAGTGATTTGTGTATGTGTGAGTGAATCAAATAACTGTAAGTACTTTAGCCATAAGTTAACATTGTAAATATTAGCTAATCACTTTGTTTAATTAGTGGAAAAACTATCTAAGTTGTTGTGCAAAATTGTTAAGAATAGTAATTAGAGCCTTTAACATTCTTATTCGAATCTGATTCGTTTCTATTGTAATACAAATAGTTTGATACATGCGACCTTGCCCGCACTTAAGCTGTATTTTGAGTATAATTTTATAACTAATAGTCTCAGATACTTGAATTATATACCTAAAGCTAATTTAGAACCTATAGAACCTCGATACAATGTAATTTTGTTGAAATGTTATATGTAAATTAGTCAAACAACGCATAAATTGTAAAAGTTAAAGTAAAAATGAATGCTTGAAATATATTCAAAATTCGAGGTTCTCGATAAGGTAAAGTTTGGTAGTACAATAGTAACCACGTTTGTAAGGGCCGTCGTCGTCTCCGGTCCCGTGCACTCCTTTCAAGAAATCAAGAATAAATCAAGGTTGATCAAGATTGGTTGGTGTTTCATTTGAATCCCCTTCATGGGCAATTGCTCGGACTGCTCTTTTTTGCATCCTAAAGACACGTAACCTATCAGCAGCGTGACCCCACAGCTCTGCTCCATACTGCAGAATTGAGTGGACAGTAGCAAAGTAGCAAGTCCGCACTATTTCTGGAGCGACAACCCGTGACAACCTACTGAGTGCATAACAAGCACTGCCAAGCCTTGAACACATACTGTCAATATGGTCATTCCATTTCAAGCCTCTATCAACCTGGAAACCAAGGAATCTAGTCGACTCCACCTGATCTATGAATACGTTCAGACACCTTGGTTGTCGTCCCGTTAAAGAAAAATTAACAAAGTGGGTCTTTTTTAGATTTAAAACTAGACCATTTAGCTTAAACCACGTGTCAACCTCCGCCGCCACAGCGTTTAATCGTCGCTCCAAAACGTCCAGATCTGGTGCACTGACAACCACCGCAACGTCATCCGCGTACATGTACACTTCGCCTAAGCTTACACAATTAGGAAGATCATTCAGCAAGAGTGTAAATAGAATATTTGATACTCGCGCCACACCGACATTAGTCGTGAGCGGGTCTGACTTTTTTCTGCCACCGTCTGCAGCCACAATTTGGCATCTTTGGCTTAACAGACTTATCAGAGTGGCATGGGCAGCACCAGTTATTCCATAATGGCCAAGTTTAACAGCCAGCACGCCATGATCCGCAACGTCGAAAGCTTTAGAAAGATCACAGCACAAGACCGCGACCTTTTGACGTTTTTCACAGGTTTCCATTACGCGTCTACCACCTCACGAGCGAGTGAGGTCGTCGACCGTCCAGCGCGATACGCATACTGCCTCTCAGAGAGTGCCTCAGTCTCAGAGAGGTAATCCGTGAGACGTTTACTTATGCCATTTTCAAAGATTTTTGCAAGTGCAGGAATCACTGACACAGGTCTATAATTGTCAATCTCCTCGCGTTTGCCCTTACCCTTATACAATGGGGAAATTTTACTGATTTTCATTGCACGCGGATACGTCCCAGTTTTGATGCACTGATTGTACAGAGCAGCTAGAGGAGGCGCCAACTGTACAGCAACGCTATTTAGTAGTCCATAGATATATCATAAATATCTCTCGTTGGCTTGTGAGGTATACGTGACTTAATAATATGGTATACTTCCGACGCAGTGAACGGCTGAAACCGTAGCGAACGGTCGGCAGCAGGCAGTGCAGCCGCCAGCGCGCGCTGCACACTCGGTACGTGCGCGCGCGGAGCCCCACACGCATCTGCCGCCGAAATGAATCTTAAATTCATGGCGTCTGTGGCGCTCTTTTTTGTATGGAACTTTTTTCTTCTTCTTCTTTTTTGAGTCCACAACTAAGTCGGTGAAACTCACATTTTGGGCCTGCTTAACACCCCTCTCAGCGTTAACTATTTGCCATATAGACTTATATTTGTTACAACTATTTGTTATCATATTTGCGTAATGCTTCGATTTCTGCGAAGTGACACATCTATCATAACTTAGATGCAATTCACAAATTAAGTTATTCAGTACATCATTCGTAGGATATTTTTGTTGCAATTTCAGTGCCTCAAAAAATAAAGTTTTGGTAAAAATTAGTTTATCTGTTACCCATGTTCTGTTTTTATTGTGTTTGCGTTTGTATGGAAAACATATCGCAAACTTATTAGAAATAATGTTTATAATTGCTAAGGCTAGGTCCTCAATGGACAGTAAGTGTATAGATATAACTTCGTGCCAATCCACGCTCATAATGGCAGCACGAAAATTCATATAGCTAACCTGAGAGTAATCCCTAACCAGACGAGTGCGCGGCTGGATGCTGGGAGGCTGACACTTGACTTCAGCACGCACTGCACTATGATCACTCAGATACGTATCTACTGGTGTGGTGCTTACGCATCCACGGGCACAGTTATGGTACACATGATCGAGACATGTCGAAGATACAGATGTTACACGGGTTGGAAAATTGACTTCGTTCACAAAATTATAAGCCGATATCAAATCATTTAATTGCTTACATTCGGAGTTGCTGACACCGTTACAATTAATATTAAAATCGCCTACAATAATGAACGTCTTATCACTCATGCTGGCATGCTCAAGAATACGTTGGAAATGTAGTAAGAAACTTGTTGAACTCACCAGATTAGTCCTATATATGCACAGAATTACCACATTATACTCTAATAACTCAATCGTAGATAATTCACAATATTGCTCGACGGCCATTTCGGTGAAGTCAACATTTTCCACTGTTTTAATTCCATTTCGGACAAACAAACAGAGCCCCCGTGCGCCAGGGACCTCCTACAATAACTAGATACTAATGAATAGCCATCAATATTAACACACTTTAAATTAGAATCGGTTAACCAATGTTCAGTTATCGCGAGTACATCACACTTTAATTCATTTTGCAATAGAACCTCTAAACGGAGTGTTTTCTTATCTAACGATGCAATGTTCTGTTGGCATACAATTAAAGTTTTGCATTGTTTTGAGTGCAGCGCTGATGTCGTTGTCGGCATTTGTATGTTCGAAGGTATATCGTCAAACGGAGTGTTATCCCCGCTGCACGCGGGGTCGCGCGAGAAACCACTCTGCGAACTTGACGCGCGGTGGCCATACCGATGGCGTGCAGATATTCTGGTACAAAGTTTCTGGTATGCCAATTACAAATGACGTGTGTTTATCAGTCTTAATTTCGCGTTTTTGAACAAAATACTTCTCAGATTTATTAATTTTATTCAAATAATTACGAATGTTATCTTCAGTCGTTTCAGGTTTAAAAGACCATGCTTGAATACATTTAATTGGCTCAATCGTTTGGAGTTCGTCATCAACTTTTCCGGTGCCTATTATGACATTGCGGCGTTTTTTATTCTTATTATATCTTACTGTGTTCCAGCGATTACTGGTGGTGTCATTATTGGTTTGGCTTGTATTTTCGCCATCTGTAGTCATTTTCAAATTTCCGTCCGAGACGTCCTCGTTAATTCGATCAACACCTTCAGCCATCTCCTGGTCACTTTTTTGTAAACTCGCAGGTTTTATGGCCATACAGTCATCCATTACAGAGTTAGTAGGATTCGCGTGTGTTCGGGAGACTTCGGGCGTCCTCGCGGCACTGTTATTTGCACGGACAGCGCTGCGTTTTTTCGCTGCTAAGCCAATGGATACCGCGGCATTTATTTGTGCTAAGCGCTTTGGGCGCTGTATGGGTTCGCGCACTCGACTATCATTCTCAAGCGTATTAGTACAATACCTACCACTACGAGAGAATGTAAAGCAATTGGTTAAGTTCTTGGTCTAAAAGTATTACATTATTTGGTACAAGAGTCTGATCATAATATCTTAAGTGAAAACTGAATTAAATATCAAGAGATAAAAAAAAAACTCCTCTAAATTGACTAATAGAGGAAAAGTTGGTTCTTATTTATCATACGAGTACTTTTGCTTATAAGCAAAAGTTGGTTGTATTATCGTTTCTGTTGGAGACTTACTTATCCCATAGATGAAAAATCCTATCATATACATGAGTTATTGTATATTTGATAGCAGTTATAATAACATGAAACGCCCTAGTATATTTATGTTGATGATTGGGAGATAATTTCACTTCACTCATATTATCTACCCGTGTTGGCGATAAACGTACTGTGAGATATATTTAAGCGTATATGCGAGTTAAAATAAAATGCTTTGAGTAATTATAAATGTTACATTACATATGTCAAAGTTAAATATTATGTATTTGTTACACAATGGTATAATGTTATGGTACCTACTACATAGTATCAGTTTCAGATTATCGTTTCCCTGTGTGTTGCCTATTTATAGATAAGTATTAAAAAAATGCTGAGAGTAGGAGATTCTAATGGGGAACAAGTTTAGTAAGCTCAAGTGAGGTGTACGCACCCTTTGAGTTGAGTCCAGCCTAAGCTCAAGTGAGGTGTGCGCACCCTTTGAGTTGAGGTTCCCGGTCAGACTTCATATGCTTAGTAGAGGCGTTCGCCCTTTGAGTGTATGAGGTTCCGGGGGGGACATGTTCCACTTAGTAGAGGCGTTCGCCCTTTGAGTGCAACTGGTCCCTGGACACCTATAGTCAGGAGGTTTCCGGTCAGACTTCATAGACTTAGTAGAGGCGTCCGCCCTTTGAGTGTATGAGGTTCTGGGGGGGATATGTTTCACTTAGTAGAGGCGTCCGCCCTTTGAGTGCAACTGGTCCCTGGACACCTATAGTCAGGAGGGTCCCAGTCAGACTTCATACATTTAGTAGAGGCTTATGCCCTTTGAGTGTGTGAGGTACCGGAGGGACTTGTTTCACTTAGTTGAGGCGTTCGCCCATTGAGTACAACTGGTCCCTGGATACCTACGATACCGATGATTTAATACGTTTTAATCTACCCTTGAATAAACACTGTTAAAATAATACGAATTAAAAGATGACAATTAAGATTCCTGAACACCCAACATGCAACCGAAGTAGATATATGCAGCAGGTAAACTAATAGGTGGTCAATAAATGTGTTTTAGCATGTTATCTGAACTCGTGGGGTACCTGGAGGGCCAGGCACCTTGCAGGACGGCCGTGTAGGCGATCGCTGTGCTGGTGAGGCTGAGGGTGATCGACAGGCGGCGACGGCGTTGGAATGCTGAGTGACGTCACGGGATCGGCATGGCAGTTCAAGTGCTCGGGCTGCGCAACCCCGAGACCCGACAAAAAACATCCGTTAACCTCTTGACTTAAGCATGGGAACTGTAGCTAGACCCAGTGCTTCCATCAAATATTAAGATGTTATTTGTGCAGTGTTAAACTAACCTTTGTGTAGAACAGTCATTGTAATTTGTATTAATAGAGTATTGTTCATGTCCCAAGTCGTTTTACTATACAGTTAAAGTATTAGCTTATACTACTTTTAGTAGTTTTGTGTTTTTAATTTTGAATTATGATTTTTGAAAACAAATTATAATTTATATTAAGTTAAAATAATCAATTTACATTAACCATTCATATATACATAAAAGTAGTATAAAATACTATACTATTCATATATACAAAAAAGTAGCATAAAAGTATAATTACATTATATACATAAAAGCAACACGAATGAAAAACAAAAATGATCAGTATAAGTAACGATTTATTTAATATAAGTAATATTTACAATTTACTTACAAAAATATTTACTCGTCTCACCTAGGTACCCACAGTACCTACCTACCTATTCATGACTTGTGTGACAGTGAAGTGTTGCAAGTGTTACGCAATCAGTAAGTGATACACGAAATAAGTTACGAAAGTGCTGACGGTGCGCGCATTCCAATCTCATGGGACAATTGATCCAAAATCAATAAGTTACGAAAGTGCTGACGGTGCGCGCATTCCAATCTCATGGGACAATTGATCCAAAATCAATAAGTTACGAAAGTACAGACGATGCGCGCATTCCAATCTCATGGGACAATCGATCTAAAATCAATATAAGAAGACTCTCGCTCGATCGCCGGAGAAAGAGGTTGTCTTTAGGATAATTAGTCATAAGTACTTAATGTAACCTTTATTTTAATTCAATTTACGTAAAAGGACAAAATACAAAAAAAAACCTCCTACCAACGGCTAGTAACGTAATTGGCGCAGTCGCGTCGGTAGGATAGTCGAGTCAGCGCGCGTTATCTAACTACGAGACCGCCTGATAGTCGTATCTAACACAAAAGTAACACTGTTGGAGGAGTCTGCAGAATCTTCTATTCCTGAAACTCCACCCTCATCCAAACATCGTTGAGACTGGATATGCATATCTACTGTGAGTTATAGTTTATAAGTTATGCAATCCCTAGAAATCGGTTGCTATTTCTGATCCTTTTTCCATTACTTATTCTTAAGCAGTCAAGATTTCTTTGACAAGGAGAAATAGGGATCTTAAGCCGAATCCGCGGCACATTACTATAGATAGATTTAGATTTGATAGCATTATGCATGGGAAGCCCTTAGATTAGTACCGGAATTCGATGGAAATTCCCACGTTTTAATTTGATTTTTGCACATTTGTGATAAGTTAGTTTTAGAATAAAAATAGCCTTTATTGCTTTTCTTTTCTTAGTACAATTAATAAGTATTTACATGCCTTAAAACTAGTTTATAATTGAAAGTATTATTTTCTTCCATTTTACTTAATTAAACTAATATGTTTATATATATATATATTTATTTATCGGCAACCGGTTTACCTCGTCCTTCGACAAAGGCCTCCTCTAAAGCTTTCTTCTTCATTCTACTCGGTCTTTTGCTATTCTTGTCCATTCTGGACCAGCTACTTTTTTTGTGTCGTCTTCCCATCGTGTCGTCTGACGTCCTTTATTTCTTTTTCCATCTCTTGGGTACCACTCTGTTATTAATCTCGTCCATTTTTAATTTTTATCTCTTACTAAATGACCTGTCCATTTCCATTTGTTGCAAAAGTTGTTTTGTTAAGGCCCAAGTTTGACAGCCGTATGTTAAGCAGGGTAAGATGCACGTATTGTACACTTTTCCTTTTTCCTTGATAGGCATGTCCTTATCTAAATCCAAACTTCCAAACTAATATTATAAATGCGAAAGTAACTCTGTCTGTCTGTCTGTCTGTCTTTGCTTCACGCCTAAACTACTGAACCGATTTGTGTGAAATTTGGTACAGACATAGTTTGGAACTTGAGAAAGGACATAGGATAGTTTTTATTACAAAAAATAAAATAAAAAATAAAATTTATTCCGGACATACAGCGCCATCTATTGGTCAAGAGTCGGCATCAATTCAGGGAACTATGTGGGTTAAACCAAAAATCTGCCGGAAGTCACTATTCCACGCGAACGAAGTCGCGGGCAAAAGCTAGTTTTTCATAATTTCTCGCAGTGACCAAAACCTTTTCCAAGTGTTGGCGATTCTTCTATTTTTTTTTCCTATTCATTTATTTATTTATGTACACACACACATTTAAAATCGAAAAGAACAAATAAGGATAAAAGAGTACAAAGGACCTGCTTATTTCTAACGAAATTTCTTCCAGCAGACCTGCGACAGGACAGTTAGATAAGATATGTAGACACAGTGTGTATAAATAAAAAATAAAAATAAAAAACACAAACAAAATATATAATTAAATAGACTATATTATTTAAATTAAATCTCATAATATATACATGTATAACAATAACAGTAAATAAATGTAAACAAGAATAGATATAATACATAAATTATAAAAATACATATATTTATGATAATATATATCTATATATTATCATAAATATATGTATGAGTATATTAGGGGAAGTTTGAAAGTGGCGCCAGTGACTGAAAGGTTGAAAGGAAATCGTTTGTCTTGGTATGGTCATGTAAAGAGGAGAGATGAAAAGCATGTTGCTAAAAGAGTTATGAATTTACATGTGGATGGATGGAGAGGGAGAGGGAGGCCAAAGAAAAGATGGATGGATTGTGTGAGAAGTGATATGAAAGAAAAGGGAGTTAGTGATAGCGTGACGAGTGACAGGACAGAATGGAAGAAAAAAACGTGTTGCGCCGACCCCAAATAAAATGGGACAAGGGCAGGAAGAAGAAGAAGAAGAAGATATCTATAATAAATATCTTTACGAGATTCATTGTGTCCTCTGGGGATATTAGTTGTCCTAAATAGATATAATCGTTTACAAATTCTTTTTCTTCACCGTTCACTCTGATGGGCACTGGTTGGTTGGAGTTGGTTATGACTTTAGTTTCTGTTGTATTCATGGACAGGCCTGCAATAGCACTTTCATCTGACAGTTGTTGTATCATTATTTGAGAGAGATCAACTCTTAAAGTCTAAAAATAATTCTAAAAAGCTTTGGTCTACGATTAAAACGATTACAAACCGCAACAATATAAAGCAGTTACCGCTACAACTATTAACTGCAGATAAATCCCCTAAAGAATCGGTTAATAAAGCGAATGAATACTTTTCAAACATCGGTAAACGATTGTCAGACATGATTCCCTCACATATATCATCCTTTACTAAAGCCACTAAGCCACCAGTAAACTCTTTTGTCCTCCTTCCGACTGACATCGTAGAAGTTGAAAGGACGTTTCAACTATTGAAAAGCGACTGCTCACCTGGTTGGGACCAGATCAGTGCTGATGTATTAAAGAAAATATCTGTTACTATAACACCTGTGCTTACAAACTTAATAAATCGCTGCTTTCTGTCTGGAATATTTCCCCTCGCATTAAAAAGAGCTGTGGTGCACCCTATTCATAAGGCGGGGGACAGAGGCAACGTCAGTAACTATAGGCCGATTGCGATTCTAACAACTTTATCCAAGATATTTGAACGCATAATCAACAGCAGGTTAACAAAATACCTTGAACAATATAACTTGTTTTCTGACGCGCAATACGGATTTAGAGCAAACCGTTCAACTGACAATGCAGTACTTGATCTTGTGAACTTTTTAGTTCATAAATTAGATAATAAAGACAAATGCTTGACCATATTTCTCGACCTAGCAAAAGCCTTTGATACTGTCTCTGTTCCACGCCTTGTGCAAAAACTAGAAGATTTGGGTGTTAGAGGTGTTCCACTAGCGCTATTATCTGATTACTTAAACAACAGAACGCAATCAGTAAAGATTGGAGAACACATTAGTGACGAACATCCAGTTGATTTTGGTGTGCCCCAGGGTAGTATATTGGGTCCTACTCTTTTTCTCTGCTACATAAATGAGCTATGTTCCCTTAAAATAAAAAAGTGTCGCATCTCCGCTTATGCTGATGACACCGCCTTAACTTTTTTCGCAGACTCGTGGTATGAACTTTTTGACCTCGCTCAGAAAGGTTTTGATACAGTGTGTCACTGGCTATCATCAAATTCTCTCACTTTGAACGATGATAAAACTAAATATATTTTATTTTCTATACGAAATCAAAAGGAAGTCTCTAACCTTGCTAAATATAATATCCGTGCACATAAATGTAACTTTCCTCCAACTCCAAACTGTAACTGTCCCAGTATTAATCCCGTTAAATGTCTAAAGTATCTTGGAATTCATATCGACGCAAATTTAACTTTTGGGAACCACATAGACTACTTGTCTAAAAGAATACGAAAGCTCACATACATTTTTAAAGAACTACGGGGTGTAGCAGAGAAACAAACGATGAGGATGGTATATGAAACCCTGGTGCAATCAATCATTAGCTACTGCATCACTACTTGGGGTGGAGCATGTAAATCTAAACTGATGATTGTTGAAAGAGCCCAAAGGATGATATTGAAAGTCAGCTTAAACAAACCGCGTCTTTTCTCCACCACAACACTTTACGAAGAAGCCCAAGTGCTAACTGTTCGCCAACTTTACGTATTGCTTACTATACTTCTTCAACACTCCAACTTACCCGAAGAACGGAGAAAACGCATAGCACACTCCAGGAGAAACTATGCGATATGTAGGACGACTGCGGTTAATACTTCATTCGCGCAAAAATATTTCCCATTTCGTGGTGGCGAATTGTACAATAAGTTAAACAAAATTATTAATATAACCAACTGTCGTAAAAACGAATGCAAAAATAAACTGATCAAATTATTACTAACTTTAAATTATACGGATACTGAAAAATTACTCGATGTAGCAAAGTAGTACCTAGAATTATCTATATTTATCTATGTACTGTATAAGTTCATATTTTAATATATATTAATAACATATATATATATAATATACCCTATTTATGTATTTATGTATATACACATTATATTTATGTGCACGCACCCATGTTGCGCACACGCATGTTGACTATTTTCAATTTGTGTTGTAATGGGGGGCGTTGGAGCTCTAAAATACAGGCCTTGGCTTAGTTTGGACTCCAGATCTCCCACAAATTACCTTCTGTCTTTTGTCAAACTACCTGTCAACTTAACTATGATGTAATTTGTTGGGGATAAATAAACGTTTATTATTATTATTATTATTTCTAAGTTACGTGGACATTCTGAGAATAAGATAATGTCGTCAGCGAATCGTAAATGGTTTAAATTCTTACCGTTAATGTTAAGACCGTATTTATCCCAATCCATTTTTCTAAATATTGCTTCTAGAACTGCAGAGAACAGCTTAGGTTAGATTGGGTCCCCTTGACGAACTCCTCTAATGATGGGAAATTCCTCTCCTGTTCTATCCAGCTTTATCTGTGCAGTACTTCTTAAGTAAATATTTTGTAAAATTCTTATATATTTTGCCTGCACTCCTTGTGACTATAGTGCGTCCCAAATGTATTCGTGTTCCAGAGAATCGAATGCCTTATTATAATCTATGAATGCCAGATAATATACTTTTCATTACTCATACTCTGAAAGTAGGTCGGAAGTTGCCTGAGGAGCGGGCTGAAAGTGATATTTTTCATCCCTAGGGGAGTTTTACTTTATAACTGACAGCTGTCAAATTATTTTAAAAAAAAACTAGTACTATCTTCAGATTTCTATTGAACCATGTTCCAATTTTCCATACAGCCATTCAATCAGCGCGATATAAAATTGAAATAACTTAAAGACAAGTATTAATTATATAATGTTATATTTTAAGTGGTTTATTTGTTCAACTATTTCTTTAAAATACTTTATAAGATTACAATTATGTAATTTCTAATTTTTCATTAATGAGGTTGAAAAGCTGGCCGGCCGCAGAAAAAAAAAATGGCGGGAAAGTGTGTCATTGGTTTTTTCGAGTTTTGTATTAACACGACATGTTTATCAGATTATTGATAAAATATTGATTAACGCCTAATTTCATAAGAGAAGAGGAAAGCAGTAGTAGAATACCTTTTACCGCCTAAATCAGAAGAAAGTGTTAGTTTTAGCTGGCGGGTGGTGCAGAGCTGCACTGTAGTTGTTCAGTTTGTATATTTTTTTTTTATTTGGTATTATAGTCTATGGTATATATCATTATTTATATTAGTTTTAACTTTTTTATTATATGTCTTTTCAGCTAATGAATCTGCTGCCTCCTCAAGTGACACGAGCTTTTGTTCTCTCGGCGACACCCTTGGTGACTTCGTACTTCGCAGCTTTGATGATGATGAGTCTGGTCGGCTGTTGAATGTATGTCATATTAACGCTCAAAGCATCGCCAGTCACTACAGTGAGTTGTACAATACATTCAACAACAGTAACGCTCATGCCATCCTGATATCTGAAACATGGCTCAAACCACATCTTCTGTCCACCACTTACCCCCTCACTGGTTTCGTTCTTATACGAAATGATCGGATTGGTAAGGGAGGGGGTGGTGTGGCTATTTATCTCCGAAGTGATTTTCCTTACAAAGTTCTGGCTTCTTCCTCTTCAAACTATTCTGCCTCAGCTGAATTCCTTTTTCTTGAAGTTTGTGTCAGGGGAGCCAAAACCATCATTGGTGTTGTTTACTGTCCCCCCAGTGTTGATTACTTCACTGAATTCGAATCATCTCAGTACTTGAATCAATGGGTTCAGAGTATGCACATCACATCATAATGGGTGATTTCAACACAAATCTCCTTGTCCATAACTCCCCTCGCTCCCGTAAGCTCCTCCATCTTATAGAGTCAGCGAGTTTGCATGTGTTGCCGCTCCAACCCACTCATCACAACACTGCGAGTGATGACACATGGCTCGACCTGATCCTCACCTCAAATCCTTCTCTCGTCTATCTCCATGGTCAACATGACGCTCCCGGTTTCTCTCATCACGACATGATTTTCCTATCCTATATTCTTAAACCTCCTAAACCTAAACCCAAGGTTCTGTACAGGCGTTGTTTTGCGAGGATGGACGTTGAAAAACTCAAGAAGGATGCATCTATGGTTGATTGGGAGCCTATGATGGAGGCCACTTCAGTTGACGACAAGGTCTTCGATCTTCAACGATATTGTGGTCAATCTTAATAACAACCATGCCCCTATCAAAAAAGTGAAATTAAAACGTCCTCCCGCACCTTGGATGTCAGAAGGAATACAGATGACCATGCAACGCAGAGACCGCGCATTTCGGAAACATAAAAGGGATCGTACTGATGAGAGCCGGGTTTTATTTAAGTCTGCAAGGAATAGGTGTAACCAGATGATGCGTAATGCTAAACGCCGCCACATTCTCAAAAATATTTCTTCTTCTTCTTCTGCCGATATTTGGAAATTCCTTGGAACACTTGGTATCGGCAAACCGCGACATTTAGACCCTCCAAATTCTATTGACTTAGATGATTTTAATCGTCATTTCTCCACTGTGCCTACCTTGGATCATCCGACCAAACTACAAACTCTGTCTCTGATCTCTGGTCTAACGCGTCCTGAAATTAATCCTTTTCGTTTCGTTCCAGCTGAACCGGAAGAGATCAAAAAAATAATTATTTCCATCAAATCCAAGGCGGTAGGATGTGATAATTTTTTTTTGACATTAACCTATTCTGGTATTTGTAATATTCTTATTTAATTAATTTATATTGACATCTGTAATAAAACTTTTAACATTTAGTAATGAACTATTTTGGTATTTTAAGTCAATTTATTTTTGACATTTATAATTAAATTATTTTGACAATTGTAATGAATTTATTTTGACATTTATATTGAATTTATTTCGACATTTATATTGAACACGGCTCTGACAATTGAAAGAATGTATTTTGACATTTAATGAACTTATGACATTTATTAATTTTATCTTCTATTTTAGTGACATTTGTATTTCATTTAATTTGAGTTGTACATATATCCGATTATTTTTTATTTTTTTAAATTATATTTCTCTTAAAATTGTTCTATATGAAATTGCTGTGCCCGACAGGGTCCATGTGCACTTATTTAACTACTTTATAAGATCTTATGTAACACATGTGTTTTAGCAATAAAGATTGAATTGAATTGAATTGAATTGAATTGAATTGAATTGAATTGAATTGAATTGAATTGAATTGAATAATATCTCTGGCGGTATGATTATTGCGATCCTTGATCACCTCCTACCAGCCATATCCCACATTGTAAACTTTTCCCTGTATTCTGGAGTATTTCCTTCCTTATGGCGTGAAGCCTATGTTCGTCCACTACCCAAAGTTTCAAATCCCACTCTTCCAACCCACTTTCGCCCAATTTCCATCCTTCCCTTCCTTCCCAAAGTGCTTGAGGCCTGTGTCCATAAACAACTCTCAAGTTTTGTGCAGTATAATTCACTTATTAGCCTTTTGCAATCTGGATTCAGGCCGGGGCACAGCACTGTTACCGCCCTTCTTAAAGTGACTGGCGATATAAGGGCAGGACTGGAAGATAACAAAGTCACTGTATTAGTGTTGGTAGATTTCTCGAATGCCTTTAATACCGTTAGTCACGAAATCCTTTTAGCCATTCTCTCCTACATTATGGTCTCTTCCGAGACGCTGGAGTGGTTCTCTTCCTATCTTCAGGAACGTCAGCAGTCAGTTCACGTCGGGGATTCTTCTTCTCGCTGATGTGGGTTGGAAACTGGTGTTCCTCAAGGCGGTATCCTTTCTCCTCTTCTGTTTTCTATTTTTATTAATATCATCACTACTGTACTTCAGTGTTCGTATCATCTGTACGCTGACGACTTACAGTTGTACTGTCAAGCGAGAGTTGACGAAATTTCTGCAGCTATCGACCAATTAAATAGGGACTTAACAGCCATAAAAGCCTGTTCCGATAGATTTGGCGTCGCAGTAAACCCCAATAAATGTCAAGGTATCATCATTGGGAGTCCTCGAAGCATCGCTAAAATGGATTGTACTACTTTACCACCAATTCGTTTCGATTGTACGATCGTCCCATTTAGCGCCGATGTAAAGGATCTGGGCTTGCGCATCGATAGCACAATGAACTGGCGTACTCAAGTGGCTAGTGTAAGCCAGAAAGTTACAGGAACGCTGCGAGCTCTGTATCGGTTGAAGAACCTGTTACCATCGAGCACGAAGACAATGCTTGTGCAGAGCTTGATTTTTCCAATCATCGATTGTGGCGACGTGTGCTACTACGACCTGAATGCAGATCTCCTCAATAAACTTGACCGTCTTCTAAATTACTGCATTCGATTCGTTTTCAATCTACGTAAATATGATCATGTTTCAGCGCATCGATCGCTTTTAAAGTGGTCGCCCATACGTCAGCGCAGAGAGCAACGGGCGCTCACAACCTTGTTTTCATTTCTTGATTCTCCGAATTCCCCTAGCTATTTAGCCCCTCACTTTCAATATATTTGCGCCAACCACAATAGAAATCTGCGCTCTTCTCATAACCGCCTACTTCAATGTCCCATTCACCATACTGACTTTCTTCACCATTTTTTCTTTGTTCAAGCGATTTCTTTGTGGAATGCGCTCCCCCAGGAGATCAGGATGGCAACAAACCGATTAGCATCCAAAACTAAAGTTCGCGAGATAATTCGCAAGAGGTTGGCAGTAGTATCATCACAGCGTTAAAGTTTTCCAATTGTCGATTTGAACCAATTGTTTGATTATATTAGGGTATAATATGTATGTAGTTTATTAATTTGAGTATGTATATATTATATTATTGTAAGTGTATTGTAATATTTATGGTTTATTAGTATATCAATTCTCGGAATCACCTTATCTCTTTATCTTATTGCACCTACCACTGTTTTTCTCTGCACCACCCAAAGGTTGACTGGAAGAAAATGCCTAAGGCATTAAGTCCGCCTCTGTACTTTTATGTGCATGAAGTATAAATAAAATAAAAATAAAGAAAGATACGTACTTAAAATCATAGGTACGACGACTCAGGTTTTCCAAACTTTTTATTTTATTTTTAGTTTCCTCGTATTCGTAATGAAAAGCACAGTGTTTACCTTGGGGGTGAAAGTAACCCATTTAACTCCTCGAATTAGCGACCTCGCTTCGCTCGGTCGCCAACTCTTTCTCGGGACGAAATGAGTTACTTTCACCCCTAGTGTAACAATGAACTATTATTGTATTCTTTGTATTTTTGTGTTACTTGTCTTAAAACATGAATGTGGTCTACGGTGTAAAAGTTGCTTCGTAAGCCAGCCTGCTCTTTAGGTTGGTTTTCGTCTAGAGTGATAGTTATTCGTGATAATATTATTTTAGAGAACACTTTATATATATTTGACATTAGGCTTATAGGTCTGTAGTTTTTAATATTTCCCTTGTCATCTTTCGTATGTAAAAATATTATTTTAGCTTTTGTCCACTTGGTTGGGATGTTTTCGCTCTCCATAATTTCATTAATTATATCTGTTAGTTTTAGCGCAAAATCTGGCATTGTAGTTTTCAAAAGTTCGTTTGTTATTTGGTCTGGTCCAGTTGCTTTCTCTAGTTTTTGTGATGTAATGGCCTTCTCTGTCTCTTCTCTCAGTATTGCTGGTATTAATTCTGAGTCTGTCATGGTGTCATGTCTTTTTTCATTTTTATTTAATTTTATACTACTATAAAGAGTTCTATAATAGTCTGTGGCATTTCTACTATCTCAAATCGTTTTTTTGTGTTTTTTTATGTTCGGCATCTAATCTTTCTTTTTTTTTTTATTCTTTATTTATTTAGGGACATTTATAATCGCTATGCGTATGTCAGTCCCATCGTATCCTAAATATATACATTCTACTCATATCAGGGCCATGAACCTAAACAGACTCTTCGCATCATCGCTATTCGGTCTAGATAAATGTTGTGAAATGTTCCTACTTCAAGTCTGTTCAACTTCAAGACCTTAAACAGGTCATTTCTCTCAGGCTCATATCGAACACATTCCATCAATAAGTGGTGCAGGTCTGCAACTACTCCACACTGTACACAGTTGGGCGAATTCGTTTTCTTCATCATGAAAGCAAACTTATTACATGGAATGTGTCCAGATCTGAGTCTGTGAGCTATAACAACAAATTTTCTACTTACATGACTGTCTACGAACCAGGGCACACGAAAAGGCTGACTCTGAATGGTTTTGTACCAGATCCCTTTGTCCAATGAGCGCTTGTCAAAATATTCCTTCCATTCGCCATAACATTTATTTTTATATTTAGGTAAAAGTTCCGAATAATCCAAAATCACATTCATTTCCTTTCCATTTTTAACCGCATATTTTGCCAACATGTCAGCCTTTTCATTGCCCTGTATTCCAATATGCGATGGAACCCATTGCAATCTCAAAGTTACACCTTTACGAATTAGTTCATCTATTTTAAATAAAATAAAATAGGCTAGCGAAACACCTCTGCGACCAGAGGCGCATCGAGCCAAATGTTGTAAGGAACTTTTGCTATCTGTGCAAATAACAATATTTTTATGTTGACAGCCGTTACAATATGTAAGTGCTTCAGAGATCGCAATGAGCTCCAACGTCATTATGGAAACATCCTTATCTATTTTAAAACAATTATTTCCACAACTTATTGATTCACTAGGTACATAAAAAGCAGCTCCGCGACCTTCTGCACTCTTCGACCCATCAGTAAATATACAAAGCCATTCATAGTACTTCAACTGTAACTCTCTAATAACTTCAAATTTTAATAGATTAGTGTCATAGTTTTGTTTAGATAGTTTAACTACATCTAAGTTCCATATAATTACTTCCTGAATATTAATATTGGTTATCCATGTCCTCAGAGTAAACATCAACAAGGGATTTGAAGCTGCTATATTATCTTCTTTTACTTCATTATATAACGAAACCAAAAGAGGGATTTTTTTATTATTCCAATAATGATTCTGTCGAAGAGTGTGAAGTTCATCTAGCAAAGCACTAGTAATACTGTTTTCTATGGATCTTGCTTTTAAACAAAATGTATAACCTAAATATTTTCTCCTTAAATACAGTGGGGCTATACACAGCTCATTTTCCATAACGTGGATAGGTGTAGTCTTAATAAAACCTCCTATTATTCTCAAGGCCTGATTTTGAAGCTTATTTAGCTTATCCAGGTGACACTTTGCACTTACATCATATAAAAAGCTGCTATAGTCTATGCGACTTCTTAGTAGATGTGTCTCAAGTGTTTAGGGTGCAAGCCCCAAGCACTTCCCGCCAAGACTTTGAGTAAATTTAGGTTCCTCTGTACTTTTTCAATTATCTCATTGATATGTTTGCTCCAACGTAATTAACTGTCTAACCAAACTCCCAGATATTTATAATTATTTACTGGCTGCAAACTATGCCCATTTATGTTTAAATCTATTTCTAGTTTTCTATATCCTCTATTGAAAATACATAATTTAGACTTAGTTGCTGATAATTCTAAGCCTATATCATCCAAAATATTACAAAATGTATTTAATGCTAACTGTATTTCATGTTTACTTTGATTAAGATTCTTATCAGAACAGTACAAAACAAAATCATCCGCGTATTGACACATACTTACATTTTTGATCTCATGAAAACAAGTCATCGTAACCACATTAAAAAGCAGGGGGGAAATTGGGTCTCCTTGAGCTAGGCCTCTATCAGTATATCTAATAAAATAATTATGTTGTTTGGTCTCGTCTCTCATCATCAGATGTCTTTCGCTTAAGAAGTTCCATAGATATTTACATATTTTTTGTCCAGCTCCTATATTATCTAATGTATTAATTAAAGAGTCTACTAGTACATTATTGTAGGCGTTTGATATGTCCACGAAACAAGCTATAGTTGGAACCTTATTCGAAAATCCTACATAAATCTGGCTAACTAATTTAACTAGGCAATCCTGACATGACTGCCCTCTTCTAAAACCAGAAGTGTACTGAGATAACAGTTTATTCTTTTCTACGTACCATTCTAGTCGTTTTGTTATCATGGAGTGGAAAATTTTACAGACACAAGATATTAGCGAAATCGGTCGTAGCTTAGTACTGTTATTAGGACAATTTTTAGGAATGGGCGTCACCAATATTTCTCGCCATTGGCTTGAAATATCCCCCGTAAAATAAATATAATTATATAATTTTAATAGATAAAGTCTGCTCGCATTTGAAAGATGATATAATAATGAATACGTTATACCGTCGTTGCCAGGTGCCGTGTCTTTACGCTTAAAACAATGAGTCATTTCTTGTATAGTGAAGCTGTTATCTAATTCTGAATTATTTGATTTAAAACTGTGGAACGACTGTCGACCCGTGTAGTCAGGGGCAAGAGTGCAAAGTAATTCGAGTTTTTGTTCGTTTGAAACATGTGACCGAGAGGAATGAATACCCTTCATCCAGCCCATACGTATGTACATATATACGTACATATCAGAGCTGGATGTTTGTTCATCAATGCTACTACAGTATGCTTGCCAGTCGTTTGATTTCGCCCGCTGTATGATTGTTTTTGTAGCCGCTGTTATTCGCTCGAGTGTGGTTAGATTATCTGGTGTAGGATTATTTCTAAAATTTTTTAGGGCCAGCCTTCGTTGGGCAATAGAATGAGAAAGCTCGGGAGTCCAATAAGGCTTCGGTCGGAACTCGTTATTTGGTTTATCACAAACTTTTATTAAAGGTATGAACTGATCTGCAGCTTTCTCCACCTGCTTAATAAAGTGGTCATACATGGATTGTACACTGTCAGTTTCAATAGGTTGTAACAAATAATTCTCTAAACATTTAGTATACTCGTACCATTTTGCTAACTTAAAATTACGTTTTTTCGTATTATAAACAAAGTGCGTCCTATTATCATACTTGTACGATATCTTAATAAACAGATGGATCTTTCTTGTGATCGAGTGCCTTAGGAGCCTTTCTTACACCTCCAGTTTTTTCGATGCAACTTATTAGCCTCTCAGGCACCAGTGTACGGAATTCGGTACACCTCGGTACCAGATAACTTAAACGTTATTTTTACGCAATAAGGTTTAAGTTAGCTGGTATGAGGTGTGTCGTATTTGGTACAATAATGCGTGAGAGGTTAAGGTATTTTGTCTTTTTAGTTTTCTATCCTTTCTAATATTTGAATTTATTTGTTTACTAAGTTCTGCAATTTTGTGATGGTTTTTCCTATTTTCTTTTCTTTGAAGAAGATCTTTTCACCCTTTTAGTAACTTTTGTGTTTCCAGAGAAATAACTTTTTTTCCTTCTGCATTTGCTTTTCTCGTCTCGACTTCAAGTAAATTCACCAATTTGTCATATTTATCTTGGATTGATAGACTTTTTCCTTCGTTTATGTTTAGTGATGATTTTAAGTTAGTCATTAGAGTGCTACTATGACCCGTGCATTTTAGTGCGGTGATGTTTGTTTGAAATGTTCTTCTTTTTGTGATCTGAGTCCTTGCGAGAACCGCTCTAATCATTCTATGATCTGTATTGAAATTGAGACTTTTTATAATATGTAGATACTTTTCTAAACGACTTTGGTCTGTTCGACATAATGAAGTCTATTTCGGTTTTATGGATGCCGTTAGGTGATCTCCAGGTGCATTTATTAAACTGTTTCTTTTTATAAAAGCTATTCAGAATACTTAAGTGATTTTGTAATGCAAAGGTTTTTTGTATTTTCTTTTTCTTTTCTTGTATATTCTTTCACCATTTTTAGTTCTTTTACCATATCCGTACTTGCTTATATTCTGTTTTTCACCTATTTTACATTCTCCTATCTGTCCATTAAAATCTCCCATTACAATAATATTCTTATATGCATATTGAACAGCGGTTTGTAAATCGTCGTTGAATTTTTTTATTTTAGCTGTATCTACTCTTTTATCTGGCTCTGTTGGGGAGTAAGCTTGTATGATTGTATGTTTTTCGTGTTTATTATCTTTAGAGATTAGGTTCATATTAATTAGTGCTATTCTTTCAGAGATTCTTTTTATTTCTTCTATGTTATTAGATAGTGCCTTTTTTATCAAAAACCCGACACCATAGAGTCGTGGTGTCTTTCCTTTGTAATGTAAGATATACTTTCCATTATCTTCAATCCCTTCGCCCAGGCTCATTTCGCTTATTCCGAGAATATCCCATTTCAGTTTATCTATCGCTAATTCCAATTCTATGAGTTTCTCAACTGATTTTAGTGATCTAGTGTTCAAAGAAGCTATACACCGCTAAATTTTAATCGTTTTAATCCCGTGGAGGGTCGATCCGGTAAATGAAACACTATCGATTTGTAAAGATAAAATTAAAAAATAAAGTACCTCTTTTTCAAAATTGACGCATGTACGAAATTAGTATCTTTAAGAAAAAGCAGAGTTCAATGACCTGTAGGTACTTTGTACGCAACGCCGACTATTAGTTACAGGTCATTGAACTCACTCAGCTGACGTTTTATTAAAACGATTAAAATTTAGCAGTGTAAATACGTCGGAAGTTTTCAAAGTTTCTTTATTATGTTTGTAGTGTATTTTGTTTTTTCCTTTAGAGGGTGATGGTCTTTTTCCCCCACGATGACCATTCGGCTTGGGGGAGGTGGGTGATTTAACTTTTCCCCCCACGATGACCAGTCGGCTTGGGGGAGGTGGGTGATTTAACTTTTTCCCCCACGATGACCAGTCGGCTTGGGGGAGGTGGGTGATTTAACTTTTTCCCCCACGATGACCAGTCGGCTTGGGGGAGGTGAATGATTTAACTTTTTTCCATTTTCTGCTTTATCCGTTTGCCGATTTCTAATTGCTATTGCTTTTTATTTTTATGATTGCTAGTTGAAGGGTTAGGCTGTTGGTTAGGTTTAGCTCTCATTTTTTGAAAATGCGTTTATTACGTGGCCCTTAGAATGTGTGGCAGTCTGTTGTTTCTTTGCTTGGGAGTTAGAACTTGTTGAAGTAGACTATTCTCTTTTCCTTTTCTCATTTTCGTGACTATTTTCCTTGACTATGAGTTTATCATAGTTTAAAAAAGCTGGTAATGACTTCCTTTTATCTAGGATTTCTTTGGGATAGTCATCTGTAATGTATATTTCTTTTAACAGCTTTTTGTTTTTCATAATCTCGGTCTTTTTCCAGCTATTGACAAAAGAGAGAAGAATAGGTCTCTGCTTGCCTTCTTTATTTTTCCCTAAACGATATATTTTGTTTACTTCGTGGCCTTCTATTGTGACATCTAAATCACATTTGAATATATTGTTTACCTTTGTTAATAAATCAGTGGTAGAACTCTGTCTCCATACAGCCAAAGATTACAAAATTATTATTTTTCTTTTCTCTCTTTACATATTCTATCTCTTTTTCTAAAATTTCTATTTTTAACCGATTTCTAAAAAAGGGGGAGGTTCTCAATTCGGATGTTTGTATTTTTTTTTATGTATGTTCACGCATAACTTCGTCGCTTGCCGACCGATTTGCAAAATTATTTTTTTGGTGGAAAGAGTCCCAAATAGTCCCATAGTCACCAAATTGGGATCTGATGATGGAATCTTGGCTAAATCGAGGGAACTCTTCAAATATTATAGGCAACTATATAGTTATTTTGATATTTTCATCAAAGAAATAAGCATTTACAATCAAAAAGTGACACTTGATGAGGTAGAACTGGTGAAGAAGACCAGAAATTGCCAACGGAACCTCATACTCAAACAAATATCACTATGAAAATAGTTAAGCGACTATGACAATACAAATAAATGAATAGTTCTGAATAGTTATGTTGAAAATGGTATCATCGAAGTGATCTGATGAATTTTTCTGATGATGATGATGATGGAGCTGGAAGATAGGCACCGGTACTCCGTTACCTGTCAATGTATTCTAGCAGTGTTTGGGCTTATTAGAATTGTCATGAGATGCACTTTGGCTATATGATACTATCGAATTGATCTGATGATGATGATGGAGCTGGAAGATAGGCACCGGAACTCCGTAATTAATCAATGTATCGTACCCGTGTTTGGGTTTATTAGAAATGTCATGAGATGCACTTTGGTTATAAGGAACTATCGAAGTGATCTGATGATGGAGCCAGAAGGTGGAAGGTAGACACTGGAACTTCATAAGAAAATGATGAATTCTAGCAGGGTTTGAGTTAATTGGAATTGTCATGAGAAAAAGGTACTCTGGCTGTAAGTGTATTGCAACTAAAAAGTGAAAAAAAAAAAACTTTTTATAAAAAAATATAACCGACTTCACTAAAAAAACACTAAAACGATCAAAATAATTTTTATTTCGGAAGTCGGTGTTAAATAAGGAACAAACATAACTAAAAACACCGACTTCCGAAATTATTTTTTTTTGATAAAACGATCAAAATAATTTTAATTTCGGAAGTTCTGTTTTAGTGAAGTGTTTTTTTAGTGAAGTCGGTTAAATTTTTGAATAAAAAGTTTTTTAGTTTCAGATGTTTGTTTTCTTATTTTATTTTATTTATTTATTTAACAATTCATGTACACACTTAACTTACATAAGAAAAGAAGACAGAAACAGAAAAATAGGTACATAGGTGATGCTTATTTCTAACGAAATCTCTTCCAGCATACCCGCGAAAGGAGAATTGGAAAAAAAGAGAAGTAGACACCGTGTGTAAAAGTGAAAGGAAACGAAACAAACAAAACTATTATTATAAGAATATACCTACCATATAAATATACATGTACTATCATAAATATAAACATACATATAATAGAATAAATATCGCAAAAAATACATACTGACCATATATTTAATATATAATTATAAATACATACTAATAAGCAACTATGACGAAATAGAAAGATAGTGTTCTTTCACCCTTTTTTTGAAAACCGCAAGAGTTTGGCAGCCCCTAATGTCAGGCGGTAGTGAGTTCCACAAACGTACAGCATGGGAAGTGAAGGAGTAGGAATAGAAATCGGTGGAATGGGGAGGGGATTGATGGAGATATTTACGATGTGACCTGCAGGGAGCATCAGAAGGACGAGAGAAGGAAAAGCGTTCCCGCAGGTAAGAGGGAGTTTTAGGGTTGAAAAGGATGTTAAATAGCAGACATAAAATCCGAGTGTTCCTGTGAAGTCGAATAGGGAGCCACTTGAGTACCTTGCGAAAGTCAGAGACATGATCATACTTTTTAAGGTTGAAAACAAAACGAATACAAATATTTTGCAAACGCTCAAGTTTATTTAAAAGCTCCTCGGTGGCATCCAAGTAACAGGCATCAGCGTAATCTATGATGGGCTTGTGGCGGCTTAGTAACTGCGATTCGCTGAGTTGCAATTTTGATGAAATACGGGAGCGCGCGCGCAAGGCTCGCCAGTCGCTTACGTTACACCGCCCTGCCTCGACACCTACATAGTACGTAGTTAGTAATAACGAACTATTGTGGAAACAGTATTAAAGACATTTATTTCATTGAAGTCACGTTTACTTTGAACGCCTTCCCGTACACTGAACACGCACAACACTGGTGACCCTTCGACGAATTCAAGATTTCGTGTTTTTCGTGACAATAGTAGGCGACTCAATAGCGTGCGAGGCAGAGGCATAAATACCGCGTGGTGCTAAGTAGAACGCAACGTGCTAAAGTGAGGTTATAAAGCAACGCGTGCAGATTGTTTTTCGAGATGAACCCGCAAGTAGCAACCGGTCCTTCAGGCGCAGCACCAGTACCAGCAGCGGATATAGCGATGGTTACGGTGCAAATGAGAGTTCCGGAATTTTGGAGAGAATTACCAAGGTCGTGGTTTTGCCAGTTCGAGGCAATTATGGGGCCACAGAAGCAAGGCGACGTTCAAAAGTACGATATGGTGCTCGCGAAATTGCCCACAGATGCATTACAGCAAGTTACTGACATCATAGAAGCTCCACCGGAAACAGGCAAGTACGAAACGATAAAAAAGCGTTTGTTGTCTGTTTATGAAGAGAGTACGGATAAACAATTTCAGAGGTTAATGCATGAAATGGACCTGGGAACACAAAAACCGTCACAGTTACTCAGGAAAATGACAGCTTTGGCGAAGAAATGCAATCTAACGGAAGAACCGCTAAAGAGGCTGTGGTTAGACAAGTTAACGCCCAATATACGCGCACTGCTGGCTTTGAGCGAAGACACCAAGTTGGAGGACATGGCTAGGAAGGCGGACAGAATATTAGAAACCTTGGGAAACGGCGAGGTCGCATCCATAGCACCAGGTACGTCAACAGCAGGGTCCAGCGCAGACGACAGTGTAGCAAACCATCTGAAGGAATTAGCATTAGGGATGAAGGAATTACGAGGAGAAATAGATGAGATCAGGAAGCGAAATAGGAGCGCTGCAGGAAACACGGGAGGTGGACAATATCAACGTTTTAGATCCAGAAGCCGGACGCGGCGCACACCAGAATCACCCGACTGGCTATGCAGACATCATTACCGCTATAAGAACAACGCGCGGGCATGCGAATCACCGTGTAATTGGGCCAAGAAGCAGCAGAAGACGGAAAACTAGACGCGGTGCAGTCAGCAGCGGTGGAGGATTGTGCCGCGGGAAACCACCGACTTTGTGTGAAAGACTTCAAAACGGGAATCGTGTATCTAGTGGACACAGGCGCTAATGTATCAGTGATACCTGTAAGTAAAGTGAAAACAAAGCAAAAACAAGAGTGTACGTATAAACTTTTCGCAGCCAACAATTCTGAAATTACAACCTACGGCGTAGTGACTATAGAATTAAATTTAGGTTTACGTAGAGCGTATAAATGGTCATTTATAGTTTGCGATGTAAAACAGCCAATCATAGGGGCAGATTTTTTAAAGGCACATCAATTAGTTGTAGACTTACATAATAAAAGGTTGATTGACGGTCGCACCAATTTGAGTAGGGAAGCAACTGTAGTGAAATGTTCCGAATCTTCCATATCCAGTATACAGCATGATAACCCGTACAAAGATTTGCTCGAGGAGTTCTCAGAAATAACAAAGCCGGTTTCGTATATAGAACCACCTAGTCATAACACATATCATTATATCGAGACGACAGGCCCTCCCGTATTTACCCGTGCTAGGCCGTTGCCACCCCATAGATACAAAACGGTACAAGAGGAATTTAGGCTAATGCAAGATTTAGGTATATGTCGGCCATCGAAGAGTCCATGGGCGAGCGCGCTTCACGTCGTGCCGAAGAAGGACGGCCAGATCAGACCCTGTGGCGACTATCGTGCACTCAACGCGATCACGAAGCCGGACAGGTACCCGATCCCAAGGCTACAGGATTTCACCTATGGAATAGCAGGTAAGAAAACTTTCGCACGTTTAGATATTAATAGAGCCTACCACAATATTCGCGTAGCACCACAGGATGTAGAGAAAACAGCTATCATTACCCCATTCGGACTGTTCGAATTCCCCAGAATGTCATTCGGTTTGCGTAACGCGGCGCAAACATTTCAAAGGTTCATGAACAATACAGTTTTACAGGGTTTAGAGTATATAAACGGAGAACGGAAAGGGGACTGCTCGTACCTATTCTGTTATATTGATGACGTAATCATCGCCAGTACAGACTCGAAACTACTTCGCAAGCATTTAAGACTCGTTTTTAGCAGATTCGAACAGTTTGGAATAACCATTAATCTGTCAAAATGTTGTTTTGGAAAGCCGGAAATAGAATTTTTAGGTTACAGTGTTAGCTCAGAAGGGATAAAGCCCTTGAAAGATAAAGTCGACGCCATACAAAGTTACCCGCGACCGGAAACCGTCGAACAGTTACGACGATTTCTGGGAATGGTCAATTTTTACAGACTACACATAAAGCAGGCGGCCGAGCATCAAGCCGAATTGAATAAGTTTTTGCATGGGGCCAAGAAAAAGGATAAGTCTAGAATAACATGGGACGATAAGGCCGCGGCGGCTTTCGAGCAGTGTAAGGCAAGCCTACAAAGCGCCATTACACTGACATATCCAGAGGTTAAAGGTAGATTGTCCCTTATGTGTGACGCATCAAATACATGCGTGGGGGCAGTGCTACAACAAGGAGCCGCCGGAAAAACGAAGCCATTAGGTTATTTCTCTAAGAGACTATCGGGCAGCAAAAATACAGCACTTACGATCGAGAGCTGTTAGCAGTTTATTTAGCTATTGTACATTTTAGAAACATGATTGAAGGTCGAGAGATTACTATTTTCACTGATCATAAACCATTAACGTATGCTTTTTCTAAAATAGGTACCGATCGAGAAACCCCACGGCGCACAAGGCAGCTATTGTATATTAGCGAATTCACGAGCGACATACAATACGTCAACGGAAACGAGAACCCGGTTGCTGACGCGCTATCACGAGTAGAGTCCGTGTTTTGTCCAACGGCTATCGATTTCGACGAAGTCGCACGGGCACAGGAAACAGACGATCAAATGGCGCGTATGTTAACAGAACCACAAGGTAACATTGTATTAAAACAAATTCATTCACCATTGTGCAATAAAACCATTTATTGCAACATTTCAGAGAAACAGGTAAGGCCATATCTCCCACAAAGATTTCGTAAATTAGCGTTCGATACAGTACATAGCATCAGTCACCCCGGAATCAGGGCCACACGGAAAATGATAACGAAACGTTTCTTTTGGCCAGATATGAACAGAGATGTAACCAGATGGGCTAGGTCTTGCATTCAATGTCAAAAAGTAAAAATACAGTGGCATACAGTTTCCAAATTAAGTAGTTTTCCGTTGACAGATAGGTTTGAGCATACACAAGTCGATATTATAGGCCCCCTGGCCACGTCACAAGACGGCTATCGATATTGCGTCACTATGATAGATAGATTCACCCGATGGCCTGAAGCAATTCCAGTTAGAGATATTACCGCGGACACAGTAGCTAAAGCCATATACGAGGGTTGGGTATGCAGGTTTGGCTGCCCCCTGACAATAACGAGTGATCAAGGGAGACAGTTCGAGAGTGAAGTTTTTAAAAGCTTACTAAACATTCTAGGCATTAAGAAGACTCGTACAACAGCTTATCACCCGCAGGCAAACGGAATGTGTGAAAGAATGCATCGCTCGCTAAACGACGGTCGACGAATTACCGACAGTATTGTTGGGACTTCGTGCGGCTTGTAAAAGTGACGAAAACGTAAGCTCAGCAGAATTAGTATTAGGACAAACACTACGTTTACCAGGCGATTTTTATAGCGAAACCGAGAAAACCAAAGTAGATCATTTACCAACGTTCGTAAGCAAACTTCGAAACGTTATAAACAGCATGCGGCCTAAGTCAAGAGAGAACAGCGATTCACGAAAAATATTTAACCACAAAGATTTAAACACGTGTTCTCATGTTTTCATAAGAAATGATATGGTAAAAAGTCCTCTAACCCCATCGTATAGCGGACCTTATAAAGTTATCAGTAGGGACAAGAAAACATACTACATACAGATAGGCGATCGTCAATCAACCATTTCCATAGACAGATTAAAACCAGCGTATATTATTAATGAAGAAAAACCACCCGAAAAAACCTGTACTAATAATGAGAGTCAATCGGATATAGAACCAAGTGAACAAAAACCGCTACCGCCTATGGCTAAAACCACACGCTGTGGTCGAGTGACCAGTGCGATTTTTGCTCACATGTCAAAATAATGCAAGTACATCGAATGTGGTTAGGAATTTTTATACATTTCACCACGATTTTTACTAGTAAATTTTTAAGAGTGCCAACTAAATAGAGTTTGAGATGGGCAACCACCAGAATAAAGAGTACGTAGCTATAGCACAGGCTCAAGTAGTAGCAGGACAGCAGTTAGAGAGTAAACTGAACTACTTCGGAATAGTACTCATCGTCATCGCCGTAATATTGGGCATACTATTATGTTACGCTATCAAGAGGGGTTGCGTAGGCCACGCTAGAGATTGGTTAAGAAGAGAAGTGCCGTTGATACTGTCAGGACAACCCGGGACCGTAAGCAACCCGGCACCTACCGCGACTGTCTCGGGATATGTTTAGCAAAGTGGCGTTGTGAAATGTGCAAAAGTTGGTTTATACGTGTCAGATAAAACTCGATACTGGTAACCTGTGATCCTAGGATTGTGTGTCGTATATTTGTATTTTATTTAGTGAACGGCGTTGCCATAACCAATGCTGCCGACCCTCGAGGTGTTAGTTAATTATGGCAGAGCGGAGGTTATGGCAACTACCCTTAATATTATATTTTTATCATATGTATAGTTTCAAGTCGGCTCGGAGCTCATGCAATGATGAGACCGCAAAAATGTATTTTTAGCAACAGAAAGAAAACAATAGGCAGCATTCAACTGTTGGAATGCTGACAGGTATATAATGTTATCATAAGCAACATTGTAAGTTTAGAGACTTCCCAATACTGTAATAGTGATGTAAGTACGTAGTTTCACTGTATTTAAACAGATATATTGTAAAAAAATTTTTTGTGTAAAAATTTTTGGAGAAAGGGGGGGTGTGATGTGGCGGCTTAGTAACTGCGATTCGCTGAGTTGCAATTTTGATGAAATACGGGAGCGTGAGCGCAAGGCTCGCCAGTCGCTTACGTTACACCGCCCTGCCTTGACACCTACATAGTACGTAGTTAGTAATAACGAACTATTGTGGAAACAGTATTAAAGACATTTATTTCATTGAAGTCACGTTTACTTTGAACGCCTTCCCGTACACTGAACACGCACAACAGGCTGAATAAGTGTTTGGGCAAGAGAAATTTTGGTCTTCAAGGGCAAAAAGGTCTGAAGGCATTTCAACGAGTGAAACGTGTAGTGCACTTTGCGACTGACTTCAGCGACATGCGCAGTCCACGATAAATTTGAGTCCATGGTTACCCCAAGATTTTTAGCCGTCTTTACGAAGTCAATTTGAACTCCACTGAACCAGAGTGGAGACAGCGACGCAACGACGAACTTGGGGTAACAGAGAACTCATCCCAGCCCATCAGTGCTCAGGACTGTATTCCCGACCAGGTACCCCACATTCAGCATGAATTAACTCAAGGGGTAGATTCAGAGAATTGTAATTTTTCCTCTCATAGCAGTAGGGATTATCAATCAATTATATTTTCAGATAGCATAGGAAGAGGATTAGGGCAATTAATTAGTAAAAAACTCCCTTTTCCTTCTCAAAATTATTGCACACCTCAAGCTTCCTACCATCACATAATGTCATTAGTAAATGAGCAAGTATATGATCCCAACGCTATTCTAACTGTATTTGTGGGTAATAGCTTAAATGTGAAGAAAGATGATATCACCAATAATATCACTGAACTGTTGAAGATAAATTGTAAAAAGATTATTTTGTGTGCTTTTCCTTACTTTGAGCACTTATCAAACAGACAAAATAAGTACATACATATGCTAAATATGCATATGCATTTTTTAGTTACGCACCATAGTAATAAGTTTTTATATTTTGACATCAACAATGTTGTTGATAAACTTTTTTCGACCAGGTATACTGTATACCTACCTATTGTTTTAAGACGTCAAATAGCGAAGCTATTAGAATTTAATATTTACTCAGACATAAATAGTATGTCGACGTACCCGGTAGTTAGTCCAACCATTAGTAGTAGTACTAATGATTTAAACTAGTTAATAAGACAACAGTTGGTACTGTTAGCAGTTTATGTCAACTTAATACAGTATCGTCTAGCATTCAAGCTACAGGGGGTAAGCAAAAATCCTTTAATTTGTTTCTTCAAAACATTCAGGGTTTTTCTTCGAAACAATTAGAAATCGAATTATTTTTGGAAAAAACTAAGTTTGACATCATTTGTTTTACTGAGCATTGGTTAAAGGATTTTGAAATGCTAATTAATTATGATAATTATAATGTGGGCAGTTGTTTTAACCGCAAGTCAATGTTACGTGGGGGTTCACTAATCCTTATTAAAAATAGTATTAAATTCAAAACTCGTAAAGATATAGTTGCACTGTCCGTTGAACATAGCATTGAAGTGTCGTGTGTTGAGCTGGATAGGCATATCATAGTGTGCGTTTACAGGCCCCCTAATTATCAAAACTACTCTATTTTTGAGTCAGTCATGGAAGATGTTATGGCTAAACTTTCAACTGGTAATAAACCAGTAATTATCTGCGGAGACTTTAATGTTAATATTTTAGAAAATAATTCAGATAGCAGTAGATTATTAAATCTTTTCAAATCATTTAATTTATCAAATGTGTTTATTGAACCAACTCGAACAACGACAACTACTGCTACATGTATCGATAATGTTTTTTGTTGCTGCAAGTATTTAGAAAAAGCCATTGTAAATTATCTGCCTTCTGATCATAGCGGCCTAATGGTAACATTTGAATCCAACTTACCAATACAGCAGGTGCAGATACAATTCAGACCAATAACATCCGGTAAATTAAATAAATTTAATAGCACTATAACTAGCAGGTTGGGTGATTGGAACCTTGCAGAAAACAATGGTAATATTTTGTATAAAAATTTTTTTTCAGTAGTTCAAAAGGAGTTTAATCAGACGTTTGAGAAAAAAACTAAAACTATCTGCCCTAAGTTTAGATTTAGTGACTGGGCAACTAAAGGAATCAGAATAAGTAGGGAAAGACTTTTCGAGTTGTATGGCCTTAAGCCTATTATTAACACTGAAACTTTTAATAAATATGTTGCTACTTATTCTAAAATGTTTAAAAATACTTGTAAGGCAGCTAAGGCCTTATACATTAGCAACAAAGTTAAAACAGCAGATAATAAAATAAAAACAGTTTGGAATATTATAAATAATGAAACCAACAGAAACAAAAGAAATAATAATGATTACACATTGGAGACTCATCATGGTCTTATTAGCGATAACAAACTAGTTGCAGAAGAATTTGTAAATTTCTTTACCAGTATACCAATTAAAACTACTGAAGCCCTAAATTCGTCGCCATCGCATGCTTTTGATTTATTACAGGCGAACGTTGCAGCCTGTTCAACTGAATTTAACTTTAAACATATAAACCCCATAACAGTAATAAAAGCTTTTAAAGAAATCAAGATTAAATTGACAGAAGATCTGTGGGGTATGTCTATCAAAGTTTGTACCTCAATTATTGGGACTATAGCGCCGTACTTGGCTTTAATATTTAATTTGTGTATAGATCAAGGAGTCTTTCCAGATCTAATGAAATATAGTAAAGTGATAGCGCTCTTTAAATCCGGGAATAGTAAAGACACTAATAATTATAGGCCGGTGTCCGTTTTGCCGGTTCTTAGCAAGATATTTGAAAAGGTAATGTTAAATCAAATGCTTAGTCATTTTAACTCCAATAACATCCTACATGATAAACAGTATGGTTTCACCAAAGGACGTTGTACAACTGACGCGGGTGTTTCCTTACTAAAACACATTTTTAATGCGTGGGAAGAGGCACAAGATGCTATAGGCATCTTCTGCGACCTATCTAAGGCGTTTGATTGTGTAGTTCATGAAACATTGCTTCGGAAACTCAAGCATTACGGACTAGGCAATGCAGCGTTAAGCTTATTAAAATCTTATTTGAATAAAAGACAGCAATTAGTGCAAATAAACGGTGTCAATTCGTCGGGATTGAATGTTGAAATGGGGGTGCCCCAAGGTTCAATTTTAGGTCCTTTTTTGTTTTTAGTTTATATTAATGATTTACCCAATTTGTTGCAAAATAAACTTAATATGGTGTTGTTTGCTGACGACACTTCTTTGATTTTTAAGATAAATAGGAAAACTAACAATCTTGACAACGAAAATAGCGCCCTATTGCAGGTTCAAAACTGGTTCACTGCTAATAATCTGGTTCTAAATGGGAAAAAAACTAAATGCATAAGGTTTTCCTTACCGAATGTAAAAAGTAGTGATTGTGACATTGTATTGAATAATGAAAAACTAGAATTTGTTGATAAAACGATTTTCCTGGGGATTACGCTTGATTCAAGGCTACAATGGGGTCCTCACTTAACTTCTCTTGCAGGGCGGCTTAGCTCAGCTGCATATGCTGTTAGAAAAATCCGCCAATTTACGGATGTTGATACCGCTAGACTAGTCTATTTTAGTTATTTTCATAGTGTCATGTCGTACGGTATCTTACTATGGGGACGGGCTGCTGACATCGAGTCAATCTTTATATTACAGAAAAGAGCCATCAGAGCGATTTACAATCTCCGCCGGTGCGATTCTTTAAGGGAACTGTTTAAAGATATTAACATAATGACAGTACCTTGTCAATATATCTATGAAAACATAATGTATGTTAGAAAAAATCTTCATCTTTTTAGCAAAAGAGGCGATAGACATAATTATGTTACAAGAAATAGGGATCAATTAGTTCAACCAGGTTTCAGACTGGCTAAAGTGGCCTCTTCTTTCATGGGGTACTGTTTGAAATGTACAATAAAATACCTCCCCACATATTAGAACTCAATGAAACAAAATTTAAATCTTGTATTAAACGCACACTATGCAGACAAGCATATTATAAGTTGGAGGATTATATTCAAGATAAAAATGCTTGGCTCAATGCTGGTCCAGCTCCACTACCACTAGGGCGTACTAATTAGTTGATTAGTTGGAAACTAATATTATAATTTTTAATTTGAAAGACACAATTGCATTGTATAATGTAGAAGCACTTTTTCCAAGTTTGTGAATGTGAAGCACCATGGAGCATTTTTATTAGGTTACAAATTTTTTTTTTTTTATGACACTACGAGCATGGCAGTTGAGAGTTTGTCATGCTCACTCAAATGTCTCGCTGTTGGTGGCACGTGTTATTGGGTCGTTCAGTTCCCTTCAAAATGGTTGAGCTGAGTGGGGCTGATGCACGCGTCATGCTCGTGAACGGGTGCCGTCAGATGGGACTGGTCATCTCTTAGCTGCCAGTGGCTTAATTCAGTTTCTATCTTTTAATTATTTTACATTTTTATTTCACTATCGACATTGTGCTCACATGATAGAAGCAACAAGTAATATGTAACCAAGCATTATATGTAACACATATATGATTTAAAAGAGTGTCCATGGAGTTTCTTGCACGTTCTTCTCCATGGAGAAACGTGCAATTTAGCTTCACTTTTCTTGGACTGACCGACATTTGACTATTCAAAAGTGCCTGTAAATGGTCTATTCGAAATAAATGCTTTGATTTGATTTGATTGATGCAAGATCCAACTTGTTCCGCATATACCTGCCACCGATAACCAAAGCCTGGGATTTCTTGGGGTTAATTTGCAACCCAAACGACCGCGACCATTCCCCAATCAGCTCCAGGTCATTGTTAACGGCGGACACTGCGGCTTCTGCATCTTCCACACGAAAGTGATGGTACAGCTGCAGGTCGTCAGCATAGAGATGGAAATTAGAGGAAATGACTCTAGTGACAGAGTTAATAAAAATAGAAAAGAGGAGAGGAGACAGAACGCCACCCTGAGGCACACCCGCAGTAAGATAACACCAATCCGATGAAGACTCATCAAGGCGTAACCGCTGCGAGCGGCCAGTAAGATAGGAGTGAAACCAACTAATTGTAGAGGAGGAAAAATTTAAAGATTTAAGGATCCCAAGAAGGATATCGAAATCAACAGAATTGAAGGCACTGCTAAAATCCAGAAGAACAAGTAATGTAAGAGACTTGTGGTCCATAGCCCAGCGGATGTCATCAGTAACCTTCAAAAGGGCTGTGACAGTGCTGTGACCAGGCCGAAAACCGGATTGGTAAGGGCTGAGAAGATCATTACTAGAAATAAAGAGAGAGAGTTGCTGGTGGACAATATGCTCAAGAGCTTTTGAAAGATAAGGAAGGATGGAAATTGGTCTAAAGTCAGTCAGTGAGACCGGGTTAGGGATTTTGGGTAAAGGGATTATATGGGCTTGTTTCCAGACATCAGGAACCGCGCAAGAAAACAAGGAGAAGTTAAAAATGTGGGTTAAGACAGGAAGTATTGCCGGGAGGATAGGGAAAATCATTCTTGAACATATGTTGTCATTGCCAACTGCTGAAGAGGAGATAGCCTGAATGGATTTTTTGACATCGGCTTCACTCACAGATCTAAATTCAAAAGATGAACACAGCGGCAATGGCAAACAAGACAACTTATTCAGCGTATCTGATTTGACGTGTGGATCTATAGCTACAGGGGGAAGTGAGAAATGCTTGTTTAGAGCACACACGTCAGTATCATTGCTGGAAACAGCAGGGAACTTACCAATGCCGACAGTTTTCAAAAATTTCCAGACTTCGGAAGAGTTCCGGTTGTCAAGAGAATTATGGAAGTAGCGTCTCTTTGCATCTCTACACATACGACTCTGCGAACAAGCTCTGTTTGTGCTCGGAAGGACAGCGCTTGAGCCTCCTTTTGGCTCGATCTCTACTTGCCATCGCATCCTTAATGGCGGAAGTGAGCCAGGGAGCCGGGGCATATCGGACTCTCACTCGACGCATCGGGGCGTGTCGATCGTAAAGACTAAGTAATTTACTGTTGAAAGTATTAACCATATCGTCAATAGAAGAAGTATGGAAAACATCAGTCCAGTCTACGCCAACAGCATCTCGAAGCAATGCCTCCAGATCCATGCCCTTGTAGTTCCGTAGGAAAATATGTTGTGGCTTGCGTTTAGGAGGACGAATCTTATATGACATAAAAATTAAATCGTGGTAAGAAAAACAAGCGGTGAGCTGGCCGTGGACAGATACGTTATTGGTTTTAGAGACAATCATAAGATCCAAAACAGAAGAGAAGCAATTAGGAAAATGATGAGTAGCTGAGAGAGGCAGAATACTGAGGTTAAAAGAAGTTATGAGAGATTGAAGTTTTTGAGAACGAGAGTCATTTTTAAGGAGACACGTGTTAAAATCACCCATCAAGACCACGTGATCATAGGTAGGACAGAAAGTATTTAAAAGTGTTTCGAAAAAATCAAAGTAATCGATACTGAGGTTAGGACTATACAAAACTCCAAGAAGCATTTTAACATGATGTAGAGAAATTTCTACAAAAAGATGCTCTGCAGACCCCGAGTAGGAAGATGGTGATGCACTGATAATTTTAAAAGGAATTCCAGCACGTAAATACATGGCAACACCACCACCACCCTTCCCCGTTCTGTCGTTGCGAATAAGAACGAAGCCAGGAAGAGAATAGTGAACCGATAAAAGAGAAGGTTTTAGAAAAGTCTCGGAGATCAGTAAAGCATCTAAATGTGCACAGTTAATGGATGCCAGAAGATCAGAGTAATGGCTAGGGACACTCTGAGCATTTATGTAGGCTATATTAAGGTTATTGGGATATTGAGAAAACAAGGAGGAAATCTGATCACCAAGATTCAGAGGAGAGGAAGAACCACTCGCCGCACTAAGAAAGCTGCTAGAAGAGGAAGAACAAGAGAAGAAGTCATCATCAAACTTACCATCCATCAAAGTTGCAAAATACTATATAATAAAAATATAAATAGGTAATAAATTAATATATACTCAAGAGAACCAAAACTAAAAATAATTACTTAATACGCTAACTAATAAAACCACCCAAACGCTAATGATGGAAGAGATTTAACAACAGTTTTATAACAGTTACACATATAAACTTTTGAAATCAAATTTAAAAAGAGAATAACAGTCTTTATAAACGGAAACAGGCTAAGTAAATTTATGGTAGGTAGAACAACACGTACCAACTGACATCTATTGTAACTGACAGACGTCAAATGTCATGTCACACCAAACAATTTACAAAAACCAAAACAACGGAATATGATCTACCGACAAATATTTTAACAATTAAGAAAAATATAAAATAATAAATTATAAGAAAGTCTGGGTAGATATAAAAGTGTAATTAAAGTGTACCGACAGAACCAACTTTTTTAGCATCCCAGATCAGCCGACGATGCTCCATTAGCTTGAATCGCACCAGTACAGGTCTAGTGCTACCCCTAGAGGCTCCAAGTCTGTGGCACACATTTAAAAACTCCAGTTTAAAGTCATCTATATGTAACTGCTTCGTAATAATTTGTAACAATGTGTCCGTCAACTTTTCACCGGGCTTCTCAGGAATACCATGGAACAGCAAAACTTTCCTTCTCATTGCAGTTTCATGACCATCTAGACTCAGTGACAAATGTTCTATTTGTGTCTTAAAGTGAGAAAAGGTTTTACATACGAATGACTTGAAGTCGGTGAAATCCTTGGATAGAGAAGCAAGGTCCGTGTGTGTGGTACCGGTTCCGCCTGCAGCTCTTTGCAGCTTATCTTCATAGTCCCGCATACGAGAAGTAAACAGTTTTTCAAGTTCCGCCATACTTTGTAAAAGCTTGCTGTCCATGATGTAGCAAAAATTGTTCAGCTGTTGCGGTTGTGATAGAGAGAAAGTAAGAGGAAAATCAGAAGCGAAGGTGGGTTTAAAAGTTATTCAGCACATATAAATTGAAGAAAGAGTTAAATAACTATTTTAATTAAATATTTAAATGAAGAGCTATAAAAGTATGTTTACTTATCAAGCCTACCCACGAAGGAAAAAAAAAAAACTTCTATTATAATTCAGATGGCTGATGGATTCAGAGGTTCAGATAGCGCCACGCGTATGATCTATTTACAATCTGTGGTTCGGAGCGGTCCTGCTTATGAAAAATGATCATAGAAAGGTATAAAAAGTTTATTAAATGAGCTAATTATGCACTCACTCTCCAAAATATTATTGTATTTGATGTTTATTTAATGGTGGCAATGGGGTATTGCTGTTAGACCTACGTTATTGTAAGAGTTATTGTGTGAGACCTACGTTTTGGAACGTGCAATTTAGCTTCACTTTTCTTGGACTGACCGACATTTGACTATTCAAAAGTGCCTGCAAATGGTCTATTTGAAATAAATGATTTTGAATTTTGAATTTTTGATCGCCCACCACTTCCACCACCGGCTCCGAGCGCCCTTCTTCCCTCCTGACGAACTCGGAGCATTTCTGGGAGGAACTTGTGTTTCTCCCAGAATCAACCGCCATCTCTTCCACCTCCGAGCCCTCCGAGCCATGCCGCGTCGGACTCCGACCGCGCATCACTCTCCGGTTTTTTTAAATGTTTTGTTTAACTTTTTCCATTTTGTTCCCACGAGACTTCAGATTCTTGCTCAAAACACGTGGTTCGCACAAGAGACTAATTTAGCTACCATTAGTCAAGCTAACACGGTGCGCCGCCGCTTGGAGGTTTGGGGTAATTTTTTATAGAGGTTGTCTTCCTCGCGGCCCGGGCCGTTAAGCCAAGACCCTCGTCCCCCATCAAAAGTCAAAAACATGACCTTGGACAATCTCTGGGGCTACGAGACTAATATAATGCGCATGTCAACGCACTTTGTGGGCCTGGACACTCGGGCCTCCTCCGCATCCAAAGACGGCCTGATTTTTTCAGCCAGGGCGTCTGCGGTGGGACCACTGTCCGCCCCGGGGACCTCCAGCATAAGGGCACCAGTCGCGGTATGCCGCATCCGGAAGCCTCCGGTGACCCAGAGTTCGGTGAGATTCACCGACTGCCTTCCTAATAACGTCGCCGTAGGTAGCGCCCTTTTTCTCCGCAGCCGGCTGCAGCGTAATAACTACAGCCGTAGAGCCTGGGTCGCGAATCCTAGCCGCGATGGCCCTCTCCTTCCGCCACCGCCGCGGCTCGTGTTTCTTGGCGGCCCGTGCCGCCCTGCCCACCAGTTTCTTGGCTCCGGCCACTTGCCATTCGGCTTCGGCCGGAGTTTCCACAGGCGAGGGGGGTCGGCATAGGCCGCCTGCTTGACGCAACGGAAGGGGCTCCCGCCGCTTTGGGGACCGGCGCCACTTTGCTGTTCTTGGGAAGGGCAGCAGCAGGGGCTGGCTTCCCCTGCTGCTGTTTCCCGGCCGATGGGACTGACCCCACTGTCACGGTCGCGCACCCGGCCTGCCCCGACGGGCCCGACCTGGGCGCGGCTACCGAGACTGCGGCGGCAGCAGCAGCGTACGACGCCACCTTTCGCTGGCCGGAAGCCGCGAGTGGGGGGGGGGGGGGACGCAACACGACGCCCTTCAGCAGGGACAGGTGCTGCTGGAAACGCAGCTGGAATTGCTGCTGCTGCTGTTGTTGGAAAGCAGCTAGTTCTTGCCGCACCAACGTCAGCAGCTGGCTCTCCGGCTCGGGCTGGGCCTGGGGCCGGCTTTGCCCGTGCCCCTTCCTGCGCTCCCCATCGGTCGGCTCCTGTTGGCCTGCTCTCGGTTGCTCCGCCCGGAACTCAGCCCGGAGCTTGGCCTGGAGCTCGCTCTGGAGCCTCGCCACCCTCTTTTTGAGGGATGCGTCAAATGCTTCCTTGAGGGACGCGGCATGGCGCTGCACCGTCATCTCCTTCGAGGTCTTTTCCCTTTTGCGGCTCATATCCCGCAAAAGGGTGACGGCCAGCCCTTGGAAGGACCTGTCCGACTCTCCGTCCGAATCCGCCTCGGCACGCCTCTCGCTACCAGACGGCTCCGAGAAGTCCCTCCTGTAGCGACATCTATGGCGCCACATAAGAACTACGAAGAAAGTACGAAATCCTGCATCGCGCAATCAAAGTTCTCCGCGCGATTTGAATAATTATATACGACAGCCCGAAATCATCTATCGGGCAGTAGCCCACCAGACTATAACACCTGTCTGGTCGGAGGATCCTCCCTTTTCAACGGAGGCATGCGGGACTTTCTGTTCCGCATACCTCCAAACTCCCAAGGCCGGCTGCTCCGAGTCGTCGCCCCTCCGCGGCAAGCCTGACGGCTTACTGAGCGGAGTCTTTGGTCAAACCTCTCCCCTGCCCGCGGGCTCGGCCCACGCCGCGGCTGCTCGTAGGGACCTTCGGCGACGGACGGCTCTCTCCCTCTGTGTCGGAGGACGTCTGTCCCTCGGCATAAAGCGCCGCTTCCGCACAGTCTCCTCACCTCTACCGGGGTCTCCCCTAGCCTTCTCTGTCTCCGAGCTCTCCAGGCTCCCTCTGGATCCCGCGTCGGATTTCGACCGCGCATCGCTCTCCTCGGGTTTAAAAAAAAATTAGAGTTTGGTTCCATATTGTTTCCACGAGTAATAAACTTCGGGTACTTGCTCAAAGAAACGTGGTTCGCACTAGAGACCTAGACCCAGACTACCCATTAGTCAAGCTAACAACCTCCCTCACGGTGCGCCGCCGCTTGGAGGTTTGGGATATTTTTTTGATGCTCTGTTATAGCAGAGGTCCCTCTGCTATAACAGAGGGCACGCGTTGAAGCGATCCTTCAGACAGAACATTCGCAGACGGCCACCGAGGCCCCTTAGGCAGCAATACCCAAGGGGGTCATTGGCCGCCTCCCAGGGTGCACTGTACCGCAGGCCGGCCTTCGCTCCGGACGTATCCGCAAGTGAACTACAGCCTGCGGGCACTCGTGGAGGTTTTCTGTCGTGGCACCCCAATACAAAGGTGCCTGTATTATGTTTTGGAGATATTCAAGTAACCACGGATCGCAATTATAACATCACTGTCAAGAACGTATTATGTATTCCTAAGTTAACAACAAATTTGTTGTCTGTAAGCGAACTCGTAACTTGTAACCATTAACGATTTTACGTACTGATAACGGAGGTGAATTCTGTAATAGTGTAATGGAAAACTATTTAATCAATGAAGGAATAATACATCAAAAGACAATAGCATACCTACACTCCAGAACAGAATGGTGTCTGTAAACGAGCAAATAGAACTGTAATAGAAAAGGCTAGATGCTTATTGTTCGATGCAAAACTACATAAGAAATTTTGGGCAGAAGCGGCTAATGCTGCAGTGTACCTAAAACAGATCTGTAACAGCAAGCTTGAAAACAAAAACACCATATGAAATGTGGTATCAAAGGAAACCAGATTTGAGCCACTTACGTCTGTTTGGAAGCCTAGTGATGGTGCACATTCGGTGATATCGGGTGTATCATTCAAAGAAAAATATTATTACAGTGAAAAGAGATATAATAGTGATAGAGGGAAAACAAGGAATTGAAAATCCAGAAGAAAACGCTACATGGGTTCAGAATGAACAAAATAAAGAAAATTACTTGGAACAGAGGGCAGAGACCGAAACAACATGGGATGTGCAGGAACCAAGTGAAGAGGGCAGAGATTCAGTGGGGGATTTTACTGTCAATGAATCTCTGGCCAGTCCAAGCTCTGAGATTCATCAGCATACCTGGATCCAGAGACTTAACTTCAACTGATTCTATTATATCAACAGATATTTCTTCAAGTGAGCTTCAAATTCCACCTAGTGAAGTAGTGGGAAATAAGAGAGTGCGAAGACCACCAACTCGTTTTGGTTATACAAACTTGTGTGTTTCAAATAACTTACCAGGGGCCGAGGAGATTGACTTCTCAGATGCAGAGAATGGACCAGAAGCTAAACAGTGGAAGCAGGCCATGCGTGAGGAGCTAGAGTCATTTGAGTACAATGACGCATGGGAGCTCATTGATGTACCAGGTGATACTCCAATGGTGCAAAGTAAGTGGGTTTGGAATAAATAGTTAGATATAATTAAATAGTTAGAAATAGTAATAGTTAGATTACTTTCTAATAATATCGTCTTCCATTCATCAGTAAACAAATCTAATCCAGGGTTGGCCTCCATGAGCGCGTTGAGCATCGTTAGCACACGCGGCATAGGGGAGGTGGATTGAGCTACAGTGCGACAAAATGGGACATTAAATAATTTATGTTTCCTAGAGCGAGTGTAGTTATTTGGAACAAATAATTGACACAACTCCGCATGTAAGTCGGACGCATCAGTGTAACCATTAACAATTTTACAGGCTGTTGTAATTTGGTCAACAGCTCGCCTAACCTTTAATGAATTGAAATTTAGGCATCCTAATAAAAACATAGTAGGATACATATATGGATAGTATCCAAATAATCGTTTATATAGGTATCTGAGAAAAGCTTTTTGAACTTTCTCCAGCTTGAGTGTATATGTAACTTCATGAGGATTCCATACACAAGCGCTGGTTTCAAGTTAGCGCTGAACTAAGGCATTATACACAAGCTTTATAACTGCTTGGTTTTGAAAACCTTGAGAGTTGCGTAAAACAAATCCTAAACGTCTAAATGATTCTTTAGACGCTTATTATGTGTGAATGGAAAGTTAGTTTGGTGTCAAATTGGACACCGAGGTCTTTCACTGTAGAGACTCTAGTTATAAGATCGTTGTTCATACTGTAGTCGTACTGTACAGGATTGCGCATGCGGCCAAAGCTCATTATTTGGCATTTGGAGATATTAAATTCCATCTTGTTAGTGGTGGCCCATTCACTCAGGGCATCTATATCATGCTGCAGAGCTACACAGTCCGATACAGAGTTAACATTAGCAAAAATCTTTAGATCGTCGGCATAAAGTAAACATTTTGCATGTTTTATTATTTGTGGGAGATCATTTATCATAATTAAAAATAGCAAGGGAACTAAAATGGAACCCTGACTCACGCCTGTACGAGTATGATAAGTGTGTGAGTTGTATGAGCCAAGACGAACGAATTGCTGGCGGTCCCGAAGATAATCAGAAATAAAAAGAAGACTGGGTGAAAATCTTATGGCACTTAATTTACGTAGCAAGATGTCATATTTAATTCTATCAAAGGCCTTGCGGAAAAAAATGTAGCACATCCACTTGCTGTCCGCGGTCCATTTGGGTAGAAATAAAATCCACTAGGGTGAGTAAATTGGTGTCTACTGATTTTCTATTGCGAAAGCCATGTTGCTCATTGCACATAATATGAATATCGACTTGCCTTTGACTTTATACAAAATATATTCAAAAACTTTGGTAGGGGCCAACAATATGGCAATAGGCCTGTAATCCTCAACAGATGTTTTACTGCTGTCTTTGGTATATACTTTCTAGTACTTAATGATAAGTTAAATATATGGCATAGAGGTTTGGCTATGGATTCTTCAGATAGTTTAAGAATTTTAGCTGGAATGCTATCTGGCCCAACAGAGCTACTAGGTTTCAGTTTACTTATACCACGTTCTACATCTTTATGGAAAAATTTAACTAAACTGACAGAATTGCTGTTGCTATGTGTACAAGAGCACATACTTGGGATACATTTAAGTCAGGTGTTTCGGGTAAGAAAATACTGGCGAAGAAATCCGCAAAACCGTTAGCCGCATGAATACCCGACAGTGATTGACCCTGGTAGTTGATGGTGGGTTCAAAGCCTCCTTTGCACCGTAGAGTGGATATGTGACTCCAAAACTGTCGCGGGTTGAGTTTTATATTTTTCTCAATACGATGTATGTTATAAGCGATAGTAATACGATGTTTTAGGTTTGCTCTTAAGTCAGAAAATGCCTTGTAAGCTTTAGAACATTTAGACGCTTTCCAAATACGATGCAGTTTGTGTTTATGTCGAAGATCTGTAATAATATCTCGGGTATACCAAACTGGATATCGTTTGCGACTAGCACTATTTCGTAGTTTCTTTGGTGACACTCAATAAAAAGATTATAAATAGTTTCATAAAAATGATTTGTGCTAGAAGTAATATCAGTTGACTCTAGAACAGACTGTACTCCATGTTTCCTGATTAAGTAAAGCAGTAAGACGTTCAGTAGTTCGAAACAGTAAGAATTTTTATTTTACCACTTTGTCGGCGTGATTGATATACATATTGGTACCAAATTTCAGCTTTCTAGTGCTAACGGTCACAGATATTAAGCGAGGACGGACAGACAGACAGACGGACAAACAGACATGGCGAAACTATAAGGGTTCCTAGTTGAACCCTAAAAAGAGTTTCTCAAAGTAATCCTCTCTTTCGTTACTCCTTTATGACTAAACCGTAGAACAAATTTGGATGAATTTTGGTACAAGATAAGACCTTTTTTATGGTGGGAAAAAATCATCCAATGACAACCCCCACTCTTGCGCAGAGCGAGAGATAGTGTCAGACTCTTACTGACTAAAAGACCCGCCCCGTTCCTTCTAGCCTTCATACCGGGGCTCGAGCTCCCTCGGATAACCCTGGCCCCAGTAGGCTTCGACCCGGCTGGGTCCCTGCTGTTGCTGACAACTCCTTGAGTCGCGCGGGAACAGTGCGCGCCGTCGACGACTTGGGTTAGGTCCGGGCAGTTACCGGACGGTCGGACAGCTACCCATTGCTCGCCGTGCGCAAGCCCGCGCCCTCGGTGGCTGGAAATCGGGATCGGAATTCTGGCAGCGGCTGGGGCGTGAGGGCCTCATGCGGTTGACCGCCTGTCATTCCTCCTCGCTTCGGACCATGGCCTCAACCAAGGCCAACTCAAGGCCGGCGTGAGAGGTCTCCGCCGCTGATCACTTTCGCACGAATCCGGTGCAGGAACCTCCCGAACGAACCATGTCCATTGAGGACCTGCATCATACGGAGGGTAAGGACGCCATGCCATGAGGTCTTTCCAGTCACGCCTCAAAGAGGGGACTTGTTGTGCCCAGCACTGGGTTCCGATAGTCGGTGACGCCATTTCACCATGAGCTCCCGCGGCACCCCGGCGTTGCATCTCTACGCGCATATCGTGCATGTGTGACAAGATAAGACCTTGGAGAAGAAAGTAAGATTCTAAAAGTACTAATCCTACGTAAATCCGTTCTTATTTTAAAATTTAATTTAATTTAATAGAATAATAATTTAGTATTATTTATGCAATATTTTAATAGTTTATAATTGGTACCTGCTGGTAAAGCGTTATCTCCTTACAATACCTATTTATTTTTAACTTATATCTACATCTCATAACAATGGATTCTCTATCAAGCACATTAAGTGAACTGAAGGAGCTGTTTCAAACTAGGATGAATGTCTTCGAAGAGGAATTGCACAAGACTCCTTCTTCACCTATCACAGTTCCTAGCCTGGCTGCAGAGTTCCAAACGTTCCGTGCCTTCATCACGCAAGCTCTCAACAGCCTACAGCGACAGGTGGAATTACTTGCTCGTACTGTCGACCAAATTGAGATGCGAGGGCGGAGGAAGATCTTGCTTTTGCACGGTGTGGAAGAGGAGCAGAAGGAAGACACCGCCAAGGTTATCACTAAGATGGTCTGCACTAAATTACAGCTGAGTGATTTCACTGCTGCTGACATCAGCCGTTGTCACAGGATGGGACGTGCAGCTGCTAACAAAACTAGGCCTATATTATTCAAGGTTAGTAGTCTTGCTGTCCGGAATAAGATTTGGTATTCCAAAGCCAAACTTCGGGGTTCAGGCATCACCATGTCCGAGTTCCTCACTAAGGGACGTCATGACGTGTTCTTGGCTGCGAGGGAAAGATGCGGCGTGTCCAAGAGCTGGACTAAGGCGGGCTGCGTATTTGTCCTTGGTCCTAACGACACACGACATCGAGTTGAGTCCCTCGCCGAGCTGGATAAGATTGTGCCGATTCCCGGTGAGCCTGAACCTAAATCGACGGTGCCTGACTCTGTTCCGACTGCTACTGCTGCGAAGACCGCAAGGTTGAAGCGCGTTGCTGCTCTGAAGAAATAATATCCTCTCTTGTGTTGTCTTGTTGAAGGTCCGGGTAATATATTTTTGTTTTTGCCTTTGATACTATTTTTTCAACAATTTTGTGAGTATTTCGAGAATTTGTTATGACATTTTGCAGTCAACTCACACTTGTCAATGTCACTATACTCTCTAGTGTCATAAATTATCAATAGTGTTTTTTTTTCTTTTCTTTTCTTGCATACTAAGTTTTTTAAGCCACCAGTTTTCTACCAGTCTTTGTTACCCGGACTTCATTACAGATTAAGCTTATTCTCTATATTTTTTTTTTTTTTGTTGTTTTAAATGATTTTATAACGCATTCCGGTAGGTGACTTGTTATTGTTTTAAGGTATTTTATTTATAGTTTTAATATATATATTTAAACTAGCTTTTGCCCGCGACTTCGTTCGCATGGAATAGTGACTTCCGGAAATTTCAGTACTGAATTGATGCCGACTCTTGACCAATAGATGGCGCTGTATGTCCGGAATAAATTTTATTTTATTTTTTGCAATAAAAACTATCCTATGTCCTTTCTCAAGTTCCAAACTATGTCTGTACCAAATTTCACACAAATCGGTTCAGTAGTTTAGGCGTGAAGCAAAGACAGACAGACAGACAGACAGAGTTACTTTCGCATTTATAATATTAGTTTGGATTATTGTATACTTATGTCTATTCATGACAGCAGCGATGATGACAGTTTTATTTCTTTTACAAGTAGCGATGATAGTTTTGTAAGTATTCCTTCTCTTGCGCGCAGTTTTCTGATGTGCCTAAGAATTTCAACGTCATACACATTAATGCCCAGAGTATTCCGGCTCATTTCTATGATATGCTGGCTAGTTTTGACTGTAAAAACATTCATGCTATTCTTATTTCCGAATCATGGCTCAAACCTTGTCTCCCTTCTACTAGTTACTCTCTTCCTGGATTCGTTCTCGTAAGAAATGACCGGGCGGTTGGTGGTGGTGGTGGTGTTGCCATATATATCCGCGCATATATTCCTTTCTCTATTGTGAATGTGTCAGCGCAGCCACCGCCATCAAATGCTGGTGAACATCTTTTTCTCGAGGTCGAACTCAATCATTCTAAATTACTTCTTGGCGTCTATTACTGCCCCTCTTTACGCATAAATTTCTTTTCATCTTTCGAAAAACTCCTTGAAATTCTGATCCCTTCTTACAGTCATAGCATAATTATGGGTGATTTTAATACATGCCTTCTTAAGAAAGACCATCGTTCTTCTTCGCTGACTAATATTTCAGTTTCTAGTAATCTTTCCATTCTGCCACTAAGTGCTACTCATCATTTTCCAAATTCTACACCTTCACTTCTCGACTTAATTCTTGTCTCGTCTCCTGATCGCGTAGCTAAGCATGGCCAATGCTCAGCTGACGCCTTTTCTTATCACGATCTGATTTTTCTCTCCTATAAAATTCGCCCACCTAAGGCTAAAGCCAAAATTCTGATGCAACGCAATTTTGGTGGTATGAACATTGACAGTCTGTGTGAGGATGCCAGAAATATAGACTGGTCGAGTTTGTTTGCTTCGACTTCAGTGGATGAGCAAGTGAATTTGTTCACCACAAAACTTATTGAGCTATACGATCGACACGCTCCAATTCGATCAGTTAAGGTTAAACATTTGCCGGCACCATGGCTGACGGACGAAATTAGAACCTTAATGAATAAAAAAGCCACGGCTAAGGCTAAATATAAGCGTAACCCCAGCGACTCTAACAGGGACAGATATGTGTCTATCCGTAAATACTGCAATAAGGTGTGTAGGAATGCTAATCGCCATTACATTCATGATTCTGTCCAAAATGGGGACACATCCAAAGTTTGGAAATTTCTAAGATCATTGGGGGTCGGTAAAACACAACAAGATACTATTCCTAAGGATATTAACATTGATGAATAATCATTTTTCAGCTTCGTCCAATTTTGATAGGACAATAAAGTTAAACACATTAAACCATCTTTCATCTCTTCCGACTCCTACTTATTCTCCATTTATTTTCGGTCATTTTTCCGCATGTGTTGTTAAGAAGAGCATACTATCGATAACTTCAAATGCGGTAGGAAGCGACTGCATCAGCCGGAAAATGTTACTCCCAGTGCTTGATTTTATTCTTCCTGTGATCTGTCACATTCTTAATTTTTCAGCATCCAGCGGTATCTTTCCACGCTCATGGAAGGATGCTCAAATTATTCCCTTACCAAAAAAGACCAATCCTACTTCCTTCTCTGAATACCGTCCAATATCTGTCTTACCATTCCTCTCTAAAGTCCTTGAACGCCTAATCCATAACCAAATAAGCACCTTCCTCTCCAAAAATAATCTCCTTAACCCCTTTCAATCCGGCTTCCGTTCAGGTCATAGCACCACTACAGCGCTTCTTAACATTACTGAAGATATAAGATCAGCCATGGAAATGGGAAATCTAACGCTTTTGGCTCTACTAGATTTCAGTAATGCGTTTAATACTGTGGATTTCGATATTTTGCTTGGCATTCTTTGCTCTCTTAACATATCTCCATCGGTAATTGACTGGTTTCGTAGTTATCTGTTCGGTCGCCGGCAACGTATTTGCATCGGCGAGACCATGTCTTCCTGGTGTAGTTCTTCTGCCGGGGTACCACAGGGTGGCGTTTTATCTCCTTTACTCTTCGCAGTTTTTATTAACTCCATCTCCAATGAATTAATTTCTTCCTACGACCTTTATGCTGATGATCTGCAAATTTACTCACGAGCTCCTCTCGGAAATTTATCGGAGGCCATCATGACCTTAAACCGTGACCTGACCCGTATATGTGACTGGAGTAAGAGGTATGGACTCACGGTGAATCCCTTAAAGACGCAGGTTATTGTAGTGGGCAGTTCTAGGACGGTCTCTAAGATTGATTGGACGACTCTTCCCCAAGTTTCTTTTGATAATTCCATAATTCCCATCAGTGAGAAAGTTAAGAACTTGGGGATATTTATAGATACGAATTTCTCGTGGACTGCCCAGCTACAGGAAGTTAGTCGTAAATTATTCGCATCTGCTTCATCTTTGCGAAGACTGCGTAATTTTCTACCAACTGCCACCAAGATTGCGCTTGCTCAATCTCTTCTTCTTCCCATCCTTGATTATGCTGATGCCAGCTATCTTGATCTCACTGAAGTACAACTGGATAAACTTGAGCGACTTCAAAATTTTTGCATAAGGTTCATATTTGGTTTACGTAAATATGATCATGTTTCCGAGTTTCGTGTTAAGCTCAAGTGGTTGCCAATCCGCCTTCGCCGGAATGCTCATATTCTATCCCTCTTGTATAATGTGCTCTTTTCCCCTTTCACCCCTCTTTATCTTAAGAAACGGTTTGAATTTCTTTCTGATTCGCATACGAAATCTCTTAGGTCATCAGATAACTTGAGACTCAAAATGCCGATGCATTCCACTACGTTTTTGGACAAGTCCTTTACTGTCCAGGCCACTCGTCTCTGGAATGCTCTGCCAGATCCAATAAAACGCGCGCAGTCACTACACATATTCAAAAAACTTGTGAAGGAATATTACTTGTCCTTGTAATTTTGTTTCGTTTTTAGCTGTATTAATTGTAGTTGTCACTTGTTTTCTTGCCAATATAATTATTATTTAGTATGTATGTATTTAAGTATGTATTTTAGTGTTAAGTATAGTACTTTTTTTTTTCTTTTCTTCACCAGTAATTGTTTAACTTGTTTTGTAATGCACCATGTGCAACCCCATTTTATGTCCAGTCAATCTCTTTCCATACCAGGTTGCCTGGAAGAGATCGCGGAATGCGATAAGGCCGCCAATTGTATATTTTAAATATAAGGCTCAAATCTGTAATTTATTATCTTGGTGTACAATAAAGGATATATAAATAAATAAATAAATAAATCCTACGCAGACGAAGTCGCCGTCACTAGTAAATTTGATATGCATGCAGCTTTAAGTTTTCATATTTGTTACGTAACAGAGAAATGTAATGGATAAATAACGTATACATATGAATAATAAGCATGTGTCAAACTTACAAAATATGATATGGTGCTCAAATCAGGTATTTACCTTTTACAACTACATTTCTCTTCTCCCATTAATATGAATACGGGAATGTACTTAGCATAAAAGCAAAATTAAAAATTAAAAAAACCCTCGCCGCACATTTAAAAAAGTCTCTATATAATGTTCAAATAATATTCTTTATTTACCATTTGGCCTTCTGGCAATAATACCAAGTGCACAACACCGCGATAGTCAAATAAAATGGTCGACATGATTTCAACTTTATCACGTCTCGCCAACACTAATAATGTGTTTCAAGATTGTTGGATTGGAATCGATTCGTTTTAGCATAGAGAAAATTCAGATCTTTTGGGATTAGTCAAGTGGGAACATGTTTTTTAATCCAATGATTGTTTCAAATGATACGGATGACTCGTGAGACACAAAAAGTTCAACAGCTCTCAAACTTGAACTAGGATTTCAGTCACTATTTCCTTCACTTTCGCAATTTTAACTTCAGTTGAAGATTTTAATGCACTATCAGACAAAGTGAGGCAAATCTTTCATTACATCTCAACTGCTTTTGAACGCATTCTACCACTCACTAGAGTCCGTCTAATGAAAGCGTGACCTGAGAAAAGGAGGTTACAACCAAAAATTTTGAATGTGGTATTATTGAAATAGTAGGAGAAAAAAGTTTTGATACTGGAATATTTTTTGTATTTATGACAATTGTATAAAAGTCAATCCTAGGCAAAAACATGTGTGTAGACTTAATTATTTGGTGGGTGTATGGTAAAGGTCAATAACACACAAAATGTTAGTTAATATCCCAAATTATTTTATTTTATCTGATCCCTCAAATGTCGCTATATGGCGTGGCTGGAAAGACCTCATGGCGCCCTTACCTTCCGCATGACGCAGGTCCTCACCGGACATGGTTCGTTCGGGAAGTTCCTACACCGGATTCATGCGGAAGTGACGCCCGGGTGTTGCCACTGTGCGGAATACCCGGAGGACACGGTGGAGCACACAGTCGAGGTGTGCTCCGCTTGGGCGGATCATCGCCGTGCCCTCGTGGGGGCGATCGGTGGCGGAGACCTCTCGCTCCGAGCATTGGTTGAGGCCATAGTCCGGAGCGAGGAGGAGTGGCAGGCAGTCGCCGACTTCTGCGAAACAGTAATGCTCGCAAAGGAGGAGGCAGAACGCATCAGGCAACGGCGTTATCGCCGCCACCACCGGCGCCGGGATACTGATCCCGATTTCCGGCCACCGTAGGCACGGGCTTGCGGACAGTGAACAATGGGTAGCTCGCTGTCCGGCCGTCTGGTAACTGTCCGGACCAAGCCCAAGTCGTCAACGGTGCGCACTGTTCCCGCGCGCCTTAAGGAATTGTCAGCAACAGCAGAGGCCCAGCTGCATGTGTTTTTGATTAACTCGTTTCACCAAAAGCCTTCTTTGTTTGAGGTTTTTTTTCCATTATGAAATTCGCAATATGTCAGATTATCTAAAAATATAAGAAGAAAAAAAATCATTATATCCTAAATATAACTATCTAATAATATTAGTTGACAAGGATCAAGATTATAACGTCATACTAACTTAAAAACATTGTTGGTTTTCATTGAAAACACCTTCTTTCTCTTCTTGTTTTTGTTTGAACTTATTAACCATAGTGTGTAGCAGTTTTTGCACGTTACTGTTTATTGTGTTTCCCATAATTAAGCAATTATTCTTGTAAAATAAATATCTGTTTCCAAAACTGACAATTGCGACCATAGACTTTGACGTGATTTTTTTTCGGCAAAACAATGTTGCCAATTTAATTTAAAAAAAAAACTCCAGGTTACGCTTTCAGTAGACGCACTCTAGCATGTGTTTTTGATTAAGTCGATTTACCAAAAGCCTTCTTAGTTCGATGTTTTTGTCCATTATGAAATTCGCAATATTCGCAATATCATCTAAATATATAAGAAAAAAAAAATCATTATATCCTAAATATAACTATCTAATAATATTAGTCGACAAGGATCAAGATTAAAACGTCATACTAACTTAAAAATACAGAAATCGCATGTAAACATTGTTGGTTTTCATTGAAAACACCTTCTTTCTCTTCTTGTTTTTGTTTAAACTTATTAACCATAGCGTGTAGCAGTTTTTGCACGTAACCGTTTATTGTTTTTCCCATAATAAAGCAATTATTCTTGAAAAATAAATATCTGTTTCCAAAACTGACAATTGCGACCATAGACTTTGACGTGATTTTTTTCGGCAAAACAATGTTGCCAATTTAATTTAAAAAAAAACTCCAGGTTAAGCTTTAAGTAGACGCACTCTATAATAAGTACCATTTGATGTTCATACTGCTAAGGTCAGATTAGTGAAAAATAAATTTTCCTGTAATTTCTAAAATATAAAAGGGAGATGTTCGACCAACTTTAAATTAGAAAAATAAAATAACATTTAATACTTTTATTCAAATTTTTAGTGAATAATTATGATCGGTCATACTATGATCACTGTCAGAAAAGTGAATAGAAACAGAATCAGATTCTGTTTTACTACCACTAGCCGTGGATATAATAAATCGATCCATTGCTTCATCCATAAGACCATCATTTTTAGGGTTCCGTAGCCAAATGGCAAATAACGGAACCCTTATAGATTCGTCATGTCTGTCTGTCTGTCTGTCTGTCTGTCCGTCCGTCCGTATGTCACAGCCACTTTTTTCCGAAACTATAAGAGCTATACTGTTGAAACTTTGTAAGTAGATGTATTCTGTGAACCGCATTAAGATTTTCACACAAAAATAGAAAAAAAGCAATAAATTTTGGGGGACCCCATACATAGAACTGAAACTCAAATTTTTTTTTTCATCAAACCCATGCTTGTGGGGTATCTATGGATAGGTCTTCAAAAATGATACTGAGGTTTCTAATATCATTTCTTTCTAAACTGAATAGTTTGCGTGAGAGACACTTCCAAAGTGGTAAAATGTGTGTCCCCCCCCCTCTAACTTCTAAGATAAGAGAATGATAAAACTAAAAAAAATATATGACGTATATTACTATAAAAACTACCAACGAAAATTGGTTTGAACGAAATCCAGTAAGTAGTTTTTTTTTAATGCGTCATAAACCGAAAAAAATACACTATTATTAAAACATCGATCAAAGTTACAACACATTACAAGAACTTTTATATTATGTTACTTGCTGCTACGGAACCCTTCATGGGCGAGTCCGACTCGCACTTGGCCGGTTTTTAAATATTCTTCGTCCAAATGCTGTACATGTTTACATTGAACTGCCAAATCTTCCGCTGTAACAGTCTCAAAAGCCTCTTCTGTTAGGCGTACAATTTCTTTTAGATTTTGGCCCACGTTTTTATTCCCTACCCGTCTCTTTACAAGGCTCATATTTTTTCTATCGGATTGAGATCGCAGTGGTAAGGCGGCAATCTTAGCAATTCATGATTGTGAGATTTTAATAATGCTTCCACGGCATATGTAGGTGGACCTTTGTTTTGTTTAATTAATTCAAATAATACAGCTTTTGTCAAAGTATCTTCAAAGGGGAGTATCCCTTTTCTCGCAGCCATTCCTGCATGTCATGTTTAATACTTGACATTGTAGGTGCTTTATCTATTTGAGTGCAGTGATACGGAGCGTTGTCCATTACCACAAGTGACCTTTCAGGTAGGTTAGGAATGACTTTTTCACTCATACATTTCAAAAAATTAGTTGAGTTCATGTCATCGTGGTAATCTGAGGATTTGGATTGGGGTTTGAACATGCACCATAAACAAAACCATTTTCAGTTCCCGCATGAGCAATTATCCGACGACTCCCTGATGACTCTGACACGAACATCCCAGGCTCCTCCTCACTTTGCCAGCAACTTTTGGCATGATAAGTGTTGTGTATATAGGTCTCGTCTAAATATACTACAGATTTTTCTCCACATTGCGATTTCTTCGGATTCTCTCCAAATATCTTGAACGCCATGCAGTAATATCATAACGTTCCATTAGTAATTTACGTTTCGATTGGCATCGCTTATACTTAAAACCGATGCTATGCAATATACGGTGCAATGTTGTGATGCTTCCTTGATAATTTATGTCTTCTCTCAAAGCTGCACGTAATTTAATCAATGTAGGTAATTCCTTCTTCACAACATAAAAACTGTGAATTTTTTGCCGTATAGCAATTTAAATCCATCCAAGTCAAACTTTTTAGGATGCGGGCGACTCTTCCCTGGGGTGACGACAACTTTAGAATTACTCAAAATTCAAACAAAGATTATTTTCGTATTTAATTACATTATTGTTGAATATAACTTTACAATTTTTTGTTGTGTTGTGTTAATTCGTTTTCAAATTTTCTTAATAAAAATCGTGCATTAAAAAAACAAAAAACTTAATTCTAATCTGTAAATCAATCGGGAAAAAATCTGTATATGGCAGCCCCAAAATTTACCTGTCATGGCGGCGACTCTTTTGTGAACATTGCTTATTGGTTTTAAAACACCGCGATTCTTGTGTTCCGCTTCACAGAACTCCTTCACCTTTAATATCATTTCTCAACCTGCACTTTTTACAACTTTTGGCATCGTAAATAAACCTTATAACGCACTAATCCAATAATAAACTCACAAAATATCTACCACAACAAACGCACCTTGATAACATCGACAAACGACAACATGGCCGATCTCCCCATCCGTCAAATTTAGTTCTACAATTGTCCGCGGGACTTCTTTCGTGAAATGGACTTTATCCAAGTAAAAAATTCTATTATTTTTCTATGATGAGCTGTCAGATTTGACGTCACTTTTCGGCCTAACTTTTATCTGCGAGCCACAATATTTCTTTGCTCTCATTAAATTTCTAAATCTGTGATAATCCTCTCTTATTTGAGCCTTGTTGTGTTATAAGGTTATCGTAATACAATTGGACAGATATTTCTTGGAAAAATACACCATAAATTTGGTACGAACTTATTTTTAAATTTCTTCTTGACGCTGTGGCGTATTCTTGAATTTGTTTGGCTTACGTATCGTTATTTCTTTCCAGTTTAGTGACTCTTCGCCTCTCTTATGCTCTTTTAATGAACCGATTGGCGCGTTAAACATAATTCCGAGAAAAAAAGCGGTGACTTTTCTGATAAGTACATAACCTCGCGACCGCGTGTCTACATTGTCACTTTATTGTTTTACAGAATAACGTATTTTTTTATGTTGTTTCAGCCATCTGGCGTTTTTTTTCTTATTTTTCTCCTACTTTATTTTTCTGGATGAATACTTAAAGATTATCCTCTATGGGACCACGCCTGGAGTCTCCAAGTACCGGACGACATTTCTTTTTTTTTATAATTAAAATTAACTTTGAAACAGATGCAATAATATCTATCTATATTTTTGGACACCAACATTTTTGTTGAGCATTTAAATTCGAACAGGGGTACAACGTATCTGCCCATTAGTTATAGAAACACAATAGCTAAGCTATTGGCTTATTATATTAACACAGACATAAGTAGTATGTCGAAGTCTTGCGTAATTGACACCACATTAATTAGTAATAATACTAATAATCACGTGGTGAACCAGATTAACCTTAGCACAATAGCTACGAATATTTTTATAAAGTCGACGAAGGAGGTCCCATGTGTCACATTAGAAAATCCTGTATTTAGCGTAGAAACTACAATTAGTTGCAACTCAATGCCAGGTGATATTATAGATTTGGGGCAATCTCCGGATCATTTAAACTAGTTCATAAGACAACAGAGGGTACCGGTAACATAATAGTTATACCAACCATCAATAAGGTATCTTCTTGCTCTCAAATAGTTAAACAGCAAAAAGGGTCCCAGCAGCACAAATTAAAACTATTTCATCAAAATATTCAAGGTATCTCTTCTAAATTATTGGAAATTGAAATGTTATTAGAAAAAACCGGCCAAGTGCGAGTCGGACTCGCCCATGAAGGGTTCCGTAGCAGCAAGTAACATAATTAAAAGTTCTTGTAATGTGTTGTAACTTTGATCGATGTTTTAATAATAGTGTATTTTTTTCGGTTTATGACGCATTAAAAAAAAAAACTACTCACTGGATTTCGTTCAAACCAATTTTCGTTGGTAGTTTTTATAGTAATGTACATCATATATTTTTTTTAGTTTTATCATTCTCTTATCTTGGAAGTTAGAGGGGGGGGAGACACACATTTTACCACTTTGGAAGTGTCTCTCGCGCAAACTATTCAGTTTAGAAAAAAATGATATTAGAAACCTCAGTATCATTTTTGAAGACCTATCCATAGATACCACACACGCATGGGTTTGATGAAAAAAAAAATTTTGAGTTTCAGTTCTATGTATGGGGACCCCCAAAATTTATTGCTTTTTTTCTATTTTTGTGTGAAAATCTTAATGCGGTTCACAGAATACATCTACTTACAAAGTTTCAACAGTATAGCTCTTATAGTTTCGGAAAAAAGTGGCTGTGACATACGGACGGACGGACAGACAGACAGACAGACAGACAGACAGACAGACAGACAGACAGACAGACAGACAGACAGACATGACGAATCTATAAGGGTTCCGTTTTTTGCCATTTGGCTACGGAACCCTAAAAATCAATGTTCGATGTAGTATGTATTAGCGAACATTGGTTGAAGGATTACCAGGTTACCATCAGTTATGAAAATTATAGTGTGGGTAGTTGTTTTAATCGGAAATCTATATTGCGTGGTGGTTCCCTGATCTTAATAAAAAAAAGCTTAAAATTTAAGCAACGTAATGATATAGTTAATTTGTCAACGGAACATTACATAGAACTGTCTTGTGTTGAGCTAGATAAGCATATTATAGTGTGCGTGTACAGACCCCCAAACCCTCAAAACTTTAGTCTTTTTGAATCAACAATGGAAGATATTCTCGCCAAACTTGTAGATAGTAACAAATCCATAATTATTTGTGGAGATTTTAATATTAATATTTTGGAAAATAATTTAAATAGCAGCAGATTTTTAAATCTTTTTAAATCATTTCATTTGTCTAACGTTTTTACAGAACCAACGAGAGTAACCCCAACCTCTGCAACTTGTATTGATAATGTTTTCTGCAATTGTGACTATCTAGATAAAGCTATAGTAAATTATCTTCCGTCTGATCATAGTGGACAAACGGTAACTTTTATGTCTCAAGCAGCCCTGGAAAAGACTCAGATTCAATTCAGGCCAATTACAATTGGCAAATTAACTAAATTTAATAGTAACTTACAAAATAAGTTAAATGTTCTGGGCCATGATATTAATGATGCTAATAAATTTTATGATAACTTCTTTTCATTGGTACTTAATGAATTTAATACAGCTTTTGAAAAGAAGTCGAAAAATATATTCCCAAAGTTTGTTTTTAGTGACTGGGCGACTAAAGGTATTAGAATAAGTAGGGAAAGACTGTATGAGCTATATGGCCTTAAGCCATTCTTCAATACTGAAACCTTCAATAAATATGTAAATAAATATTCTAAACTTTTCAGAAAGATTTGCAAGGTATCAAAGGCCCTGTACATTAGCAACAAGATCAAATCGGCAGACAATAGAATAAAGACTGTGTGGAAAGTAATTAATAGTGAAACTGGTAGGAACAAAGTACGCAGCACGGATTTTTTATTAGAGACTCCACATGGTCCCAAAAGCTCTAACATAGAAGTAGCTCAAGAGTTTGTGAATTATTTCACCAATGTACCTCTTAGGACAACGGAAGCTCTAAATTCCTCCCCTGAAGCCTCAATTACTCTATTAAAAGCAAACTTGCCAGGCTGTCCGGTTGAATTTCAATTCAAACATATAAACCCTATGACAGTCATAAAGGCTTTCCGGCAAATCAAAGTCAAATTAACTGAAGACCTATGGGGAATGTCTGTTAAAGTATGCACATCAATAATTGAGACTATAGCACCATACTTAGCTTTAATATTTAATTTGTGTGTGGACCAAGGCGTCTTTCCAGATATAATGAAATACAGTAAGGTTATACCACTTTTTAAATCAGGTGACCATAAGGACACTAATAATTACAGACCTGTATCAGTATTGCCGGTTTTCAGTAAAGTGTTTGAAAAAGTTATGCTTAATCAAATGCTTTACCATTTTAACAGCAATAAAATCTTTCACGATCAGCAGTATGGTTTCACCAAAGGTCGTTGTACAACTGACGCTGGTGTCACTTTATTAAAACATATATTTGCAGCGTGGGAAGAAGCCCAAGATGCGATAGGGATTTTTTGTGACCTCTCAAAGGCTTTTGATTGTGTTAATCACGAAACCTTGCTTTTAAAGCTTGAACATTATGGGCTAGGTAAACTTGCACTTAGCTTGGTAAAATCTTACTTAATTGACAGGCAACAGCAAGTTCAGATAAATGGTGTCAATTCTCCGGGTTTGAAAGTCAAAATGGGTGTACCGCAAGGCTCAATATTGGGTCCTTTCCTCTTTTTAGTATATATAAATGATCTACCGCATCTATTGAAAAAACAACCACATATTGTATTGTTTGCTGACGATACGTCGTTAATTTTTAAAATCAATAGACGTTCCACAAACCTTGATGACGTAAATAATGCTCTACAGCAAGTCCAAAACTGGTTTACTGTTAATAATTTAGTATTGAATGGAAAAAAAACTAAGTGCATAAGATTTGCGTTACCGAATGTTAAAAGCAATTATTCTGACATAGTATTGAACAAGGAGAAAATCGAGTTCGTCGAGAGTACGGTTTTCCTAGGGATCACGCTTGACTCGAGGCTACAATGGGGTCCTCATTTAACATCTCTGGCAGGACGGCTTAGTTCAGCAGCATATGCTGTCAGAAAAATCCGCCAATTAACTGATGTAGATACTGCGAGACTAGTCTATTTTAGTTACTTTCATAGTATTATGTCTTACGGTATTTTGCTATGGGGACGGGCTGCAGACATAGAGTCTATTTTTATACTGCAGAAAAGAGCTATCAGAGCCATATATAACCTTCGCAGACGCGATTCCCTTAGGGAACTATTTAAAGAAATAAACATCCTGACGGTCCCTTGTCAATACATTTATGAAAACATCATGTATGTTCGGAAAAATATTCATCTTTTTACTAAAATAAGTGACAGGGACAATTTTAATACTAGGAATAGGAACAAATTAGATCAACCTCGATTCAGATTGGCTAAAGTACGTAGCTCTTTCATGGGGTACTGTGTAAAATTTTATAATAAAATACCAATTGAGATTCTACAACTAAATGAGTCCAAATTTAAAACATGCATTAAACGCACACTATGTAGACAAGCATATTATAAACTGGAAGATTATCTCCTTGACAGAAATGCTTGGCTAAATGCTGGTCCTGCTCCACAACTACAGCCACTTTTACCTTCAAATTAGTTTTTTTTTATAAATATATAAATATATTTCTAAATATTGGAAGAGATACTATTCCCCTTTTTGTATTTTTTGCTTTCGAAATGTATTTTTTATTTTTTTGTTTATTTCAATAGAGCTTATGATAATTTATTACTTTTTTAAATTGGAAACTAAATAGCATTGTATAATGTAGAAGCACTTTCTTCTTTTTTTCAAGTTTTTGTGAATGTGAAGCACCATGGAGCATCTTTATTAGGTTACAACTTGTTTGACATTACGAGCATGGCAGTTGAGAGTTTGTCATGCTCACCCAAATGTCTTGCTGGTGGTGGCACGTGTTATTGGGTCATTCGGTTCCCTTTAAAATGGTTGAGCTGAGTGGGGCTGATGCACGTGTCATGCCCGTGAACGGGTGCCATCGGTTGAGACTGGTCATCTCTTGGCTGCCAGTGGCTTAATTCGGTTTCTATTTTTAATTACATTTAATAAAAAGAATAATAAACTATTATTATTACGTATCTACCAACATTGTGCTCACATATTAGAAGCGACAAGAAATATGTAACCAAGATCTATGTAACTCAATATATTTTAAAAAGAGTGTCCATGGAGTTTCTTGCACGATCTTCTCCATAGAGACCTACGTTTTGGAACGTGCAATTTAGCTTCACTTTTCTTGGACTGACCAACATTTGACTATTCAAAAGTGCCTGCAAATGGTCTATTTGAAATAAATGATTTTGAATTTTGAATTTTGATCTCCTAACAGAGATTGTCCTATACTACGGGTAGGGAAAAAATTAAAGACAAAAGTTCTAATTATCGGCTTTATTTTTTTTCCCCCCTTCGGCCTCCCACCGGACGATTAATGGTCAACTTTCAAATAAAAAAAAACGCATCAAAAGCGGTCCATTCGCTGAGGCGCTGCGATGCCGCAGACAGACACACAGACACCTCAAACTTATAACACCCCTGTTTTTCGTCGGGGGTTTAAAAATCATATAAATCACAGATCACTGGTACTAAACTAAAACAATTAATATCAGAAACGAAAGTCGCGCCATCTGTTAAAGTATTTGGTGTACAATATTGCTAGTAAAACCGTTTTACTTCTAAATTGAGAATACTTTTGTAAAACACTGTTACAGAGAGGAATAACAAAGATGACAAGAACATTGGATGTGCATGAAGGTATTTAATGTTTTATTAATAACCGTATATTATATTCTAAATAATTATGGTATAACATATTTTAATGCATAAACTGTTATATGCATTAAAATATTATTTAGAATTTTTTTATTTTATTAATTTTTATATTAAGAAAATACGAATGAAAAGTATTTATGAACGGGTACATGGAGGATGGGGTTTTGGCAGTCTAAATAATGAAGGGGAGACGTTGCTGCAATCCGCTACCGCCTTTGACCTTGCAATAGCCAAAACTTGGATTAAAAAAGTGAGGAACACCTGATCACTTATAAAAGCGGCCACCGTGTACATTACCCCAGCTGGAGAGTTGCACGTAGAGCGATATGAGTGGAACGTATAATTAGTGCGTCATCTGGTGTAGATGTGCGCCGCATATAAAATTAGTGCGCCTTGTCGTTTTGGAAAAAAATGGAAAAAACGATTCCAGCTGGAGTAACGTTACCCCAGCAAGAAAAATTTTTAAAACTAGTCGGAAAGAAAAAAATTGTATATGAGCAGATAGCTTATGCTTGTGCAAAGATGTGCCCCGAAAATATAATCGGTGCGTCTTCAGGTTTTCGAGATATTGCATTTCCTGCTGGAGTAACGTTTTGCAGAATCATGTATCTCTAAAACTATTGTATGTGCGGCTGTACTATAAACATACACGGGTAGCTCTTGGTATGTGCGTATATGTGACAAAATTAGATTTATAGAAATACTAGCTTTTGCCCGCGACTTCGTTCGCATGGAATAGTGACTTCCGGAAATTTCAGTACTGAATTGATGCCGACTCTTGACCAATAGATGGCGCTGTATGTCCGGAATAAATTTTATTTTTTATTTTATTTTTTGCAATAAAAACTATCCTATGTCCTTTCTCAAGTTCTAAACTATGTCTGTACCAAATTTCACACAAATCGGTTCAGTAGTTTAGGCGTGAAGCAAAGACAGACAGACAGACAGACAGAGTTACTTTCGCATCTATAATATTAGTTTGGATAGTTTGGATTTCTAATTCTCGAGTAATTGCACTTTTTTGAAAAATCGATAAAATATCACAGCGCTTTAATGAGAAAACTAGTGAGTTGTCTGAAAACGGTATTCAGTCCCGCTAGACGTTTACTATAAGCACATATAAGTTTCAAAAGCGCACATGCATGCGTTATTGAATAATATTGCTAAGAGTCGAGACGACGGTGACCTAAGTTTAACATCAACATACAAGAAACTGGCTCAATCCAAGATGTGAAGGTGTACACCAATGATTAGTACGTATAATCAAGTGACATATAGTGAAAATTCAGCTTCGAATGTTTCGTAAATAAGAAAATATAATAAAAAAAACCAAACATGTAGATAACTGCCGGATACCCGACCAAGTTTGAATGGCCCCAAAAAAAGCGACGGTCTAGTACATACACATGACCTTCTTTTTTGAACGTGTTAAGCCTAAGTTATTGTCCGTACAGTCGCGTTCAAACGTTTGTTAGCAATAATAATATGACCTAGTTTTAATAATAATAGGTATAAGTGTCTGTTTGTAACGCGGTGAGCCAATCACTGACACTCCCCGCCCCCCCTTCTTACTTCGCACCACTAAAGAGACCGAATATTTAACTTCTGCGCAACCACTCAAGATCCGTTGTGCCTACTGTAGACACCGCCATCTTAAACTAAGCTGGGGCCCTTTTGGGTACACAAGAATTGGAAGCCTCAGAAAACGAAGTGAGCTTTGGAAGTTTTTCCATTATTTCTTTTTAAGCTGTATTTTTTTTTTCTTTATGTGAACCATTTAAACATATTCTTTTTGACATAATGAAATAATGTTTAAACGAACCACAAAAGAACAAATCAAAACTTCTGTTTATCTTAATCAATTTAAAATATAAAATGAAACAAAATAACTCACTCATCATTTTTTGATTATGTCAATGATTTCGAAAATAATCGCTCCAAAAGTAAAAAACAATGTGTCCCGCCTCTAACTTTTGAACCATAAGTTTAGGCAATATGAAAAAAATCTGACAAGTAGAACTATAAAAGGACTTTCTAGGAAAATCATTTTGAACTTGATGGAAAGAACAGTTTTTGTACAAAAAAGACAAAAAGGTTCTACAAAATAATTTCTGGACTAAGTTTGTAGTATAATCGTATAAGCAAGCATTTTTTTTTAACTCCGTTTACATATTTTAATATCCTGAACGTATCTTCTTTCAAACAAAAAAAGAATTATTAAAATCGTTTCTCGCAATCCAAAATTACCACCGAAAACTTCTTCTGGTACCTATGTATTAATTAATAACCCAATCCCTGAGTGATGGCGCTGGGCTATTTCGCGTTCGCGCTGTTAGGATTTTTCCTGAGTTGATGGGGTCGGTTATTATCGAATTGTTCGGTTGTTCTCTCCTTGGCATTGGCGGTATTATCTTATAACTACATAAAACTTCTATCAAGAACATGCTAAGGCAGTTTAGAACAAAATGAAAATTCATTTTTAACGCCAACTATCAAAATGTTAAGATAAAAACCAGTTCATAAATGGTTCGATAGATGGCGTTGCGTAATGACTTTCATGACCTACCGTAGTAAAAAATCGTTGCTTCTTAGATATATTCGTAGTTTTACGAGTGCACAATCGCTGAAATTTCTACTACTTGCATACTGTATTAGTTATCACCGTCCTTTGTGCGCCCGTTCTTAGGGTTCCGTATTTATTAGAGTTCCGTACTTAGTATGTTAACGTAACAATTAGCCTTTTTTTAAACTCATAAGTGGGAACACTTCTTGTGACGGACGGGAAACTACGGAACCCTACACTGAGCGTGGCCCGACACGCTCTTTTGGTCGGTTTTTTTGTTTCTATTATTGCATGTACCTAGGTACGTACCTAATGCCAAGTTTATTACTTTAATATAAGAACTTCCTGGGAATTTCTGATGTGCTTATGGTACTACAAAATAATATGTTCCTTCTGAAGCAATGGTATAAGCTTATCTCGACTTTCAATAATTTGTACGAATTACGTCTATAAAATAAAATATTTAGTCTGATAAGAATAAAAGACAGCGTATTTCCTGTCGACCCCAAGTGACGAAAACCCACGCTACGAAACGCTGGTGTGTGCTAGGTATGGTTAAACTTTTCATCAATAGATGGCATTATCACAAAATCAGCAAATGTTTTCGAACTCTTCTTCTTCTTCCTGCCCTTATCCCATTTTATTTGGGGTCGGTGCAACACGTTTTTTCTTCATTCCTGTTGTTCATACAATAGCAAATGTTCTCGAACCATTTATGAAAAATTGTTGAATTCTAATTACTGTGTAAATACCAAGAATATTTACGAAAATAAACCAAAGTTAGGTCCTGTCATTTTACCATAATAAGATTTGCAAATATATCAATATATATGTGTGTAGTATATATTTAATGTCTTTGAATAAAATAAATTGTGATACCTATCCGTTTTTAAGTTTTTCTATAATGTCTTTAGTAAGTTTTCAAGATATTGTTACTAACAAAATATGGACTTCGTCCAAAATAAATGTTTCTTATCAGGTATTATTATTTTGTTCATTAATAAATATTACATGTAAATTAAATTTCGAAATATTTCAATGTAAAATAAGTAATACAATTAAAAATATAAAAATAGTAGCCTACCGGTATCGGGAACAGGATTCAAACTAAAGGTGCTGCGCGGCGCGGCGGCGCCGGCAGTCAGGGCTCCAGAGCAAAGAACCTCCTAACTATACGAGCCGTGTCCAGGACTACTGCGTTCTGAGCTAAAAGGCTTGATTAGCCTTTGATCCAGTCGCCTAACGAGAGCCTCTCAAGGTGTTGGTCGAGGCTCTAGGCTTTTAAGCCATTGTCCAACATGACTATCGATATCTACACTGATCACAGAGTCCAGATCCCTCACGTCGACATCCTCATGAGCCAAGTCAATATGCTTAATTTGTTTATCTTTCTCGGCTTTCACGAGCTTCTCGTCATGCGGAACAGAAATGTTATTATTATTAAAGAAAAATGTAGCTAAAAAAAAACTAGCCAAAGAATAAACTTTGGATAGTTTTTAGTTAACGGATCAATTCAAAATTTCAAATCAATGTAGCGTGTGTGTGGTGGGTGTAGAGAGAATTTTGTTATTATTATTATTATTTTCTGTACATATTTTTAAATATTTCTTATAACACATAAAAATAAAGTGTCTGGTTTATTTATTATTATTATCCAAAAAAGGTTTATTTTGTTATTTCTTTTCTACTTCAGTGTACTGATGCACAACACGTGTCAATTGAGTAAGGAGTAAAGTTAAGAATGCCATGTGTATGTACTAAACCGTCGCTTTTTTGGGACCATTCGAATTTGGTCGGGTAGCCGGCAGTTATCTACATGTTTGGTTTTTTTATTATATTTTCTAATTTACGAAACATTCGAAGCTGAATTTTCACTATATATCACTTGATTATACGCACTAATCATTGGTGTACACCTTCACATCTTGGATTGAGCCAGTTTCTTGTATGTTGACCTTAAACTTAGTGCACCGTCGTCTTGACTCTTAGCAATATTATTCAATAACGCATGCATGTGCGCTTTTGAAACTTATATGTGCTTATAGTAAACGTCTAGCGGGACTGAATACCGTTTTCAGACAGCTCACTAGTTTTCTCATTAAAGTGCTGTGATATTTTATCGATTTTTCAAAAAAGTGCAATTACTCGAGAATTAGAAATATTTCTATAAATCTAATTTTGTCACATATACGCACATACCAAGAGCTACCCGTGTATGTTTATAGTACAGCCGCACATACAATAGTTTTAGAGATACACGATTCTGCAAAACGTTACTCCAGCAGGAAATGCAATATCTCGAAAACCTGAAGACGCACCGATTATGTTTTCGGGGCACATCTTTGCACAAGCATAAGCTATCTGCTCATATACAATTTTTTTCTCTCTGACTAGTTTTTAAAAATTTTCTTGCTGGGGTAACGTTACTCCAGCTGGAATCGTTTTTTCCATTTTTTTCCAAAACGACAAGGCGCACTAATTTTATATGCGGCGCACATCTACACCAGATGACGCACTAATTATACGTTCCACTCATATCGCTCTACGTGCAACTTTCCAGCTGGGGTAATGTACACCGGCCACCACAAGACGCAAATTGATTACTTTTTAGTTAGGCGCAACCATATAAAGCACGTCAAAGACTGCAAGGTACTACCAGGAGAAGACCTAGTCTCACAACATCGACTCCTGGTAATGGAATTAGTTGTCAAAATAAAATGTAACAAAAGCAAAGAGCGTCCTCCTTCCAAAATAAAATGGGATATGCTAGAGAAGAATGATTGTGCGAACAAGTTCAGAGAGAGAATGGAAGACCAAATGATAGGAATGGGAGATATGAATGATCGAAGTATAAATGAAAGCTGGAATGTGTATATGTGTGTGTGTCGAGAAGAGCAAAAGATGGAAAAAACTATATACTTTGTTAATAGAGTTCTGTGGCGTATTGGAGAAATCTAGAAGATCCAAGTTATTGTTTTTTTAAATCTCCACTGAGTATTTATTTATTTATTATTTTATTCTTCATGCACAAAAAAGTACAGACGCGGCTTTTTCTACCAGTGAACCCTTGGGTGATGCAGAGACAAATTGTGGTAGGTGCAATATTATCCAATACATATTATTAAAATTCTTCTTCTAAAAATACATAAGATTCAATACACTATATAATTACATTTTATTGAGAATAAAGTTTCTTGAAACCTATTTACTTTCTACCACGAAGAGAGAGAAAAAAAGAACACACAAATCAAGTGAAACAATTAGTGCAAACAAATAATAGGGAAACAAATTAGCACTGATTTAAAACTACTACCAACGAATGTACTTGCGCACCTTCACTGTGAAGGTCAATCGATTGGTTACCATTCTGATATTTTGGGGTAGAGCATTCTAAAGAGAAATTGTGTCCATGATCTCCCACATTTAGATAAAGAGTTACATGTAAAGAGTTACACACGCCATCTATACAGTCGTTTTCTGAATATTCTACTAAGAAAACCTGCGAGGAAATAAACCTTGAAGAAAGAAGCCCCGTTTTATTTAAGTTCTAGAAGAACACAGCTGCTTAACCACACCCATCTAAATCCCGACCTCGCTAACTACTGTCTAACCCCACCCATCCAAACCCCGATCTTACTAACAGCTGCTTAACCCTACCCGTCCAAATCCCGACCTCACCTTTAAAGATCTCGAGCCACTCTACGTTTCTCAAGCCCGCGACATGCTCTCCCTCCAACGGCGCGATGCTCTCCATAACTCGGAGTAAGGATACGGAGGGAGCTTTCACGCATTTCAAGATGGATGGCGAACATCCCGTGATGTCTATTCTATACAGTAGTTCCCAGTAGTCAAAGTTGACACCCAACAGATCAGCGCACGTGAAGTTTGTGTTCTGAAAATAAGCAAACAAAGTGTTTTGGGAATACATTCATTATGTGTACGGCTAAGGAGTGGAATTCTATACCGGAGTCCGTGTTTCCCGATTGCTACAACCTGGGGGTTTTAAAGTCAAGAGTGAATAGGTTACTTCTAAGCAAGCGTTGCTCCATTGTGGGCCACATCATCGCTTACCATCAGACGGGATAGTAGGCAAACGCGAACTTTCGCATAATAAAAAAAACCGGCCAAGTGCGAGTCAGACTCGCCCATGAAGGGTTCCGTAGCAGCAATTAACATAATATAAAAGTTCTTGTAGTTCTTTGTAACTTTGATCGATGTTTTAACAATAGTGTATTTTTTTGGTTTTTCTCCTCCCTGTTTCATCACTCTAACCCTTATGATAGTCCTCCATCTGTTCCTGTCTCACTTGTGTCTCGCGGTGTGAAGGGCATCAGTCTCGCTTGTGCCGCGTTCCGATGTGGACGTGTTATTTACGTTGTATTTATACCGATTAGCGCAGAGCATTTTGATGACTGAAAATCTTGTGGCGAACGAACTGTTAGCGTTCTTGCAGCGGAAGCTGGATGTGATGGACGAGATGTCCGCAGTCCGGATCTACGCAACGAACTTCAGTGAGGAGAACATAGCTGCTGCGAAGCTGTTGCTGTTCAGCGTGCTGAATAAGCGCGACCAGATGCCATCCCGCCGGCGTGACGGGACTAAGAAAAGCCTGCAAGATATTATCACGCTGTTCAAGGAGACCGACCCTGATGACGTGCCGACGTTTGTGGCAAAGGAGCTGCATAAACTCCCTCCAGTCACCTTCGACCACTTCGATGTTACAAGCCTTTTGAAAGACATTGTCTTTGTGAGGGCCAGTCTCACGGATGTGCTAGGAAAGTTGGATGCATCTCAGAAAACCGTCGCCGATTTGCGCAAGGAATTTGATAAATTTAGCAACAACGCGGCGAAAACTAGGTCATTAGTCGATGCATCTAACGTAAACATGCGCCATGGAGCCGACCTCGATATATTGTCGCCGAAATTCACGTCAGCAATTTCGTCACCGGCGCATACATCGATTGCTGAGGTTGCGGAGTGCCCCACTCGTGCGCCCCGCAACTGCGTGCCTGACGCTGCGGTTCCTCTAAGCAGCACCACACAAGCCCTTCGCCCCGTCCCGCTGCCTGTTCCTGCAGCTCCAGCGAACCTGATTCAAAGGGATTTCGCTAGCGTCACCGCGAGCGCCCCAAGCGCTTCTCAACCGAAACCTATCCAAGTGTGTCAAGGCAAGAAACAAGTTTGAAAATGATGATGGTTTTGTTACGGTGCAAAGGAGGAAGCGTCGAACGCAAACCAACAAGAACCGCTGCGGTATAGCACCTGCAACTCCTAACATGAGCCTGCGTGCCGCCCAGCCGAACACACCAGTGTACATCTCCCGCCTGCATCATGCGACAAGGGTGGAAGACATCGTGGAGTACGTGCGCCAAAAGACGAAGTTCGCACTGAAGTTACAGCTGCTGGAGTCGCACCGTAACTTCAATTTCACGGCGTTCGTGGTGCGAGTCCCGAACACTTTTCTGCCCCTCATGTTGAAGGAAGACTTTTGGCCGCAGGGCGTGGTGTTCCGTCACTTCCGCGGACAGGTGCCATTAAGGTGCATATTAAGCGTGGCTTAACCAAAAAGGCATATTACAAGGTTAAAGACTATGTCGAAGACACGCTTGTTTGGCAATGACTGCCTCTGCACTTGTGGCCCCCTGGTAACTCATAATATTGTGCGAATGTAATTTAAATATTATCTGAATCCAACCACATTAAATTCGTTAGTTTTTCTTTTTTTGGTTGTTAACGTCTCATTAAATGACAGTTGTAATTATTATTATTTTTTATACCTTTTTTTTATATAGCCTCTTTTTATAATGTAAATGGAAAACACTGTAAACCCCACGAATTCTTAGATTACTTCATATTTTGACTCACTTTTTTTAAATGATTATTTTTATTGTGCTTTTGAGTACAATATAGACCGGTTTACACTGTTCTTAAATAATACCTTTTAATACTGTTACATGGAAATATTGTACAATCATTTTTTTTAAAAGAGTAACCATGGAGTTTCTTGCCGGTTCTTCTCCATAGGAAACGACCAATTTCGAACCGTGCATTAGCTTTTGACGTTTTATAAGTGCCCATGTACAGGGCCGTTTTATCCATTAGGCACTGTAGGCAACTGCCTAGGGGCCCCGCCGGGTTCAGGGGCCCCGCGTTTCAGGAAAAAAAATAGACTATGTTTCATAAACAAAGGAAGTAGCCCTTAGTGTGTATAGTTAGGTTAAGTATACTTAAATATTTTAATTTTAGTTTATTATGTATATATTTTGTTGCTTTAAGTTGTAAATACATATAAAAGAAAAGTTAAATCATAAACAGTAAAAAAAAATCATTTGAAAATTTGATGGCATGACATTTCACTAGCAATCCTAGCATTGGATTATGCGAAAAGCTGTCAACAGATGGAGTTAATAGAACACAATCTTCCATTAGCAACGTTTGCGTGCAGAGCATATTCATTGGCTTTTGCTGATAATTTTGTTTATATCAATTTACATAATATAAGCGGGCCACGCTCAGTGTAGGGTTCCGTAGTTTCCCGTCCGTCACAATAAGGGTTCCCACTTATGAGTTTAAAAAAGGCTAATTGTTACGTTAACATACTAAGTACGGAACTCTAATAAATACGGAACCCTAAGAACGGGCCCACAAAGGACGGTGATAACTAAAACAGTATGCAAGTAGTAGAAATTTCAGCGATTGTGCACTCGTAAAATTACGAATATATTTATGAAGCAACGATTTTTTACTACGGTAGGTCATGAAAGTCATTACGCAACGCCATCTATCGAACCATTTATGAACTGGTTTTTATCTTAACATTTTGATAGATGGCGTTAAAAATGAATTTTCATTTTGTTCTAAATTGCCTTAGCATGTTCCTGATAGAAGTTTTATGTAGTTATAAGATAATACCGCCAAGGCCAAGGAGAGACCAACCGAACAATTCGATAATACCCGACCTCATCAACTCAGGAAAAATCCTAACAGCACGAACGCGAAATAGCCCAGCGCCATCTCTCGGGGAATTGGGTTATTAATTAATACATAGGTACCAGAAGAAGTTTTCGGTGGTAATTTTGGATTGCGAGAACCGATTTTAATAATTCTTTTTTTTTTTAAAGAAGATACGTTCAGGATAATAAAATATGTAAACGAAGTTAAAAAAAATGCTTGCATATAAAAACTTAGTCCAGAAATTATTTTGTAGAACCTTTTTGTCTTTTTTTGTACAAAAAATGGTTCTTTCCATCAAGTTCAAAATGATTTTCCTAAAAAGTCCTTATAAAGTTCTACTTGTCAGATTTTTTTCATATTTTTTAAACTTATGGTTCAAAAGTTAGAGGAGGGGGGGGACACATTGTTTTTTACTTTTATGGAGCGATTATTTCCGAAATCATTGACATTATCAAAAAATGATTTAGGTAAACCCATATTCATTTTTAAATACCTATCCAACAATATATCACACGTTAGGGATGAAATTAAAAAAAAAAATCACTTCCCACTTTACATATAGGGTTATCCGAAAGGGCGCTCGAGCCCCGGTATGAAGGCTAGAAGGAACGGGGTGGCTATTTTAGTCAGTAAGAGTCTGACACTATCTCCCGCTCCCCCCAAGGGCGGGGGATGTCAATGCATGATTTTTCCCACCATAAAAAAAGGGGGGCTACCCTATTAAAACATTTTTTTCCAATTTTTATTTTACCACTTTGTCGGCGTGATTGATATACATATTGGTATCAAATTTCAGCTTTCTAGTGCTAACGGTTACAGAGATTAAGCGAGGACGGACAGACGGACAGACAGACAGACAGACATGGCGAAACTATAAGGGTTCCTAGTTGACTACGGATCCCTAAAAACAACGTAATTATGAATAAATTTGTGTAAGACATAAAATATTTTAAGAAGTTAGAAGAGGGTAAGGGGGCCCCCTACCTTCCCCCCTAACTTCTTAAAATATTTGACGATGAGACGTGCATTGCCTAGGGGCCCCGACATGCATAAACCGGCCCTGCCCATGTAGGCCTATGTGAAATAAAAAACTTTTGACTTTGACTTTGAATCTGTAATACCTTGCCCATACTACTGGGCCCATAGATATATCGCGGGTCTCAAACCATAGGGGTGTATATGCAAAAATGTGATTTTTCGTTTTTAATGCCATTGTATTCTACTATAAGCAATACATTAACTGAATTTTTCTTATAATTTAGTGTTAATTACTTTTTGCATAAATTAAATAATATTATTTGCCGTATGCTGGAGAGTCTAGAATTATTTTTAGACCAAATAGTCGTATAATTGGCGTAAGAGCAATATTATTGCGTATTGGGGCAGTTTCGATGTGCCATAGAGACGTACGCACGTACGACTTTCAATTTTATCGTGATCGAAGGAAATTGCATCGGACCATAAAGGCCTATGAACATACGACTGTTTATTTTACTTTAACCTGAAATCATTTTATCAAGCTATATATAGTAAGTAATGTAACAAATATTCGCACATTTTTTGATATTCGCATTTGCGAATATTCGCACATTTTTTGATATTTGCATTCGTATTCGCAAAAAATATGCGAATATTTGGCAAATGTTTCTGACAAGCAAAAAGGAAATAATATTTTAATATTTTTCCATCACTCAACTTTAATTCACATTTTATCACAAATTGTGAAACAACATGTTAACCTCAAATCATAACAATTTTTTTCAAATGAATTTAACTTTTTCTCCAGATGGGTGCGTGACGAGTATTTCGGATATTCGTATCCATCAGAAGGACGTTCGTAGAGTTCTGCATAACTTTGATGTAAATAGAGCCAGTGGCCTCGACGAGATACCAGCAGCTGTTCTTAAAACTTGTGCACTTAAATTGTCTCTAATCTTGACCCGCCTATTTCGCCTCTCTGAGACTGAATAAGTGCCGTTCAGCCTGTGCCCAAGAAGGGCAGTTGAGCTGACCTGGCAAACTACCTATCCATCTCCGTTACTTCTATCCTCTGTAAGAATATGGAACGGGTGTTTAACAGATAACTCCTGGCATACCTAGAAACAAACGACATCCTCATTGACCAGCAATACGGTTTTCGCCTAAATCAGTCTATTGGGGATTTTCTAGCATATGCCATTCACATCTAAAGCAGGGCCATCGAGAAGCATGGGAAAGCGCTTGCAGTCTCCCTTGATATCTCGAAGACTTTCGATAGGGTCTAAACTGAAACTATGTATAGTCTTATTGCTAAGCTTCCTTCCTCTGGTCTAACCACTGGTCTGTGTGATTGGATCGTAAACTTCTTGAGGGATCGATCCATCTGAGTAGTTATTGATGGCTACTCGTCGGGTCAAATGGATATTAATGCCAGGGTCCTTCAGCGGTCGGTACTCTCGGCAACACTGTTCTTGCTGCAGATAAATGACCTACTTAAAGGCAGTAACTTTGGGTATACAGACGATAGCACTGTTGTTGAGAGTTACATGTTCGGCGAGCGAGCTTATGGATCTCAGATCCAGTCTCTCCGAAATCTCTCTCAGATCTCAGACATTCTTGGGGTGCCGTTCAAATCAAATCAAATCAAATCAAATCAAAGCATTTATTTCAAATAGACCATTTACAGGCACTTTTGAATAGTCAAATGTCGGTCAGTCCAAGAAAAGTGAAGCTTAATTGCACGTTCCAAAGAGTAGGTCTCTATGGAGAAGAACGTGCAAGAAACTCCATGGACACTCTTTTAAATCATATATGTGTTACATATAATGCTTGGTTACATATTACTTGTTGCTTCTATCATGTGAGCACAATGTCGATAGAGAAATAAAAATGTAAAATAATTAAAAGATAGAAACTGAATTAAGCCACTGGCAGCTAAGAGATGACTAGTCCCATCTGACGGCACCCGTTCACGAGCATGACGCGTGCATCAGCCCCACTCAGCTCAACCATTTTGAAGGGAACTGAACGACCCAATAACACGTGCCACCAACAGCGAGACATTTGAGTGAGCATGACAAACTCTCAACTGCCATGCTCGTAATGTCAAAAAAAAAGTTGTAACCTAATAAAAATGCTCCATGGTGCTTCACATTCACAAACTTGGAAAAAGTGCTTCTACATTATACAATGCAATTGTGTCTTTCAAATTAAAAAATAATAATATTAGTTTCCAACTAATCAACTAATTAGTACGCCCTAGTGGTAGTGGAGCTGGACCAGCATTGAGCCAAGCATTTTTATCTTGAATATAATCCTCCAACTTATAATATGCTTGTCTGCATAGTGTGCGTTTAATACAAGATTTAAATTTCGTTTCATTGAGTTCTAATATGTGGGGAGGTATTTTATTGTACATTTCAAACAGTACCCCATGAAAGAAGAGGCCACTTTAGCCAGTCTGAAACCTGGTTGAACTAATTGATCCCTATTTCTTGTAACATAATTATGTCTATCGCCTCTTTTGCTAAAAAGATGAAGATTTTTTCTAACATACATTATGTTTTCATAGATATATTGACAAGGTACTGTCATTATGTTAATATCTTTAAACAGTTCCCTTAAAGAATCGCACCGGCGGAGATTGTAAATCGCTCTGATGGCTCTTTTCTGTAATATAAAGATTGACTCGATGTCAGCAGCCCGTCCCCATAGTAAGATACCGTACGACATGACACTATGAAAATAACTAAAATAGACTAGTCTAGCGGTATCAACATCCGTAATTTGGCGGATTTTTCTAACAGCATATGCAGCTGAGCTAAGCCGCCCTGCAAGAGAAGTTAAGTGAGGACCCCATTGTAGCCTTGAATCAAGCGTAATCCCCAGGAAAATCGTTTTATCAACAAATTCTAGTTTTTCATTATTCAATACAATGTCACAATCACTACTTTTTACATTCGGTAAGGAAAACCTTATGCATTTAGTTTTTTTCCCATTTAGAACCAGATTATTAGCAGTGAACCAGTTTTGAACCTGCAATAGGGCGCTATTTTCGTTGTCAAGATTGTTAGTTTTCCTATTTATCTTAAAAATCAAAGAAGTGTCGTCAGCAAACAACACCATATTAAGTTTATTTTGCAACAAATTGGGTAAATCATTAATATAAACTAAAAACAAAAAAGGACCTAAAATTGAACCTTGGGGCACCCCCATTTCAACATTCAATCCCGACGAATTGACACCGTTTATTTGCACTAATTGCTGTCTTTTATTCAAATAAGATTTTAATAAGCTTAACGCTGCATTGCCAAGTCCGTAATGCTTGAGTTTCCGAAGCAATGTTTCATGAACTACACAATCAAACGCCTTAGATAGGTCGCAGAAGATGCCTATAGCATCTTGTGCCTCTTCCCACGCATTAAAAATGTGTTTTAGTAAGGAAACACCCGCGTCAGTTGTACAACGTCCTTTGGTGAAACCATACTGTTTATCATGTGGGATGTTATTGGAGTTAAAATGACTAAGCATTTGATTTAACATTACCTTTTCAAATATCTTGCTAAGAACCGGCAAAACGGACACCGGCCTATAATTATTAGTGTCTTTACTATTCCCGGATTTAAAGAGCGGTATCACTTTACTATATTTCATTAGATCTGGAAAGACTCCTTGATCTATACACAAATTAAATATTAAAGCCAAGTACGGCGCTATAGTCTCAATAATTGAGGTACAAACTTTTATAGACATACCCCACAGATCTTCTGTCAATTTAATCTTGATTTCTTTAAAAGCTTTTATTACTGTTATGGGGTTTATATGTTTAAAGTTAAATTCAGTTGAACAGGCTGCAACGTTCGCCTGTAATAAATCAAAAGCATGTGATGGCGACGAATTTAGGGCTTCAGTAGTTTTAATTGGTATACTGGTAAAGAAATTTACAAATTCTTCTGCAACTAGTTTGTTATCGCTAATGAGACCATGATGAGTCTCCAATGTGTAATCATTATTACTTCTTTTGTTTCTGTTGGTTTCATTTTTATAATATTCCAAACTGTTTTTATTTTATTATCTGCTGTTTTAACTTTGTTGCTAATGTATAAGGCCTTAGCTGCCTTACAAGTATTTTTAAACATTTTAGAATAAGTAGCAACATATTTATTAAAAGTTTCAGTGTTAATAATAGGCTTAAGGCCATACAACTCGAAAAGTCTTTCCCTACTTATTCTGATTCCTTTAGTTGCCCAGTCACTAAATCTAAACTTAGGGCAGATAGTTTTAGTTTTTTTCTCAAACGTCTGATTAAACTCCTTTTGAACTACTGAAAAAAAATTTTTATACAAAATATTACCATTGTTTTCTGCAAGGTTCCAATCACCCAACCTGCTAGTTATAGTGCTATTAAATTTATTTAATTTACCGGATGTTATTGGTCTGAATTGTATCTGCACTTGTTGTATTGGTAAGTTGGATTCAAATGTTACCATTAGGCCGCTATGATCAGAAGGCAGATAATTTACAATGGCTTTTTCTAAATACTTGCAGCAACAAAAAACATTATCGATACATGTAGCAGTAGTTGTCGTTGTTCGAGTTGGTTCAATAAACACATTTGATAAATTAAATGATTTGAAAAGATTTAATAATCTACTGCTATCTGAATTATTTTCTAAAATATTAACATTAAAGTCTCCGCAGATAATTACTGGTTTATTACCAGTTGAAAGTTTAGCCATAACATCTTCCATGACTGACTCAAAAATAGAGTAGTTTTGATAATTAGGGGGCCTGTAAACGCACACTATGATATGCCTATCCAGCTCAACACACGACACTTCAATGCTATGTTCAACGGACAGTGCAACTATATCTTTACGAGTTTTAAATTTAATACTATTTTTAATAAGGATTAGTGAACCCCCACGTAACATTGACTTGCGGTTAAAACAACTGCCCACATTATAATTATCATAATTAATTAGCATTTCAGAATCCTTTAACCAATGCTCAGTAAAACAAATGATGTCAAACTTAGTTTTTTCCAAAAATAATTCGATTTCTAATTGTTTCGAAGAAAAACCCTGAATGTTTTGAAGAAACAAGTTAAAGGATTTTTGCGTAGCTTGAATGCTAGACGATACTGTATTAAGTTGACATAAACTACTAACAGTACCAACTGTTGTCTTATTAACTAGTTTAAATCATTAGTACTACTACTAATGGTTGGACTAACTACCGGGTACGTCGACATACTATTTATGTCTGAGTAAATATTAAATTCTAATAGCTTCGCTATTTGACGTCTTAAAACAATAGGTAGGTATACAGTATACCTGGTCGAAAAAAGTTTATCAACAACATTGTTGATGTCAAAATATAAAAACTTATTACTATGGTGCGTAACTAAAAAATGCATATGCATATTTAGCATATGTATGTACTTATTTTGTCTGTTTGATAAGTGCTCAAAGTAAGGAAAAGCACACAAAATAATCTTTTTACAATTTATCTTCAACAGTTCAGTGATATTATTGGTGATATCATCTTTCTTCACATTTAAGCTATTACCCACAAATACAGTTAGAATAGCGTTGGGATCATATACTTGCTCATTTACTAATGACATTATGTAATGGTAGGAAGCTTGAGGTGTGCAATAATTTTGAGAAGGAAAAGGGAGTTTTTTACTAATTAATTGCCCTAATCCTCTTCCTATGCTATCTGAAAATATAATTGATTGATAATCCCTATTGCAATGAGAGGAAAAATTACAATTATCTGAATCTACCCCTTGAGTTAATTCATGCTGAATGTGGGGTACCTGGTCGGGAATACAGTCCTGAGCACTGATGGGCTGGGATGAGTTCTCTGTTACCACAAGTTCGAGGCCAGGTGGTTTAGATTCTGTCTGGCAAGTGCATTTATGGTTTCTTAGAGTAAGAGAGTCTACTTTGTCCACCAGCTCATTTGTAGCCAGAATATGTTCCTTTATTTGGTTCTTTGAGCATACATATTTGTTATATATTGACTTTAGGGAGTTATCAAGCGTCTGTATTTCAGACTGCAAGCGCTGAGTGTCAATTTGATAAATATTTATACTGTCTTCCAACTTAATCTGATAATTATTTAATTGATTAATTAAGTTAACACGTTCTTTCCGCAGTTGAAGCAAAAGCCAAACTGTCTGCCAAAAAATTCGGTATCTTAGCGAGGACGAGACGGTACAACCTCTATCAAGCACAAGTTAGATCGTGTATGGTCTTTTGAGCATCGACGCCGAGTTGTTAGCCTGTCGGTTTTTTATTATTTACATATCGGAGAGTGTGCATTGGAATTGCAGAATTTAATCCCGCCAAGTCCGTTCCATCATTGGACCACAAGATGCACGGCGTTGCGGCACCGGTACATGGTGAACATTCCACCCATACGTACAAAGCGTTTGGGAACACACTCATTATGCGTATAGCTAAGGAGTGAAATTCCCTGCCCGAGTCTGTGTTTCCTGAAAAACTTTTTGTGTTAAACTTCATTCAATTAGTCTGTTAAGGCTCTGTTATGTTTGGTTTAAATTTGGCTGATATGAAATGTGAAAACTGTCTGATATTTTGCGCGCACTTTGTTTGAAAGTCAATATTCGCATTCGCATTCTCGAATGTGAGAAATCAGACATTCACACAAACATCACTAATGCCTTCCTCACCGTGTTTCCTCACGATGATTTCCTTCAGCGTTGTTGAGAGCTATTTTTTGTTTCAGCTCAATTTCAAATGTTTGTGATTTTAAAGATATTTTAAACCGCCTCGTCGGGCGCCTAACACGCGTGGGGCCGGACCTTTCGGACGGACAGTTCGGCTTTCGCAGGATGCGCTCTACAGTGGACGCCATCATGCGCGTGCGAGCCCTCACGACGGGGGATGCGGTGTCCCGGGGCAGGTGTGTCGTGGCAGTGTCCTTGGACATTGCCAACGCGTTCAACTCCCTGCCCTGGAGTACGATCCGGAGGGCACTCCGGTACCACCGGGTGCCCGAGTACCTCTGTCGAGTGGTCGAGGCCTATCTGTCGGAGAGACTTATAGTCTACCCCGGTCACCAGGGAGACTGGAAACGTCGAGAGATGTCGTGCGGTGTTCCGCAGGGGTCGGTACTAGGGCCACCCTTGTGGAACATCGGGTACGACTACGTGCTGCGCGGCGACTTCCCTGACGGGGTCAGCGTGGTTTGCTACGCAGACGATACGCTGGTCCTAGCGCGGGGAGAGTCGTACCAGGCGGCGGTCGCTCTAGCGACACGCGGGGTTGCGATGGTCGTTGATCGGATCCAGGAGTTGGGACTCAAGGTGGCGCTTCACAAATCCGAGGCGATGTGTTTTCACGGTCGCCGGTCTCGGAACGCGCCGCCATTGAGCTCCCAACTAACGGTAGGAGGAGTTCACATCGGTGTCGGGTCGACGATGAAGTACCTAGGACTCGTCCTCGACAGCCGGTGGAATTTCGTGGAGCACTTCCGACGTCTGGCTCCCAAACTCAGCCGGGCTGGGGCTGCGCTCAAGCGGCTCCTGCCCAACCTTGGGGGTCCAGACGCCTCCTGCCGGAGGCTCTACGCGGGGATCGTTCGGTCCATGGCCCTCTACGGGGCGCCGGTGTGGGCGCCGTCGCTGAAAAAGCAACCGGCGGCCATACTGAACGCCTGCCAGAGGGTCATGGCGATAAGGATGGTGCGGGGATACTGCACGGTCTCCCGCGAAGCGGCGAGCCTTCTGGCTGGCCTACCACCGTGGGATCTGGAGGCAACAGTCCTTGCACACATGCACGATATGCGCGTGGAGATGCAACGCCGGGGTGAAAGTCCGCTGCCGCGACAGGTCACGGCATGGCGGACAGAGCTCCGGCGGGATCTCATGGTGAAATGGCGTCAACGACTATCGCAACCCAGTGCTGGGCACGCCACAATCATGGCGGTAAGTCCCCTCTTTGAGGCGTGGCTGGAAAGGCCTCACGGCGTCCTTACCTTCCGCATGACGCAGGTCCTCACCGGACATGGTTCGTTCGGGAGTTTCCTACACCGGATTCATGCGGAAGTGACGCCCGGATGTCGCCACTGTGCGGAACGCCCGGAGGACACGGTGGAGCACACAGTCGAGGTGTGCCCTGCTTGGGCGGAGCATCGCCGTGCCCTCGTGGGGGCGATCGGCGGCGGAGACCTCTCGCGCCGGGCCTTGGTTGAGGCCATGGTCCGGAGCGAGGAGGAGTGGCAGGCGGTCGCCGACTTCTGCGAAGCAGTAATGCTTGCAAAGGAGGAGGCCGAACGCATCAGGCAACGGCGTTATCGCCGCCGCCGTCGCCGGGATTCTGATCCCGATTTCCGGCCAACGTAGACGCGGGCTTGCGGACAGTGAGCAATGGGTAGCTCGCTGTCCGGCCGTCCGGTAACCGTCCGGACCAAGCCCAAGTCGTCGACGGCGCGCACTGTTCCCGCGCGCCTCAAGGAGTTGTCAGCAACAGCAGGGACCCAGCCGGGTCGAAGCCTACTGGGGCCAGGGTTATCCGAAAGGGCGCTCGAGCCCCGGTATGAAGGCTAGAAGGAACGGGGTGGGTCTTTTAGTCAGTAAGAGTCTGACACTATCTCCCGCTCCGCCCAAGGGCGGGGGATGTCAATGCATGATTTTTCCCACCATAAAAAAAAAAAAAAAAAAGATATTTTTAATAATTATGTTCAGATTCATGAATAAATTTTATTTTTATAATGCTTATTTTTCTTTTTAAACACTAGAATATTGTGTAATTACCTATTAATCATTTCCTTTTTTTAAATTGTGGAACAAAACTGGTTCATATTTCCTCTTTGAGTTAAAACACCTCTCAATATTTATGACAAGCCAGACAGGCGTATGATTTCTTGAAATTACGTAAATAACGTTAATTTCAATGAGTTCTCATTCGCAAATAGCAATATTTTAAGTCACCAATTAAGTAATAATAAATATTGGTTTAAATATATATTAACAATCTGAGAAAAAAGATTTTACGTCCATAAATTTCATACATTTCAAGGAGTATTTTGACGGAATTTTATAGTAGGTATAGTCGTCATGCTATATAGGCGTATCAACCAAAATCTAGTGTTATAGAGGAAATGCCCTAAAATTAAGAATCCTACATTAATTGCAGTAGAAATATATAGCTACATGCAAAAAACAACGAGCTGGCTCAATCACAGGAAAAGTTATTAAGTTTTTTGTCTCTTCTGAAAAGCAGGGGTTTTGTGGATACGCCCCTATGGTTTGAGACCCGCGATATATATCTATGGGCCCAGTTCTTCTTCTTCCTGCCCTTATCCCATATTACTTGGGGTCGGCGCAACACGTTTTCTTCTTCCATTCTGTCCTGTCACCCGTCAAACTATCACTAACTCCCTTTTCTTTCATATCACTTCTCACACAATCCATCCATCTTTTTTTCGGCCTTCCTCTACCTCTCCATCTATCTACATGTATACTCGGAACTCTTTTAGTAATATGCGCTTCATCCCTCCTCTTCACATGACCCATGGGCGCAATTGCCTGATAATAAATGTTTTATTATTATTATTCGTTTATTAATTATCATACATATAAATTATATTTTTAAATATAATTATATAAAAAATAATAATAATAAATAATATAACTGGCAACTCTAGAAGTCAAAAGTGCTGTGTCGTTCATGCAAATTTTAATACGGTAATTTAATTTTCGGTACAGCAAATCTACAAATTTTTATTCCAGAAATCTACAAAATAAGCAACAAACCAAATAATAAACTCCTCTTCCACCAATAAAGTACAAAACATGAAAAGAAAACAAAATTTAAAACCAGACAGATGACATTTTATGTCACACATTGTAAAATGATGCGATAAAAACGACAACAATGCTAAAACAATAATGTTGACAAGAGCTGCCGCACGACGTGCACGCCCACCACCTCCGGCCTCGTCGCTCAGCTCCGCCTCGCCGCCGCCGGAACCCAGCCTCACTGTGAGAGCTGTGACACCGGCCGTGGCAGCTGCGTCGAGCTCGAGCGACGAGTACTACTCGCCGCCGACGACACCACCACCTGCGCGTCGTCGGGGAGGATGCCGGCCGCCAGCGTGCTTAGGACCTCGAGGCCCACCGGTCTCTGATAGGGTCCCAGCTGCCGGTGGAAGTGTGCCGCGCATGCGATGGACGCAATCGACTAATGAAAACGTCATGCGCGCATACTATGGGGCTACAGAGGGAGGAAACAATCTGACCGCGTACCGTGTTCGGATGCTCTCTTTGTTTCAGGTGCTTGAGCCAGCCGTCAACGTTTCGGCCCAACGACTGTCGGATCAGGTGCGGGTCATCCTGCGTAATCATATGTTGGATGATACTGTACTTGATCGCCTCCGAACGGAAATGAGTGACCGTGTCATTACCCCTCCGTCGCAGCCTGTGGTACCAGCTGTGGTACCACCGTCCAGCTACATATCTTTCCACACAGACGAGGTGAGTTCTGACACGGTCACTAACGTAAGTAACCAGTGCAATAGTGAACTGAGGAGTGCTTTGGAGTGTGCGATTCGGGAATATCGCAATATACCTCCCGAACTTAGGCCACGCATACCTCGTTTGCCCATGTGTAACAAGAATAGGGCGCTGGTGGCTGCTCTGGATTCGCAGTTGTCAAATTATTTTGATGACTGCGAAGATCTCACCGATACACACTCGATCATGTACTGCGCGGCCGTAGCGGCATGTCGTGTAGCTCACGTCAAATTCCCAAACAGTGACGTAGCTACACGACCAAAACCAGCTGTGCCGGCCTGGCAGTGTAGGATCGAGCGTCGTATCGGTGGGGCTAGAGCACTCATCGGCAAACTAATCTGCTTCAGGGAGGGCAACACTCGTCCAAGAGTGATGCGCTTTGTGAGACGGGCATTTTCAGGGACTGATATCAGCCCCGGAGACTATATGTCCCGTGTTACAGAGCGCATCGACTTCCTGAAGCAGAAGGTGTGGGCATGGGCAAACCGTATTCGCAGGTATAAGCTGCGGGTTGAGCGATACACCCAGAATCGCACATTCCGGAGTAATGAAAGGTGGGTTTATAGGGCTTGGGAGCGACCGGACCAAGGTGTGACTGACGCGCGCCTCCCGGATGATGACGCCATGAGTTCATTCTGGCGTAGCATCTGGTCGGTGCCTGTCAGTCACACCGAGGGTGACTGGACTCGGGAGGTCGGGCGAGCGTGCGATCCAATACCACAAATGGGGGCAATAGACATCAGCCCCCAAGATGTAGCTCGTGCAGTCCGTCCGTTGCCTAACTGGAAATCTCCAGGGCCGGACGGACTGCATAATTTCTGGATTAAGTGGTTTACAAGATCGCATGCTCGCTTGACATATCAGTTTCAGTCTGCCTTAGAGTCAGGGTCGCTGCCCCAGTTCCTAACAACAGGAATAACCCACCTGCTCCATAAATCAGGTAGTACTGCGGAGCCTAAAAATTATAGACCGATCACGTGTTTGCCGACGGTCTATAAAGTACTTACATCCATACTGAGAAGTAAAATTAATAGTCATATTGATGAAAATTCGATCATGTCGCCTTCTCAGAATGGATGCAGGAACGGGTCCCGCGGTACTAAGGAGCTGCTCCTCATTGATATGACTATTAGCCAGCAGGTTCGACGTTCCCGAAAGGATCTGTCTACATGTTGGATAGACTATAGAAAGGCCTATGACTCTGTTCCTCATACATGGCTCATGAGGGTGCTGGAATTGTATAAAATTGATACAACACTACGCACCTTCCTGATGTCGTGTATGAGGCAATGGAGTACAGTCCTCCGCTATCCAGGATGTCGAAATATCCAGAGGAATAGCGAACCTGTAAGGATCGAGCGAAGTATATTCCAGGGTGATAGTTTGAGTCCGCTATGGTTTTGTCTAGCCTTGAATCCTCTAAGCACACTGCTGGAGAATTCAGGTCTAGGCTATCGGTTGAAAAGAGGTGGTCAGGTTATATCTCACCTCCTTTACATGGATGACTTAAAGCTCTTTGCCCCCAACAATCTGCAACTGATGGAGCTACAGAAGGTAACTGAAACCTTCAGTAGTGCCATCAGGATGGAGTTTGGTGTGGACAAATGTGCAGTCATGCATGTAAAGCGAGGGGAGGTTGTGGAGTCCGTGAGCACTCAACTCACGGATTCCATAAATCTGAGATCCCTCTCTCCAACCGAAACCTATAAGTATTTGGGTATGTCGGAAGCTCTAGGCATCAGTATCACTAACATGAAGCAATCGTTGAGGGAGCGTTTCTTTGGACGCCTGAAAAAGGTATTCAATAGCCTTCTTTCAGGCGGAAACAAGGTGCGTGCCTTCAACGGTTGGGTCATGCCGGTATTGATGTACTCTTTCGGCGTACTCAAATGGACTCAAACAGAACTTGACGCCCTGGATAGGCGGGTCCGTACACTGCTGACTGCATACCGAATGCATCACCCACGATCGTCGGTGATGAGGCTGTATATCCCGCGGAAGTGTGGGGGTCGTGGCTTCTTAAATGCTAAGACCCAACCGCGAGGTATGCAGTCTCAGGGAATATTTCCTAGCTGCCGACGTGGGTATGCATCGAGATGTTGTGGCAGTGGACAAGGGACTCACCCCGCTCTCCCTAGCTAACGAGAACTGGCGCAAACCGATAGTGCTTGACACTAACGATCGCAGGGAAGTATGGCAGAGCAAGGAGCTTCACGGACGCTTTTTCCGGGCCGAATGGACCGGACGTAGACCAATTTCATGGACCCGATGTAGACCAATTGGCGTCCGTGGCCTGGCTGCGTTTCGGTGACCTCTTTGGGGAAACCGAAGGTTTTGTCTGTGCAATTATGGACGAAGTTATCATGACGAATAACTACCGGAGATTTATTGTGAAGGACGGCACGGTTGACATCTGTCGGGCATGTCACCGTCCGGGAGAATCAATCCGTCACATTATCTCTGGTTGTTCTCGTCTAGCTAACGGAGAGTACTTGCATAGGCACAACCTTGTAGCCAGGATTATCCATCAGCAACTTGCTCTGAAATACTCTCTTGTGGAATCGGAAGTGCCATACTATAGGTATGAGCCCGAGCCAGTTCTTGATAACGGTCATATCACTTTGTACTGGGATCGGCCCATCATCACTGACAGGACTATTGTGGTAAACAAAAAAAAAACATTTAAAAATATTAAAAAATAGTGTCCCACCGGTATCGGGAACAGGGTCCAAGCTACCGGCGGTCAAGGCTCCAGAGAAAGGAACTTCCTGACTATACGAGCCGTATCCAAGAGTACCGCTCTCTGAATCAAGCCCTTGATCCAGTCGCCTAACAAGGGCCTCCTAAGATGTTGGTCGAGGCTCTTGGCTATTAAGCCATTGGCTGAAACGACTATCGGTACAATAATCGCTGAATCCACTTCCCACATGTCGACAACCTCACGAGCCAGTCAATATACTTGATTTGTTTATCTTTCTCGGCTTTCACGAGGTTCTCGTCATGCGGAACGGATAAATCAACAATCATTGCACGCCTCTCGCTTCGGTCCACCATCACTATATCAGGCTTATTGGCTACAATAGTACTGTCAGTGATGATGGACCGATCCCAGTACAACGTGATATCGCCATTATCGAGAACTGGGTCGGGCACATACCTGTAGTATGGCACCTCCGATTCCACAAGAGAGTACTTCAGAGCAAGTTGCTGATGGATAATCCTGGCTACAAGGTTGTGTCTATGCAGTGACGTGCCTGATGCCTTAACATGGGGCAAGCCAAGGAATCTTGACCTAACTACTACTTACCTATTAAAAAAAAAACTCGTGCTACCACGTGTCATCAGTGCAGTAATACTGATTTTTCTGAATTGCTACACTACTATTAACAAATATAATATTAATAGTAAGTAATAAATAATGATAACAAAAGCTTCACCACAACAACTTTATCATCATACCAATAATCGTGAATACATGAATAGAAAAAAAAAATGTATTCTAATTTAAATTGTCTATCTTTATTTAAAAATGATTTTATTACTTACACCAGCGTAAAAAGTTTGTGAACGTTTTAATTCTACCAACAGCTGATTTTCAATTGCAATCAAAGATAATTCGGAAAGCCGCTCTTGTTGTTGAGTACCGGCCGGCCGGGATGGTCAGCCAATACTATTACAACTATTAATTTGAACTTAATGAATATCTAATGTAAGGTTGAGTTGAGTGTGAAATAAAACAACCGAGTACTAGATACTGATCTAATGTTACTTTTTGACGCCAACGCCATCTAGTTATGAATGTGTAACTAATACATTTTTTTTTTGAAATCTTGGTGTTTCAAACACTTGTTCTTTATAATAATAAGTAATATTATTGGCAAATACTCACAATTGCAACAGCGGTAGCTTTTCGTTGTTTGCTTTTTTAAAACACACTTATCACTTAACTGTCGAGAAAGAGAAACAACTTTCTATTGGCGGTTTACCAAAGTCAAAGTCAAAGCCATTTTTATAGAATGAAATAACAGCGTTCAAGTACTTTTGAGAATTTTCATGGCACTAGCGAAGTTATTTGAGTCATACCTGATGAAATTTTCTGAGAAATATTCAAACTAGTAAAGTTACAAGATTATATTTATCTTTAAAACTCAAACCCTACCTGGCCAATATCAATTCCACACATAATAATATCCACACACAACCACAAGTATAGTTTCCGAATTCATAAACTGTTAAATGACGGAAAACAAAAAAAAGAATCAAAACAATAATTACGTACAACACGATAACCGATCAAAGCAAATTTGAACTGAATACTTTTTAGTTCGTACAACTTTACGCGTCATAGAGGGCGCCTCGTATTATAATATGCGTAAAAATTTGACAAAAAAAAACCCATTCATAAATTTACCAAAGCCCTGCTTTTTTTTTAGAACAAAATGTTCGACGAGCATTTGCACACAATAACAAAATACACCCACACACACTCAAAATTTGACGTCTTTATATCAAAAGTAGAGATAGAAGATAAAGCCTCATAAAAGCCTTTGAAGCAGAAAAAGACAACAACACATTAGTGTTCATCTCTTTCTTTTGTTAAGTGTTAGAGTGAGATCGGAGAGATTTCGCTCAGAATGGCATCCTCGCTTTGCCCTGGTATCGTCTTATGAATGATTTTTGAATTTCGTACAACACAGTGGCAACTTAGCGTAACCGCGTAAGCGCGCGAATTTTAAAGTTTAGATTTTTGTGATAATTAATTGATTGGTGTGGTGGATTGGTTGGTCGTGTTCTATGAATTAGGTGAGGTTTTGGTAGGGCAAGCCGGGCTTTTTGGCTTATATGGCGGACACGCCATTGTGTCTATGCAAGTGTTCCCCGTTAGCTAGACGAGAACAATCAGAGATAATGTGGCGGATTGATTCACCCGGTCGGTGACATGCCCGACAGATGTCAACCGTGCCATCCTTCTCAATAAATCTCCGGTAGTTATTCGTCATGATAACTTCGTCCATAATTGCACAGACAAACCTTCGGTTTCCCCATAGACGTCACCGAAGCGCAGCCAGGCTACGGACGCTAGTTGGTAAACATCGGGCCCATGAAGGGCCCTGAAAAAGCGTCCGTGCAGTTCCTTACTCTACAATACTTCCATGCGATCGTTAGTCTCAAGCACTACAAGTTTGCGCCAGTTCTCGTTAGCCAAGGAGAGCGGGGTGAGTCCCTTGTCCACTGTCACTACATCACGATGCATACCCACGTCGGCGGCAAGGAAATATTCCCTTAGACTGCATACCTCACGATTGTGCAGGGTCTTAGCATTTAAAAAGCCTCTACCCCCACACTTCCGCGGGATATATAGTCTCATTACCAACGAACGAGGGTGATGCATTCGATATGCAGTCAGCAGTGAATGAACCCTCCTATCCAGGGCGTCAAGTTCCGTTTGAGTCCATTTGAGTACACCGAAAGTGTACATCAATACCGGCATGACCCAACCGTTGAAGGCACGCACCTTGTTTCCACCTAACAGAAGGCTGTTTAGTACCTTCTTCAGGCGGCCAAAGAAGCGCTCCTTCAACGATTGCTTCATGTCAGTGCCATTGATGCCTAACGCTTCCGACATACACAAATACTTGTAGGTTTCGGTTGGAGAGAGGGATCTCAGGTGTATGGAATCCGAGAGTTGGGTATCCACGGATTCCACAATCTCCGCTCACTTTATATGCATGACCGCACATTTGTCCACACCAAACTGCATCCTGATGGCACTACTGAAGGTTTTCGTTACCTTCAGTAGCTCCATCAGGGTATACCGCCGTTTCGCCGAATTTTATTTACCCTAATATCATTTGCCATAATAGTCAACAGCCATAATATTATACGACGTAATATTCATTTGCCTTTTTACTCTTATTTGCTATATACTAATATGCACGTGCTAGAAGCTTTGTTTCCCATAAAGCCACTTATCATAACATCATTTATCATAATCATTGTAAGCCCTAATTATCACATGCCCTAATTATCACATGCCCTAACTATCACGTGCCATATTTATCATATGCCATAACATCATTTGCCATCGACATTGGGTATGTAACGGTTGTTATAGCAGGAGAAACTGGATGCAATTGGGACTTTAGAGCACTCTGACTCAGATAGGTTAGGTTAGAAGGGGTTATTTTTTTATAAACCACACAGAAGTAGGAGCCCCGCAAAGCGGGGCTCCGTCAACCAAGCCCACCATCAACCATGCATAGAATATTTAATGTTATGTCTAATAATCATTATGGCGTTTAAATATTATATTTGATAATTATAATGGCACTTAAAAATATGAAAAACAATACGTATGGCACTCGTATCTTATGGTATCTAAGTTTCGGGCAATTAACAGTATGTCATATGTCTTTTAGGGCAAACAAAACATTTGGGCAAATTATTTATTATTAGATAATAATTACATTTTTAGTTGCAATACACTTACAGCCAGAGTTCCTTATTCTCATGACAATTCCAATTAACTCAAACTCTGTTAAGATACATTGTTTTATTATGAAGATCCCGTGTCTACCGTCCGGCTTCATCATCATCGTCAGATCAGTTCGATAGTACCTTATAGCCAAAGTGCAACTCATAACAATTCTAATAAGCCCAAACACGGCTAGGATACATTGATTAATTACGGAGTTCTGGTGCCTATCTTCCGGCTCCATCATCAACATCAGGTCACTTCGATGATACCATTTTCAACATACCTATTCAGAACCATACATTTATTTGTATAATCGTAGTCGCATAACTATGTTCATTGTGATATCTGGGTGAGTATGAACTTCCGTTGGCCATTTCTGGTCTTCTTCACCAGTTACACTTCATCAAATGTCATTTTTTGAATGTAAATGTCTAAGTCTTTGATGAAAATACCAAAAGAACTATATGGTCGCCTATAATATTTGAGGAGTTCCCTCGATTTCGCCAAGATTCCATCATCAGATCCCGACTTGGTGCCTATGGGACTATATGGGAAGTATACCTTTTCCAACAAAAAAAGAATTTTTCATAACGGTTTGCAAGCGACAAAGTTATGCGCGAATGCTTCTCCTTTTTAGGGTTCCGTAGCCAAATGGCAAAAAACGGAACCCTTATAGATTCGTCATGTCTGTCTGTCTGTCTGTCCGTCCGTATGTCACAGCCACTTTTTTCCGAAACTATAAGAGCTATACTATTGAAACTTTGTAAGTAGATGTATTCTGTGAACCGCATTAAGATTATCACATAAAAATAGAAAAAAAGCAATAAATTTTGGGGCTCCCCATACTTAAAACTGAAACTCGAAATTTTTTTTTTCATCAAACCTATACGTGTGGGGTATCTATGGATAGGTCTTTAAAAATCATATTGAGGTTTCTAATATCATTTTTTTCTAAACTGAATAGTTTGCGCGAGAGACACTTCCAAAGTGGTAAAATGTGTGTCCCCCCCCCTCTAACTTCTAAAATAAGAGAATGATAAAACTAAAAAAAATATATGATGTACATTACTATAAAAACTACCAACGAAAATTGGTTTGAACGAAATCTAGTTAGTATTTTTTTTTTAATGCGTCATAAATCGAAAAAATACACTATTATTAAAACATCGATCAAAGTTACAACACATTAAAAGAACTTTAATACTATGTTACTTGCGGCTACGGAACCCTTCATGGGCAAGTCCGACTCGCACTTGGCTGGTTTTTTTAGAAGTCTGTTAATATTTGACGTCTTTCAGTTCTACCTATCTAAATAATGAAAGCCATTAGCAAACATTAAATTAGTATAATAATTATTTTCTATTGAAAAAGGCGCTAACTGTGACACGCCAACTTGTTTTGCAATTAATTTTATGTTATCTTTTGTACCAATTTGTGGCAATAGATGTCGTTGTACGTAGGTATATAAAATTATAGGTAATATAATTTTGATACGCTATTATAGGATTAGGTTATCACCTGGTTGCGTTAATCGAAAATCTATTCGCACATTTAAAAAAGAATAAGACATTCCATACAAACATGAAGGAATCCATTTCACCAATACATAAATTAATTTTGAACTATTTTTGAGAAAGTGTTTACACATTTACACCACAAGTGTTCACACCTACATTTTAATAAAAAAAATAACAAATAATCGCTATTTTCTCAATTAGTGCTTGTTTTTCTACTTTCTAATACCGATTTGCGAGTAGGTTAATTAGGCCGCGCAGTAAGAATTCGAAAAAAAATCTTGAACACGACCTAAACCGTAATTTGAGGATAGTTTTGAAAAACTAATAATGGGAATCTTTATTATTTATTTAAATATGTATTCGTATCAAGTTTCAAGTTTATTAATCCAAGGAATAAGATTCTCCCATACAAACTTTAATGCCCTCCAAAATTTAGCACGGGGGGTAGGACTGAAAAAATAAATATTTCACTAATTTAGATTAATATTTGTACAAAGTTTTGAATTGATTGTGTTATGTTTATGGAATGAAACATTAGAATTGAATTCACTGAGTTTTCTTTAATAACACAAAGTAACATGCTTTCTGTGCAACATCAAGCTAATACAAGTAAGGACGCCATGACACCAAGCACTAGTGTTGTCCCTCGTATAGTACAAATCTAATATTAGTGTTGTGCCTAATCAACATACACAACATCCCCCGTTTTTATCTATATAACTTATCATATAGTTAAGTCTTTACAAATCAATCAACCTATTGGGCTTTCTAACAACCCTTCCACTCCTAGTGGTGTAATTATTGTTATTTTCTAAATTATTGGATGTCCCATTATTATCTGATTCTAAATCCCTGTTAACCCCTATGTTTTTATTTTCTTCTAAATCTTTGCTATTAATTAAACCCCTTTCATTTGCATTATCATCCCACAAAGTTTCCCTTTTAACAAATTGTTTATTATTACTGTTTTTAATATGTTTCTTATTTCTAATTACAAAATTTCCCTCATTGTTCTTTACTGAATATGACCTATATCCTACCTTTTTTATTATCTTTCCCCCTTTCCATTCCTTGTTTGGAAAATCTTGTATAACAACATTCTGTCCTTCCTTAAACTCTTTTCTATACTTTGCTGTCCTATTATAATTATTTTGGGACTTGTATTTAATGTCATTCATTTTCCTCTTAGCGTCTGTTGGTATACAAGGTTTTAACACATTTTTTGTACATGGCAAATTAGTACGCAGTAGTCTATTCATTAACAATTCAGATGGGGTGTATTCTAATCCTGCTACAGGTGTAGTTCTGTAGTGTAGCATTGCCACATTGAAATCAGTATTACTATCTTTACATTTACGCATAATACTTTTAACAATTCCTACAGCCTTTTCTGCCATTCCGTTAGACTGAGGATATCTAGGACTTGACTTTAACAACTCTATTTCCCAATTATTAGCAAATTGTTTGAATTTGTAACTGTTGAAAGGCATATTATCGCTCATTATATATTTAGGTATACCATGTGTTGTGAAAATCTCTTTACATTTCTTAATGACTTCTTCTGCTGTTTTATTATACAAGTATTTAACTTCAATCCACTTAGAAAAATAATCAATTACAACCAAATAGTCTTTTCCTGCATAATAACATATATCCATGGCAACCTTTATGAACGGAAGATCAGGGAACTCATGAGACATAAGTGGTTCTTTGATATTACAAGCTCTATATTTTTCACAAGACTTACAGTCCAAAACAAATTTTTCTATGTCACTAGACATACCTGTCCAATACATTACTTTCCTAGCCCTTTTTTTACATTTTACTATGCCTGCATGCCCTTTATGTAACTTATTTAACATTTCTTTTATCATCTGTTTAGGTATTATTATTCTATCTTTGTAATACAATATGTTATTTTTACATGTAATATCATCTTTTAATTTATATAAAACTTTTAACTGTTTTTCCTGTAACATTTTATCATTATTTGGCCATCCTACTTCACAAAAAGTTAAAACTTCTTTTAAACATGAATCTAACTTTGTTTCAGTTTGAAATTGTTGCAATTTTATTTCAGAAATAGGTAAATCACACTCTAACCCATATACTACTTCTTGCTCAATAGTATGTACTAATTCTTTTAAAGATGGTTCCTCTTTAGCATTTTCTTGTATAAAATTTCTTGACAAATAGTCAGCTACAAACATCTTTTCACCTGGCACATATTTAATGGTGAAATTATATTTTAAAAGTTTTAAAACCATCCTTTGCAATCTTGCTGATATCTTACTTAAATCTTTATTAACTATAGTGACTAAAGGCTTATGATCCGTTTCAATTATAATTTCCCTACCATACACAAACTGGTGGTATTTTTCCATGGAAGCACAAATAGCAAACAACTCTTTTTCTATTGGTGCCCATCTAGTTTGACTTTCAGTGTAACATCTAGAGTAAAAAGAAATTGGCTTTCCTTCCTGTAACAAACAAGCACCTAAACCTGATTTTGAACTATCCGTTTGTAATGTTATAGTCCCTGTTTTCTTTAATATGGCTAATGTAGGAGTACAACTTAACTTCTTTTTTAACTCTTCAAATGCTTTTTTCTGTCCTACATCCCAGTTCCATTCAACATCCTTTTTTAGTAAATCTCTTAATGGTTCAGTAGTTTTAGTATACTGCGGAATAAACTTACTCAAATAATTGCACATACCTAAGAATTTTTGCAATTGCTTAATATTCTTTGGCTCCTCTAACCTTTGAATAGCTTTGACATGTTCTGGGTCAACTTTAATGCCTTGTTTTGTAATATACAAGCCTACATACTTAACATATTCTTTTTTGTATTGCAACTTAGTACTATTAAATTTAACATTATATTGCCTTGCTCTTTCTATTACTTTAGCCAGAATTCTATCATGTTCTATCTCATCTTGTCCACTTATAATCAAATCATCGTAGTAAATATATAACCCTTGAATATCACTGAAAATATTAGTCATTATTTTCTGCATAACCTCTGGTGCTGATGATATACCAAAAGGTAACCTACAAAATCTATACCTACCATAAGGCGTTCCAAAAGTACAAAGTTTATCTTTATCATCTAGTAAAATTTGAAAAAATCCATCTTTCAAATCTAGAACAGTAAATATTTGTTTACCCGCCAAGTTATGATAAATCTCTTCCGGTGATGGTATTTGATAATTTTCTCTCAAAATACACTCATTTAGTTCTTTTGGATCTAAACACAATCTTAAAGTTTTATTAGGTTTTTCAACAATGACCAAATTATTGCACCAAGCAGTCGGACCATTGACTTTTCTAATTATACCATTATTTTCATAATTATCTAAGGTTTCTTTCAATCTTTCTTTAATAGTATCTGGTACTCTTCTAATAGGTTTTATTAAAGGAATAGCATTTTCTTTCACTTTAATCTGATATTTCCCAATGCTACCTAAACCCTTAAAAAAATCTTTGTTTTCTCTTATAAAATCTTCTTTTAAACTTTCTATTTCAACTTTACCAAATGTTTCTAACCTCTTAACGAAATTTAATCTGATACATTCTTGTAGCCCTAATACTGGTTGTACTGGCAAATCAAGAACTGTAAATTTTATATTATACTTCTTATCTCTTATCAAACATTCAAGATGTACAGTACCTACAGTTGTAACTTTTTCCTTGTTATACATAAGCAACACTGTTTTATTATCTACTAATACACTATTACCTTTTATTTGCTTATACAAAGTTAACGGCAAAGTATTACAATCAGCTCCTGTATCTAATTTGAATGTTACCTGTACATTGTTTATTTCTATTTTTTCTAACCAGCACTTAGTCTTAATACTGTCTAAAACATTAATGCTTCCAACACTAAAGTTCTCATTCTCACTGTCAGAGTCTTCCCTCACCTCGTGTACATGTTTCTTCTTAGAGTAATCCTTCTTGACATCCTTTCCTTTACTGTTCTTCCCTTTCTCACTGGTGTTACTCCTGTTCTCACTGGTGTTACTCTTGCATACAGCTGCGTAATGGTTGAATCTGTTGCACTTCATGCATTTTCTGCCATAAGCCGGACATTCTCTTGGCTTATGTGTCTGACCACAATAGATACAATTTCTTGCTTTTCCTTTAAATTTTCCTTTTTCAATATTGTCAACCTGTACACTGGTACTTGTCTCATTTTTGTTGTACTCTTCTAACTTTTTCACTTGTTCTTTTCCTGATTCTACTAATCTACACAATTCTATAACTTTTTCTAACTGCATATCTTCTTGTCTTAACAATCTTTCTTTTATAACTGTGTCTCTGCAACCTATGATAATCATCATTACTAACAGTCGATCATGCATTTCTCCCAATTCACACATTTTCGCCTTGGCTTTCAGCTTAGTTATGAATTGTTCTATGGTGACGCCTTCACCTTGTCTACTCATGAGAAATTCGTACATGTTGATGGTAAGAGCTTTTCTAGGCTCCACATAGTCATCAAACAATTTTAATACTGACTTGAGATCGAGATTCTCGTGTTTTCTTGCAGTGTTGTAGACGGTCACAGCTTCTTCGCCCGCACAACTCAAGAATAATGCTATTTTTCTCGTCTCTGGCGCTGTTGATAAACCTACAGCTTCTAGGTATAGCTCGAACATCTGCCTAAATACGCGCCAATTGCATTCGCGCCCACTGAGAATAAGATTACGCGGTGGCTTCATTCCCTCCATTTTGTTGCGGTTACGTAAATTTCCTCACACTTAGTTTTCTGTTTTAGTAGTTTTACATACTTTTCCATTTATTTTTATATTTGGTTTTACACCTGACACCATGTTATGTTTATGGAATGAAACATTAGAATTGAATTCACTGAGTTTTCTTTAATAACACAAAGTAACATGCTTTCTGTGCAACATCAAGCTAATACAAGTAAGGACGCCATGACACCAAGCACTAGTGTTGTCCCTCGTATAGTACAAATCTAATATTAGTGTTGTGCCTAATCAACATACACAACAGATTGACCCGCAAAAAAATAAATTTCACACTTAAGAAATCCCCCCTTTTTACCCCCTTAGAGGCTGAATTTTTGATAATCCTTTCTTATGCTCGCCTACATCATAAAAGTAACCTTGTTCAAAATGTCACGCTCCTAGTGCCAGTAGTTCCGGCTGTGCGTTGATATGTCAGTCAGTCAGTTTCTCCTTCTATATAAATAGAAGATTTAGACGTATTAATAAATAAATCAATAATAAAAATTAATAAAACAAAGAAGGGATGTAGTGTATTGGCTATGCGGGTAGTCTCACTACGATGTGACGTAATGTATTTGACACGGGGCAGTAGCCATCCGGCGGTTGACTGGAGTGGTCGTGTAGTGCGAATATGTGTGTGTCACACTGTTGGTGAGCCGTAAATCATAGTTATACGCAGTACAATACAGATACCAAATTCTTGGTATCCTTGGTATCGTATGATTCTTGAATTCAAATCATAACAAACGTGTCACGACACTACGGACGGTCAATAACATTCTAAGTCACTTGCTAATATTACGAAACATTTCTTCTGTAAATCTGTTCGCCTAGTACCTGTCTACATAATTATGACACGCGCGGCGCGCGCGTGCATGAGACGCTCTGTTCGCCTAGTACCTGTCTACATAATTATGACACGCGCGGCGCGCGCGTGCATGAGACGCTCTGTTCGCCTAGTAGGTAACTGTCAGTGTCCACTTAAATTTTGCCTCAAAAAAATATCTTACCATAGTCCGAGCAATTAGCAAAATAGATATGAAAATGAAGAATAATAATTTAACTTAGGTACATTTTTTAAAGATGTGGTTCGATGTGACGACCGTGGTACTGTGACGACCACGAAGGTCACATATTAATTGATTTAGAAACTTCATTGTAATGGACCTTTTAAGGCTTATGGTATGGTATAGATTCGAAGATGAAAAATAAGTTGTCACCTAAGAAAAAACATGAATTTAATTTTATATAATAATATAATTTAAGGCTTGAACGAATATAATTAGTAAAGTTCAATTCAAAGCCTTTCATTGGCGTCTCCCCGCGTCACATATGGTGGAGGCGCCGGGTAAGGTCCGTAAGGCCTTTACTGTTTTTTCAGGGTTACGAGACCCCGACAGTTGAGGAAGGCGACAGTTGCGACCCGTAAGGTTCCATAAACCTCTCGCAAAGCATAATAAGTGAGAACAGCAGCTACGGCAGGCGAGGACAACGCCTGGAAATTTAAAAGCTGAGTGAATTTTTATATCCAAATCCAAATCCAAACTAATATTATAAATGCGAAAGTAACTCTGTCTGTCTGTCTGTCTGTCTTTGCTTCACGCCTAAACTACTGAACCGATTTGTGTGAAATTTGGTACAGACATAGTTTGGAACTTGAGAAAGGACATAGGATAGTTTTTATTACAAAAAATAAAATAAAATATAAAATAAAATTTATTCCGGACATACAGCGCCATCTATTGGTCAAGAATCGGCATCAATTCAGTACTAAAAATTCATCGGAAAAATGTAAATAAATAGTAAAAAGGTATGATTCAAACGCAGAGCTCATTATGTTGATTTTTGAAGAGTTCCCTAGAATATCTTCCACATTTCATTTTTGAAGAGATCCCGCGAGATCGGGAACTATGTGGGTAAAACCAAAAATCTGCCGGAAGTCACTATTCCACACGAACGAAGTCGCGGGCAAAAGCTAGTAGAAATATAAAAAACAGGAGAAGTGGTAAGGGAGCGTGTGTGTGTCCGCGCGAAGTGTACAAAATGTGCACATTGAGGCTAACGGTCGACAGTTATAAACTTGTGAGACTCGCGGTACGGTATATCTGTGCGCACGACTGATGACTGTGTTTTCTTTCGGGTGTTGTTGAAAAGTTATAATTGCATTTTTGCTTAATTTATTTATTTAGTACACGGAGGACTTACAGCTAATAAAACCAGACAAAAAAAAAGGAATCCATAATAACTAGAAAGCCAATTACAAGGCCTCACGTGTAGACATTATAGTACACATTAAATATGGTATGAGCACAAAAACAAAAGCTGCGCTTCTTAGTTAAGGCGTATAGTCCCTTGAACCATCTGGCCGAGATTATGTGAACGCAACTCTCGCACTCGCCTAGGCGGCAGTACGCAAATCTGTGCATTTATTTGCGGCCAGCAGCGCCCGGTTAGCGCTTTAAATCCATTTTCTCTGCGAGATATTGATTGATTTACTTATGCAATGTTCACTTTGAAGAATATTTAACCACCAATTTTTATGTGTAAAAATGTTTCTAAACGTCCAAGCCGTTTCGAAGGATTAGGGAAAAGTTGCGAAAAGTTGCGTAATTGCAAAATTTTTTTTTTTTGACAAAAAAAGTATTTATTAATTGCACGAAAAAATCAAATGTTGATATTATTGTTCATGAATCTATAATAAACATATATTTTTTTCAAACTAATTGACTTAGCCGTTATGGAGGAGTAGGCCTTAGAAAATCACTGTTTTATGGCACTTTTCGGGTGCTTGGCCCTTAAGTAGGATACAGCAAAAATCCTTAGCTAGCACTTAAATAACTAATTAATAATCTATTAAACCTACCTAATGCTACTTGAAAACTTTAAGACTTAAGCTCCTTCTGGCCGAATTCACAATAATAGAGTTAACTAATATCCAATTCGTTTAGTTTTGTTCTGTGTCGTCATTTATCTTAATATATATAAATCTCGTGTCACAATGTTTGTCCTCAATGGACTCCTAAACCACTTAACCGATTATAATAAAATTCGCACACTATGTGCAGTTCGATCCAACTTGAGAGATAGGATAGTTTAAATCTCAAATTATAGTCACAATTTTAATTTTTTGCTAATTATTTTTCTGTTATTATTTGATAGTCACAATTATCTGTTAACTCCAAATGATTCTAACAGATGTCGATAACTTTCGACTGGGTTGAGTAAGTAATCAATAGATGGCGCTGCTATGTTTAGCCACAGCAACGCGTGGCCGAGTCAGCTAGTTATTTAATATTTTATAAAAGAAGAGATGATGTACTTCTCAGGCATAGACGAGGTCTGCCTCGAGGAATTTATCGACGATTTTAAGTTGACTGCCAGGTCTAACGAATGGCGGGAGAGTGATTACGCACTCATTTTGGGAGCATATCTTCATGGAGCAGCCCAACACTTCTATAGATACACTTATCATTACGACATGGATTTCGAAACGATATGCCAGGAATTAAGAAACGAATTCCCGTGTAGATGTTTTAGTTGTAAGCAGCGTCAGCACTTTACAGCAGTGCTGCCACTGGAACCATGTGTTGTAGAGGAGGAAACTGCAGATTTACTTGAAGAAGGCGGACCGTTAAATGTTTTTTATGAAGATGATAATGCAGGTTTATGTTCTAGCATGATGATGGACGGTCCACAAACAATTGTTGAGCAGACTGATGAGAATAATGAGCCGGATTATGACGATGTAAGCAGTGGAGTCGATGACGAGACGGGATTGGAGTGTACGGATGAAGATAACCTGGTTGTGTCCAATCCAATTATTATTTCATCCAATTTTATTTCAGAGAACCTAGAGATGGTTTCAATAGAATCTCAATGTGATCCGGATGTCGAATTCAATCAAAATCAAAACGACGATGATCACATTTTTGAAAATAAAAATTACAAAAGTGGACAAAGTTTTTTCCAGGGTGAAACAAAGGAGATGGCCCAGTTTATTGTTATAAAGGATGATGTTCATTCTCCAGAAATATTAGACAAAGTTAATGGGTTCGATTTTATTAATTTATGTAACAAATATTTTCATCGTGCCCCATTTAGAACTAAAAAGTGCATGGCACGAAAGGGCATGGTAGGAAGAAAGTCCTCCCATCACTTTCATTGTAAAATAAATTCAAAAATGAAAACTAAACATTCTTATATTAAATTTAACGATAAGTCTTTTCTATTTAGATATAAGTTTTGGAAGTTTTATAAAAAGAAATTAAATTTTGTTCTTAGGAATTATAAAATTAGAAAACAATTAATTTTAAGAATTGTGTAAATATTTTGGCTTTTATTTTTGTTATCATGTCACTGCATTATTTTTGTGAGATCAGCAGGACATGAATAGTATTAATCATTTGTTTTTGTTTCATATTCATTTTCAATGAGGGACGCCGCCATCGAAAAAAGAAGAAAGAAGCAACTGTGCGTTAAATAGTGTTTTCTCTTCGTTAATATTTTTATTATTACTAGCGACCCGCCCCGGCTTCGCACGGGTGCAATGCTCTTGCCGCACCGGGCGGCCGGCCGGTACCGCCGCAAACGCTACGTCCCGCAATTTTTAAATCTGGAATATCTTCGAAAATATTCACTTAAATCATACGGTGTAAAGGGCCATATAGATCTATATTAAATGAACAATGTATTCAAGGTATTTAATTGGTTAAGGATTAATGCTGTATTGGTTAAAATCGCTTCGAAAATTAGCCATTATTTGTCGTAAAAAGTAAATGACAAAATAAAGTTATTGTGGGTTATCCATAAGAGATAGACATATACCATCACGGACTTTTCTGTAGACCTTTTCAATGTGTACAATACTTAGTACATTATTTTGATAAAACTCGTAGGGTTCAGCCTGCGTTTGCAATGTAAGCGGAAAAAATGTAATTATTTACGACATCACATTAGAAACCTCAAAAATAACAGTACTTCTCCACTATTTAATGGATGTTATTATACATATAAACCTTCCTCTTGAATCACTCTATCTATTAAAATAAACCGCATCAAAATCCGTTGCGTAGTTTCAAAGATTTAAGCATACAAAGGGACATAGGGACAGAGAAAGCGACTTTGTTTTATACTATGTAGTGATTATTCAAATTGGTGAATTTGAGCCAGTGAACTTGCAGTAATTTAATTATTTTTGGAAACTGTGGTCCTATTAATGAGAACAAATATCAATTAAGGCTGATAATGACTTTGCAGATAAGGCATAGCCTTCGCAAAGGGTGTCTAGTTGACACTATTGGTTTAGCTGATATAAAAAAAAACCACAGTTCAGTCAAAATGAACTGATTACATAAATACTCCATGATTTTTTGTAGGAGTTTTGATACTGGCACATTTTCAATGTTTTTGCGATGATAGGAACTTGCACAGTTCTGTCTTTTTCTTCTCTGACACGATGAGCGTCCGATGAGGTTAAAGTCATAACCTTAAGAGTTGTAGTTTACTTTATGTTAGACTCCTTCTGAGTAGATGTCAGTTATGGTAAGGGTACAGCACCGTGGCTTTTTTTAAGGTTTTGCTGCGGTGGGGTTTAAGCATGACAACGTTGAATGATAAGCGCAAAGTTAACGCATAGTAAGTTAGTAAATAGATTTTGAATGTTGTTTATCGTTCGTCATGACTTAGGCTCGCTCCTAAAGAGACGACCACCACCATGTAAATTTATTTCCTTCATAGGTAGGGACATCTGTGTTAGGTATAGGCAGGTTATACCTAAACCTTAAAAGTATTTTTTTGGAATAGAAATGCTTTGCCATTATGGATTGGAAGTGCTTTGCCATCCTCAGCATTTCCATTCGTAAGGGCGTAGCTCATGTGACGACCACGAAGGTCACATATTAATTGATTTAGAAACTTCATTGTAATGGACTGTTTAAGGCTTATGGTATTAAGAATATAGATTCGAAGATGAAAAATAAGTTGTCACCTAAGAAAAAACATGAATTTAATTTTATATAATAATATAATTTAAGGCTTGAACGAATATAATTAGTAAAGTTCAATTTAAAGCCTTTCATTGGCGTCTCCCCGCGTCACAGTACCGTACACACAAGGCCGCTCGCTTGTGCATGGACACCTCGAGGCTAGGAGGAGCTCAAACCCAATAAGTACAAAATTGTTACTTTCGAGATATTCAATATTTAAGTTTTAAGGACAAAAATACCTATGTTATTCAAATGATATCGTTATAATGAATATTTGAGGTAAAAGTGATACATTGAATTACTGTAAAACAGTATGTTTACGTTTCTGAGATGGTTCATTTTATCATAATAAAAATATAAGTTACAAACGGTACTGACTTTTTAGGTTTAAAGAAAATAATATATAGTGTACCTACTTAAACAAATTGTTTATTTGAAGAGTCACTATGAAAAAAACAAAATAAATCATTCTTCGTCACTTTCAAAGGCTGTAGGTATGGTGTACGTCTTCATACCACCACACATGCATGGAATTCCTCTGGTATGATAAGTTTTTCGCATATTTTGAGGAGATCCTTCATTTTATCAAGGTTATTCGTAATGGACTGGAATAAAAGTGCTTTATTTCGTAAGATAATTGAACATTTATTGCCTTCAGTTAATCAGAAATCAGTAACTTTATTCCAAATCAGTCAGTCACAAAAAAAGAGAAGCTAAGTTGCATGTTCCAAAGCGTAGATTTATATGGGGAAGAAAGTGAAAGAAATTCCATGGACACTCTTTTATATCATGTTAAGAGTTACAAAGAGGAGGAGAGAGGAGGAGAGAGGAGGGCGCCACCGTGGCACGATAAGCATCAACTCCGATATATAATAAAAAGATAAAATAGAAAAAGTGACTTTTAAGTGAAACTATAAAACTGTGTATTGACACATAGTGCTAAGTGAGCTGGTGAAGTGAAAAATCAGTGGAAAAATCCGTACTAAAATCGTAAAAACTCAAATCAAATGTTTTTTGAAAACCACCTACAAATTGATGATATCCAGGGCCTACTGAGATCATTTGTCTTCTTTTTGCGGTAACCTAAAGCAAGAATAGTGTGTGCGAAGTAGTGAAAAGTAAATCAGATGAAGAAATATAAATAAAACAAATGCAAAATATCATAACCTAAAAGATTGTTTTTTTGCAAATCGTCTTCAATAGTTCCCAGCGTTCCATATCACACACAACGCCATCTGTTAGAACAGCAGCGAACCATTTGGAGACGATCAATACTACGACGTCGATCGGTAAATAATTCACATACGCACCACTAGAGGACATTACTTTAACCATAACACACTGTTTATACTGTTCCGTGATAACAAACCAAAATGATGGAAGAAGTTTTAAGTACATTCAAATCAATAAAAAAGGAATAAAACCAACAAAGAATTGAAATTAGAGAAACCGGTAAAAACGTCACGGAACAAGTTACACAAAACATTACTAGCATTTTTGAGGAAAAATGGTTTTGGCAGAAACAATTGGAAAATTGAAAGAAAGAGTGGAAAATCAAGAAAAAAGAATTTATTATTTGGAAAAACAAGCAAGAATAAGAAATATAGTATTTTTTGGTATTGAAGAAAAAGAAATATCTTATAAAAATTTCGAAGAAAATATAATTAAATGGATTCAGCAATATTTCTCTATAAAACTAAGCTCCAACGACATCCAGGGGATAAAAAGATTGGGAATGAAAGGAGAGAGATCACGTCCAACTGTAGTAACCTTCACTACACTGGGAATAACAATTGAAATATTTAAGCAAAAAGAAGCGCTGAAAGATACGCAATACTATATGAAAGAAGACTTCCCTAAATATGTGCTTGAAAAAAGGAAGGAGTTACAAGAGCAACTGAAATTCGAGAGGGAAAAGGGAAATATAGCTATACTAAAATACGACAAACTGATAGTGTCAAAGCACCAAAGTAAAAGAAAATTCCGGTCACACAAACTAAAACAGATAAGCATACTCAGGCTACTAAGAAAAACAAGACACAGCAACCTGGAAAGACAATTACTAGGTCAAACAGCATTACAGAAGGAGTCATAAAACCCAGCATGCTAAATTTCTTGACTAACAAAAGTACAACCAAAACTAATAACAAACAAGAAAGCAACAGCGAGAATATATAGCAACTAAGCCCAAGCCCCTCCTACCAAACAGACACCAAAATTGAACACAAAAATAAAAAACAACATATTAGAAAAACTCTTCCAAGCCGGTTGGTCACCGTGGAAGATTATGACCAAAACCCTCCAATGAACACACCAATAGAGCAAGGAAACACCTTACATAAAAACAAACTAATGATTGCAACATACAACGTCCGAACCCTCTCATCGTATGACCGTTTGCTGAAACAAGAAAAAAGATAATCGTCTGTCAGAGAGGACTCGAAAGAAGTATGCTAAAGATCAGAAAATCAGATAAAAACGTCATACTGAAATAAGAAAAATAACCAAAGCAACAAACGCTTTAAGCTACGCAAAAAAATTGAAATGGAAGTGGGCAGGACATGTTGCCCGGCTAACTGATCACAGATGGACTAAAAAGTAACTTTCTGGAAAGGCCCACTAGGCAAAAGAACAAAAGGTAGACCTATTACACGATGGGAAGACGACATTAAAGCGATAGCTGGTCAAAATTGGAGTAAAGTAGCTGAAGACAGAGACAAATGGGCGTCACTGGAGGAAGCCTACACCCAACTTGGGGTACCAGTAGATTAAATAAAAAACCGGCCAAGTGCGAGTCGGACTCGCCCATGGAGGGTTCCGTAGCAGCAAGTAACATAATATAAAAGTTCTTGTATTTCGTTGTAACTTTAATCGATGTTTTAATAATAGTGTATTTTTTTCAGATTTATGACGTGTTAAAAAAAAACTGGTTACTAGATCTCGTTCAAACCAATTTTCGTTGGTAGTTTACATGGTGATGTACATCATATATTTTTTTTTTTTTTATCATTCTCTTATTTTAGAAGTTACAGGGGGGGACACAAATTTTACCACTTTGGAAGTGTCTTTCGCGTAAACTATTCAATTTAGAAAAAAATGATTTTAGAAACCTCAATACCATTTTTGAAGACCTATCCATAGATACCCCACTCGTATAGGTTTGATGAAAAAAAAATTTTTTGAGTTTCACTTCTAAGTATGGGGGGACCCCCAAAATTTATTGCTTTTTTTCTATTTTTGTGTGAAAATCTTAAAGCGGTTCACAGCATACATCTCAAATTATAATAATAATAATATATAATAATACGAAATTATTGGCAGAGACGACAGAAGTTGATGCTAATAACGTTAGTTGTATCAACACGACACTAGATGGCACCACCAACAGCATGCCAGACATATCGGATGACGAGGACAATGATAAAGTACAAAACTTGCAGCGGGAAATCGAAGAACTTAAGTCACAACTTTTGGCAGCCCATGACGAGATAACCAATTTGTCAATGGAAAATAGCGAATTGAAACAGACCATTAGTGCATTAGATAACAAATATCAACTAGTGAAGAACGTAACAAGGAAATTAACCAGTGAAATTGGAACTCCTATCAAAAATGTGAGATTGTCTACTCCCCACAAAAAACGACTTTCTACAACTCAATTGGACCTAACACAAAATACCGTACAAGAAGGCTACAAACGGAAACCTACGTCTAAACCTACGTCTAAGAGAGTAAAAACGACATTGAAATTAGACAAAGAAACCATCGGACGCCAACAAAAAAATGATAACAACCCGTCTCAGCTGCAAACCAAGATAAACAAGTTGTGTATAATAAGTAGCAATAAGACTAACAAAGTATTATCCATAGCACAAAACGCTTTTCCGAGCCACCAGATATGTCATTATATCACTCCTAACTGTGGATTAAGTACGCTTGTTAGCAATCTGGGCTCAAAACTAACTAATTATACTATGCAAGACTACTGTGTAATTCTTATAGGCAGTGAAGATTTTGATTCAACTAAAAACTATTCAGACCTAGTTTCTAACATTAGGGAAAACCTTTTAATGTTATCTCACACAAATATTATCATATGTTTACCTACATATAGGTGCAGTGAATATTCTAGCATGTTTAACTGGAGAATTGAAATGTTCAATAGCTTATTATATCATGACATACAAATCTATGACTATGCTGTAATTTTTGACTCTAATTTAATTTTTTTTTATGACTGGACTATGTTTTCAAAGAATAGTGGTAGATTGAATAATTATGGAATGAGAACAATTTTTGACAATTTGAAATATCAAATTATGGACCCCGACATTTCAAATCATATAATTCCTGAAACTGAAACAAATCCTGAAATTAAAAATTCCTCAAGGAATTCAGACTTTTTTCGTGTATAAAAATGTAAAAATTCTCCATCAAAATATAAATGGATTAGCTAGGAAAATGGATTTATTATCGATATCTCTAGCGTCACTCCAAGACGCAAAAAATCCTGTGGATGTTGTATGTCTCACAGAGCATAATATGTTAAATACTGATACAGATTTAATCAATATTCCTAACTTTATTCAGGGATCCTTCTTCTCAAGGCATAATCGTCGAGGCGGTTCATGTATCTTAGTACGAAATAATCATAAATTTAAACCAATTACTGGACTAAAACAATATTGCGTTGAAGGCGTTCTGGAGTGCTCAGGTGTCGAACTTCTAAGCCATAATATCATAATACTTTGTATATACCGACCACCAAGGTCAAAAACCGATGAATTAAACACATTTTTCGACAGTTTAAACCGACTACTTGGGCAGTACTGCTACAGTAAAAAGAAAATAATAGTTTGTGGCGACTTTAACATAAATGTATTAAACAAAAATAAAATGACTACAATGTTCATGGAAACACTAGCTTGTTACAACCTACAGTTAGGATTATTTGAACCAACAAGGACTATTAGTGGAGCATGCATAGACAATTTCATGTATAATATTCGTGGATGTAAATGTAAAACTATGGAGTTCGCCTTATCGGATCACACGGCGCAATTACTAACTTGTCCCGTTAAACAAAGTTGCTCACTAAAACATTGGTACGTAAAAAGACGAGACTATAGTAAGGATAATGTTAAGAAATTTAATGATTGCATAAATTCGATTTCATTTAGTGACGTATTTGAAAATAATGACCCGCAAGAAGCTTTTGACATTTTTTATGACTTATTTACTTTATTTTATAATCTATGTTTTCCGTATATTCAACTTAAAATATATTCACAAACACGACCACGATGGATGACCAAAGGCATAAAAAAATGTTGTATACGTAAACAGCAATTACTATGGAAGTATCGTAAGAATCGAAATAGCATAAATAAAACCAATTTTAAAAATTTTGCCAGTAGATTGCAACGTGTTATAAAACTGACTAAAAAGTCTCAGAATAATTATTTTATACATACAGCTCAAAACAAATGCAGGGCTACTTGGAACATTATTGGCAAAACAATGTGTAATGTGCCAAAAAGCCAAATCAATCAAATTAATATAGACGGTGAACATTGTACGGATGATCCGCAGACCATTGCAGACTGTTTTAATAATTTCTTTATAGACCAAGTAAAAGGGAATACAAGTAGTAACAAGTGTACTAATAAGACAGAGACCTTACCCAATCACTCAAAAACATTATTTATGTATCCGACTACACCCCAAGAAATAAACAAAATAATTTTAAATTTAAAAAGTACCAACAGTACTGGATATGATAGTATTTCGACTAAAATTTTAAAACAAGCGCCAATTAAATTATCCTATATTTTAAGTCATATAATTAACCTATCGATTCTAAATGGTTACTTTCCTGATAAACTTAAATTGACAATCATTAAACCTCTTTTCAAGAAAGATGATTGTCACAATATGAACTGTTATAGACCCATAGCACTAGTTCCGGTGTTATCTAAGGTATATGAAAAAGTTATTTATGTCAGGTTAAATGAATATTTTGAAAAGTTCAATTTATTTGCTAAAGAGCAGATTGGTTTTAGGAAAAATAAAACTATTGATATGGCAGTCTATGATTTTCTAACCACAGTTATGGCTAGCTTAGATAATAAAATTCCAGTGTGTGCATTGTATATGGATTTAAGTAAAGCTTTTGATTATGTAGATCACAAAATTTTGTTGAGTAAATTATATAGTTATGGAATTCGAGGTACTTCGTTAGAGCTGATAGCTTCTTACCTTACCAACAGAAAGCAGTCCACATTAGTTTCTCGAGTATGCACCAAAACAAGGAAAGAAGTTAACTACACATCGAAATACAGAGAAATCAAACAAGGCGTCCCACAAGGAAGTGTTTTAGGCCCTCTGTTAATCATCATTTATATAAATGACCTCCCAAAAATAACTAAACATCCGACTATACTTTTTGCAGATGACAGTACTGTTGTTTTTACTAATAAGGACAAAGTATCCCTAGAACAAGACATAAATAACACTCTTAGTGATATAATAAAATGGCTGACTAATAACAATTTAAAAATGAATTTAGACAAAACTAAAATAATGATATTTCGCAATCGTAAAGCCCAATTTACTGACATTAATATACACTATGCAGAGAACAAAATAAATGAGACAACAATTTCAAAATTCTTAGGAATGTCAATTGATTATAATTTGAATTGGAAGACACATGTAGACACTTTAAATCAAAAATTAAATAAACAATCATACGCCCTACATATGCTGGCAAAAACGGTAGACACGCCTGCTGTACTTGCAGCATACCATGGCTACGTGGGATCCTTGATAAAGTATGGTATTATATTCTGGGGTAATTCCACAAATAGGGATATGGCTTTCAAAGCACAAAAGAGGTGTATTAGAGGTATGTTTAATATCAAACAGACTGATAGCTGCAGGCCATATTTTGTCAAGCATAATATATTAACATTGCCGTGTGTTTACATTTATGAAATTGCTAGTTTTGCAAGAAGTAACAAAAATCTTTTTGATAAGTACAGAAGTACACGGCATAGTGACAAAATTTGTTGCAAATCTAGCAAGACGGCCCTATATTCTAAAAGCATTTTCAGTATGGCGCCACGTATATACAATCACTTGCCAAAGTCCATACTAGAAACTTCATCAATCGATGCATTCAAAAGGAAATTAAAAAGCTTCCTGCTATTTAAATGTTACTATAGTGTTCATGAATATTTAATGGAGGATGTAAGGACATATTGAAGTAACTATTGCACTAATTTTATTATTTTATTAATATTAATTCTTTGACATTTATTTACTTTGACATTTATTTACTTTGACATTTATTTACAAATATATCTTGACATTCTCGTTTAATACATGACATTCACATTTTGATTAAACTATTGACATTACTATTTTTCATTGTGAATTTACAAAACAGTTCACGAATTTAATTTAATTTTACTTCATTATTTATATTATTGTATTTTGACATTATTAAAACAAATGACATTTTAAACTTAAATTTTTCAAATGACATTGTTATCAACTTTCATTTTGTGTTTCTTTGTTATTGGCTATGGTGCAATGAAATGAACTAAATCGTACTATTAATTGTAAAATAATATTATTGCAAGAAAATGTATTAAATCAATAAAGCTTGTGATTTGCATGCCTCAAGGTGTAATATGGTTGGACTGTGCTATATTTTTAATATCTTTATATAATTACCCATATTAGCAAATAAACGATTACGATTATGATATGATTATGATTAATAAATTTATTTATTTTGATCCAATAACATACAGATAACACACAATAACTAAACAATCTCGGGTTATAGATAAGTACATATTAAATAATATAGAGTGTCAAAAGAGTCTCGTGTACAGAATTGTTGAATATATTTTAGTTAATACATATTTTAGTTGAGACCATTTGGACCCCAAACACATTAGGCAAGAGATACCTGTATTTTGGAAGTCCATTGATTCCTCCTAAATCACAATGTCTGAATTATACTAATTTATAAGTTTATAACAGCAACATATATGTATATATATACTTAAATTTTTTTTTTTTCTTTACATTTTTAGAAAGGAAATAAATGTAGCTCGGAGTTCTAGTAAAATTATTTGGAAAATTATAAATAGTAAGAGAAATCCAAAAAAAAACAAAAATGACAATTTGATGCTTAAGGACAATAATAAAATGGTGCATAATTCTACAGAAGTGGCTAATATTCTGTTGAAAAAGTTCTGCAATAAGTCGAATTTAATCAAGAGTGACGTTAATAAAGCAAAAGAGTCTTTAAAAAATCATGGGACAAGAGTAGAGGAGGACATGGTCTTTGAACCTGTTACTCCAATAGAAGTTTTTAAAATTGTTAAGAGTATGGAGAGTAAAAAGTCTTTTGGCCACGATGAAATTCCTATGACTGTCATAAAGGAAAACATTGATCTATTAGCTCGCCCTTTGGCTGATTTCATAAATGAAAATATAAATGAAGGAGTTTTTCCTGATGAGTTTAAATTAGCTAAAATACTACCTATACATAAGAAAGGCTCTAAAACTGATCCCGGGAATTATAGGCCTATCTCTCTTTTGCCAGTATGTTCTAAAATATTTGAAAAAATTATGAAAATAAGGCTTGTTTGTCATTTAAATAAACATAAAATTATAACTGAACAACAATTCGGATATCAGAATAATGTTGGTACTATAGATGCTATTGATATGCTAATTGATGATATAGTATGTAAGTTGAATGCTAAACTAAAAGTAGCAGGTCTTTTTCTCGACCTGAGTTCTGCGTTCGATACAGTCGATCATAGTGTTCTTCTAGATAAGTTGGAATTCTATGGCATTCGAGGAAATGTGCTGAATCTATTTCGATCTTACCTACATAATAGAACGCAATATGTCGAAATTAAAACGGTTCAGGAAGATGGGCAGGAACAGATATACAAATCAGACATAGTTGTTATAAATAAAGGTGTGCCACAGGGATCTGTTCTAGGTCCTGTTTTCTTTATAATATTTATAAACGATCTCATAGCTTACATGAAAAATATTTCAGAGGACACTAAACTTGTAGTTTTTGCTGACGACACAAGTGCTATTATAGCTAGCGACAGTATAAAAAACCTAGAAAGGAAAATTGATTTTGTTTTAAATGCTCTAGAGAAATGGTTCACTATGAATGATTTGAAACTAAATCTAAAAAAGACGCAATGTTTATTATTTAAATCGACCGCAAAGAACAATGATACCGTCAACATACATTTCTTGGGAAATAAATTGGATACTGTAGACAATGTTAAATTTTTGGGGGTACAAATAGATGCAGTTTTAAATTGGAAGAAGGAATTGGAAGTGGTCACCAACACTATGAGTAGTGCTTGCTATGCTCTCAGGAGTCTTAGAGATGAATTAACCATTGCACACCTCAGAATGGTATATTTTGCTTTAATAGAGTCTAGACTAAGGTATAGCATAAAGTTCTGGGGCAACAGCTATCAATACAACATTAATGCTGCTTTCATTATGCAAAAAAGAGCCTTGAGAACTATGCTTCGAATTGAACAAACTGAATCTTGTAGAGAACACTTCAAAAAACTGCACATTCTTACAGTACCGTGCATTTATATTCTGGTCCTACTTAGTCATTTTGTTAAAAATATTTGTAAATTTGAGACTGAAGAACAGAGGCAAATCAGAATTAAAACGCGAAGGAAGGATCTACATAATCTCATACAGCCTAAACTTAATGTCGTTAAACATGCCTCAAGAGTACAGTCAGTAAATTTATACAATAAGCTACCCCTAGAATTTAAAAACGCTATGAGTTCAAACGAATTCAAGAGAAAGTTAAAGGCATTGTTGTTGGAAAAATGTTATTACAGCATAGAAGAGTTTCTCAAAGATTGTACCAAGTAATAGTTAACCCAATTCTGAACGTTACTAAATTCTTATTAAATTCAATTAAGTGTACTTACTTATATTCGACTTTTTGTCATGACATTGCATCATAGTGGATTTTATTGAAATAACATTTCTAATTTTATTGACATTATATTATTGTTATTTTTTTTCCTTTTTGACATTTACATTTATTGACGTTATTCTCATTTTATTGACATTTAGTTTTTTTTTTTTTTTGAGATAACATTTCTAATTTTATTGACATTATATTATTGTTATTTTTTTCCTTTTTGACATTTACATTTATTGACGTTATTCTCATTTTATTGACATTTAGTTTTCATTTATTGTTTATTGTAATTAAATTATGATTTTGATGTGGTGACGACTAATGTGGATTGTGGAATGTAATTTTATTTCTTTACCAGATCAATTACTGTACCAACATTTTCTAAAGATTGATGTTTTAATTTTAATTTTAAGTATTGTGTTTTTTTTTTTTGTTGTGTTGTTTATATATTGTAAAATTTTTCAAGCATTCGACACAAATGTAAATTTGTTGATGAAATGAATAAATAAATAAAATAAATAAATAACATGTTCGCTCCCAAATGAACTAATGCTATGTTTATAGTAGGTATTTTTTTTAAAACAATTAAAACAACAATGAAGCTACTTTACAACAGTGAGAAGATCTTCAGTCGCTTCATATGTTAAGTTCTGTAACCACTTGCTAATCCTGGTTTTTAAATGAAATTTAGTCAAGGTATACATATTTAGTTTTGTATTTAGTTTATTATAGAGGCGTGAGCTTAGTGCTTTAAATTGGTGACTTGCAAATGTTGTTCGACATCTGACAGGATTGCAGACCGGAAATCCTCTGCATCTGTGAAGATTTTTGTTGTCAAGTGGGAGCATAGAATGGCAGCGTAGGATAGCGCGGAGAATGAAGAGTTGACGGACACTAAGTACTTTGGATTCAGAGTAGAGCTGGGCAGTAGGATAATCTCTGCGTTTGAAGAGCATAACTTTCAGAATAGCCCTTTGCGCTCGTTGCTTTGCCAATGATGATGACTGTTCTGGGTTGTCTGAAGGGTTTCCAAGGTTTTGACGTTTGTCTGGCTTGCCTGGAGAATTTTCCTGATGTTGACGTTTAGTTCTATTGGTAATATTATCAGTCTCATTTACCTTAGGTTTTGGTTCCGTTTGCAATTTTACTTGTTTAGAAGTTTGTTTTGAGTTTACCGGGGGGCTGCGTTGAGTAGACATTGATGACAAGAGAGGTCGTAAGGGAGTAAGCGAATGCCTGACGCTTACAGCGTAGCAAAACTTACAAAGCGAGGATGTGCCGTACGTTGCAATAAATAAAATTGTAGGCGTTAGCGACAGGAACGTAAAGGTGTGGGTGACGTCAGCTAGTCACTTAGCCGCGCGCAAAGGTCACACTGATTTCGCTGCTTGTCGATAAACTCATGTGGCGCGGTGGGCGGGCGCTCGATCCGGAAGCAGAGGGTCGCACGTTCAAAACCAGCACAATCACGACGAATCACAAATTCACCAAGTTTGTCACTGCACACAATATTTATTTGTCTCTTTCTAGGACGGCCCAGTGGGAGGAAATTCCTCATTAAAACGCACTTAGAGCGACAAGGAATTGCTTTTCGGTGCCGTTAGCCAATCACAAGCAAAAACGAATTTTCGAGGAGCAAAGTCAAGTTACGCACGTCCACTGCAATCCAGGTCGCACGGAGGAATTAGATACTATTAACTCCGATATATAATTATAAACAATATTATTAAAATTTTCGACAAGAGCTCAATGTTATGTTGACGGCAGCGCCATCTATCAATTTTACAATGAAGCGGTTCGTGCACTTCTTCTGCGCGCGGCGGGACGATGCCCTGTCTCAAGTGGAAAAGAGTGGGATAGAAATACAGGAGGCGTGGAAATGGTTGATTTTTAAATGAAAGGTTTTAGCGCGAACAACTATCACGTTACATTGGGATCGGTCTATCATCACTGACAGAGCTATTGTTGCCAATAAACCTGGCATAGTGGTGATAGATCGACTAGAGCTTCGCAAAATGATTGTTGATATAGCGGTCCCTCGTGAAAGCTAAGAAAGATAAGCAGACCAAGTATCTTGACTTAGCTCGCGAGGTTGTCGACATGTGGGAAGTGGATAGAGCAATCACTGTGCCGATAGTCGTAACGGCCAATGGCTTAATAGCTAAGAGCCTCGACCAACATCTAAGGAGGCTCTCGTTAGGCAGCTGGATCAAGAACCTGATCCAGAAAGCAGTACTCCTGGACACGGCGCGCATAGTTGGGCTCCTGAGAGATTCCGGTGGGCTACAATTTTTTATATTTTTAAAGTACATTTATAATATTAAATGGAATAATATATAATTAGCATCAGGACATGGGCCGGATACATTATACTGACTGGCCTGTTGCTCTAGTGGTTAGTAGCCCTGCTATGCCGGAGGTCGTGGGTTCGATTCCCACCCAGGACAAATGTTTGTGTGATGAGAAAATGCTTCTGGATAAAAGGTGGACCGATGACCTGGTGAGGGTCGCGGGAATCCGACGGATGCGAGACGCACAGGACCGGTCGTTGTGGCGACACTTGGGAGAGGCCTACGTCCAACAGTGGACGTCTGTCGGCTGAAATGGTGATGATGATGTTCACACCACTAACCTTACACTGTGTCTTAGTTGCGTTGTTCCAGGCACTCGTCTGGAGGCGTCTACTGCAGTGTAAAATGTACTTGAATAAAAACTCGTTAAATTGTCCTTCACAGGTGCACTGCTCCGGGCAATAGGATGCGGAACACACGGACAGACATGCAGCTAGGATGATGAGGCGCATGGTGTTAGCTTGGGGAGACATATCTGAAAAGACCGAAAATATGGGTTATTGATAAACTCCTGGCTAGCCTGTTCATCAAGTGGTGATCCCAGAATGCTATGCCGGATATAGTGGCTCACGGGAGAACTGTTACTTGTGACACGGGTGAAGTTTACTTAAAAGTTAGTCAATTACATGAAGTGCGTTTTTACTTAATAATTATTTAACAATTTATTATGTTAAATAAAGCTGTATTGATACTATAACATACGAAAATTAAAAAAAAAACTGGTCAAGTGCAAGTCGGACCCACGCCCTGAGGGTTCCGTACATTACTATGTAGATTGTTCAATTCCGAAATGGAGTCTCGAAGATTTTTCCGAATCGCAAAAAAAAAGAAATTGTGATGTAACAACTGTACAGTTTTCCGATTTATTCCTGTGCTATAAAACCTTGCTTTATGCCAAATTTCAGTATTCTAGGCTGACGGGAAGTACCCCCGAGAGCCCCCTTAAATATTTATTTTATTCTAACTACTATTTCAACTAACTATCACGGTTCATGGGATACATACTGGTGACAGATAGACAGACAGCGAAGTCTTAATAATCGAGTCCCGACCCTTTTGGGTACGGAACGACTACGATTATATTTATTATCGTAAGAAATCTAGTTAACTCAGTTTCCAATTATGATGATTTTTTTTTAAGTACAAAATAACTTCAATTTCGGAAGTTGGTGTTAAATAACGAAGAGACTAATTTCGGAAGTCGGTGTTTCTATAATAGTTTGGTCTCCCTTTGTTTCTATAAAAGGTTTTTATTACTAAAACAGACGAGAGAGTTATATTTCAGGACGAATAAAACCATTTACATTTGTTCGTTTGTGTTTTTGTTGATATATAGATATTATTCTCAAAGTGCACTGAGGAGTCCAATTACGAAAATATGGCGAATAATTATTTAGAAAACAAAAGTAAAAATATTATACAAAATCGGTTAATAAAAAAAAAACTTTTAAAATAAAAACATAAATATTATAATTATTTTAAGATAATACTCGATACTGCTGAAGCTCGACATTCGCAACGCGTTCAATACTTTGGAAAGAGACGTTCTGTTGAGTGAGGTAAAGGAAAAAATCCCCTCTTTATATCCCTTCCTTCATCAGGTTTATAGGCTGCCTTCTAATCTTTTCTCCGATAATAGTCTTATTCCTTCAAAAGTGGGAGCCCAGCAGGGGGACCCGCTCGGGCCACTCTTAAATTCAAATTCAAATTCAAATTCAAAGCATTTATTTCAAATAGACCATTTACAGGCACTTTTGAAAAGTCAAATGTCGGTCAGTCCAAGAAAAGTGAAGCTAAATTGCACGTTCCAAAGAGTAGGTCTCTATGGAGAAGAACGTGCAAGAAACTCCATGGACACTCTTTTAAAACTCGTTTTCAGTTTGGCCATTCATAAGACGATAGTCGAGCTGAAATCCGGTCTAAACGTATGGTACCTTGACGACGGCACTATCGGGGGCAGACCTGAAGATGTTTATTTATTTATTTATTATAATCTTTATTGTACACCAAATAAACAAAAATACAGGACAAACATTTAAAAGAATAAGTGCACAATGGGCGGTCTTATCGCACAGGGCGATCTCTTACACCTTTGGATGGACTGAGAGAAAGGAGATAGATTAAGGGTTGTCAGTGTACAAACATCAGATATAATACTAACAAGATACATTAACACAATTACATATATACAATATAAAAAAATATATATATACTAATAAATATCAAATATATTATATAGTTGAACCAGGAGAAGAAAATATATCAAAGAGAAAGGTAATGCTCCTTCACCATCTTTTTAAATGTTGGTAGCGTTTGAGCACGCCTTACTTCTAAGGGTAACGCATTCCACAAACGTGCAGCTTGAATTGTGAAAGATTTGTCAAGGAAGGTAGTGGAATGCGCGCGAATACTTAATTTTAGGTTTTCCGATGATCTCAAAGACCTACTATGTGTGTCACTAAGGAACTGAAAACGTTGTTTTTCAGGACTTAGAAACTTTAGTCCCTCGACTCAGAGACCTGGGTCTGGAGGTGAATCCTTCGAAGTGCGAATTCTTCCCCTGTGGTACAGAAGCTCGTAGACACTTTTCTCGTTTTGACTCCTTTCTTCCTGGCCTCAGAGAACTTTCACGCTCCGACTTTAATCTCTTAGGATCACCTATTTTTCTTAGTGCAGTTCCTGAGGCCATTACTTCTCGAACTCGGCTTCTTCTTTCTGCTCAGGAGCGTCTTAAAGATCTTTCCGCGCACGTTGCGATTGTCTTGTTGCGTATGTGCTTCGCCCTCCCAAAAATCACATATCTGTTGCGGACCACCCCTACTTGGCTCTGTCCTGAGGAAGTTTCCTCGTTTGTTTCAAGTTTCAACGCCTTGAAATCGGTTGTGGAGTCTGTTCTCAATGTTTCCCTAGATGGGCCCCAGTGGAGGCAGGCGGCTCTACCAATCCGATGTGGTAGTCTCGGGGTGCGGTGTGCACGGGATGTGGGTCTGCCGGTTTTCTTGGCGTCTGCGCATGGGGTTGCCAACCTAGTCACTGTATTACTCAATACTAATGGTGACGGGGGAAGCATACCCTTTGCGTCGGATGCTGTGTCAGCTTGGTTGACCCTCAACCCGGGTGCAACAATCCCCGAATCAGAACATGTCCAGCGGGCGTGGGATGACAGAGGGGTGATGCTGCTCCAGGAGCAATTGTTAGAGGGTGCGCTGGGAGTCGATAGGGCCAGACTACGAGCTGTGTCACAACCCGAGTCCGGGGCGTGGTTACAGGCAATTCCTTCGCCTCATCTGGGCACTTTGCTCGACGATGACTCTTTGCGTGTGGCGGTGGCTCTCCGCCTGGGCTGTAAGGTGTGCGAACCACATATATGCACCTGCGGTTCCATGGTGGAGGCCGATGGCTATCACGCACTGAACTGTCGGCGCTGCATAGGGAGGTTCCCACGTCACCATGCCCTGAACGACATAGTCCGTAGAGCCCTTATATCGGCAAACATCCCCTGCGTGCTTGAGCTTGCAGGTCTTAGCAGGTCTGATGGTAAGAGGCCGGATGGGCTGACTCTGGTACCATGGAAGAACGGGAAGTGCCTGATCTAGGACGCAACTTGCGTCAGCACTGTCGCCGCCAGTCACCTAAGTCGCACCATGCACATTGCTTCCGCTGTCGCTGAAGACGCCTGCTCTAAAAAAAGGCTGAAGTACGCTGCCTTGGAGCAGCTTTACCATTTTGTGCCGGTTGCTGTGGAGACTCTGGGCAGTTGGAGTATGGAGGCAAGGTCTTTTGTGCGAGATTTGGGCCGAAGGCTCAGTGAGGCAACGGGTGACTCCCGGTCCAGGTCGTTCTTGGTGCAAAGAATGGCCATCGCTATTCAGCGGGGTAATGCGGCGAGTGTTATGGGCACCTTTGCACCGGGAACGATCAGGGGCGGGTTATTTATTGACATTTGACGTTTTTATTTAAATTGTATCTATGACATTGTGTATTTAATTTACCAAATATAAGAATGTTTAGTTTTTAAGAAAATAAAGGTATTGTTGTTAGGTATTAAGTCATTGGTATTGCTAGGTATTTTGGTTTGGAACCTAATTCCGAGCTCACGCACACTAACTCACCGTTGTAGTGTGCATCATTATGATAAATCGTCCAGCGTCCTGCTAGCAGGACTTTCAGTCCTTCCGGTAGGACGCACCTTTTTTAATGAATATTACGTGATCGGTCCTGCTGGTAGGATTTGTATAAATACAAGTTGATAGTCGGTTTCTTTCTGATTGTAGGAGTGTTTGTTGCATTATTCTAGCATCATTGTGTGCGAGATGGCCACGATATTTAGCCATGGAGATCGCGTGCGCTCGCTAGAATCTCACTGCGATGCGCCGGGAACGAATAACGCGTGGGGTTGTCAACAATTTGGTGATGCATTTGCAACATCTTATTGTTGTGGCTGACATTTTATTATCGTTATAAATTCGTTTTGTAGAAAATCACATGTAAGAAGCACTTTCAAAATTCGCCACCACCAAAGACAACAGAAAGCCAGCTACTACTGTGAAAATTATTATGCGGAAAGCGATGCGTCTTCTGTGCTCCTCAAACAGAGCGCAATTGTTTCGCATACCATGTAACAAACCAAATTGCAGCTTAATGTTTTTTTTTCTTTATTATTTTTCTGTTGATTAAAAACTGTAAAATGATCAATCACATGTTTAATTTTTATTAGCCAACTTATCTAACGCAAAAGCAATTAGAACCCGATTGCAGCTATCAATATCAATAACAATTTCGTCCAAAACGATCAAATTGTTTAGGAGGAGACAAACACAATTACAGAAGAATTATAATTATACAGAAAGAAACACAATAACTTTTTCCCGCGTCCACGTAGACGAAACCGCATGAAAAGTATTGAATGGTATAATACTTTTTATAATAAAAAATGAATTCTACAATTGTAATTACATTGAGTACCTACCAAAAGAATATAAACATATCAATGTATTAGAACAATAAATTTATGTTACGTAGGTAACATAAATTTTATTTTATTTTTATTATATAATTATATATCGTTTATTTCAAATAAAGAAATAATTAAAAGTGGGTAGTTCAAAATGTTTGTTTCCCCTGATTTAGTAATTTGTCTGAGTCGTCCTGCCAGCAGTCGGCGTGATGCCAGAAGGACGAGCGTCAAATTTCAGGCCGCCCGCTCAAGCGATGGGCAGATGACATCCGAGCTATCGCTGGCGCAAGCTGGATGAGGGAAGCTCAAGATAGAGAGAAATGGTCTAGTCTGGAGGAGGCCTTTACCCGCACAGGGGTTCCCTTTAATTGAACAATCTGAATTACGTGAAATATTTTTTATTTTCTATTTTCTATTTAAAATTACTTAGTGATAATCAATTATAATTATAATGTATTAATCAATTATAATCAATTTTAATGTATTAATTTTCAACTAATCTATTGTGAATTCAAATGTATTGTAATTTAAGGGAATGAAATAAAAGGCTTATTATTATTATTATTATTATTTAATTACATTGAGTACCTACCAAAAGAATATAAACATATCAATGTATTAGAACAATAAATTTATGTTACGTAGGTAACATAAATTTTATTTTATTTTTATTATATAATTATATATCGTTTATTTCAAATAAAGAAATAATTAAAAGTGGGTAGTTCAAAATGTTTGTTTCCCCTGATTTAGTAATTTGTCTGAGTCGTCCTGCCAGCAGTCGGCGTGATGCCAGAAGGACGAGCGTCAAATTTCATACAAATTAAAGTCCTGCTAGCAGGACTTTAAAAGTCGTTCCAGAAGGACATTTTTTTGGACGATTTATCAATTACTGCGCCGTTCTTGCAATTTTGCACCTACGCTAAATATCTACATAATTCTGCATACAATACGGTATGGACGTAAAATCAAATTATTACTGTGTTTTTGTAATAATTTCCTCAATGTATTTATTCGGAAGAGTAATAAATATAAAATTTTCCGTTATAAATTCTATATTTAGGTAGGTATTTAAATTCAGTCATTTCCTTTTCCCGTACGGTTATCCTTGCGGACTGCGAGCAACGGATGGGGTGCCGCCGCCGTCCAGTCGTCCGGTAACCGTCCGGACCGAGCCCAAGTCGTCGACGGCGCGTACTGTTCCCGCGCGCCTCAAGGAGATGTCAGCAATCGCAGGGGCCCAGCAGGGTCGAGGCCTACTGGGGCCATGGGTTAAGTGAATGTGACCCCCGGGGCCCCGGGACACAAGGCGAACAAGGAATATAGCAGTGGATTTTAGCCAGTAAAAGTCTGAAACGCGCTCGCGCTCCGCCCTAGAGCGAGAGAAGTCATTGGATGATTTCCCATTAAAAAAAAAACCATCTATACTAAAGTTATAAAGAGGTAAAAAATAAAATACAATCGACATCAATGTAATTTCGGAAGTCGGTATACACCGAGATATCGGTGGACATACATCTATACATCTGTACATACACCTATACATATAAATAAAATTTGAGTGTCTGCTTGTAATATTGAAATAACCGCATTTTACTATATGCATATAAATTTATATACGGTACATACACCAAAATATTTTTTTTTACAATTATTGTCATGTTAGTTCCGGCTAATCTCTGAAATGGCTGGAACGATTTTGATGGGACTTTTATTGACAGGTAGCTGATGTAATAAGAAGTAACTTAGGCAACTTTTATTTTAGAAAAAATAAATTCAAAATCCTATAGCCCACGCGAACGAAGTCGCGGGCACAGCTAGTAAAAAATATATATATATTCAGCCGAACGTAGAAACTCCTCCTTTTCGAAGTCGGTTAAAAACATCACTATCACAATCACTTAGAAAAAATAAAAAAGGAAGCTGTCAGCCGTTTTGCGCGGATGTGACGCATATCTTCCCTATCGATTAATGTTAAATTATATTTGTAAGTTAGTTTAAAAATTGTATCTTTTTTCGCGTAATTAAACTGATTTTCTTTCTTACTTTTAGTGTTTGATTAAGTTGTTAGCAGTACACCGCAGACTACTCCTGTATTATTTTAGTCGTTTGAATCCATCCTAAGGTTATAGGTATCAGGCATGCAGCGAAAGATATTTTGGGAGAGACGAAAGGAAAGGGCATAATAGATAGGGATACATGGTGGTGGTCGACAGAAGTTCAGAATGTATTGAAAGAAAAGAAGAGAAAATTCAAGGAGTGGCAGCGTGTAGAGCCAGGAAACGCTAGTTTAAAAGCTGAAAAAAAGAGTGAGTATGACATATTAAAGAAGAAAGCGAAGAAAGCCGTGGCCATAGCGAAATCAAAAGCCCAGGACAAATTATATGACACACTGGACAGTCCTGCAGGCCAAAAACAACTATACCGGCTTACTAGAATAAGAGAGAGAAAGACGAGAGATGTTTGCCAGGTAAGATGTATAAGAGATGAAACTGGAATGGTTATTTCGGATGATGAGGAAATCAAAAAGAGATGGAAAGACTATTTTGAAAGATTGATGAATGAGGAAAATAATTGAAGTAGTGTGTTAGAGAATAAACCAGTGAATGTGGGTTTAGTGAGAATGGTTAGTATGGATGAAGTTAGGATAGCAGTAAATGGAATGAAGAATGGTAAAGCCATTGGTCCAGATGGAATACCAGTTGAAGTGTGGAAGTTATTGCGAGTGGATGGATGGACGTGGTTAGCTTTATTCTTCAATAAGTTGTTGCAGGAAGAAGCTATACCTGATGAGTGGTGCAGCAGTTCTTTGGTGCCCATTTTTAAGAACAAAGGTGATGTGCTTGAGTGCAACAATTATAGAGGAATAAAGCTAATGTTACATACTATGAAAGCCTGGGAGAAAGTTATTGAAAGGCGACTGAGAGAGGAGAGTGAAATTTCACAGAACCAATTCGGTTTTATGCCTGGTCGGGGTACAACGGATGCCATTTTTGCTATACGCCAACTGTGCGAGAAATACAGAGGTGCGCATAAAAACTTGCTCATGGTATTCGTTGACCTCGAAAAGGCATATGACCGGGTACCTCGTGAGGTTCTGTGGTGGGCCCTTATGGAGAAAGGTGTGCCTGGGAAGTATGTGCAGTTGATCCGAGCCATGTACAGCCGATGCAGTACCCAAGTCCGGTCTTCAGTGGGCACTACTGGAAGCTTCAATGTGGCTGTCGGCTTACACCAAGGGTCGGCCCTCAGCCCTTACCTCTTCCTAATGATAATGGACGCTTTGACGTCGGACATTCAGGAAGAGGCTCCCTGGTGTATGTTGTTTGCCGATGACATTGTGCTGGTAGCCGAGAGTGGCCTAGAGGTCCAGAACAGATTGGAGGTGTGGTGGCACAGATTGGAGAATGTTGGCCTGAAATTGAGTAGAACCAAAACGGAGTACTTGTTCTGCGATTTCGGCGGTCTCTCCAATCCAGTGCCCTTAGCTCTCGCCGGAACGCCCATACCGATCTGTTCCGACTTTCGGTACCTCGGGTCGCTCGTCCAAGGGGATGGTGAGGTAGACCGGGACGTAACACATCGGATCAACGCAGGATGGATGAAATGGCGACAGGTCACGGGAACAACTTGTGACCCACGGATGCCCCTCAAGTTGAAGGGTAAAATCTACAAGTCCGTGATAAGGCCTGTCATACTGTATGGATCAGAATGTTGGGCTGTGAAAAAGACGGATGAAAAAAGATTGCATGTAGCAGAGATGAGAATGTTAAGATGGATGTGTGGTGTGACGAGAATGGATAAAGTGAGAAATGAGTACATTAGGGGAAGTTTGAAAGTGGCGCCAGTGACTGAAAGGTTGAAAGGAAATCGTTTGTCTTGGTTTGGTCATGTAAAGAGGAAAGATGAAAAGCATGTAGCTAAAAGAGTTATGAATTTACATGTGGATGGATGGAGAGGTAGAGGGAGACCAAAGAAAAGATGGATGGATTGTGTGAGAAGTGATATGAAAGAAAAGGGAGTTAGTGATAGCGTGACGAGTGACAGGACAAAATGGAAGAAACAAACGTGTTGCGCCGACCCCAAATAAAATGGGACAAGGGCAGGAAGAAGAAGAAGAATCCATCCTAAGGTTGTCGGGCAGATATCGCCACGGTAATAATATCTACAGTACTCCATCTTCATACAAACGGACGAAACGCGAGCTATACCTACGCGCCTCGATCTCGCGATGCGCTCGTGGTGCAGGCAGTCGCGACTGTGCCGCAGTGACGATCGGACGGTGTGTTGTTTTTTTAACAATAACTACGTGATATTTTCACTAAAAATAAGTTCAAGTACATAATTATTTACATATTTAATATGACGAGTAGGATAACTATATTGTGCTGTTCTTGGTTATATGAATTCGTCAATAACGCATCCAGAGACATTTTTTTTTTAGATTACCTGGAAACTCTAAAAGGTTCTTACTAGTAGGTCTGTATGTCTTTTTAATGAAACTTTTTAAAGTTTTTCCTTTTATGTCCCGAAAAAAAGATTTCTGGATTAATAAATAAAGTGAATAGAGTAAAGGAAAGTGATTGACACGAGTGAAATAGTTATAGGCGGTTCACGAATCATGATACGGTAGGTCCGCCTGTATTAAAACCTCGGGGCATGTGTGTTTAGGTTTAAAGAAACTTTATTTTCAATAAAAAACATTACACGTCGCTTACTTGAGATCTATAAATATATAATGAAATGACCTCCTTGGAAATGACATTTCATTAATTTAATTTTTAAGTTGTGAATACGGGGTGACGTATGATTCAATGGCAGATGATGTTCAGATTATTTTATTGAGAGATAAATAAAGGGATATAATTGAGGAGGCGATATTAGTGAACTTTAAATGTCGTTTTCAGAGAAACAATTTGTGGTTTATTTCGAAAATCCTCAATAACATATCTTATAAAACGACATTTTTGTTAAGTAAAAGAAGATGGACCGGCCGCAATTTGAGTTTACGATGATAGCAAATTTAATGTATTAGCCATAACTTCAATATCTACAGAAGAAGGAAAATTTTATGTTATACCTGGTGAGCTGAAGCCGGTGATTCATCATACATATATTGTCAAATTGAATATTTTCTCAAAAATAAAAAACAGCATAAAGAAAAAGGCATCAAAGTAGAAAAATATGGATAAATTGGATGTAGATCTTAAGAAAATATATATTATATAGATGAGGAAGGCAATATGCAATTTTTAGATCAATATTTAGAAGAAATGAGCCCAAAACAACCAATAGAAAAAACGACAATTTGCAAAATATCTTGAAAAAATTAATAGAAACTACTACAAAGAAAAAAAATCAACATAACCTAAAACATGTTTGTGAGAAATTTATTATTAAAAAATTCGTAAGAACTCTAATGCAATGCAATGGATTGAGAATTTTGAAAAAGAGTGTAGGCGCTTTAATATATCAAAAGATGAAACAAAGATATATTGAGATTCTTTTTAGAAAAATCTTGTATGGATTGGTATAGCTAGATGGCCATAAAACTAACAATAAAGGCTGAATGGAATGAATGGAAAGATAAATTTTTAGAAACTTTTACCTTAACCTTTTTTATTAAAACAGACACAACTAAACGGTAAAGACAAACCGGTGAATCTCAAAAACGAAAAAAGGCCATATATTTGGAATGTATTGCTATGAAAGAAGCAGTTAAATACTGGCAACACTGGCTAATTGGAAAACATTTCACTATTTACTCAGACCACAAACCTCTAGAGAACATGAATATTAAATGCAGGACAGATGAAGAATTGGGCGACCTCACATATTATCTATCTCAATATGACTTTACAGTAAAATATATACCTACCTGGTAAAGAAAATGTAGAGGCAGACTGTTTGAGCCGAAACCCTGTATTAGAATCAGAAGATAACAAGGAGGAACTATTAAAAATAGTTAATTTAATACAAATAAAAGATATAGTTGAAGACCAAGAAAAAAATGAAACAATAAAAGAAAAGAAACAAAATCTACTACACAAAAATAAAGTCACGTGAAGTGTCAACTAGACGTTTCGACAGATCTTCAAACAACTTGTGAGCACTCGCACTTATATGTAAAATAGAAAAATAAATGGCGTACAAATGGGAATAGTAAACAAAATTAGATGTAAAATAAATGAGAAAAATAATAAGAGAACTTGGACAACAGTAGCAAGAGAATGCGTACAGAAATATAATGAAACAGAAAGAAAGAAAGAAAAAGTGTTTATTCACGTCAAACATGACGCATACCGTAAAAAATAAATAACAATATCGAACTAAAAACCAAACAGACCATTCTGTTACAGGTTTTGCACCAAAATATTTACTGGATGGTACAAATGTCAGTATTTTACCAAATGAAATTAAAACAATAGAGGGGGAGGACAAGTGGATTGTTGATAGAAGATTAGCATTATAGAATACAATAAAATCCCACAAGTACAACAAGAAAATATTTGATAGAAATAGGAAAATGCAAGATGTCGAGAAAGGAGACAGTGTATATGTAGAAAATGGAAATAGACTGAATAGGAAAAAAATAAACGAAGTAAAAATAGGCCCTTTCAAGATAATAAAGAAAATATCGAACTCCATTTATAAGACTGACACTGGCAGCAGAAAAACAGAATCAACTTTATTCAACATAACAAAATTACAACCTGTTACGGCAGAAGATGAAGTAGAAGAAAACGAATAGGTATAAAGATAACTTGAAGGTGCATTGTTTATATTATATTATTTAGAATTTCCGTTCCTATGGGGAGAAGATGTAATGAAATGACCGTTGGAAATGACATTTCATTAATTTAGTGGCGTTTTTTAGGTCCTCCAAAATGCAGGTGTCGGGACACTTTGGACACTCGAATAAGTGGGCTATCGTCTGGTCAGGAGCACCGCACTCGCACTGGCCACAAAATAAATAGGTACAGAACAATCTCATGTATGTACTTTACTTTTTATGCCTACGCTCGCTGGACGCACACTAATGAGCGTTTGAGCCGGAACTGTTCGACGAGTGATCCGAGACGCGACTGAGATATCGTGTCCGTGAGCGGTGTCTATGTGTGTGTTGTGAGAGCGCGCTTTGTATGTAGATTGATTTCTGTACCTATCTATTTTGTGTCACTACATAGGAAGTATAGTATATACAATGTACATATACAAAGTCGTTTCCCGCTGTCTGTCTGTATGTATGCTTAGATCTTTAAAACTACGCAACGGATTTTAATGCGGTTTATTTTAATAGATAGAGTGATTCAAGAGGAAACCTTCGTTTTAAATCAGGAAGGTTTATATGTGAAATACATGCATAATATGGCAGACAAATACTGATAATTTTAGAGGTTTCTAATGTGATGTAATAAACACATTTTTTTCCGGTTACATTGCAAACGCTGGCTGAACCCTACGTGATCGATCAAAATAATGTACTTACTACAATATTATACACCACAAAATCGGCCAGGTATATGTCTCTCTTAGGGATAACCCACAATAACCATTGTTTATTCTTTACTTTTACAAGAAAAAATGGCCTATTTACGAAGCGATTTTAAGCAATACAGAAAGACAAAGGAGAGCGAACGCCGGGTTCGCTTGGAGCTTGGGGTTTAATGTAAAGTGAAATGGCCCTGTACAGAATGTAATTTAAATGAAATTCGAAGATAAAGGGACATAGCGGTTGCGAGTTAGGGTGAAAATCATTTAAAATTACCATAGTGAAAAAAATGAAAATGTAAAAAAAAGAAACGCGTAACAAAAAATAACAAAAATGAAATAATAATATATCGGGAACGTTAACAATGCACATTATGGTCTGACTGTTATATTTATTTTTTTTGAATTCGTACCTATGTGGTGTTCCATAAAAAAAAAAACACTTTATATTTCATTTATCATTTGTGGTGTTAATTAATTATAGAAGATAAACTTAATACTCAATACCTACTCAATACATTATTGCATTCCATTATGTATGTACATAGATGGTATGAAAATGTGGTAAGACCAATATGGACCCCGTCGGGCACAGCAAAGTTAGGAGAGAGGGTGAAGGCTAATAAAATTATGATATTTTTCAATACACTTGCTCAGAAAGTGACTCTTATTGCACTGTACTTAGGTACATAATGGCCATTGTTACCAAACTGTGACATTTTGATTACCATTACGCACTAGTGCTATAATGTAGTTAAAACCTTATTGTTCAACCGCTCCCCAGAAATAATTTTAATGCATTATCGTATCAGGCTGGGCGCAGGTCTTCCCCCGTGAGTCGCCGGTCAACCCCCGTTTATTCATTTCAGTGAGTGTATTGAAAGCCAAATAAAAAAAAATTAGCGCGCACATGAAAACAGATTTTTACCGCTACAAAAGTTTACTAGTTTTATATTTCTCTTTATCACAAGTGTATTAAAAAACGTCGTATAATACACGTGAGTAATTAATGATTACCGTTCTCGGCTTTCTTAAGACCCTCGCCACGGCTCGGGTCTAAATACCGCCTCGTCGGTAATCACTAACTTTACACACTTATATTAATTTATTCTTGTAATCATTAGTAATAAATTATTTGGCAGTCTATTTCAATTAAAATGTGTTTGCATATTATATTATTATGTCTATGCGTAAGTACTGGTATATTTTATTTATTTATTGCCGTCATTATTATAAAATTTTGTCATTATTGAAATTAAGTTATGTACGTATATTATTATAATGTTTTATTTAACTAAATTATGTTGGGTATTTTTTTGTCATTAATATTTAATTAGGTTATTATTTATGTAGGAAGACGGAGGATAATTTATTTTGCAATCGATTTATAAATTATCCTCCGGATAATTTATTTTGCAATCGATTTATCTTCTAAATATTCCTTTACCGAGTAGTATGACTTCGATTCCAGGATTTTTTTAAGTTTACTAATGAATGTTTTCTTTATTTCTCTAATATCGTCTGGCAGGCAGTTTGTTATACATTTTTGCGGACTACTACTACAAAAGGGCCGGTTGAGTGCATTTTGAGACGGTATCGGGGTATGTTTGTTTTGTTTTTATTGTGTCAAGAAGTGTATCTTATTTGTTTTCTCACAATTTGTGTAAAAATCTGGGTATTTTCTGACAAATTTACAATATTCGTAGTGAGTATTTTGTGTTTTAGGAAATATGGTTTGCAACTCTCTGTTGGTTGGTTATTCGAATTAGCTTTTTTGCAAATTGAATATGGTCTGCCCATCAGCACTGTTACCTCACAGCATGACTCCATAGCTGAGCCATGCCCGGGCATACGCATAGTAAGTATCAAGTGCAGTTTGTGGGTTGGTCGTTTTTTTAATTTCACGAAGGGCGTATGAAAATTTTGATAATTTTGCTCTTATTTTCTGTATATGTAAACTGGAAATCCCATAGGATTTCCAGTTTACATGAGTATCTGTAGACAAACCGAGGAGGGCAAACTCTTTTACTTGTTCTAATTTAACATTATTATTTATAAAATTTAGTTTTAATGGAGGTTTTTGATGGGGATGAAAAGTAATTAATTTTGTTTCGGTGAAATTTATTTCTAGAATATTGTTATTCATCCAGTTTATAACTGCAGAAAGAAGGGAATTCAGTTCCGCATTTACATTGTGATCATTCTGACAAGAGGTGAGTAGAGAGATATCGTCCGCGAATAGGACACAGGCTTTTTATAATTTTAGGAAGGTCATTAATAAATAATAAACTATATATAATGAATAATAAACAGCCTATAACACTCCCTTGGAAGATTGATGCATTAACTGCTTTACTGTCAGATCTTATTTTAATTATTCAATTTGTGCTTTTATCGAAATATTCAATTTCCACTAACTGTACCCTATCCTTTAGGTATGACGTAAACCATTCATGAGCTTTTCCTCGTATTCCTATCCCGTATTGCTTATCCACTAATATTTTAAATTGCACTTTGGCTTTAGTCATATCGAGGAGACAACAGATAGAGCCTCTTGTACGTATTTGTAGACTGCTAACGTTGTAGATCTATTTTTACGGAACCCGTTCGGATCCTCGTCAATTTTTTTATTTTTTTCTCAAAATGAGTATACGCGGTTGCACGTAGCCTTTTCAATGATTTTAGACGCAGTTGGTAACAACGCTATAGGGCGATAGTTACTACTGGCTTTATAAGTTAGTTTTTAAGTTAATTTGAAAATGTTCCTTCTTCAAACGACTGGTTAATCTATACTATACTATAATATATATATATATATATATTATTATAATATTATAAAGCAGAAGAGTTTGTTTGTTTGTTTGTTTGAACGCGCTAATCTCTGGAACTACTGGTCCGATTTGAATGATTCTTTCAGTGTTGGGTAGTCCATTTATCGAGGAAGGCTATAGGCTATGTTTGTTTTTTTTTTCAAAATTAGGGATCCGTAATAAAATTGCTATTTTGTAACACAAGGTGTAAAATCGAAAACCTATTTTTGCGTGCGCTGCAAAAACTATTGACAATAGAACAAAATGATGTACTACGGGTTTGTAGATCCTATTAACACCTACAAAAAAGTCCGCGAGAACATATATCTAGATATCATGGTTTAATTACAATAACCGATTTTGTGTTCAAAATAATTATTAAATCGTCTGAAGAAAAAAATACTACGTTAAATATGTATCGTAATATTAATCTTTATCAAAATAAAGCATTATGTTATCAAGAGTATTTATGTAGAAGTTGGTAGAGTGCGTCTACTGAAAGCGTAACCTGGAGTTTTTTTTTTAAATTAAATTGGCAACATTGTTTTGCCAAAAAAAATCACGTTAAAGTCTATGGTTGCAATTGTCAGTTTTTGGAAACTGATATTTATTTTTCAAGAATAATTGCTTAATTGTGGGAAAAACAATAAACAGTAACGTGCAAAAACTGCTACACACTATGGTTAATAAGTTCAAACAAAAACAAGAAGAGAAAGAAGGTGTTTTCAATGAAAACCAACATTGTTTACATACGATTTTTTATTTTTAAGTTAGTATGACGTTATAATCTTGATCCTTGTCGACTAATATTATTAGATAGTTATATTAAGGATGTAATGATATTCTTTTTTCTTATATTTTTAGATAATCTGACATATTGCGAATTTCATAACGGACAAAAACATCGAATAACGAAGGCTTTTGGTAAATCGACTTAATCAAAAACACATGCTAGTGAGTGGTAGAAGGAGTTCAAAAGCAGTTGAAATGTAATGAAAGATTTGCCTCACTCTGTATGGTAGTGCATGAAAGTCTGCAACTGAAGTTAAAATCGCGAAAATCCTAGTTCAAGTTTGAGAGAGATGCTGCTGCAGCAGCTGAACTTTTTGTGTCTCACGAGTCGATCCGTATCATTTGAAACAATCACTGGAGTATAAAACATGTTCCCACTTGACTAATCCCAAAAGATCTGAATTTTCTCTATGCTAAAACGAATCGATTCCAACCCAACAATCTTGAAAAACATTAATAGTGTTGGCGAGACGTGATGAAGTTGAAATCATGTTGACTATTTTATTTGACTATCACGGTGTTTTTTATCAACATAAAATCCTGTAATAATCTTTTTCGAAATATATTTGGTGATCGTTGTAAGTATAAGATCTTTTAAGAGTATAATAAATACATTTATGAACGCGGTAATCTTGGGAAATACTGATCTGATATGAAAACTGTTTAAATATTCAATAGTCCATTTATTGAGGGAGGCAATTATAGGCAATATTTTATCTCGGTATTTCCACGGAAACGAGAAAAACGCGGGTGAAACCGCGGGGCACAGCTAGTTAGTTTATAAAATGGTAGGGTTAGTTCATCTGCACACTGCTTTAGTAGAAATGGGGGGCGTTCGTCTACCCCAAAGCACTTTTTATTTTTTACTATTGGACCGTTCCTAGCCAAATTATTAGGGACAGTACTCGTAGATACGTAATTTCTGATTGAAACACACTTTTTGAGCAAACTAATACATTGACGTAAGGTTTTTTTATTTGGTATTGTTATTGGTGTCGTTATTATTATTTTTTATATGTGGTAACACTGTGAGTTCACGCCCTATTTTTAAAGTGGCAATACTTCTAACTTTGTCGACTATTGTCGATGTTTGTTGAAAATTGGGTTCTTTTTTGATGAAGGAAAAAAGTAATGTTTCCTATTGCGTTGTTTTCTAAGTTTTATACGTTATTTTTTAATTGTGGCAACGGTATATGGTAATATTCTCAAAATTGCTTCTTTTTGGTATGGGCAAGGCTGCAGACACGTCTCCAAGAAGATGTACACGAATTCAAACATTATTTTTGCACTCCAAACATTCCCAGAGAGATATAGCAGCTGTTAAAAAAGTTTTAAAGTCTGTAGTTAACAGAATTAAAGAAAAACTAATCAAAACAAACTTTTGGAATCACACTGTGTTAAAAAATGTGGCAGGAAAAGGATCATCACCCTTCGTAAAAATCCTAAAATCAGGTATATCTCGTTAAAAGACTGTTGCCCACGTTACTACGATTACAAACAACGAGAGCCTAAAAGTTTTCGATAGGACAATTCATTAAGGGTAGACAAAAGAGGAGTTAGTAGGTCGTCGGCCTACCATAAAACCACGCCTCACCGAGGTCACGAAGAAGAGATTATTGCACAGGGCCAAACAACACCAAAATATTATGACTGTTGCAGTAAAACTAATACTTCAAATAGTACAGTACATTGTTAATAAACCACCGTCATTATCTGATGACGTAATATGTTTTTTCAGACATACTTCTCCGATGATTCGACGTTTTAGGTTTTGGTTGACAAAAGCTCCTTTTCCCCTTCACAAAATGCTTCTTTCTGACGACACCCTGGAGGATAGTTTCATAAAAAGAGAGAGAGAGCTAAACGCCTACTTAGTATTAAAAAAATATGAAAAAAATCTGAAAAGTAGAACTTTATAAGGACTTTCTAGGAAAATTATTTTGAACTTGATGGAAAGAACAGTTTTTGTACAAAAAAGACAAAAGGGTTCTACAAAATAATTTCTGGACTAAGTTGGTAGTATAATCGTATATCGTATCATAAATGGGTTCTGTTGGAGATAAAACCTTCTTGCAAGCTTCCTAAATTATATGAAAAAATATGACACTTCTATTTGTCACTTGTCTTCACTTGTTTTCTGTAAAATATATTGTTCACACCAAAAATTATTAAAAAACTAATTTGCATTGAGCATCCAGTCATTGATTTTCATCAGAATACCCATAATTCTCGCACATGGTCCTTCGAGCCGGATGAAATATAATTAAGAAGATCAGCGATTATTTTCAAGAAAAAGAATAGAGACTGACTTCCACGCTGAATGGAGGTTCATGAGTTCACTGCTGGAGAACTGGATTGATTTCAAGCAAGTTAGTTAGTGGTGTACAGTTATAATTACGCTAATATCGTCACCCAACACTCAGGTAGTATATATAAGTAGTCATACTAAGGTCAGTACTATTTTATTAAATTACCAATTATATTGTGTTTGAGTAAAATCATTAGGTACTTTGTTGCATTGTGATTAGTATTTTATTCAACAGCAATGTTAAGTTTAAACTCATACTTTTAACAGTATAGTTAGCTATTTTGCTACATTATTAAACTTACATTATATTAAGCTGTAACTAATTACATAACTACTTAACAGTGGTATTAATTTTAACAAGTATCTTGACATAATAAAAATATTTGAGTGTTAGATATTAGTACAAGTCATTGTTATAAATTATAGTTAGCAGTCAGAAAGGGCATAGACTACAGCTAGGCGTATAATTATTGAAATTATATTGTTGGTTTTAATTTTTATATTCCTGTATCAATGCCAGGTTGACAACACTCGTCTCCCAGAATGTCTGAGGAAAAGGATTTAATTAAGAAGCGAGGCAGCTTCAAAGGTCGCTTGACTAGTTTCCTCAATTTTCTGGACTCATTCAAGGACAAGGAGCTATCTAGCTGTGATGTGTCCGAGTTGCAGTTGCGCATGGGCAAGATAGAGGCGTTGTATGAGCAGTATGATGAGGTACAGTTACGTCTAGAATGCATTGTTGACGACATCAACTTACAATATTCTCAGCGTTCCGAGTTTGAGTCTATTTATTATAAAACCTTATCTAGAGCCCAGAATATTCTGACTGACTACAATAAAGATAATAAATCGATGGAAAGTTGTAAAAGTACTCGTGTTAGCATAAAGCAGCCGGTTAAATTGCCAACGATTCAGTTACCAAAGTTTAGCGGATTATATTGTAATTGGCTTGAATTCCGCGACACCTTTACTAGCCTAATTCATTGTAATGATGACATAGACGCAATCAATAAGTTTCACTACTTGCGAGCATCACTTGAGGGAACAGCTGCTATAGTTATCAAATCCATTGAGTTTTCTTCAAGTAATTACTCTGTGGCATGGTCATTGTTATGTGATCGGTTTGACAACAAAAGATTACTGGTTCAGAATCATATAAGTTCATTATTTACTATTGAATCAATTACAAAAGAATCTTCTGTTGCCATTAAGAATTTGATCGATCAGTTAAATAAAGACTTGCGAGCTTTAGAGTCATTAGGGGAGCCTGTGAAACACTGGGATACACTTTTAATCTACATTGTCACACGAAAACTTGATCAAAAAACCTATCGTGAGTGGGAGGAGTGCAAAGGTAGGATAGACAAGGATGGCTTAATCACGTTTAACGCATTTATGCAATTCTTACGCAATCGAGCCGACCTCATCGAGACCCTGGAACTCCCCCGCAATCATTATTCGCAATCACCAGGTAAATCAGGTCCTAAGATCAAGTCAATGGTAGCACAATCTCCTATCAATTCTAGCACTGACTCAGCTTCTAAACCTTGTCCTAAATGTAATAACAACGATCACACATTAAATAATTGTCCACAGTTTCTCGCATTGAGTAACGATGACCGTCTCAAATCATTACCTAGTTATAAGGTATGTTTTAACTGTTTTCGTTCCGGACACTATGCTAACAAATGTAAAAAACCAGGCTGCAAACTATGCAAACGTAGGCACAACACATTAGTTCACGTACATTCTAATGGCACTGTATCGAATACACCTAGTGGTAATTCGATGAATAACTTGTCTGCTACGACTGAAACGAATAACGTAGCTTTATCCGCAAACATTGCATCTCCGTGTGGTCATACGCAACGAGATGTGTTGTTATCAACCGCTTTGATCAAATTAAGAGACCACAATGGGTGTGTGCATCTCGCTCGCGCGGTGCTCGATAGTGGTAGCACGTCTTCACTCATAACAGATAGGTTGTGCAATAAACTTAACTTAAAAACTAGCCAGGTAGATAGATCAATCCTTGGAATCAATAACGTCACTTCGCACGTAGGTAAAATATGTCGGGTTAAGGGTACGCCATTAGATGATAGCTTTGTATTCGAACTAAATTGTTTTGTTCTTCCGTTCATTACGAGTAGTGTTCCGTGTCGTCAGATAAATATTTCTGATTTCGACTTACCCTCGAATATTACTTTAGCTGATCCTATTTTTTATAACCCTGCCGATGTTGATATTTTAATCGGCGCTGATCTTTTTTGGGATTTGTTAGGATCTCAAAGACTAAAGTTAGGTACCGGGAAACCAATATTATGTGAAACCCGTCTAGGATGGATAGTTTCCGGTCCAATTACTCAGAATACTATCTCACTGCTGACGAATGACGTAAAGTGCAATATGTCTAAAATGGTTGCCGACAGCGATGGTGACTGGGAAAACCTCAAGTCAGAATTGACAAAGTTTTGGCAATTAGAGGAGGTGAATGCGAAGTCTTCCAATTCTTATATGCCTGAAGAGAAATTGTGTGAAGACAATTTCGTTACAAATACGACACGATTGTCTGATGGTCGTTTTTGTGTTCGCATCCCCCTTAAGAAAGATCCTTCAATTTTAGGAAATTCTTTTAATAAAGCCACACATTGTTTACATTCTTTAGAGCGTAAATTAAAGGTTAAGACGAACTTTAGTAGAATGTATCATGACTTTTTGTCAGAATACGAGTTACTTGGTCATATGACAAAAATTAATAAACCTAATTTATGTTTGGGTTATTTTATTCCACATATGGGAGTTTTACGCGAGTCGAGTACCACGACCAAACTTCGTGTTGTTTTCAACGCTAGTGCTTCTACTTCGACGGGAGTGTCCTCTAATGACCTACAGATGGTTGGGCCAACCGTACAGGACGGTCTATTGTCTATACTTCTTCGCTTTAGAGTCCACAAGTATGTTTTATCTGCGGATGTGGAGAAGATGTATAGACAAATAGTCGTCCACCCGTCGGACAGATATTTACAACAGATTGTTTGGCGTGATAATGTTAGTGATCCTATTAATGTTTATCAATTAAACACCGTCACGTACGGTACGGCCAGTGCGCCATTCCTTGCGACACGATGCCTTAAACAAGTAGGACTCGACTGTAGGAACCCTAAGATATCGGAAATCATCCAACATGACTTCTATGTCGACGACTTGCTGACCGGAGGGGATGACTTAGATGAAGTAAAGTTCATTCGCACTGAAGTCACCAAAGCGCTTGCGTCGGCATGTATGCCATTGAGAAAGTGGAAGTCAAATGATTCTCAATTATTGTCGAATGCTGTCCCTGCGTCATACGATTTGAACATTGGACAAAATGAGCCAGAAAAGTTGCTTGGTCTCTGTTGGCATATCGGCACTGATGAGATAGGGTTTCCTATAGGTCTGACTAAATCTTCGACTAGGTACACAAAGCGTGACTTGTTATCCGTTATTGCGCGAATCTTTGATCCCTTAGGTCTGTTAGGTCCTATTGTTATTACTATGAAGATCTTGCTACAGAAAATGTGGTTAGATAAATTATCATGGGATCAACCATTACCTAATGAGATTTGTAAACAATGGGAGATTATTATTAAATCTTTACCTCTTTTAAATCATGTTCGCATTCCGCGACTTGTAGTCTGCAATTCATTTACGGAGTTAGAACTCCATATTTTCACAGACGCGTCTGAGTCCGCGTACGGTGCTTGCGTCTACATTCGCAGTGTTAATGCTAAGGGTGAGTACATGGCTCGCTTGTTAATGGCAAAGAGTCGAGTTGCTCCCATCAAGCCTACGACAATTCCGCGACTGGAGTTATGTGGTGCGGTAGTCGGTTCTCGTCTTCACGAGAAGGTGATGAGCTCACTTCGAGTGAAGATCAGTCGGGTTTATTGTTGGACTGATTCAACCATTGTCTTGGGATGGTTACAGATGATGCCTACCAGACTTCAGCCCTTTGTGCGCAACCGCGTTGCTGAGGTTTTGGATAAGTCGGGTAACTGTACTTGGAGGCACGTCCCAACAGATCAAAATCCAGCAGACCTAATATCTCGTGGCATGGATATTAGTGATCTGCAGGAGTCAGATCTGTGGTGGAAAGGACCAGATTTTTTAAAACTAGATTCGTCTGAATGGCCTTCTCAAATTACGAGCCCAGGACTACAATCGTTACCGGAGACTCGACCTAAAATCATATTACATGTTGTAAACGATTCGAAACCTGAAGTTTTAATTGATTTTAGGCGTTATTCCAATTACACACGGCTCGTACGATCTGTTGCCTACGTATTACGATTTATTAAGTCATGTAGAAAGCATTACCCTAAAACCAAATACTTGTCACATGATGAGGTACAAGATGCACTAACTCTTGTCATTATTAAGAGTCAGATTCAGTCATTTTCTGAATACCAATTATTTTTGAACAAAAAGAGTTTACCTAAAAAGAGCGCCCTTCTAAAGTTTAATGTTTATTTAGACGATAATAATGTAATGCGAGTAGGAGGACGTCTCGATAACTCTAATTTTGCTTATAGTAAGAAACACCCTATTTTATTACAGTCCACTCATGATTTCACTAAACTATTATTTAATTTTGAGCATAAAAGGCTGATGCATGCTGGCCCACAATTATTATTAGCTTCCATTAGGGAAACTTATTGGCCAATAGGAGGTCGCAAGTTGGCAAAAGCCTGTTATCATAAGTGTGTTTTGTGTCACCGTATGAAGGGTAAGGTTGTAGCTCCCTTAATGGGTAACTTACCACGAGAACGCCTTCGTCCAGGTTATCCCTTTGAAAGCACAGGCGTTGATTACGCTGGCCCTATTATGTGTGCTAGTCGCCAGGGCCGTGGATGTAGGTTAGTAAAGGTGTATGTCGCTATTTTTATTTGTTTCACAACCAAGGCCATTCATTTGGAGCTCGTTGGTGATTTAACTAGCAATAGTTATTTACTGGCTTTGTATCGGTTTATTTCTCGGAGAGGTAAACCTGCTGATATTTTTTCCGATAACGGTACCTCATTTGTCGGTGCATACAACGACCTTTCCAAATTTTTAAAATTAAATAGTTTGTCCTTGGGTGAAAGTGCAGCAAACGACGGAATAAGGTTCCATTTTATTCCCGCCTACACCCCACATTTCGGTGGACTCTGGGAGGCGGGTGTCAAGTCAGCAAAGTATCACCTTCAGAGAGTGTTGGGAAATTGTAACTTGACTTTTGAGGAGCTGTACACCACACTAACCAAGATTGAAGCCATCTTGAACTCTCGTCCATTGACGCCGTTGTCTTCAGATCCTGCAGATTATACTCCGCTCACGCCAGGACATTTTCTTGTGGGACGGCCACTTACTTCTTTGCCGCAACCTGATTACCAGGATAGCTCTGCCAATTATCTGTCTCGTTACCAGAGGATCGAGCAGCTTCGCCAGCATTTCTGGAGCAGATGGAGCAAGGAGTATGTTGCAGAATTGCAACAACGCTCCAAATGGCGTTCCTGCAAGGATGGCTTGATGCTGAACTCCTTGGTGGTGATCAAGGAAGACGATCTTCCTCCGTTGAAGTGGAGACTTGGACGGATCGTGGCTGTTCATCCAGGAACGGATGGTATCGCCCGTGTAGCTGACATTCGGACGTCTACTGGAGTCGTTCGACGGGCATTCAACCGAATCTGCCCTTTGCCTGTGTCTTCAGAATCTGGTTGAAACCATTGGTTTCAACGCCCGGGGAAATGTTGGAGATAAAACCTTCTTGCAAGCTTCCTAAATTATATGAAAAAATATGACACTTCTATTTGTCACTTGTCTTCACTTGTTTTCTGTAAAATATATTGTTCACACCAAAAATTATTAAAAAACTAATTTGCATTGAGCATCCAGTCATTGATTTTCATCAGAATACCCATAATTCTCGCACAGGTTCACTTATTCTGACGGACGGGACACTACGGAACCCTACACTGAGCGTGGTCTGACACGCTCTTGGCCGGTTTTTTCAAAAATAAATATATGATTTAGCTTTTAATTTTGTTGATTTTACTATGTCAATGAATAAAGTCTATAAATAAAAAAATACCAGCTGGACCTACAACCAATCATTATTTTGTCTGCAATATTCAGTTAGATAATATAAACATTTTGGTGGTGTCCCTAATAATTTGGCCACCTACAGTATTTACTTCAATAGGATCAACAAGGCTAAGAAACATGGAATTTTCTGTAGAACTCATCACAGGGGCTCCTTTTGCTGAAGAGATGTTTTCCCCGATAGAAGCAAAGAAATCATTAAAAAATTAGCTATTTGCTTAGGTTCTGTTATCAAGTTATCATTTTCATGTAATTTTATGTAATTTTTTTCGCTTTCCATTGATTTATTAGCTTTCATGTATTAAGTTCCACATAGTTTGTACTTTATTTGTTGAAGTTTTCATTTAATTTATATATTGCAGTCTTTTTGCTGTTATTACAGATTGTTTCAGGGTTTTTTCGTATTTTTTATAATATTTCGATAATACGGGATGTTCTGTTTTAGTGGTAAGTATTTTAACCTTTCAATTGTGATAATTACAGACACAATTGAAAGACAATAGGTGCGCGTTCGCTTGGGGTTTAATGAATTAAGTAGTATTTTAAGTAGTCTTTTATTTTTGCAAGAGAATTTGATACCCTTTGTTAACCAATACTCTTTAAACGTTGTTTTTATTTTTATCTTCTGTAGCGCAATACACAAATTCAAAATTTTATTTATGGTATTATTAAATGCAATAAAGTTTTCATTTATATTTTTATTTGATTGTATTATTTTTTATTTTTTTTATTTAAAGTTACAATCTTTTTTTTTGTTATCAGTGTGGTTTTTTATTGTTGGTAAACCAGGTAATTTTGTAAAAATGGTTGCACAGTGGTCTGAGAAACCTAATTCTTCTACGGTGGTATGATTACATCTAGTAGTCGAGGTAGTTGCTGAGATACGTGTGGGGACTTTGATATGTTGTATGAATTTATGTTCCAACATTAGATCCAAGAATAAGTTTGTTTTTAAACAGTTATCTAAGATTAAAACACAAGGATATCTTTTACACCGACAGTGAATATAACAAACAGAAAAACAAACAGATCCATACGATATAAATAACAATACACTCAAATATATATACAACATTAGAATCGCATTCTAATAATAACATTTTATCAACAGTTCATTTATTACATTTTTGTAATGTAACTAAAATCATAACAAAAATAAAGAACAGCTATGCTTTGTAAGTGAATTCAAATAAAAGCCAAACAGAAGTCTCAATGAGTTCCAACTACCTTCCATTTCAATAAATGTTAGCAATAACGTGCTTAATTGTTTAATTAAATAATAAATACTCACTAACCTGCATTGTTTGAAACAAAACAAAACTGATAAATTAAAATTTGAATTTCGCTCGCCGACAAAGAAACACGCGTCGTTCACTATTATCCCTCGAGGACAAAATGGCTAACTGATATTTGATTTTGGCTTGTGATTGGCTCGTTATAGTTTGTGCGAGTCCATTTTACAAATTCTAAATATTACCAAATATTTGTGGTTACAAAAATGAGTAACATTTAAGCGGAAGTTGTGGAATCATTTTCCGCATCAATAACCAGAATCGCCTCGAAACTTCTGTCCTTATTTTAAATTAATATACAGCGTTATCTGTAAAACACTAACATCCTTGCAGGACTGTATTGCTAGCATCATTAACAACCACTTTTGTTCTATGACTTTTTACAAAACATAATTCATTTACCAAAAACAAAACTTCAAGACTTCGTTGTTCTATCTAACACCTATACTTATGTCTGTATGACGCGATGCAAGCGCATTAAGCAACCCCGCCGCCCGATTCCGCTTTCCTCCGTTATTGTACTATCGCATGCTTAGCCTCTGATAATTTAAAATATGATACATTTTTTAAAGTTATAGTACAAAACTTGTTATTTACGATGTTAGTAACATGGTCCTGAGAGGTTGCTGGTGTTGTAGGCCTATGTGAAATAAAAAACTTTTGACTTTGACTTTGACTTTGACTTTGCAAATAACCCTGTATATATGTAGGACGTAGGTATCGCCAAGTACCGCCTGAACGAGCGGTTCTGTGCGTCACAAATCCACCGGATTCCCGCGGGATACCTTCTTTTCGCATAACATTCTTTTTCCTAATAATTATGTTTTAGCATAACGATTTTGGTATAATTTGTTTTGCCATAATGATACTTTGCCATATTTTTTTTTGGCACACAGTTTATGTTGGCATAATTATCTTGAAGGCTAATTTGTTTTGGCATAAATTAAATTCGCATAACGTTACTGGGCCTAATGACTATTATTAGCATAATAGGCTGAAGCAGTTGTGGTGAGCGAAACCGTCTGCGACAATTAGCACGCGTGGAGCTGCCGGAGGCCCGCAGCGCAGGAGCCGTGACAGAAACAATGCCTGCTGCATGTTGCATGCTCGCTTGAATGCTGCATGTTGCATGCTCGCTTGCATGCTGCATGCTTGCTTGCATGCCTGGTATATGCTTGTTTGGCATGCAAACTGCATGCATGAAACAATTTCTTACAGCGAAAAATACCTACAAAATTGTTCAAAACAAATATGTTATGTATTACCTGCTTCATTATTTGATACAATGGTGACGGATGCTTCTTTCGCAAAAATCAGTTGTAAGAACCTCCCGAACTTACCACGTCCAACCTGCATCATGCGGAAGGTGAGGACGTCGTGATGTCTTTTCAGTCACGAAGAATTAACATAAATACGTCTTTTGAATAAACGTTCTTGCAAATATATATTATGCCACCGTAAAATTGTAAATACTGTTAGATTTAAATCTATCTCGCGAGATTGTTAACTGTCGAAAGATTTAAATCGTAACATACTGGTCAATAAAAAAACATTATTTTTGGTAGATTATAATCTATTGAAGAAAAACTGTTACATCGCAATCTGTCTCATATTTTCAAGAACGTTTATTCAAAAGGCAGATGTAAAGTCCTTACTAGCCAGGATGGTCATGTCTTGTTTTAATTTTTTTTGGAAGTGTTGCACCCATCTGATATTAATGCAATTTTTAGTGATAATACTAGAAATATTAATGTATATTATATATTTTTTTCTGTGATTGTACCTCTTCGTAAACTATGAATAAAAAATTTTAAAAACATATTTTCATTTTTTTAATAGTAATTAAGGTATGTAAAATCTACAAAAAAAATATAATGTAGAGCAATTTATTCTCTAACAAACCGTTTTAGTTTTATTAGTGTCGCTATTATAGGTTTTGAAAAAAATAATTTTGAAAAATACCCACGTTTTTGTCTATTTAGTCAATTAGCTCCTGAACGAAGTGAGACGGAAGGCTAAAATCACATCAACAGTAATAATACTTGTCACTAATGTAATACCACAATTTATTTTAGAAATACCTCTCGGGGGCCGCTGGCCCTACCTTATTCTGCTAGACCCTTTCTCAGAAAATGCCAAAAACTAAGAAACTCGAATTAGAAAATTCATTTTCGTAATGATTATGTAAAATTTTGAGTTATTTTATAAAATTTACACTTTAATTACTCGAAATATATAAGATTGCATGTTACGTTGATAACCAAAAAAAATCCATACTGAAATTTTTTTTTTCTTGAAAGAATGACCTTCGCCCATGTCTGCTAGCATTTTTGAGATTTGTAGGTGTCTTTGCAGTTCTGTCTTTGAAAACGTTTGCCCTTTAAAAGGTCTTGACTTGATAACATCGTAAATCGTTAGTTTATTCGTTTTACTAGATAAAAAGGTTTGGTTGGATTCGGTCTAAATATTGAAGTACGAAGTAAATTGTATCTTCTGTCGAAGCCTACTGGGACCAGGGTGAGTTTTTTAGTCAGTAAGAGTCTGACACTATCTCCCGCTTCACCCAAGAGCGGGGGTTGTCACTGGATGATTTTCCCCACCAAAAAAAAAGTGCGAAGTAAATTGTATCTTGCAATTTGAGTCAAGTAGATTTATTTACTTCTTAGTTTGATATTTTGTTGGTCTTCAACTTCATTCTCATTTTGTGTTGTTGTGAATAAATTATTGAATTATTTGGTTCAATATTTTATTAGTTTGGTTCAGTTTTTGTTTCAAATGCCTTCTAGAAAAAACAAACCTTTCGCAGCGTAGCCGAGATGCGAAAATGGTGAGACTAAATAGGTCCCAAGAATCAGAAGATCGTGAAGTGAGGCTAACAGCAATTCGAGCTAGGCAAGTCAGAACTCTTGCGGCAGAAACGCCTAACCAACGTGAGTCTCGACTTAGTACCTATACAGCGTTCTTTTACGGCAGTTTCGCGATCACAGGAGAGTTTGCAGAAACGCGAAGCGCGTTTATCGGCTGACCAAGAGCGCCACGCCCTCTCACGTCAGACTGAGACTTTCACCGAAAGGGAGTCGCAATTCTGCGCTCCCAAGAAAGCAGAGAGGACCGTGAAGCTCGTTTATCTCTGTACTTGCGTTACATCACAACAGTAGCTAATTTCTTTTGTGTACGGAGATTGCACAACCATGGGAAATCAAGCCGGTTCTTGGCTATGTCACCGAGCTATTTTGACTCCCCGCAATGACCAAGCTGCGGCAATTAAAAAATATTGACTTATGTGTCCGGGAATAGTAGAGAATACACCTCTATAAATACAGTTATGGATGAAGATGACACCACGCACTACCCGGTAGAATGTTGGGATTCCCTCAACACACCCGCACCTGCCCACAAAATAGTTTTAAAAATCGGTGTAGGTACCAATAATTCTCCTCAGAAATGTATGTCCTTCCAAACTTTGTAAAGGCACTCGGCTCAAAATCTCAATCTGTAGCAAAACATAATCGAAGCTGAAATATTAACTGGTTGCGGCGCCGGTGGTATTATTTTTATTCCAAGAATACCTATAATTCAGTCGAATACAATTACATATGTATCTCAGTAAAACAAATAAATTACTTATACAATCATAGTACCTATGTTATACATTTTATGAGACGATTTTTTAAGTTGACTGTACATAAATACGTCAGATTTTCAAGTTTCGTGCGAATCGCTTAGGTAAGCGAGTTGACAAATAAGCCAAAATAGATCTTCGCTAGGAGCCCTAGTCTTTAAGATATTAAGCCGCGAGATTTTCTCAATGTCAACCACATAGAGATCCTTACAAAAAAAAAAAAAAAACTTTTGAACCAGTAACCGACAAATTTTGATATTTGGTGACAAATTAGTGACTACATTGTCGTGTTATCAAAATTAAGATGCGTGATGATAGTTACCACCGCTGCTATTTAATTTACCTTGACAATATTTAGTTTTAAGATTTTTATTAAGATAGTACTTATGTATTTTTGATTAAAGACATTCGGTTTTTATTTTAACACGGCAGTGCAATTTGTCTCGTTTCTTTACACACCTAAGTACACCAACTGTAATCCATGGCTTTAGTGGTTGGTATCGTTTTGAGACCGTTTGAATTGTAGTATTTGATCCAATTAGTGTTAGGAGCTTTGAAGTCAATATTGAAGGCGATATTTGGATCGGTAGCGCTGTAAAGAATATCCCAATCTTCATGTAATATATTGGTTCTGTAATTAAGTCATTATGGATTGTTACTTTCTGTAAGGAAACAGTATTTTTATTGGCTCTAGCATTGCTAATAAATAATATAATAATAAGCGAGTGGTCGGTAAGCTGTTGCTCAAAAACCACAGTCTTCCATGATTTAAATCATTTAACCATAGTCTATGCATGTACTGATTTTAGTAAGCCTAGTAACTCCGATTTTTAACCCATACATAGCAATCAGGTTGAGATAATTTTGAACTGAACCTGTGGCACTATCAGTCATGTATCGATATTTATATCGCCCGTTAATATAAAAGTTTGAGTTTATACTTTACTTAGGACTTTATCGAGTGAGTCGAGAAATATTCCTGTTTTTCTAAAACTTGGCGGTCTGTAGCAGATAAAAGTATAATCAGTATTAACAGTGATGACAAGACAGTTACCCTCGGGAAAATCAGGTTCAATTGAGGACACCATAGGTTCCTTGCGTACGTACACAACGACATTACGACACCGTAAGTTTGATGTATGGTGTTTTGAGTCCAGTCCATATTATAGTCGTCAATATTGGGAGGTGCATGTTAACGTTTGTCCAGCACTCGGAATAGTTATATCCATGGATATGTCTAAAGTGGATAAAAAGGCTACTAGCAAATCAAAATTGCAATGAATACTCCTTATGTTCACACTAGGGGCACATAACGAATCCTTAGGGTTGTCACAACAGCATCGGGTCGTGTCACTAAGCGATATGCTTTCAACTAGGCCTGTATTTTCTAATTCAGTAGTACATTCATTAAATTAAAGGCGGGCACATAATAATATTACATACTCATCTTATTGTACTTCAATATAGGTAGGTAGGTTATTTTGTTGGTTCGACCACAAATGTCGGTTACGTAACCTGTTTATATTAGTATTTTCCTGTTTGTCGAAATATTATTTTTGTTTTGGTATGGAAGTGTAATAATAATATAGTTTTTGGAAATATATTTGCATTGCATAATCAAATATATTTGGCTGGCCTGTTGGTCTAGTTGTTAGTGACACTGACTACTATGCCGGAGGTCGCGGGTTCGATTCCCACCCAGGACAAATTTTTGTGTGATGAGCATAATCATTAGTTCTGTGTCTGGGTGTAATTTATCTATAATATGTATGTATTTAGAAATATTCGCGTATGTTTTTCAGTTGTCTAGTACCCTTAACACAAGCTCTGCTTAGCTTGGGACTAGACGGCGTTGTGTGATAATTGTGGAATATTATATTTATATATTATTTTGAAGAGTCTTGTAATTGAAAGTGTTAAGGAAGTTAGTGCGTAGTGTTTGTGTGTGCGCATATGATTTGATTTAACATTATGGTTTCTAGTAGAGACTTAAAATTTTCAAACTCAACATTCCCTGGATCCCTACTATTACAATGTAAGCAAGAGCAAGTTAAGTTAAAGGTTGCATTTACAGTTTTTTAAAGCGTTACTTCACTGCTATTCATGTTGCCCGTTCAATGCTTTGTTTTATTCTTATTATTTATTGTCCACTAAGGTGTCCCAAGCTTTAAGTGTGAGAGGAAGTGACGCCCGCCCGGGTGTCGCCATTGTGCGGAATGCCCGGAGGACACGGTGGAGTCGAGGTGTGCCCTGTTTGGGCGGAGCATCGCCTCGTGGGGGCGGCGGCGGAGACCTCTTGCACCGGGCCTTGGTTGAGGCCATGGTCTGGAGCGAGGAGGAGTGGCAGGCGGCCGCCGACTTCTGCGAAGCAATAATGCTCCCAAAGGAGGAGGCCAACCGAATCAGGCAACGGTGCTCTCGCCACCGCCGCCGGAATTCCGATCCCACCGCCGGAGTTCCGGCCACTGCAGGCGCGGGCTTGCGGATAGTGAGCAATGGGTAGCTCGCTGTCCGGCCGTCCGGTAACTGTCCGGACCAAGCCCAAGTCGTCAACGGCGCGCACTGTTCCCGCGCGCCTCAAGCAGTTGTCAGCAACTGCAGGGACCCAGCCGGGTCCAAGCCTACTGGGGCCAGGGTTAGTTTCGAAAGACAACTCGAGCCCCGGTATGAAGGCTAGAAGGAACGGGGTGGGTTTTTTAGTCAGTAAGAGTCTGACACTATCTCCCGCTGGGGTTGTCATTGGATGACCGAAAAAAAAAAAAATCTTTAAGGTGAAAATTGTTTTTTCGATTTTAAGTACGCATACCCTTTATTTTTTTTCTATTTGACCTTAAAAATTAATTTACAAAATATTATGGGTATCGGAGGACGATAACCCGTGCCGACTTGAGTCAAACACAAACTTCCGAAATTAAAGTTATTTTATACTTTTCAGTGTTTTTTACATTGAAGTTAGTTTTATTTTTTTTGTAAAAAGTTTTTTATTAAACAGTTCTGCTGTATTTCGAAGTTCGAAGTTTATGATCAGATCATAACAATATTTCTATGAGATCAAATTGGAAGCATAGCCTTTCAATAAAAAAAAATAGTTTTCAAAATTGGTCCGCAATTGATAGATATCGGTGAACATACATAAAAAAAAACATACATTCAGCCGAACATAGTAGAACCTCCTCCTTTTCGAAGTCGGTTAAAATAGCAGATGGGAACACGCTAGGTATAATAGCTTGTAGATCGATTTACAATACAATCAAATAATACATACAAGTTATATTTTAAATATTGTAATAATCGTCTAAAAAATGTTTTGAACGAAGCGGTCATAATCGATTTTCTGTATTTTTATTATTTAAACGTGCAGTTATTTCGAGTTCTTCTGCTACATACCAGCATGAAGTGGACCCTCTTGGCTTTGTTCGTGGCGTTCCTGCTGACTAGGGTGGCGGCATATACGGGTAAATATCATCATCATCATCACACACAGCCCGACATGGGCCTCCCAAAGCGTCGCCACAACGACTGGCCCGGTTACTTCCATCTACCCTCGGTAGTCAAATACATTTTATAACACTTGTTTGTTCATTGTGTGCCAAATAAACATTTTCTTTTTCCTTTCATCGGTCTTCTAACGTGTAGATATGAATTCAATGGAATACTTTTTCAACCATATAATGCGATCGACTGCTTAGACACAAAATAGATAGGTACAGAAGTCAATCTACATACAAAGCGCGCTCGAGCAACGCACACAAAGACACCGCTCACAGATACGATGCCTCGGATCACTCGTTGAACAATTCCGGTTCAAACACTCATTAGTGTGCGTCCACCGAGCGTAGGTAACTTTACGAAGAAATGAATAGGCCCGGCTGCTTGACGACCAGTCCGAAACTATGCATGTAATACGCGGTGAGAGCTCGCACTTTTGCGCACTAGTGTCAAAAGACAGTAAATTCTGTTCTGTATAAAACTACAAGCGTCAATTTTCAGTAACCAAACAGACGTTGTATAAACGCTATATAAATTTTGGGCACACTTCCAGTCGACAGCGATGCGGAGGAGTTTTATGACGCCATATTTTAGTAGGAAGTAGCCCTTAGTGTGTATAGAAATATTTTAATTTTAGTTTATTATGTATACTAGGTAATTAATTGTATTTTTATGTTCCGTAATAAAAAAATATTGAATTGATATAAATTTTTATTGTACACACCTTGAACATGACGTACACCTTGAACATGACACTATGTCGTTCAACATAGTGTCATGTGAAACTCGCAAGTGCCACGAAATTCATGGCGCTTAAACAAATTGTCTATAAATTGTCATAATCGCCGACAAGTTCATTACATGGATACATTGTCTGTTACAGCGTTGGACCTACGTCGCATGTGCACGGACGACTTCCAGTGCCACGACGGGTGTTCTTGTGCTCATATACCCGAGGATCCCATGGGTCCTAAGCGGTGCACCTGTCCCCCGGGGTAAGGTTTATAACAAGATACTTACCTAGTACATTTAGTTGATACATCAAGACATAAAAGTTGCAGCGATCTCTCGCGCTGGGCCTTGGTACAAGCCATGGTCCGGAGCGAGGAGGAGTAGCAGGCGGTTGCCTCTGCGTGTGAAGCAGTAATGTTAGCAAAAGAGGCGGTAGCACGCGCGAGGCCTTCGCGTCCCGGCCACCATCGGTATTTCCGGCTACCGTACACGCGGCCTGCGAGCGGCGAGGAATGGGTAGTTCGCTGTCCGGTAACCGCCCCGACCGAGTCCAAGTCGTCGGCACGGTGCGTTGTGTTCCATGCGTGCTTTAAGGAGTCAGCAAGCCTAAGGGCCCAGCAGGGTCGAAGCCTACAGTACCCATGGGTGATGCGGAAGAGATCCCGGGGCCCTAGAATAATGTTTCTTTGGAAAAGGAGTGGGTTTTTAGTCAGTAAAAGTCTGACACTATCTACCGCTCCGCCCAAGGGCAGGAGATATCATTTAGATGATTTTCCACCCGGAAAAAAAAACTACTATAAGAGGTTTTCCTTAAGGAGTCTGCTCTCTATGGGCACTTATAGTTACAGGTACTGAGAACCAAATCATAAAAGACTAACTTTTACAGTGTACCACCCGGCTATCTCTGCAGACGAGCGGAGTACTTGCGCTAGAGGATGAGCAGCCGCCGGGAACTCCAAAATCAAAGCCTTTTCAATTATTACGCGTACAGTCATCAGCATAAAACCATTACACCAACACAAGTTACACCAACATCACCAACGCAAGTTACAACAACGCCGACGCAAGTTATACCAACCCCAACGCAAGTTAAACCGAAGTTACATCATCGCAAGTTACACCAACGATAGTTACCTATACAAACGCAAGTTTCGAAAGGAAGGGTGGGATTTTCGGACGTGTAGTGGCATCTATATAAATTACAAAAAGACTAAGTACATGTCACACAACATCCTATCAAAAAATATTTGAGCACACCCAAGCTTAAAGGTTTATGATCAGTTCTTAATATAAAGTGACGACCGTAACGTACTGGTTAAACTTACGTACACCAAATACTATTCCTAGGGCCTCCCTCTCTATTTGCGCATAGGCGCGTTCGGTCGGTGTGAACGAGCGCGACGCATACGCCACTGGGCGTTCGCCGACACCACTCGCACCCGTCATTAAAATCAGCAGTAGTTCTGGATTATAATGAATGAGTACTTCGCCACCCGACAAAAGTAATTTCACTTTTTCGAAGGCATCCTGGCAGTCCTGACTCCAAACAAAGTTAACAAGTTAATGGGGCGAGAACGGTACTAATATTTTTAATAAATTTTGCGTAATACGTGATCAGTCCTATATTAACGCTCTTAGTTCAGTGACATTCGTAGGTAGGCGCTGGCGTTTCGACCACCGCCTTAACTTTCTCTGGGCATGTATGCACTCCATCTTTACTGTACCTAAATACGAAACAGATTTTGAAAAAAATACGCATTTTTCTTTCCTCACTTTATGTCCGTTGAAAGACTTCATGTAAATTGATTATGTTCGGATTTCGAACTTCCCGTCAAGATTATGTCATCTAAAAACACACCCACGCGAGGCATGTCCATGAATAATTGCTCAATTCGCCTTTGGATAATACCCGGGCTAGATTGTAAGGCCTGAAAATAGGTGGACCTTACCCACCGACTTACTCGGCGGTGTTGCATGAGACAATGGGTTCTTAGTTCGCCTGAGTATGATTGAAATAAAAGATGATATTAGTTTCCACAATATTTAATTAAAGTCTTACACAGACACTCTGGTGAACCAACACAGGAACATGACACGTGATGAAGCCAACTTACACCGGTGGGCACAAATTATCCAAATCCAAGGTCATCAGCAAAGCCCTGTCGCAGCCAATATCGGAACCTGTGTGGTCCTCAAGATGGTGAAGTGATGATACGCTGTGTTCTAAAGATGTCTTCAAGCTATGGAGGTGGACACCATTCATATAGTAACCCTTTCTGCGTTGTGTAGTATATTGGGAGACCTTTTTCTAAGTGACTTTCACTTTCTTTAAAACATAATGCACTAGGGGCTAACCATGCCCTTGGACCCTGCCAAAGAAATTTGACCATGTAGCCACACCATAATGCACATGACTTTAATTAAGTAAACATTAATACAAAAGTTCAAGAAATCGAATGTATTGATATACTTACAGCGCACTGCTGGTAACTATTTTTAATTTGGGTTATTTCCCCGTCTTTTCCTGGTCATAGGTAATTTTTTGCTCATTTTCTTTCTCGATATTGATCTTGTCGCTTCGAACGTCAGACGAGAAAAAAAGGCCACGCCCTAGACTTTTTCTAATGTCAAAACCTCAGATCGAAGACAGAGCTTATTCAGCCAAAGGATTACAGTTTTAACTCGACTCGTAAACAAATAGATAATTTAATTAATTACTATAAAATCGGGTATTTGCAGCGTTATCTATTGGAATTAGTATACCGTTATTACGGATCAGTGCTACTAGAGGGCGCTGCAAATGCGCAAATTAATAATTGAAATTTTAATGTTATAGTCTGTCTAATAAGTCAACCGACTTGGTAATTTTGTATAATAATTATTCATTTAAAAAATACTTACATTCGAAACTTTTCATAAGGTTCTTCTGTTAGTAAACAATGATCTCTATCTCTTAATCAACCTTGATTATTGAACGCGTGTTGACTACAAATCCTAATAATTACCCAAGTCGTTTAACTTATTAGACAGATTCTACAAGATGCTAAGCCAAACACTAATCTATTGTAGCTATACAACCACAGACCACAGACTTATATTGACTAGATTACGCAAGTTTCATCGTCTATAGAGAAAATCTTTGATAGAAAGCAAGCGTTTCATTATTTTTCTGTCAACTGTGACGTCACATGAGCGATTTAGTGATTAGATGGGAACACCCCGTCCGCGAGTAAACGATTCAATACGATGCAAAAGCCCCTCCTCGATAATCGACAGAGGAATGATAAATCTAAAATTACTTGTACGAGAATAATACTCGTAGTGCAGAGTTAGTGCAAAACTCCAAAGAGCCGGTGAATACTTTGATTTACTGACTAGGTTTACGTTCGCCATCTTTCTGGAGTAAAGTTCTTTAGTTGTGTTTGGATCATCTTTTAACAGATGGCCGTTGGGGCCGAAAGGTTCTAGAATAGCGACGACGTACTGGAAGACGTAGCGTTGGAAGGCCTCCTACAAGGTGAACCGATGACCTGGTAAGGGTTGCGGGAATCCGATAGATGCGAGACGCACAGGACCTTTCATTGTGGCGACACTTACACTTCCTTATTTTGCTGTTTATTTTTTTTTGTTGAGCAAGATTCAGTTTGTGAACAAATCTTCTTTTCTTGGGCAAAATTAACGATGTATCCTCATTTGACGTAAACGGTTGGTAAATGCCATGTAACACGAAATAAATATTAAAATAATCCTCATAATATCAGCGTCAAGACGTCCACTTTTGCCTACCCGTTACATTTAGAATGAAACGAGTGCTAATCAATTCTTGCAAACATTGATAATAATAAAGGTACCTTTTCTAATTTTCTTTTTGGCGTGCTACATGGTGAAGGTTCGTGTTCTGAAAGATTTTAGGAGGGATTTTACTGTACAAATAAAAAATAAATTTAAAATATTCCTAATGAATCCTGGAAAGGAAAAGCAAATGAAAAATAATGTATAAAACTTGTGGCCGATTTTATTCACTAACACCATTCTTTCTAATCGTAAATTCTAAGAAAAAATCAGAAACGGATTCGAAATGATCACTTTTATATCGGATTTCCCGCCTTAAAACAATACGACGAATAAAAGTTCCGACATCGACAACATCTAAATACCTACTGATTTCTAAAAACATTAGAGAAATTTAGATTTAGGCTTGATGCCACTGAATTCGAGCCTTAAGTCAATCCACTAACTTCAGCATTAGTTAGCGCTATATTGCGTTTGTAGTCCGGCATCGGTACTTTTTTGTTTCCGTAACTCTATTCGACTCGACTATTCAAAATCAAAATCTTGAATAGTCAAATGTCGGTCAGTCCAAGAAAAGTGAAGCTATGGTTCATTTTTTAATTAAAGACTATGATTTGACATATGCAAATGTCAATTTCTGAAAATATGTTGCCAGATTTTTAGTAAAAGTGATGTCTCCAAATTCGATTTTTCATACCGGTTTTTTTAACATTAGAACCTTTATGGAAAATAGGACTAAGATACTGTATGTGTGTGTTTATGTAAAGTCTAATATGAATTGAAAACTAAAATAATCAAAAATATTACCATATTTTTTAACACTCCGCCTTTTACTTAGGCTAAGAACTCACGAAGCGGAAGTTTTATTTACTGCAACCTATCTGATCATAGTCAACTGGACTGCATGAATAAACTTAGACCCACATTTTTAGGTAGCTTCCTTTTATGCTTTAGAATTAAAAAAGTTATCCTCATTGGTCGTTAAGCTCTAAATACAAATGTCTACAGTGTAAGAAACCGACACATCATTCGTTTTTATTGCTATAATTTTTAAGCGACCCGCACGAAAATAGTACACGAAGAGGACTTAGGTATGTTTTTTACAATTATTTATTATTAGTTTTCAAACCGAAGTCATTATTAATAGTACCTATTCGTTAAGTTATAATAATATTTCAGCAAAAATATTAGCTTGAATAGTTTTATATTTTCGTCATAACCAAATCGAGACGAAAAAATAAAGTAACACAGCTTTAGCTAGTCTTTCAATTCTTAAGCTTAAATTATAATTTATTTTATGAGTATTTGCGTCTACCAAATTACTTTCAGGAAATACAAAAGCTGATCATAATTAGTTGCACAAAAAACAAAATAATTTTTACGATTTTTTTTCGGTTAGTATCGGTTGCGGTACCTCACTATTTATGAAATGGAAAAAACATGCAACATTCGTGTTGTTAAATCGTAGTCTTTGATTAAAACACGAAGAATAAATTGCACGTTCCAATACGTAGGTCTCTATAATGGAGAAGAACGTGCAAGAAACTCCATGGACACTCTTTTTAAAATATATTATGAGTTACATAGATCTTGGTTACATATTTCTTGTCGCTTCTAATATGTGTATGTCGTGCAGATGGATCGTGCGTAGACTTGCTGTACAGCAGGATAGGGCTGCCAGGTGTGAAAAAGGTGTGACCGAAGGACAATACAATTACAAAAAAATGTATTCCAAAGAAATTTTGAGATAAAAAGACCGTACGACCAAGAAGTACAGTTTTTAATTTAAATAACTAAAATTCGTTTAATATTAGAAAAAAATGCAACAAAATCAGGGCTGCCAGGTGCAAAAAAGTTGTGAACGTATGACAATACAACTTCAAAAAAATTGTATACCAATGAAATTATGAAATGAAAAGATCATACAACCAAGAAGTACAAAGTTTTATTAAAAATTCGTTTAATTTAAACACTTTTTCTTAGAAAAATGGTTCGATTACATCCTAACCAGTTCTAACTAATATAAATGTGCAAGTGTAGATGTTTGGATGTTTGTTACTTAATCACGCAAAAACAGCTGAACGGATTTGGATGAAATTCTGCATGCATATAGCCTTTGACATGGAAAAGAACATAGGCTACTTTTTATCTCGGAAAAACCTTTTATTCCTATGGGAAAACACGTTTAGAGTGCGATAACCGAAGTACAAGCGGACGAAGTCGCGGGCGGACTGCTAGTGTATTTATAATCTGTAACATCCAGCAGCTGGATGCTTTTCACGATGGTGCATATGCTACGTCCAGCACCGGACGTACAGCACGGACGTACGTCAAGATGGATCGTGCGTAAGGCGCTTAAAATTCACAACTCTGCAATGCAGACGCGCGAAATTAGCAAAAAGATTGGACTTATTCGTGTAGTTGTAATTTTTTGTGGAATCATTAGAAGACATGAATATAAGTCTTCTCTGAGTTTGCACCATTCCTGTTATGTACGGAAAATCGTTTAATATTAGGTCAAAATTAAAAAATCTGGCCTTTTTCATCGAATTTGCTCTCTTAGATGCCGCATAATGCTCAAATAATATTCTTTATTTACCGTTTATAAGAAACAAAGACATTAAATATATACTACCAATAGACAGGACATAGCGAACAAAAGTCCAAGCCGATACTTGTTACTTAGTAGTAACAAGTCGCTCAGTCTAGTATGACACCCCTAAACCTCAAGTCGTGTTTGTATCCACTTTAGGCACTAAAAGAAAATTATTTTCTGAGATAACGTGTTGAGTTGCGCATTACGCTATTGCAAATCTTGTTATGGTAAAATTATTGGACCTAACTTCGGTTTATTTTCGTAAATATTCTTGGTATTTACGCAGTAATTAATTAAAATTCAACAATTTCCATGAATAGTTTATTTATTTATTTATTTATTTAAGGACAACCAACAAAGCATACACCATTATACATGCTAAAGATTCGACATTGTTACATACATCGGTGTAGCCTTAATTAAAGGCTGCCACGGCATGCATTAAACATAGGAGGAGATAACTTATGTATTAACATTTTGATCAACGTTCAGCCAACCAATAAGGAAAAAAAGAAGTATGATAACAAAAACAAATTCTAAATATTTTAAGCTTTACACTTTTAAATATTCATTTAATTATTTGTTCATTTGTGATAATTTTGTCCTTTTCACTCACAGAAAGTAGGTGAAAAAGACAAAATTCTCTTTTCACTCTTGTGTTATTGCCTTATGCAATACAGACTTCAATTTACGTAACGAGTAAGACAAATCAATATCTACACTGGGTAAACGTGACAGGCGACCAAATTGAACCTGCATCCTGTTAATGGTGGAAAAATGACCCAAATTGGTTTTGAAGCCCTTAGCGCGAAGCAACTGATATTTAGATTTACGAGCCATTTTGTAAGGCACATTTAAATTAATCTGACTAAGTAACCCCGGACAATCAATGTGAGAGTTTATTATTTTATATAGGAACAGATGATCTAGAATTATCCGGCGATTTTCCAGACTTAAAAGTTTGAAATGTTTCAAGCGAGAGTTGTAGCTAGTTAATTTTCTGACCAGATAGCAGTGATATGACAAATGCCAGAGAAATCTTTTCTGCACTGATTCCAAACGACGTTTATGTATTTCGTAAAATGGAGTCCAAACTATGCTACAATATTCCAAACCTGACCTGACCAATGAATTAAAGATTGCAATTTTAGTTGAGGCGCGTTTAAATTTTTTACTGTTCCGCAGAATGAAACCCAACATCTTATACCCTTTAGTCGCAACCTTATCGACGTGAATATTAAACCGAAGCTTATTATCAATATAAACACCCAGGTCACGAATTACTTCTTGCTCGCAAATTGTATGGTTATTAATTTTGTAATCACGAAAATAAGGTCCTTTTTTTCTAGAGAAATGTATGTAATTGCATTTATCAGCATTAAGTACCATATTGTTGTCCAAACACCACTGGGAGAAACGATCCAAATCTTCTTGCAGTTTATATGTATCCTGATTGCACTCTATTCGTTTTATAATTTTCAGATCATCCGCGTATAAATATATTTTTGAGTGTATGAAACAGGACGCCACGTCGTTTATGAATATATTGAAAAATAACGGTCCCAGATGGGAGCCTTGGGGCACGCCTGAAGGTGAAAGAAACAGATTCGACGAATAACCGTCGACCACAACCTTAGATGTGCGCTCAACAAGGTAGGACTCACACCACTGCAATAAGTTTCCTGCAATTCCGATGGAGTGTAATTTGTTAATTAAGATTTTGTGATCCACCTTGTCGAACGCCTTGCTAAAATCAGTGTAAATTACATCTACAGGCGATCCATGGTCTACGGCGTCAACTAAATCAGATACAAAGCACGCAAGATTGGTTCCAGTAGAACGGCCTTTCATGAAACCGTGTTGTTCAGGCATCAATGTCTGTTTCACATGCCACGAAAGTAAAGGGTATACTAAAGTTTCGAACACCTTGCCAAAAATAGACAAAATTGATACTGGTCTATAATTATTCGCCGCGGACCTGTCACCAGATTTAAAAATCGGAACCACTCGTGCTTCTTTCCAAGTATTAGGAAAACAACCGGAGCTCAATGATTTATTATAAATCATAGAGAGAGGCTCCCCCAAAAAGTCACAACATTTTACTGCAAAAATGGAAGGCAGTCCGTCAGGCCCTGGCCCTTTATTAGGGTCCAATCTCTTTAAAGCTTTAATGATAGAACCCGTGTTAAGCGTCAATTGGGTCAGAAAATCAGTATGCTGATATTGCGAGCTCTCGTGTTTAGTCCGATCGTCAAAAGGATTATTACCATGACCGTTATAGACGGATGAAAAACATGATGCAAATATGTTGCAGTTTTCTGCTCCATTACTTCTTTTGACATCGCCGTAATGTATTGAAGAAGGATATGTACTCTTACCGTTGCGTTTTTGCTTTAAAAAAGACCAAAATAGCTTAGGGTTAGAAGTGATCGAAGATTCTATTGACTCCATATATTGCCTATAATTACTGTGTATTAATTTTGAAACTCTATCTTTGAGCAAACGATATGAAATTTTATCTAAGGGGTTTTTAAATTTGGAGTAAAGTGAGCGGTACTTATTCTTTTCTCGTAGCAGACGAACAAGATCTTTGCTAAACCAAACTGGATATTTGCAAGATTTGGGCTTGGTCTTAGGGACGTATTTCTCAATAACGTTATAAATAACTTTGTAAAATGCGTCTACCATAGCGTCCAAATTGCAACATTGTGAGAATAAGTCTTGCCATGATATGTCACCTAATTCAAGCAAAATTTTACTGTAATCAGCTTTATAGAACTTAAATTTTGGCTCCTGGTTAGGGCGCAAAGTATCCTCGTGCAAGTTACACAGCAGTTCGAATTCAAGGGGGGGATGGTACGAGTCTATATTACTTAGAGGGTTTTCGGACTGACTTATACCCTGCACAATGGTATCGGTAAGAACGAGATCAAGAATCTTATTTTTATGGTTACAAACACAATTGTATTGAGCTAAATTATTTAATGAGATAAAGTCTAACAGTTTCAACTCATAAATTCCATTTTTAGTTAAAGAAAAGTCAAGCGGTGTGCCTGATGAACCTATCCATTCAATGCTACTCAAGTTGAAATCGCCTAATATTAACGTGGAATCAAAGTTTTCGATGGCATTATTAGCATTCTCGATAAAATGTTCTAGGATGTGTTTTTGAACTGGCGGAGGAATGTACACGGCGCAGATTAAGAGTTTAGCTGGTCGTTTATTTAAACAAATGTCTACGCAAACCCATACGTCTTCACATTTACTCTCCCAATTAGTCACTCGATATGATCTTAACTCCTTAGATACTGCCACTAACACACCGCCACCGGATTTGTTGTTATGAAAACCGCTAGACTCCCGATCCCGTCGATACACTAGATATCTGTTGCAAAATAACTCAGAGTCCAATATGTCGCCCGCCAACCATGTCTCACTTAATACAATAATATCATAGTTACACGCTAACACATTAAAGTAAAAATCTTCAGTTTTGGTTCTCAAACCTCTAACGTTTTGATAATAACATTTAATTATATCAGAGAATGAAAATAGTTTTAAGTATCGTCACAAGAATTAGTTTAAAGTAAATACCAATTACGACCAAATAGCAAAAATAAAAAAGTTTCAAGTTAGTTTATTCAATGAGTCCATACTACGAATAAATACCGCTTCAGAATCAGTTGATTTGCGCACATAAACTCGCCCTCCGCGTACCCACACAATTTATAATTCAGCTCCTTAGCTCGCAGTCGGGCAGCGGCGTGAAGATTTTTATTTTCTAGTGTGAGATTCTCGGTAACAAATATCGCAATCTTCTTATCATCCAGGCCTAGTGCCCCGGTGTTTAGCTTCTCATTTGGGTGATCCTTGTTGTATTGTATTGTAGCCGCCAGCAAAGAATCCCGGGTGCGTGGGGTGTTGAACTTCACCAGGATTGTACGTGGGCGAGTAGACTTAGGGTTCGACTTGGCAACGCGTGAGCAATAAGATATGTCGCCATCGGTTACAGGATACTTGACAACTTGGCCGAGTTGTCTAACAATGCTCACTACATTCTCAGCCCTGTGCTCTGGGACACACTGAAGTTCCAAATTAGTAGATCTAGACAACTGGTCCATCTGCCTCACACGGTTAGAAAGAACATTGACCTCTGACCGGAGCTGCTCGTTTTCGGTTTTTAGTAGTTTCATTGTTGAATTATGGGCAACCACATCGTTATTTAAACAGTCAAATTGTGCACTCATAAAACTAAGAGAATCCTTAAACCCCCTTACTTGATCTCTGAGTTCACGCAGTTCAGTATTCAAGGTGTTTCTCATTTCACAGATAAATTCGTTCATTACTAACCGCATCTCATCACGTATATCAGTGCGCGATACACTGTCTGACATTCTCGTAGCCGATGCAAGTAAAAGTTCCGATTTGTTTTGCAGCTTACGACGCGTCACATTAAAAGTTATATCAGCCAAACCTGTCGGTGTCGAAGGGCGAACGGGATCATTGCTTTTGGGCTGTTTATTACAGCAACTAAGGCATATCCATTTCTGGCTTGTATCGAGAAGTTTCTTTCCTTCTTCAAGTGAGATGTCCAGGCAGATATAATGATATTTATCTGAACAACGTTGGCATTCTAAGTAATCACTTTCTATCGGGTCCTTACAAACAGCGCATATACTCATGCTTATTCGGTGCACGCGCACTACCACGGTGATGACAAGGACAAAAAATTGCAGCTGTCTCTTATCGCAGGGGAGGTGAGGCACGTCCCCTCGCACGCTGTTAGCACTCGCGCCGAGGTTTTTTCCACAAAATGTTATTTCTATGACACTGGAATATGTGATTTGTTCGTATGCACAAAAGTACTAATTCGCGTAACCAACTAATTACTTTTTTAGTTTAACGAAGATAATAAAGAACGACACGTCTCCTTCCAACAGCGTACTGGACGGAACTTCTACTTCTAGTTCTAGAACATTTGCTGATTTTATAATAGCGCCATCTATTGCTGAAAAGTTTAACCTTACCTAGCACACACCAGTGGCGTAGCGTGGGTTTTCGCCGCTTGGGGTCGACCAGAAATACCCCTTTGTTGTTTATTATGTTTAAGAACACCTGTATTAAGAACGGCTGCAGGTATTCCGTCGGGCCACTAGCTTTATTCTTACGTACGTCTTTCTGATGGATACGAATATCCGACATACTCGTCACGTACCCATCAGGAGAAACAGGGGGCGGTGCGTCACCGGTATTCAGACACGAAGATTCCTCATTAAGAGAGGCAATTAAGTTTGCTTTCTCCTCAGCGTTGTGAGCCAGGGACCCGTGGGGTTTCAGCAGTGGTGGAGGTGAGGGACGGCACAAGTTCGATTCACTCGAGTTTGCCAGGGACCAAAACGCTTTACTACCAACGGGGTTTGTTCCCTATCCGGCCAATGTGGTCAAACTGAGAACTCCACAACACCTTAACCCCTGAGACCCCAAGCATTTAAATAGGTATAAATACGAGAAAAATGGAAATGTTGCTTGTTTTCGAAATTTACAGACTACTTTATGAAGAATTTCTTATTTACATTCGGGATTAAATATAATGACCACCATGAAACGCTTTGGTACCCTTAGTTCTTTTGTCAAAAATATATTACTTGACACCAAAAAAATGAAATCCTAAAGTTACAATAGTATTTTAGTTACGACTGTACTTTAAATTGTATTCGAACACCAAATTAATGTAGTAAATGATAACCAAATCTTAGCGAGCAAATTAATGCGCTCTTTTTAGCCCCGTAGAGCAAGATGATACTTTGTCTAATCAACAATCTATCTTAGTGGAATTTTAGGGCACCCCGAGTCGGATAGATTTAGGTTAGAAGAAGGTGGTGAGGTCGTAGTGAGCGAGCGAAGCGAGCGAACACAGACCCCGTCACCTTCTTCGAGGTTATTTTTTTTAAACCACCCAGAAGTAGGAGCCCCGCGTAGCGGGGCTCCGTCGAGCTGCTGCTTGGCAGGTAGTTAACCTAACCTCAAAATTTTAACTACAGATATCAGTAGTTAAAATTTTGAGGTTAGGTTAGGTTAGCTACATAACGTCATAACGTCATAACGAACCCCATGGTTACATCCCGTAACCATGGGGTTCTGCCGATGCTTTATTTGGATTTTTTTTGCTTAAATAGGATAGCGAGATGTTAAAACTGGTTATAATTTTACATTAAAATGTAGGTTTAATTTTGGTGATCATTTACTATTTTTGTCTTTTATATGTTACTATATCTGGTGGTAAGTTAAACATAAGCCTTTACATTCTTAGATACATAACCAATAAAAAAAACGCTCAAAATTTTAATAATCTACGCGGACTTTTAATTATGATTATCTCGCGCGAACGCCGGCGCCGGCGTTTGTTTGGGGTTTGAGGGGTGAGTCACGTCACTTGCTTTGTGCATAGGTACGAGTGTTGGCCCAAGGTCGGTATGCGCGTGTTTAATCGCGTCAGCGTGAACACGCTCAGTGCCAGTAGATTAATAAAAAGCAATATACCTGCTGCAGCACGCAGGGTAGACTTAACATCGACATCAAAATTTGCTTGGCACGTACGTAACATTGCGCTCGCTATTTCGAATATCTAAGTTTTTTTTCCAAATAAATAATTTGGCGCATTCTGACGCCTCCTTTCGTATGCCTTCTGGGGCCATGGCCCGCCCTCCCCTTCCCAAGCTACGCCACTGGCACACACTGAAGCTTCTACCACGAGCTCTTAACGTGATCTATTTTACGACCTTTTTTTTTCTGTTATAAACTAGTACTTGACTGCGATCCCGCCTGATGGTAAGCAGTGATGCAATCGTTGATGGTGAGGCGCACTAGTTTATTAAGAGCCTATTCACTCTAGCCTTGAAGACACCCAAATTATAATCGGACGGGAAGACCGCAGCAGGCAGACTGTTCCAGTCCTTCGAAGTACGCGATATAAATGACGAGGCGAAACATTAGTCCGGACCGTAGATGTTTCAACAACGTAAGGGTGGATACTCGCCGTGCGTCGGTTTGTCCGATGATAGAAATGTGATGGCACACTCTCCAAAATGCAATTTGTAAAACACTCCCGATTTGCTCCGATTTGCTCTTTACTAGCCCGAGCACCTGGCAGGTATCTCTCTACAACTGTGCTATCATCTGCATACCCATAGATACCGGGCATCAGCAGTGTAACCTAAACCGAACTGTTAGATCCTTTCTCGTTCGTACTACTGACATTTTAACATATATCATAGTAAAGCTTCTGGCCACCAACCGAGCAATAGTTGAATTTATACAAATTTTGACAAATTTAATTCGCGTGATTGCTATTCAAAGCTAGATGACGTCACTGAGAGATAGGATGACAGTTTTTCTAAGACATTTCTCCTGATAGCCGCTCTATTGTATCTCTTTAAATCTCTTTCCGACTCGTGAGATATAGAAAGTTCGGCGGCTATCTCTCTCAAACTTGAATGAGGATTTTCAGTCACGATTTCCTTCACTTTTGCAATGTTAACTTCAGGTGCAGAGGTTGGCCTACCAGAGCGAGAGGCAAATCTTCCATCACATCTCGACCGTTTTAGAATGCTTTGTACCACTCATAAGCACGTGTTTTTGATAAAGTCGTGCAACATTTTCAGTGACTCCGAACACGAAATTCCATTGGCGATGCAAAATTTAAGACAAACTCGTTGTTCGATGTTTTTGTCCATTAAGAAATTCGCAATACACTCTAGATATGATATAACAGGTCTGGTTTTGGATGGAAAAGGTTAAGCAGCTGTTGGCGAGGTCTGGTGTTGGATAGGTGGGGTTAAGCAGCTGTTGGCTAGGTCTGGTTTTGGATGGCTGGGGTTAAGCAGCTATTGGCGAGGTCTAGTTTTGGATGGCTGGGGTTAAGCAGCTATTGGCGAGGTCTGGTTTTAGATGGGTGGGGTTAAGCAGCTGTTGGCGCGGTCTGGTTTTAGATGGATGGGGTTAAGCAGCTCTTGGCGAGATCTAGTTTTGGATGGGTGGGGTTAAGCAGCTGTTGGCGAGGTCTAGTTTTGGATGGGTGGGATTGAGCAGCTGTTGGCGAAGTCTAGTTTTGGATGGGTGGGGTTAAGCAGCTGCTGGTAAGGTCTGTGTTTGGATGGGTGGGGTTAAGCAGCTGTTAGGAAGGTCTGGAATAAGATGGACGGGATTAAATTGTTCAGCATGTTTTGGTTTTCTAATTTTACGAGTTTAGTTTTTACTCTAACAAAATTCGATGTAGTAAGTTGTTATAGTTTTCTTATATTATAAGCAAACAGATTTAAAGAGATACAATAGAGCGGCTATCAGGAGAAATATCTTAGGAAAACTGTCATCCTATCTCTCAGTGACGCCATCTAGCTTTGAATAGCAATCACGTGAATTAAATTTGTCAAAATTGGTATAAATTTAACTATTGCTCGGTAGGTGGCCAAGGGTTTTACCATGATATGTTAAAAAGTGAGTAGTACGAACGAAAAAGGATCTAACAGTTCGGTTTAGGTCGTAAAATAGATCACGTTAAGAGCTCGTGGTAGAAGTTACAGTGTGTGCCAGTGGCGTAGCTTGGGATGGGGAGGGCGGGCCATGGCCCCAGGCGGCATACGAAAGGACGCCTCCTTTCGTATGCCGACTGGGAAAAGCAGCAGAAAGCGCCAATTTATTTATTTGGAAAAAAAACTTAGAAATTCGAAATTGCAAGCGCAATGTTACAGTAAGGCCCCAAAAGTCCATAGGAACGCTAAAGATTACATTGCTACGAACCGAGCGAGCGCAATACTTCCGTGCGTATGTGTGCGCATGTATGAGTATCCACATTCCACAGATAACACACACTAAGGAACTGTCGTCGCACTGAGCAAAACATTATTATTTTTCTGTTCTTACCATAGCATTGATAAAATTCGCGCAAATACGTCATGTGCTGGTTGCCGTGTAAACTAAGTGTTGGACTCGCAAATCACGTAACCCGAGTTCAAATCATGGTCGGTCCGTGGCAGTTATTTCTTACTTTGAAAATTCCCAATCTATATTGATATAGTTGTTTTTTTATATTTCTATGAAAAATACTATTGCATTTTTTGCACTAAATAGTTTCAAATTACGAATGTGATCTATTAACCACAAGAAGAATCACATTCGTAATATGCAATTATTTAGTTGTTACATCTTTTCGATGTTATAAGGTGGAAATAAAAAGACGTGTTTAATAAAAATATTTATTCTTTATATTTACAAATTAAACATTTATGAGAATTGTGACGTCGAATTGTTACCTAGACAAAAAGTTATCTTGTAACCGTTATCTATGTTACGCGTAAGATTGTTTGTTGGAAGTATACCCACTTAGACCATTCATAATATGAATAACGTAACAATGAATGGATATTCAAATTTTAATAAAATAAAATATAGGTAATTGTTTATATCCAGTTATTTATTGAAAAGTGATATATGATGTGGACTTTGTAAACATTTTATTTTTGTGTAACGTCACAATGAATGTATTGAGGTCATAGCTTAATTGTTCATTTTCTTGACGAAAAGAAGATTGAAACTAAACCTCAATTTCTGTTAAAAGAACTTTAGTTCTCACAAGATAATCTTAATTAGATGAGAAAAATAAATTGATCTATAGTATTATGTTAAAACAGTGCGGGTAGAAGAATAAAAAACGAAATAGACTCATGATTATTGTCAACAAAATTGATAGCGAGTTCACTGCATTGTTAAGATAAGGCGATAGCACAAGTTAAAAGATATAGCTGTTTTAAACGAAAGAAAACACAATATAATACAGTGTTTGTTAACGAATAATCACAGATATTAGTAGTAGTAGCATTTAGTTTAGTTAACATTAAACATTTAGTGCGAAACGTAATCGTTCTTGTTTGTGCCTCTCTGTCAAGTACGGCTTTTTAGCAGGTTTTCTGTGATGCACGCCTTCAGCGTGAAGTGCACGGCGAACAGTATCCATCGAGGTGTCATATAATTCCGCAAAATGTCTCGTTGGTGCGAAACTATTCGTTTCGTATACGTCCACCATATGTCGTCGCTGCGCCTCGCTAATAAGCTTCGGTCTCCCACTTCTCTTTCGACTAGCAAGGCTACCTTCTTCCTCATATCTTTTTAGCCAAAGATATACAGTATTTTTCTAAAATAAAAAAATATATATATTATGCAGCTATACCTACTTCACTTCATTTTCATTATATAAAATGTTAATAATCATAATTATTGAATATAATTTTAAAATAAAACTGCATTTATTAATCCAATAACCAATCCAATAAACCCAAAGATTTACGTATTTCTCTTTTAAACCTCATAAAGATACGATGAATGGACTCATAAATGGCATACGTTTTAATTAGAAGATTAATTTGTAATAATGTTACAATTCATTAATAGCTATTATACTCACATTCAGTCCGGTTTCTTCAGATATTTGTGTGTTATTAAGACCACTTTTATGCAGCCCAATGATAGTCGCCCTCACTTCAATACTAATATTAGCCTGCATTTTGCGAATATTACAATACTGTCAACCACACCTCACTAACCAACAACTACAACCAAAAGATAGTTCATTTCGGTCAAGTTAAAACTCATGTCTACCTTGCAGAAATCTAATTCTTTATTTAGTTTTTTTGTGATCTACTTTTCTAACTCTAAGAAATGTGTGAACAAGTTAAAGAATAATTTAATATATGTAATGCAAATACATAACTTCCAATCGGGTAAGAACTTACAAAAAGTCAATAATTGCGTGGGATTTGAACTTGCGGCACACTTATTTGCGCTTCAATCTGTGTGCCTATACCACTGGGCCATCTTGACTTATGCTAAGTTGATGAAATTGTGGATTTCAATCATTTGTTGGCGAAACTTGAAAATAAAAGGTCGTAAGTCAAACTAAACGTCAAACGAATACGTTTTAAGAATTCTTATCGACTTTTGGAAGTGATAGTACGTGTCAAGCAAATTTTGATGTCTATGTTAAGTCTACTCTCATGCTGCAGCAGGTATATTGCTTTTTATTAATCCAAGTTCATTCTCTGACTTAACAATGTTGGACCAAGCTCAACCATGACTTGGCACTGAGTGTGTTCATGCTGACGAGATTAAACTCACGCATAGAGACCTTGGGCCAATACTCGTATGCGCAAGGCAAGTGACGTAATTCTTAAGTTGTTGTGAAGGTCTCAGTTTGACCACATTGGCCGAATAAGGAACAAACCCCGTTGGTAGTAAAGCGTTTTGGTCCCAGGCAAACTCGAGTGAATCGAACTTCTGCCGTCCCTCACCTTCACCACTGCTGAAACCCGACGAGCCCCTGGCTTACACCGCTGAGGAAAAAGCAAACTTACCCTTGCCTTGTTGCATTAAGTCCGCCTATGTACCACTACTGTACATGAAGTTTAAATAAATAAATAAATAAATAAATTGACTCTCTTATTGCGGAATCTTCGCGTCTGAATTCCGGTGACACACCGGCCCGTGTTTCTCCTGATGGGTACGTGACGAGTATTTCGGATATTCGTATCCATCAGAAATTAATACTGATGTTCTTAAACATAATAAACATCAAAAGACGGCGTATTTCTGGTCGACCCCAAGCGGCGAAAACCCATACTACGTCACTGGTGTGTGTTAGGTAAGGTTAAAATTTTCAGCAAGAGATGGTGCTATCATAAAATCAGCAAATGTTCTAGAACTATTCATGGAAATTGTTGAATTTTAATTAATTACTGCGTAAATACCAAGAATATTTACGAAAATAAACCGAAGTTAGGTCCAACAATTTTACCATAACAAGATTTGCAATAGCGTAATGCGCAACTCGGCATATTTTCTCAGAAAATGATTTTCTTTTAGTGCATAGAGCGGATACAAACATGACTTGACGTGTAGGGGTGTCATATTAGACTGAGCGACTTGTTACTCACAAGTAACAAGTTTCGGATTTTGACTTTTGTTCGCTATATCCTGTCTATTGGTAGTATATATTTAATGTCTTTGATTATAAGAAATGCCAATTCTTGTAATATTTTTACGTAAAGTCCATTTCACGAAAGAAGTCCCGCGGACAATTGTGGAACTAAATTTGACAGATGGGGAGATCGGCCATGTTGTCGTTTGTCGATGTTATTAAAGTGCGTTTGTTGTGGTAGATATTTTGTGAGTTTATTATTGGATTAGTGCGTAATAAGGTTTATTTACGATGCCAAAAGTTGTAAAAAGTGCAGGTCGAGAAATGATATTAAAAGTGAAGGAGTTCTGTGAAGCGGAACACAAGAATCGCGGTGTTTTAATACCAATAAGCAATGTTCGCAAAAGAGTCGCCGCCATGACAGGTAAATTTTGGGGCTGCCATATACAGATTTTTTCCCGATTGATTTACAGATTGGAATTAAGTTTTTTGTTTTTGTAATGCACGATTTTTATTAAGGAAAATTTGTAAAGGAATTAACACAACACAAAAAAAAAATTGTAAAGTGATATTCAACAATAATGTAATTAAATACGAAAATAATCTTTGTTAGAATTTTTTTTTTTTATTGTTCACTTTATTGCAGGTGTTACAGAGAAAACTGTAACGAGAGTTACAAAAGAAGGCGCAACAGCGGTGAGTACTTCTAAAGTTATCGTCACCCCAGGGAAGAGTCGCCCGCATCCTAAAAAGTTCGACTTGGATGGATTTGATTTGTGCGCTATACGGCAAAAAATTCACAGTTTTTATGTTGTGAAGAAGGAATTACCTACATTGATTAAATTACGTGCAGCTTTGACAGAAGACATAAATTATCCAGGAAGCATCACAACATTGCACCGTATTTTGCATAGCATCGGTTTCAAGTATAAGCGATGCCAATCGAAACGTAAATTACTAATGGAACGTTGGAATGGAACGTGGATATTACTTCATGGCGTTCAAGATATTTGGAGAGAATCCGAAGAAATCGCAATGTGGAGGAAAAACCTGTAGTATATTTAGACGAGACCTATAAACACAACACTTATCATGCCTAAAGTTGCTGGCAAAGTGAGGAGGAGCCTGGGATGTTCGTGTCAGAGTCATCAGGGAGTCGTTGGATAATTGCTCATGCGGGAACTGAAAATGGTTTTGTTAATGGTGCATTGTTAATGTTCAAATCCCAATCCAAATCCTCAGATTACTACGATGACATGAACTCAACTAATTTTTTGAAATGGATGAGTGAAAAACTCATTCCTAACCTACCTGAAAGGTCACTTGTGGTAATGGACAACGCTCCGTATCACTGCACTCAAATAGATAAAGCACCTACAATGTCAAGTATTAAACGTGACATGCAGGAATGGCTGCGAGAAAAAGGAGTATATTTTGAAGATACTTGGACAAAAGCTGTATTATTTGAATTAATTAAACAAAACAAAGGTCCACCTACATATGCCGTGGAGGCATTATTAAAATCTCACAATCATGAATTGCTAAGATTGCCGCCTTACCACTGCGATCTCAATCCGATCGAAAAAATGTGGAGCCTTGTAAAGAGACGGGTAGCGGATAAAAACGTGGGCCAAGATCCAAAAGAAATTGTACGCCTAACAGAAGAGGCTTTTGAGACTGTTACAGCGGAAGATTGGGCAGTTCAATGTAAACATGTACAGCATTTGGAGGAAGAATATTTAAAAAATGATGGTCTTATGGATGAAGCAATGTATTGATTTATTATATCCACGGCTAGTGATAGTGAAACAGAATCTGATTCTGTTTCTATTCACTCTTCTGACAGTGATCATAGTATGACCGATCATAATTATTCAATAAAAATTTGAATAAAAGTTTTAAATGTTATTTTATTTTTCTAATTTAAAGTTGGTCGAACATCTCCATTTTATATTTTAGAAACTACAGGAAGATTAATTTTTCACTATCTGACCTTAGCAGTATGGACATCAAATGGTACCTATTTTATTAAAAATACATTCTTTTAAAAACATTTTTTTTCTTATCTAACTATTCGAGTAGGTACCTAGTTAATAAAATGAAAGTAAATGAACTATAAATTATTACCCCTGATTTCCCCATATTTAACCGTGGTAACATTATGTCGCGCGAATACAGCGCTGCGTCTGCGGGACTTCTTTCGTGAAATGGACTTTAATCTTAAGAAAAAATCTTTCATTTTTTACAACTGTCACATTGCTGTCACATATAATTTTTAAAACAAAAATATTTTAAAAAGTTTGTCACCTGCTGCCGCGTCAACATCTCAGGTGCGGCTGCTGTCGTCTCCACACTTGCGTAGACATACTCCGGGACGTTGAAGTAATGCTTCAACAAGATGACAAGATTTATGGTGCCTTAAGGCATAGTGACAAAATTTGTTGCAAATCTAGCAAGACGGCTTTATATTCTAAAAGCATTTTCAGTATGGCGCCACGTATATACAATCACTTGCCAAAGTCCATACTAGAAACTTCATCAATCGAAGCATTCAAAAGAAAATTAAAAAGCTTCCTGCTATGTAAATGTTACTATAGTGTTCATGAATATTTAATGGAGGATGTAAGGACATATTGAAGTAACTATTGCACTAATATTTTATTATTTTATTAATATTAATTCTTCGAAATTTATTTACTTTGACTTTTATTTACAAATATATCTTGACATTTTGATTAAACTATTGAGATCCCCATATCAACAACAAAATCTCTGAATTCATCACCCGCTGCAGCAGAGTCTCTGCTTAGGAAAAATGTTAAAGTTTGTGATTCTGATTTTAATTTCGAACATGTAACTTATGTAGATATTATTAAGACCTTCAACTCTTTAAATGTAAAAAAGACTGCAGATTTTAGAAAGGCCTTCGATTGCGTTCCCCATGAAACATTAATCAGGAAACTACACCATTACGGGATCCGGAACTCCTCCCTGTTTCTTCTTACATCATATCTGAGTGAAAGAATTCAGAGAGTTGACGTAAACGGAAAAAAATCTCCCGGATCAGTTGTAAAAATGGGTGTCCCCCAGGGCTCAATTCTTGGTCCATTTTTATTTCTAATTTACATAAACGACTTACCTTACCTCATAGAAGATAATCATAATATAGTGTTGTTTGCAGACGACACTTCACTTTTGTTTAAACTTAAACGTCAGCAGCAGGTTACTGACGATATAAATATAGCTCTTTCAAAAATAGTACACTGGTTTAATGTAAATAACCTGCTCCTTAATGAAAAAAAAACCAAATGCATTAAGTTTACTATGCCTCATGTTAGGCAAGTAGAAACCAGTGTGCTAATAAAAGGTAAAGAGTTGAGTCCTGAACAGTGTTCTTGGGCATTACTCTAGACGCTAAGCTTCAGTGGGGCCCACATATAGACAAATTGTCGAAAAAACTTAGTTCAGCAGCATATGCTGTAAGACAAATTCGAAATTTAACTGATTTAGAGACAGCCCGTTTAGTTTACTTTAGCTATTTTCATAGTGTCATGTCGTACGGTATTCTATTATGGGAAAATGCCGCCGATATACAGACAATTTTCGTTTTACAGAAAAGGGCTATTCGATCAATTTATAAATTAAGTCCCAGATACTCCCTCAGAGATAAATTTAAAGAAATAAATGTAATGACTGTGCCTTCACTGTTTATTTACGAGAATATTTTGTATGCCCATAAAAATATAGACATGTTTAAAAAATACAGTGATATTCATAATTTTAATACAAGAAACAAACATAAATTTGTAGTTCCTGCAACCAGGCTCAAAAAAATAGGGGGCTCATTTAGATGCCAATGTATACACTTCTATAATAAACTTCCTAGCCATATTCAACAACTAAGCCTTAATAAGTTCAAATCATTTGTAAAAAACGTAAACTTTGTCAAAAGGCTTTTTACTCTGTAAAAGACTATATTCAGGACGAAAAGGCTTGGGATTGACCTGCTCCAGTACTTAATACCACTGTTGTCATTTTTATTTTTCTTCTTTTGTATTTTTTAATTATTTTTATTTTCAAATGTGCTTTTCCTTTGTATTTTATTTATATTTTTTTAAACAATTTGATATTGGAGATTATTTTTATTTTACAAAATGACATGTATACATTTTAAGTACTTAAAGTATTTTTTTTTCTCTTTGACATAAATATTTACTTCTCTAAATATTTTGTAAACTAACAATTTGCTTATATTATTGTAAACGTGAGGACTATGTTGATTGCTTTTTCTTTTCTTTTCAGTAATTTTAACGTATGTCTGGCAATTTGAGTGTTTTCAGCGGCCTACCCAAATGTCCTTTCTTTGGTATTGTTCGTCAAGTAATAGAGCTCCTTAGTAGTCCTAAGTTGAGCTTTTCGAATACTGACAAATGCTTACACTGATTGGACAGGTCCACTCAAATCTGTATGGTTATTTCTTCAAAAGACCATCTCAGACAAATCTGCATGGTTCTCATGTGATTTGACCATTACATATTTACTGTATGGACTTTAAAAGAGACTTTGACCCCTGAGTTTGTTTCGGTGTTTCTTCTCAGGGTAGTCAGATAGGAAACACCGGCCTCATCTAGCATTAACTGACGAAAAAAAAAATTGACGTGTAAAAGTGTTTTTTAAACCTATTTACAAAATAAATATCATTTATCATTACTATTTTTCATTGTGAATTTACAAAACAGTGCACGAATTTAATTTAATTTTACTTCATTATTATATTATTGTATTTTGACATTATCAAAACAAATGACATTTTAAACTTCAATTTGTCAAATGACATTATTATCAACTGTCATTTTGGGTTTCTTTGTTATTGGTTATGGTGCAATGCAATAAACTAAATCGTGCTATTAATTATAAAATAATATTATTGCAAGAAAATGTATTATATCAATAAAGCTTGTGATTTGCATGCCTCAAGGTGTAATATGGTTGGACTGTGCTATATTTTCAATATCTTTATACACCGCTATATTTTAATCGTTTTAATCCCGTGGAGGGTCGATCCGGTACATGAAACACTATCGATTTGTAAAGATAAAATAAAGTATCTTTTTTTCAAAACTCGTATTAATTTAATTTCTATAAAATTAATTTCTTTAAGAAGACATCAACTGAGCGAGTTCAATGACGCGTAGGTAGTTTGTACGCAACGCCGACTATAAACTACAGAAGCGGTAAAATTAAATTAAATTCGTGCACTGTTTTGTAAATTCACAATGAAAAATAGTAATGATAAATGATATTTATTTTGTAAATAGGTTTAAAAAACACTTTTACACGTCAATTTTTTTTTTCGTCAGTTAATGCTAGATGAGGCCGGTGTTTCCTATCTGACTACCCTGAGAAGAAACACCGAAACAAACTCAGGGGTCAAAGTCTCTTTTAAAGTCCATACAGTAAATATGTAATGGTCAAATCACATGAGAACCATGCAGATTTGTCTGAGATGGTCTTTTGAAGAAATAACCATACAGATTTGAGTGGACCTGTCCAATCAGTGTAAGCATTTGTCAGTATTCGAAAAGCTCAACTTAGGACTACTAAGGAGCTCTATTACTTGACGAACAATACCAAAGAAAGGACATTTGGGTAGGCCGCTGAAAACACTCAAATTGCCAGACATACGTTAAAATTACTGAAAAGAAAAGAAAAAGCAATCAACATAGTCCTCACGTTTACAATAATATAAGCAAATTGTTAGTTTACAAAATATTTAGAGAAGTAAATATTTATGTCAAAGAGAAAAAAAAATACTTTAAGTACTTAAAATGTATACATGTCATTTTGTAAAATAAAAATAATCTCCAATATCAAATTGTTTAAAAAAATATAAATAAAATACAAAGGAAAAGCACATTTGAAAATAAAAATAATTAAAAAATACAAAAGAAGAAAAATAAAAATGACAACAGTGGTATTAAGTACTGGAGCAGGTCAATCCCAAGCCTTTTCGTCCTGAATATAGTCTTTTACAGAGTAAAAAGCCTTTTGACAAAGTTTACGTTTTTTACAAATGATTTGAACTTATTAAGGCTTAGTTGTTGAATATGGCTAGGAAGTTTATTATAGAAGTGTATACATTGGCATCTAAATGAGCCCCCTATTTTTTTGAGCCTGGTTGCAGGAACTACAAATTTATGTTTGTTTCTTGTATTAAAATTATGAATATCACTGTATTTTTTAAACATGTCTATATTTTTATGGGCATACAAAATATTCTCGTAAATAAACAGTGAAGGCACAGTCATTACATTTATTTCTTTAAATTTATCTCTGAGGGAGTATCTGGGACTTAATTTATAAATTGATCGAATAGCCCTTTTCTGTAAAACGAAAATTGTCTGTATATCGGCGGCATTTTCCCATACTAGAATACCGTACGACATGACACTATGAAAATAGCTAAAGTAAACTAAACGGGCTGTCTCTAAATCAGTTAAATTTCGAATTTGTCTTACAGCATATGCTGCTGAACTAAGTTTTTTCGACAATTTGTCTATATGTGGGCCCCACTGAAGCTTAGCGTCTAGAGTAATGCCCAAGAACACTGTTCAGGACTCAACTCTTTACCTTTTATTAGCACACTGGTTTCTACTTGCCTAACATGAGGCATAGTAAACTTAATGCATTTGGTTTTTTTTTCATTAAGGAGCAGGTTATTTACATTAAACCAGTGTACTATTTTTGAAAGAGCTATATTTATATCGTCAGTAACCTGCTGCTGACGTTTAAGTTTAAACAAAAGTGAAGTGTCGTCTGCAAACAACACTATATTATGATTATCTTCTATGAGGTAAGGTAAGTCGTTTATGTAAATTAGAAATAAAAATGGACCAAGAATTGAGCCCTGGGGGACACCCATTTTTACAACAGATCCGGGAGATTTTTTTCCGTTTACGTCAACTCTCTGAATTCTTTCACTCAGATATGATGTAAGAAGAAACAGGGAGGAGTTCCGGATCCCGTAATGGTGTAGTTTCCTGATTAATGTTTCATGGGGAACGCAATCGAAGGCCTTTCTAAAATCTGCAGTCTTTTTTACATTTAAAGAGTTGAAGGTCTTAATAATATCTACATAAGTTACATGTTCGAAATTAAAATCAGAATCACAAACTTTAACATTTTTCCTAAGCAGAGACTCTGCTGCAGCGGGTGATGAATTCAGAGATTTTGTTGTTGATATGGGGATCTCAATAGTTTAATCAAAATGTCAAGATATATTTGTAAATAAAAGTCAAAGTAAATAAATTTCAAAGAATTAATATTAATAAAATAATAAAATATTAGTGCAATAGTTACTTCAATATGTCCTTACATCCTCCATTAAATATTCATGAACACTATAGTAACATTTACATAGCAGGAAGCTTTTTAATGGAAATTTAGTGGAATTTATTAATAGCTGGGATCGACTCATTAACATTAATCAAAGAATCAAAGGTGTCCCTGAACTCCAAGCATTTGTTATAGTTGCCATCAAATGTAGCCAGATTAATTGTAGGCAGTTTTACAAACGGGTTTGACTGGCAACAACTGGACTTCGGGAGCCATTTTCAGAATTTTTGTTATGAGACTGTATTTCAATAATTTCTTGGGCTATTGCGATTTGGCAGTAGAATTCACTTTATGTTTTTTCCCTTTCTATAAACTGTTCTTCTGAATATTAAGAATGTTCTTCAATTTTGGCCTGCAAATTATCAAATTTAGAGAATAATTCTTGCGTTTTATTCAATCGTAATGAGAGCTCCCGAATTTGTAAAGTGGTTGGCTTATCTGGGCTATTTTATTGACCGTGGTGGCACTGGTGTCGGAGTCGGAATCTGTCATTTTGCACAGCACTTCCCTAACACGAAAATGCGCAATGAGTTAGGTAAAGAATAGAATAGCAATCATGATTTTGGAAAATAAAATATCCAATACAACCAGTTACGATCCAGATCCAGCGCGATGTCAGTCGCTCAAACCACATCCTTCTCTGAACCAGCGAATGAGGCGGAGGATCGGTGGAACAGCTCGACGGTCACTGTTGTTTCTTCCACAGTCACAGTCCACGTATTTCTTCGCCGGTTTTATTGTATCACGGTCGCCGTATTTCTGCGCTGGTTCTATTGCATCACGGTCGCCGTATGTTATAGTTTACCATTGATTTATATTCTAGTAGATAATAGAAAAGTTAAAACGAAAATCTGCTGCAGCGCTACATTGGCATTATGTCGTCTAACAGAACTATTAAAATATAAAGCGCTGATAGCTTTTAGAGAATAAGTTTTTCGCGACCAAAACGTCTTAAGCGCCATGAAATTTGTAGTACTTACGCGTTTAGTTCAACACAGTGTAATGACATGTTATCCATACAGATTTTTATACCGCAGAAGTGAGACAGTTATTGCCTACAATACTTCATTACAATAAAACTCTATTTCAAAATTTTACCAATAGTCCACGTTAGTGTAAATTCAGAAAACTACGTCTACTACTTTAATAGGTAAGTGAATTCAAAATCGTATAAAATAATGAAACAATTTATTGTAATCATCATTCTGCAGAAAGCTATCTTTAGTGAATGATGGTCAGGACTGCGCTGCTAATATTTAGTAGCAAAACAAAGAACAACTATAACTATAGCATAATCAGCTTTTAAATGTTCCCACTGCTGGGACTCAAGCCTTCTCTCTAGGAGAGGGAATGGGCCGTAAACCACCACGCTGGCCCAGTGCGGGTTGTTGTATGTCGCATGTTTTCGAAATATGCCGGTTTCCTCACGATGTTTTCCTTCACCGTTTTGAGAGCTGTGGTGATGAAATAAATTACATAAAAACTAAAACTTTTTAAAATCCATAATTAGGGCTTAATTTTTCGGGGCAAATCAAAAATTGATTCGGAGTCAGAAAGCACTTGGTTTTATGATGTAGAGCAGCGGTCGGCAACCTTTTGTCAGGCAAGGGCCACAAGGTGGTAAAATAAACTGAAGGCGGGCCGCACTTGAAATATTAACCCTAGATTCCACCTGATTTTAGGGTTTGGGTTTGGTTTTTGGGGGAGGCCTATTTCTAGCAGTGGACGTGTTTCGACTGAAATGATGATGATGATTCAACGTGACACCTGCGGACAATTTCAATAATTGATGAATGATCTATGTATTAATAGAAAATTGTTACAACACACTTAATTGAAAAATAGAAATAAACTACTACTAAGTACTACTACAAAATAACTACTAACAAGTAGTTGGTTTTATAAAAAATTAATGTGATTTCTGAGGTTGTATTTGGGAGACTATTTCTTGTATATTAGCCGTCATATTTGTAGTTGAAATTCGTAATATGGCTCTCAAAAGCTCATCTGTGAGGCGAGAAGCATATTTATTTTTTCTGTAATAAGTGCTACCAAAAATTGTAATTAACTGCTGAGCAAACCTTTTCAATTCGTCAAAATCAGATCGCAAGCTGCCATAAAATTTAACCAGATCATTGGTTTCGTGGAAGCAGCTTTTGAGAGTATCATTGGATAGGACGTCAATTACTTTCATTTGTAAATGACTGTGTACCTCTTCAAAATCACATGAAAAATGGTTTGCAAAAATCTTCGGTTTACTTGAAACCTTTTCGAAATCATATAATTACAAAAGGTTTGCGGGCCGCGCGTTGCCAACCGCTGATGTAGAGGAAAGCTGTGAATGTTTGAAGACACATTCTGAAGGAATAGCCTTACTGCAAGGAATAGCCGACTTATTAGAACACGTTTTCCAGCTTTAGTCTCATAAGTATCATCAGTTTGAATGTGTGCAGAGCAGATAAACGGATATTTTAAGCCCAGAGGACACGGTGGAGTACACAGTCGAGGTGTGCCCTGCTTGGGCGGAGCATCGCCGTGCCCTCGTGATGGCGATCAGTGGCGGCGACCTCTTACGCCGGGCCTTGGTTGAGGCCATGGTCCAGAGCGAGGAGGAGTGGCAGGCGGACGCTGACTTCTGCGAAGAAGTAATGCTCGCAGAGGAGGAGGCCTACTGTATCAGGCAATGGCGTTCTCGCCGCCGCCGCCGGGATTCCGATCCAGATTTCCAGCCACCGTAGGCGCGGGCTTGCGGACAGTGAGCAATGGGTAGCTCGCTGTGCGGCCGTCCGGTAACCGTCCGGACCAAGCCAAGTCGTCGATGGCGCGCGTTGTTCCCGCGCGCCTCAAGGAGTTGTCAGCAACAGCAGGGGCCCAGCCGGGTCGAAGCCTACTGGGGCCAGGGTTATCCGAAAGGGCGCTCGAGCCCCGGTACGAAGGCTAGAAGGAACGGGATGGGTTTTTTAGTCAGTAAGAGTCTGACACTATCTCCCGCTCCGCCCAAGAGCGGGGGTTGTCATAAGATGATTTTTCCCATCGTAAAAAAAAAACCGATTTGAATTAAAATTATTTCCTGAACTCCGTAATTAATCAATGTATCCTAGCCGTATTGGGGCTTAGTAGAATTGTCATGAGATGCACTTTGGCTATAAGGTACTATCGAACTGATCTGATGATGATGAAGCTAGAAGATATGCACCGGAACTCCGTAATTAATTAATGTAGGTATCCTACCCGTTTGTAAGCCCAAAGCTTATTAGAATTGTAACACGGGAACTTCATAATAAAACAATGTTTTCTAGCAGGGTTTAAGTTAGTTGGAATTGTCATGAGAAAAAGATACTCTGGCTGTAAGTGTATTGTACCTAACTAAAAATTGTGAAATAAATAACTTTTTACAAAAAAACAAACGTTTCTCGATATTGTTTGTTCCTTATTTAACACCGACCGGAAGTCGGTGAAAAACCGAATTCGTCGTTCGTGGTCGGAATTTCGGAAAAATTAAAATTATTTTGATGGTTATAATGTATTTTTAAGGAAGTCGGTTTTGTATTTTTTGTAAAAAGTTTTTTTAAATATTTTATACAAACAATTTCACGTGCTATTTAATACGTTATTAACATTAAAGCAAATGTTCAAATTGTTTGCCACCAGCATTAATACATGCACGACATCGCCTTAAAAAAGATCGTTTTATTCGTCTTGCATATCTTCTGCTAATGATGCAATCCGCAGCCTGATTAATATTTCGACGAAGCTCGTCCAATGTTGCAATGGGTTTTGAGTAGACCTTGTCTTTATGACAACCCCAATAGAAGAAGTCCAGAGGGTTTAAATCGGATGAACGGGGTGGCCATAAGATAGGACCAAGTCTCCCGATCCAACACTCTGGATAATCTTCATTTAAATATTCTCGCACAGCACGGGCATGGTGTGCCGGGCAACCATCACTTTGGAACCTCATGTTTTGGAGATCACTTAAGGGCACGTCTTCTAACAGTTCTAGTAAGTCATTTTGTAAAAAGTTTAAACGTATTGGCATCAGCATGAAAAAGTTTACAATAAAAAACAATATACAGAGTCAGTTGATTTAGAATAAACCAGCCAGTTTCTTAAAATGGTTTCATTATTTGGCATCTTTTTGGTAAAATAAGCATTTGAAAATGATCTTTTTGAATTGTTTAAAAGATAGGAACTCTCTTTTACCTGTATTGGCCCACGCTCCATTAAAAATATCTTCTGTTTGTCTGACAATACCTGTGACCATAACGCGAGATAACAGATTACGTCTTCTCGAAGTATCTCCGACGACACTTCGCCGCAAGAAGGTTCTTCATCTTCTTCAATTACTGACGACAAAGACAGCTGCGGCGGCTGCATTGAAGAGATGACCTCTGCTGTAGATTTATCTAAGTTTTCATCTCTCTTCAGGGGATTTTCCGATGGTCCGGGTTGAAAAATAAACTTTTCGATAGAACTTGTGTTATTTTTCAATGCTACTTCCTTGAACAGTTTTCTTTTTCGATTCTGTGCTCCTGACAGTTTCTTTTTTCTATAGTCATCAGACATCACATAATGTAGGTATGTAACTACAGACACATAAAAGTACCTACTATCGATGTAAAGATAGGTGCTCAATTATCGTCGCGCCACTAAGAAATCTAACAGTATTAAAAATAATTACCGATAGAAATCGTTCAATTTAGGTCGTTACATCCGGAGGCAGAAGCCTTATTATTATCACTACAGTACCTAATACATAAAACTTGCTATCCCCGTTCCACTCGCGTCCTTGGTAACTACTTCGCTCCTGTAGGACATAGAATGATGATAACATCATTCTGCGTCCCACAGAAGCGAATATGTTTGATAGTCATAAGACTAACAAACATATTTTTCGATTGTAACCAGCAGTTCCCAAGATTACCGCGTTCAAACAAACTAGTTAACAGATACAGATATTCATATACCTATTATGATATTTATGTTGAAGTAAGTAAGTAGGTATATAAATATATATATCCACAGCTTGAGAAAAAAAAAACGCTTACTTAGCACACATTCGAACGCGCGACACCTAGCTTTGCAGTCCGGAGCGCAAACCACTCAGCCAAGGAGGTAGGAGTAGTACAATATTACAGCAAAAGTAAAGTCGTATTTTAAAAGAACGCCACTCGATGACACACAAACCTACATATTTAAAACGTTTAGTCGAGGTTTCAAGAAATGAGGACCCAAAAATATTAAGTTGTTTATTTACATTTTTACTTACCTTTATTCCACACTGCACTGGGGTCTAGGATAAACAATTTATGGGAAATTTGAGGTAGATCCGTAACCGTAACTTGTAGCTTCGATATCAATATCACTCGCAGTTTATTATTTTCACGTACTTAAGATTTCGCTAGTTATTTCTAATGAGCTCTGAATCTTATCCCGGTGAAAGTCGCAATAATTGTGGAAAAAAATTACCAATTTTACCTTTTATATTGTTTTTGATCAAAAGAAAAGCCGATTTACTTCATATTTATGTGTTTATTTAATTATTATGATTAATCCATTGCATTAAGGCTTATTTTGCTGCAATTCAATCCACAAATTGCGGCACGCGTAAACGTGCCTTTGAAAATGTACCGCCTTCCGCCCCTCTAAATTTGAATTTGAACTTTATAATTATTCTAATACATACGACAATCATTGCGAATTCGGCAAACTCAAACAGGTCGGCGCACGCGCCCTAGGTAGCGATGCTACACTACGCGAATATAGTCTTTAATAGTAATGTATTAAGACTGATTTCACGTTGAAACAAAAGTAGGTACCGAGCCGCACGTGCGCCAGTTGTCTTTGAGAGAGCCGACGCGCGACGCTAGGATATACCTAAACGATATTCGTTCGATCCATCTTTGCAGATAGGTTGAGATAGGTATTTGCGAGCGGCGCTCGGCGCCCCCTGAGACGGGCGCCGCTGTGTGCACCGCACACCCTGCACACTAGGTAAAGACGGCCCTGCTAAGAGTTTCCGCATAGCAAATAAAAATATTTTGGTATAGAATCCGATGCTTATAAGGAACAATGGATAAAATATTTTACAACCTTCATCTTTTAGAAAATTGCGGCATGTTCACGTGATGTGGGGAATCTCCGGTCATAAAGTAGGTACCTCATAAAGTAGGTACCGTTCCGTTTGAAAAAATTATTTAATTGCAAGGTGTAATCGAAAACAAAATAATTAATTATTTTCCAGGCATAATTTTATAAAAAATGTCACGAGTCCATGTAAAGTTGTTTCATCACGTTTTGATGAGGATGAGCTGGGCCTATAACAAATAAATCAAAACGGCGGCAGGTCGTCGGCATCCAATTTTCTACTGTCAATAACAATATTATACTGTCTTAATGAATTGATAGATGGCGCTATTGTGAGTTGGAACAAATTGTATAGTTATGTAGATCGAGCTTATGTTCCACCAGATGTCTTGATTAGCTGGTAGATGGCGTTTATGACGCTAGGCTACACAATTGTAACAAGAGGATCCAATCGTCCTTGTGCACGTTACACTCGGATATCTTCCCGATAGACATCGTAACTATAATTGAGAAATATACGGCCCGGGTTACAAGATAGCAAGAAGCGAAATCAAACAACGTCTGGATAGCAGAGTGTATATTCACAGAATGGCGCACCTTCACAATCTCGATTATTATACTCTAATTTACCTGCTACCCACTTAACGTAACTACATACATCACCGTTTTAAAAGCACAGAAAGACAAGACTAAATATATATATTTCATATAAGTAGGCTTGTCAATTAATCGAATAACTAGTTGCTTGTTCCAAAACTAGGTCATCATGGGAAAGAACAAGCAAGAAAACCCATGGAAGCTTCAACTATAGTAACAATTTACAACACCACAAATTATGGCACAATAACATCTAGAAGAAATCAACATCATCCGTCATTCATCTATATCTATAATTTTTTTATTTTTTTTTTATAAGTTTTATTTAAGGCCTTAAAATATAGTATAGTATGTAGGTACACATACAAGTTAATGGTTAATAGATTTAAGCTTTAAATTAGTGCACTCCCTCAATTACAGGAGGCCACAGCATGATTTGGAGTTTATACAATGTAAAACTAAAATAAGAAATTACACTAAACTACATAACTAACAAACACTAATGACTAAACTAAACTAACACAAATTAGAACATATTATACCTACTTAACTTAAGAACTACTTAGGTACCTATCTATCATTTAATTTAAAAAAAATATAATAATAATAAACTACAATTACAACTTAAACAATTAACTGAACAAATTAATTAACTACAAAATATTAATTAAACTTTTTTGAATTTAGGCAATGATTGATTAATATCACAAAATAGATAAGTACAGAAGTCAATCTCATATATTATGTACATCAGTTTTACGCGTTGCGCCGATATTATTACCGTGGCCGAACTGTATGAGCACGCCCGGGCGATTGAGCCGAGATGTCGTGTCCGTGAGCGGTGTCTATGCTGCGTTGCTCGAGCGCGCGCAGTATGTAGATTGTCTTCTGTACCTATCTATTTTGTGCTAATATCGATGTCGGGCGTTTTAGACAAAGTATTATATTGCCTACAGAGCGGCGTAATGAGCCAGAATCGTACTACAAAAAAGTATTAATAATAGATTGTAAACTTTAGAGAAGGCAGGAGGGTATGGATATCTCCACAGAGTTCAAAAGCTCAATGCAATCAATAGACCCATAAATAATCTTATTCAAAAGTAATATTAATCTCCTTCGACTGACCAACCTTCGAATTTGATAGTGATTCAGCCGATCCGTGTAACTGGTGATCTGTGTAGCCAAACGGTCCCCATAGCTAAGATGACAGAGAAAGCGCCTCGTTTAGTGTGGACATCATAGTGTGGGTTCCGAATGGTTCCCTATCTATTTGCATAAAATTTTAAGATCTATTATAGCTTGGCATACTTTTGTTTGTCCTAGTTATATTTACGCATAATTTTTTAAGCATAACAATGGATAAGCATAACATTCTATAGCATAAATTTACTAAACATTATATTCTAAAGCATAACTTTATTAAGCATAACATTCTAAAGCATAAATTTAAACCATATCTCCTGAAGTAGGTAACACATAACATTTATTTATTTATTTATTTATTATAATCTTTATTGTACACCAAATAAACAAAAATACAGGACAAACATTTAAAAGAATAAGTGCACAATGGGCGGTCTTATCGCACAGGGCGATCTCTTACAGACAACCTTTGGATGGACTGAGAGAAAGGAGATAGATTAAGGGTTGTCAGTGTACAAACATCAGATATAATACTAACAAGATACATTAACACAAATACATACATACAATACAAAAAAAAAAATATACTAATAAATATCAAATATATAGTTGAACCAGGAGAAGCAAATATATCAAAGAGAAAGGTAATGCTCCTTCACCATCTTTTTAAATGTTGGTAGCGTTTGAGCACGCCTTACTTCTACTTCAACATATTTGTTTTGAACAATTTTGTAGGTATTTTTCGCTGTAAGAAGCATGCAAACAAGCATAAACCAGGCATGCAAGCAAGCATGCACCATGTAAGCAGGCATGCGGCATTCAAACGAGCACGCAACATGCAGCAGGCATGGTGTCTGTCACGGCTCAGCCACGGCGGCTCGCTCGCAGCCGCCTGCTCCTCAGCCCGTGGGCCGCCTCGCCATATAATGCGAAAAGAAGGGATCCCGTTCCGGATGACTGAGCCATATTCTACGAGTAGTATCGGTCGTACCAGAGTGTCGAAGAGTTTTATTTTTGTGGAAAATGGTTTGAACTTTTTACAGTTTCGTATAACGAAGTCAAATAATTCCACCATTTTCCACCAATCACAGTTTGTCATAATTTAATTTATTGTATAGGGTGACAGGTAATTAGTGACCGATACTTATACACGTGATTGTATTCATGATTACAAGCAACCTTCCCAAAGAACCTTTTTAGGGTTCCGTAGTCAACTAGGAACCCTTATAGTTTCGCCTGTCTGTCCGTCCTCACTTAATCTCTGTGACCGTTAGCACTAGAAAGCTGAAATTTGGTACCAATATGTATATCAATCACGCCGACAAAGTGGTAAAATAAAAATTGGAAAAAATTGTTTTATTAGGGTATTTGTAAAGTGGGAAGTGATTTTTTTTTATTTCAAACCTTACGTGTTGCGTGTTACGTGTATTGTTGGATAGGTATTTAAAAATGAATAGGGGTTTACTCAAATCATTTTTTGATAATGTCAATAATTTCGGAAATAATCGCTCCAAAAGTAAAAAAAAATGTGTCCCCCCTTTAACTTTTGAATCATAAGTTTAGAAAATATGAAAAAAATCTGAAAAGTAGAACTTTATAAGGACTTTCTAGGAAAATTATTTTGAACTTGATGGAAAGAACAGTTTTTGTACAAAAAAGACAAAAGGGTTCTACAAAATAATTTCTGGACTAACTTTGTAGTATAATCGTATATGCAAGCATTTTTTATTGTGACGAACGGGAAACTACGGAACCCTACACTGAGCGTGGCCCGACACGCTCTTGGCCGGTTTTTTATGTTTAATCAGAATAACAAAACAGATTTCTATGGTGACTGTTATTATTACCTACTTGAGGCTCTCTACTACTAGTAAGTTCATTGCTATCTCCCGAACGCGCGCGAATTTTAAACAGCTGTTGTGTTATTGTGAGATAACTAATGACTTAAAAAAAAAGTTTCTTTGGGAAAGTTGTTTGTAATCATGAGAACATCACGTGTATTTAATAAGTATCGGTCACTAATTACCAGTCACCCTATATAATACAATTTTACAACAGTTGAATACACTTGGTGTAATGTTTGGGTGACCGAGATACAGGCTGCGCCTAGTTTGAAAGAAAGAAAGAAAGAAAAACATTTTATTTGCCGGAAAGGCCAAAAAGTTTTTACAAATTATAAGTACATTTAAAGAAAAGAATGCGCCACTTCCGAGCAAAACGGCCGAACGCTCAGCAAAATGCCGAGACCACAACGCTAAAAGCGGCGAGTCTACTCGCTGGTATCAGCGTGGGCCGATAACAGTGTCGACAAAAACGTCGGCACGGTGCTGTGTGCCAAGAAAACTCCAATACGACAAATAAATAAAATTATGTTTTAGGGACAAGAAAAATAAACAAAATAAAGAGGAAATTCGAGTCTGTGCCAATGGAGCGATTATAATAATAATAATAATACACGGACACGGCCCGTATCGTTAGGAGGTTCCTTTTTCTGGAGCCCTGACCGCCGGTAGCTTGGACCCTGTTCCCGATACCGGTGGGATACTGTTTTTTATATTTTTAAATGTTTTTTTTTTTTATGGAATATTTAAAAATATATCATAACATGTATATAAAATAAGAATAAAGGAATAATAATAATATTCCACAACTATCACACAACGCCATCTAGTCCTAAGCTAAGCAGAGCTTGTGTTATGGGTACTAGACAACTGATAAACATACTTATATATTTCTAAATACATACATATTATAGATAAATTACACCCAGACACATAACAAATAATAATGCTCATCACATAAACATTTGTCCTGGAGGATTATAATAACTATCATAAAGGAAACTAATGTATAGGTACCGGCTCGAATCTTGAGCGCTCGGCGTTAGAGTGGAGATCGCTTTGCGCATTCCATACATTGGCGAGCCAATCGTCGTTGTTGTTAGATACATACAGCAAGCTCAGGGAACGAATCACGAGTGACATCTATGACACGATGACGCGGCGAGCCAATCACTGACACTCCCCGCCCCCGCGTATCACTTCATGCCACTAAATAGACCAGATATTTAACTTCTGCGCAGCTTGAAGCCAGCGCTCAAGATCCGTGCCGGTATCTGTAACTATGTAGTCTGTGCTAATCATTAGTAGTCTATGGACGCGATGACGTAAGTCATAGGAAATGATGCTTGATGACGCTACCGTGGCCACATTGTGACGAGTGCCTCTACAGAAATGGAAAATTCAAAATTTCAAGAATATGCGATGCGTGATCGTTATGTTTGTGCCTAATGTATTGTGCAGTGTTCTCAAAGTGTTCCAATATTTACTATACTTTTAGAACAACAATGTGTAAATAACTGTGTCTGTTTAATAAATTATTTAATCTATTATAAAGATATCTTGCTACAAAGATTGACCATAAAAAGATACCAAATTTCACATAGCATCCTTAGTAGCCACATTGACTAACTCTTCGTCATTATTGAAATGCACATCTACATCACTTTTTACAGTTTTACAACCAGCCTCTTTAAAAAATCTGGGAAATACGAATTTCTTGTTATTTTTCAAAGGCATTGCTCTCTGCAACTTTTCAGTGAACCGCGCATCGTCCCATTTGAGGAAAGTGTTCATCTTCATGTGAGACTTCAAATCCTCAGACAATTTTTCATGGTTAGCCACATCTTCAAGTAAAATAAGAACAATTCTACTTTTCCCCTCTCTTAGGGTTAAATTATGAGCTGCCCTAAATTCCATGTTAGCATAGGGTGAGTCTAAAAAGTTTTTTGACAACATGATAATAGTTTTTTTAGATTTTTCAACGGATCTGTTGATCTGATCCGGAATGAAATCTCCCACGAGCCAATCTCGGTAATGAATACATGTTTTCAATCCGAAATCATTCTCTAACTTAGGCATTAACGTTTCTAAATACTTCCTGTCTTTATGAGCATATGAGACAAAGACATCGAATTCTTTGTTCATATCGTCTAGATCGTCGACAAAGCAACAAGGACACAACCCACGGTTGATAATAAACACCATAATTTTATATGAGTTTTTGTATATGACAACAGCAAGGATTGCCACGATTAGAACAAGGACTGCGAAGATGCCACCAGCGACTGCAGCAGCCCTCCATTTAGCCAGACATAGATCCAAAGGCTCCATATCTTTGAGTAATTGGTCTCCGCACTTAATCAAATCAAAATCTAGAACATTTCTGCTCGATTTCAAGTAAGACATTTCTTCAGAATTCCAACAGTCACATTGAAATCTGTTATTAGATAAATATAAACTTATATTCGCCTCTAAGAATTTCATGGGTATCTTTGTCAGATTATTGTTCGAAAAATCTATTGTTTGAACGTTTAGCGACGGTGAAAATGGAATTTCTTTCAACGCTATACCGGCTAGATTCAACAGTTTCAAATTAAGGTTTCTCAATGATTGTGGTGGCTCGTTTAATCTTAAAGACACATCTTTAAGTCCAAATTCTTTCGATACTTTCTTGAAATAATTATCTTCAGACAAATTTTTTGAAATGTTATTGCAATGAAACGCTAACTCGTTGCTAGCAGTTTTAATTTGACATGACAAACAATTTTGATCGCATTTTTCAACAGGTAGGACACAATTTAGGTCATTAGGCATTTTTAACCAATTCTTAAACAATTTTCCTCGTAAGTGTGTCGGAGATGCGCATTTGGCGTTGTCAATTACAAACTTGGGTTCCACCGTCATTGATTTGGCACCCTTCAGTCTCATAGCTAGGTTGTAAAGCCTGCAATCACATTCCAGAGGGTTGTCGTCTAAGAGGACGGAGTTTGTGGTCTTGTTATATATTTTGTACAAGGGGTTGCCTATTTGCAGGGGCGGGTAGGGCAGTATTACGCTGGAGATATGATTGTGATTTAGGTTGACCTCGACGTGCGGGCTCGAGAATTGAAGATCTTTTGCCTGAAAAGGAAAGTATTAAGTCAATGATTTTTATTTAAATAAATATATTTGTTTGGTGGAGCGAGAGGGCGTGTCAAACTATTACTGAATAAACACACTTTTGTTTCTTCACTAGCCAATTCTGCATTAACGTTTGCGTCTGATTGGTCCGACGAGTGTTTCCGCGTCCTATTCGCCAGGGTCGTGTGTTAGCGGCTGGGTACTCCATCTCCTTTAGCTCTTCAATCCCCATAGGAGACAGAAGAGCTGACGAGATGGAGTATTTGCTCGTGGATGTGGGCCCTTGGCGGAATATATGTGAGTGTTTTTGGATATATTCGACGTAGGCAGTAGGATCAAGGGTGGAGCGAGAAAGCGTGTTTGTCTTTTACTAACTGAAATGAAGTCGGTTTTAGTTTTTCTTCATAAGCCAGTGCATAGGTAGCTCTACCAGTCGTCATTTATGATTATGATTGTATCTCTCTTAGTCTGGCCCTTCACCCTAAGCATGTTACGGCAAAGCAAATTAGGTTATGTTGGAGCACGCAAGCCCCACCACGACGTCAACGTAGAGATACGGCGATGGGTTATTATTATTCTTATAGACATCTCGGGGGCTTTCGACAATTGCCCATGGTCCTGACAAAGGTAAAGCAGCTCGGTTGCCCGCCGAACATATACCGGATTTTGGTAAGTGTTGAAGTGATTAAGGTTCAGTATTGATTGTAAGACTTCGTAGAAAAATAACACACGTCTATAAAATTATGGTTTACCCCGTACAGTACTACTTTAATGAGCAAGACAGATGATCATAGATCTATTACCGAACATATCGCCCACCAAAAGGGATTTTAATTCCTTTTACAATTTTAATCATGCGGACATTATGTTCATCAAATATTAATTAATGTAAGTAACAGATAAACAATATGCCGTTCAAAATAGACTCCAAAATAAGTTTCACATTACAAAACAAATTGGGTGTTTCTAACGACTGTTATTAAGCCTGCATTTATTTAATACTTATTTATTTATTTATTTAAAGCTTTATGCACAAAAAAAAGCTGTACAAAGGCGGATCCCGTAGTATCATTTATCAAGTAGAATATATAAAAAAATAACAAAACTGAGCGGAAAGATTAACATTATTATTAAACAAATTTGAGAGAATATTAACATATTCATAAAAAATCAACATGCATATTACACAAATTGGAGAGAAAAAACAACATAATATTACACAAAATTGGGAAAACATTAACCAAAACTCATAATTATTACTCATGATGAGTACACATACAATTAGCGATTATCGATTTACGCTATAGAACCTAGTAATTCCATCCGATCCCTGGTGCTCGTCCACAATCCGTCCTAAAGGCCACTTGCCAGGTGTATCCTTCTGTTTTGATAAGAACAATCTGGCCTAAGTCGAATTCTTCTTGTATTTTTTGCCACCTTGGTCTTTGCCTGGAGAGATACTTGTTCTGCCAGCGATACCAAAAGTTCGTCAGTACCCGTTGACAGGATTGCCACCGTGATAAGATTGATTGGGAAATATCTTTCAGGCTCAGCGAGGGTATAGTAATTGGAGACTCTCCAATAAGGAAGAGGCCAGGTGTAAGTACATCCAAGTCGTTCAAATCTGACTCAATAAGTGGGCAAAGAAGACGGAAATTTAGACATGCTTCAACTTGACATTATACAGTCGTCATCTCTTCATATGTCAAATTCGTATTCATGATGCGTTTGAGGTGGAATTTCATAGATTTCACTCCCGCCTCCCAGAGGCCTCCAAAATGCGGGTTATAGGCAGGTATGAAATGCAACTGAGTGTCGTCAGCTGCAAGTAGATTGGACATGCATGATATGTGATCTCCAAATTCAAAGTTTGCTTCCTTGAACGCTTCAGCAAGTAACTTGTTCGCTCCTACGAAATTTCGTCCCTGTTCACTCCACAAATTACTACATCTTCCACGCCGGGATACAAAGCGCCGAAAAGCTGCGATAAAGACTTTCGGAGTCAGATCTCCCACCAACTCTAAATGAACTGCCCTTGTCGACAACTCGACATTCATAATATATGAAGATGGAGATGTAGAATTTGTTGCGTTCGAGATCGTGCATTCAGCTTGGCACAGTCAAAACATTTATGAACGTATGTCTTTACTAAACTCTAAACTCTTTTAGAATCCAGTATCTTGACCTCAGGTAATTTAGCATTAATTGCACTCCTCCGTGCAGCGTCTGTTTGTGAGCATCAGCTACGAATAAAGAGATGAGTGGATTTTTGTCGTCTAAGACTATAGGATGCAGACGATCGTGTTCTAAATAGTTAGCGTTTTGTAGTCTTCCGCCCACCCTGAGTATCATTTTTATATCCAGATATGGATTTAGGGTTCTCATTGTGTGATTTTTATGCAGGTCTGCAGCGAATCTTCGAGTTCTTCAGTAGTGATGGGCTAATCTACAGGTTGATTTTGTCTTAGCCTCAGAAATCTTTTGGCATACGTAATAGTCTCACCATGTAAGTCAAGAAACAAAACACATATTAGAACAAAGTAAATTATAAAAAAAAAGTTAAATTTTTATTATAATTTAAATTATTGTATAAAGAGAAACGTACCAAAGAAATAACATCTAAAATAACTGAAATTAGCAAGAAAATCGTTTAAACTTCGGGAAGTGTGCTCTAGAGTTGCACAATTTAATTCCGCCAAGTCCGTTCCATCATCGGACCACAAGACGTACGGCGTTGCGCCACCGGTACATGGTGGACATCCCACCTATACGTACAAAGCGTTTTAGGAGTACATTCATTATGCGTACAGCTAAGGAATGGAATTCCCTGCCGGAGTCTGTGTTTCCTGATAGCTATAACCTAGGGGTCTTTAAGTCAAGAGTGAATAGATTGCTTCTAGGCAAGCGTGCTCCATCGTCGGCCACATCATCGCTTACCATCAGGTGAGATTGTGGTCAAACGCCTATCCAATATAAAAAAAAAATCAATAGAAACATCGCGCGAGAAGAAAAAATATAGGCAAAACACGTTTGAAAAGCTAATAAAACGAACAGGGGTGTTGAGACTTCGGCTCAACGACCGGCGCGGCGGCCAGAACGAGACAGCGCATCGGACATCGCCGCCTGCGCCTACGCGTCACGACAGCTCGGCAGTCAGCTGTTACACCCAACGACGAACACCTGCGCTCGCGCTTATTTAAAAATCACCATTACAAATGGCAAAGTAACAGTTGTCATCATTCATATTTACGTACATATCATAAATCTTGTTATACAGTCCACTCTCGTATCAATTCCAAGGAGCTACCCGACTATATGGTCCTTCTACCGTTAGAAGTTGAACCTTAGCGGACTTCAAAATTTTGAATCGTCATTGTCAACGGCTCGTGAGTCATCCAACTTTGGTCTCCGAGTTTGCAACGGACTTCGTTTGTTCTTACGTGCCAGCATCGCAACCGTCTTCAGCGTGTACTTTGGACGTCGTGGAAATCGGCACGGCTTCAAGAGCCGTCTTCGCCAGCTTGAAATTTCAACAAACAAAGGAAATTTTGGAACGTTATCGAAATCGTCGTGACATCGCAGGAAATCGAACCACCTCTTCAGATTGTCGTCGTGCCTTGAGAGTCGCCGTGAAGAATCTCCTCGTCACAAGCAACAGTGGTTTGACCCAACAAAACCGTGAGATCGTTCTAATTACTCCTATTTTTTCTTCCACATCATATTCATCCTATCTTCTCACATCATCATCCTTCATCATCATATTCATTTCATTTACATTTAAAAATCATTTCATTAGTATTCATCGCACAAAACATAAAAGGTGCAAATCATTCAAATCATTTATTTCCAGTCACCTACATCTACTTGTTTTGCTGTTTCATCTCTTCATTATACACAATCATTATTTTAGTTAGCAGACCTCCTAGTCATTATCATAAATAACATTAAATCATCAAATAATCAATGTATTAATTCAATATTTCAGCATAATTGTTATTATTACATAGCAGCTTTGACGCGTAGCTTAACGCCTGGCAATACTTCATAGCAATCTTCACTTAGTCATATTGTGTTGCTATTATATTATTTTTTTCACTAGGAGCACTCTTCTGTTTAATTGTTTACATCTTCATAGTTTGCTTACTTCTCTTTCCTTTCACCACTTTTTCGCATAAAGCACTTGCAATATGGCTGATATTAAAAGCTACATCAAGAAGCGAGCTTCACTAAAGGCTAAGCTTACACAGTTTTCCTCATATTTAAAAACAGCTCAATCTTGTGAAAAGTTAAGCGAGGTTCAAGTCGTTGAGGTTGAGTATCGCCTTAATACGTTTGAAAATCTTTATGAGAAATATGATACTTTACAGACCGACCTGGAGGCGCTGATGGACGACCCCAGCGAGCAATATGCGGAGCGTGAGGACTTTGAGCGGCAGTACTACAGCTCGGTCGCATCTGCACGCCAGCTGATCAATGGCGCTCGCAAACTTCTGACGGGAGGTCCTGCTTCTGAGGTGGAATCTTGTATTTCTCATTCACACAAACACAACTCAATACGATTACCTAAAATTGATTTGCCCAAGTTCTCGGGCAACTATCATGATTGGCTAGAATTTAGGGACACATTTATTTCAATTATTCACAATAATGAGAGTATTGATAAAATCAACAAGCTACATTATTTACGTGCCTCATTAAAGGGTAGCGCTTCTCTTGTTATCGACAATCTGGATTTTCGATCAGATAACTATGATGCTGCATGGAAGTTGCTCTGCGAAAGGTATGACAGTAAAAGACTCTTGGTTAACAACCATGTACAAGCTTTATTTAATGTTCAACCTATCAATAAAGAGTCGAGTAAATCATTACGTCACATAATTGATACAACTAACAAAAATCTAAGAGCTTTGTCTACTCTTGGTCAGCCTGTTCAACACTGGGATACACTTATCATTTACATCATGACCAGTAGGTTGGATCAGGTGACGAATCGTGAGTGGGAGGAGCACAGAAATTCCTTATCTGACCCTCCAACATTAGCTGTCTTCATTAGCTTTATCAGCAATCGAGCTGACCTATTAGAGACACTTGAGGAAACTAGGTCATCAAAGTCTAGGAATGACATTCCCGTTAACTCAAACACTAAAACCTTTGCAATATCAACAGAGCATCATTCTAAACCACCTTCATGCCCTATGTGTCACCAAGATCATTTCATATTTCAATGTGACAAGTTCAGGAATTTACCCGTTCAAGCTCGTGTTAAAAAAGCACAAAATTCTAATGTGTGTCTTAATTGCCTACGCCCTGGTCATACCGTACAAAAATGTAAATTAGGTCATTGCAAATACTGCCGTGAGAAACATAATACTTTATTACATATAGATAATGACAATTCTTCTAACTCTAATCAAAACATAGCATTAACTGTTAATCATCATAGTACATCTTGTGTTGTATTACTTTCAACAGCACTCGTGAAGGTGTTGGACAATAAAGGCAACCTTCACACTGCCCGAGTCTTATTGGATAATGGAAGCACTGCAAATTTCATGACTGAAGAATTTTCCCGTAAGCTAAACCTTCCTATTTTTCCTGTGAAGTCTAAGGTTAGGGGCATTAACAATCAGTCCTCAGATTGTTCACATGCATGTGCAGTTACATTAAAATCAGTGAATGGTGACTATGAACTAGGTATAGACTGTTACATACTACCTAAAGTCTCGTCATCAGTACCCAACACATATATTGATACGAAGAATATTCGCATGCCTAGCAATGTAATACTTGCTGACCCCTACTTTTTTGCATGTTTGCATGCTTACAGATACCTTAAAGCTTAACCTAGATCGGTTCTGGGAATTAGATTCTGTAGCGCCTAGACACAAATTAACAGACGAAGAGCGATCTTGCGAACAAATTTTTGTAGATATCACCTATCGCGACTCGGACGGACGGTTTGTAGTCAATATTCCCCTTAAAGAATCACCTGACGTCTTAGGTGACTCTTATATAATGGCTAAGCGTCGCTTTCTCTCCTTAGAACGTCGTTTAGGTAGAGACGCTTATCTTAAAAACTTATATGTTAGTTTTATGAATGAGTATATAGACTTAGGCCATATGTCTGAGTATAATCATCATAACGCTACGTACTCAAACTATTTACCTCATCATGGTGTCTTAAAGGAGTCAAGAACGACCACTAAACTTAGAGTGGTTTTTGACGCTTCGGCTCGTACAACATCAGGTAAGTCCTTTAATGACATACAAATGGTTGGTTCTCCTCTACAAGACGATTTACTATCAATCTTGCTTAGATTTCGTCAACACATGATTGTAGTCAGCGCAGACATCGAAAAGATGTATAGAGTCACTCGCGTGAATGACATTCATAAACCTCTACAAAAAATTCTTTGGAGATCAGAACCAACTCATCCCCTAAAAACATACGCCTTAAACACGGTAACGTACGGCACCGCTTCCGCTCCTTTTTTAGCCATTAGATGTCTGATGCAACTGGCTCAGGAGTGTGAAGACCCCTCAATACGCTCTATCATACAGCGTGACTTCTATGTAGATGACCATTTATCAGGTGCTTCATCTGTTACAGAGACGTTGAACAATTGTAAAAGGATTATCGCTGTTCTTCGGTCCGCTCAGTACAATCTCAGGAAGTGGCAGTCCAATTCGAGTGAGGTATTGCAAGCTCTTTGCGACGATCAGGTCAGTTCTGATTTCGTAAATCTGAGTGATAACGACACCTCTAAGACTCTAGGACTTAACTGGCGGTGCTCTACTGACACATTTTCCTTTTCCATAAATCTTACGTCCACTGATATTATTACAAAGCAAATTCAAATTCAAATTCAAAGCATTTATTTCAAATAGACCATTTACAGGCACTTTTGAATAGTCAAATGTCGGTCAGTCCAAGAAAAGTGAAGCTAAATTGCACGTTCCAAAGAGTAGGTCTCTATGGAGAAGAACGTGCAAGAAACTCCATGGACACTCTTTTAAATCATATATGTGTTACATATAATGCTTGGTTACATATTACTTGTTGCTTCTATCATGTGAGCACAATGTCGATAGTGAAAACAAAATGTAAAAGATAGAAACTGAATTAAGCCACTGGCAGCTAAGAGATGACCAGTTCCATCTGACGGCACCCGTTCACGAGCATGACGCGTGCATCAGCCCCACTCAGCTCAACCATTTTGAAGGGAACTGAACGACCCAATAACACGTGCCACCAACAGCGAGACATTTGAGTGAGCATGACAAACTCTCAACTGCCATGCTCGTAATGTCAAAAAAAAAAAAAAGTTGTAACCTAATAAAAATGCTCCATGGTGCTTCACATTCACAAACTTGGAAAAAGTGCTTCTACATTATACAATGCAATTGTGTCTTTCAAATTAAAAAATAATAATATTAGTTTCCAATTAATCAACTAATTAGTACGCCCTAGTGGTAGTGGAGCTGGACCAGCATTGAGCCAAGCATTTTTATCTTGAATATAATCCTCCAACTTATAATATGCTTGTCTGCATAGTGTGCGTTTAATACAAGATTTAAATTTCGTTTCATTGAGTTCTAATATGTGGGGAGGTATTTTATTATAACATTTCAAACAGTACCCCATGAAAGAAGAGGCCACTTTAGCCAGTCTGAAACCTGGTTGAACTAATTGATCCCTATTTCTTGTAACATAATTATGTCTATCGCCTCTTTTGCTAAAAAGATGAAGATTTTTTCTAACATACATTATGTTTTCATAGATATATTGACAAGGTACTGTCATTATGTTAATATCTTTAAACAGTTCCCTTAAAGAATCGCACCGGCGGAGATTGTAAATCGCTCTCATGGCTCTTTTCTGTAATATAAAGATTGACTCGATGTCAGCAGCCCGTCCCCATAGTAAGATACCGTACGACATGACACTATGAAAATAACTAAAATAGACTAGTCTAGCGGTATCAACATCCGTAAATTGGCGGATTTTTCTAACAGCATATGCAGCTGAGCTAAGCCGACCTGCAAGAGAAGTTAAGTGAGGACCCCATTGTAGCCTTGAATCAAGCGTAATCCCCAGGAAAATCGTTTTATCAACAAATTCTAGTTTTTCATTATTCAATACAATGTCACAATCACTACTTTTGACATTCGATAAGGAAAATCTTATGCATTTAGTTTTTTTCCCATTTAGAACCAGATTATTAGCAGTGAACCAGTTTTGAACCTGCAAGCGTCATATACTCTCAGTCATCGCACAAATTTTTGATCCCATTGGCTTAGTTGTTCCCTGCATTGTGGAGGCCAAGATGCTAATGCAACGGTTATGGCTTACAGGATGTTCTTGGGATGAACCTGTTCCTGAGGAGATACAACTTCTTTGGAGTGAGTTTAAAAACACTCTGCCCCTTTTAAACGAATTCAGGATTCCCCGGTGGGTAACATGTAAATCAGTTTCTTCGCTACAATTGCATGTCTTTACCGATGCATCAGAAAAGGCATATGGTGCATGCATATATGTACGCAGTGAATCTGAAAACGGGGAGGTGCATGTGCATCTTCTTACCGCCAAGAGCAAGGTGGCGCCGGTCAAGGCAACGACCATACCCCGTCTCGAACTCTGTGGCGCATTGTTAGGTTCACGGCTATATGCAAAGGTTCGTCAGTCACTCACTCTTAATTTTAGTGACATATACTTGTGGTGTGACTCAACCATTGTATTAGGCTGGTTATCTGCTCCGCCAACACAACTGAAGACATTTGTCAGACATAGAGTCTCTGAGATTCAGGAGACTATGGGAAGGAAGCCTTGGCGCTATGTTCCGTCACTTTCTAACCCCGCAGACCTCGCTTCGCGTGGACTCAGAGCTGACAAACTTTTGTCATCTTCGTTGTGGTGGTCAGGACCTCAGTTCCTTAAAGAACCATCAACTATGTGGCCTCAATTCCCTGAATCAAATCATAATAATCTAATCTTACCTGAATTAATTAATTCCTATCATATTGACATAACTAATAACACTGAAAATCTTATTAACAATCTATTTCCTAAATATTCATCCAACTTCTATTCCTTACAACGTATTGCGGCATATGTACTACGGTTCATCAACAAGTGTAGAAGAAAATCATCTGATAGTGGCGTTCTTAAATCTCATGAATTAACTAATTCCTTATATTTATTTTGTAACCTTAGTCAACGCGAATCCTTTCCTGAGGAATATTACCTATTATCTAATGGTAAACAATTGCCAGCTAAAAATAAATTCCTATCTTTGTCTCCATTCTTTGATAAAGCTTGCAACTTAATACGTGTTGGAGGCAGGTTAAGTAATTCATTTTACGATTTTAATGTTAAACATCCCGTTTTATTGTGTAGTTCCAATATTATTTGTAAACTATTATTCAGCATGTACCATACAAGACTTTTACATCCAGGACCTCAACTTCTACTTGCCACGATTCGTCACCACTTCTATCCTATTGGTGGCAGGAACTTGGCCAAAAAAGTAACACATCAATGTGTGAAATGCTGCCGAATTAAGGCTAGCACTGTACAGCCAATGATGGGTAATCTTCCACAGCAACGCGTACATTTAGAGTTTCCGTTCCTAGATTCAGGCGTAGATTACGCTGGTCCAATCATGATAGCTGACCGCAAGGGCAGAGGATGTCGGCTCGTAAAAAGCTTTATTTGCGTGTTTGTGTGTTTGGCTACGAGAGCCGTCCATCTTGAACTTGTATCAGACCTGACAAAGGATGCTTTCTTAACGGCTATGAACCGCTTTATTGCTCGCAGGGGGAAACCACGCAACATATTCTCAGACAATGGCACAACATTTGTCGGTGCCTTCAATGAATTGGCCAAGCTTCTTTCACAAGATTTAAACCTCAGTGCTATTGATCCTGGGATCAACTTCTCGTTCATTCCTGCATATACTCCACATTTCGGCGGATTATGGGAGTCCGCTGTTAAATCTGTTAAACACCATCTCAGACGTATTTTAGGTTTAACAAACTTAACCTTCGAAGAGATGGCATCATGCTTAATACAAGTAGAGGCTGTGTTAAATTCTAGGCCTCTCACTCCACTTTCCAACGATCCATCAGACCTCACTCCCTTGACTCTAGCCCACTTCCTCATTGGTCGATCGCTCGTTATGTTGCCTCACCCACATATTCAGACTGCTAACATCAGCAACTTGCAGCGATTTCGTCGAGTAGAGTACTTGAAGCAGCATTTTTGGACTCGCTTTACTCACGAATACATTTTTTGGCTTCAGGAGAGAACCAAGTGGCGTCGATCATCGGGAGAGCTGAAAGAAGGGACACTGGTTGTCATCATTGACAAAAACTCACCACCTCTTCTCTGGCTTTTAGGACGCATTGTTAAGGTGCTTCCTGGCAGAGATGGAATCAATAGAGTCGCCGACATCCGGACACGTAAGGGTGTCATACGGCGCGCTTTCAACACCATCTGCCCCTTGCCCGTATCATCAGTTGAAGACACTTCAACGGGGGGAGCATGTTGAGACTTCGGCTTAACGACCGGCGCGGCGGCCAGAACGAGACAGCGCATCGGACATCGCCGCCTGCGCCTACGCGTCACGACAGCTCGGCAGTCAGCTGTTACACCCAACGACGAACACCTGCGCTCGCGCTTATTTAAAAATCACCATTACAAATTGCAAAGTAACAGTTGTCATCATTCATATTTACGTACATATCATAAATCTTGTTATACAGTCCACTCTCGTATCAATTCCAAGGAGCTACCCGACTAAGGGGCTATACGTAAGGCATACAAAGAATTGAGTGACAAGACTGAGTGGGCTACGAACCTAAAAAACAAGCGTGGTAACATACTTTCAAGACGTCCAGATATAATTAACGAAGCAACACGTTTCTATAAAGATCTGTACACCGACGATCAGCTAAACAACATCAATGACCTTAATTTACAAAAAAATACCTATGATCACAATACATCTGGAACCTCAATCTTACTCGACACGGAAAGCTTTCTTACATCTGAAATTGAATACGCCATACTAACGCAGAAAAATGACAAAACTCCTGGTAGTGACAATATTGCAAACGAAGTTTTGAAATCTCTGTGTAATGAAACCTCTACAATTCCTGTTCAATAACATACTTAGAGAGGGAAAAACACCCGAGCAATGGTCAAAGTCCACAAACACATTGCTTCACAAAAAGGGAGATCGGAGTGAACTTGGAAATTATAGACCTATCAGCCTTAAGACAAACTTGTACAAAATATTTTCTAAGGTAATTTTGAATAGAGTAACCAAAATCCTGGACGAGAATCAGCCACGCGAACAGGCAGAATTTCGAAAAAAAATAATCTACGACAGATCATGTAATAGAGAAAGCTAACGAGTACGGTAAAACTGTTTATATGTGTTTTATCGATTATCAGAAAGCTTTTGACTCTCTACATTACGATGCAATTTGGACAGCTCTTTCACACCAAGGAATGAACATAAGGTATATAAATTTAATTAAGAGCGTTTACTCTAAATTTTGGGCTAAAGTGAAGCTGGAAAGAGAAGGAGTAGAATTTCCTGTACAAAAAGGTGTCCGACAAGGTGACCCGTTATCACCAAAATTATTTTCGGTGGTACTCGAGTCTGTTTTTAGGTGCCTAGAGTGGGACAATAAGGGCATAAAAGTGAATGGAGAACTTCTCAGCCACTTACGTTTCGCAGACGATATTGTGGTATTTGCCGAGAATGCAAACGAATTAGAATCCATGATATCCGAATTGGCAAGTGAAAGCAAGAAAGTCGGTCTATTGCTAAACGCTGCTAAAACAAAAATAATTACGAATGGTGAGAATCAGGACGTTATAATAGAGGACGCAAAGATAGAATATGTCAACGAATATGTCTACCTAGGCCAATTGGTGTCGTTCGAAAACTGTACTGAAAAAGAGATACAAAGAAAAGTGGCGCCGTCTTCCAGAACGTCACTGTCAATGGTGACCGTTATCATACCATGATAACGGACTATTTGTTTCCTGAAATTGAAGCCTATCATCTTCAAAACTTTTGGTACCAACAAGACGGCGCCACTTGCCACACAGCACGTGAAACCATGGCTTTGTTGCGAGAAAAATTTGGTGAACAGTTAATTTCGCGTTTCGGACCAGTCAGTTGGCCGCCTAGATCCTGTGATATCACACCCTTAGACTTTTTTCTGCAGAGTTATGTAAAGTCCAAAGTTTATATGGATAAGCCGCGTACTGGAAGCCAACATTACTCGCGTTATTCGCCAAATACCACTGGAAATGCTCGGTCGGGTCATCGAAAACTGGAACTCCAGAATGGACCACCTTAATCGCAGTTACGGACAACATTTGAAAGAAATAATCTTTAAAAAGTAAATGTAAGGAATGGTTCTTTTGTATTATAATAAAGATTACCCGATAAATTTTTTTTATTCATATTTTTTTTAGTTTTGGAAAAAGTAACTCCAAATGAATCACCCGTTATTTACCCAACGCTGCGGACCAAACTGGATGCAGAAAAAGCGAGATAGGAAAACGTGGAGTAATTTAGGGGAGGCCTACGCCGCAGAGGCGACCGCTACGAATAGCGATGACAATCTAGGATAGAAGAAACAGATGAAGGAACGAGTTTACGTTAAAAAGATAGAGAAGAAGAGCAGATTTTTATGTTTTTTTAATTGTTTTCATAACTGAACAAGTTTCTATTTAATTGTAAGTAGTGGAATAAAGGGCATTTTAATCTTTTATTTTATTTATAATAGTCTCAAGTAATTCAGGTTTAGTTTTTGAAAGATTCTATCTTTTTGTACAAGGAATTTTCTTTGCTCTCTCTTGTGAGGTAAGTATCAAAAGTTTTTTTTTCCTTTCTAGGTCTGTTTCTTCATTAGTTGATGTTTCGATATGTGTTTTTTCATGTTTCAGGTGTTCTGGACCGTGCTACCAGAGCGCGTATTTTCTCAGTTCAGGAGCCAACATTCCATCATGACATCAGCTGGATTTTGTTGTGACTGTATGTATTTAAGATTGTCAAGTATTGTTTATTACCCTATTTCTTACGAATGTGTGCCATCTATTTGGATCTCCTCGCAGCTATGACAATACTATCGTGGAATCAGTCCAACAAAATATCTGTCTCTTTGGGATGCGCGTCGCCTCACTTAAATGCTTTAGTAACTTGGATAGGAGCACTGCACCGCATAATCCCAGCCGTGGAAGAGATAAGGCCTTGATAGGAGCTACCTTTGTCTTGGCAGCGATAATTCCGGTCTGATAGCCTCCGTTGACTCCTCCAACCCTTAGGTAAGCAACAGCTCCATACGCTTTAGTGAAAGCGTCACAATAACCGTGAATAGTAACATCTTTCAACGTTTCTTGTGTTGTAAACAGCCATCTCTTTAATTTGATAAATTTGAAATCTTCAAAACTGTGTTTAATGTTTAATCATTCCTTTTTTGTTTCAGGTGAGAGCACTTGTGGACCCGTTGAAGCCATGATTTCCGAATCATTATTTTTGCAGGTACCAGAGCTGGAGCCAACCATCCCAGAGAATCCAAAAGCCGTTAAACCTCGGCCAATATTTTCCTCTTTGTGACTGTTTCTGATAATGGTGGTAGCTTGAGGTTGTATTTCAGTACATCTTCTCCCATATTCCAGGATAAGCCCAGTGTTTTTATCAAGCCATCTAACTTGATATCGATGTTAACATGAGAGCTGAGCTCACCTGGATGAATTTCTTTTAGGAAGTCTGAACAGTTCTACGCCCATTTTTGTAGGATGAAACCACCTCTGTCAAGCCTTTAACGATAACAGCTGCCTCGGGTATCTTGGCCGGACATTAAATCATGCTTGCTGCTTGTGGATGATTCTCACCTTCATCTTTCGCCACCTGGTGCAGAGTCGTGACGACAAGATATGGTGTGCGTGCCGTGCCAAAGGTGACTTGCAGAAGTCGGTATTCCTTCAAAGGTTCATCAGGGTTGTTACGCCTGACAATTCTTTGATAATCTGCGTCTTCTTTCGAAACGAGTAATTGTCAATACATTTTCTGAATTTCGGCTACAAATGTTATCCTTTTCAGACGCCATCTCATGACGAGTGATCTCATATCTTGCTATAGTTGTGGTCCCATTAGTAATTCATCGTTGAGTGCTATGTTATTAGTGCCCCTTTTTTTATGGTGGGAAAAATCATGCATTGACATCCCCCGCCCTTGGGCGGAGCGGGAGATAGTGTCAGACTCTAACTGACTAAAAGACCCACCCCGTTCCTTCTAGCCTTCATACCGGGGCTCGAGCGCCCTTTCGGATAACCCTGGCCCCAGTAGGCTTCGATCCGGCTGGGTCCCTGCTGTTGCTGACAACTCCTTGAAGCGCGCAGGAACAGTGCGCGCCGTCGACGACTTGGGCTTGGTCCGGACAGTTACCGGACGGCCGGACAGTGAGCTACCCATTGCTCACCGTCCGCAAGCCCGCGCTTATGTTGGCCGGAAATCGGGATCAGAATCCCGGCAGCGGCGGCGGCGATAACGCCGTTGCCTGATACGTTCGGCCTCCTCCTTTGCGAGCGTTACTGCTTCGCAGAAGTCGGCGACCGCCTGCCACTCCTCCTCGCTCCGGACCATGGCCTCAACCAAGGCCCGGCATGAGAGGTCTCCGCCGCCGATCGCCCCCACGAGGGCACGGCGATGCTCCGCCTAAGCAGGGCACACCTCGACTGTATGCTTCACCGTGTCCTCCGGCCGTTCCGCACAGTGGCGACATCCGGGCGTTACCTCCGCATGAATCCCGTGCAGGAAACTCCCGAACGAACCATGTCCGGTGAGTACCTGCGTCATGCGGAAGCTAAGGACGCCGTGAGGTCTTTCCAGCCACGCCTCAAAGAGGGGACTTACCGCCATGATTGTGGCGTGCCCAGCACTGGGTTGCGATAGTCGTTGACGCCATTTCACCATGAGATCCCACCGGAGCTCTGTCGGCCATGCCGTGACCTATCGCGGCAGCGGACTTTCACCCCGGCGTTGCATCTCCACGCGCATATCGTGCATGTATGCAAGGACTGTTGCCTCCAGATCCCACGGTGGTAGATCAGCCAGAAGGCTCGCCGCTTCGCGGGAGATCGTGCAGTATCCCCGCACCATCCTTATCGCCATGACCCTCTGGCAGGCGTTCAGCATGGCCGCCGGTTGCTTTTTCAGCGACGGCGCCCACACCGGCGCCCCGTAGAGGGCGATGGACTGAACGATCCCCGTGTAGAGCCTTCGGCAGGAGGCATCTGGACTCCCAAGGTTGGGTAGGAGCCGCTTGAGCGCAGCCCCAGCCCGGTTGAGTTTGGGAGCCAGACGTCGGAAATGCTTCATGAAATTCCACCGGCTGTCGAGGACGAGTCCCAGGTACTTCATCGTCGACCCGACACCGATGTGAACTCCTCCTACCGTTAGTTGGGAACTGATTGGCGGCGCGTTCCGAGAGTGGCGACCGTGAAAACACATCGCCTCGGATTTGTGAAGCGCCACCTCGAGTCCCAACTCCCATCGCAACCCCGCGTGTCGCTAGAGCGACCGCCGCCTGGTACGACTCTCCTTGCGTGCCGTCTGCATAGCAAACCACGCTGACCCCGTCAGGGAAGACGCCGCGCAGCACGTAGTCGTACCCGATGTTCCACAAGGGTGGCCCTAGTACCAACCCCTGCGGAACACCATACGACATCTCTCGACGTTTCCGGTCTCCCTGGTGACCGGGGTAAACTATAAGTCTCCCCGACAGATAGGCCTCGACCACTCGACAGAGGTATTCGGGCACTCGGTGGTACCGGAGTGCCCTCCGGATCGTACTCCAGGGCAGGGAATTGAACGCGTTGGCCCCGGGACACCGCATCTCCCGTCGTGAGGGCTCGCACGCGCATGATGGCGTCCAGCGTAGAGCGCATCCTGCGAAAGCCGAACTGTCCGTCCGAACGGTTCGGCCCCACCCGTGTTAGGCGCCCGACGAGGCGGTTTCCAATGACTCTCTCAAAGAGCTTGCCCACCTCGTCGAGCAGCACAATGGGCCGATACGCGGACGGAGAGTCCGCAGGGCGCCCTGGCTTCGCTAAGAGGAACAGTTTCCCCGTCTTCCAGCAAAATGGGAACTGACCCCTCTCCATGCATGCGCTGAAGAGCCCTCTCAGTCGAGGCCCGAGAGCCTTCATGGCCAAGACCCAGGCCTTTCCAGGCAAGCCGTCGGGTCTTGGGGCGGTGTTTTTGGCTTATTAGTGCCCCTGAGAGGCGTCAAATACTGGCCTGACCTTTTTTGTCTCACTGTCGTCCTTGACCACGTCATGTTGGGCTAGATATACAGCTGGTTTATCACTTTCAGCACTTGCAACCTCCTCCATGTGTTTCATTTCTTTGTATTCGTTAAAATAAAGGGCATATAAGCTTAAACTTGACAAAAAATGATTGACCACACGTATAAACAAAGCAATTTTACTTGTTACGACAGTTCTGCTGTGATCCTGTGAGGAGTTCTGTTCCATATCTTCGAAGTTCGTGACCAGATAGATCATTACAATATTATATTCTATGGGACCAACTTGGAAGCATAATCTTAAAATAAAAAATTCAAAATCGGTCCACAATAAATTGACTGAGATATCGGTGAATACACATAAAAAAAAAATTGTTTCAGTCAAATATAGAACCTAATCCTCTTTTTCCTGTGGATTAAACACATATGGCCGTACATTTAAAACTTATCTTAACAGTATAAAATCAATGCAAATTAGTTTTATGAAATATCTTGTCCCCACACACAAAAATTGCTTGTAAAGAGAACTATAAAAAACTCTTTGTTACATGTAAAGTGCTTCCAGTACATGAAAAGGTCGAGTACTTGTTGGTCCTAGAACAGTACTATAATGAACAATTTAAAATACGGGTGCAAAATAAATATAACACTAGAAGCGTTAGAGAACGTAAACTCGTGCGACCATCAGTAAAGAATTACTATGGTAAAAGAACCAACAAGTATTTGATGCCTACAATTTTCAATGATTATGACTGGTTAAGAAACGATAACAGAATGTGTAAACGAACATTGAAAAATAAATTAAAGACGGTTCTCCTTAAGACAGTAGCCGCAAGATGTGAAAATACCCACTAACTTATTTATGTATTTTTAAAATGTAGATATAATTTAATTGCTTTCATTTGAACCAATTATTACAAACAAGCGCTAATCCTGCCGACAAACTGTTACGCAGTTTGGTGGGTTTAGAATATGTAAAATTTTGTTGGTCCAAATAAATGATTTATTATTATTATCTCCTTTATTCATTTTTTTAACATGTTACATATATATTTTTTTTTTTTATAAAAAACAATAAAAAAAAAACATTTAAAAATATAAAAATTATTATTATTATTATTTTCGAAGTCGGTTAAAAAGAGCAAGTTGCTGGCGGATAATCCTGAACCTTTATTATTATTTAAAAAAATACTCACTTCCAGGAAAGTGAAGTTATTATTGGAGAGATCCAGCTTCTGTAGCTTGTTCAGCACCATGACCCAGTCGGGAAACATCGTACTTATTTGGTTTCCGCTCAAATATAAGTTTTGCAGCTCTTCCAAGACACCGAACTGGGAGTAGTCTTCAAAGTTCTCGTTTCCACTTACGAGCTGGTACTGGGGCTTGAGAGTTAGTCTGTTGTTTTTCAGCGAGACAGTTGTAAGGCGTATGGCTCCTGAAAAGGCCTCAGAGCTTATGTTTTGAAGAAGGTTGTCATTAATTGAAACGTATTCCAGTTTGGTGAGGCCTGCGAAAAGATGGCTGAAATAAAAAAGATCTGTTGAAAAATACGTCATACGGTGGACATCCCACCCAAACGTACAAAGCGTTTCGGGACCACATTCATAGTATTATGTCCTACGGCATTCTGTTGTGGGGCGCTGCAGCTGATGTAGGATCAATTTTCGTCATGCAAAAGAGAACCTCACGAGTCTCTTAGAAACTTATTCAAAAAATTCGATATATTGACTCTACTTGCACTCTACATAGTGCTTAGTATATTATATGTTCGTAAAAACTAAAATTTGAAGCGGGTACATGATATTAATATTAACCCCCTTCTAATTAAAAAAAAAATACTTTAAAAACTATATTATGTTTAATACACGTAATGAATTTATTAATTCTTTACGCGTAATAAACATAATATCGTAATACCCAAATGGAGGTTGCCCAAGTCACTTCGTATTGACAGCATACGCTTCTATAACAAGTTGCCTAAGTCGGCTACCGAGCTTAGCGAAGGAAAGAAAAAAACCCATATTAAGCGTGTCTTTGCCAAGAAAGTGTATTACAAGGTTAAGGACTATGTTGAAGACACGCTTGTTTGGCAATGACTACTTCTGCACATATGGCTTCCCTGGCAGCTCATTAACTGCATTGTCGTACCTATTAACTGCTCCCTCATTGTTATAACTTCATTATTTATTTAATACTTATATTATTTATACTAAAACTTTTTTCTTCTCTTGTAGCATTGTTTCTGCAATGTTTTTTTTTTTAATATTAATTAAACCACAGCCACCTAAAAAAATAAAATAAATAATCAAATTATTAATTATTTATTTCACTAGTAATTTATTATAGTGCTATAGTGCACATCTATCACTTATTCAAAGTGGTGACGCCAATTTGTCACCAAGTGCATAAGATTTTTAATGGACTGTAGTTTTGCGGGCTAACTAAATCTATTATGTACTTGACACCTTGCAATTCATGAGGGGTACAAATGGAGCCGTTTCAGGATTAGGAAAAAAACAGAAGAAACAGCTCAAAGAAGGAATGCACTGACCTTTCGAACTTTGAGACTTCCACGTGGTACTGCCGGTGATTCTGGGTCTTCCGTAACTCCTGAGTTCAGCGTCGAGTAGAATTGATAGAAATAACACAGCACGGTTCACAAGAACAATGCGGCAGCGGTCCAGGCATAAAGCGGCTAGAGTACAACAATATTCAATTTTTCCAGTAAAAAAATGCGCGGCACAACGTCTTTTTGTAGCGAGGGATTTCAACCGACTTTTTTTTGCTTCCGTCTCTCTTTAGGTAATGCGGGAAAAAAGGACAGAAAATAGGAAGGTTGCAAGGTGTCATTTTGACAAAAACTCAGAACTATTTCTTTATATGCGGATAAATTTGGAACTAATTTACGCGGCAATTACAAACTGTTATTGGCACAACCATTTCCCTCCGGGTTTGAAGGGTTACCTTCAAAGAAAGAGAGAATGTAGAACTATCGACTAAATATCAATACTAGATAGTGAAATCAACTATGCCACTACTGCTGATTAGGCAGAGGGCAGAGGCGAATAACCGGACGTAGGTACGACCCAGTTGCGGTTTTAACTCTTACGACTCGCCTTATTCCGTTCGAACCCGGAAAAACTTCTTCCACTACACCAAAAGGCTAGTGCAGAGGAGGCGCACTCTCAGTCTTCAGTATAACCACAGTACCGACAGCGACTGGTCTGAAGGAGTGTTCCACTTCTGACGCGACTGCAGCGTATGCAGATAATCTGTTCTCCATCGCTTCCAAAAGGACTGAACCAAGCCATCCAGCAGAGCGTGACGCGTCTGGAGATGCAATTTGTCACTCTCGACATCTAAAGCGGGCAAATATTTGAGCGGAGTTGTCGTCAAGAAGTGAGCTGGCGTCAACGCTAGTGGTTCCGATGGATCGCTAGACAAAGTCCGACACAATGGACGCGTATTCATCAACGCCTCTACTTGAGCGAGTACGGTACTTAATTCCTCGTACGAGAGAACCTGTTCCCCAATGACACTTCGCTTCCCAATTACCACCAAAATGACTAGCCGCGGGCGTATTAAACTACCATTCAATGCGATTTTCAGCTAAGACATGGGCGAATTCACTTCGATAGTACTAGGAGCGTAAGAATGCGTGTAATTCCGAAATATTGTGTCGCACTCCAACGTAATTGGTGCCGTTGTCAGAGTATAAGCGTTTCACGGGACCACGGCGAGATAAAAACTTAACGTTTAAATGCGGACATAAAACTTTGCTTACTTAAGTCACCGGTTAACTCTATGTGAACCGCACGAGTCATCATACAAACGAATAGGCAAACGTATGCCTTTGTGTAACGTATACCACGACCACGGGAGATAGTGACTCTAAATGGTCCAGCAAAATCCGTACCAGTATGTACGAAAGGTTTCACTGACTGTACAACACGACAAGAATGATGATCGGCCATCTCAGGTGCGGTGAAACGCGGGCGAAGCTTAAAACAGGGCACACATCTGTGCACTCTAGCGCGAATCAAATTGCAAGCGGAAAGTATCCGTAGTCCAGTACATTAATAAATCGGGACCAGCGTGACAATTCACCTTATGACTCGACCAAGAAGAGACTCGATTAGACAACAACCAGATAACTTACTCTTCACGTGGAACTGAGACCACAAGCGTTTGTTTTGGGTGGTTCTGAGACAGCAGCAGGGTTGAATGGAGTACTTGGCCACTCGTTAGGAGTGGTATAAATCCAAGGAGGGCCACAAAACCAGAGCGGATGATTTAGGATTTGCGTAAGTAGCAAACCACGCGAGAGACAATCAGCTGGATTGTCTGTCCCAGCGACATGGAATATATTTTCCGGTGACAATTCAGATTGAATCTTCGTCACCCTATTTGCGACAAACGTGCCCCATCGATGGGGTGAAGAGTGGGCTCAACACAGAGCAACGGTTGAGTCTGAAAAGGCTACAATTCTATTTATATTAATGTTTTAACTATAGACGTAATCAATTGAACTAACAAAAGAATAGCGCAAAATTCGAGACGAGCAAGCGAGACGATCTTACGAGGAGATACTTTTGATTTAGCGCTAATGAGAAAAACTGAAATTTTATCGCCATTTTGGACATGAAAATAAACCACTCCCCCGTAAGCCCTCTCACTGACGTCTGCGAAACCTATTACATTAACAACAGTGTCTGGTGTTATACCAACATGGCGAGGAATTTGTATCTGATCGAGCATTGGAAGCTCTTTTCTATATCGAGCCCACCACTTAGCAACGTTGTCAGGAGCGGTGTCGTCCCAATTACAGTTGGTAAGCCAAAGCTCTTTTATAAGCAGCTTTGCATACAAAACGACAGGAGCCACGAAACCCATTACATCCCATATCCGAGCTACACATGCTAGGATATTGCGTTTAGTACAAGTTGGCAGAGTTGAGCTAATTGTAAGACTCAACATATCAGTTGCGGGTGACCAACTTAAACCAAGAATCTTGTGCGAATCATTATCATCGAATTGCTTCACCGAAGTCAACCGGTGTGACGGTGGAAATGGTGGAATTGACTCTAATGCGACTTGCAAGTTGCTTGTCCATTTCACGAGATCGAATTGTCCAGATTTCATGAGACTGATTACTATGGCCCCATGGCTCTATGGCTATGGCTCTATGGCCTCTGCTTCATTTGGTACACTGTATACAAAATATTCCATGTACAATCCGTTTTCAATGGTGGCTCTTGCTTTCGGGTATGTATCACCCTCGTCAGCGGCCAACTGCTTGACGTTGCGAAGAGCGTGAAAGGGACTAGACTTAAGCCCAAAACAAACACGATTGAATTCGTAAACCTTCAAAGGTTCCTGCGGGGAAAATCTATACAGAATGCGTTGGAATTTGCGGTCACATTCCCTGATTCCAATACAAAGAAACATTTGCCGAATATCCGCAGAGAGCGCAATAGCAAACAAGCGAAACTTAACTATTATGTCAAATAAGTTGCCCTGGAGGTTTTGACCACAATACAAAATATCGTTAAGCGATATGGAAGTAGTAGTTTTGGCACTGCCATCCATAACCACACGCAGTTTAGTGGTAAGCTTATCTTCTCTAACAACTCCATGGTGCGGGATGATGTAAGACGGGTAATCACGTGTCTCTTCAGTATCAGCAGGCGCAGGTGAGATATAACCCTTATCTAAATACTCGATCACCACATCATCATAAGCTTGCTTCAACTTAGGAGACCCCTGCATCTTACGTTCCAAACAAAGAAAGCGTTTTACAGCGGAGGCATGGGAGCCACCGAGCGAAAAAAAATATCACCCTTGTAAGGGAGCGCGACATCATAACGACCATCTTTATCGCGAGTAGTCGTGCGACTATAAATCTCCTCAGTGACCTGATCTTCAGGGCTGAGTATAGGCGGGACATTGACCTCTTTAATTTCCCAAAATTTGCGGATGGTAGACTCCAGCGGTAGCTCGACGGTGCAACAGTGCGACACAGTCGAGTAACTATCTATACAAGCGGGTGCAGAGCCAACCACAACAAAACCAATAATTGTTTCCAGTGCGTGCGGAGCGGGGTACGTCGGTAGACCTTGAATTTTATGCGATAACTGGAGATGCGGGAGAATCGAAGCGCCGATCAATAGATCGATATCCCCAGGAACAGCGTAATTCTCGTCCGCTAACTGCAAGTTCTTAAACTTCGTTAGCATGGACGTGTCAACCGAGATCGTGGGCAACCGTTCCGTAATCTTATCTGCGACTAGCGAATCCATTTCAAAAGTAATATCTGGATTAAATCGTGAACTAAATATTATTTTAATCGACCCGTGAATGGCTGCCTTTAAACCAAAACCCTTTACTACTGAACGGGATAACCAATTATTAAAACTAAAACCAAGGCGTTGACAACAATCGCGAGTAATAAAATTACTCTGGGAAGCGCTATCTAATAGCGCTCGAACAGTACGCGGTTTGCCAGAGGCATCTACAAAGACAACTTGCGCGGTCGCGAGCAAAACCGTAGTGAACGCTGGACTAGTGGCAGACAGCGAACACAATGCTACGTCGCTTGCAGCAGGCTGCGCGTCACCAGCGTCGCGCGTCTGCGCGGGCTGCGGCTGCGATGGCAGCTTACTATTCTCAAAATGCAACAAAGTATGATGTCTAGCTAGACATTTGCGACAACTAACACTACTCTTACATGACGTGACCAGGTGTTTATCACTTAGACAATTAAAACACAAATTATTAGTGCGAGCAAACTTGTAACGATCATGAGGCGATAACCTTTGAAGTCCCAAACACTTATACAAGTGTGTATGGCTACACTTACACAGGGAGCAGTCAGGAATAGGGGCGGTGTTAACTATCGTATGTGCAGTCTTGACTGACTTCGATGACGGTGATCGGAGCCCGTCCTATTCGTAACCTCATGCCTCACCGATGTGCGTTGTAATACTTTAATATGATCGCGAATAAAGGATTCTAAATTGTCGAACTTATATATTTTGTTACCGCGTTGAGTCGTCTCAAATAGACGAGTAGTTTCAGAATCTAATTTCTTTAAACCGATATACTTAAACAAAAAGTCACAGAGTCACACTTTAGGTTCTTTAATGCGCAAACAGATGATGCGAAAATATTTAAAAACTTCTGTAAATTTTGATCGTTACTGTAAGAGCCATATTTCACCGGGACACCCTGGTAGCGCCACTGGTTGCGCTACCATGGTGTCCCAGTGAAATATAGCAAGACACCAAACAAGACACCAAACAGACACCAGAGCAAAGATTTTATGAATCCTATGGATAATCTAGATTGCCTACGCAGCAAACACACTCTATAGTGTTCTTTATTATCATTGCCATTACGTTCATATTGACAAGCAAACTGGGAAAAATGTACTGAAAAACACAACGAGAAAGGGTCGTTCTGTCCCTTTCTTACCCCCATTTTAACTAGGGTAACCACGATTTTACTAAATTAATTGTTATTATTTTTGACACTGCAGCATGTGATATTAATTGATGGTCTATTTTTTTTTATATCGACAGCAAAGTACCAATATCTCAAAACTGTCTGTGAAACCTGAAAACAAAAAAATCACTTCGAATTTTACTAAGGCGATTATCACATTGCCACGTTCCACGCAGCGCAGCGCGTAATTGCGTCTACCTATTAACATTGCTTGAAACTATCTCCATTTGTATAGAAAATAAGCACAGTCCAACATACCGAAAATGCATCCACGCGCGTTCATGCAGATCACACGCCTACATGAGGAGAAACATGCACACACGCGCGTGGGTGCGGGGCGGCACGCAAGGTATGACACACTGAGTCTCGTACTGTCATATGATTTGAATGAAATGAGTCAGAGCCTGCGTCAATTTACAAATTGCAAATGCAGTGCGTAAAAAAACCCGCACGATGATGCAAATCTGCATTTCCGCAAGTACGCGCGTTGGTGCGTTGACACGCACCATGCAGCGTAATGCGTGGCAGTGGGATAATCGCCTGAAACAGGCGGAAAACCCTTTTTAAATTCATAGCGGTAAATTATGATTTTTGGTACTTCACGGTCGACAAATATAATATACTAGCATTTGCTCGCGGCTTCGCCCGCGCACATAAAATATAGCCTTATGTCACTTAGGAATAAAGCAGCTTTCTATCGGTGAAAAACTTTTTGCGATCGGACCAGTACTTCCAGAGATTACCTAATATGGCTTGTTCGTCAACTCGCTTAAAAGCAATTCGCGCGAGTCCGCGCGAGTTGGGACCTTCCGATTTCACCTACTTTTTCTGTCGTCATCTCGCATAAACGTATAAAATACAGTCAAATAATAACAATTACTATAAATAACTAGCTATTGCCCGCGGATTTTTTCACGCAGGCTATACCGGTTATCTACTTAGATTTCGGGATATTATGTTAAAGGTGAGGAATGAGGCGAGTAGGATGTGGCCAATGGTACACGATAGTCACGATAGGTACCCAAATTACTTTAAAAACATTTTACGTTACTTTTGACTTTCTCATGTTACCTGCACCTGCATGGTCCTCACCTCACTAAGGCAAGTTCGGTCGGTTCCTGCATCTGATTCAGACGGAAGTAACGCTCGGGTATCACTATTGTGTGGACCACCCGGAGGACACGGTGGAGTACCCGAGGACATGGTAGAGTTGTGCCCCGCTCGGGCAGAGCACCGCTGTTTCCTCGTGGAGGCAATTTTTGGCAACAACCTTTCACGCAGGGCCCTAGTTCAGACTATGGTCCGGAGCGAGGAGGAATGGCAGTCGGTCGCCTCTTTCTGCGATGCAGTAATGTTACCGAAGAAAGAGGCCAAAGGAACATCGGCCGCCGAAATTCCGACCCCGACGACGGACCACGGTAGACGCGGGCTTGCGGACGCCGAGCAATGGGTAGTCCGGTAGAACCGACCTCAGTCGTCAACAGCGCGTAGTGATCGTCGTGCTCCTCGTAAACCGTAGGAGTCCAGATGGGCCGATGCCCGCAAGCTAGGACCCCGGCGAATTCCTGAAAAGGAAACCCGTAGTCCTAGAATGCAAAGGGCAACTGAAGGTCACAGGTTAATCGTGAAATGGAACGCATCCAAGAAAGATTTTGTTCATCGTGTGGGCGCTCTTGACTTTTTTGACACATACATGACGTATCGATACTGCATATTCACTCACTTACGTGTATTTCTAAGTCTTATTAACTAATATTTGTACGTCAACTTTGGTTGCTTATTGCTGATAATGTTGTGATTTGTTGGTAATTAATATGCAATATTATATTATTGTAATGTTGATTAATAACTTTCTCATTAACGATAAGTGTTTTATTTTAAAGTCAAGTCGAATACAATTTCTAATACATTTTTAGTGGGTAGGTACCTATGTTATACATTTTTTTTTAGTTGACTGTACATAAATACGTCAGATTTTCAAGTCTGAGCGAGTTGACGACAGAAAACTTGGACACGCGCGTATCGCTTAAGGCCCAAGCGCCCGAAAAGTGCCATAAAACAGTGATTTTCTGAAGCAGACTCCTCGCTAACGGCGTTTGAAAAAAGGTTGCTTGTAGGTCCGGCTGGTATTTTTTATTTACAGTTTTTTTTAATGAGATAATAAAAGCAAAATTATTTATACATTCTTGAAAAAAAAAAAGTTTATTTTTTCAATTTGACGTAGTCAATTTGACGAATATTACCAGAATTTTGTGATAGATTCCATTCATCATGATTTGCTCTCTATGCAAATTCTGGCATCCTGTTGCAGGTTTGTGTTGTTGAGAGGTGCAATTTAATGAGCTAGTGTTTATATAACAATAATAATAAATAATTTATTAGTTTGGTGGTGATCACTTGCTAAGCGATCTTCTGCTTGGTGAGCTTCTACATGTTTTCAATAGCGTTCATGTCTGGTGTATTGATTAACTAGGGTAAAACATTAATGTTTTTTAACCAAGTATGCAGTAACACCCCTGGTTTTGTAGCACAGTGCAGATTCGAGCATAAAAATTGACTCTTCGTCAGTTTCTAGTGCTTGCTTGTACTAGTCATGCCTCACGGTCCCTTTCACAATATGTAGACCCTTGCTTGAGAGTAAAGACCACATTATAATACTAATTGGGAATTTAGCTGTCTTCTGTTCTCTTAACACCAGTTTTTATGGAGCTATTCGCCAGAGCGTCGTCGAAAAGAAGCATTTTTTGAACGGACAAAAGAGCTTTTGTCAACCAAAACCTGAAACGTCGATTCATCGGAGAAACGTGTGCATCAGAATGGCGGGTGTAATTTCCAGATTTGCCTAAATTTATTACAGTTATTTGGTACCTTCTGTGTACCTTTACGTACCTCTTTTGAAAATCTGTGTACCTAAACCCATTCAATGATATTTAAAAAATTAGGTACACCCGCCATCCTGACGTCAGAACCGCGGGTGTACTGTTAACCAATATATATAGCCAAGCGTACTGTATAAGTAAATTTGGTACTTCTTGTGTACCTGCAGATACAAGTATTAAATAAACGAAATATTGTAACGTTACTGCCCAAAAATTAAAAGATTTTTCTTAGACGGCGTTACTATTTTATTATAATACTAACTAAAAAGTGTTTCACGCATTTGGTGTACATCTCAACTTGTACACCATGCTCAAATGGTGAACTTAGCAACTGGTGCACTTCTCATATGGCACACTTCGCAACTAGTGCACTTTGCAAAGGGAGCACTTTTTAAGATGAATGGAGATTTGGAAAAATGTCTAAAAATGAAATAATCTTGGAGGTTTCACGCATTTGGTGCACATCTCAACTTGTACACCATGCTCAAATGGTGTACGTAGCAACTGGTGCACTTCTCATATGGCACACTTCGCAACTAGTGCACTTTGCAAAGGGAGCACTTTTTAAGATGAATGGAGATTTGGAAAAATGTCTAAAAATGAAATAATCTTGGAGGTTTCACGCATTTGGTGCACATCTCAACTTGTACACCATGCTCAAATGGTGTACGTAGCAACTGGTGCACTTCTCATATGGCACTCTTCGCATCTGATGCACTTCTCAATTGGTGCACTTCTTAAGATGAGTGGAGATTTGGAAAAATGGTCTACAAATAAAAGAATCTTTGGTTTTGCGTAGGTTATTTTCTTAAAAATACAGTAGATATGACCTTCGTAATCATGTAACAAAAAGCTCTAAATGTATGATTGCAGAATGAGTCATGTAGGTACCTACGGATTAAAATCATGTCTGTAACATAAATGGATCTTTCATTAATACTATTACTTACGTTAATACCTATACTGTATAATTTTTATTACATTGATTATAGTTTTGTAACAAATTATAAGGCCGAGTTAATGCACATGAAATCAATGCGTTATTCATATTAATCATTACTTATTTCGTTATCGTTCAAATCAATTATACTACTACTTTAAAACTGTCTCTTGTTTTATTTTGATTCTGGAAACACTGACAGACAAACATTCCAATTCCATTAATCCTTCACAATTCTAAAATAGGCAATATGTTGTTTGTTTTTGTAATTATGTTTACATATAGGTTTTTTAATATTTAACTTAAGTTATCAGTACTTACGTAAATTGTTATTTTTAAAGATAAATACGTCAAAGAAAGAATATTTTTTTTCGCAGCAACGTTACAGTATTTCGTTTATTTAATACTTGTATCTGCAGGTACACAAGAGGTACCAAATTTACTTATACATTACGCTTGGCTACATGTATTGGTTAGCAGTACACCCGCGGTTCTGACATCAGGATGGCGGGTGTACCTGATTTTTAAAATATCATTGTATGGGTTTAGGTACACAGATTTTCAAAAGAGGTACGTAAAGGTACACAGAAGGTACCAAATAACTGTAATAAATTTAGGCAAATCTGGAAATTACACCCGCCATTCTGATGCACACGGAGAAACATGTCTGAAAAATTATATTATTTCATCAGATAATGATCATCAGGTAGTTTACAATGTACTGTACTATTTAAAGTCTTATTTTTAACCGACTTCAGTCTGAAACAGTCATATTTTGATATTGTTTGGCCCTGTGCAATAGTCTCTTCTTATTCACCTCGGTGAGGCGTGGTTTTTTGGTAGGCTGTTGACCTATCAACTTCTCTTTTGCTTACTCTCGAAGAATTGTCTTATCGAAAACTTCTAGGCTCTCATAGTTTGTAATCGTGGTAAGGTCTTACCTGTCAATATACATATTAGTTTTTGATTAGTTGTCTCAAATATAATGTATTAATAAAATCTTGAACTTCTTTAGAACACAATGGCTCGTAGTACGAACTAATCTATGGACACACTAGTAGAAAGGGATAGAGAGTGTTCTTGAGTCGCCACACCCAAGAATCTTTTATACTATCTGGATTGATTACGTCAACCTCAAAAATGTACTGAAGAGTACGATACAAGAACGCCCTTTTTTGAATTCTTTTTTATTTTGTTTTGTAGACTATTCCATAATGTGGGATGTCGTTAGATAGGTCTTTCAAAAATATTGCGAGTGTGTGAAAACTATTTATCAATTTAGGGATCCTATTGTGAATTATAAATATAGTTTTTACCTAATGCTAGTTTTTAATTGAACCTTGTTGAGTTAACAGATGAAAACTAGTTTATTTATTTATTTCCACACTGATAAGGTTGGGCTGACAGTTTTGTACCAACTTTATGGTTATATATTTTGTATATTTAATTGGCTATTATTGGACTTATGAACTGATGCGGTTAACTTCGTCAAATGATACTTTTTGACTGTGTAGTAGAACGTAGATGAGTATATAGACTATGAATACGAATACAGAGACTTCTTGATAAAAACACTAAAATCCCTATAGATATACGCACATACATAATCAGCCTTTTTAATGTTCCCACTGCTGGAACTTAGGCCTCCTCTCTAGGAGAGGGAAACGAGCGAAACGGCCCGTGCTTCTCAGAACGCGGACGCGTTTAGCGCGGACTGAGGCTTGGAAGTGGTGGGTTCAATGAAAAATGTATGAAGATTTTTTTAGAGTGGTTTTATTTTGGTCATAAATCATAAAGTTATTTATGTAAGTTCAAAATAATTAGCTATAGGTGTAGAAGACTATATAAGCTGTGGTATTTTATGATATTTAAGCTAAAAATGGATTTAGCTTACGCGACCTATTCAAACTCTTGTGTTTTGTAATTTTCTTGATTAGTGCGTTGGTAAAATTGTATTTAACTATATGAAAATTTTATACAAAACCATAATATTTTTTTTGTGCCATCCTAGAGATGAATATGTATATTGTCTTTTATTTGATGCCGTGACATCCTCATAGTTATGATTCTTGGTGCATTATAATGGTACCCGAAAAACCGAGATATTTGTCTAAAACGGTCAAAGCGTCCTTAATAACATCTTGAACTTCTTTAGAACAGTATGTCTCGTAGTACGAACTAGTCTATACACACTAGTAGAAAGGGATAAAGATTCATGTATGGTACTTCTTTATTACATCTTTGAGGTTGTCGTAATCAATCCAGATTGTATTGTACAAGATTCTTGGTTCACTGTCACTGACGTTTGACAGTTGGTTAATTATGGTTTTCAAAGGTTAGATTTCCATCTTATTACATACTCTTTGGTGGGGGGCGTGACTGGCGGCCGGACTGGTGTCCGCACTGGTTGCGCCACCAAATTGGTTGCGCTACCGAACAGACACCAGGTGAGTAACGCTCTATAGAGCTCTATACATTTTACTGGTGGCGCAACCAGTTGCGCTACCAGTGGTGTCCCGGTGAAATATGGCCCTTAAGTCTGTAACAAAATGTAACCAGTAGCGCCATCTATGATCTTATGTATACTTGTCTTATGTGTACTTTGAATAAAAGTTCAGTTGTTGTCCGGCTACCTGTGTATCATTATAGGTTATGGGCCGTAAGCACACTTTTAGTGAATTTTTTGGTAGAAATATAGTGCAAAATGTCGTCAAGTCTTATTACAAGCATTGATAAGCTTAAAGGCAGAGAAAATTATGAAGATTAGGCGTTTGCCGTGGAGAACTACCTGGTATTGGAAGGTCTGCAACAATGCATCAACGCCGGCGGAGATCCAAACGACGCCAAAGCAAAAGCCAAGATAGTTTTAACTATAGATCCCAGTTTATTTGTGCATATATTTATTTATTTTATTTATTTAATTTATTTAAAAAACTTCATGCAACACAAAGGTACAAAGGCGGACTTAATGCCTTAGGCATTCTCTACCAGTCAACCTAGGGTGGTGAAGAGAAAACATGGCAGGTGCATAAAAAAAAAATGAATAGTTTGATAAGAAAACAAGTGTACAAATATTTATATAATAAACATACTTAAATATTCAATATAATATAAACCTACATACATACAAATATATATAATTTATATAAGGTAACGAAAGGATTTTTGAGACTACTCCGCTATTTCTGTTGAAAATGAAGCCGCAACTTCCGCTTAAATGCATACCGACTGGTGGCCGTCCTGATGTCAAGAGGAAGCGCATTCCACAGAAGAATAGACTGTATATGAAAGGAAGAATGGACAAAATCAGAAGAATGAGAAGGACAAAGAAGAAGAAGGTTATTGGAAGAACGCAGATTCTTGGCATGGGAAGAACATAGAAATTGAAAGTTTGATATAAGATAAGAAGGAGGGGTGGGAGAATTCAGCAGAGAGAAAAGTGTAGTCAATGCGCGCAAACTTCTTCTCTGGCGTATAGGCATCCATTTAAGTTCAGTTCTGTAACTTGAAATATGGTCATATTTCCTCAAATTAAATATAAACCGGATGCAGTTATTGAGGAGTCTGTCAAGCTTGTCTAGCAACACCGTATTCAGGTCAAAGTAGCACACGTCACCATAGTCGATTATAGGGAAAATTAAAGTCTGCACAAGCATTGTCTTTGTCTTCGCAGGCAGAAAGTTCCTCAGACGATACAGATACCGCAAAGTCCCGTTGACTCTTTGGCAGACACTTGAAACTTGACTTTGCCAGCCAAGCGTCGAGTCAAGATGCAAACCGAGATCCTTTACGCTAGGATTGATGGGGATGACGGCACCGTTAAAAACAATTGGAGGAAGAGTGTTAACCACCACTCTACCCATCATGCGCGGGCTACCAATAATAATAGCCTGACACTTTGCGGGGTTTACGGACACCCCAAAGCTATCAGACCAACCCTTGATAGCTTCCAAATCTCGGTTTACATCCTCTATAGCGTCTGACAAACTCTCCACCCGCGCAGCCGCATATAATTGTAGATCATCGGCATAAAGATGATACGAACACCGAAGACAGAGAGTTATAAAATTTATGAAGATGGAGAATAGCAAGGGAGAAAGAATACCGTCTTGGGGAACACCAGATTCTAGATCACGCCAACTCGACGAATTCTCGTCAACGCGAACCGACTGCTGACGTCCCCGAAGATAAGAAGAGAACCATTCCAGCGCCTCGGACGAAACCATAAGATGGGAAAGGATAGATAGGAGAATATCGTGACTGACAGCATTAAAGGCAATTGAGAAATCTATTAGAACCAAAACGGTAACCTTGGTTTCCTCCATAGCTTCCCTAATGTCACCAGTCACTTTAAGGAGAGCAGAGGAGGTACTATGACCAGGCCTGAATCCAGATTGAAATGAGCTAACAAGGTTGTTACGGTGAACAAATCCTGATAACTGCTTATGGACGCAGGCCTCAAGTACTTTGGACAGGAAAGGAAGAATAGAAATTGGGCGGAAATGGTTAGGCAGAGAGGGATTAGAGATTTTAGGAAGTGGACGCACGTAAGCCATACGCCACAGGGATGGGAATTGTCCGGAATCAAGGGAAAAATTTATTATATGGGTAATCGGAGGAAGAAGAAATTCGAGGATTAAGGTAATCATGTAACGACTAATTTCGTCATGACCCACAGCCTTGGACTTTATGGATAGGATAATATTTTTGACTTCATCCAAGGTGGCCGGGGAAAAGCGGAACTCTTCAATGATAGGACTTGGTAGGCTAGTAATGAAATCAACCGTCTGAGACAGCATTTGCGAATCCAAATGACAGGTGGTAGTGAAATGACGGTTGATATCATCCAGTGCGATAGTCTTAGGAAGATCCACATGACGTGGTCTGCCGATACCGAGAGTTCCGAGGAATTTCCAGATATCGGCAGCAGAAGAAGAAGATATGTTTTCAAGAATGTGGCGGCGTTTAGCGTTGCGTATCATCTGATTACACCGATTTCTTGCAGTCCTAAAAAGGTCTCTATTTTCGACACTGCGATCCTTTTTGAATTTTCGAAAGGCACGATCCCTCCGCCTCATCGCCATGCGAATTCCTGTCGTCATCCACGGGGCCGGTGGACGCTTAAGCTTCACACTCATGACAGGAGCGTGTCTATCATAGAGGGCAAGGACCGTCTGATTAAAAATATGCAGCTTATCGTCCACAGATGTTGCCATTGCAAGGTGTTCCCAATCGAGTTGCGACGCATCCTGTTGAAGTTTCTCAACATCCATGCGAGCAAAACAACGCATGCGCAAGACTTTAGGGGGAAATATATAATAATATAAAAAGTGAAATAACTGCAATGGGGCTATGGCAAAAGCTGAAGAAGCTATTTGATGATAATGGCTACACGAGACGCGGGCTGCTTCGGAACCTCATATCTATTCGTCGAGAAAATTGTGAAACAATGACTCAATATGTGACTTCGCTGCTAGAAACAAGTCAACGATTAAATAATACGGGTTTTAAAATCAGTGACGAGTGGATCGGCTCTTTATTACTGGCCGGATTGCCTGAAAAGTTTGAACCCATGATCATGGCAGTGGAACACTCGGGCATTGAGTTAACAGCCGACGCCATTAAATCGAAATTACTCGACATGGAAGACAATAGTGAGGTTGGTACTAGTTCAACACAGAGTGCATTCGCGTCGAAAGGTCGGCAAAACAAGAACAAAAACCAAACGCATAAGCATAGACAAACGTCAACTTCATCACAAAATGACAGAACTAATGTCAAGTGTTACAAATGTAAACAATATGGCCATTTTATGAACAAATGTAAAAATACTCCAACAGGAAAAGAATCTAATGCATTCAGTGCTGTATTTCTTAGTGGTAACTTCAAAGAAACGGATTGGTATGTTGATAGCGGTGCCAGCTGTCATCTAACTTTGAAAAAAGACTGGTTGGTGAACACAACAAATCAACACCAAGTGCAAGAGATAATCATCGCCAATAAAACTAAAATTCCTGTTGAAGGTAGAGGAGATGTACAAATATACACAGTGGTTGGAGATACCGAATACGAGAACACAGTGATGGAAGTATTATATGTGCTAAATTTAGCTACGAACTTAACAACGCTTGTTATCTTTCAGCAAGTTAATTAGCAAAGGAAAAAAAGTGACATTTGATGAGAAACACTGTCATATTTATAACCAAAAAAGTGAGCTGGTAGCTACAGCAGATTTAGTTGGAGGTGTATATAAGTTGAGAATCAAACAAGTAGATTGTTTGTTGACTTCAGTGTCCGGAAGCGTGTGGCATAGAAGATTTGGTCACCTAAACAGCAAAGATCTTAATTTGATGAAAGATGGTGCTATAAAAGGCATGTCATTCTTGGACAAGGCCCAGGTCAGTAAAACAAACTGCATAGTGTGCTGCGAGGGGAAGCAAGCCAGGTTGCCATTCAATCATGTTGGTAACAGAGGCAAGGAACTTCTTGAGGTGGTTCATGCAGATCATATTTGTGGGCCTATGGAAGCCAGATCTATTGGAGGCAAGAAATATTTCCTATTATTTGTCGACGACCACAGTCGAATGGCTTTTGTATATTTCTTGAAGACAAAAGATGAAGTATTCTCACAGTTTAAGGCATTCAAGACACTAGTAGAAAATCAGACTGGTAAGAAGCTAAAAGTGTTAAGAACTGATAATGGTAAGGAATTCTGCTATATGGAATTTGATAAATTCTTGGAGGTTGCTGGAATCATACATCAAAAAACTTGTCCTTACACACCGGAACAAAATGGCTTGTGCGAGCGTTTTAACCGAACAGTGGTAGAAAAGGCTAGGTGTTTATTATTTGATGCAGGATTGCCTAAGCGTTTCTGGGCAGAAGCAGTTAACACTGCAGTTTATCTGCGAAACAGGTCAATCGCATCGGGATTAAATAATGAAACACCCATGGAAATTTGGACCGGAGCTAAACCAGATGTTAGTAATCTACGTATCTTTGAGAGTAAGGCCATGGTACACATACCAAAAGAAAAACGGTTGAAAATGGACAAAAAAGCAGCTCAGTATATTCTTGTTGGGTACTCAGATAATGTAAAAGGTTACCGAGTGTACAATCCCAACAATGACACAATAATCATTGCAAGAGATATTGTTGTGATTGAGGAGGGGATTGAACAGAAGCAAGATATACACATCGACATTAGTAAAGATAATTATGACATTTTTCCAATGAAAAATGAAAGGTAAGAATGTACCCAAGAAGTGGGGGATACGAAATACAACATAACATTGGAAGATCAGAATAAATGTGAAAGTCCCGAGAAGGAGGACTTCGAGGATTGCAAGGAAGAGATGACAGGGCCTGAAGTCCTGAACCAGAAGAGCCTCGCCAAGATCACGAGTTTCAACCAAGACTTCCTGCCGAGCTTCCAATGGAGCTGCCAACTAAGCGTACTCGCAGAGAACCTGATTGGTATAGAGCTAATTATGTGTGTAGTGGTGTAAATAATGACATATGTGCTAGTGAAATAACAATAGATGAAGCGTTGAATGGACCAGAAAGTGAACAGTGGAAATCGGCAATGCAAAGTGAATTTAAATCATTCCAGGAAAATGATGCCTGGGAATTAGTTGATATTCCAGCAAACGCCACAATTGTACAATGTAAGTGGGTTTTTAAACGCAAATTAGATGGTGAAAATAAAGTTAGGTACAGAGCCAGATTAGTCGCTAAAGGGTTCACCCAAAGATCAGGCATTGATTTTGATGAATGTTTTTCACCTGTTGTCAGACACTCAACTTTAAGATTGCTATACGCATTAGCACTTCAGCTTAATTTAGATATACATCACTTAGATGTGAGTACTGCATTTTTGAATGGTTACTTAAATGAAAAAGTTTATATGATAAAACCAATAGGTTTTCAGGATAATAATGATAATGTAAACAAGGTCTTGAAATTGAAACGTGCTATTTATGGCCTAAAACAATCAAGCAGGGCATGGTATCAAAGGGTTGATGAATTGTTACAATCCTTGGGTTACAAAAAATCTAAACTTGAACCATGTTTGTTTACAAGAATAGATAACAATGTAAAGATAATTATAGCATTATATGTCGATGACTTTTTTGTATTTTCAGATAGTGAACAAGAAACTAGTTTGTTAAAAGAAAGTTTGTCATCTGAGTTTAAAATTAAAGATTTAGGATGTGTCCAAAATTGTTTAGGAATGAGAGTAATTGTAGACAAAAAGAATGGTACTATAACTTTAGACCAAGAAAATTATATCGAGGAGTTATTGTTAAAATTCAATATTTCAGATTGTAAGTCTGCAGAGACACCATTAGAACCTAAACTCAATTTGGCTAAAAGTGAGAATTGTGATAAAAAGTTACCTTATCAGCAATTAATTGGTTCACTTATGTATATAGCTGTACTCACTCGTCCTGATATTGTTTTTTCTGTTAACTTCTTAAGCCAGTTTAATAACTGTTACAATGAGGAACATTGGACCTATGCTAAAAGAGTACTAAAGTACTTAAAGAAAACTAAATCTTTCTGTTTAAAATTTTCAGCTAGTGGTAATAATAAATTAGAAGGTTTTGTAGATGCAGACTGGGCAAGCAATACCATAGATAGAAGATCCTATACTGGATATTTTTTTAGACTTTCAGATGGTGCAATATCTTGGGAAAAAAAGAAGCAAAACACTGTAGCATTATCTAGTACGGAAACTGAATATATGGGCATATCTGAAAGCTGCAAAGAAGCAGTGTATTTGCAAAATTTGTTATTTGAATTGACTAATGAAGCTTATCCCATACCAATATATAATGACAATCAGTCAGCCCATAAGTTATCAGCCAATCCCATTTATCATAAAAGATCCAAACACATAGATGTGCGGTATCATTTTTGTAGAGAGAAAATTGCTAGTAAAGTTGTGAAACTTAAATACTTATCTACCTCAGAGATGCCTGCAGATCTTCTAACTAAGGGTTTATGCAAAATTAAGCACTACAATTTTTTGGAAATGTTTGGTTTATTTGATAAGAAATAATATTGATTTTGGTTTGTTACAAAATAATAATATATAGATCTAAACTGATATTTTTTAAGTTTAGTATGGTAATTGTAGGAACCTAATATTTTGTTAAGTGGGGGTGTTAAGTCTGTAACAAAATGTAACCAGTAGCGCCATCTAAGATCTTATGTATACTTGTCTTATGTGTACTCTGAATAAAAGTTCAGTTGTTGTCCGGCTACCTGTGTATCATTATAGTTACAAACCGTAAAACCTTTTATTTCGTATAATTGATCTAAGTATGCGGTTGCTACTAAAAGTTTAACTTCATATTTGGTTTTTAAAGTGTCCAAAATTAAAGTATAATTTTCGGCACTAAAGGTGATTCCAACACAGGCAAAAATATATAAAAATACTTGTAAGGCAGCTAAGGCCTTATAAATTAGCAACAAAGTTAAATCAGCTGATAATAAAATAAAAACGGTTTGGAAAATTATAAATAATGAAACTAATTATTTAACAACACATTGAAGACACATCATGGTCTTGTTAGTGATAATAAATTAGTTGCAGAAGAATTTGTAAATTTCTTTGCCAGTATACCAATTAAAACTACTGAAGCCCTAAATTCGTCCCCATCGCATGCTTTTGATTTGTTGCAGGCGAATGTTGCAGCCTGCTCGACTGAATTTAATTTTAAGCATATAAACCCCATAACAGTAATAAAAGCTTTTAAACAAATCAAGGTTAAAATGACAGAAGATCTATGGGGTATGATATCAAAGTTTGTACTTAATTATTGAGACTGAAGCGCCGTACTTAGCGTTATTATTTAATTTGTGTATAGATAGGAGTCTTTCCGGATCTAATGAAATATAGTAAAGTGATACCACTTTTTAAATCCGGAGACAGTAAAGACACTAATAATTATCGGCCGGTGTCCGTGTTGCCGGTTTTTAACAAGATATTTGAAAAGGTTATGTTAAATCAAATGCTTAATCATTTTAACACCAATAACATCTTACACGATAAACAGTTTGGTTTCACCAAAGGACGTTGTATAACTGACTGGGAGGAGGCACAAGATGCTATAGGCATCTTCTGCGACCTGTCTAAGGCGTTTGATTGTGTGGTTTATGAAACATTACTCCTGAAACTGGAGCATTACGGACTAGGCATAACAGCGTTAAGCTTATTAAAATCGTATTTGAATGACAGACAGCAACTAGTTCAAATAAATGGTGTCAATTCGTCGGGATTAAATGTGAAAATGGGGGTACACCAAGGTTCAATTTTAGGTCCTTTTTTATTTTTAGTTTATATAAATGATTTACCCTATTTGTTGAAAAATAAACTTAATATTACGGCTTTAGCCTTACCGGTCAATTTTTTTACGAGATAATATAATCTATCATGATCTGTCAGCGATGTGTTCTTATGTATTATATTTTCGAAACTGTCTATAAATAAATTCAAATTTTGAATGTCTCCATTAAATTCGGGTATTTGAATTGGCGGCAATCGCAGACGTTCGCAGAGAGGATTGGATGAACCGCTCGCAAATGGAGGGTTCTCCAAGCTCCTAGCGATACATTTGATTCGACAATACAAATCATCAAAGGAAGACAATGCATGATAACTTACGCAGTAATCAGGATTTAACTCCAACTCCAAAACATTTATCTTATTAATTATGGATTCAAAATCAGCGCGTAAACTATCTAAGATTTCCATCGAACACAAGAACGCATCTCTAATCGCTAGATCCGAGGTTTCTATAGCGTTATCACAAATTGATTGTACACGTGAGAATAACGCGTCCCTTTTTGCGTATAAAAGTTTCAACTGAACTTTATTATCAGTACCAACCTTACTACCTTTATGAGACATCTTGATTTATTATAATATTCGCTATTTTGTTTTTATTAAACTTATATTAAACTATTTTGCCTAAACTATTCAAAAACACACAGTAATGAAATAAAGTAAGCGATGGATAACTGACTGTGTTGCGGTAATTTAAATCAGCAACTTTGCTTGTTTACACGTAGGTAAATTAAATTAGTGTCTATACGAACGGTGAACGAACGGAGCAACACGGAACAATGAGCGAGCACAGATAGCTATGGACTAGACAGCTCAGATGAGTATTATCCATCATTGCTAACCAAATAAATATCATTCATGTCGTTCATCCGTTCAAAATAATCTATGGTTCAATCGTAGTTGAAAGTTTGAAACGAAACGAACAAGTACCTACTTGTACAAGATTGAACGGGTATATTTGTTTTGCGTCTACCTACATACAATTTGTAGGGCTTCGGAATGAATTTTAACAAAAAATGCGAATGTTTTATATTCACGTTGGTAGCTATCTACGTAAATATATGCGGTGCGGTCGACGTCGTACCGAAAACGATCACTATACGAACAAATAACGTATAGTTCTGTAAAAGCCTAAATACCTAGATGCGGTTTATCTACTATTGTAACTAGGTAAAAGGTGCTTTGCGTTTATTCCCTATGGAATAAAATACTAAAATGATATTACTAGAAAATTATTCACGATCTGGCTCGAAGGACCAAAAGAAAATGGTGGCGCCAATTTGTCACCAAGTGCATAAGATTTTTAATGGACTGTAGTTTTGCGGGCTAACTAAATCTGTTATGTACTTGACACCTTGCAATTCATGAGGGGTACAAATGGAGCCGTTTCAGGATTAGGGAAAGAACAGAAGAAACAGCTCAAAGAAGGAATGCACTGACCTTTCGAACTTTGAGACTTCCACGTGGTGCAGCCGGTGATTCTGGGTCTTCCGTAACTCCTGAGTTCAGCGTCGAGTAGAATTGATAGAAATAACACAGCACGGTTCACAAGCACAATGCGGCAGCGGTCCCGGCAAAAAGCGGCTAGAGTACAACAATATTCAATTTTTTCAGTAAAAAAATGCGCGGCACAACGTCTTTTCGTAGCGAGGGATTTCAACCGACTTTTTTTTGTTTCCGTCTCTCTTTAGGTAGTGCGGGAAAAAAGGACAGAAGATAGGAAGGTTGCAAGGTGTCATTTTGACAAAAACGCAGAACTATTTCTTTATATGCGGATAAATTCGGAACTAATTTACGCGGCAATTACAAACTGTTATTGGCGCAACCACAAAGGTTTATTTTTATTTTTGTATAGCTTACTTCTATAAGGTGAATGTGAGAACACTGTAGACTTCGCGGATTCATGAACTACAATTTTTATTGTGCTTTTAAGTACAAAGCTGACTGGTCTGTATTGTCCTCTCATATCTATTATTATTGTAATATGGAATTATTGTAGAAACAATCATTTTTAGGGTTCTGTACCTCAAATGGAAAAAACGGAACCCTTATAGGATCACTTTGTTGTCGTCCGTCTGTCTGTCAAGACCCTTTATCTCGAGAACGCGTAAAGGTATCGAGTTGAAATATAAAACCATATACTCAGGTCTACGATCCCTTCAAGCTGTGAAAAAATCAAACTTCTAAGCTAACGAATAAAAAAGATACTTCTGTTTATGTCGCAAAAAAACGTATATTTTGATACTCTCAAAGATCGAAATTCATAGGGTACTTCCCGTTGACCCAAAATCCTGAAATTTGGCACAAAGCAAGGTCTTACAGCACAGGTATAGGAAAAAATCTGAAAACAGTAAATTTGTTGTTGGCTAGGTCAAAAAAAAATAATTGCCATTTGGAAAAATTTCGAGACTCCATTCGGGAATTGTAGTTTGCACGGAACCCTCAGTGCGCGAGTCCGACTCGCGCTTGCCCATTTTTTTTTAAATGTTACTCTTCATGGAGTTTCTTGCCGGTTCTTCTCCATAGGAATAGACCAATTTGGAACCGTGCACTAGAGTCTGACGTTTTATAAGTGCCCATGTAGGCCTATGTGAAATAAATAATTTTATTAAGTTCATTCATTGTGCGTGTAGTTAAGGAGTGGAATTCACTGCCGGAGCCTGATTTCCAGATAGCTACAACCTAGAGGTCTTTTAGTCAGGAGTGAATAGGTTACTTCTAGACAACCGTGCTCCATCGTCGATCACATCACAACACAGCTTACCATCAGGTGAGATAGTGGTCAAACGCGAGCCTATCAACTTGATTAATAATAATAATAATTATGATGATGAACAACTACCGGAAATATATTGTGAAGGACGGTACGGTTGACATCTGTCGGTCATGCCACCGGCCTGGAGAATCAATCCGACGAATTATTTCTGGATGTTCTCATTTAGCTAACGGAGACTATTTGCACAGACATAACCTTGTAGCCAGGATTATCCATCAGCAACTTACTCTTAAATACGATCTTGTTGAATCAGAAGTACCGTACTATAGGTATATGCCCGACCCAGTTCTCGAGAATGGCAGCGTCACATTGTATTGGGATCGATCTATCATCACTGACAGGACTATTGTTGCCAATAAGCCTGACGTAGTGGTGATAGATCGACTAGAGCGTCGCACAATGATTGTTGATATAGCGGTCCCTCATGACGAGAACCTCGTGAAAGCTGAGAAGCTCGTGAAAGATAAACAAACTAAATATTTTGACTTGGCTAGCGAAGTTGTCGACATGTGGGAAGTGGATAGAGCAATCATTCTGCCGATAGTCGTGACGGCGAATGGCTTAATAGCCAAGAGAGATTGAATGAGGGAGTGTCAATTTTCACGCCTCGACCACTGCAGGAACCCTTAGGAGAAATTAGGATTCGTAGTGCGATTCCTGTGTATTGTAGCGGCGGGTTTATAGACGGTGAACAATTGTTAGTTTGTAGTCCAATAAGAAGCGGCCTAAGTGGACTTAGCGTCATGTTCCACGCGCGCCTCAAAGAGATTTCAGCAAAAGCCCGTTAGGGTCAATAGATTTTATTTTATTGATTGAATGTCACAACTTTGCTAACTCTACCCGTGGAGATTGCGAATTCAAAGACAGCGTTTGACCATCAATATATACCACACCAAAAATGGCTGAATGAACGGATAATTTAAATACCCAAAAATGATGAATGGTGGTTGCGAATTGTCATGTGACTTGACACGCCTGGGTTGTCTCCAAGTGACGATTGGAGGGGTTTGAGGATTTTTTCTCCCTCGCGGTTTCAGCCACCTTGCTCACCGTAGTAGGTGACTGCTTTCCATTCCCTCTGGCCCCGAATCATAACTTAAACCAGAGCCAGATGTGAGAGGTCGTCGTCGCCGATCGCCTACACGAGAGCAGACTTTCACCGTAAGGTTCACCGTATCCTCCGGCTAATTCGCACAATGGTGACACCCGAACGTCACTTCCGCACGAATTCGGTGCAGGAATCTCCCGAACTGACCGTGTTCGGTGAAGGAGTTCACATCGGCGTCGGGTCGACAGTGCATATCGTGGTCGATCAAATTTCGTGTCTGCCTTCTTGCTGGCCTACCACCGTGGGATCTGGAGGCAACAGTCCTTGCACACATGCACGATTTGCGCGTGGAGATACAACGACGGGGCGAAAGTCAGCTGCCGCAACAGGTCACGGCATGGCGAACTGAGCTCCGGCGGGATCTCATAGTGAAATTCGTCCGAGCGCGCGCGCGCTGTTCGCACGCGTTCTGTGTCTCCTCCTAGTGTCGTTCGCTGCACGTTGTCGTTAAGTGATACCCTACGTCACCGAGTTAGTAATTGTTAGTGATGGGAAAGACACTTATCGATACCACAAAACATCGACTTATTCTCTGCGCTCGCCATGGAGCAATTTATAACACGTTCCAACTCAGTGGGAAAACGCCCACTGGAAAGTCCCTCTGCTACAAGTGAGTGGAAAATCCCAAAGTTCAGTCTACCTGCTGCCGAACAAAACAAGCCTGTTCCGGTCAAAACGTCCAATCAATTCAGTGTTCTTCGATCCGTCAAAACTCAGGAAACAGATGTCCTCGCTGCGCGTCTCAAGGCAGCTTCTACTCCAAAGAAGAAATCAGGCCATATTCCGCCTATTATCTTACAAATGAAATCCGAATGGACACATAATAATATCAAGGATCTCGTCTTGAAGCATACCAAAAACTTTGATCTACAATACAGAGGTAACAACAAAATTGTAATTTCTTGCTATAGCCCAGAAAGCCACCAAGCAGTGAAAGAAGGTTTCCAAGCGGATGGTCTTGCATTCCATACATTCCCAAGGAAGGATGAGAAAACATACAAAGCGGTAATCTTTGGTCTACCTGTCTACACTGAAGATAGCTTAACAGAAGAACTCGAGATTCTGGGCTACAAAGATGTGAAAGTTCGTAGGATGAAACTACCTGCTGATAACAAAGGCAATGATTTTTGTCCACCCATTCTTGTGCAGCTTCCAGCTGGCAGTGATTTTTCTAAATTCCTGAAAATCAGATACATCAGCAACTGTGTGGTTCAAGTACAAAAGTATCAAGCAAGGAACCCGTATGGTACACAATGTTTTAGATGCCAAGGCTTTGGCCATTCTTCAATGAACTGCAATTTATCTCCACGCTGTGTAAAGTGTATTGAATCTCACCCTACATCCGAATGTCCCAAGAAAGACAGAACCAGCCCGGCACAGTACTGTAACTGCAAAGATAGCCATCCTGCCAACTTTCGGCAGTGTATCGAGAGACAAAAATACCTAAAACTTGTACAGGCGCGCCAAGATCAAATAAAAGCCATTCGAGATGCTAAAACTAGCCCAACAATTAGAAATGTTGATGGGCGAAGCTGGAACTCTGTCGCTGCAAACAAAACGGAATCAAGCACCACTGGAGCTCAATCACAAATTGGTACTCAAGATCAGGCTACAGTCGACATGTTAGCAATTCTTATGACTATAAAATCCATCAAAAATCAGTTTGTTACTTGCAACAGCATGATGGATAAGGTAATATTAATCCTGACCCACCTTGGAAAGTATGTTTAATGGTAACTATTTGAGTATTATGTACTGGAATGCCGATGGCATTCGCACTAAACTTACTGAATTGTTAGATTTGTTAGGCGATATGTCTATAGATGTTGTGGCGTTGTGCGAAACTAGGATTTCCGCTCGTCATAAGCTTGAAACACCTGGCTACAATTGTTATCGGCTTGACAAAAAGACTGATGGCCGTGGGCAGGGGGTGGCACTGTTGGTCCGTAGTGATATACTGCATACTCTGGTTTCTGTTCCTAGCACGTATAATTTAGAATGCATAGACATCCAGGTAGTTACTCCAGATCAAAATTTAACTATCTACTCCGCTTACCAATCACCAAATCTACCTATATTAAAAAGTGATCTAGATTCTCTAGTTAAAAACGCAAATCACAAGACTCTTATAATGGGCGACCTTAACGCCAAGCATCCTTACTGGAACTGCACCATATCTAACTCACATGGCAAAATTCTCTTCGATCACAAGCTGACTAATGATTATGAGATACTAGCACCTTCTTCTCCTACCCTAGTTCATTACCACAGCTCTCATGAACCCTCAACTCCAGACCTAGTAATAGCTATTAATATTCATGAAGTAAGCGATCCACAGGTTCTGACCAGCCTTTCATCAAACCACCTGCCACTTTACTGTAGGTGGTAAGTATAGCATAAAATCTCAGACAGTATTCAACTTTGCCAAAGCAGACTGGGGACGTTACAGATCCCATCTAGATGAAAACATCACGCTATCCAGTAAAGTACTTGACTCAATACCTAGTATTGACGCTGCTGTAAATCATTTTACTGAAAGCGTAGTAGATGCACGTAAGGCAAGTGTTCCTACCGTCGAATTAAATAGGGGTCGCTTAAAACTACCAAGACGTATCAAAAACCAAATCAAACGCAAACATTATATCCGGAGAAAGGCGCTGAATGAGCACAACCCTTCCCTCAGAAGACAACTATTCTCTACTGTTAAGCAGCTAGTTCATTCAATTAAAGCCGGTATCCAAACTTTGAATGACAGTATATGGAATGACAAGCTAACAAAAGTCGATAACCCTAGTAACGATGTCTGGCGCTTGGCTCGATCAATCAACCAAAACCCCAGTACGATTCCTCCCCTAAAAATCCGTGGTGATCAAATGACCTCCTCAGTCTCGGAACAGTGTGAAGCTCTTGCCGATGCATTTGCCGATAATATGAGTCTTACTAACCAATGGATAAGTGATCTTGAAACCGAGGTCGCGGTCAAAGAATCCATGGTAGCATTAAACTCCGCAGATACAAGCAGTTACCCGTCTCTTACTAGACCTAAGGAAATTATGAAACTCATACGCAAATTAAAACCTCGCAAGGCTCCTGGTTTGGACGGCCTCAATAACCAGTTGCTTAAAAACCTATCTCAAAAGGCCTTGGTCTACCTTACAAAAATATTTAATGGTTGTCTGAGAATAGGCTACTTTCCAATATGCTGGAAAACTGCTAAAATTATTGCGCTCAAAAAACCTGGCAAGGATGGAAGCATCCCTACAAACTATCGTCCTATAAGCTTACTCCCATGCCTGAGTAAGTTATTTGAGGCCCTCATACTTACTCGTCTTCTAAAAGCCACCGAAATGCTCTTGCTACCGGAGCAATTTGGATTTCGTAAGGCGCACTCCACCACCCAACAGTTGGCTAGGATATCAAAACACATAGCACATAATCTGGATGAAGGCAAATCGACAGGAATGGTGTTGTTAGATGTCGAAAAAGCGTTTGACATTGTCTGGTATGAAGGTCTGCTTCACAAGCTTATTGTCAATAAAGTTCCTCTCACAGTCGTTAAGATCGTTCAGAACTACCTAGTCAATCGCCATTTCAAGGTTTTTATAGGTGAACACTGTTCTAATGCTAAATCCGTGCCAGCCGGTATACCACAAGGCTCAAATTTGGGACCATTTCTTTTCATTTTGTATCTCAATGATATCCCGAAACAACCTAGAACTCATCTCGCAATATATGCTGACGACACTGCATCGTATACTTCCTCTGAAGATGTCGACCTAATAATTGAACGGCTTCAACTGGCACTAAGTCTTCTTGACACCTTTTTCACTAGATGGAAACTAAAGTTAAACTCAAGTAAAACAGAAGCCATTCTTTTCACGCGAAAACGATGTTTACCTTATAGACTTATTAATTTTAAATCATTTTCCATACCATGGAGTCGTTCAGTAAAATATCTAGGTGTAGTTCTAGATAATAAAATGACCTGGAATGAAAACACTGATGCACTTCGCGAAAAGGGTCTGAAGGCTATAAATGCTCTAAAACCTATTTTAAATAGAAAATCAAAGCTGAGCGCTACTACAAAATTACGTATTTATACTACCCTCGTTAGACCATGTTTGACTTATGCAGCACCAGTCTGGAGTTGTCTGACTGACAAAAACTACAATAAATTGCAAATTGTTCAGAATAAGGCAATTAAAACTTCATTTAACACTGCTTTCCGAACAAACTTAAAACGACTGCATGAGCAAATTAAATTTCCCTTTATTAAAAATTTCATTTTAAAATCAGCGCGTAAATTCTATTTATTTAAAATTCCCAAACACTACAATCCTTTAGTTCCATCCATAGGTAAAAGAAGATCAAATAATTTGCCGTATTTAAAAACATATAATCGATATCGTTTACCACATCACTATTTCCTAGGTGAATAACAATATGAACGTACCACCGGACCGGCCGGGCTACCCTCACCTGGCCACCATAACTATTATAAAAACAAATTACCCACAATTTAGATAGACTATTATAATAATTAATGTAATCTGTTAGTAACATTATTTATTCTGTGATCGAGTCGCATTACTTTGTGAAAATTAAATAGTGCAGTTATAGTGCAAATAAGTCCGTGCTAAGACTTCTTTGTGTTTCATAGTAATACTCTGTTCCATATGAACTTGTCAAACACAATAGTCAACAACAATGTTAATGTGAAATGTTTGTAAAGGTAAGTGTTTAACCTATAAACCAATTACATTTAAGGTTGTAAACAATTAGAATAAGATCTTATTGTATGCATTTTTCAAATTTTATGAAAATAAAGACCTAAAAATCAAATCAAAAATCAATCATAGTGAAATGGCGTCAGCGACCCCTCTTTGAGGAGTGGCTGGAAAGACCTCACGGCGTCCTCACCTTCCACATGACGCAGGTTCTCACTGGACATGGCACGTTCGGGAAGTTCCTGCACCAGATCTGTGCGGAAGTGACGCCCAGGTTTCGCCACTGTGCGGAACGCCCGGAGGACACGGTGGAGCACACAGTAGAGGTGTGCCCCGCTTGGGCAGAGCATCGCCGTGCATTCGTGAAGGCGGTCGGCGGCGACGATCCCCGTGCCGGGCCTTGGTACAGGCCATGGTCCGGAGCGAAGAGGAGTGGCTAGCGGTCGCCTCCTTCTACGAAGCAGTAATGCTAGCAAAGGAGGAGGCCACCGACCGCATCAGGCCACGGCGGCGCTCACAGCGCCCCAGCCACCGCCGGGATTCTGATCTCGATTTCCGGCCACCGCAGGCGCGGGCTTGCGGACTGCGAGCAATGGGTACCTTGATGTCCGAACGTCCGGTAACTATGCGGACGAGCCCAAGTCTGAGCACTGTTCCCGCGCGCGTCAAGGAGCTGTCAGCAACAGCAGGGGCCTAGCCGGGTCGAAGCCTACTGGCGAGGTGAGAGGGAAGCTCGGTCCCGGTACGAAAGACACGAAGGAACGGGGTAGGCTTTTAGTCAGTAAGAGTTTGACACTATCCCACTCCGCCCAAGATTGGGGGTTGTCATTGGATGATTTTCCCACAATAAAAATTAAAAAAAAAACCGTGCCCGGTGAGAATCTGCGTCATGCGGAAGGTGAGGTCTTTCCAGCCACGCCTCAAAGAGAAGACATAATTATGTATATAATTATGTCATAATTATGACACACACACAGTACTTTAAATAGAGTGCGTCTACTGAAAGCGTAACCTGGAGTTTTTTTTTTAAATTAAATTGGCAACATTGTTTTACCGAAAAAAATCACGTCAAAGTCTATGATCGCAATTGTCAGTTTTGTAAACAGATATTTATTTTTCAAGAATAATTGCTTAATTAAGGGAAAAACAATAAACAGTAACGTGCGAAAATTGCTACACACTATGGTTAATAAGTTCAAACAAAAACAAGAAGAGAAAGAAGGTGTTTTCAATGAAAACCAACAATGTTTACATACGATTTCAGAATTTTTAAGTTAGTATGACGTTATAATCTTGATCCTTGTCGACTAATATTATTAGATAGTTATATTTAGGATATAATGATAATTTGTTTTTCGTATATTTTTAGATAATCTAACATATTGCGAATTTCATAATGGACAAAAACATCAAACAAAGAAGGCTTTTGGTGAATCGACTTAATCAAAAACACATGCTAGTGAGTGGTAGAATGCGTTCAAAAGCAGTTGAGATGTAATGAAAGATTTGCCTCACTTTGTCTGATAGAGCATCAAAATCTTCAACTGAAGTTAAAATTGCGAAAGTGAAGCAAATAGTGACTGAAATCCTAGTTCAAGTTTGAGAGCTGTTGAACTTTTTGTGTCTCACGAGTCGATCCGTATCATTTGAAACAATCATTGGAGTATAAAACATGTTTCCACTTGACTAATTCCAAAAGATCTGAATTTTTTCTATGCTAAAACGATTCGATTCCAACCCAACAACCTTGAAACACATTAGTGTTGGCGAGACGTGATGATGTTGAAATCATGTTCACCATTTTATTTGACTATCGGGGTGTTGTGCACTTGGTATTCTTGCCAGAAGGCCAAATGGTAAATAAAGAATATTATTTGAATATTATATAGCGCCATTTTTTTTCCGGTTTGAAAAATCATCCTATGACAACCCCCGCTCTTAGGCGGAGCGGGAGATAGTGTCAGACTCTGCCTAAAAAACCCATCCCGTTCCTTCAAGCCTTCATACCGGGGCTCGAGCGACCTTTCGGAAAACCCTGACACCAGTAGGCTTCGACCCGGTTTGGCCCCTGCTGTTGCTGACAACTCCTTGAGGCGCGCGGGAACAGTGCGCGCCGTTGACGACTTGGGCTTGGTCCGGACAGTTACCGGACGGCCGGACAGCGAGCTACCCATTGCTTACTGACCGCAAGCCCGTGCCTACGGTGGCCGGAAATCGGGATCAGTATCCCGGCGCTGGCGGCGGCGGCGATAACGCCGTTGCCTGATGCTCGGAACGAGAGGTCTCCGCCGCCGATTGCCCCCACGAGGGCACGGCGATGATCCGCCCAAGCGGAGCACACCTCGACTGTGTGCTCCACCGTGTCCTCGGGGCATTCCGCACAGTGGCGACACCCAGGCGTCACTTCCGCATGAATCCGGTGTAGGTACCTCCCGAACGAACCATGTCCGGTGAGGACCTGCGTCATGCGGAAGGTAAGAACGCCGTGAGGTCTTACCAGCCACGCCATATAGCGACATTTGAGAGATCAGATAAATTAAAAATAATTTGGGATAATAACCAACATTTTGTGTGTTATTGACCTTTACCATACACCCACCAAATAATTAAGTTTACACACATGTTTTTGACTAGGATTAACTATTATACAATTGTTATAAATACAAAAAATACTCCAGTATCAAAACTTTTTTCTCTTACTATTTCAATAATACCACATTCAAAATTTTTGGTCGTAACCTCCTTTTCTCAGGTCACGCTTTCATTAGACGGACTATAGCACTTATTTACTGGTGCTATGAATGTACTGTGTGTCATAATATGCTTTTATTGAAAAACAAATCGTTTTAAAATCGTCCTTTGTTTTACTGTTATATAAAGTGGAAACCTACATAAACTAACGTCTTTTCCCGTAGAGTAAGCAACTATTTAGATCGCCAACTGCTGTGACCCTTACATTTTCCTTTTGCTTCGTTTACGTGGTTTTTTTATTGGCGTTTTGACTTATAACTGTCAAATGTGATAGAAAAATAAATGAATTGGTTGCTTTCGGTATGAATCACAAGTACAGAATTATTATTTACTGTTTTGTTTTACGAACCTGACGCGGACGAAGTCGCGGGCAACAGCTAGTAAATAATAAAAAACTTACTCAGGAAGTTCTTCCAAGTTATTGTTATCCAAATTCAAGCGTCTCAATTGCTTCAGAGGCGAAAAGACTTCCGGATCCAACTTGGCGATTCTATTGCGTTGTAAATCTAATATCTCCAGCTTCTTCAAATCTTTAAAAATTCCAGCCGGAAGTGACGTGATGTTGTTCCCAGAGAGAGTGAGGTTTTTTATTTCGTCTCGCACCAGTCTGGAGTTGTCTGACTGACAAAAACTACAATAAATTGCAAATTGTTCAGAATAAGGCAATTAAAACTTCATTTAACACTGCTTTCCGAACAAACTTAAAACGACTGCATGAGCAAATTAAATTTCCCTTTATTAAAAATTTCATTTTAAAATCAGCGCGTAAATTCTATTTATTTAAAATTCCCAAACACTACAATCCTTTAGTTCCATCCATAGGTAAAAGAAGATCAAATAATTTGCCGTATTTAAAAACATATAATCGATATCGTTTACCACATCACTATTTCCTAGGTGAATAACAATATGAACGTACCACCGGACCGGCCGGGCTACCCTCACCTGGCCACCATAACTATTATAAAAACAAATTACCCACAATTTAGATAGACTATTATAAAAATTAATGTAATCTGTTAGTAACATTATTTATTCTGTGATCGAGTCGCATTACTTTGTGAAAATTAAATAGTGCAGTTATAGTGCAAATAAGTCCGTGCTAAGACTTCTTTGTGTTTCATAGTAATACTCTGTTCCATATGAACTTGTCAAACACAATAGTCAACAACAATGTTAATGTGAAATGTTTGTAAAGGTAAGTGTTTAACCTATAAACCAATTACATTTAAGGTTGTAAACAATTAGAATAAGATCTTATTGTATGCATTTTTCAAATTTTATGAAAATAAAGACCTAAAAATCAAATCAAAAATCAATCATAGTGAAATGGCGTCAGCGACCCCTCTTTGAGGAGTGGCTGGAAAGACCTCACGGCGTCCTCACCTTCCACATGACGCAGGTTCTCACTGGACATGGCACGTTCGGGAAGTTCCTGCACCAGATCTGTGCGGAAGTGACGCCCAGGTTTCGCCACTGTGCGGAACGCCCGGAGGACACGGTGGAGCACACAGTAGAGGTGTGCCCCGCTTGGGCAGAGCATCGCCGTGCATTCGTGAAGGCGATCGGCGGCGACGATCTCTCGTGCCGGGCCTTGGTACAGGCCATGGTCCGGAGCGAAGAGGAGTGGCTAGCGGTCGCCTCCTTCTACGAAGCAGTAATGCTAGCAAAGGAGGAGGCCACCGACCGCATCAGGCCACGGCGGCGCTCACAGCGCCCCAGCCACCACCGGGATTCTGATCTCGATTTCCGGCCACCGCAGGCGCGGGCTTGCGGACTGCGAGCAATGGGTACCTTGATGTCCGAACGTCCGGTAACTATGCGGACGAGCCCAAGTCTGAGCACTGTTCCCGCGCGCGTCAAGGAGCTGTCAGCAACAGCAGGGGCCTAGCCGGGTCGAAGCCTACTGGCGAGGTGAGAGGGAAGCTCGGTCCCGGTACGAAAGAAACGAAGGAACGGGGTAGGCTTTTAGTCAGTAAGAGTTTGACACTATCCCACTCCGCCCAAGATTGGGGGTTGTCATTGGATGATTTTCCCACAATAAAAATTAAAAAAAAAAACCGTGCCCGGTGAGAATCTGCGTCATGCGGAAGGTGAGGTCTTTCCAGCCACGCCTCAAAGAGAAGACATAATTATGTATATAATTATGTCATAATTATGACACACACACAGTACTTTAAATAGAGTGCGTCTACTGAAAGCGTAACCTGGAGTTTTTTTTTTAAATTAAATTGGCAACATTGTTTTACCGAAAAAAATCACGTCAAAGTCTATGATCGCAATTGTCAGTTTTGTAAACAGATATTTACGAGTCGTTTCGCTTTACGAGTCGCGAGACTAAGCGGACGTGTGTTCTGTTTTGATTATAATGAAATAAACAATTACAACAAATAAATATAATATTGCTCTGTCAGTAAAAAAATTAAAGTGTGTCGCGTGTGATTTTGTAACCGACTTATGTACGTAAACAAGATGAACTAAATAGATCTTTATAAACTATAAATAGTGTTTTGGTAGTATGGCTACCCCCGGAGCGAGCCCGTTTGGTCGTAGCCAACTAGTACAGAGAAGTCCTCCACAGACGCCTACCCAACCATTACCCCCTAGCTACCCAAATCCACCAGCACCTACGGAGAATGAATTGCCGACTGAAGTCATCAGTACCCCGGAGATTCAAAAATGGATTGTTTCTATAGAAACAATCCTGGGTGAAGTTTGCGCTATTGTCGGGGATGGGAAAATGAACTCGGACCAGAAGCTTCGTGTCTCCGCTCTTTGCCGTAGGGTCCAAAGTGGGACATCTCAAATGGCCGTCTTATACCAATCATTGAAGACAAAAACTATCCTAGCCCATACCACAATCCAGCACCTTCAGGCTCAGCAGAATGTTGGGAACTCTCTTCAGCAGTTTAGAGAGCTCGTAGAGACAAAAATGAATCCGCCGGAAAATACTTCTTATGCTGGCATGGTTAAAAAGGGTACCGACATCGTCCGTCCTGCAAATTTGAGATCAGTCGCCATCTATCCCAGCGATAAAACCCAAACAAGTGACGACACCAAGTCTCTTGTTCAAAAGATCATCTCCCCAGAACAACTGAAGCTTCATGTTCGTGGCTTAAAAAAGGTGAAAAATGGGGGCGTTTTGATCAGCACCGAGAACAAAGGCGATATTGAAAAACTTAAGAACTCGGAAAAATTAGCATCGTCTGGCCTAAAAATAGAAGAGCCTTCCAAACGCCGACCTCGGATTGCTGTCATTGGTGTCCCCGTCGCTCTTACTGAAAAGGAGGTATTTGACTGTATTTTCGAGCAGAACCTATCAGACAAGCTGCCGAATTTAACTCGCGAGTCCTTCCTAGAGTGCATCAAACTAAGCCATAAATCGGGTAAGAGAGACCATTCAACTTGTAACTATGTCCTGGAACTGCCGGCTAGCATAAGAAAGGTTATCATTAACCAAAGCCGAATTTTCATAAATTGGACGTCGTGCCCAGTGAGAGATTTCACTATAGTCACCAGGTGCTTCAACTGCCAGCAGTTTGGGCACGCAGCCAAGTTCTGCCGGGAAGCCAGTCCTACCTGCAACCACTGTGGAGAGAGCGGACACTCCTTCAAAGAATGCAGTAGTAAATCTTCTCCCCCTCTATGCGCAACGTGTAAACGCTTCAAGAGGAAATGTGATCATCCAACTGGTGATGTAAGTTGCCCGGCCCGCAAACATGCAGAAATGAATTACATAAACTCTATAGATTATGAAGGCGCCTAAGAGCGTCACCGGACACTTAAGTTAATTAGCAGATAAATAGGTAGCTTACATTTATTTTTATTTTATTTTATTTTCTTTTGTAACTGTCATGACAACTCAGCTAATTTGCGATCTAGATAGTTTTTCTGTGTCAGAGTCTAAAGTTTGCAATGTTGAGGATTGTAAACACCTTCTTCCTTCTGGTGACAAAACACTAACCCTACTAACACAAAATATTCGCAGCATAAGTCGAAACATGAACGGTTTTGAAGTATTATTACAGGATCTTGACGTAAGCTGTGATATTATTGTCTTAACAGAGTGTTGGCTGTCAAAACAGATGGTTAACCTACCATCTCTTGACGGTTATTACTCCTACAGAAGTGATATAAACATAAACCAGAACGATGGTTTAGTAGTTTATATTAAAAATAATTTAAGAACAGTAAGAGAAGAATCAGTAGCCTTAGACAGTAATTGTTTAATAATTCAAATTATTCCCGACACGGTAGTCATAGCTATTTATAGGCCTCCTTCACAAAACATAGATAGATTTTTAGAGTCACTCGACACAAATTTAAAAAAATTATCATCTTTTAAAAACATTATACTTATGGGCGATATTAACATTAACATTGCTTCCGGGAAAACAGATAGTAATGTACATAATTATCTGAACATTTGCTCATTCCATGGACTTCTTCCAGCTCACTACCACCCCACGCATCAGAGTGGCTCATGCTTGGATCACATCATTATAAAATCAAAAAATCCATCCAAAACACTAGTTACTAATTCTACGATAACCGATCATCAGGCTGTTTTACTAGCACTACAAACAAGTTCACCTAGAAATATATGCATGCGTAGCTACACTAAAGTCAATATGACTAATCTCGAGAATGACATTCGCGGTATTAATCTTGACCCGGTTTATAATTCAGACGATGCAAATAGTTCGTTAAATTACTTCATAAATTCGTTACAATCTGCGATAGTGAAAAATACGTTTACTAAGACTGTGCCTAGAAAGTATAGTTGCATTAAACCTTGGATCACGCCTGGTCTCGTTCGATGTATAAGGCATAGAGACAGACTGCATCTAAAATTGAAACTAGCTCCTGATGACAAAGTACTTTCTATAACTTATAAAAGGTATCGGAACTTCTGTAATAATCTTTTGAAAAAACTGAAAAATCAGTACGACAAAAATGAATTACAGAAGGCCGGGAAAAATAGTAAACTTGTGTGGAAGTTTGTAAAATCACATACTTTTAGATCGAAAAAACCTGATCCTCCGTTAGAAATATTATTGTCAGATGTAAATCCAAATGAAGCAATAAATAAAGCAAACAACTTTTTTGTTAACGTTGGTAAGAATTTGGCTGAAAAAACATTTAACCCAAGTATCATTTTCCAACCCAACTCGACCACGACATTCTCCACACTAAACTCTTTTGTTTTATTAGATACCGACGTAAACGAAGTAGTCAGAATTATAAGCGGGCTTAAGGATGTATGTGCCACTGGGTGGGATGACATACCCAATCATATTCTGAAAACATTTAAATACTTACTTGCCCCTCCTCTAACCCACATCTTTCAACTTTGCTTATCTAAAGGTATATTTCCAAAACTACTTAAGAAAGCCGTAGTCACACCTATATTCAAAGCTGGAGATAAAACCAGTGTGAATAACTATAGACCCATCTCAGTATTAACAGGCCTCTCTAAAATTTTAGAAAAAATTATTAATAGTAGATTGATCAAATATTTAGAAGATAACAGACTACTATCAGATAATCAATTTGGTTTTAGGGCTAAAAAATCAACGAACCAAGCAGTCCACAATTTGACTAACTATATCACTACTAACCTAGATAATGGTATGCACACAATAGGGATATTTCTAGACCTTGCCAAAGCGTTCGACACTATTTCTTGTTCTTTACTCTTGCACAAGCTTGAATCACTTGGGATAAGAGGTAAACAGCTTTTACTATTTTCTGATTATCTCAGCGATCGTTATCAATGTATAAAAATAGGTCAGTACACCAGTTCTGATCTAAAAAATAGCTGTTTTGGCATTCCGCAGGGTAGCATTTTGGGGCCCACATTATTTTTAATCTACATAAATGAACTATGCAGCCTGTCACTCCAAAATGGTGTTATAATGTCATATGCGGATGACACCGCTCTATTGTTTTCAGGAAAGTCAAGAGCTGAGGTGTATGATTATGCACAAAATGGTTTTGACATTGTATCTAAGTGGCTCCAGAAAAATCTCCTTACATTAAACACAGATAAAACAAACTACATTTTATTTACAATGAAAAATGCTAACATACCGCTTAATAACCTAAACATTCACGCACATATTAACTGCAAGTACTCGTATGCTGACAATGCATGCTCTTGCCCCACTTTAGCCAAAGCTGACCAAGTAAAATATCTAGGTGTAACGATTGACTCAAATCTGAATTTCCGTAAACATATCGAGTTATTGTGTACGAGAGTGCGCAAATTAATATATGTTTTTAAAAATTTGCGCGACATAGCCGACTACAAATTAATAAAACAGGTTTATTTGGCTTTGTGTCAATCCATTCTTACATATTGCATAACTTCTTGGGGCGGTGCTGCTAAAACCATTTTACTCCCGTTAGAACGTGCTCAAAGAGCAATTCTCAAGGTTGCTACCTTTCGCCCTTTTAGATTTCCTACGCACCAGCTGTACATAGCATGTAAAGTGCTAACAGTGCGGCAATTATTTATTTTAAACATAGTACTACATCTGCATAATGCACTGCCTTTTGTCCCTCCACCTTCAGACAAGAGAAGAAAGGACTTGGTTTGCATAAAGCCTCAAACCAGGCATGCCTTTACTAAGCGTTTTTACGTGTTCTTAGGTCCTTTTCTATATAACAGGCTTAACAAAGTATTAAGTTTCTATAGTATAAGTTACAAAACATGTAACAAGATGTTATCAGAATACTTAGTGTCACTCAATTACGCAGACACAGAACAACTTTTAGAAATTTTGTCATAATGGACTCGTTAATGTTTATTTTTGTATATTTTCATAGATATAGTTTTTAGATATTATTGTACCATATGCTTAGTTATCGTAGTCATTTATTACAGTAGAACATTTTTTTATAATAATTTTATTCTAATTTTAAATTTTTATTGTCGCAATGAAACTGGACTGTAAAGTGATGGCCTGAAACACAGGTTTAAATTAACCTAGATCGGGCGGTCCATTATCAAATAATGCAATTCCAAACCACTACTAATTGTACTTTTTTTTTGATATCTTAGTTTTACAATATTTTTAAGCACTGTAATTGTATCATTATTGTAATAGGAAACCTTGTTACTGTTGCCTAATGTTCATATTTTTGCAAATGTATTTTTTGAATAAATTATTATTATCACCTTTATTTTTCATTTAAACATATTATTTTACATTTTTAAACATTTCTTAAAAAAATAATTAAAAAAAAAAAAACATTTAAAAATATAAAAAATTATTATTATTATTATTTATTTTTCAAGAATAATTGCTTAATTAAGGGAAAAACAATAAACAGTAACGTGCGAAAATTGCTACACACTATGGTTAATAAGTTCAAACAAAAACAAGAAGAGAAAGAAGGTGTTTTCAATGAAAACCAACAATGTTTACATACGATTTCAGAATTTTTAAGTTAGTATGACGTTATAATCTTGATCCTTGTCGACTAATATTATTAGATAGTTATATTTAGGATATAATGATAATTTGTTTTTCGTATATTTTTAGATAATCTAACATATTGCGAATTTCATAATGGACAAAAACATCAAACAAAGAAGGCTTTTGGTGAATCGACTTAATCAAAAACACATGCTAGTGAGTGGTAGAATGCGTTCAAAAGCAGTTGAGATGTAATGAAAGATTTGCCTCACTTTGTCTGATAGAGCATCAAAATCTTCAACTGAAGTTAAAATTGCGAAAGTGAAGCAAATAGTGACTGAAATCCTAGTTCAAGTTTGAGAGCTGTTGAACTTTTTGTGTCTCACGAGTCGATCCGTATCATTTGAAACAATCATTGGAGTATAAAACATGTTCCCACTTGACTAATTCCAAAAGATCTGAATTTTTTCTATGCTAAAACGATTCGATTCCAACCCAACAACCTTGAAACACATTAGTGTTGGCGAGACGTGATGATGTTGAAATCATGTTCACCATTTTATTTGACTATCGGGGTGTTGTGCACTTGGTATTCTTGCCAGAAGGCCAAATGGTAAATAAAGAATATTATTTGAATATTATATAGCGCCATTTTTTTTCCGGTTTGAAAAATCATCCTATGACAACCCCCGCTCTTAGGCGGAGCGGGAGATAGTTTCAGACTCTTACTGCCTAAAAAACCCATCCCGTTCCTTCAAGCCTTCATACCGGGGCTCGAGCGACCTTTCGGAAAACCCTGACACCAGTAGGCTTCGACCCGGTTTGGCCCCTGCTGTTGCTGACAACTCCTTGAGGCGCGCGGGAACAGTGCGCGCCGTTGACGACTTGGGCTTGGTCCGGACAGTTACCGGACGGCCGGACAGCGAGCTACCCATTGCTTACTGACCGCAAGCCCGTGCCTACGGTGGCCGGAAATCGGGATCAGTATCCCGGCGCTGGCGGCGGCGGCGATAACGCCGTTGCCTGATGCTCGGAACGAGAGGTCTCCGCCGCCGATTGCCCCCACGAGGGCACGGCGATGATCCGCCCAAGCGGAGCACACCTCGACTGTGTGCTCCACCGTGTCCTCGGGGCATTCCGCACAGTGGCGACACCCAGGCGTCACTTCCGCATGAATCCGGTGTAGGTACCTCCCGAACGAACCATGTCCGGTGAGGACCTGCGTCATGCGGAAGGTAAGAACGCCGTGAGGTCTTACCAGCCACGCCATATAGCGACATTTGAGAGATCAGATAAATTAAAAATAATTTGGGATAATAACCAACATTTTGTGTGTTATTGACCTTTACCATACACCCACCAAATAATTAAGTTTACACACATGTTTTTGACTAGGATTAACTATTATACAATTGTTATAAATACAAAAAATACTCCAGTATCAAAACTTTTTTCTCTTACTATTTCAATAATACCACATTCAAAATTTTTGGTCGTAACCTCCTTTTCTCAGGTCACGCTTTCATTAGACGGACTATAGCACTTATTTACTGGTGCTATGAATGTACTGTGTGTCATAATATGCTTTTATTGAAAAACAAATCGTTTTAAAATCGTCCTTTGTTTTACTGTTATATAAAGTGGAAACCTACATAAACTAACGTCTTTTCCCGTAGAGTAAGCAACTATTTAGATCGCCAACTGCTGTGACCCTTACATTTTCCTTTTGCTTCGTTTACGTGGTTTTTTTATTGGCGTTTTGACTTATAACTGTCAAATGTGATAGAAAAATAAATGAATTGGTTGCTTTCGGTATGAATCACAAGTACAGAATTATTATTTACTGTTTTGTTTTACGAACCTGACGCGGACGAAGTCGCGGGCAACAGCTAGTAAATAATAAAAAACTTACTCAGGAAGTTCTTCCAAGTTATTGTTATCCAAATTCAAGCGTCTCAATTGCTTCAGAGGCGAAAAGACTTCCGGATCCAACTTGGCGATTCTATTGCGTTGTAAATCTAATATCTCCAGCTTCTTCAAATCTTTAAAAATTCCAGCCGGAAGTGACGTGATGTTGTTCCCAGTGAGAGTGAGGTTTTTTATTTCGTCACAACCGGTGAAGAGTTCTTCGGGAAGGTTGGAGATACAGTCGCATATCTCCAGGTTCGTCAATGAAGGAAGATTAGCAAATGAATGCTTGTGGAGTTTCAAAGGTGAGTCAAGATGTTGTCGTATTAAAACCTGAAAATAAAATAGAATAGGTATATATATTTTTATCATTACAACACGTATGGTTTGCCCGGGCCCTGGTGCAGGCCATGGTCCGGTGTGAGGAGGATCGGCAGGAGGTCGCGTTCACTCTGCATCATGGCAATTTGTCTAATTAACAATAAGCCTTGCTTCTGGCTGATATTATTCATCTGGAGTGATTTTAGTCAGCGTGAGCCGTGCCAACTTGTTGGGGGCTTTCACTTCATGTGGTAGAATCTATCCAGGAGCGTCGGAATACTATGACTTTTTAAGCGATTGTGCTGTAGTGATCCGCATCTATTGAGTTCTATTGCTAGTGTATTGCTATGCCTCTATGTCTGGGCTCTCTTGATATTTAACGCTATAGTTGCTGATCTCTTTCTTAACGATGTTATTTTTTTTGTTTTCAATGTATTTGTTGCTTATAAAATGCGGTAGATTAAAGTTATACTAAAACAATAGTTTTACTAAAACAAATACTGTGTTATTACAAAAATATGCCTTAGGGCTAGCGCAAGATTGTTGAAGTCGACCTTCTTGGCAGTCGCTATTTGATGCATAGTTTTTTCTTCTTCTTAATATAACTGTCGTATATTTGAAGTTAGATAGACTTTTGTTCGGTTTGTCAACGTGATCGCCTGATGGCTTTACTCATGTATTTTCTAATGTGAACAATATACTTTTACTGTATACAATTTCTGCCTTTTGATTCTACAAAAACCTCTACAAGAAGTTAACAAAGATAAGTTGGCGCGTGGCCGAAATTGGAAACTAATAGTTTGGTGGCAAACTTGACGTTTATGTCATGTGTCAGGCGACGGTGTTGCGCTCTGTTTTTTATCGTTTCTAAAGTAAATAGTTGTCATTGTTATACCAATAGTGATTAAAAGCACCTACGGTACCATTTTCCAAAATTAGACCCATTTTTCAAATAATTTTTCGGGTGACCATCACTATAAAATTTCTCTAAATATGCGAATCCGAGCGGTACCTAGCAAGTCAACAAAGTTTGTTGAAAATGGACTGCTACTATGTGCTTAGATCTTAATCAAGTGAACATCATGATGATATGAATTCTGCAAACTTCATCCATGAAAGAATAAATAATGTCAAATCTAAAACCGTAATACAAAATTGTATTGTAGTAATGGATAATGCATTATTGTGCCACTACACTTCGATAAACAAAGTCCCTACAAGAGACAATACAAAACCGCAAGCGTTACTGTAATGCCAGAAGAATGACAATGTATCTCTACAAGAAAATATTTTTAAATCGGATAGGTTAATAGATCTCAAAATAGACAAATTAACAAAGGACTCCTCCGATTTTTCTGATAAAGACTAGCTGATGCTAAAAGTGCTACTAATAAAATATCTATATTTAATAAAAGATTTACAAGTTTCATGACTTTTTTATAATAAATTATGCCCATGAAAATTACCTCTTATTCAATTTATTTGTTTACTTTCCTTTAAGTACCAAAATAAATATAAGTATTAGAGTGCGTCTACTGAAAGCGTAACCTGGAGTTTTTTTTTTTAATTTAATTTGCAACATTGTTTTACCGAAAAAAATCACGTCAAAGTCTATGGTTGCAATTGTCAGTTTTGGAAACGGATATTTATTTTTCAAGAATAATTGCTTAATTATGGGAAAAACAATAAACAGTAACGTGCAAAAACTGCTACACACTATGGTTAATAAGTTCAAACAAAAACAAGAAGAGAAAGAAGGTGTTTTCAATGAAAACCAACAATGTTTACATACGATTTCTGTATTTTTAAGTTAGTATGACGTTATAATCTTGATCCTTGTTGACAAATATTATCAGATATATTTATGATGTAATGATTTTTTTTTTCTTATATTTTTAGACAATCTGGCATATTGCGAATTTCATATTTGACAAAAACATCGAACAAAGAAGGCTTTTGGTGAATCGAATTAATCAAAAACATATGCTAATGATGGTAGAATGCGTTCAAACGCGGTCATCAGTCTTCAACTGAAGTTAAAATCGCAAAAGTGAAGGAAATAGTGACTGAAATCCTAGTTCAAGTTTGAGAGAGATAGCTGCTGAACTTTCTGTGTCTCACGAGTCGATCCGTGTTATTTAAAACAATCACTGGAGTATGAAAGATGTTCCCGCTTGACTAATCCCAAAAGATCTGAATTTTCTCTGTGCTAAAACGAATCGATTCCAACCCAACAATCTTGAAACACATTATTAGTGTTGGCGAGACGTGATGAAATTGAAATCATGTTGACTATTGCGGTGTTGTACACTTGGTATTCTTGCCAGAAGGCCAAATGGTAAATAAAGAGTATTATTTGAATATTATGTAGCGACATATGAGAGAACAGATAAAATAAAATAATTTGGAATAATAACTAATATTTTGTGTGTTATTGACCTTTACCATACACCCACCAATAATTAAAGGTACACTACACTGCTCACACGTGTGCTTCACACGCCGATTTATTTAATTTTGATGCAACACAAAGTACATAGGCGGACTTAATGCCTTAGGCATTCTCTACCAGTCAACCTAGGGTAGTGAAGAGAAAATATGGTAGGCGCACAAAAAGAAAATTTTGGTATTAAAACAAGCCGATCTGGAAGCTTCGGTCTCCATACATTTCATATAGAAAATAGACTGTTAGAGCTACACTTGATCCACGCCACGCCATGCGACGCTACGTCCGCGATGCCGACACGTCGGTTTCAGAAAATTTAGAGGATGGTGGGCGGCGATCACCGCGGCGGCACCGCGAACAGACGCGTGGATTGCCATCCACGCGTCTGATCGCGATGGTCAGGCGGAAGTGTCTTCGATAGTAAATGAAAAAGCGAGCTTGATCTGTTTTTAATCCTTCGATGAAATCAAAGGTTGTAATGCGCATCACACGTGATACGCGTTGCGTCGGTGTAGTGTGCACACCTACCGCACACGGCTGAGACGTCTCACACGTGTGCGTCGGTGTAGTGTAGTTATAGCTTAAGTCTACACACATTTTTGATTAAAATTTAAGTTCCTATACAACTATTATACAATTGTCCTAAATATAAAAAATACTCAAGTATCAAAACTTTTTTCTCCTACTATTTCAATAATACCACATTCAAAATTTTTGGTTTTAACCTCCTTTTCTCAGGTCACGCTTTCGTTAGACGGACTATATAACTAATTGACGAATTCCAAGAACTAAATCGTATATGAAAAATGATTGATTTATGGTATGAGGTTTTGAAGTTCTGTGTAACTATACAAAAGGTTAGAAGTTAGTGTTCGATTGGTTATTTTAATAACAAAAAGAATATTAGCAAAAAAAGATATAGTGGCATATTATACTTCGTAGTACCTATGTATTTACAATAAGATTACGTAATAAAATACATTTCGTCTTCGTTTTCTAAATAATTTTGTTCTTGAGACCCGTCGTAGTAAATGTATATATAACAATATGAGTTACGAAAGATTTTTTTTAAATTATATGATGGAAAAATAAATTGGTTAGGTTGGCAACATTAAGAGCGCCACCAGCTACGCGCCAAGTTATCTTGCGAGGACTCTAGTACTAGCTTTATACTTGTGGCGTATCTAATGTGTGGTTGCCTAGCAACGGATCTTGTTGATAATCGTTAAAATTATATTTCAACTTTAGCTGTGCCCGCGACTTCGCGTGGACTACAGGATTTTTAATTTATTGTTTCTAAAATAAAAGTAGCCTGAGTTACTCCTTATTACACCAGCTGCCAATAAAAGTTTCGTCAAAATCGATCTAGCCATTTCAGAGATTAGCCGGAACAAATAGACAAAGGGACAGTAAAAAAATATATTTTGGTGTATGTACCATATATATATTCATATGCATTTAGTAAAAAGCCTACTCGATGGGTCTTTTAAAGTAATAAGTACACGAGTGGTTTGTGATCTGTAAAGATTTTAAACCTTCTGCCATACAGATAGGGCCTAAAATGCCTTACAGCCCATACAATAGCTAGACAGGCCGTTCGATTCCCACCCAGGACAAATGTTTATGTGATGAGCATAATCATTTGTTCTGTGTCTGGGTGTAAATTTATCTATAATATGTATTTATTTAGCAATATATAAGTATGTTTATCAGTTGTCTAGTACCCATAACACAAGCTCTGCTTAGCTTGGGACTAGACGGCGTTGTGTGATAGTTGTGGGATATTATTTTCGTTTTTTATGTGCAGCATGTAGGCCTATGTGAAATAAAAAACTTTTGACTTTGACTTTATAAAAAAAGCGGTTATTTCAAAATTACAAATAGACACTCCAATTTTATTCAACATTTTCAACTTAGCGAGAATCTGACTCGCTTGCGCGGACCATTCGAAATGCCTCCGCAGGCCACTAACGGCGGGTTTCTGCATTGAGTATTTTGATTTAAGAACGTTTCCAACCATACTTAAGAGTAAAAGTTTTGACAGGTTTTAAGGCTAAAGTAGAGTTTGAGAAATACTCAACTTCAAATGCTGAAATCAGAAATTGGGAGTAAGTGATCCGCGGGCCTAAGGTTGAGCAGCCTTGATTTACACGAACTGTTTCGATCCACTTTTGACCCCCCTGTAGCTCAGTTCCTATTGCAAGTACAGAGATAAAATTGTACCTACTTAATAGTACTAGTATATGACTTAAGCAGTATGCCAAATTTCATAGATATAACTTCAGTAGATCTTGAAATATAACCCTGTGAATATAGCAAATTTTGGCACTTCCAATTAATTAATTTTCCACTTCCAATTAATTAATTTTCCACTTCCAATTTATTGTCCAAGCGTTATGAAATTTGGCACACAGGTCGTGTGTTATATGTAGATTACAAAAAATTAAGAAATTGGTCAAGCGTGAGTTGGCTCAATATAATATCGAATTTTTAAAATGACCAGTGATTTGAGAATACGAAGAGGAGGGGGGAGGAAAGGGTATAAAATATGTCATGAAAAATTTAAGAAATCGGTCAAGCGTGAGGGCTTAATCGGATATCGAATTTTTAATAAAATATTTATGAACCAGTGACACAATGAGAATACGATCTAAGGTTAACAATAGACGCAGGTGTTATATATGGTGACGAATGTCATAATATATAGCACGACCTTATGAAATCATTATTTATATCACAGTTAAATCAGGAATTATAATATTTCACGTATATTGATTGTTGTGTTTTATAGATTGGTAACATTTATGAAGTTCAAATCAAATGTAAAATTACCTACCGAGATTAATTAGTAATATTATTGTGAGGTACAAATATAAAACTAGAAACTTATAGAAAGACATATTGATGATAATCCCTTAAATTAGTTTGTAATTATTATTGATCATTAAGCTTATCTTTCATTTTAAATAGATTCTTTAGTGTAAATAAATACTTGTGGTGATAGACAGTTGTGATGAACTGTCAGTTGGTATTATATTCTTTGAATTATGAACTAAGTTACATTTAAATATCCGTAGTGTTAATAAAAACTACACACAGCTGCAAGTCGTATTAAACCAAATAAAAATAGATCTCGACATAATAATTTTAAAGGAATGTTGGCTCAGTAAAATAAACAATATACCTATATTGGATGGCTTTGAGTCCCACATGACTATGGCAAATGCCAACAAAAACGACGGTGTCATTATTTATACCCAATCATGCGTTCAATTTTCTGTATGGGAACCGAATTTTACCGGCGGAAACTGTCTGGTATGACAAGTTGACAAAAGGCTATCCGTGGTGGCTATGTATCGATCTCCAGCTTTAAATTTAAGGGAGAATTTTGAAAATTTCACAACAAGTTTGATAAAAGTCTACGATTCTATTCAATCTTCCTGCCCAAATATTGTACTAGTGGGAGACATAAATATAGACATAAATCCAAGTAATATGACCGCACGGCCTTATGCCAACCCACTCATTTCCCACACGACAAGACAACTGCCTGGATCACTTTTTTGTTAAATCTCATTTAGCCACCACCACATTAGTTTTAGAAGCACATATCACTGACCACAAACCTATAATTTTATCATTACAAAATGCTAACCTATCACGCAAAATACACACAAAAACAAGCCTTAACTACAACACTTTTATCCCGGAATTAGAAAGCACTTATTTCACAGAAATATATCAAATATCCGACATAAACTCGGCTGTTAATAAATTCATCAGTAAAATCAATACCGTAATACTAAACCACTCCAAACAAGTTCAAATCCCTAGACAAAAGAGAATAATATTAAACCTTGGATAACAGCTGGTCTCTTAAAATGTATAAAAAATAGAGATAAAATGCACTTGAAATCTAAAAAAGCCCCAGACAATCTTATCTTGAGAACCACATACTTACGGTATCGCAACTTCTGCAGTGACCTTCTTAGGAAATTGAAACGATCCTATGAATCTATTGAACTTGAGAAAGCCAAGAAAAATCCTAAAGCTCTGTGGAAGACAATAAAACAAATTACTAATACAGCAAAAACAAAAAACAGCCCAGTGGAGCTGCTCAGTTTAAAGAACAATGCTAGCTCATCGATTAATGAGGTTGGCGTGTTCTTTAGTAATGTCGGTAAAAACCTAGCAGAAAAAATTATATCTGAGAGACAATCCATGACAGTCCCAGCCACTGACCTGCCGTGTACTCCTTTACCCGATGCTCAGAACTCTCCCGTAAATTCACTTACCATACTAGAGGTAGACGAAGCTGAAGTTGAGGCCTTAATTCTTCAGTTACGAAACGACTGTGCTGTTGGTTGGGACGGTATATCGTCCATAATGCTGAAAAACTGCCGTCATATAATGGTTCCACATATTACCCACCTTAAAAATCGATGCCTACAGGTAGGTGTGTTTCCAAATGCATTTAAAAAAGCCATAGTTCACCCTATATATAAGCGAGGGAGCAGAAGCTGTGTCAACAATTACAGACCGATCTCAGTTCTACCTACACTGTCCAAAATCCTTGAAAAAATCGTAAACAAATGTCTGCGTAGTTTCCTTGACAAACATCAGATTATTGCGAATAACCAATATGGCTTCCGGACAAAATTATCTACGGAGGATGCGGTCTTGGATCTCACACAACAGGTGGCTTTGAATCTCGACCAAAAGCGTAAATGTCTAGGCATCTTCCTAGATCTCTCAAAAGCATTTGACACAGTTTCTGTTCCTTCACTCATTACAAAACTGGAACGCATCGGAGTCCGGGGAACACTTTTGGAAATTTTTAAAGACTACCTACACAACCGTAAACAATGTATTAGGATTGACTCAACCCTTAGCGATGAGTTTACCGTGTCCTACGGCGTTTCCCAAGGTGGAATACTCTCCCCAACGCTGTTCCAAATCTACGTCAACGATCTCTGCAGGCTGAGCCTCCCACACTGTAAAATCTATGCTTACGCAGACGACACCGCGATTCTAATAGATGGGCCCACCTGGGAAACTGTTAAGAAAAATGCAGAGACGGCAATGTCTGGGGTAATGTCATGGCTAAATACAAATCTCCTTACCCTTAACCTAGAGAAAACCACTTACATTCCATTTGCTATCCGACGTAACTCTAAGCCTCCCCCAACCTTTACTATAAAGGCTCACTCGTGCGCAAACGCATCCAGTTGCATAACCTGTCCTCCACTCACAAGTACCGACACCGTAAGGTATCTGGGGGTGCTGATAGATGATGGCCTGAGGTGGGACAAACAAATTGATGCTATCGCCACCCGAACGTTGCGTCTCATTCATACCTTCAAGTTGCTGAGAGAATCGGCTAGTCCTGACACATTCAAAATGGTCTACTTCGCACTGTGCCAATCAGTGATTGGGTACTGCATTGTTGCGTGGGGGAGCGCTGCGAGAACTAACTTTCTACGAGTGGAGAGAGCACAAAGTAATGACAAAAAAGCCATACAAGTTCCCAACTACAGAACTATATTCTTTCTGTAAAGTTCTCACTGTACGACAACTCTTTGTACTCCAATCCACCCTCAAAAGGCACAGTAGCCTTCCACCCGCAAATCCAAATAAGCGTATATTTCTTCCACCAAGCACTCAACACAAGACCACCTTTGCAACACACCAGTATTATACATTGAGTTCTCATATATACACCAAAATTAACAAACATATAAAAATTATAAATCTAAACACGTTTGAACTAAAATCTAAATTAACAGACTGGCTCCTACTGAAGGACTACTCGTACACGGAGTCTCTACTAGCTTATAATGCCTGAGACCAACATTCACACCCACCCACACACATTCAATGTGGTATAGACATCATATATATGTACTAGCTGCTGCCCGCGACATTGTTTGCGTGAAGGCTCAACACTTCTACAAGCACCAAAAATACCTAAGATGCCAGTGTCGCTATAGTATAATAAGTAAACAACTTTTAAAATAGCATTAAAATATAAGTTTTTTTTTGCAAATGAAGCAAGTGTAGAGAGTTCTATGGGAATCCTGTTGAGTTCAGTCATAAGATGAGACTGAAGGAAATAGAGAAAATAATGCAGGAATACATTCCAGGACACAAAAGAGTAAAAATACGTACAATGGTATCATACCTTACCACAACACAACCCTACACACACCACAACACTTCCCTATAAACTACGTTGGTAGTTATGCTGCCAGGAGCCAAAATGTAAAAAGAGTCAGTATTGGTGACGCGGGAGCAAGCGACGTACAGTTGCCCGTGTGAGAAGCAACTCGTCCTGAGGTCGACACCCGCTGCCCTCAGTGTCTGCCCCTGTGACTTATTGAGGCGGCCGGCCGGTACCGCCGCAAACGCTACGTCCCGCAATTTTCTATATTAAATGAACAATGTATTCAAGGTATTTAATTGGTTAAGGATTAATGCTGTATTGGTTAAAATCGCTTCGAAAATTAGCCATTATTTGTCGTAAAAAGTAAATGACAAAAAAAAGTTATTGTGGGTTATCCATAAGAGATAGACATATACCAACACGGACTTTTCTGTAAACCTTTTCAATGTGTACAATACTTAGTACATTATTTTGATAAAACTCGTAGGGTTCAGCCTGCGTTTGCAATGTAAGCGGAAAAAATGTAATTATTTACGACATCACGTTAGAAACCTCAAAAATAACAGTACTTCTCCACTATTTAATGGATGTGTGGTACCGTGGTGTAGCAATGATACCAACTCCACACGGGATTTTAACTCGTATGGTGAAGCTTTTCAGCGTTATGCGCAAGCGCAGATTTGCGAGGTTAAGCGGGTAGAATGAAGGCGAAAGCGTAAAAATGAATGATATTATTCACAGCGAGAAGCAATGCGTATATTGATTAAAATCTAAACTAAACTATTAACAAAATAAAGATCAAAGCGAAAGTCTGCACAATAACAAAAGCAAAGCGCGGCGCGAGTAGATAGGCTGGTAGCCGACGGTGGACTGGCGCTCGCTGTTCTGCTCCCTCACACGTAGCCTGCGCGCACGTCGTCGCCCGGCCGCTCAAGGTCGTTACCGCCTCTGCTGGTACAAATATCACGCGCGCAGTGGCTGAGCGCGGCACGTGTAAGCGGCGGTGCGCTTGCACTCGGACACAAACAAGTATCGTATGATTTGTAAGTGTGGTGCAAAGTCCATAAGCGGAGCGGTTTCACTCCGGGATCAAAAGCAGCGGTCCTTGTAATATTGATCGCGCCACAGATGTTATTATACATATAAACCTTCCTCTTGAATCACTCTATCTATTAAAAAAAACCGCATCAAAATCCGTTGCGTAGTTTCAAAGATTTAAGCATACAAAGGGACATAGGGACAGAGAAAGCGACTTTGTTTTATACTATGTAGTGATAAGGTTTTTCTATTTAGAAAAAACCTCTAAAATGTATATCTATTAATTACTAAGATGTATGTGTTTCTTCACTTATGTAAAATTTGTAACTTATTTGTGGCGTACTTACTTTTGAAGCAGTTTTAATAGTTTGCACTTTTATCTTTCTATGAAATCTTTCCCTCATGAAGCCATTTAAAAAATATTATTAAACTAGCTTTTGCCCGCGCGGCTTCGCTCCCGCTCTTCCCTATTTCAGCCCACTATACCCTACTCTACCCTACTTTACCCTACCCTACTCTACTCTACCCTACCCTACTCTACTCTACTCTACTCAACCCTACTCTACTCTACTCTACCCTCCTCTACCTTACTGTACCCTACACTATCCTACACTGCCCTACTCTACCCTAATTTTCATTACTAATTTTTTCCATAAGAACCTTCTCCTCATAATAATGAACACAACAAAAAAAAATTAGCGAAATCGGTCCAGGCGTTGTTGAGTTATGCGCTTACCAACACATTTTGCGATTCATTTTTATATTATAGATATTATTACACAATTATTATTTGAAATTAACGCGAGTTTTGACATATCTGTAGCAAGCAAAGTTGTTGTGTTGTCAAGGACGACGCAGATTATTTTTTTTTACTGGTATAATACAAGGTCGTATGGAACTTTTTCACAGTTGAAACTGAAATATCCAATCAATGTGACCATAACTAAAAACAATCCACATGACAAATCAAAATGATCATAGATTAGTTAATTTTTCACTAGAGTGCGTCTACTGAAAGCGTAACCTAGAGTTTTTTTTTTAAATTAAATTGGCAACATTGTTTTGCCAAAAAAAATCACGTCCAAGTCTATGGTTGCAATTGTCAGTTCTTGGAAGCTGATATTTATTTTTCAAGTATAATTGCGTAATTATGGGAACAATAATAAATAGTAACTTGCAAAAACTGCTACCCACTATGGTTAATAAGTTCAAACAAAAACAAGAAGAGAAAGAAAGTGTTTTCAATGAAAACCAACATTGTTTACATACGATTTTTGATTTTTAAGTTAGTATGACGTTATAATCTTGATCCTAATCGACTAATATTATTAGATAGTTATATTAAGGATGTAATGATAATTTTCTTTCTTATATTTTTAGATAATCTGACATATTGCGAATTTCATAACGGACAAAAACATCGAACAACGAAGGCTTTTGGTAAATCGACTTAATCAAAACACATGCTAGTGAGTGGTAGAATGCGTTCAAAAGCAGTTGAGATGTAATGAAAGATTTGCCTCACTCTGTCTGGTAGTGCATGAAAGTCTGCAACTGAAGTTAAAATCGCGAAAATCCTAGTTCAAGTTTGAGAGAGATGCTGTTGCAGCTGAACTTTTTGTGTCTCACGAGTCGATCCGTATCATTTGAAACAATCACTGGAGTATAAAACATGTTCCCACTTGACTAATCCCAAAAGATCTGAATTTTCTCTATGCTAAAACGAATCGATTCCAACAATCTTGAAACACATTAATAGTGTTGGCGAGACGTGATGAAGTTGAAATCATGTTGACTATTTTATTTGACTATCACGGTGTTGTGCAATTGGTATTCTTGCCAGAACGCCAAATGGAAAATAAAGAATATTATTTAAATATTATATAGCGACTTTTGAGAGATCAGATAAAATAAAATAATTTGGAATACTAGAGTCCGTCTAACGAAAGCGTGACCTGAGAAAAGGAGGTTAAAACCAAAAATTTTGTATGTGGTATTATTGAAATAGTAGGAGAAAAAACTTTTGATACTTGAGTATTTTTTGTATTTATGACAATTGTAAAATAGTTGTATAGGAACTTATTTTAGTCAAAAACGTGTGTAGACTTAAGCTAGAACTACACTACACCGACGCACACGTGTGAGACGTCTCAGACGTGTGCGGCAGGTGTGCACACTACACCGACGCAACGCGTAACACGTGTGATGCCTTTGTTTTCATCGGAGGATTAAAAACAGATCAAGCTTGCTTTTCCATTTACCATCGAAGACACTTCCGCCTGACCACCGCGATCAGACGCGTGGATAGCCCCGCCCACCTTCCTCTAAAATTTCTGGGACCGATGTATCCGCATCGCGGACGTAGCATCGCATGGCGTGGCGTGGATCAAGTGTAGCTTTAACAGTCTATTTTCCATATGAAATGTACCTATGGAGACCGACGCTCCGAGATCGGCGTGTGTAGCACACGTGTGAGCAGTATAGTTCTAGCTTTAATTATTGGTGGATGTATGGTAAAGGTCAATAATAACACAAAATGTTAGTTATTATTCCAAATTATTTTATTTTATCTGTTATCTCAAATGTCGCTACATAATATTCAAATAATACTCTTTATTTACTATTTCATTCGACTCGTGAGACACAGAAAGTTCAGCAGCTATCTCTTTCAAACTTAAACTAGGATTTCAGTCACTATTTCCTTCACTTTCGCGATTTTAACTTCAGTTGAAGACTTTGATGCACTACCAGACAGAGTGAGGCAAATCTTTCATTACATCTCAGCCGCTTTTGAACGCATTCTACTACTCATTAGCATGTTTTTGATTAAGTCGATTCACTAAAAGTCTTCTTCTTCTATGCCAGATTATCTAAAAATATAAGAAAAAAAAATTTATTATATCGTAAATATATCTAATAATATTTGTCAACAAGGATCAAGAATATAACGTCATACTAACTTAAAAATTCAGAAATCGTATATAAACATTGTTGGTTTTTATTGAAAACACCTTCTTTCTCTTCTTGTTTTTGTTTGAATTTATTAACCATAGTGTGTAGCAGTTTTCGCACGTTACTGTTTATTGTTTTTCCCATAATTAAGCAATTATTTTTGAAAAATAAAAAGCTGTTTACAAAATCTGACAATTGCAACCATAGACTTTGACGTGATTTTTTCGGAAAAACAATGTTGCCAATTTAATTTAAAAAAAAAACTCCAGGTTACGCTTTCAGTAGACGCACTCTATCTAACATTTTGTGTTATTGACATTTACCATACACCCACCAAATAATTAAGTCTACACACGTTTTTGTCTAGGATTTAAGTTCTTGTACAACTATTCTAAAATTGTCTTAAATACAAAAAATACTCTAGTATCAAAACTTTTTTCTCCTACTATTTCAATAATACCACATTCAAAATTTTTGGTTGTAACCTCCTTTTCTCAGGTCACGCTTTCATTAGACGGACTCTAATCATCCTTTCAGCAACCCGAATTGATTTGACACAGCTGTTAATTTAACAGCTGATTAGTTAATTTTGATTTTGATCAATGTACATTGATCAAAATCAAAATTAAACTGGCAGCTAATCTTTTGTTCAAGCCGTTCGAAAATGGCGTATTCACAGCTGTAAACACTGTTTAAATTCCTTTGAATTGATGCCTGGATATTGGTCTGTCAGAATTATTCCAATCTCATCTGTCTCTAGTACTTTCTTTGTTAGTTTTATAAAGTCACTTGCGTTCTGTGTTTTTGAAGTCACAATAAACGCATATCTTGTGTAGTGGTCTACTAAAAGGTGTAAGTATTTTTTTGTTGACCTAGATCCTCCAAAGCCACCTATAGTATCCATTGACATTATCTCAAATGGTTTTGTTGCTGGTCCCAGTTGTGACATTAACCCAAATTTTCCTTGACATCTTGATTTATTTTTTATGCATATTTCGCATGTTTTACAAATATTTATGATATTTTGACGTGACAACGTCTTAAATTAGGTTGCGGCTGGGAGTCACTTATGAAAAAGTGTAACGCTCGGTAACGTTACGATGAGTCACCGAACGAGAGAGAGGCCCGCCGAATGCCTTGCGTCTCTCTCCCACTCAACTATGATCGGTCTGCCGCGCGCGCAGCACTAGAGAATTAGGCGCATTGAATCGGCGCATGCTTGTGTCTCTGTCTTTGTCTTTCTCGAACGTTCTTGGCGTTGGAAAAACAAGAAAGCGTCATAATACAAGTTCACACGTGTGGTTAAAGTATCGTCAGCTGTGTCTGTAGTGAAAATGTGGAGTGCTTAGATTCGTCATTTACAACAACTACAACAATAAAGGTAAATAATTGTACACTGATATTTCATTATCGTAAACTATGATTGATTGATTAATTGTTAGATTGACACAAAAGTTGAGAAACTGAGTTTATAGGTTATGTCATACTATTGATAAATGTTGATAGTGTTAAGTAAATTATTAGTTTAAAATTAATTAATTAATTAATATTCTACCGAGAAAAAGACGTTGTCACGTAAAATCTTCGCCCGTAAAACCGACTTTACAGGCAACCATTTTTTTTGTTAGGTTTTTAGCTGTATATAGTGGTCTCATTTTTTTTCTGTAATTGTCTGATTCCAATATGGCATAAATCTTCATGCACATTTTTATCATTTTTTTACTAAATTCTTCTGAGAGTATAATCTTTTGATAGAGTCTGTCAAGCGAGTCGAGTCCACAACCCTTTTACTGATTTCTTATAATGGCAATACTATGATCTGTCAAACAGATTGTCACAAATTCTGTTGTAACCTCGTAATAATCCTGTTTTTGTTGAGTTTTTTAATGTTATAATGCCGAAATCTATAAAAAGTAGTGTCAGGAGCTTGTTGTATAAAATGATTAATAAATATAATCATGTACAGAGTGAATCTGACGACGTGTTATAGCAAAAACGACGACTTTTGGATGAAATCGTTTCAACATCAGGTAGGTTGGCAACGACGTGTTGATACTTTTAGCACAATTGTCTAACTTTTTTTTATTTTACTGTGATGTGATCACGATTTCCGTTTTGGTTTAGATCCAGACGTCGTGTTCATGACCTTGAAACTTACTGAGGCATCTTTAAGTGAAAACTAGTATAAAGATTGTTGTCATTTTTTTTCAGCCACCTTTGATGATGAATTAATAAAAAGCACAATTCATAATTTAGTTAAGCAAGTCATAGCCATAGAAGACAATAAAAAAATTAAAATCTGAAACAGACTATCTGACAAAAATTGCTGCTACGACAGGTTAGTACACATTTATTGGTTTACCCTGCATTTTCTACATATTATTATGTTATCATAAAATTTGTGCGTTTGATACTGAACTGACATATTGAATTTTCGGATTTAACCTTTCAATTGTGATAATTACAGACACAATTGAAAGACAATAGGTGCGCGAACGCCGGCGTTCGCTTGGGGTTTAATGAATTAAGTGTGAAAACACTGCGGAGAATTAAAAAAGATGCTGCTATTAACCAAGGTGAGTGGAACACACCAGGGAAAAAGCGTCCACAACAGCCAACTGTAGCCAACCTGGATAGTTTTGATTTATCAGCCATATGCAATAAAATTAATGAATTTTACGGTGTGAAAAGGCAAGTACCAACTCTACGAAGTTTGCTTGCAGATTTAAGAGAGTCTATTCGATTTACTGGATGTCATGAAACATTGAGACAATTATTACTCAAAATGGATTTGAATTAAAAAAATAAATTAAAATGAGAGATCTCTTCTTCTTGAAAAGTATGAACTAGCTGCATGGCGACATAGGTATCTCAGAGCTATTGATGAAAAGCGGAAACAAGGAAAATTAATAGTTTACCTCGATGAAACCTATGTCCACCAAAATTATAAAATTAAAAAATCATGGCAAGGGCCATCAACAAGCGATGTAATTGATAAAATATCATCAGGCAAAAGACATATTGTTGTTCATGCTGGATCCGAAAAAGGTTTTGTCCCCAATTTTTTATTAGTATTCAGTACTAAATCAAAAATGGCAGATAATCATGATGATATGAACAGAAATAATTTTATGAAATGGTGACGTGAAAAATTAATACCTAATTTAAGTCAGCCCAGTGTCATTGACAACGCTAGCTACCATGTAACACAAATAAATAAGCCACCATCTATGAATGATTTAAAGGCCGACATTCAGAAATGGCTAACTGAAAATGGAATCCAATATGAAGAATTTTTCACAAAGGCTGAGCTGAATGAAAATAAAACAACTCCAATATATGAAGTTGAAGAATGTTTGAAACAACATGGCCATGAAGTTTTGAAACTTCCATTATCATTGTGACCTGATATTGAACTCATATGGAGTTTGGCTAAAAGAAAAATAGCTAGCAAAAATTTAGGGATTCCAGATAATGAAATGGAGAACCTTATAAAAGAATGTTTTAATAGTATCACAGCCAATGATTGGAAAAAATGCACAGATCACACTATTAGTGTCGAAAACAAATATAAAGTAAGAGACAGTATATCCGAAACTGAGTTGGAACCTTTCATCATTTCTGTGCGTAATGATGATACTGACAGTGATTTCTCATATGAAGGCATTGAATTTCTTGATTCTGATTTTAGTTCTGATTGTGACAAATAAATACTTACATTGAAAGGTTTTTTTTTATTTATTTCAAATATGTTTTTTCTTTTTATCAAAAATTCAAGTATCAATAAGTTTTCAGCGTGCTATATCAGTGTTGACATCATCATCATCACCAGCCTTTTTAATGTTCCCACTGTTGAGATTCAAGCCTCCTCTCTAGGAGAGGGAATGGACCGTAATCTACCACGCGGGCCCAGTGCGTGTTGGTGAATATCACATATCTTCGAATTTTTATTTTAGGACATGCCGGTTTCATCACGATGTTTTCCTTCACCGTTTTGAGAGCAGTGGTGAAGAAATAAATTACAGAAAGTAATACGCCTGGCTGGGTTCGAACCCGTGACCTACAACTCGTAACTCGGGGCCGTTACCACTCGGCCACCACTGCTCTCCGTCATCAGTGTTTTTTTTTTCAAAATTAGGGATCCGTAATAAAATTGCTATTTTGTAACACAAGGTGTAAAATCGAAAACCTTTTTTTGCGTGCGCTGCAAAAACTATTGACAATAGAACAAAATGATGTACTACGGGTTTGTAGATCCCATTAAGACCTACAAAAAAGTCCGCATGAACATATATCTAGCTATCATGACAATAACCGATTTTGTGTTCAAAATCTACGTCTAATCTAATCTGAAGAAAAAAAAGATGTGTGGCGCTCGGGGACTGCCGCGGTAAAGTTATTGCATAGAATTTTTATCAACTTGTGCAATTATAATTATTTATTTATTTTATTTATGCAGTATTTTTTTTCCTTTGTTTTTTTTTTCATTGATATTAATTGAAGTTACACTTTCACACATTGAATTGAATTTTGATTGATTGTTCACTCATTTGTTTTCTTATCGGTCACCACGCTCAAAAAACAAATGAGGGGGGGTGTTAGGTTATTTTCGTTACGGAATTTCTGGATTTCGTCCCCACGCTCAAGGCCCGCGATAGAAGCTATGCAATAGCTTAAAAAACTACGTTAAATATGTATCGTAATATTAATCTTTATCGAAATTAAGCATTATGTTATCAAGAGTATTTATGTAGAAGTAAAATACTTTTTGTTTCATCTCAATCGGATATTTCGTTTAAAAGTTATCACGTGTGTAAGATGTTAAGAGTTGGTACCACGGAAACGAGAAAAACGCGGGTGAAACCGCGGGGCACAGCTAGTTTATTAATAAATTGTATTAAGGGAAAGACTCCTTTTGCGAAATATTGATAAAGTTTAAAGCATCTTCAAGTTCATTCACATTGAAACAATATGTAGTTTTTATTGACCGTCCTTTGCAAATATTAATATAGAGCGGAAAACATAACAAACGGAACGCTGTAATCGATTAAAATTAAAAAATCGATTAAACTAGATTATTTCCTTAAATATTTTTTTTTTTTACTTTAGATAAACTAGTGCTTGACTGCGATCCCACCTGAAGGTAAGTAGCGATGCAATCTTTGATGGTGAGGCGCACTAGTTTATTAAGAGCCTATTCACTCTAGCCTTGAAGACACCCAAATTATAATCGGACAGGAAGACCGCAGCAGGCAGACTGTTCCAGTCCTTCGACGTACGCGGTATAAACGACGAGGCGAAACGCTTATAAATATTTAGTAGTGTGGTGATCTCGGGCTAAATTAAATAAAATAGTAGGTTTAATGTCTGGTAAGGTTTCTGTATTTATAGCAGTGGGTGGCCATGTAGTACTATCGTGTTTTAAGAAGCGTGGACCGAACCACCACAAGTCCAGTGATTGCATAGCGGTAGGATCCACTCCACGAGTTATTAAATCAGCTGGATAGTTGTGGTTCGACACATGTCACCAGGTACATGTACCGGATGTTCTTAACACTTCGGCAACACGGTTACGAACAAAAGTATTTAATTTTATTGCCAACATTTTCAACCAACCCAACACTATCATGGAGTCAGTCCAAAAAACAATACTAGATGGTTTAATGTGAAGAGAATTAGAACCTTTTGATAATTATAAGCGTACACCAAGCTCAGCAGCACAGAGCTCCAGTCGCGGTATAGTTAGTGGTTTGATAGGAGCGACGCGACTTTTGGCTGTTAGTAATCGCACGCCGACGTCATTCTGCTCATTGATACTACGAACATATAAACAAGCGCCATATGCTTGCTCCGACGCGTCGGTAAAATATGAAATTCGAAGTGTTTGTATGCGTCACAGAGCACGCGACGTGAAACCCGTAAATTGTGAATGCAAGGTAATGATTTAATTATGTTCGCCCATATTGTTGCAATGTCAGGTGATAACTGATCATCCCATTTCAACTTGTCTAGCCAAAGTTTTTGGAGCAACATCTTCGTGTTCACGACACACGGTGCTAACAGTCCTAAAGGATCGTATATTCATACAATTACTGCTAACATGCCACGCTCAGTGTTTTGTATGCAGTCAGGAACTTGTTTAGGGAAAATGAGATCATCTGTGTCTGTTCGCCAACTAGACCCATAGTGGAGTGCCGTAAGGCGTTAAATAAGTAAAACCTCGGAATCCGGGGCCAGTCAATGAATTTTAATGTAAACCATTGGACTGTATTGTTAAAAGCTCAAATAAAAAAGGAAAAAAAAATGCCCGCACTTTTTTTTTACCTTATATAAACTAGTGCTTGACTGCGATCCCAACAATTGATAACAACAATTTACTGAAAAACAAGAGTGACAAAAGAAAAACAAAAGGTTATAACACCCAAGTTTACAACCCGGGACACCCCCATGGTGCTCGAAAAACTGCAAAATTTTGCCGTTTTTCAGTTTTTTCGTAAAAACTACCTGAACAAAGCGTTTTTTTAAGTATATTTGCTTATAATACAATAAAGCTGACTAAATATACTACAATTTGAGCTTAACCCTAGTACTCTAGATTCATTAGTTGCAGAAATACAGTTTGTCAAAGTAGGCATTTTTTTTTAAGTGAAAATTTTGTGTTTGCCTCATATTCAAAGACACGCACTGGCTAAACTAATAGTCCTGGAGAAAAGTATGAGGCAAAATTTTAGGCTTCTTAGTTTTCTCTAAAATTACAAAAATATCGGGTTAGTCTATAAATAAATAAATCTGTAGAAGTTTTTTGTTGTGCTCGCATCACGTAAAATGAACAAAATTGATATAGATTACTTTTATACATTAAATTGTGTGTAACCTAATATATTACTTAGGCTTTGTTTCATCGCAATCGGTGGACTATACGGTACAAAGTCAGATTTTGTTCTTTTGAAAGGACCAGCTTTCATCCACTCTAGATCTGTGACGGGAGTGGAGAAGGAGGAATAATGTTTTCTGGAGGCGGAGACGGATCGGCATATGGTGGTCCTCTTCATCCAGGACGACAGGGTTGGCGTTGTTGCAATTTTGACCTTGGCAAAAGAAATATAGGATAGAGCAGTTGAGCCTGGTCTTTCTGCAAGTGACAGAATATAACAACTAAAAAAGAAGTGACAGAATATTACAGCTTTCCGAGCACTGCAGTAAAATCTTTGTCTTGCTGTATCTTCGTAACCCATGGATAAATTTTGCTCAAGTTTTGCTCAAATTGCAGCAAATTTTGCTATCTTTATAGCTATCTATATCGCACTACGAATCGAATAATAACAATATCGATACGAATCGTAGTGCGATAAGATTCAGTTTTTGAGTATTGAAAAATAATTAAAAAATGAAGATCGGATATTTTTTTTACATTTTTACATAAGTTGTTAAAAAAAATTTATTTAAAGATTCATTGACTGGCCCTGGATTCCGAGGTATAAATCTTACGGCACTCCACTACCAGTGTTTTACTACAGACATCACCTTACTTGTGAAACTCGAAGCAAGACTCGGCAGAAATTCGTTTGAAATTAAAGTGGGCTCGTTCGATTTCCATTTCCGTAACGGCATGCAAGCAGAGGCAAGAGTATCAGTCACGTCTTCGCCGGTCAGCAGATCTTCTACATAAAAATCATGAAGAATTACTTCAGCGACCCTTTGATCCTGGCATTCCAGGCCTATTTGTTTTATGCACCTAGTCGCGAGAAAAGGTGCACTAGCCGTACCGTACGTTACGGTATTTAATTGATACGTTTTATGAGTGCTAGTAACATCATCACGCCAAATTATTTGCTGCAGGTTTTGTTCTATCTCAAGGATCTACAGACACCTGCCTGTACATTTTCTCTACGTCAACAGAGAAGACGTTCTTATGAGTTCGAAATCTAAGAATGATTGCAGTCAAATCGTCCTGAACAGTAGGCCCGTCAAATTCGTCTAATTTTTAGAATGTTTTATATTAACTTCTGCTGTCACGTGGGTCAGGTCTCTTGTGCCTTCATGTTTTTGAAAGTCTACTTAAACTGTATAATTATACTGTTGCGGAGTGGAGATTTCGAGCAATGTAATCCAATTCCCTGTTCGCCCGTCTCCACTCCACTCTTACACTTACAGATTCCAGGTGCGTCATGTTGTACAGCAGGCGGGGCGGCAGCTCCTGCAGCTGGTTGTTGTGCAGCACCAGAAGCCGCAGGCGCGGCACGTGCGCCAGCGCGTCTGGTGGGATGCTAGTGATCGAGTTCCACAGAGTCAGCTTCTGTAGGGAGTCCAGGCCTGGAACGATGGAAAATAACTTTTCAATACACTTACTCGAAAACTGGCCCTTATCGCACTACGATTAAGTTCAACATGTTATGTTTATCACATATAATAACATACAAATATAACATATAGGTCGACTGGTAGATAATGGCTGGCATTAAGTCCGCCTGTTTGTACAGTGTAATGAGATACAGTGTAATATGAGAGAGGGCGTTGCAGTGCGCAAGTAAACATTGGCTCTGTGTATTTTTGATCTTTAAAAATGAAAACAGTGTTTTATCAAAAGAAAAAGTAAATGAAAGTGGAAAACTAAATAACTAACAGTGACGGAAGTTGTAGTTTGTTAAAATCTTACAAGAAAAGTGAACAAATATTGAAATTTAAACCTGTCAACGTCAACGAGCAAAGTTTTGAGTTTGTGCTACATCTAGACTGATTTGAAGTGTAAAGACTGTAAAGTGAATCTAAACTCGTAATTTGACTGAAAAGGAAATAAACCAAGAAGTATCCCGAAAAGGTAAGAAACGGATATATGAATACGTAAGAGGATAAAAATTGAAAAACAATCCAAAGTGCAAATCATTCTAGAACCCGAACAGCTCCACCTGGCGTCAAGTAGCGTAAGCACTATCGCACTCTGACTGCTATCAACGTTCAGCAAACTATTGACTTTCGACGCCACACTAGAGGGTGCTATCATAAAGGAAGAGCACTATTCTACTCCTGTTAAATTGAAAGAAGAAGAAATAATAATAATAATTCTTTATTCAGGTATAAAGTAAGCGACATTATAATTTACATTAATTACAATCGACATACATTTAATTCAAACTGTAGTATAGATCTGCCTGATCTAGGTTAATGAAAAATAAATATAGAAAAATCCTGAAAAGGTGAAATACAATTATTAAATACCGAATCACAATAGTAACTCACTGCCAGGTTCAGGGGCCCCACGCTTCAGGAAAAAAAAAGACTACATTTTATAAACAGTAAAAAAAATATTTGAAATTTCGATGAGCAATCCTAGCATTGGATTATACGAAAAACTGTCAACAGACGGAGTTAATAAAACACAACCTTTCATTAGCAACGTGTGAGTGCAGAGCATATTCATTGGCCAATTTTGTTTATATCAATTTACATAATATAAAATTGAATGAATCAACTACATGGAAAAACGAAACATAATTCGATACATTACTATACGCTCGTATACATCACTGCATAATTTTTAAATTAATATATATATATTTTTATTTATGAAACGAAGATCTTCTGCTAAATACATTTAGTCAAAAAAAGGATCGGTAATGGATGATTTGTTTATGGTTCCAGATTAAAATTTTAGATTTTTTTGTTGTTGCTAGATTGGCACAACTGTTTTCCATTTTGAAGCGGAGTTTGAGTTGTTGTTTTTAGTTAAATCATATCTAGTGTGTATTGCGAATTTCATATTGGACAAAAACATCCAACAAAGAGTTTGTCTTAAATTTTGATCGCCAATGGAATTTCGGGTTTGGAGTCACTAAAAATGTTACAAAAGGCTTAAGGTGAATCGACTTTATCAAAAACACGTGCTTATGAGTGTTACAAAGCATTCAAAAGCGGTTGAGATGTGATGGAAGAATTGCCTCGCTCTGGTAAGCCATCAACCTCTGCAACTGAAGTTAACATCGCAAAAGTGAAGGAAATAGTGACTGTAAATCCTCATTCAAGTTTGAGAGAGATAGCCGCCGAATAAATAATAGCCGCTTTATGTATCTCACGAGTCGATCCGTGCCATTTTAACTAATCATTTGAGTATGAAACATGTTGCCGCTCGGCTAGTCCCAAAAGACCTGAATTTTCTCCTAAAAACCACGCCAAAGTCGATCAAAAGTCAAAGTCATGTTGACTGTTTTCTTTGACCATCGCGGTGTTGTGCACTCGGAAGATCAAACGGTAAATAAAGAATATTATTTGAGCGTTATGCGGCATTTAAGAGAGCAAACTCGATGACAAAGGCCAGATTTGTGGAAAGAAAATTCTTAGATTTTGCACCACTATAATGCGCCTTCGCACAAGGCCATCATTGTGAACGAATTTTTGACCAAACACTTAACAAATACCATAGAGCAGCCACCATATTCGCCAGATATGGCTCCAGCCGACTTCTATCTTTTTCCTAAACTCAAATTACCACTTCGTTACACCCGTTTTTAATCTGTAGAAGACACAAAGGAGAATTCGCGGCGAAAACTGAACTCAATTTCGGAAACAGCGTTTAAAAATGTTTTGATGATTGGATTATTCGTTGGCGTAAGTGTATCGTTTCTGAAAGGGCATACTTTGAAGGTGATATAATAAATTTGGATGAACAAAAAAAAATTTGTATTTGTGTTTTTTCCGGTAATTTATTGACAGAGAAGTATATTGTAGAATTATATATTTTTTTTACGGGATTTTTAAGATTGGCAGTACTAGTTCGTTCGCATGACCGGGCAATACCCTATTTGTTCAATACGTATCACAAACACAACATTTTCGTACTATTTAATCGTTGAATTTTCACTTCGACGAATTTTTTTGAGAGATTTACGGCCGTGAAAAAAGAGAGTTTTACAGATTGTGTTTGAAAACTTATGATTTTAGATCTTAGTATTGGATATTGATTTGTAAAGACTGCAGCAGTGCTTCGGGCTTCGAGAAAATCGATGAAACGATGACAAAATTGAAATAGTGTAAACTAAAGTTTCATAAACTGAAGTTACAATTATTATATCTGCGTAAGTTTTATTATTTTTTACATATTTTATTCACCTGATTACAGATGTTTAACAATTTTTAACCGACTTCTAAAAAAGGAGGAGGTTGTCAATTCGAAAGAAAGAAAGAAAGAAAACTATTTTATTTGGCATACACACTCGTAGATACACACAATGTAGTAACATCATGTAGACACTAATAAATTATTATAATTAAAATAAAAAAACACAACTAGCAAGGTGTGTCTCACGGCGGCGCCAAATAGGTCATCATAGACAACTACGTGGTAGTTGCCTGACGCTGGTTTTCTACTGAATTCGGATGTTTGTATTTTTTTTTTATGTATGTTCGCGCATAACTTCGTCACTTGCCAACCGATTTGAAAAATTCTTATTTTGTTGGAAAGGGTATACTTTCCAAATGGTCCCATAGTCACCAAGTCGGGATCTGATGATGTGATCTTGGCAAAAACGAGGAAACTCCTCAAACATTATAGGCAACTATATAGTTATCTTAGTATTTTCATCAAAGACTTAAGCATTTATAGTCTAAACATGACATTTGATGAAGTGGAACTGGTGAAGAAGACCAGAAATGGCCAACGAAAGTTCATACTCGCACAGGTCTCACAATGAACATAGTTATGTGACTACGATAATATAAATAAATGAATAGTTCCAAATAGGTATGTTGAAAATGGTATCATCCATGTGACTTGATGACGATTATAGAGCCGAAAGATAGGCACCGGAACTCCGTAATTAATCAATGTATTCTAGCCGTGTTTGGGCTTATTAAAATTGTCATGAGATGCACTTTGGCTATAAGGTATTTATTTATTTATTTATTCATAAAGGTCAAACCAACAGTTTCTGTGTACAGCATTTCCAAGTATGAATAATAATTGGCCTAAGTCTTACACAGTCGCCAATTACAGGTTAACCAGCATTCGCAAAATAATCACATCAATTAAGACTCTATCAAAAAACATTTAGCTTTTTTTTAAGAAAAATACTTTGACATTTATTGCGCAAAAATTGCATGTAGAATAATAAAAAAAAATCAAATTATAATAAATTTAAATAATAAATCACAATCATAAATCACAATTAAAAAAAAAACAATTATCACTCATGCACTATGTTAATTGACAAGTTGTGTTCCTCGGTACTCCAGTACTCTGGTTCTAAAGACTTTTAAGGAGTCGTGGAAAATATCAACCTCAGGTACGGATTTTACGAAGGAGTTCATCTCTCTGCATAGTCTGTTTATTGGCGAGTTAATGCCAATATTCGTCCTACATGGAGAAGTATAAAAGACATCGGTAACTGGGTATGTTGTAAGGAACTTTTATCCAAATCCGCTCAACCAGCTTTAGGCAATCCAATCAATTATTTAACTATTTGTAGAGAAACGTCAGATCCTGCGTGATTCGTCGATCACGCAGAGAGTTCATGTTGAAGCACCGAACACGCTGTTCATACGGACACCTGGGAGATATTTTACCGGAGGTATATGCTAAGTGTTTTGTGAAAGCCCTTTGGATACTTTCGAGTCTTTGCGAGTGCACTACATAGTGAGGTCTCCACACCACGCTAGCAAATTCTAAGTGGCTTCGAACTAACGCATTGAACAACACGATTCTAGTTCTTACCAACTTAAAACCTTTTGTACTTCTCTTAAGAAATCCAATTAGCCGAGCTAATTTAGTGACGATGCTATCAACATGACTTCTGAAATTGAGTTTATCGTCCATGATGACGCCAAGATCACGGATTTCATTCACTGACTCTAAATTCACTCCGTTTATATTATACGAAACAGCTCTGGTATCCTTTTTTTTCCTACTAAATCGTATGTGGCTACATTTTTGTACACTGAGTTTCATGCCGTTCAGGATACACCAACGCTCAATCCTATCTATATCTTCTTGTATAAGAGTTGGGTCCTCACCTGTAATGATAGTTCTATAAATTTTAAGATCATCTGCAAACATATACATAAATATATACAATTACGGATTATATTGGTTATGAAGAGCGAGAATAAAATTGGGGCTAGGTGAGAACCTTAGGGAACTCCTGAGTCAGCATAGTACGGATACGATTGATAACCGTTCACGACAAGAATTTGAGATCGACAAGCCAGAAATGATGAGAACCAGTTTAACAGTGAACCATGTATAACATTGTATTCCAACTTCGATAACAGAAGAGAATGGTCAACCTTATCGAACGCACTGGTAAAGTCCGTGTAGATAGCATCTACTTCTAATATTTTATCAAGAGCAAGGGCAACATCCGATACAAACTCAACAAGATTGGTTTCCACACTACGACCAGCCTTAAATCCATGTTGGCTTGGGGAAATAATTTTATCGATATGTCGAGTGATGACTGGGCAGACCAGAGACTCGAAGATTTTTGAGAAGCACGATAAAATTGATATGGGACGGTAGTTTTTAACGTCAGCAGGATCTCCCTTTTTAAAAACAGGGACGATTCTGGCGTTTTTCCATACCTCAGGAAAAATTCCTTCCTTGAGAGAGGAATTAAAGATAATCTGCAATGGCAAAGATAGTATATGACTACAGCGCCTAATGAATGATGGCGGTATAGAATCTGGTCCTGGACCCTTCGAAGCATCTATCTGTTCCAGTTTTTTCAGTACTTGTTCTTCCGTTAATTTAATAGAGCTCAGATTCTCTGGTATTGTCAGCGTAGTACTACCAACACCAGGAAAACTATAGGTAGTATTAGTAGAGGGAGCAGAATTTCGACTAAAAACGGATACAAACTGATCAGCAAACAGGTTTGCAATTTCAGGCCCAGTACTAGCCACCCGATCATTCATAACCATATCGGCAGGAATGCAAGATTCTCCACGACGTTTATTCTTTATGAATGCCAGAATGCTTTAGGATTTTTGGGAATATCGTTCTCGATTTTCCTTTTATATTCACTGTAGCAGTTGTTTATTAGAGTATGACAGCGACTTCGGAGTACTTCAAAGGTGAGCCTGTCTCGGGGATTGTTATATTTAAGATATTTTTGTCTATATTTCTCTTTTTCGGACAAAGACCTAATAAGCGAGTCAGTGAACCAAGAGGGATATTTAGATTTTTTCTTTGTATATTGAGGAACAAACTTGTCGATAGCACGCTGTAAAACTCTGTAGAAGATATCCACCTTTTCATTAACATTAACACATTTAAGGAATGACTTGCACCAATCAATATTCCTAAGAAAAACAATTATTTGTTCATAGTTAGCTTTAAAAAAATTATAACCGGAACGATGTTTAGATTTTAACTGCTTTACGTTAGAAAGTGGAATTGAGACAAGTAAGTTAGGGTGATAGGAATCAAGTTTACTCAACAGGCCATCAGGTTTACTAACTACTACATCTGATATGTTGCTCAAGACTAAATCCAGAGTCCTGGAGTCAGTATTAAGAACACCATAACATTGATGCAGTTCATTAACTGACATGAAGTCCACCAACGAATAACCCAATGAAGTCTCATAGTTTGAAGGTGAAAGATGCAAGTCATTGTCTTTTCTATTCCAATCTACAAAACCCAAGTTAAAGTTCCCGAGAATCACAACATCGTCGACATTATTTATCACGTTATTGACTTTGTTTAAAAAGTACTGTAGAGTGTCCAGTTTGACAGGCGGGGGCATGTAGACAACACAAAGCGCAACCTTCTTAACACAGTTATTAACAATTAACTCTATTGATAGCCATAAATCTTCCAAATCGCTCTCCCAGTTTTTAAGTCTGACAGATTTAATTTTACTACTTACGGCAACCATGACCCCACCTCCATCTTTTTTTGGAAACCTTAGAACTTGATCTATCTCTACGATAGACCACGTACCGTGAACCAATGAACTCTCCGATTGAAATGTTTGGATTCAGCCAAGATTCGGTAAATGCTATCACATCATAACTAGTCAGCGAAATATTTTTTAAAATATCTTCAGTCTTAGTTCTCATTCCATGAACATTTTGATAGTAAATGTCAAGCATTGCTAATACAATTAACACCAAGAACAATTTACAAAATTATACATCTATAAATCCAGATTGCAGCGTCAGTCATTTTCATTAGTTTAAGACTATCCTCATTGCGAATGAAGATAGGCTTTGAATAAATATCCTTACGGACAAAAATTCTTCCGTTACGTATCCAGACAAATTTGTATGACATCTCCTTAGCCAGTTTTCGCATTACCGCATGTAATTGCTTGCTAGATGGGCATAAATGTTCACTTACAAAAATGGGCACACGGTTACCCTTAATACCTAAGTGACACGAGTTCAATTTGTCCGAAGGTTGTTTTCTATTGAAGTCTCCTACAGCAGCTAACAGATTGTCACGTTGCCGGGGGCTGCGCAGCTTAGCAACGACAGTGTTTGGGCGGCTACTCTCCTTATTCAGTTTGGCCACTCTTGTGATTTGCATGATGTCATTGTCTCCAATATCACAACTTGTTACGTTAGCAATTTTTTTAATGTTTTAATTAAGTTTTCTGACTTATCTTCAGGCAGACCATTAATTTCTATGTTGCTTTCACGCATGTTTTGTTCAATAATATTGACCCGAGTGGTGAGTTCTTTAACACTCAGCTGGAGGTTGTTATTATCATGACGCAGTTGATTAATTAAGGCGTCCTTTTCATTAAAGTGTTTCTTAAATTCTTCAAAGTGCTGATTAAAAAATTCGAAAGAGACTTTTAACTCGGATATTTCACCTTTTATATCTTTGAAAGATGATTTTAAAGCCGCGGCCAACTCTTCTTTAATAATATCTCTAAGCGTACTTTCGCTGAACCATTGATCCTGTTTACCTTCGATTGACCTGGAGTGACTACTTTTCTTCCTTAGAGTCACATTCGCGTCAGGTGGACTATTTTGGGAGGCAACAATTTTAGGGCTCGGTAGTTGTTTCCGAGCAGGTGAGTGACGAAGGCTCGCAGCACTGTTGGTCGGGCGCACAGGTGTATTAGTGTTGTCAGCTTTTAACTGTTTGCAGCAGCATTCCGGACACTTCCAGGTGCTTTTGTAGTCTTGATCCATCAGATAAAAGTTACTTTTTGGTATATTTACGCAGGAAATGTCGTATCTTGACTTGCACTCGCAACAATTCATAACCTCCATACTTTTTATTCCTTTTAGGCATGCAGCACAGACACTTAGGTTTGGCGCCAAAATAATCGAAATGTAAGTAATTTATAAATAAAATTATTTGATAAAATTCACGCATTCTTATACACAAATATAAAATAATAATATACATACATCACATAATTTAGATACTTTAATGACGACACAGAATAACCATAAAGGGTGTTTATTTTTTTTCGTGCATATTATGCGTCCAGTAAAATAACATCAATTTAATCCATAAATATCTATATTCTTTCCAACGGATACCAAATGTAATACAGTTATGCGTGCATGCATGTAATATTTACAGTAGTAATTAGCATAAATACTTAATTATAAATAAAAAACTCTACTTATTCTCATTTCCTTCGGTGTCCATTTACTACTATCATAAATGTATTTTTTAATCAAATAAATCGGAGTAAATAGAAACAAAATAATTATATTAATTAAATATATTAATACACTTGGAAATCAGAACTCGATGCCAAATTCAGCGATATGTGGTCTAAACAAAACTCGCTTATAGCTAAACTTTCCACCGAAATTTCCGAGCTAAAAACACAAACTTGCAAAATTACCGAGTCGAACGACGAAATAGTAACCTCAATGGCCTTTAAAAACAAGCAATATGAGGAAATAAGATCTGGTCTAGATTGGCTACAAAAAGAAAGGCTGGAACAACGAAAGTGCTTGGAGAAACTAGAAAATAAAGTCCAAGTTTTACAACTAAAATCCCGATCTTCTAGCATTGAAATAAGAAATGTCCCTCCGAAAGATAAAGAGAATAGCGAATATCTAACAAAAACGGTCAGTAAAATTGGACAAGTTGTCGGAATTTCAATATCGGCAACGGATTTAAGAGACATATATCGCTTGCCGGGCAAACACGGCTCAACCTGTCCGATCGTTGTTGAATTCCAGACCGTCCTAATGAAGTCGAAGACCTTGGCCGCAACTCGCGAATTTAACAACAAAAAGAAATCTGTGGAAGATAAGCTCAACACAGAATTAATAAATATCCAAGGAAAACGACAGCCAGTTTATGTTGCCGACTATCTACCAATGAGCTCCAAGAGGCTGTTTCACACTGCGCGTAAATTCGCCAAGCTGAACAAGTTTAAATACTGCTGGACCACAAATGGGAATATACTCATTCGCAAAGAACATGGGGATAAACATATACTAATTTCTTCAGAACAATGTCTTTTAGATTTGAAGAAAAACTTGTGACTACCAAATCAGATATTACTACCCTTTCTATATTGTTTTTCTCTGTTTTTAATTATCGAGTTAATATATGTATCTGTCACTCGCACTAATTTCTTAAAATGCAATAGAAAGTCTGTTTACCAAATGTCTTATCAAATTCTAAGTAGAAGGACCAAATCTATAAATCAACCATACCACACTAAACACAATCACACAACTTCGTGCTACACAACCACAACACTCAACACGCACTCTCTATTACATCTACACACCCTATATATAGTAACGCTTTGTACTCGTATAACTCTTCCTGACATCAATCTTTATAATAAATGGCCAACATAAATAATATTAACACAGAACTACTCACAAACTCTTATGTCTGTCGACCAGAGGACTACCGATTATTCCTTCCACATACGAGCGATGTTATCAAATTATTCCATATTAACATCCGTAGCATTAATAAAAATTTTGACCAACTTCGAGTATTAATAACAATGACTGACGTAAAATTTGACATCATCGTTCTGACCGAGTGCTGGCTACGTGGAGTGGTCAACTTACCAACCTTAGAGAGATATACTGCTCACTATACAGACTGCACGCTCAACCAGAATGACGGCGTCGTCATCTATGGTTCATTTTTTAATTAAAGACTATGATTTGACATGTGCAAATGTCAATTTCTGAAAATATGTTGCCAGATTTTTAGTAAAAGTGATGTCTCCAAATTCGATTTTTCATACCGGTTTTTTAACATTAGAACCTTTATGAAAAATAGGACTAAGATACTATATATGTGTGTGTTTATATAAAGTCTAATATGAATTGAAAACTAAAATAATCAAAAATATTACCATATTTTTTAACACTCCGCTTTTTACTTAGGCTAAGAAGTCATGAAGCGGTTTTCACTTCTGTAGAATGCTAGAGATATATATGTAAAAAATTAAAACACGTTTCACGACGCGAAAATAAAAATAAAAATCGAAATTATTTTTACGAAAATTTTTCGGTTTTTTGGTCAGTATCGGTTGCGGTACCTCACTATTTATGAAGTGGAAAAAACATGCAACATTCGTATTGTCAAATTGTAGTCTTTGATTAAAACACGAAGAATACGCTAATTCAAATCTCTCATGTAAAATACGCGAACCAACATTTAAGGATGCAAGTGGTTTGATATGTCAAATAGACAACAAATTAACGGTCGTAGCGATTTATCGTTCGCCTTCTCTAAAAACCCGAGAAAACTTCAACAACTTTGTAAGCAGTCTGAACGAGGTTTACGGCAGTTTGTCCACCGATCTGGTTTTGGTCGGCGATATAAACATCGACATATGTTCTAACAGCTCTGACCCAGTACGTGATGAATACTTGACTTTCAACGCAACCCACGGACTTTTCCCAACACACACCTACCCTACGAGAAATACATCTTGTTTAGATCATTATCTCACGAAACCTAATCTCCCTGCAACAACTTTAGTACTCGAGTCCGATGTAACGGATCACATGCCGATCGTCTTATACAGGCATACAACAACACCTCGTAAACCAGCAACAACGAAAACAGTTTTGAACTATGACAAAATAAAAACAGCTTTAGAAAGCGCCGATTTTACAAATGTCTCTGAAACTGGTGACGCGAACTTAGCTACCAATACATTTATATCTATAGTCTCAAATGTCATACAGAAAAACACAAAAACCAGCACAGTGGCTAGGAAATGCAGAATACTAAAGCCATGGATTTCACCAGGTTTACTCCGTTGCATAAAGCATCGAGATCGATTGCATATCAAAGCTAAAAAAGCACCAGATAACACAACTGCTAAACTAATCTACACGCGATATAGAAATTATTGCAACCGCCTCTTAAGCAAACTAAAAACAGCCTATGAAAAAAGCCTGATTGACAAAGCTGGTAATGATCCAAAAGCACTCTGGACAGCAATAAAAACTATAACAAACACTCAAAAATCTAAAGTAAATCCCACAGAACTCCTTCAAATACACAGCGACCCCAAAACGTCTGTGAATCGTGTCTGCGATTTCTTTGCTGGCATAGGACAAACTCTAGCCGACAAAATACTTGCCTCCTCATCGGCTCAAAGCAACTATCCCGAAACACCAAGTGTTGATAATCTGGTCTCTCTCAATAGCCCGGTAAACTCTATAGCTATTATGCCAGTAGACGAGTCCGACATTGAAGCTATAATACTCCAACTCCGGTTAGACTACGCCACAGGCTGGGACGGCATCTCATCACAAATTATAAAACTATGTCGCCGTACTCTAATACCACTTATCACCCACATATGCAATCTCGCAATAAACACGGGAGTATTTCCGGAAATGCTTAAAAAAGCGATTGTACATCCGATTTACAAGAGTGGGGACAGAGACTGTGTCAACAATTATCGTCCTATTGCGGTATTGTCCTGCATCTCAAAAATTCTTGAGAAGATATTAAATCGGGCACTGAAGAAATTTTTAGAGAAATTTAAGATCCTAGCCGATAACCAATACGGTTTTTGCTCAGGTTACTCTACCGAAGATGCCGTACTGAACTTGACAACAGCAATTGTCAAAAATTTGGATAATAAAAATAAATGTTTATGCATATTTCTAGATCTTTCAAAAGCATTCGACACAGTCTCCGTTCCCATCCTTCTCGCTAAATTAGAGAAACTAGGCATACGAGGGAATGCATATAAAATTCTAAAGGACTACCTAGCCAATAGAAAACAACAAGTGAGGGTAAATAATATCAATAGCGACGAGGTTACAGTATCCTACGGTGTTCCACAAGGGAGTATTTTAAGTCCGACCCTTTTTCAGCTCTATATAAACGAGCTCTGCCAAATCTCCCTCCGTAACACTAACATCTTTACGTACGCAGATGATACGGCAATCTTTGTCTGGGGACCAGACTGGAATACTGTAAAGGAAACAGCCGAGTATTCTCTGTCAAAAATTATGAGCTGGCTAACAGACAACCTGCTAACGTTAAACCTCTCCAAAACGTACTATGTTGCCTTCTCGATAAGAAGATATAACTCCCCACCTAAAAACTTCTCTATCACAGCCCACAACTGCTTTTCTCGAGAGGTCTGCGCATGCCATCAAATCGACCGAGCTGAGCTTGTCAAATACCTGGGTGTATACATTGATAGTTGACTGAGGTGGGACAAGCTGATAGACACAGTAACCTCCAGAGTGAGGAGACTGATTTACATATTTAAATCACTCAGAGACTGTGTCCCTCCTGAGAAGCTAAAACTCATCTACTTAGCCCTATGTCAGTCCATTATCCAGTATTGCATACCAGTTTGGGGTGGCGCCGGCAGAACTCTTCTCCTAAGTCTGGAAAGAGCACAAAGAGCTGTGCTTAAAGTAATGACTAAGAAGCCTTATAGGTACTCAACCGATAAACTATACGCAAATTGCAAAGTGCTAACAGTTCGACAGCTTTTTGTACTCAAGTCCATTTTGAGAAGACACCGTTCTGTCCCACGCCCCGATCCAGGCCGACGTCGCGGGATGCCTGTTTGTCCACGCATTTCCTGTAAGACTTCCTTTGCCAGAAAAGAATTTAATAGTATAAGCATCAAATTGTACAACGACATACATAAGAAAGTTGATATCGCTGAACTAAACAGCCACAAACTTAAAGTCAGTCTAACTGACTGGCTCCAAAATAAAGATTATAAAAAAACTGAAGAGTTACTGACATACATCGCGTAACCCTCACCTCTAAACACACGATACTCCTACCTGGATAGCACAATTTTCACTTACTCAAAACACATAATTATAAATAATCATCCAAATTTACAATCAACTACACACAACACCCACACATACACTCACGCAACATTACAACATACTCACCCCACAACATATACTACTCTACTTATGTAATAAATACATGTATAAAATTTTGTAACCATTTTTCTAAAGTACCCAGCGACTACGTTCACTTGCACCAATATTGTAAATCGTAACCATAGAGCCTCTCTCAACGACTGAACACTGCCGCCCAAAACACAAGCACTCGCTTAGTTTGGGAGACAGTACCATTAGCTATAGCACATTACATTTACTTGTGTCTAATTATAAGTCACCTTGTGAACTGTAACTTTGCGACAATAAAGATTATTATTATTATATTATTATTTCCTTTATTTTTCCTATAGTACATATTTTGATATTTTTAAATATTTTTTATAACAAAATATATATTAAAAAAAAAACATTTAAAAATATAAAAACAGTAGTCCACCGATGTCAGGAGCAGGGTCCAAGCTACCGGTGGTTAGGGCTCCAGAGACAGAAACTTCCTCACAATGCGAGCCGTATCGAGGAGTACTGCCTTCTGTATCTGGCCCTTGATCCAACCGCGCAACGACAGCTTCGACAGATGGTCATCGAAGCTTTTGGCAATAAGACCATTGGCAGTTACGACAATCGGCACAATGATAGCCGAGTCCACATTCCACATGTCGACAACCTCGCGTGCTAAGTCGAAATATTTCATTTGTTTCTCTTTCTCAGCTTTCACGAGATTCTCGTCATGCGGGATGGTGATATCGACTATCATTGCACGGCGCGCTAATCGGTCTATCACCACCATATCCGGCTTATTGGCTACAATAGTCCGGTCAGTTTTTTTTAATTATTATTATTATATTAAAAAAACACAACGTTTACACCTAAATTAAATAATGCTATCTTCTCAATATATTAAAATATGATTTGATGAATATTTATTTTTAATTTTTTCTGATTACTCTCGATATGAAAAGAAATCCACTAGTTTGCGCTTGACCATAAATGCTACTCTACTGCGATGTCAAGCCCCGCGCACATCTCAGTATGCCATTGAACATCGTAACAGGTGCATGCTTGCTTGTGAAAAAAATATATTTTCGTGATAAGTGTCGCGGGAAGTCATTATTCTGGAATCGTTCTCTTCCTTATCGTCCGTATTATAACGTGAGTATATATGATTTTGTTAATTACTTAGCTTATTATCAATGATTCCCTTCGAAGTTTGGAATAGGTATTAGGTTTGTAATTTTGATATTTTTGAATAAAAACTGAATAAAGGATTTAAACCTCATTACCTTCTTCCTCATTCAAGGTGTGCCTGGGAAGTATGTGCAGTTGATCCGAGCAATGTACAGTCAGTGCAGTACCCAAGTCCGGTCTACGGTGGGCAACACTGGCAGCTTCAATGTGGCTGTCGGCTTACATCAAGGGTCGGCTCTCAGCCCTTACCTCTTCCTGATGATAATGGACGCTTTGACGTCGGACCTCCAGGAAGAGGCTCCCTGGTGTATGCTGTTTGCCGATGACATTGTGCTGGTTGCCGAGAGTGGCTTAGAGGTCCAGAGCAAATTGGAGGTGTGGTGGCATAGACTGGAGAGTGTTGGCTTAAAATTAAGTAGAACGAAAACCGAGTACTTATTCTGCGATTTTGGCGGTCTCTCCGGTTCTGTACCCTTAGCTCTCGCTGGAACGCCCATACCAATCTGCTCCGACTTTCGGTACCTCGGGTCGCTTATCCAAGGAGATGGGGAGGTAGACCGAGACATAACACATCGGATCAATTCAGGATGGATGAAATGGCGACAGGTCACTGGAACAACTTGTGACCCACGGATGCCCCTCAAGTTGAAGGGTAAAATCTACAAGTCCGTGATAAGGCCTGTCATACTGTATGGATCAGAATGTTGGGCTGTGAAAAAGACGGATGAAAAAAGATTGCATGTAGCGGAGATGAGAATGTTGAGATGGATGTGTGGTGTGACTAGATTAGATAAAGTGAGAAATGAGTATATTAGAGGAAGTTTGAAAGTGGCGCCAGTGACTGACAAGCTGAAGGGGAATCGTTTGTCTTGGTATGGTCATGTAAAGAAGAGGGATGAAATGCATGTCACCAAAAGAGTTATGAGTATACATGTGGATGGGTGGAGAGGGAGAGGGAGGCTAAAGAAAAGATGGATGGATTGCGTGAAGAATGATATGAAAGAAAAGGAAGTTAGTGATAGCATGACGAGTGACAGGGTAGAATGGAAGAAAAAAACGTATTGCGCCGACCCCAAATAAGATGGGACAAGGGCAGGAAGAAGAAGACCTTCTTCCTCATTCCGTTCGTTTACCGTCGTTTCTTTAATTTAACAGCATTGCCTTCTGTTTTTTTTTCATTACCTTCGCACACCTCTTCCTTTATCAATTCTTATAGTCCCTTGAACCATCTGGCCGAAATTAAATGGACGCAACTGTCGCACCCGCCTAGGCGGCAGTACGCATATCCGTGCATTTATTTGCGGCCAGCAGGGCCCGGAAAGCGCGCGGCTGACCTATAAATCCATTTTTTTCTTTGCTAAATATTGATTGATTTACATATGCTATGTTCACTTTGAAGAATATTTAACCACCAATTTTTATGTGTAAAAATGTTTCTAAAGATCCAAGCCGTTTTGAAGGAGTAGGGAAAAGTTGCGAAAAGTTGCGAAATTGCTAAATATTTTTTTAGACAAAAGTATTAATAGCACGAAAAAATCAAATGTTGATAATGTTGTTCATGAATCTATTATAAATATATATTTTTTTCAAACCTATTAACCTGGCCGTTACCGAGGAGTAGGCTTCAGAAAGTCACTGTTTTATGGCACTTTTCGGGCGCTTGGGCCTTAATGGCTTCAATATCATTTCCTTCCCTATCGTTCTCATTACCGTCTTAGTTCGATTTTAGAAATGTTATCAAATTCAAAGTTACTAATAAAAAGCAAGTAGAAACGACGAAATGTTCAAAGATTATCCATATAATAACGATATTAGTAAGAAAAAACAAATTATATTAATTCGACAATAAATATAAAATGTAGGATTGCTTCAAATTTGCACGAACTACGCGAAACACTCTAAAATACATTATATACTTTACTCATACTTATACAAAGATATAGTGCTATAATAATATACATACATAATAATAAACCTGATTAAATGCAGCAAATTAGATCTACAATAATTATCTATTGAACTTCGTGAATTGCTAATTAGCCCTCTTCCTCTCTCCTACATTTTGCTGTGCCCGACAGGGTCCATATTGATCTATGTAAATTTTTAAACCATCTATGTATACATATCGCACGCTTAATAATAAACCGGAATAAGTCAAAAATTAAGGATTTCTACTTTTCTGCATAAAACGAATTAACTCCGATAGAAGTATCTATAGGTAAAATCCCACAACGCGAAAAAAACAAAAATGCTCGATTATTAGATCACCCTTCTCTTTTCTACAAAAGCACGCGTCAATGCATTTCATGCGACAGAGAATCATTCAGAAATGCGGTAGCCGTGATGTGAGATAGGTGTCGTTGTCTTGCGTCTACAGTGGAGTAAAGTGTAATCATTCAGTTTCTTTATAAACGCAGGTAAGACTACTGTAATTAATTTTTTTTTCTGAAATCTCTTCCAGCATACCTGCGACAGGAAAGTTGAATAAAAAAGAGAAATAGATCGTGTGTAAAAGTAAAAGGAAAATTAGTACACACAAAATACAAAGTTAACAATGAAATAGTATAAAAAAATAATAATAATTAAAGATATATAATATACTGCTATAATTATAAACACACACATAATAAAATAAATAACACACAAGTACATACTAAATAATACCTAAAATAAAATAATACATATTTTGTTACGTTTGAAATTGGGTAGGTACTAGCAGAAATAAATCAACCGGTGCGTTGAAGCTCGTATATTGCACAGAGAGAACATTCGCCATCTTTTTTCATCTGTTATTCTTGTCACCATGGTAACTATCCACATAACATCCCTCCACCTTTAATTAGAAAAACTTCCTGTAATCTACTGCAGTCCTATTTCGTTTCGGCCGAGTGACGAGCTCAGTGACTATAGAGGGGGCTACCGGAGGGACAGCCCTTTCAGCGGAATGTTCGCCGTGAACAGGCGCTGATGATGTTTCAGGCTCCATTGGTGATTGCTCTATAGGAACTTCGAATGGCTGCTGCCCGGAGCTAGTCGAGTATGATGGTATAATAAATGCAGGAACGATGTCTTCGCATGGCTTATCTTCCCTCCCTCTATATTTGAGCAACTGATTGGCATGTTTTTTGACAGTTAGACCTGAACCACTCAGTTGTACTAAAAATATGGTTTTCCCAATGTTCTTAATGATTACACCACGTGACCAATATTGTTTTTGTTGGTTATAAAGTTTCACTAAGACTTGGTCACCCACACTGAACAGTACTTTACGATTGCCACGATAATTGTCAATCTGCGAACACTGTTTGACTTTTACCGCTAAGTCGAGTGCTGTGTCGGATGGTGTCGAGGTGGTCGGTGTCAAAAGATCCAACCGACATCTTAAATTATGGCCGAATAATATTTCAGCTGGTGATCTGTTTGTTGTCGAATGTGTGGAATTCCTGTATCTTAGTAAGAATTCTGATATTTTAACATTTAAATCTCTTAAACAAGTACCTGATAACAAATATGTTTTAATTGCTTTTTTAATAATTTTAACGTAGCTCTCCGCTTGTCCATTGCTAGCCGGATTATAAGGTGGAGAAGTTAAATGAGTGATGTTGTTCCTAGCACAGAACTGTTTAAATTCTTGCGACACAAAAGAAGTACCGTTATCTGAGCAAATCGTATGAAATAAGGGCCATATTTCACCGGGACACCACTGGTAGCGCAACTGGTTGCGCCACCAGCAAAATGTATAGAGCTCTATAGAGCGTTACTCACCGGGACACCACTGGTAGCGCAACCAATTTGGTGGCGCAACCAGTGCGGACACCAGTCCGGCCGCCAGTCACGCCCCCCACCAAAGAGTATGTGATAAGATGGAAATCTAACCTTTGAAAACCATAATTAACCAACTGTCAAACGTCAGTGACAGTGAACCAAGAATCTTGTACAATACAATCTGGATTGATTACGACTACCTCAAAGATGTAATAAAGAAGTACCATACAAGAATCTTTATCCCTTTCTACTAGTGTGTATAGACTAGTTCGTACTACGAGACATTCTGTTCTAAAGAAGTTCAAGGTGTTATTAAGGACGTTTTGATCCTTTTAGACAACTATCTCGGTTTTTCGGATACCATTATAATGCACCAAGAATCATATCTATGAGGATGACACGGCATGGCATAAAAAAATTATTATGGTTTTGTATAAAATTTTCATATAGTTAAATACAATTTTACCGACGCACTAATCAAGAAAATTACAAAACAAGGGATTGAATAGGTCGCGTAAGCTAAATCCAGTGCACATTTTTAGCTTAAAAATCATAAAATACCACAGCTTATATAGTTTTCTACACCTTTATCTAATTATTTTGAACTTACATAAATAACTTTATGATTTGTGACCGAAATAAAACCACTCTAAAAAAATCTTCATACATTTTTCATTGAACCCACCACTTCCAAGCCTCAGTCCGCGCTGAACGCGTCCGCGTTCTGAGAAGCACGGGCCGTTTCGCTCGTTTCCCTCTCCTAGAGAGGAGGCCTGAGTTCCAGCAGTGGGAACATTAAAAAGGCTGATTATATATGTGTATATATCTATAGGGATTTTGGTGTTTTTATCAAGAAGTCTCTATATTCATATTCATAGTCTATAATATACTCATCTACATTCTACTACAGTCAAAAAGTATCATTTGATGAAGTTGAACTGATGAACAAGACCAATATAATAGCCATAGCATAGAGAATATGTCCCAATTTAATAGCCAATTAAATATACAAAAAAAATAACAAAAATATATAACCATAAAGTTGGTACAAAACTGTAGAATCAAACCAAACTAACAGTTACTTTTTTAACAAAAACTATCTATAACAACAATTAGTTTCTTATGTTTGTTTTACAGTAACTGTAAAACGATCAAATAACTTTAAATTCGGTAGTCGGTTCAGTCAGTTAATTAACAAAATATACCAGAAACATCGACTTCCGAAATTAAAGTTATTTTGATCGTTTTAGTGTTTTTTTGTGTATTCTTTATTCAAGTCGAGCCGATTTCGACTATCCTGCCAAGTCCATTGTAAATTGGAAAAACAAGTGTGTTTATAGAAATCTGAGTAAAGTGAGAATATTAAGCCGTCCATGACAAAGATAGTAATAGCAAATGTACTGAAACATACTAGGTGAAATACCTATAAGTGTTACTTTATTTAACCTGTTTTTTTCTTTTTTTTTATATTACACCTTGTCAGTGTGGAAATAAATAAATAAACTAGTTTTCATCTGTTAACTCAATAAGGTTTAATTGAAAACTAGCATTAGGTAAAAACTATATTTATAATTCACAATAGGATCCCTAAATTGATCCCTAAGTTTTCACACAATCGCAGTATTTTTAAAAGACCTATCTAACGACATCCCACATTATGGGATAGTCTACAAAACAAAATAAAAAAGAATTTAAAAAACCGGCCAAGTGCGAGTCGGACTCGCCCATGAAGGGTTCCGTAGCAGCAAGTAACATAATATAAAAGTTCTTGTAATGTGTTGTAACTTTGATCGATATTTTAATAATAGTGTATTTTTTTCGATTTATGACGCATTAAAAAAAAACTACTTACTAGATTTCGTTCAAACCAATTTTCGTTGGTAGTTTTTATAGTAATGTACATCATATATTTTTTTTAGTTTTATCATTCTCTTATCTTAGAAGTTAGAGGGGGGGGACACACATTTTACCACTTTGGAAGTGTCTCTCGCGCAAACTATTCAGTTTAGAAAAAAATGATATTAGAAACCTCAGTATCATTTTTGAAGACCTATCCATAGATACCCCACACGCATGGGTTTGATGAAAAAAAAATTTTTGAGTTTCAGTTCTATGTATGGGGACCCCCAAAATTTATTGCTTTTTTTCTATTTTTGTGTAAAAATCTTAATGCGGTTCACAGAATACATCTACTTACAAAGTTTCAACAGTATAGCTCTTATAGTTTCGGAAAAAAGTGGCTGTGACATACGGACGGACAGACAGACAGACAGACAGACAGACAGACATGACGAATCTATAAGGGTTCCGTTTTTTGCCATTTGGCTACGGAACCCTAAAAAGAGCGTTCTTGTATCGTACTCTTCAGTACTTTTTGAGGTTGACGTAATCAATCCAGATAGTATAAAATATTCTTGGGTGTGGCAACTCAAGAACACTCTCTATCCCTTTCTACTAGTGTGTCCATAGATTAGTTCGTACTACGAGCTATTGTGTTCTAAAGAAGTTCAAGATGTTATTAATACATTATATTTTAGACAACTAATCAAAAACTAATATGTATAGTAGACAGGTAAGACCTTACCACGATTACAAACTACGAGAGCCTAGAAGTTTTCAATAAGACAATTCTTCGAGAATAAGCAAAAGAGAAGTTGATAGGTCATCGGCCTACCAAAAAACCACGCCTCACCGAGGTCAATAAGAAGAGACTATTGCACAGGGCCAAACAACATCAAAATATTACTGTTTCAGACTGAAGTCGGTTAAAAATAAGAGTTTAAATAGTACAGTACATTGTTAATAAACTACTGCCATTATCTGATGAAATAATATAATTTTTCAGACATGTTTCTCCGATGAATCGACGTTTCAGGTTTTGGTTGACAGAAGCTCTTTTGTCCGTTCAAAAAATGCTCCTTTCCGACGACGCTCTGGAGAATAAAAACTGGTGTTAAGAGAACAGAAGACAGCTAAATTCCCAATTAGTATTATGATGTGGTCTTTAATCTCAAGCAATATCAATATCGTGAAAGGGACCGTGAGGCATGACCAGTACAAGCGAGTACCTACTAGAAACTGGACTGCTGCCGCATCTCGAAGAATGGTTCCTTATTGACGACGAGTCCATTTTTATGCCCGAATCTGCATAATCTGCATTGTGATACAAAACCAAGGGTGTCACTGCATACTTGGCTAAAAACATTAATGTTTTACCCTAGTCAACCAATACACCAGACATGAACGCTATTGAAAACATGTAGGAGCTCACCAAGCAGGAGATCGCTTAGCAAGTGATCACCACCAAACTAATAAATTATTTATTATTATTGTTATATAAACACTAGCTGATTAAATTGCAGCTCTCAACAACACAAAACTGCAACAGGATGCCAGAATTTGCATAGAGAGCATATCATGATGAATGGAATCTATCACAAAAATCTGGTAATATTCGACAAATTGACTACGTCAAATTGAAAAAAAAAATAGATTTTTTTTTCAAAAATGTATTAATAATTTTGCTTTTAATTTTCATTGTTTTTATTATCTTAATAAAAAAAAAAAACTATAAATAAAAAATACCAGCCGGACCTACAAGCAAACTTTTTTCAAACGCCGTCAGCGAGGAGTCGACTTCAGAAAATCACTGTTTTATGGCACTTTTCGGGCGCTTGGGCCTTAAACGATACGCGCGAGTCCAGGCGAGCTGGCAACTTCCGATTTCACCTACTTTTTCTGTCGTCAACTCGCTCAGACTTGAAAATCTGACGTATTTATGTACAGTCAACTAAAAAAAAATTTTATAACATAGGTACCCACTAAAAATGTATTAGAAATTGTATTCGACTTGACTTTAAAATAAAACACTTATCGGTAATGAGACAGATATTAATCAACATTACAATAATATAATATTGCATATTTACCTATTAATTACCAACAAATCACAACATTATCAGCAATAAGCAACCAAAGTTGACGTACAAATATTAGTTAATGAGACTTAGAAATACACGTAAGTGAGTGAATATGCAGTATCGATACGTCATGTATGTGTCAAAAAAGTCAAGAGCGCCCACACGATGAACAAAATCTTTCTAAGATGCGTTCCATTTCATGATTAACCTGTGACATTCAGTTGCCCTTTGCATTCTAGGACTACGGGTTTCCTTTTCAGGAATTCGCCGGGGTCCTAGATTGCGGGCATCGGCCCTTCTGGACTCCTACGATTTGATGTCATCTGTTTGAGGAGCACATCGATCACGCGCTGTTGACGACTGAGCTCGGTTCGGTTACTTACCGGACGGCCGGATAGCGGACTACCCATTGCTCGGCGTCCGCAAGCCCGCGTCTACCGTGGTCCGTTGTCGGGGTCGGAATTTCGGCGGCCGATGGTCCTTTGGCCTCCTTCTTCGCTACATTACTGCTTCGCAGAAAGAGGCGACCTGCCATTCCTCCTCGCTCCGGACCATAGTCTGAACTAGGGCCCTGCGTGAAAGGTTGTTGCCAAAAATTGCGTCCACGAGGAAACAGCGGTGCTCTGCCCGAGCGAGGCACAACTCTACCTTGTCTTCGGGTGCTCTACCGTGTTCTCCGGGTGGTCCACACAATAGTGATACCCGAGCGTTACTTCCGTCTGAATCCGATACAGGAACCGACCGAACTTGCCTTGGTGAGGTGAGGACCATGCAGGTGCACTGGTGCAGGTAACATGAGAAAGTCAAAAGTAACGTAAAATGTTTTTAAAATAACTTGGGTATCGTGTACCATTGGCCACATCCTACTCGACTCATTCCTCACCAAAACAACAAAACAAAACAAAGCATTTATTTCAAATAGACCATTTACAGGCACTTTTGAATAGTCAAATGTCGGTCAGTCCAAGAAAAGTGAAGCTAAATCACCTTTAACATAATATCCCGAAATCTAAGTAGATAACCGGTATAGCCTGCGTGAAAAAATCCGCGGGCAATAGCTAGTTATTTATAGTAATAACAATTACAATTAATAACAATTATTTGACTGTATTTTATACGTTTATGCGAGATGACGACAGAAAAAGTAGGTGAAATCGGAAGGTCCCAACTCGCGCGGACTCGCGCGAATTGCTTAAGCGAGTTGACGAACAAGCCATAGCCAAGCTGGAAGTACTAGTCCGATCGCAAAAAGTTTTTCACCGATAGAAAGCACAACTCTCAATTAAACACAACTCTCAATATTTACACACTAAGCAAACAAGAATGCAAAACCAAATTATTAGAGTTTCTACTCACATGCGATTACCAAACTACTGAAGACCTTCTTAAAGCATTGAGATAAAATTACACACACAAACACACGAAACACATGCATGCACACTACTCACACTTACGATTGCAGATTAATATATTGTTGTATAAAAAAGCATATAAACGAAACACGCAAATGCTGTTGTATTGATTACTCCTTTTCTGGGAAGAGAACTGCGTCCTGAAATACAGGCTCGGCCTAGCTCAGGCGCAGTTGCACACTTATATTTCTTATGCATTTGTATTAAACTTGAATTCATTGCTCAAAATTTGTACAACTTTTATGTAGATATAAATTATTATTATTAAAAAAAAAAAACCTGCTTTATTCCTAAGTGACATAGGCTATATTTTATGTGCGCGGGCGAAGCCGCGAGCAATTGCTAGTATATTATATTTGTCGACCGTGAAGTACCAATACCTCCTAAAAATATTTTTTCAAGAAAATCATCATTTACCACTATGAATTTAAAAAGGGTTTTCCGCGTGTTTCAGGCGATTATCCCACTGCCGCGCATTATGCTGCATGTTGCATGTCAACGCACCAACGCGAGTACTTGCGGAAATGCAGATCTGCATCTTCGTGCGGGTTTTTTCATCATCATTTGTAAATTGACGCAGGCTCTGACTCATTTCATTCAAATCATATGACACTACGAGACTCAGCGTGCCATACCTTGCGTGCCGCCCCGCACCCACGCGCGAGTGTGCATGTTTCTCCTCATGTAGGCGTGTGATCTGCATGAACGCGCGTGGATGCATTTTTGGTATGTTGGACTGTGCTTATTTTCTATACAAATGAAGATACTTACAAGCAAAGTTAATAGGTACACGCATTTACGCGCTACGCTGCGTGGAACGTGGCAATGTGATAATCGCCTTAGTAAAATTCGAAGTGATTTTTTTTGTTTTCAGGATTCACAGACAGTTTGGAGATATTGGTACTTTGCTGTCGATATAAAAAAATACACCATCATTTAATATCACATGCTGCAGTGTCAAAAATAATAACAATTAATTTAGTAAAATCATGGTTACCCTAGTTCAAATGGGGGTAAGAAAGGGACACACCGACCCTTTCTCGTTGTCTTTTTCAGTACATTTTTCCCCGTTATCTTGTCAATATGAACTTAATGGCAATGAGAATAAAAAACACTATAGAGTGTGTTTGCTGCGTAGGCAATCTAGATTATCCGTAGGATACATAAAATCTTTGCTCTGGTGTCTGTTTGGTGTCTTGTTTGGTGTCTTGCTATATTTCACTAGGACACCACGGTGGCGCAACCAGTGGCGCTACCAGGGTGTCCCGGTGAAATATGGCTCTTACCCAAATCTTGACATTACTTCGCATAGCTTTTCAATTACTACTCGCGAAGTAAATCCCGATGAAACGTCAAAACATTCAACCCATTTAGAGTAAGCATCGACTACTATTAAAAATGTTTTGCCGCTAATCGGTCCCAAAAAATCAATGTGCACACGATGCCACGGCTGAGTAGGGAACGGCCACGGTGTGAGGGGGCAGCGCGGAGGCGCAGAACGCTGCGAAATACATACGGCGCACGCACCGATGTGTTGTTCGATGGCCGCGGACATACCCGGCCACCAAAACCTATTGCGTGCCTCTTCTTTCACTTTTGTGATTCCTAAGTGTGCTGAATGTAATTCTTTTAACACTTTAGATCGCAAACTTGTAGGAATTACTAATCTGTGACCCCTCATAAGACAACCGTTTTCCACTGATAATTCTAACCGGTGACTATAATAATCCTTTATTGAAGGTTCACTAATTTTACTCGGCCAACCATTTTTGAGATGATCAATGACGGTTTTAATAACATTATCCAACTTAATCGCGTCTTTGATATCTGTTAGTGACAGAAACCTTTCTCCTTCGTAAACAAACCGCACATAACTTGATTTATCAACAAGCGAATCATCACGCTCTGAGTGTGAGATGTTCGTTTTTGAGTCATCCACTACTGATCGACTTAAGAAATCTGCACAATTATGAGTACTGCTAACATACTCTATTTTATAATTATATGCTGATAGAAAAATGGCATAACGTTGTAAGCGATTTGCAGATATTTCGGGAATGCCTTTGTCCGGATTAAATATAGATATCAAAGGTTTATGGTCAGTTCTTAAAATAAAAGGTTCAGTTCGACCGTAAAGATACTGGTGAAATCTTTTTATTCCAAAAATTATTGCGGTAGCCTCCTTTTGAATTTGGCTGTATCGTTTTTCTGCTGCAGATAGTGTACGAGAAATATAGGAGATAGGTTTTTCAACCCCACTTTCAACCTGTGATAGCACGGCGCCTAACCCGCTCGGTGACGCATCAACCGTTACAATTAACATAGCTTTTGGGTTAAAGTGCGCTAGGGTGGTCTCAGAAACTAATTCTCGTTTAATTCTCAACACCGCTTCGTCATGACTTTTAGTCCATGACCAAGATTCATTTTTCTTCAGCAAATCATGCAGAGGGCTTAAAATCGATGATGCATTTTTTATAAAATTCCGATAATAATTGACCATACCTAAAAATGATTTTAACTCCGTTGTATTAGTGGGAACTCGACTTTGCAAAATGGCTTTAATTTTCTCTGGTGACTTATGCAATCCATTACGGTCTATGATAAAACCTAAGTAGGATACCGATTCCTGGAAAAAAGTGCATTTATCTGTATTTAAAACTAGGCCTGCTTCTTGTAACCTACGAAAAACTTCGTTTAACCTGCTCGTCATTTGCTCCCTGTCTTTCCCACATACTAAAATATCGTCAAGAAATAAAAGAGTACCATCTAACCCTGATAGAAGCGCTTCCATGGTTCGCTGAAAAATAGCTGGCGCGCTAGCCAAACCAAACACTAAGCGAGTATACTTATATAACCCCTTATGCGTGTTTATACAAGTGATCATTTGTGACTTCTCATTCAAACACAATTGATTGTATGCATGCGAAAGGTCCAATTTACTAAAATACTTACCGCCATGTAATTTAGAAAACAGCTCGTCATACCTAGGTAAAGGATATTTATCAACAAGTAACTGTTTATTGATAGTCACGGAGTAGTCGGCACACAAACGTATAGAACCATCACGCTTTAAAATTGGTACAACTGGACTAGCATACTCCGCGTATTTTACGGGTACTAACACCCCCAAATCTACAAGTCGGTTAAGTTCTTTTTCAACACTTTCCCTAAGTGAAAAAGCAATGGTCTAGCCTTGAAAAAAATTGGTTTTGCGTCTGGTTTTAACTTTAAATCTACCTTGACGCCTTTAAAACAGCCTAACTTATCTCCAAACAATTGTGGGTATTTTGAAGAACATTCGGATATAAAATCGTTACAGTTATTTATCGAACATATTTGCAAGTTAAATTGTGAAAAAAAATCTCTGCCTAACAAGGGAGGGCCTCCATTCCGTACGACATAAACTCCTATTGTTAAAGATTTATCGTTATAAGTAAACAGTAATTCTATTTTACCCGCAATATATAACTTATCACCGTTGTAACTATGCAAAATAACATCACTTGGTTCTAAAGTTACGTTTTTGAAATGCTTAAGATACGTTTGCTCGGAAATAACGGTAAATGGTGAACCCGTATCTATTTCAAAAGTTAAACTAATTCCATTGACACAAACAGATTCCCGCATTGGTTCGCCGCGAATAGTGCGAATATTACAGCATAAATGCTTACCATCATCGTCAGCATCCTCACAGCACTCGACATAGTGTTGCTTATTCACAGTTTGTCTACACATTCGCTTAAGATGTCCCTGAACGCCGCACTTTTTGCACTTATACCGTACAAACCGACACGACGATGCCTGATGGCCTGCGTAGCCGCAAGCTGTGCAGCCACTGCCGCCGTCGCCTGCTGCAGGTGTCGCTGCTTCCTGGCTGTGGCGTGGCGCGGGCGTGCTGCTGCCGCGCGCTGCGGTGCCCCGTGTAGTCGCGTCCATCTTCATCACTTGAAACGGTATACCCAGATCCGGTTGCCGTGTCGATTCTTGTGCCCCCATGCGAGCACAGCGTACGCCTTCAGCTATTTCCAGAGCCCGGCTTAGAGTTAGTTCCGACACTGCCTTCGTGAACAGCTTATCCCTTTCCGGTCCGGGTGCCATGCCTAGCACAAACCGGTCGCGAAGCTGTTCGTCGATATTTTGCGCCAAGAACCCGCAGTGTGCTGCCAAGCCACGTACTCGTGCCGCCCACTCTGGCAACCCTTCGCCGACATGTTGCGTGGCGCTGTGAAATTTGTATCTTTCGGCGAACGTGCACTTTTTCAGCTCGAAATGTCCATCCAACAAAGAACTTACTTCATCATAGCTCAATGTACCGATCTGTCGCGGTAAAGCTAAATTTCGGATCAATTTGTATGTTGATTCTGAGCAGTTACTGAGCAGAATAGCTCGACGTTTAGCACCGGCTCTATCCACTTCTACCCCGATTTCATTTGCAAGAAACCACTGTTCCAGTCTTTCTTTGTACAGTTGCCATTCTTGGTGTTCGTGGCTAAACACTGTTAAAGTGCCGACCGAAACCATAGCGGATACTTTTGCCATTTCTATAATGTAAATTATGCACGCGTAATTTGTACTTTGTCCTCGTCGCCAACTGTTACGTTTGAAATTGGGTAGGTACTAGCAGAAATAAATCAACCGGTGCGTTGAAGCTCGTATATTGCACAGAGAGAACATTCGCCATCTTTTTTCATCTGTTATTCTTGTCACCATGGTAACTATCCACATAACATATTTATTAATACTTATTTAATTATGACAAAATAGAAAGATAGTGCTCTTTCACTCTTCTTTTAAAAACTGAAAGAGTTTGGCAGCCCCTGATGTCGGGCGGAAGTGAATTCAACAACCGTACTGCGTGCGAAGTGAAGGAATAGGAATAGAAATCGGTGGAGTGGGGAAGGGATTTAAGGAGATTCATAAGATGCGACCTGCAAGGTGCATCACAAGGAGAAGTGTAGGAGAAACGTTCCCGCAGGTAAGAGGGAGTTTTAGGGTTGAAAAGAATGTTAAATAGCAGACATAATATCCGAGTGTTCCTGCGAAGTCGAATAGGGAGCCACTTGAGTACCTTGCGAAAACCTGAGACATGATATTACTTTTTAAGGTTGAAAACAAAACGAATACAGATATTTTGCAAACGCTCAAGTTTATTTAAAAGCTCCTCGTTGACATCCAAATAACAGGCATCAGCGTAGTCAATGATGGGCTGAATCAGTGTTTGGTCTTCAAGGGCAAAAAGCTCTGAAGGCATTTTAAGGAGTGAAACGTGTAGTGCACTTTGCGGTTGACTTCAGCGACATGGGCAGTCCACCATAAATTCGAGTCCATGATCACCCCAAGCTTTTTAGCCGTCTTAACATAGCCTATCTATTTTATATAACTCCATTTAACCAGAGTGGAGAGAGCAATGTAATCTCCAGCTTGTTCCGCATATATCTGCCACCAATAACCAAAGCCTAGGATTTCTTGGGGTTAATTTGCAAACAAAAAGGACCGCCCACCACTCCCCTATCAGCTTCAGGTGACTGTTCACAGCGGACACAGCGGCTTCAGCATCTTCCACACGATAGTGATGGTACAGCTGCAGGTCGTCTGCATAGAGATGGAAGTAAGAGGAAACGAGTCTAGTGACAGAGTTGCTAAAAAAAGAAAAGAGGAGAGGTCAGAGAACACCACCCTGAGGCACACCTGCAGCAAGATAGCACCAATCCGATGAAGACTCATCAAGGCGTACCCGCTGCGTGTGGGCATTAAGATAGGAATGGAACCAATTAACAGTGGAAGGGAGAAATTAAGAGATTTTAGTATCCCAAGAAGGATATCAAAGTCAACAGAGTTGAAGGCACTGCTGAAGTCAAGAAGAACAAGTAACGTAAGAGATTTTTGATCCGTGGCCAAACGGATGTCATCAGTAACCTTTAAAAGGGCAGTGTCAGTGCTATGACCAGGCCGAAAACCGGATTGGAAAGGGCTAAGAAGATCATTACTAGAGAGGAAGAGAGAGAGTTGCTGATGGACAATGTGCTCAAGAACTTTAGAGAGATACGGAAGGATAGAAATTGGTCAGAAATCAGTCAGCGAGACCGGGTTAGGGATTTTGAGTCACGGAATGATGTGGACTTGTTTCCAGGCATCGGGAACAGCGCAAGAAAATAAGGAGAAGTTAAAAATGTGGGATAAGACGGGAAGTATTGCGGGGAGGATAGGGGACATCATTCTTGAGCAAATGCCATCATTGCTAACTGCGGAAGAGGAGATAGCAAGAATGGATTTTCTTTTTCATTCACAGAACTAAATTCAAAAGAAGAACACTGCGGCAATGGCAGACCAGACAATTTATTAAGAGTATTGTTACAGGGGGAATTGAGTAATGTTGGTTAAGAGCACACACGTCAATATCTTTGTTGAAAACGTTAGGGGACTTACCAATGCCGACAGTTTTCAAAAACTTCTACACTTCGGAAGTCAAGACACAGATGAACTAAGGAAAACATCAGTCCAGTCAATGCCTCCAGCATCACGCAGTGATGCCTCCAGATCTATGCGCTTTGTAGGACGGATCTTATATGAAAAAACCGGTCAAGTGCGAGTCGGACTCGCCCATGGAGGGTTCCGTAGCAGCAAGTAACATAATATAAAAGTTCTTGTAGTTCGTTGTAACTTTGATCGATGTTTTAATAATAGTATATTTTTTTTAGATTTATTACGTATTAAAAAAAACTACTTACTAGATCTCGATGAAACCAATTTTCGTTGGTAGTCTACATAGTAATGTACATAATATATTTCTTTTAGTTTTATTATTCTCTTATCTTAAAAGTTAGAGGGGGGGGATACACATTTTACCAATTTGGAAGGGTCTCTCGCGCAAACTATTCAACTTAGAAAAAAATGATATTAGAAACCTCAATATCATTTTTGAAGACCTATCTATAGATACCCCACACGTATGGGTTTGATGAAAAAAAATTTTTGGGTTTCAGTTCTAAGTATGGGGACCCCCAAAATTTATTGCTCTTTTTCTATTTTTGTGTGAAAATCATAAAACAGTTCACAGAATACATATACTTACTAAGTTTCAACAGTATAGCTCTTATAGTTTCGGAAAAAAGTGGCTGTGACATACGGACGGACAGACAGACAGACAGACAGACATGACGAATCTATAAGGGTTCCGTTTTTTGCCATTTGGCTACGGAACCCTAAAAATATTAAGTCGTGGTAGGAAAAACAAGCGGTGAGCTGGCCGTGGATAGATACGTTATTAGTATTAGAAACAATCATCAGATCTAAAAGGGAAGGGGCGCAATTGGGAAAATGATGAGTAGCAGAGAGAGGCAGAATGCTGAGGTTAAAAGAAGTTATGAGAGATTGAAGTTTGTGAGAACGAGAGTCATTTTTAAGAAGACACTTGTTAAAATCACCCACCAAGACCACGTGATCATAAGTGGGACAAAAATTGTTTAACAGTGTATCGAAAGAATCAAAGTAATCGATACTGAGGTTAGGACAATTTATAGTCCTCCCATATACAGTCCACTCCAAGAAGTATTTTAACATTATGTAGAGAAAATTCTAAGAAAAGATGCTCTGCTGATCCCGAGTAAGAAGATGGTGATGCACTGATAATTTTAAAAGGAATACCAGCACGCAAATACATGGCAACATCACCACCACCCTTCCCCGTTCTGTCGCTGCGGACAAGATCATAGCCCGGAAGGGAATAGTGAACTGATAAAAGAGACGGTTTCAGGAATGAGTCAGAGATCAGTAAAGCATCTAAATGTGCACAGTTAATGGATGCCATAAGATCAGAGTAATGGCTAGGGACACTCTGATCATTGATGTAGGCTATATTAAGTTTATTGGTATAGCGAGAAAACAGGGAAGAAATCTTATCATCCAGATTCAATGGAGAGGAAGAACTACTCGCCGCACTAAGAAAGCTGCTAGAAGAGGAAGAACAAGAGAAGAAGTCATCATCAAAATTACCATCCATCAAAGTTGCAAAATACTACATATATAATAAAAAAAAATATAAAAATATATACATTTTCACAATACTCAAGAAAAACAAAAATAATAATTTAATACACTAACTAATAAAACCACCCATACGCTAATGAAGGAAGAGATTTTAACAACAATTTAAAACGGTTCTTTGGTATTACAATGTTTATTTCTTTAGCATAATTACGTAAAGATAGAGAGCTCTTAAGCTACTCTCAAGTGTTTTACACGTGCAGCCTGTGGACTAACTATACTCAGCGGACTATCAGCGCCTTGCGGGTCCAATATAATAACGGCTTCAGGATGTTGATGGGGCTGCCCCGCTTCTGCAGTGCATCAGGTATGTTTGCAGAGGCGCGCGTCGATGGCTTCCACGCCATCGTTAGGCAGAAATCAGCCTCTCTGCTCTGCAGAGTGCGGGCTAGCTCCAACTCCATCCTGAAGACCATAGCGGACAGGTACGATTATCCTTTGTTAGGTGATGTTGTTCACCGATGTTTTAGGAACAACCACCTTGTTTTAAAATAATAAATCATTAAGGTTACTAACATAGGTTATAAGTTTTCTCTTCAACTGTTTACTAACCCATATGGATGTCACTAATCCGAATTAAAGATTATTTTATTTTTATTTATTTTTTAAGCATTTTGTGATGACTATGAAGCTTTAATTAAAAATACGTTAATTACTAAGTAAAAAACATGATTATGAATTCCTACAATATTACGAGTTATTTTACGTTAAGAAAATAACATTTCTGTTTTACTTTAAACTGCAATAAGTATTATACATTTAAATAAATTATATTATTTATTAATAGTAAACTGAATTATTAAATAATAGTTTGCAAGAAATTTTAGAATTGATCAACATTTTTAATACTAAACTGAATTATTCAATATTAGTTTGCAAGAAATTTTAAAATTGATCAACATTTTTTATACTAAACTGACATAAGTCGAAAGGCTAGAAAATAAACTTCGTTTATTTATTACATATAAATGTTATAATTAAAATATTATGACAGTTATATTCACTATAATACATCCCTCTACAATGTAACACCAAGAAAATAAAAATAACACTTTATATACGTGAAAACCATCAAAATGTTTTCAACTAGGTCGACACTTTTTTTTTTTCGATGGGAAAAATCATCTTATGACAACCCCCGCTCTTGAGCGGAGCGGGAGATAGTGTCAGACTCTTACTGACTAAAAAACCCATCCCGTTCCTTCAAGCCTTCATACCGGGGCTCGAGCGCCCTTTCGGATAACCCTGGCCCCAGTAGGCTTCGACCCGGCTGGGCCCCTGCTGTTGCTGACAACTCCTTGAGGCGCGCGGGAACAGCGCGCGCCGTCGACGACTTGGGCTTGGTCCGGACGGTTACCGGACGGCCGGACAGCGACCTACCCATTGCTCACTGTCCGCAAGCCCGCGCCTACGGTGGCTGGAAATCGGGATCGGAATCCCGGCGGCGGCGGCGAGAGCGCCGTTGCCTGATGCGGTCGGCCTCTTCCTTAACGAGCATTACTGCTTCGCAGAAGTCGGCGACCGCCTGCCACTCCTCCTCACTCCGGACCATGGCCTCGACCAAGGCCCGGCGCGAGAGGTCTCCGCCGCCGATCACCCCCACGAGGGCACGGCGATGCTCCGCCCAAGCAGGGCACACCGCGATTGTGTGCTCCACCGTGTCCTCCGGGCGTTCCGCACAGTGGCGACACCCGGGCGTCACTTCCGCTTTAATTCGGAACAGGAACCTCCCGAACTTGCCATTTCCGGTGAGGACCGGTGAGGACCTGTGTGCGGAAGGTAAGGACGCCGTGAGGTCTTTCCAGCCACGCCTCAAAGAGGGGACTTATCGCCACAATTGTGGCGTGCCCATGACGGGGTTGCGATAGTCGCTGACGCCATTCCACCATGAGATCCCGCCGGAGCTCTGTCCGCCATGCCGCGACCTGTCACGGCAAACTAGGTCGACACTCAAAACTTTGACTGCGATTTCCCAAAAAGTGAATTTTTGCATTATTCCGGTTTATTATTAAGCGTGCGATATGGATTGCAATAAAGTATTGAGTATTGAGGAAATTTTATCAAAAAGTGTTCAGCAAAATAAGTGTACGCCACAAATTATAATTCAGATGTAAGACACGCAATATTAAACTTGTATGTACTTAATTACTCATGATTGTAACAAAATAAAACATCATACTGTAGCAAATTATTAAAACGATACTTGGCAACAGCTGTTGATATTATAAACATTGTTATGGTAAGATAAAGCAAGCTATTATGTAATGTACTATAAGCAAAAGTTTAAGCAAATATAGATTGTAAGCTGAAGTATAAATAAATAGAGTAAAACCACTTGTATTATTCAAAATTATGTAACATTTATTTAAAAAAAAGGGGGAATATTGTGGGTTGCATAGGTATCAACTATAAGTAGAAGGAATTAATAAACACAGTTCAGTTGGCATTCGAACCTCGTACGTTTCATTTCTCTCTACACACGATACCCAACAAATGTTTGGCTTAGACCTGTGTAGTAACACAATACATTATAATTGTTAATATCATACAGAAAAAACCGGCCAAGTGCGAGTCGGACTCGCCCATGAAGGGTTCCGTAGCAGCAAGTAACATAATATAAAAGTTCTTGTAATGTATTGTAACTTTGTTATATCGATGTTTTAATAATAGTGTATTTTTTTCGGTTTATGACGCATTAAAAAAAAAACCACTTACTGGATTTCGTTCAAACCAATTTTCGTTGGTAGTTTTTATAGTAATGTACGTCATATATTTTTTTTAGTTTTATCATTCTCTTATCTTAGAAGTTAGAGGGGGGGGGGGGGGACACACATTTTACTACTTTGGAAGTGTCTCTCGCGCAAACTATTCATTTTAGAAAAAAATGATATTAGAAACCTCAGTATCATTTTTGAAGACCTATCCATAGATACCCCACACGAATGGGATTAATGAAAAAAAAATTTTTGAGTTTCAGTTCTATGTATGGGGACCCCCAAAATTTATTGCTTTTTTTCTATTTTTGTGTAAAAATCTTAATGCGGTTCACAGAATACATCTACTTACAAAGTTTCAACAGTATAGCTCTTATAGTTTCGGAAAAAAGTGGCTGTGACATACGGACGGACGGACAGACAGACAGACAGACAGACAGACAGACAGACATGACGAATCTATAAGGGTTCCGTTTTTTGCCATTTGGCTACGGAACCCTAAAATGGGGTCTATACTACATTCAAATCTACACACCGCTTGTACACCGCTTGAACAAAAAAGATACAGGACAAACATTATTCAAAATAAGTGTACAATGGGCGGCCTTATCGCACAGGGCGATTTCTTACAGACAACCTTTGGATAAAATTATTAATTTAATTAAACAGCATAGCAAAAACTCCAATAAAAGTTTACTGTTAGGCTACTAAACTCACTCTATAAATTTATATTATTCTCATTTATTATAAAAAAAGACCGAGTTGTTATACATATACTTGTCAGATACTATGGCAACAATTTAACATTATTTTAGTCTGAAAATCACTAACTGCATGAAATCGGTACAAAATAAGGTAGATATAAACAGACAGTAGGTACTTCATGTTCGAGTAAGATATTTCATTTAAACACATTTGATCGAAACAACAGGATAAAAAATTAAATATTAAACGATTGTTACCAGAACACACTATTTAACAAGAATATTGTGAAACTGTAAAAAGTATTAGATGACTATTATGCTTACCTCAGAATCTGAAAATATTGAGGATTGTTTTCGAGCAGTAGATACTGGCTCGGTTTCAGAGTCTTCGGATAAATCAGGAGGAGGCGCAGTTTTCTTACTCTGTTTAGGTTTGTTGTTGATGGTTTTCCTTTTCCTCGATTTTTTAGGCTTTTCACCACTCGTGCTTGCTTGCAAAGTAATCTCCATATCAGAGTCAAAAGGATTCCGAGATGCCCTAAAATTATATAATGATTCATTAGAATGTAAAAAGTAGTTTTAGTTGTTATTTGTAATTAAAAGTATTTATTCATTGCACATAGTTCGTTCTGCCTATTGAAAACTGTAAAATTCAAGACTAGATATTCAACTTAAAAATTAAATAGGTACATACATACTTATTGTCACCGATCTTGTCACTCAACACAATACAATAATTCACATTACATGTCTGTGTATGCACACCGAAATCACAAAAATTCTGGATGCGCTACTCAGTGATCGCTTTTTATACTACTATAAATTAAGGTAGCGATTATATTAAATATTGCAAACGCTAGATATCAACATTATCATCAATGATTATTGGTATTTCAATCATATGTACTAGTCAAATAAAGTCGATAATTAATTAATCATGTATACTCACTATGCTCATCGCCTTACATTTCTTAATTTGGTAGTAGGCGCCACGATGTCACGGATACCTGAGACGAAATTCTAAAAAGGAAATCGTATGTACTTTACTGTTCTAGTGATAATCTTTATGATTATCACATTTAAATGGTTATTACAATTTCTCAAAGAGAAGACCAATATAATTTGAGCTTTATATTTTTTTATGTTATAAACCTAAAATCTTTAAATACCTCAAGACTACGGAATTTATAAACCTTTAAATGATATTTATTTTACAAATAGGTTGAAATCAATACTTTTACACGTCAATACATTTTTTTTCCAAAACGAGTTTTTCCTAACTGACTAAGTATTTTGAGAAGAAACGCCGAAATAAACTCACGAGTCATAGTCTCTTTTCAGGTCCAGACATAAAAATAAATGATATAGTAATGTATGAGCAGTGAAGGTTTGTGTCTGAAATTACCTTTTGAGGAAAGTGCCATACAAGTTTAAATGGACCTGTCCAATCAGGTATACTTTAGGTAAAATCAATCAGTTTATTACATTTTATGATGATGCTTAATTATGTTTTGTTAATCAATCATACAAAAACAGTTTGGATGGCAAATTGCATTCAAATGTATCTGGATTGACAAAGCATACTTTGTAGCAATGACCGATGCGATATCCATGAGGTCAAAGCCATGATCTAACATCAATATAATAAGCTTAAGATTGGCTCCTCACACTTTCGTACTTAAGTTATAAAATGACTGTGATCAAATAAAAAGTACAAATAAACTCGTAGTGAGAAAAAAAAATGACTAATGTGAATGCTGTATGTTATATAATGTTTAGTTTACAACGACATAAAAAGATGAGTTATAAACTGATAGCGCAATTGAGTTGGCTCTTTAACTTAATATTCTGGTTTATATTGTTCGCTGTATCAGTTCAGCGCGTATTGATACATAATACCTATGTTATAAATCATAACGTTGGTAGTCTGATTAGTCATCGCTCGATAAAAACAATTGGGGATCATGCAGTTCGAGCGAAGCGAGAACAAATGATTCCAGAATCCCCAATTATACCCTACTCAGGGCGCCCTGGCTTCGCTATGAGGACCAGTTTCCCCGTCTTCCAGCAAAGTGGGAACTGGCCCCTATCCATGCATGTGCTGAAGAGCCCTCTCAGTAGAGGCCCGAGAGCCTCCATGGCTAGGACCCAGGCCTTTCCAGGCAAGCCGTCGGGTCCTGGGGCGGTGTTTTTGGCACTCAGCCTTCGCACCGCCACTCTCAACTCTACCTCGGTCACCTCAGGAGCATCGTCGTCGTCGTCGCTGTTGCGGTCCGCGTCAGACACCGCTGGCGGTGGAGGCGGAGCCATGGGCGGGGGGGAGTGTTCCCCCCGCGCAGGGAACAGAGCGTTCACCGCACCCTCTACGATCTGGGGCCGGAGACTCTGAGTCAGTGGGGGAGCCCAGGGACGGAGCTTTTCCCGTACTATATTGTACGGGCGCCCCCATGGGTCCGCGTTCAGAGACCCCAGCCACACGTTGCGGGCCTCCAGTTTGGCCCGCTTGATCTCCGTTCGGAGGGTGCGTTTTGCCGCTCTGTGTGCCTCATACAACTCGGGCGGATGCGGCGCCTGCAGTGTCTGGCGTACCGGCGTCGCGCGTGACTGCATGCGTTGCGCAGTGCAGCAATCTCCGGCGACCACCAGCACACCTGGCGCTTAGTTCGCCCTGGACGGACTCGGAGCATTGCCGCGTCGCAGATTTGCGACATGGCCTCCCGGAACCACTCCGCCTCGACGTCTATGTCGACAGGCCTGTCCGGTGCCTGCACCCAGCCCTGGGCTGTATGATCAGACAGCGCTAGTTCCAATATTGCTGTCTTGCACTTTTTGTTAAAATTATGCGCAAAATTATCAATACATGTTAATATTTGACCAGATTTTTGAAATATTCAAAAAAGTAAACGCCTGATGATATTTTATAGCAATTTTTTTGTATTATTTTTTTGTATTTTAATCATAATTACATAGTATTTATATCAATCTATTTACATTAGATATTAATAGATTTGTTTGAAACAACTGATGTACCTAGTTGAATAATTTTAGCGACAAATAACTAATATTGACGTCAAATCGGCTTCACTGCGGTCACAGCCCCGCTGCTTTGGCATGTTCACTTCCTCGCGTGAACATTGGTACTTAATAAGATAACACAAATAAAGAATTTGTAATTGTTAGTCAGATAAAGAAAGTCATTTATTTTTAAAGTATATTATTATCAATTTATCATCATCTTCCTGGCCTCGGCCCATGTTACTTAGATTAGGCCCACATTTTTTTCTTCAATTCTATCATTTCAACCGTCACGTTATCACGGATTCCGATTTCTACACACAATGTATCCGTGTTTTCTTCGAGTATGATCACATCTGGCGAATGCCGCCGGTAGCGAGCCGCTCGCGAGCGGCATGCGTGCAATCATTGCGCCCTTCCGTCTGCCCACGCGCTCGCGCCCCGTATATTGCAGATACTTCGTTTCGCCTGCAGATTCATAGTATAAAAGCAAATGGAACTGCATGCGCGACCTGCACGTCCCAAACATGCGTCGCGCTTTCCCACATTAGTAACCTACATGGGCAATTTAGCGCAGTTGTTTATGTAGACTAGTAATCTAGCGGATTGAAATTGTTTTTATTTAATACAAGATAACTCTTCCCCTGGCTCGAACACATGCGGCAATCCTTCTTGGCATGCTAAGAATTAAGTTATTCATCATTTCTTGCGGTAACCTGTCCTGTACTTGTATAATGGCTTCCCTGATCTCTGGCACTGTCTGGGAAGGTGGCTGACAGTTCCAAACAGCTTGCTTGACAGCATCCCACGCGTGCTCTATCGAGTTTAAGTCAGGCAAGCCGGCAGGCCAGTCTAACCTGGTAATATCGTATTCGATTCGTTGAGCTCGATGTGCGGGTGCATTATCGTCAACCATTACGATATTACGAATCAATGACCATAGTTTATTCTAAATGATCTCACAATTCCCTCAATAGCAATAGGGTGAAAATCTCAAAAGACTTATTTAGCTCATACACTAATAAAAATAAATAAGTTAAGTATATAACCTATTCTATTTCATAGAATATTAGTTTTGTTATTAATATATAGCATATTTTATTACATAATTAACTTATATTATTACTGAGAGGCACAAACGTACTTGTCCTGCGAAATGTTCTCATATCAGTGGACAAAACTAACTGTACATCGACGAGTCCGACAGCATCCCTACCTCAATTTTATTTCCCTCGTTAGTGTGTGCTAGTGCGCAGTCAGGAAGGACTTGTGTCAAATCGCTGCATATTCCTACTAATAACATAAGTACGCCATTTCAGTTGCTCCCGGACAATTATTTTATATTATCGGTGATTGCATTTTTCTAGTGTAATAAGTAGTGTTACGTACGTGGGTAATCAAATGCCGATTTACTGACGAGAGAACTTTATTTACCACAAACAATAACAAATTAGTCCAGTCAACAATAATCCGAATCGCAATTAACACTAGAGTACCGTTACACTATCGCTTTAGTCGTTAATAAAAATCACTTCGAGTACTAGGGTAGTTCGCTCTTGATCGCAGTCGAAATCACAACTGACTCGCTTCCGGCCGGGGGCCCGTATTTATATGCGGAGCCAAGAAAATTCTAGATACCGACGTCCCCGGATCTATCCAGAATTCCAGAACAATTGAATCGCTTCTCGAAGTCATAAATCATTTTTATTTCTCGTAATAATAAGAGTCACGTTCATGCAAATTTCGACTCTATTGTTAACGTCGGAGAGTACAATTTCCCTTATCAGTTAGATATATGCCTACTACTGTTTGTAGGTATGTTGTGGATGTTTCGAGATTTTTCCAAGTCTGTCTAAGCACAACTACTCTAGACCTTTCGAACAGCAATGCGTTTTAATTATTACGTGCTATTTGCTATTTTCTCGGAGATATGGCGTGTTCACGTTTAATGGCGTAACAGTGCCCCCCTCTTAGTCATGCTCGTCCCGAGCATTATTAGATCCGTGATACGGCGCCAATCTATCCACATGAACAACCTTGGGTTTTCCTCTTAGCCCTTTCTTGATGCGGTAGGTCACGTCATTAATCCTTTTTAGCACGGTGTAAGGTCCCTCCCATCGAGCTTGGAGTTTCGGCGACTTCTCTTTCCGTCGAAGCGGGTTGTGGAGCCAAACCAGTGTACCCTCCTCAAATTCCTTGGCGTTGGCATTACGGTCGTATCTAGTTTTCATTTTTACGCTGGTGTTCATGCTATTCTCACGAACTCGTTTATGCACTTCGTCCAATTGATCTTGAAGGTCACTTACGTAGTCCGTAACTGGCTTAGTCTTGTCAGGTGGCACGCCAGTTATGGCATCGACTGGAAGTCTCATCTCCCTGCCGAAATTCACTCTTGCTGGGGTATGTCCCGTGCTATCATGCACTGCCGATCGGTAAGACATCAGAAATAGTGGAATATACTGGTCCCAGTCCTTCTGATGGTCATCGACAACCTTAGCCAGGTGATTCTCCAGGGTTTGGTTAAACCTTTCCACCATTCCGTCCGACTGAGGGTGCACAGGTGTTGTGCGTGTCTTATAAATTCCCAGAAGAGTACACATTTCCTGGAACAGCGCAGATTCGAAGTTACGGCCTTGATCGGAATGGATTTCCAAAGGTGCGCCATACCGACATACTACTTCTTCGACCACCTTCTTCGCCACTGTCGTCGCTTCCTGATTGGGTATGGCGAAGACTTCGGGCCACTTTGTGAAATAGTCCTGGATCACCACTATGTACTTGCTTCCGTCATTTGTAACTAGAAAAGGTCCAGCGACGTCGATAGCGATGCGTTCCCATGGGGCTCCCACATTGTACAGCTGAAGCCTGCCCCTGCTCCTAGTCTGTGGTCCTTTCACAGATGCGCACGCTGTACATTTCCGACACCATTGCTCTATGTCATCTCTACAATTGAGCCAGTAATACCGCTGTCTCACTTTCAGTAGAGTTTTCTTGATTCCCAGGTGTCCTCCAGAAGCACCATCGTGTATTTCCTGTAGCAGGGGGACTACTTCGCATTGTGGTACTATCACTTGTGTGGTCACCTCCTTGCCATCGTTCGATTCCCATTTCCTACAAAGCACATCATTTTCTAGGACTAAACTGTCCCACTGTGCCCAGTAGCTCTTAGTTACGGGACTGTGTGACGATACTTCACTCCACTGGGGCCTAGTTCCGCTGCGCTTCCAGTCCAGTATAGGTCGAATATCGTCATCTTCTTCCTGGGACTTCTTGAAGTTGCCTTCAGCCCTAATTAAATTAACGCGTTCTCGGGCTTCATTCTGCTGGCAGTGTCTGCAGTCCTCATTACATGGACGTCGCGACAGGGCGTCAGCATTGTTATGCCCTTTTCCACTGCGATGTTCCGTCACAAAGTTGAACTCCTGCAGCTGCTCGAGCCATCTTGCAACTTGGCCCTCAGGGTTTTTAAATTGTAGAAGCCATTTCAATGCAGCGTGATCCGTCCTCAAAGTAAATTGTCTTCCTATGAGGTACTTGTAGAAATGCTGCAAGGTTTTAACCACAGCCAGCAGTTCTCGTCGAGTCACGCAGTAGTTCCTTTCCGGCTTTGAAAGTGCCTTACTGAAGTAAGCGATTACGACCTGTCTGTCGCCCTGCACTTGTGACAACACTCCACCAATTCCCGTGTTGCTGGCATCGGTATCAACGACAAATCTTCCGTCTCTGCTCGGATACCCCAGTATAGGCGCTTCACATAGTGTTGGAGATAAAACCTTCTTGCAAGCTTCCTAAATTATATGAAAAAATATGACACTTCTTGTCTTCACTTGTTTCTTGTAAAATATATTGTTCACACCGAAAATTATTAAAAAACTAATTTGCATTGAGCATCCAGTCATTGATTTTCATCAGAATACCCATAATACTCGCACATGGTCCATAACGAGCCGGATGAAATATAATTAAGAAGATCAGCGATTATTTTCAAGAAAAAGAATAGAGACTGACTTCCACGCTGAATGGAGGTTCATGAGTTCACTGCTGGAGAACTGGATTGATTTCAAGCAAGTTAGTTAGTGGTGTACAGTTATAATTACGCTAATATCGTCACCCAACACTCAGGTAGTATATATAAGTAGTCATACTAAAGTCAGTACTATTTTATTAAATTACCAATTATATTGTGTTTGAGTAAAATCATTAGGTACTTTGTTGCATTGTGATTAGTATTTTATTCAACAGCAATGTTAAGTTTAAACTCATACTTTTAACAGTATAGTTAGCTATTTTGCTACATTATTAAACTTACATTATATTAAGCTGTAACTAATTACATAACTACTTAACAGTGGTATTAATTTTTAACAAGTATCTTGACATAATAAAAATATTTGAGTGTTAGATATTAGTACAAGTCATTGTTATAAATTATAGTTAGCAGTCAGAAAGGGCATAGACTACAGCTAGGCGTATAATTATTGAAATTATATTGTTGTTTTTAATTTTTATATTCCTGTATCAATGCCAGGTTGACAACACTCGTCTCCCAGAATGTCTGAGGAAAAGGATTTAATTAAGAAGCGAGGCAGCTTCAAAGGTCGCTTGACTAGTTTCCTCAATTTTCTGGACTCATTCAAGGACAAGGAGCTATCTAGCTGTGATGTGTCCGAGTTGCAGTTGCGCATGGGCAAGATAGAGGCGTTGTATGAGCAGTATGATGAGGTACAGTTACGTCTAGAATGCATTGTTGACGACATCAACTTACAATATTCTCAGCGTTCCGAGTTTGAGTCTATTTATTATAAAACCTTATCTAGAGCCCAGAATATTCTGACTGACTACAATAAAGATAATAAATCGATGGAAAGTTGTAAAAGTACTCGTGTTAGCATAAAGCAGCCGGTTAAATTGCCAACGATTCAGTTACCAAAGTTTAGCGGATTATATTGTAATTGGCTTGAATTCCGCGACACCTTTACTAGCCTAATTCATTGTAATGATGACATAGACGCAATCAATAAGTTTCACTACTTGCGAGCATCACTTGAGGGAACAGCTGCTATAGTTATCAAATCCATTGAGTTTTCTTCAAGTAATTACTCTGTGGCATGGTCATTGTTATGTGATCGGTTTGACAACAAAAGATTACTGGTTCAGAATCATATAAGTTCATTATTTACTATTGAATCAATTACAAAAGAATCTTCTGTTGCCATTAAGAATTTGATCGATCAGTTAAATAAAGACTTGCGAGCTTTAGAGTCATTAGGGGAGCCTGTGAAACACTGGGATACACTTTTAATCTACATTGTCACACGAAAACTTGATCAAAAAACCTATCGTGAGTGGGAGGAGTGCAAAGGTAGGATAGACAAGGATGGCTTAATCACGTTTAACGCATTTATGCAATTCTTACGCAATCGAGCCGACCTCATCGAGACCCTGGAACTCCCCCGCAATCATTATTCGCAATCACCAGGTAAATCAGGTCCTAAGATCAAGTCAATGGTAGCACAATCTCCTATCAATTCTAGCACTGACTCAGCTTCTAAACCTTGTCCTAAATGTAATAACAACGATCACACATTAAATAATTGTCCACAGTTTCTCGCATTGAGTAACGATGACCGTCTCAAATCATTACCTAGTTATAAGGTATGTTTTAACTGTTTTCGTTCCGGACACTATGCTAACAAATGTAAAAAACCAGGCTGCAAACTATGCAAACGTAGGCACAACACATTAGTTCACGTACATTCTAATGGCACTGTATCGAATACACCTAGTGGTAATTCGATGAATAACTTGTCTGCTACGACTGAAACGAATAACGTAGCTTTATCCGCAAACATTGCATCTCCGTGTGGTCATACGCAACGAGATGTGTTGTTATCAACCGCTTTGATCAAATTAAGAGACCACAATGGGTGTGTGCATCTCGCTCGCGCGGTGCTCGATAGTGGTAGCACGTCTTCACTCATAACAGATAGGTTGTGCAATAAACTTAACTTAAAAACTAGCCAGGTAGATAGATCAATCCTTGGAATCAATAACGTCACTTCGCACGTAGGTAAAATATGTCGGGTTAAGGGTACGCCATTAGATGATAGCTTTGTATTCGAACTAAATTGTTTTGTTCTTCCGTTCATTACGAGTAGTGTTCCGTGTCGTCAGATAAATATTTCTGATTTCGACTTACCCTCGAATATTACTTTAGCTGATCCTACTTTTTATAACCCTGCCGATGTTGATATTTTAATCGGCGCTGATCTTTTTTGGGATTTGTTAGGATCTCAAAGACTAAAGTTAGGTACCGGGAAACCAATATTATGTGAAACCCGTCTAGGATGGATAGTTTCCGGTCCAATTACTCAGAATACTATCTCACTGCTGACGAATGACGTAAAGTGCAATATGTCTAAAATGGTTGCCGACAGCGATGGTGACTGGGAAAACCTCAAGTCAGAATTGACAAAGTTTTGGCAATTAGAGGAGGTGAATGCGAAGTCTTCCAATTCTTATATGCCTGAAGAGAAATTGTGTGAAGACAATTTCGTTACAAATACGACACGATTGTCTGATGGTCGTTTTTGTGTTCGCATCCCCCTTAAGAAAGATCCTTCAATTTTAGGAAATTCTTTTAATAAAGCCACACATTGTTTACATTCTTTAGAGCGTAAATTAAAGGTTAAGACGAACTTTAGTAGAATGTATCATGACTTTTTGTCAGAATACGAGTTACTTGGTCATATGACAAAAATTAATAAACCTAATTTATGTTTGGGTTATTTTATTCCACATATGGGAGTTTTACGCGAGTCGAGTACCACGACCAAACTTCGTGTTGTTTTCAACGCTAGTGCTTCTACTTCGACGGGAGTGTCCTCTAATGACCTACAGATGGTTGGGCCAACCGTACAGGACGGTCTATTGTCTATACTTCTTCGCTTTAGAGTCCACAAGTATGTTTTATCTGCGGATGTGGAGAAGATGTATAGACAAATAGTCGTCCACCCGTCGGACAGATATTTACAACAGATTGTTTGGCGTGATAATGTTAGTGATCCTATTAATGTTTATCAATTAAACACCGTCACGTACGGTACGGCCAGTGCGCCATTCCTTGCGACACGATGCCTTAAACAAGTAGGACTCGACTGTAGGAACCCTAAGATATCGGAAATCATCCAACATGACTTCTATGTCGACGACTTGCTGACCGGAGGGGATGACTTAGATGAAGTAAAGTTCATTCGCACTGAAGTCACCAAAGCGCTTGCGTCGGCATGTATGCCATTGAGAAAGTGGAAGTCAAATGATTCTCAATTATTGTCGAATGCTGTCCCTGCGTCATACGATTTGAACATTGGACAAAATGAGCCAGAAAAGTTGCTTGGTCTCTGTTGGCATATCGGCACTGATGAGATAGGGTTTCCTATAGGTCTGACTAAATCTTCGACTAGGTACACAAAGCGTGACTTGTTATCCGTTATTGCGCGAATCTTTGATCCCTTAGGTCTGTTAGGTCCTATTGTTATTACTATGAAGATCTTGCTACAGAAAATGTGGTTAGATAAATTATCATGGGATCAACCATTACCTAATGAGATTTGTAAACAATGGGAGATTATTATTAAATCTTTACCTCTTTTAAATCATGTTCGCATTCCGCGACTTGTAGTCTGCAATTCATTTACGGAGTTAGAACTCCATATTTTCACAGACGCGTCTGAGTCCGCGTACGGTGCTTGCGTCTACATTCGCAGTGTTAATGCTAAGGGTGAGTACATGGCTCGCTTGTTAATGGCAAAGAGTCAAGTTGCTCCCATCAAGCCTACGACAATTCCGCGACTGGAGTTATGTGGTGCGGTAGTCGGTTCTCGTCTTCACGAGAAGGTGATGAGCTCACTTCGAGTGAAGATCAGTCGGGTTTATTGTTGGACTGATTCAACCATTGTCTTGGGATGGTTACAGATGATGCCTACCAGACTTCAGCCCTTTGTGCGCAACCGCGTTGCTGAGGTTTTGGATAAGTCGGGTAACTGTACTTGGAGGCACGTCCCAACAGATCAAAATCCAGCAGACCTAATATCTCGTGGCATGGATATTAGTGATCTGCAGGAGTCAGATCTGTGGTGGAAAGGACCAGATTTTTTAAAACTAGATTCGTCTGAATGGCCTTCTCAAATTACGAGCCCAGGACTACAATCGTTACCGGAGACTCGACCTAAAATCATATTACATGTTGTAAACGATTCGAAACCTGAAGTTTTAATTGATTTTAGGCGTTATTCCAATTACACACGGCTCGTACGATCTGTTGCCTACGTATTACGATTTATTAAGTCATGTAGAAAGCATTACCCTAAAACCAAATACTTGTCACATGATGAGGTACAAGATGCACTAACTCTTGTCATTATTAAGAGTCAGATTCAGTCATTTTCTGAATACCAATTATTTTTGAACAAAAAGAGTTTACCTAAAAAGAGCGCCCTTCTAAAGTTTAATGTTTATTTAGACGATAATAATGTAATGCGAGTAGGAGGACGTCTCGATAACTCTAATTTTGCTTATAGTAAGAAACACCCTATTTTATTACAGTCCACTCATGATTTCACTAAACTATTATTTAATTTTGAGCATAAAAGGCTGATGCATGCTGGCCCACAATTATTATTAGCTTCCATTAGGGAAACTTATTGGCCAATAGGAGGTCGCAAGTTGGCGAAAGCCTGTTATCATAAGTGTGTTTTGTGTCACCGTATGAAGGGTAAGGTTGTAGCTCCCTTAATGGGTAACTTACCACGAGAACGCCTTCGTCCAGGTTATCCCTTTGAAAGCACAGGCGTTGATTACGCTGGCCCTATTATGTGTGCTAGTCGCCAGGGCCGTGGATGTAGGTTAGTAAAGGTGTATGTCGCTATTTTTATTTGTTTCACAACCAAGGCCATTCATTTGGAGCTCGTTGGTGATTTAACTAGCAATAGTTATTTACTGGCTTTGTATCGGTTTATTTCTCGGAGAGGTAAACCTGCTGATATTTTTTCCGATAACGGTACCTCATTTGTCGGTGCATACAACGACCTTTCCAAATTTTTAAAATTAAATAGTTTGTCCTTGGGTGAAAGTGCAGCAAAACGACGGAATAAGGTTCCATTTTATTCCCGCCTACACCCCACATTTCGGTGGACTCTGGGAGGCGGGTGTCAAGTCAGCAAAGTATCACCTTCAGAGAGTGTTGGGAAATTGTAACTTGACTTTTGAAGAGCTGTACACCACACTAACCAAGATTGAAGCCATCTTGAACTCTCGTCCATTGACGCCGTTGTCTTCAGATCCTGCAGATTATACTCCGCTCACGCCAGGACATTTTCTTGTGGGACGGCCACTTACTTCTTTGCCGCAACCTGATTACCAGGATAGCTCTGCCAATTATCTGTCTCGTTACCAGAGGATCGAGCAGCTTCGCCAGCATTTCTGGAGCAGATGGAGCAAGGAGTATGTTGCAGAATTGCAACAACGCTCCAAATGGCGTTCCTGCAAGGATGGCTTGATGCTGAACTCCTTGGTGGTGATCAAGGAAGACGATCTTCCTCCGTTGAAGTGGAGACTTGGACGGATCGTGGCTGTTCATCCAGGAACGGATGGTATCGCCCGTGTAGCTGACATTCGGACGTCTACTGGAGTCGTTCGACGGGCATTCAACCGAATCTGCCCTTTGCCTGTGTCTTCAGAATCTGGTTGAAACCATTGGTTTCAACGCCCGGGGAAATGTTGGAGATAAAACCTTCTTGCAAGCTTCCTAAATTATATGAAAAAATATGACACTTCTTGTCTTCACTTGTTTTTGTAAAATATATTGTTCACACCGAAAATTATTAAAAAACTAATTTGCATTGAGCATCCAGTCATTGATTTTCATCAGAATACCCATAATTCTCGCACACATAGCCGTTGCTTTAGCTCGTCGAATGCTGACTCACAGTTCTTGTCCCAAATAAAATCTCGTTTATCCTCAGTCAGCTGATGTAAAGGTTTTGCAATGTCCGAAAAATTCTTGACAAACCGCCTGTAGTATGTGCACAATCCTAGAAATGCACGTACTTCAGTTTTGTTCTTTGGAACCGGCCACTGTTGGACTGCTTTTATCTTCTCAGGGTCGGTTCTCACCCCGTCGGCGGAAATAACATGTCCTAAGTAGCTGACCTCCTTCTTGAACAGGGCACACTTCTTTGGGCTTAGTTTTAAGTTAGCCCCTCGTATCCTGGTGAACACTTTCTCCATATTCCTCAGGTTTTCCTTAAATGTGCGACCCATTATAATGACGTCATCCAAATATACCAGACAGACGTCACCAAGAAGGCCCACCATGACTCTCTCCATGAGGCGTTCAAACGTCGCTGGGGCGTTGCATAACCCAAAAGGCATGACGTTAAATTGCCACAGGCCGCTGCCAATACCCGTACTGAACGCTGTCTTTTCTTTATCTTTCTCGCTGATTTCCACTTGCCAGTAGCCACTTTTCAAATCAATGGTCGAGAACCACTTCATGCCACTGAGCATATCCAGCGTATCGTCTATCCTTGGTAAGGGATAACTGTCCTTCTTCGTCACATTATTCAGCATTCTGTAGTCCACACAGAATCTGGTGCTGCCGTCCTTCTTCTTCACCAGAACGACTGGAGAAGACCATGGACTCGTAGAAGGCTCAATTATTCCATTATCAGCCATGTCCTTTACCATTTCTGCTACCTCATTTTCCTTAGCCCAGGGTATGCGACGCGGTCTCTGTTTAATTGGTCTAGCATCACCTGTATCTATCTCATGCTTGACGAGACCTGTTCTCCCGCAGTCTTTTCCCGTTGCAAAGATATCTCGAAACCGTAGCAGAAATTCCTTGGCTTGCTGTAGTTCCGAAGTCGATAAGTTGCTCTTAGAATTTTCCAGAAGTTGCTGGATGTGATCAGTTTCGACTTTGGTCGTGTCTTGCTTTGCTGGAGATTTATTGATTTGACGGAGATACTGAACTTCTTCACATCTCCCAACAACACTGTTTTTCTTCAGTTGGACCTCTTCTTTCCCAAGGTTCACAATCCTGACCTTGGATTTCCCTGTCGTCATAACTAATGTTCTGGCAGTGATGAGCTCCGGATGCCGGCCAGTATCTTCAACCAAAACACATCTTGTTTGCCTGATTCTTTTGGGAAACTTTACTTCGACTAAGGTTTCTGTTCTCGGAGCCAGTGTAGTATTCTTTAAACAATAGAGGTTGCATGACTTAATTCCTCGCAGGAAGACTTCTTGATCTGGGAATTTCAATACTCCCCTGTCGATATCTAAAATACATCGGTTATTCCGCAAGAAGTCGAGACCCAGTATGCGCGGTAATATTCGCAATTAACGCAGGATGGATATACACTTGATCACCGATTTTGAACTGAATTTCTGTTTCACCGAGGACGGAGACTGGCTGGCCGGTTGCTGTCTGAAGTCGGCAGGATGGAGACTCTCTTTGCCACAAGATGGTGCGTTTCAGCAACTCAGGTCTTATAACAGTCCGTGACGCCCCCGTGTCAACGGTAAAATTGCAAGCGCGATGATTCAGCGTCCCTTCGATTATCAAACTATTTCCGTTGTGAACTTGATTGATGGTGATGGTTGGGGCCTTCAGTTGACCAGCCAGCACCCGCCCCGCGGCCCTGGCGACATTTAGTTTAACGACTCCTCGTTGACTTGAGTTCCGGAGTCCACACTCCTCCTCTTCCTCTTGGGGCAATCGGTACGAATGTGCCCTTTTTCTCCGCACCCGTAACACGTCGGAATATAGCGGGACTTTGCCGAAGAAGCAGCTATCACTTCTCGTTGACGTGGTTGCACTGAAGGCGAGACCACCACTTCCCTAACTCCATGCGTACGTGAGTCTTGTCGTACGGCTTCTACTTCCAGAGCGTGAGCCATCGCACTCTTCAGAGTTTGGTGGTGTCCGAGTCGCACCGTAGCTCTGACTTCAGTATCCCGTAGGCCGTCGATGAATGCTTGCACCAGATTTACTTCCACCATCTCTGGTGTCACCGACATGTACGCACGCCGGACCAGCCGTTCAACCTCAACTCCCCATTGCTGGAGACTCTCGTTAGACCTCTGCGTTCTCTCGCGAAGCTGCGCGCGGAATACGTGCTCGGGGTGCTTGTCTCCATAACGAGTGTCCAGTCCCTCCATGAGACGCGCCAATGTCCTGCCGTCCGCAGGAAGGTTCTCTAGGACCAGCAGGGCGTCCCCTCGTAGAGCCAAAGTTAATGCCGCGAAAGACTTTTCATCATCCCAGCGGTTCGTCTTCACCAATGTTTCGAATTGGTATTTGAATGCTGTCCAGGAAGACGTGCCATCAAAACGCGGCACATCAAATTTTGCGGCTGATGCACAGTGGGTGTGCGATGGTGAGCCAACAGCAACGGGTTCGCGTGCTTCGAGCTTGACAATTTTTTTGTTGATGTCCAGCAAGCGATCTTCGTGGCTATCAATCCTTGTTTCAAGGCTATCAGCTCGGGTGGAAACCTCCTTGACCTCTAAGGTGAGATTCTTTACCTTCTCAACCAACGTGACGAGGCCGTGGTCGATTTTATCGAGGATCAGGTTCTGCTTAGCCTCCTGATCGCGGCGAGCGGCTTCCTGGTCGCGGCGGACAGCTTCCATACTAGCTTGCATGGCGGCCAACACCGCAGCGAGGTTCAATTCCGAGGATGGTCCTGTTGGCGCCTCAGCAGCTTCTGTTGCTACCATACCAGCCTGATCTTCCTCATCCATACGATGACGCGCAGCATCCATCTCCATTTGCCTCCTTGTTCGTGGTCGCTGTTCGTCGTCCCTCGGTGTTAATGGCATTTCACTTCTGACACCAGTTGTTACGTACGTGGGTAATCAAATGCCGATTTACTGACGAGAGAACTTTATTTACCACAAACAATAACAAATTAGTCCAGTCAACAATAATCCGAATCGCAATTAACACTAGAGTACCGTTACACTATCGCTTTAGTCGTTAATAAAAATCACTTCGAGTACTAGGGTAGTTCGCTCTTGATCGCAGTCGAAATCACAACTGACTCGCTTCCGGCCGGGGGCCCGTATTTATATGCGGAGCCAAGAAAATTCTAGATACCGACGTCCCCGGATCTATCCAGAATTCCAGAACAATTGAATCGCTTCTCGAAGTCATAAATCATTTTTATTTCTCGTAATAATAAGAGTCACGTTCATGCAAATTTCGACTCTATTGTTAACGTCGGAGAGTACAATTTCCCTTATCAGTTAGATATATGCCTACTACTGTTTGTAGGTATGTTGTGGATGTTTCGAGATTTTTCCAAGTCTGTCTAAGCACAACTACTCTAGACCTTTCGAACAGCAATGCGTTTTAATTATTACGTGCTATTTGCTATTTTCTCGGAGATATGGCGTGTTCACGTTTAATGGCGTAACAGTAGTTTTATTATTGTGGTTTGGTTCTAACAGAGGTAGTAAGTGAATTAGCTTCATTGACTGTTATTGAATTTATCCTAGATATTACGCATTTTTTCTGATTTTCTAAAAAGTGTGTTATTTCTCACGTCAGTGTTCTCATAACGGTGTAATCGGTGGTTTTTATTACCATCGATGTGGTAATTTTGCACCGAAATGGTAAGAAAAAATCAATCGGTGTCTTATATCTAATATCGGTGTTTTGATTCATGATCAACGCACAGTTTTGTCACATCGGTGGATTACTTTATCATTTCGGTAGATCATTTTGTCATCTCGGTGAGTCATTTTAATTATATCGGTAGATCCCATGTCATTTCGCTAAGTATAAAAAGAAACATTGGAACATACATACTTTATGTACATACATACATATTTACCTACATAGACTGCCAAAATCATTGCCACGATATCACTGGGTAGTAGATGCACAAACATATCATTAGGAGAAGTCTGTATTCGGTAATGTAAGTCTATTTATAGGCTGAGATGATGATGGTGAGGTGGAGCAATTGAACGCATTAAAGGTTTCTCTAGAAAAGAAGTATTTTCTAGTTAAAAAATAGTAAGTACATAATATTAAATAACAAAATAATAAATAGATAAAAAAAAACATCATAATAGATTAATTTTGTTTAAGAATGCCGAGGCCAAGACTAAAGGAGGAGGAAAAAACCGGCCAAGAGCGTGTCGGGCCACGCTCAGTGTAGGGTTCCGTAGTTTTCCATCCGTCACAATAAGTGTACCCACTTATGAGTTTAAAAAAATGCTTGCCTATACGACTATACAACAAACTTAGTCCAGAAATTATGTTGTAGAACCTTTTTGTCTTTTTGTACAAAAACTGTTCTTTCCATCAAGTTCAAAATAATTTTCCTAGAAAGTCCTTATAAAGTTCTACTTTTCAGATTTTTTTCATATTTTCTAAACTTATGGTTCAAAAGTTAGAGGGGGGGGGACGCATTGTTTTTTACTTTTGGAGCGATTATTTCCGAAATTATTGAAATTATCAAAAAATGATTTTAGTAAACCCCTATTCATTTTTAAATACCTATCCAACGATATATCACACGTTAGGGTTGAAATTAAAAAAAAAATCACTTCCCACTTTACATATAGGGGGGCTACCCTAATAAAACATTTTTTTCCAATTTATATTTTACCACTTTGTCGGCGTGATTGATATACATATTGGTACCAAATTTCAGCTTTCTAGTGCTAACGGTCACAGAGATTAAGCGAGGACAGACAGACAGACAGACAGACAGACGGACAGACAGACAGACAGACTGACGGACAGACAGACATGGCGAAACTATAAGGGTTCCTAGTTGACTACGGAACCCTAAAAAGACAGAAAGAGGTTGCTGGAAAGAATAAAAAAAGCTAAAATCAAAAGTAATCCGGTGTCGAGAGGAGCGTTTAAGAAAATATAGAGAATTTTTAGACGAAAGGCAGCTGGACCTATCCCAACCCGAAGCCAAATGACTGCACATGCACGTCATTTGGCTTCGGGTTGGGATAAGTGTAGCGTGAAAGAGTAACAAACATACAAACTTTCACACGTAATAATTTGTAGCATAATTATTTCTCCTAAGGGCGAATATATAAACGTCGACTTGTCAACTAAAAGAAATGTCATTGATAGCTTGACAGTTACGCTCGATTATTTTTTATTTTTGTATTGGATAAAACGTCACACAACAACACAAAAAACCGACCAAGCACGTCAGAAAAAACCGACGAAAAATTCCACCACTAGGGGGTCCAGAATCATGTATATTCGTTTGTGCGTCGATGTCTTTTACGACGATACTTTTTCCTTTTTTATGTTCAAAGGTGGATAGATTATCATATCGCTGGATATGTATATCATTTCGGTAGATAAACTTATAATATCGGTGTACAGAAAAAAATATCGGTGCTGATTTGTCATATCGGTGGAAACCAAAATTTTAACTTAATTTTAGATACGTTGATAATGTTAAATTTGGGGCTATTTAAAATCCTAAAGATTACATAAAACCTGAAAAATATACAAAAAAATTAAATAAAAAAGTCATAGTAGTCATAGTCATAGTAGTTTATTAGGAAGTTCACCGATATGATAAAAAAAAATGGCATTTGTTGAAATTCACCCAATAGTTGGATAGAAAACTGCAGTCATCGAACCACGATACGAGATCAACGGCGTTCTAGCACCAATCATTATACTGCCCCAAAACGATACTGATTTCCCGCCTTGTTGAACGGTTTCAGAGGCAGTTCTTTGTCTTTCAGCGTTCCCACGTCTGTTGCAGACATGAAGACGTCGGTTGTCTGGATGGGTGCTAATTCTGGACTCGTCAATGAAGAGGCAATTCCGCCAAATGTTTTTCTCATCGTTTACTTCATTTTGGCGGAGTCTAGCCCACTGCAATCTGCGTCGCTGTCGTTGCTGTGAGTTCAGGGATCGTAATCCAATCTGGTGTAAGCAATTCCTGATGGTCTGAATGCTAATTTCTAGACCAGTAGCAGCCCGCAACTCAGCTTTTATTTTAGTGGCATTGATTGTTGGGTCTCGGGCAGTCAGCAATCTGATGTAACGCTTCTGAATAGCAGTAAAAGCAATTGGTCAACCAATAGGAGGTCGATCAGTAAAATTATCCACGCCGCGACATCACCGTAACGTGTTCACGACACATTACAAGCAATTTTTTTCATTTTTATGTAATATACTGCACTTTAAGGCCGCTAACCATACCTTAACCGCTTTAAAGCAAAGCAATTTCTTTTAGCCGCCACATCTTGTACTTATAGTAAAATTTACCAAAATATAATTTATATAGCAGTTAAAGGATTTTAACAGACTTACAGCCTAGTAGCTAACACTTGGAAGATTAACTTTGCTTACTTAGAAAGCAGTTATGGGATTTTAAACGCTTTTAAGCTCGGTATTGTAAAACATATTTTTATACTGGTTCTCCTATTGCTTAACTAGAAGGCAGTTAAAGACATCTCGCTCGCAAATAACTGCATTTTAAGTAAGCACTTCCGGGTAAAAAGTTGAGAAGTTAAAAACTGTTTTATGAAGATCAGAACTTTATTTATTAAAAAGGCTAGACAATCAGAAATACTTTATTATTAATGAAACAATATAAAATAAAATAAACTAAGTTTAATCAAAATTTTACAAATCTTATTCAGTGATGAGATCATAATTACCTACATCTTTAAAAGTAATCACTATTCGCGAAACCATAGGACCATCATCATCGTTTCAGCCAATATACGTCTACTGTTGGATAGATAGGCCTCCCCAAGTGTCGCCACAGCGAACGTTCCAGTGCGTCTCGCATCCATCGGTTTCCCGCAACCTTCACCAGGTCATCGGTCCACCTTGTAGGAGGCCTTCAATAGCTGCGTCTTCCAGTACGCAGTCGCCACTCCAAAACCTTTCGATTCCAACGGCCATCTGTTCTGCGAGCAATGTGCCCTGCCCATTACCATTTAAGTTTGGCAATTCTTCGTGCTATGTCGGCAACCTTAGTTCTCCTGTGGATATCTTAATTTTTTATTCGATCACGCAAGGAAACCCCGAGCATAGCCCTTTCCATTGCTCTTTGGATAAAGTCTTCCAAAGAACTTTCTGATGAGGCTCATTGTGAGCGACCACGTTTGGAAGCCATATGTAATCACTAGCAACACGCACTGGTTATAGACTTTCGTCTTAAGACACTGTGGTATGTTGATACCGCGTAGCTACCCGAACGATTTTGGTTTTATCCATGTTCATTTTAAGACCCACTCTTTCGGAAACAATACTGAGGTCATTTAGTATTTTGCTGAGCTCCTCCATAGACTCAGCCATGATGATATTATGTTGTCGGCAAGCCGAAGTTGAGTGATGTACTCGCCATTGACATTAATGCCTAGTCCACTCCAGTCCAGAACCTTAAAGACATCCTCCATTGCAGCCGTGAACAGTTTCGGAGAGATGACGTCTCCCTGCCTCACACCTCGCTGCTGGAGGATAGGTTTCGATATCTGGTCCTGGAGTCGGACTGACATGGTGGCGTTTTCGTACAAACACTTCAGCACTTCGATGTATCGATAGTCAATTTGGCAACTTCGGAGAGAGTGCACAGCCCAAGTCTCGATCGAATCAAAAGCTTTCTCGTGGTTTACAAACGTTAGACAGAGAGGCAGGTTATACTCCTCGGTCTTCTGTATGACCTGCCGTAGCGTATGTATGTGGACTACGGTGCTGAAACCTTTTTGGAATCCGAATTGTTCGGGAGGCTGGAAGTCGTCAAACCTGCTCGCGGGACGGTTCGCGATGACCAGGGTCAAAAACAGCTTGTAGACATGGCTCAGAAGTGAGATGGGCCTGTAATTCATAAGCAGGGTTTTATCACCTTTCTTAAAGAAGAGTACTACCACATCTCTGCTCCATGCCTGTGGCGTTTGCCCTTGAGTATGACGGAATCGAATAACTTCTGAAGGACCTTTAGGACCGGTTTTCCATCCGCCTTCAGGAGCTCAGCCGTAATTCCGTCCTCACCCGACGCCTTTTTATTCTTTAACTGCTTCAGAGCCATCCTAATCTCGTACAGGCTGACGTCCAGGATATCTTCAATGTAGACTCGAGTCAATCTAGCTCTTGGGTCGTTTGCCAGATTTGTAGCGGGTTTGGAGATTGACGTTATAACTATCCATAAAATGCCTCGATCTCTCCCAGAAGCTCCAATTTGGCGGGTATGACTCTGTGATCTTCGTCCTTAATTTCGTGAGCTGGCTCTACTCAATAGACAGATCCCGTGCAAAAAATTTGGAATCGCGTCCTTAATCTTCTCATCGGCGAAGGTCGCGTTTCAGAGACTTCAAGATCCGTTTATTGAGTACGTGCACGCATCATCTAAAGACTGCAAAGTCATTTCACATCTCTTCTTCATGAGTTCGAGAGTTTGATCCGTGAGCCTCTTGGTCTTACTTCTACGAGTCTTAAAAAACTGAGACCCGACTGTAGGGGCAGCTTCCACGAACCCATCATTATATTTGTCCATGGAGCTTCCTAGGCACTCGAAACCTTACCATAGGACCATGTTAGTATCGTTTTTGTAAGCTTTAAGGCACAGTCATGACACACATTGCCTATTTTGCGCCATTTTCGTAATTATGGCACCAAAAAGTAACATATGCGCTGCACGTCCTTCCGCTACGAGCATCCGAAGTGAAAAGGAAGGAATTATAGCCTGAGCTGGTCAAACGCAAACGAAAATCACAAGCGTTTAACTGCTATTAAGTCTAGTATTGTCGTTTAGCTGCTCTCTAGCGATTGATATTTAGCTAATACGAATTTCAATACATAACTTGAAAGACGCTATTGGCATATAACTGCTTTTTATTGTAGTTTTTCTTTATAACTGCTTTATAGTTAAGGTACGATGTTCAGATGGTTATTTGTATGACACAATACATGAAGGTAGTTAAAGACGCTTAGCTGCTTTTTAGTCAAGCATGACTAGATAAAGTACTTTCAGTTAAGTGAATTTAGAAAAAAATTATACATCAATTAGCCGTAGTATGTTAACGTCTTAATAGAGAAGTGGCTTAGCCGCTTTCTAATTAAGAAAGTAACGAAATTAATGTGGTTTAACTGCACAGCAATGTTCTGTATTCAATGTTATAGAAAAATGATTCTTAGACCAAAAGATAGAGCATTGAAAGTTGTTTAGGGCTACATTAAAAAGTGAAAAACGACCAACTGGGGCTTAACGGCCTTTTAGATAATGGACGGCAGCAAGTTGGTCAGATTTCTAAATGAGTGTAAACAAGGATTTAAGCTCTTTTTAAACAAAAAAAAAAAACAATTGGTATTTTAATATGGCGGGCACAGGGGTGTTATACTTTTCCTAGGATATCTAACAGGCGCACGAAATCTAATTAGGCTAAGTAAATCGGGACAGTCAATTTTGTTACGCAACAGTTTAAATAAAAATAAAAGATCAGCAACATCTCCGCGTGCAGATAAGGGTTGCATTCTGAAATGTTGCAGCCGAGAATTGTATGAGGGTAATGATGACTTGTGTTTCCCCTCACAAAAAGCTAGATGCCACATAAAACGCTTTTGTACACGCTCAATCCTCAGAATATGGGTTGCCAAGTGAAGTGTAAGAATAGTTCACATTTTGAAAGGTTCAGATCAAGTCCTATAGAGTGAAGTTGATTTTTTAAGAAGTGTAGATCATCTAAAACTGTGTCTGCATCGCCTCCAAGGGTTCCGTCGTCGAGATACCAAACGTTGAATTTGGAATTTAACTGTCGAATAATGGGATGAATGGCTAAACTGAAGATCACTGGCCCGAGGGGATCACCTTGTTGACAGCCAACAGCGGATTCCAAAAGATTGTCTCGATATAGTAATTTTGATGGTTGTCTGTAACATTGCCAAAGAAAACTAAAAATTTGGGGTAATTCTTTTTTAGATTCTGTCAGCAAGGTATCTCCATTAACCGAATTGAAGGATTTTTTTATGTCAATATTTATTAATAACGATCACAATAATAAGTGACATATCTTTATTTTATTAGCTTTCATCCTCTCTCCTAGCTTTGCTGTGTCCGACAGGGTCCATATTGGTCTTATCTATATTTTTATACCATCTATATTATGTACATATGGAATGCAATAAAGTATTGAGTATTGAGTATTGAGGTATCGATCGCTCTGTGAGTTGCCCTAGGTCAGGGTCAGAGTTCTCTCTCTCACTTTTCAAATTTAAGTTATTTATCACCACAGTTTAATATTCTTATAACTTTCTGTTACGTAACGAAATCACTATAAAATTACACAGTTTGAAAGGTCACTTGACTAGCTTCACGTGAACAGTATATTAATGTTATTATATTCACTTTATACCGCTTAGCTTATTTAAAAACTGGGGAGCACAAATAACAATGTAATGTTTCCACCGACTACCCAACGATTGACCTTTTTTTTGAAGTTAGGCCTACCCAACTGAACAGTCTGTCCCAGGTAAACATAGTCCAAAACTTTGAGTGTAGAATCTCCGATCTTGATAGGAGTGGGTGCTTACCATGACTTTGGATTTGTCCATGTTCATTTTATATCTCACTCTTTCTGAAGCTCTACTGAGGTCACCGAGCATTCATTTATAATGTAGCGAAGAGTGTGTCTGTGTGTGACATTAGTACCTATATAATGAAGAAGACTAATATTGATGTTAAAATTGAAAAAATGAACATGAAGTTAGCAAAGGATTACGAGTCATATAAAATATTCGTACCTAAACATTCGTTATTAACTTTCTTAAGTGATGATTTTTGGCCAAAGGGGGTAGCCTACCGTCGATTTATAAACATCATTAGACGTGATAAGGATAATGTCCGTGTGACTAGCGAGAATATTTGACAGTTCTAAATTATGAATAATATAAACTCGATAAGTTTTAATTGTAAAAACGTGGTGAGATCGGTGGAATGTGTGCGAAATCTTTGTCGCTCGGCTGATATTGTGGCTCTGCAGGAGACGTGGCTACTGCCACACGACCTCGGATATCTGGCCGCGATAGACGACGACTTCGCCTGCACGGGTACCTCGGCAGTGGATACCGCAGCGGGGGTCTTACGTGGTAGGCCCCACGGCGGCGTTGGCTTACTGTGGAGAAAAGTCGCGTTTCCGATGGTAACCGTAGTAAAGTGCAATAGTGTGCGTCTCGCCGCGATAAAAATCGAGCTCAGTGATCGTTCCATTTTGATATTTTCTGTGTACATGCCTACCGAGTCCAATGAAAACTTAGTGGAATTCACAGAGTGTCTTAGTGAAATGACAGCCATAATTGACAGTCTCGATGTGGAGTCGGTTTTTATGTTAGGGGACTACAATGCACACCCTGGTGAGTCATTTGCTACTGAACTCTTAACTTTTTGTGCCGATCAATCGTGGTCGTGTGTAGACTTAGAACTGATGCCACCGGACAGTTATACGTTTGTCAGTGATGCGCACGGCTGTCGGCGCTGGCTCGACCACTAAGACAGTGGTCTGGTGACTAGTGCTGCGCGGCACTGTGTGTCCGCGGCCTCTGTGTTATATAATACCTATTGGTCTGATCACTACCCTTTGTCTATAATGTGTAATTTTAATTGTGTTAAGCCTAAAATTTCTATACCTACTGTTTGCATAAATAGAATAGTCTGGGGTGAACGTGATGCGACTCAGATAGCTAAATTTAAAAATGTATGTCATTCTAGACTTCGTGACATTGATTTTCCTTCAGAATTAAGATCCTGCTCAGATTCTATGTGTTGCAATAAAAGTCATAAAATCCTGTTAGATAACATGTTTGACGAGATTATTTGTGTACTATCGGAGGCTGCAATATGTAGTTATAATGTCACCGAAAAGCGTAGAGGTAATTATATTGCCGGGTGGAACAAGCACGTCCGCGACGCTCACGAGAGGGCTCGGCTATGTTTTCAGACCTGGTTGTATGGGGGTAAGCCCGTGGCTGGCCGTCTTTATAGTGATATGTGTGAAACCAGGCGCGTTTTTAAATCAAAGTTAAAGTGGTGTCAGAATAATCAAAAACAGATAAAAATGGATATTTTAGCTGAACATCACTCAAACAAGAAATTCGGTCAGTTCTGGAAAAACACTAATAAAATGAATCATAAGCCGAGCCTTCCCGTCAGCCTGGCGTGATTGCACGAGCCTAGTGAGATCGCCACTATGTTTTCTCACCATTTCAGGGTGGAATCTTCTCTGGGGCGAGCGCGGCAGAGGCCCGATGCTGAGGAGGATAGTGAGCGTAGTGTTTGTTTTACAACGAAGGAAGTGAGTGCGGTGACCAGAGGTATGGTGAGGGGTAAATCCCCGGGTCACGACAGCCTTAGCATCGAGCATCTGCAGCACGCAGGTGTACATCTGCCTAGAGTTCTTTCTATGTTTTTTACCCTGTGTCTGGGCCACTCCCATCTGCCCGATAAACTAATGCGTACTATAGTTGTACCTATCATCAAAAATAAAACTGGTGATACATCAGATGTAAACAATTATAGACCGATTTCCCTAGCCACAGTGGTGGCCAAAGTGCTGGACAGTCTGCTTGGTCAGTACCTGGATAAACACGTCTCGCTAAACGACGCGCAGTTCGGCTTCAGGCCCGGCCTTTCCACCGAGAGTGCTATCCTGTGCCTTTAGCGGACTGTTCAGTACTACACTAGTAGAAGGACTCCAGTATATGCTTGCTACCTTGATTTATCGAAAGCTTTTGATCTTGTATCGTACGATATACTTTGGAGTAAATTAAGGGATGAAACCTGTATACCTAGAGAGATTGTGCTATTATTAATGAATTGGTATAACAATCAGAAGAACTTTATGAGATGGGCAGGCTCTCTCTCGGGGGAATACGGGTTGGAATGTGGGGTGAGGCAGGGGGGGCTGACCTCTCCTACGCTTTTCAACCTGTACGTCAACCGACTGATCGAGGAGCTCAGCAGCACTGGCATCGGGTGTCATATAGATGGAGTATGCGTCAATAAAATCAGCTACGCAGACGATATGGTGTTGCTGAGTCCATCGATTGGTGCCTTACGAAGGCTGCTCAAAATTTGTGAATCCTATGCGGTGGCTCATGGGCTCAAATACAACGTGAAAAAAAGTGAAATAATGATTTTCAGGCCGGACAACAAGAGATACACATTCGTTCCGAATTTCACTTTATGTGGTACAGCTCTAGACAAAGTCGAAAAGTTTAAATATTTGGGCCACTGGGTCACCGAGGACCTTAAAGACCGTGTAGATATTGAAAGGGAGCGCAGAGCGCTGTCTGTCCGATGCAATATGTTGGCCCGCAGGTTTTCACGGTGTACGGAGACTGCCAAAGTTGCGCTTTTTAAAGCGTACTGTCAGTCTTTTTACACCTGTAGCCTGTGGGTTGACTATACGCAGCGGGCATACAGCGATCTGCGCGTACAATACAATAACGCGTTCCGGGTGCTGATGGGGCTGCCGCGCCACTGCAGCGCCTCCGCGATGTTCGCGGCGGCTGACACAGACGGCTTCGCGGCCATCATGCGCAAACGGTGCACTTCTATCATGCGCCGCACGCGCGACAGTCCCAACACCATTCTGCGCGCGCTGGCAGACCGGTGGGACTCTCCGATGCTGGCTCGCTGGATACGACTGCACGCAGTTGTATAATGATTTGCCACCATAGTCGGGGAGTCCACCTGGACCTGCCACTAGATTGTGTGATTGTCAATTTATTACTAACACTAGTTTATAAGCTTGCAAATGTTCTAACACATATGGATGTATGAGTCTGAAATAAAATATTATTATTATTATTCCATTCATTTATTATATATACATATTTATCATATTTTTAAATATTTCTTCAAAAAATTAAAAAAAAAACATTTAAAAATATAAAAAATAGTAGCCCACCGGCATCGGGAACAGGGTCCAAGCTGCCGGCGGTCAGGGCTCCTGAGAGAGGAACCTCCGGACAATACGCGCCTGGTCTAGGAGTACTGCCTTCTGGATCAAGCCCTTGATCCAACTGCCTAACGAGAGCCTCCGCAGATGTTGGTCGAGGCTCTTGGCAATTAATCCATTGGCCGTCACGACTATCGGCACAATGATTGCTTTATCCACTTCCCACATGTCGACAACCTCGCGAGCTAAGTCAAGATATTTAGTTTGTTTATCTTTCTCAGCTTTCACGAGGTTCTCGTCATGAGGGACCGCTATATCAACAATCATTGTGCGACGCTCTAGTCGATCTATCACCACTATGTCAGGCTTATTGGCAACAATAGTCCTGTCAGTGATGATAGATCGGTCCCAATACAATGTGACGCTGCCATTCTCGAGAACTGGGTCGGGCTCATACCTATAGTACGGTACTTCTGATTCAACAAGATTGTATTTAAGAGCAAGTTGCTGATGGATTATCCTGGCTACAAGGTTATGTCTGTGCAAATAGTCTCCGTTAGCTAAATGAGAACACCCAGAAATAATGTGTCGGATTGATTCCATTCCCCAGGCCGGAGGCATGCCCGACAGATGTCAACCGTACCGTCCTTCACAATATATTTCCGGTAGTTGTTCGTCATCATAACTTCATCCATAATTGCAAAGACGAAACCTTCGGTTTCTCCAAAGAGATCACCAAAGCGTAGCCAGGAGACGGACGCTAAAAGATCTACATCGGGCCCATGTAAGGCCCGGTAAAAGCGCCCGTGAAGCTCCTTGCCCTTCCATACTTCCTTGCGGTCATTAGTATCCATTACTTTTATTATTATTATTATGCTGAGTTCCTCCGTAGGCCTTCCACAAGGTGGAGCAATGACCTCGGTGAAGGTTGCAGGAATCAGAGGGATACGAGACGCACAGGATTGGCCGTTATTGCGACACTTGGGAGAGGCCTGTGTCCAACGGTGAACGTCTTTCGGCTGAAATGATAACGACGATGAGGCAAAGAAATTTTAATTTTAACCTACGAGCAATTTTTTAAGAACTCGCTTAAACTTTATAAAATTTTAATGATTTGCAAGCTCCTAAAACTGTTATTCCTTCTGATTATCACTCTTGTAACCGACAATTTGTCGCAAATGTAATTGTTTCAATTTAATAAAATAGTGTTTTTTTTTTTAATTTACAACCCGCAAGTGTATGTTGACTGCTCGTAACACGTCAGAAGTCAGGTTTTTTTAAATATTGTTTCGTCGCAACTGTTTGTAGGTATATTGAATAATTTATGAAAAACCTATGTTAGCATTTCATTTTTTTAAATTATATCAATAGATAACTTGAAGTTTTGGCGAAGTCTGGTTTTAGATGGATGGGGTTAAGCAGCTGTTGGCGAGGTCTATTGCATAAGTTGATAAAAAAATGCTATACAATAGCTTTATCGCGGCAGTCCCCGAGTGGCACACGTCATTTTTTTTTTTTTTCGAAATTATATATTTTTTTCCCTGTCCTGTAAAATTCTATACATTACAGTTACGAGTTGTCAACCTTTTACCATCGTTAAATATGGCGCAAAAAAACGTATATTTCGATACTCTCAAAGATCGAAGTTCATAGGGTACTTCCCATTGACACAGAATTCTGAAATTTGGCACAATGCAAGGTCTTATAGCACAGGTATAGGAATAAATCTGAAAACAGTAAATTGATTGTTACCCACGTCACAAAAAAAAAAATTGCAATTCGGAAAAATCTTCGAGACTTCGACATTCGGGAATTGTAGTTTGCACGGAACCCTCAGTGCGCGAGTCCGACTCGCGCTTGCCCAGTTTTTTTGTAATAGGTCTCTTAAATATTTTTGTGTTATATGAAAAAAGCGTTACCTCTAAGTGAATTAACATCAATTTAATTAAGGCCGTCATTATGATCGATTGACAACCATAGCAAGTTCTTCAGGTCTCTGAAGGCCTCCTGACTATACGAGCCGTGTCCAGGAGTACCGCTCGCTGAATCAAGCCCTTGATCCAGTCGCCTAACGAGAGCCTCCTAAGGTGTAGGTCGGGGCTCCTGGCTATTAAGCCATTGGCTGAAACGACTATCGGTACAATAATCGCTGAATCTACTTCCCACGACTCTACTTTCGACAACCTCGCGAGCCAAGTCAATATACTTAATTTGTTTATCTTTCTCGGCTTTCATGCGGAATGGATATGTCAACAATCATTGTACGCCTCTCACTTCGGTCCATCACCACTATATCAGGCTTATTGGCTACAATAGCACTGTCAGTGATTATGGACCGATCCCAGTACAACGTGATATCGCCCTTATCTAGAACTGGGTCGGGCACATACCTGTAGTATGGCACCTGCGATTCCACAAGAGAGTACTTCAGAACAAGTTGCTGATGGATAGTCCTGGCTGCAAGGTTATGTCTATGCAAGTATTCCCCGTGAGCTACACGAGAACAACCAGAGACAATGTGGCGGATTGATTCATCCAGTCGGTGACATGCCCGACAGATGTTAACCGTGCCGTCCTTCACAACATAATAACTTCGTCCATATTATTATTATTATCATCAGTATTTTTCTTTTTATTTTGACAATTTAAATCGCACGCTTTGTAATTATTATTATTCATTAATTCTCAGTTACTAGACTCATACTAGACAAATAGGAACATTACAAATATATTAAATCAAATTGTATTAAATTGCACTAAATTATTTAAAATTGTATAAATTATAATGAATAGGGAGGAAGTTGCTGTCGGCTGTGTCACAGTTCATACTAGTACAGTCGACAACGTTATCTCTTAAGCAGTTTGCTATTCAATATAATCTGTGAAAACTTTATATTAAGAGAAATATGTTAATCTGAAAATGTTGAATAAATAAATTATTATTATTATTAATTATATATGAAAAAAACGTTACCTCTAAGGGAATTAACATGAATCTCAAGAATGCCGTCGTTACTCGAGATTTCCAGCGATAGCAAGTTCGTCAGGCCCCTGAAGGCGTCCTCCGGTATGCCACCCCCGAGTCTATTAGACAGCTCCAGGTACTTTATCTGGGAGGCGTTCAGGAAGTCGTTGGCTTGTAGAGTTATTGGAGTGCCGGTGATGAAGAGCATCTTAAGTCTCGGCAGGGCGGCGATCACAGATGAAGGGATCCTCGTTTCAGAACCTGAAAGTGATGAGAATAATGATCGTAGATCACGGACAACCCTACGCACGTTGGTGAAACCTCTACGGTCCGGACTATGCGTTTCGTGTCATCTTTTATAATGCGTACATCAAAGGACTGGAACAATTTGCCGGCTGCGGTATTTCCGTCCGATTATAGTTTAGGCGCGAATAATATAGAAAAGGCGTAAGGTGAAGGCGCGGTGCAGGAATCTTCAAAACGTTTCAATACAAAATGTATGTAGGCGACACGATGTGAATATATACAAGCGGCGTGGTGCAGGCACGTCGATTCATTGCCTGTTCCGCGTCGCTAGCAGGCACGACTGGAGAGGCGCGCAAGCAGCACGACTTTTGTTTATACAGTAGGTGCAAAAAAATGCGTGACGATAGTTAACATTCTAGTGACATTTTATACACCACTGTAGGAAAACGATCAGGATATCCGCATATTTTTTCCATTATTTTAAAATATCTATGCTCTTGCTCTTCTGTGTCCCTGCACATTAATGAGTTGCAGCAAAGCAAGCGCATCTTCGTCGAAGAGGAAGACATGCTACCACAATAAATTCAGCCTGTATAATGACTAGTTGCGGCGTCTCTTCGCCTCTTTGATCTAATTTAAATCGGGTCCTTGCCTTATCTGTTCCTCGCCTGCTCTGCGCCTGCGCCGCGCCTTCGCCTTACGCCATTTCTGTGTACAATCGAAGGCCCAAGAGACCTGACCCACGTGACAGCAGAAGGTAATATAAGACATCCTAAAAGTTAGACGAATTTGAAACTTCGGCAATTAGCAGAAGATAAACGGTATTCCATTCGGAGCATAATAATTTAAACGAGAGGTAGGTAGCCAAATATTGTAGAATACTGTTATGTCAATTTGAACTTTAAGACGTAACGTTAAGGTAGGTAAACTTATAAATACGGTTTTGTCTCGTAATGCACTTGTTAATTTCAACGTTCTTTGATAAGTTCAGTTAGTCTAATGTCATAATAGTAGACTTATATTGACGTGGTCGTTAGTTCAAATCTGTCAGGCTACTGTTGGCGATCGCTGTGCTGGCGAGGCTGAGGGTGATCGACAGACGGCGACGGCGTTGGAATGCTGAGTGACGTCACGGGATCGGCATGGCAGTTCAAGTGCTCGGGCTGCGGTACCCCGAGACCCGACAAAAAAACATCCGTTAACCTCTTGACTTAAGCATGGGAACTGTAGCTAGACCCAGTGCTTCCATCAAATATTAAGATGTTATTTGTGCAGTGTTAAACTAACCTTTGTGTAGAACAGTCATTGTAATTTGTATTAATAGAGTATTGTTCATGTCCCAAGTCGTTTTACTATACAGTTAAAGTATTAGCTTATATCAGAAGTGGAATAATACACCCCACACACACAGTTATAAGTCAATTAAAAATAAATCATTATCAATATATCTAAAACGTATAAAATATCCATGCTGGTGGTCAAGATTTAGCAGCCATACTGATATGGCGAGGAGTCAGCTCGTCGACAAAGGAAACAGGTATCACGTAAGGTTGATACCGCAAACTGTGAGTAAAAACTTGTATTTTATTGTTACACTAAAGTGTGTTACGATTAGATAGTGATTAGCCAATATAGAAATGGAAAGATGGCAAACCTAAGCCTGATTCCAGTTCTATATCCGTTGAAAAAAAATGTATTATCTAATAAAGACCGTTTAAGCTGCCACAACAAATACATTTGCAGTTTGGTTTTGTGTAACAAGATAAAGAAGTATTGGGTAGGTACAAGAAGAATATATTATTGTTCCCTTTAAGAGTACCTACACATTTTGAACGATTGTAAAATACAGAGACCGTTCATGTTTGAAAATTTAGAGAAGTATCTTTTAATTGAACTAGATATAATGACGATTATTAATTTGATGGCGTTCTTAAAAGTAGTTTATTTAAATAAATTGAATTGAATAATTTATTAATATCTAATTCTACTTCTATTATGAAAATTGCATTCAATTATTAAACTGAACTGAAGACTGCCTAATTTGTATTTGAATTTTGAAATTTATTTAATTATGGAATATTACGTTTATTAATTGAAATGGGCAATTATACAAATAATCAAACATGTTCACTCAAAGTAATATTTTAATGGAGTGAGCCCTGGCACCCACAAGTTTATGTGTCGTTAATCTGTGTTAGATTGCAGCTTTATTGGAAACAATATCTCTTCGTGTAAAAACTGTGGATAATAAAAGCAATATTATTATTTATTATAATTATCGATTAGTAGAGTATACGTACTAATCGTAACACTACTGTTGGCGCAAAATTTTGTTGAAATGTTTGTTTGATTAGAATAGACTTTATGCATTTTCAATTGATCGAAAACATACAAGTGGTCTATTTATAGAATCAGGACAGGCCGAAGCAAGCAAAAATGGTTTTAACGTAATATACGTTGTTACGTAACATAATAATGTTGTCTTTGGTGACAAAGTTTATAAATAAACATTCTGTGGTCGCCGATGGATGATCCCAAAGAAATGCATTTGGAAAAATAAAGGTTCCCACGACGATCAGACAAAAACTCTTGTTTATGCAATAGCAATATTCATAAAAAGATAAATAGTCACATGTTAAAAACTCAGTAGATTTAAAGTTAATGATAAATATATAAATCAATAAACATATAAACATACAAGGTGTAAGGGACAGCCCTCCACAAACTTTAAGGGCTTGCTCTGTAGACGAAACTGAACAACCTTCCACAAAAAATTTTTTCAGGAAACGAAAAAAAAGATCCGTCTCACCATAGAAAATTATAAACTTGATTGGACAGTTTGTATGGGGAGGCCGATTTTTTTTTTCGTTTCCTGAAAAAAATTTTTGTGGAAGGTTGTTCAGTTTCGTCTACTGAGCAAGCCCTTAAAGTTTGTGGAGGGCTGTCCCTTACACCCTTTATTTATTGGTAAAAAATATATTTACAAGTCACAGCATGTTTTAATTAAATGAAGTAGGCACTTAGTAGTGCAAACTATTGGTAAAATTAATTCATCAAATGAATAAAGTAATTAACAACACAAAATTGAATTACAACCATTAATTTATGATTTCATTTCATTACTTAAATTGTAGTAAAGTATAAAATAATAATAATTAGATTGTCATTGAAATTAAATAAATAGATTGTCATCGAAATTAAAATAAATTGATTATGATTGAAATTAATAGATTAAAATTGATTAGTCATTACATATCATTAGTTAACTATGTATTATTTCATATTTTATTATCTAGCATTTCCTCTATGGAATAAAACGCTTTCTGAGTGAGCCAGCATTTAAGTTTGGCCTTAAAGCAAGATCTCGTTGTAGCGGAGGTAACCGTCGGCGGTAGTTTGTTGAATAATTTAGGGCCTATAACGTGCGTCAGCTTACCAGACTTTGATAGTCGATGTGGTACTCCCGCTAGCTTATTGGCTTGTCGAGTGTAGTAATTATGTCTGTCTCCTAACTTTTTGTACATGTGCATGTTATCCCACGTAAACATCGCAGCCTGAAATATTACAATCCCTGGCAAGGTTAGTATTCCAAGCGAAACGAAAAAAGGTCGCACAGATGTTTCTTGAGATATGCGGGCAATTGCTCGGACTGCTCTTTTTTGCATCCTAAAGACACGTAACCTATCAGCAGCGTGACCCCACAGCTCTGCTCCATACTGCAGAATTGAGTGGACAGTAGCAAAGTAGCAAGTCCGCACTATTTCTGGAGCGACAACCCGTGACAACCTACTGAGTGCATAACAAGCACTGCCAAGCCTTGAACACATACTGTCAATATGGTCATTCCATTTCAAGCCTCTATCAACCTGGAAACCAAGGAATCTAGTCGACTCCACCTGATCTATTTTCACCTGATCTATGAATACGTTCAGACACCTTGGTTGTCGTCCCGTTAAAGAAAAATTAACAAAGTGGGTCTTTTTTAGATTTAAAACTAGACCATTTAGCTTAAACAACGTGTCAACCTCCGCCGCCACAGCGTTTAATCGCCGCTCCAAAACGTCCAGATCTGGTGCACTGACAACCACCGCAACGTCATCCGCGTACATGTACACTTCGCCTAAGCTTACACAATTAGGAAGATCATTCAGCAAGAGTGTAAATAGAATATTTGATACTGATGATCCTTGCGCCACACCGACATTAGTCGTGAGCGGGTCTGACTTTTTTCTGCCACCGTCTGCAGCCACAATTTGGCATCTTTGGCTTAACAGACTTATCAGAGTGGCATGGGCAGCACCAGTTATTCCATAATGGCCAAGTTTAACAGCCAGCACGCCATGATCCGCAACGTCGAAATCTTTAGAAAGATCACAGCACAAGACCGCGACCTTTTGACGTTTTTCACAGGTTTCCATCACGCGTCTAACCACCTCACGAGCGAGTGAGGTCGTCGACCGTCCAGCGCGACACGCATACTGCCTCTCAGAGAGTGCCTCAGTCTCAGAGAGGTAATCCGTGAGACGTTTACTTATGCCATTTTCAAAGATTTTTGCAAGTGCAGGAATCACTGACACAGGTCTATAATTGTCAATCTCCTCGCGTTTGCCCTTACCCTTATACAATGGGGAAATTTTACTGATTTTCATTGCACGCGGATACGTCTCAGTTTTGATGCACTGATTGTACAGAGCAGCTAGAGGAGGCGCCAACTGTACAGCAACGCTATTCAGTAATTCCATAGATATATCATAAATATCTCTCGTTGGCTTGTGAGGTATACGTGACTTAATAATATGGTAAACTTCCGACGCAGTGAACGGCTGAAACCGTAGCGAACGGTCGGCAGCAGGCAGTGCAGCCGCCAGCGCGCGCTGCACACTCGGTACGTGCGCGCGCGGAGCCCCACACGCATCTGCCGCCGAAATGAATCTTAAATTCATGGCGTCTGTGGCGCTCTTTTTTGTATGGAACTTTTTACCCGAGGAGTCCACAACTAAGTCGGTGAAACTTACATTTTGGGCCTGCTTAACACCCCTCTCAGCGTAAACTATTTGCCATATAGACTTATATTTGTTACAACTATTTGTTATCATATTTGCGTAATGCTTCGATTTCTGCGAAGTGACACATCTATCATAACTTAGATGCAATTCACAAATTAAGTTATTAAGTACATCATTCGTAGGATATTTTTGTTGCAATTTCAGTGCCTCAAAAAATAAAGTTTTGGTAAAAATTAGTTTATCTGTTACCCATGTTCAGTTTTTATTGTGTTTGCGTTTGTATGGAAAACATATCGCAAACTTATTAGAAATAATGTTTATAATTGCTAAGGCTAGGTCCTCAATGGACAGTAAGTGTATAGATATAACTTCGTGCCAATCCACGCTCATAATGGCAGCACGAAAATTCATATAGCTAACCTGAGAGTAATCCCTAACCAGACGAGTGCGCGGCTGGATGCTGGGAGGCTGACACTTGACTTCAGCACGCACTGCACTATGATCACTCAGATACGTATCTACTGGTGTGGTGCTTACGCATCCACGGGCACAGTTATGGTACACATGATCGAGACATGTCGAAGATACAGATGTTACACGGGTTGGAAAATTGACTTCGTTCACAAAATTATAAGCCGATATCAAATCATTTAATTGCTTACATTCGGAGTTGCTGACACCGTTACAATTAATATTAAAATCGCCTACAATAATGAACGTCTTATCACTCATGCTGGCACGCTCAAGAATACGTTGGAAATGTAGTAAGAAACTTGTTGAACTCACCAGATTAGTCCTATATATGCACAGAATTACCACATTATACTCTAATAACTCAATCGTAGATAATTCACAATATTGCTCGACGGCCATTTCGGTGAAGTCAACATTTTCCACTGTTTTAATTCCATTTCGGACAAACAAACACGAGCCCCCGTGCGCCAGGGACCTCCTACAATAACTAGATACTAATGAATAGCCATCAATATTAACACACTTTAAATTAGAATCGGTTAACCAATGTTCAGTTATCGCGAGTACATCACACTTTAATTCATTTTGCAATAGAACCTCTAAACGGAGTGTTTTCTTATCTAACGATGCAATGTTCTGTTGGCATACAATTAAAGTTTTGCATTGTTTTGAGTGCAGTGCTGATGTCGTCGTCGGCATTTGTATGTTCGAAGGTATATCGTCAAACGGAGTGTTATCCCCGCTGCACGCGGGGTCGCGCGAGAAACCACTCTGCGAACTTGACGCGCGGTGGCCATACCGATGGCGTGCAGATATTCTGGTACAAAGTTTCTGGTATGCCAATTACAAATGACTGTCAGACAGTCTTAATTTCGCGTTTTTGAACAAAATACTTCTCAGGTTTAAAAGACCATGCTTGAATATATTTAATTGGCTCAATCGTTTGGAGTTCGTCATCAACTTTTCCGGTGCCTATTATGACATTGCGGCGTTTTTTTATTCTTATTATATCTTACTGTGTTCCAGCGATTACTGGTGGTGTCATTATTGGTTTGGCTTGTATTTTCGCCATCTGTGGTCATTATCAAATTTCCGTCCGAGACGTCCTCGTTAATTCGATCAACACCTTCAGCCATCTCCTGGTCACTTTTTTGTAAACTCGCAGGTTTTATGGCCATACAGTCATCCATTACAGAGTTAGTAGGATTCGCGTGTGTTCGGGAGACTTCGGGCGTCCTCGCGGCACTGTTATTTGCACGGACAGCGCTGCGTTTTTTCGCTGCTAAGCCAATGGATACCGCGGCATTTATTTGTGCTAAGCGCTTTGGGCGCTGTATGGGTTCGCGCACTCGACTATCATTCTCAAGCGTATTAGTACAATACCTACCACTACACGAGAGAATGTAAAGCAATTGGTTAAGTTCTTGGTCTAAAAGTAGTTATTACATTATTTGGTACAAGAGCCTGATCATAATATCTTAAGTGAAAACTGAATTAAATATCAAGACATAAAAAAAAAACTCCTCTAAATTGACTAATAGAGGAAAAGTTGGTTCTTATTTATCATACGAGTACTTTTGCTTATAAGCAAAAGTTGGTTGTATTATCGTTTCTGTTGGAGACTTACTTATCCCATAGATGAAAAATCCTATCATATACATGAGTTATTGTATATTTGATGGCAGTTATAATAACATGAAACGCCCTAGAATATTTATGTTGATGATTGGGAGATAATTTCACTTCACTCATATTATCTACCCGTGTTGGCGATAAACGTACTGTGAGATATATTTAAGCGTATATGCGAGTTAAAATAAAATGCTTTGAGTAATTATAAATGTTACATTACATATGTCAAAGTTAAACATTATGTATTTGTTACACAATGGTATAATGTTATGGTACCTACTACATAGTATCAGTTTCAGATTATCGTTTCCCTGTGTGTTGCCTATTTATAGATAAGTATTAAAAAAATGCTGAGAGTAGGAGATTCTAATGGGGAACAAGTTTAGTAAGCTCAAGTGAGGTGTACGCACCCTTTGAGTTGAGTCCACCCTAAGCTCAAGTGAGGTGTGCGCACCCTTTGAGTTGAGGTTCCCGGTCAGACTTCATATGCTTAGTAGAGGCGTTCGCCCTTTGAGTGTATGAGGTTCGGGGGGGACATGTTTCACTTAGTAGAGGCGTTCGCCCTTTGAGTGCAACTGGTCCCTGGACCCCTATAGTCAGGAGGTTCCTGGTCAGACTTCATATGCTTAGTAGAGGCGTTCGCCCTTTGAGTGTATGAGGTTCCGGGGGGGACATGTTTCACTTAGTAGAGGCGTTCGCCCTTTGAGTGCAACTGGTCCCTGGACACCTATAGTCAGGAGGTTCCTGGTTACACTTCATATGCTTAGTAGAGGCGTTCGCCCTTTGAGTGTATGAGGTTCCAGGGGGGACATGTTTCACTTAGTAGAGGCGTCCGCCCTTTGAGTGCAACTGGTCCCTGGACACCTATAGTCAGGAGGTTCCCGGTCAGACTTCATAGACTTAGTAGAGGCGTCCGCCCTTTGAGTGTATGAGGTTCTGGGGGGGATATGTTTCACTTAGTAGAGGCGTCCGCCCTTTGAGTGCAACTGGTCCCTGGACACCTATAGTCAGGACGTTTCTGGTCAGACTTCATACATTTAGTAGAGGCTTATGCCCTTTGAATGTGTGAGGTACCGGAGGGACTTGTTTCACTTAGTTGAGGCGTTCGCCCATTGAGTACAACTGGTCCCTGGATACCTACGATACCGATGATTTAATACGTTTTAATCTACCCTTGAATAAACACTGTTAAAATAATACGAATTAAAAGATGACAATTAAGATTCCTGAACACCCAACATGCAACCGAAGTAGATATATGCAGCAGGTAAACTAAAAGGTGGTCAATAAATGTGTTTCAGCATGTTATCTGAACTCGTGGGGTACCTGGAGGGCCAGGCACCTTGCAGGACGGCCGTGTTGGCGATCACTGTGCTGGCGAGGCTGAGGGTGATCGACAGACGGCGACGGCGTTGGAATGCTAAGTGACGTCACGGGATCGGCATGGCAGTTCAAGTGCTCGGGCTGCGGTACCCCGAGACCCGACAAAAAAACATCCGTTAACCTCTTGACTTAAGCATGGGAACTGTAGCTAGACCCAGTGCTTCCATCAAATATTAAGATGTTATTTGTGCAGTGTTAAACTAACCTTTGTGTAGAACAGTCATTGTTATTTGTATTAATAGAGTATTGTTCATGTCCCAAGTCGTTTTACTAGACAGTTAAAGTATTAGCTTATACTACTTTTAGTAGTTTTGTGTTTTTAATTTTGAATTATGATTTTTAAAAACAAATTATAATTTATATTAAGTTAAAATAATCAATTTACATTAACCATTCATATATACATAAAAGTAGTATAAAATACTATACTATTCATATATACAAAAAAGTAGCATAAAAGTATAATTACATTATATACATAAAAGCAACATGAATGAAAAACAAAAATGATCAGTATAAGTAACGATTTATTCAATATAAGTAATATTTACAATTTACTTACAAAAATATTTACTCGTCTCACCTAGGTACCCACAGTACCTACCTACCCATTCATGACTTGTGTGACAGTGAAGTGTTGCAAGTGTTACGCAATCAGTAAGTGATACACGAAATAAGTTACGAAAGTGCTGACGGTGCGCGCATTCCAATCTCATGGGACAATTGATCCAAAATCAATAAGTTACGAAAGTGCTGACGGTGCGCGCATTCCAATCTCATGGGACAATTGATCCAAAATCAATAAGTTGCGAAAGTACAGACGATGCGCGCATTCCAATCTCATGGGACAATCGATCTAAAATCAATATAAGAAGACTCTCGCTCGATCGCCGGAGAAAGAGGTTGTCTTTAGGATAATTAGTCATAAGTACTTAATGTAACCTTTATTTTAATTCAATTTACGTAAAAGGACAAAATCGCCTTTTTAAAAACCTCCTACCAACGGCTAGTAACGTAATTGGCGCAGTCGCGTCGGTAGGATAGTCGAGTCAGCGCGCGTTATCTAACTACGAGACCGCCTGATAGTCGTATCTAACACAAAAGTAACACTGTTGGAGGAGTCTGCAGAATCTTCTATTCCTGAAACTCCACCCTCATCCAAACATCGTTGAGACTGGATATGCAGTATCTACTGTGAGTTATAGTTTATAAGTTATGCAATCCCTAGAAATCGGTTGCTATTTCTGATCCTTTTTCCATTACTTATTCTTAAGCAGTCAAGATTTATTTGACAAGGAGAAATAGGGATCTTAAGCCGAATCCGCGGCACATTACTATAGATAGATTTAGATTTGATAGCATTATGCATGGGAAGCCCTTAGATTAGTACCGGAATTCGATGGAAATTCCCACGTTTTAATTTGATTTTTGCACATTTGTGATAAGTTAGTTTTAGAATAAAAATAGCCTTTATTGCTTTTCTTTTCTTAGTACAATTAATAAGTATTTACATGCCTTAAAACTAGTTTATAATTGAAAGTATTATTTTCTTCCATTTTACTTAATTAAACTAATATGTTTATATATATATATATATTTATTTATCGGCAACCGGTTTACCTCGTCCTTCGACAAAGGCCTCCTCTAAAGCTTTCTTCTTCATTCTACTCGGTCTTTTGCTATTCTTGTCCATTCTGGACCAGCTACTTTTTTTGTGTCGTCTTCCCATCGTGTCGTCTGACGTCCTTTATTTCTTTTTCCATCTCTTGGGTACCACTCTGTTATTAATCTCGTACATTTTTAATTTTTATCTCTTACTAAATGACCTGTCCATTTCCATTTGTTGCAAAAGTTGTTTTGTTAAAGCCCAAGTTTGACTGCCGTATGTTAAGCAGGGTAAGATGCACGTATTGTACACTTTTCCTTTTTCCTTGATAGGCATGTCCTTATCTAAATCCAAACTTCCAAATCCAAATTCCAAACTAATATTATAAATGCGAAAGTAACTCTGTCTGTCTGTCTGTCTGTCTTTGCTTCACGCCTAAACTACTGAACCGATTTGTGTGAAATTTGGTACAGACATAGTTTGGAACTTGAGAAAGGACATAGGATAGTTTTTATTACAAAAAATAAAATAAAAAATAAAATTTATTCCGGACATACAGCGCCATCTATTGGTCAAGAGTCGGCATCAATTCAGGGAACTATGTGGGTTAAACCAAAAATCTGCCGGAAGTCACTATTCCACGCGAACGAAGTCGCGGGCAAAAGCTAGTTTTTCATAATTTCTCGCAGTGACCAAAACCTTTTCCAAGTGTTGGCGATTCTTCTATTTTTTTTTTCCTATTCATTTATTTATTTATGTACACACACATTTAAAATCGAAAAGAACAAATAAGGATAAAAGAGTACAAAGGACCTGCTTATTTCTAACGAAATTTCTTCCAGCAGACCTGCGACAGGACAGTTAGATAAGATATGTAGACACAGTGTGTATAAATAAAAAATAAAAATAAAAAACACAAACAAAATATATAATTAAATAGACTATATTATTTAAATTAAATCTCATAATACATACATGTATAACAATAACAGTAAATAAATGTAAACAAGAATAGATATAATACATAAATTATAAAAATACATATATTTATGATAATATATATCTATAATAAATATCTTTACGAGATTCATTGTGTCCTCTGGGGATATTAGTTGTCCTAAATAGATATAATCGTTTACAAATTCTATTTCTTCACCGTTCACTCTGATGGGCACTGGTTGGTTGGAGTTGGTTATGACTTTAGTTTCTGTTGTATTCATGGACAGGCCTGCAATAGCACTTTCATCTGACAGTTGTTGTATCATTATTTGAGATAGATCAACTCTTAAAGTCTAAAAATAATTCTAAAAAGCTTTGGTCTACGATTAAAACGATTACAAACCGCAACAATATAAAGCAGTTACCGCTACAACTATTAACTGCAGATAAATCCCCTAAAGAATCGGTTAATAAAGCGAATGAATACTTTTCAAACATCGGTAAACGATTGTCAGACATGATTCCCTCACATATATCATCCTTTACTAAAGCCACTAAGCCACCAGTAAACTCTTTTGTCCTCCTTCCGACTGACATCGTAGAAGTTGAAAGGACGTTTCAACTATTGAAAAGCGACTGCTCACCTGGTTGGGACCAGATCAGTGCTGATGTATTAAAGAAAATATCTGTTACTATAACACCTGTGCTTACAAACTTAATAAATCGCTGCTTTCTGTCTGGAATATTTCCCCTCGCATTAAAAAGAGCTGTGGTGCACACTATTCATAAGGCGGGGGACAGAGGCAACGTCAGTAACTATAGGCCGATTGCGATTCTAACAACTTTATCCAAGATATTTGAACGCATAATCAACAGCAGGTTAACAAAATACCTTGAACAATATAACTTGTTTTCTGACGCGCAATACGGATTTAGAGCAAACCGTTCAACTGACAATGCAGTACTTGATCTTGTGAACTTTTTAGTTCATAAATTAGATAATAAAGACAAATGCTTGACCATATTTCTCGACCTAGCAAAAGCCTTTGATACTGTCTCTGTTCCACGCCTTGTGCAAAAACTAGAAGATTTGGGTGTTAGAGGTGTTCCACTAGCGCTATTATCTGATTACTTAAACAACAGAACGCAATCAGTAAAGATTGGAGAACACATTAGTGACGAACATCCAGTTGATTTTGGTGTGCCCCAGGGTAGTATATTGGGTCCTACTCTTTTTCTCTGCTACATAAATGAGCTATGTTCCCTTAAAATAAAAAAGTGTCGCATCTCCGCTTATGCTGATGACACCGCCTTAACTTTTTTCGCAGACTCGTGGTATGAACTTTTTGACCTCGCTCAGAAAGGTTTTGATACAGTGTGTCACTGGCTATCATCAAATTCTCTCACTTTGAACGATGATAAAACTAAATATATTTTATTTTCTATACGAAATCAAAAGGAAGTCTCTAACCTTGCTAAATATAATATCCGTGCACATAAATGTAACTTTCCTCCAACTCCAAACTGTAACTGTCCCAGTATTAATCCCGTTAAATGTCTAAAGTATCTTGGAATTCATATCGACGCAAATTTAACTTTTGGGAACCACATAGACTTCTTGTCTAAAAGAATACGAAAGCTCACATACATTTTTAAAGAACTACGAGGTGTAGCAGAGAAACAAACGATGAGGATGGTATATGAAACCCTGGTGCAATCAATCATTAGCTACTGCATCACTACTTGGGGTGGAGCATGTAAATCTAAACTGATGATTGTTGAAAGAGCCCAAAGGATGATATTGAAAGTCAGCTTAAACAAACCGCGTCTTTTCTCCACCACAACACTTTACGAAGAAGCCCAAGTGCTAACTGTTCGCCAACTTTACGTATTGCTTACTATACTTCTTCAACACTCCAACTTACCCGAAGAACGGAGAAAACGCATAGCACACTCCAGGAGAAACTATGCGATATGTAGGACGACTGCGGTTAATACTTCATTCGCGCAAAAATATTTCCCATTTCGTGGTGGCGAATTGTACAATAAATTAAACAAAATTATTAATATAACCAACTGTCGTAAAAACGAATGCAAAAATAAACTGATCAAATTATTACTAACTTTAAATTATAAGGATACTGAAAAATTACTCGATGTAGCAAAGTAGTACCTAGAATTATCTATATTTATCTATGTACTGTATAAGTTCATATTTTAATATATATTAATAACATATATATATAATATACCCTATTTATGTATTTATGTATATACACATTATATTTATGTGCACGCACCCATGCACACACACGCATGTTGACTATTTTCAATTTGTGTTGTAATGGGGGGGGCTGGAGCTCTAAAATACAGGCCTTGGCTTAGTTTGGACTCCAGATCTCCCACAAATTACCTTCTGTCTTTTGTCAAACTACCTGTCAACTTAACTATGATGTAATTTGTTGGGGATAAATAAACGTTTATTATTATTATTCCATTTATTTATTATTATTTACATAATTTTTAAATTTTTAAATATTTCTTAAAAAAATAACATTAAAAAAAACATTTAAAAATGTAAAAAATAGTAGCCCACCGGCATCGGGAACAGGGTCCAAGCTACCGGCGGTCAGGGCTCCTGAGAGAGGAACCTCCGGACAATACGCGCCGTGTCTAGGAGTACTGCCTTCTGGATCAAGCCCTTGATCCAACTGCCTAACGAGAGCCTCCGCAGATGTTGGTCGAGGCTCTTGGCTATTAAGCCATTGGCCGTCACGACTATCGGCACAATGATTGCTCTATCCACTTCCCACATGTCGACAACCTCGCGAGCCAAGTCAAGATATTTAGTTTGTTTATCCTTCTCAGCTTTCACGAGGTTCTCGTCATGAGGGACCGCTATATCAACAATCATTGTGCGACGCTCCAGTCGATCTATCACCACTATGTCAGGCTTATTGGCAACAATAGTCCTGTCAGTGATGATAGATCGGTCCCAATACAATGTGACGCTGCCATTCTCGAGAACTGGGTCGGGCACATACCTATAGTACGGTACTTCTGATTCAACAAGATCGTATTTAAGAGCAATTTGCTGATGGATAATCCTGGCTACAAGGTTGTGTCTGTGCAAATAGTCTCCGTTAGCTAAATGAGAACACCCAGAAATAATGTGTCGGATTGATTCTCCGGGCCGGTGGCATGCCCGACAGATGTCAACCGTACCGTCCTTCACAATATATTTCCGGTAGTTGTTCGTCATCATAACTTCGTCCATAATTGCAAAGACAAAACCTTCGGTTTCTCCAAAGAGATTACCAAAGCGTAGCCAGGATACGGACGCTAAAAGATCTACATCGGGCCCATGTAAGGCCCGGTAAAAGCGCCCGTGAAGCTCCTTGCCCTTCCATACTTCCTTGCGTTCATTAGTATCCATTACTATAGGTTTGCGCCAGTTCTCGTTGGCCAAGGAGAGCGGGGTGAGGCCTTTGTCCACCGCCACTACATCTCGGTGCATCCCCACGTCGGTTTCCAGGAAGTATTCCCTGAGACTGCATACCTCACGGTTGTGCAGGGTCTTGGCATTTAAGAAGCCACGACCCCCACACTTCCGTGGGATATACAGTCTCATCACCGATGATCGTGGGTGATGCATCCGATTTGCGGTAAGCAGAGTGCGGACCCTCCTATCCAGGGCGTCGAGTTCCGTCTGAGTCCATTTGAGTATGCCGAAAGAGTACATCAAAACCGGCATGACCCAACCGTTGAAGGCGCGCACCTTGTTCCCGCCTGATAAAAGACTTTTCAGTACTTTATTCAGGCGGCCAAAGAAGCGCTCCCTCAACGATTGTTTCACTTCAGCAGCATTGATGCCCAACGCTTCCGACATACCCAAATACTTGTAAGTTTCGGTTGAGCAGAGGGATCTAAGGTGTATAGAATCCGAGAGTTGGGTTCCCACGGATTCCATAATCTCCCCTCGCTTTACATGCATGACTGCACATTTGTCCAAACCAAATTCCATCCTGATGGCACTACTGAAGGTTTCAGTTACCTTCAGTAGCTCCATCAGTTGCAAGTTGTTGGAAGCAAAAAGTTTCAGATCATCCATGTAAAGAAGGTGAGATATGACCTGACCCTCTCTTCTCAACCGGTAGCCTATACCCGAACCCTCCAGCAGTGTGCTGAGAGGGTTCAAGGCTAGGCAAAACCACAGTGGACTCAAACTGTCACCCTGGAATATGCCACGCTCGATCCTTAACGGTTCGCTGTTCTCCGAAACTCGTCGACACCCTGGATAGTGAAGGACCGTCCTCCACTGCCCCATACATGACATCAGAAAGGTGCGCAGAGTTACATCAATTTTATATAGCTCTAGCACCCTCATGAGCCATGTATGCGGCACTGAATCATAGGCCTTCTTATAATCTATCCAGCATGTCGACAGATCTCTTCGAGAACGACGAACCTGTTGGCTAATGGCAACATCAATGAGGAGCAGCTCCTTAGTACCACGGGACCCGTTCCTACATCCATTCTGAGAAGCAGACATGATGGAATTTGTCTCAATATGATTATTAATTTTAGCTCTCAGGATGGATGTAAGAACTTTATAGACCGTCGGTAAACACGTAATCGGTCTATAATTTTTGGGTTCCGCAGTACTACCCGATTTATGGAGCAGGTGGGTTATTCCTGTCGTCAGGAACTGGGGCAGCGACCCTGACTCTAAGGTAGATTGGAATTGGGACGCCAAGCGAGCGTGCGAACTTTTAAACCATTTATTATTATTTTTATTATTTCTAAGTTACGTGGACATTCTGAGAATAAGATAATGTCGTCAGCGAATCGTAAATGGTTTAAATTCTTGCCGTTAATGTTAAGACCGTATTTATCCCAATCCATTTTTCTAAATATTGCTTCTAGAACTGCAGAGAACAGCTTAGGTTAGATTGGGTCCCCTTGACGAACTCCTCTAATGATGGGAAATTCCTCTCCTGTTCTATCCAGCTTTATCTGTGCAGTACTTCTTAAGTAAATATTTTGTAAAATTCTTATATATTTTGCCTGCACTCCTTGTGACTGTAGTGCGTCCCAAATGTATTCGTGTTCCAGAGAATCGAATGCCTTATTATAATCTATGAATGCCAGATAATATACTTTTCATTACTCATACTCTGAAAGTAGGTCCGAAGTTGCCTGAGGAGCGGGCTGAAAGTGATATTTTTCATCCCTAGGGGAGTTTTACTTTATAACTGACAGCTGTCAAATTATTTAAAAAAAAAACTAGTACTATCTTCAGATTTCTATTGAACCATGTTCCAATTTTCCATACAGCCATTCAATCAGCGCGATATAAAATTGAAATAACTTAAAGACAAGTATTAATTATATAATGTTATATTTTAAGTGGTTTATTTGTTCAACTATTTCTTTAAAATACTTTATAAGATTACAATTATGTAATTTCTAATTTTTCATTAATGAGGTTGAAAAGCTGGCCGGCCGCAGAAAAAAAAAATGGCGGGAAAGTGTGTCATTGGTTTTTTCGAGTTTTGTATTAACACGACATGTTTATCAGATTATTGATAAAATATTGATTAACGCCTAATTTCATAAGAGAAGAGGAAAGCAGTAGTAGAATACCTTTTACCGCCTAAATCAGAAGAAAGTGTTAGTTTTAGCTGGCGGGTGATGCAGAGCTGCACTGTAGTTGTTCAGTTTGTATATTTTTTTTTTATTTGGTATTATAGTCTATGGTATATATCAATATTTATATTAGTTTTAACTTTTTTATTATATGTCTTTTCAGCTAATGAATCTGCTGCCTCCTCAGGTGACACGAGCTTTTGTTCTCTCGGCGACACCCTTGGTGACTTCGTACTTCGCAGCTTTGGTGATGATGAGTCTGGTCGGCTGTTGAATGTATGTCATATTAACGCTCAAAGCATCGCCAGTCACTACAGTGAGTTGTACAATACATTCAACAACAGTAACGCTCATGCCATCCTGATATCTGAAACATGGCTCAAACCACATCTTCTGTCCACCACTTACCCCCTCACTGGTTTCGTTCTTATACGAAATGATCGGATTGGTAAGGGAGGGGGTGGTGTGGCTATTTATCTCCGAAGTGATTTTCCTTACAAAGTTCTGGCTTCTTCCTCTTCAAACTATTCTGCCTCAGCTGAATTCCTTTTTCTTGAAGTTTGTGTCAGGGGAGCCAAAACCATCATTGGTGTTGTTTACTGTCCCCCCAGTGTTGATTACTTCACTGAATTCGAATCATCTCAGTACTTGAATCAATGGGTTCAGAGTATGCACATCACATCATAATGGGTGATTTCAACACAAATCTCCTTGTCCATAACTCCCCTCGCTCCCGTAAGCTCCTCCATCTTATAGAGTCAGCGAGTTTGCATGTGTTGCCGCTCCAACCCACTCATCACAACACTGCGAGTGATGACACATGGCTCGACCTGATCCTCACCTCAAATCCTTCTCTCGTCTCTCTCCATGGTCAACATGACGCTCCCGGTTTCTCTCATCACGACATGATTTTCCTATCCTATATTCTTAAACCTCCTAAACCTAAACCCAAGGTTCTGTACAGGCGTTGTTTTGCGAGGATGGACGTTGAAAAACTCAAGAAGGATGCATCTATGGTTGATTGGGAGCCTATGATGGAGGCCACTTCAGTTGACGACAAGGTCTTCGATCTTCAACGATATTGTGGTCAATCTTAATAACAACCATGCCCCTATCAAAAAAGTGAAATTAAAACGTCCTCCCGCACCTTGGATGTCAGAAGGAATACAGATGGCCATGCGACGCAGAGACCGCGCATTTCGGAAACATAAAAGGGATCGTACTGATGAGAGCTGGGTTTTATTTAAGTCTGCAAGGAATAGGTGTAACCAGATGATGCGTAATGCTAAACGCCGCCACATTCTCAAAAATATTTCTTCTTCTTCTTCTGCCGATATTTGGAAATTCCTTGGAACACTTGGTATCGGCAAACCGCGACATTTAGACCCTCCAAATTCTATTAACTTAGATGATTTTAATCGTCATTTCTCCACTGTGCCTACCTTGGATCATCCGACCAAACTACAAACTCTGTCTCTGATCTCTGGTCTAACGCGTCCTGAAATTAATCCTTTTCGTTTCGTTCCAGCTGAACCGGAAGAGATCAAAAAAATAATTATTTCCATCAAATCCAAGGCGGTAGGATGTGATAATTATTTTTTGACATTAACCTATTCTGGTATTTGTAATATTCTTATTTAATTAATTTATATTGACATCTGTAATAAAACTTTTAACATTTTGTAATGAACTATTTTGGTATTTTAAATCAATTTATTTTTGACATTTATAATTAAATTATTTTGACAATTGTAATGAATTTATTTTGACATTTATATTGAATTTATTTCGACATTTATAATGAACACGGCTCTGACAATTGAAAGAATGTATTTTGACATTTAATGAACTTATGACATTTATTAATTTTATCTTCTATTTTAGTGACATTTGTATTTCATTTAATTTGAGTTGTACATATATCCGATTATTTTTTATTTTTTTAAATTATATTTCTCTTAAAATTGTTCTATATGAAATTGCTGTGCCCGACAGGGTCCATGTGCACTTATTTAACTACTTTATAAGATCTTATGTAACACATGTGTTTTAGCAATAAAGATTGAATTGAATTGAATTGAATTGAATTGAATTGAATTGAATAATATCTCTGGCGGTATGATTATTGCGATCCTTGATCACCTCCTACCAGCCATATCCCACATTGTAAACTTTTCCCTGTATTCTGGAGTATTTCCTTCCTTATGGCGTGAAGCCTATGTTCGTCCACTACCCAAAGTTTCAAATCCCACTCTTCCAACCCACTTTCGCCCAATTTCCATCCTTCCCTTCCTTCCCAAAGTGCTTGAGGCCTGTGTCCATAAACAACTCTCAAGTTTTGTGCAGTATAATTCACTTATTAGCCTTTTGCAATCTGGATTCAGGCCGGGGCACAGCACTGTTACCGCCCTTCTTAAAGTGACTGGCGATATAAGGGCAGGACTGGAAGATAACAAAGTCACTGTATTAGTGTTGGTAGATTTCTCGAATGCCTTTAATACCGTTAGTCACGAAATCCTTTTAGCCATTCTCTCCTACATTATGGTCTCTTCCGAGACGCTGGAGTGGTTCTCTTCCTATCTTCAGGAACGTCAGCAGTCAGTTCACGTCGGGGATTCTTCTTCTCGCTGATGTGGGTTGGAAACTGGTGTTCCTCAAGGCGGTATCCTTTCTCCTCTTCTGTTTTCTATTTTTATTAATATCATCACTACTGTACTTCAGTGTTCGTATCATCTGTACGCTGACGACTTACAGTTGTACTGTCAAGCGAGAGTTGACGAAATTTCTGCCGCTATCGACCAATTAAATAGGGACTTAACAGCCATAAAAGCCTGTTCCGATAGATTTGGCGTCGCAGTAAACCCCAATAAATGTCAAGGTATCATCATTGGGAGTCCTCGAAGCATCGCTAAAATGGATTGTACTACTTTACCACCAATTCGTTTCGATTGTACGATCGTCCCATTTAGCGCCGATGTAAAGGATCTGGGCTTGCGCATCGATAGCACAATGAACTGGCGTACTCAAGTGGCTAGTGTAAGCCAGAAAGTTACAGGAACGCTGCGAGCTCTGTATCGGTTGAAGAACCTGTTACCATCGAGCACGAAGACAATGCTTGTGCAGAGCTTGATTTTTCCAATCATCGATTGTGGCGACGTGTGCTACTACGACCTGAATGCAGATCTCCTCAATAAACTTGACCGTCTTCTAAATTACTGCATTCGATTCGTTTTCAATCTACGTAAATATGATCATGTTTCAGCGCATCGATCGCTTTTAAAGTGGTCGCCCATACGTCAGCGCAGAGAGCAACGGGCGCTCACAACCTTGTTTTCATTTCTTGATTCTCCGAATTCCCCTAGCTATTTAGCCCCTCACTTTCAATATATTTGCGCCAACCACAATAGAAATCTGCGCTCTTCTCATAACCGCCTACTTCAATGTCCCATTCACCATACTGACTTTCTTCACCATTTTTTCTTTGTTCAAGCGATTTCTTTGTGGAATGCGCTCCCCCAGGAGATCAGGATGGCAACAAACCGATTAGCATCCAAAACTAAAGTTCGCGAGATAATTCGCAAGAGGTTGGCAGTAGTATCATCACAGCGTTAAAGTTTTCCAATTGTCGATTTGAACCAATTGTTTGATTATATTAGGGTATAATATGTATGTAGTTTATTAATTTGAGTATGTATATATTATATTATTGTAAGTGTATTGTAATATTTATGGTTTATTAGTATATCAATTCTCGGAATCACCTTATCTCTTTATCTTATTGCACCTACCACTGTTTTTCTCTGCACCACCCAAAGGTTGACTGGAAGAAAATGCCTAAGGCATTAAGTCCGCCTCTGTACTTTTATGTGCATGAAGTATAAATAAAATAAAAATAAAGAAAGATACGTACTTAAAATCATAGGTACGACGACTCAGGTTTTACAAACTTTTTATTTTATTTTTAGTTTCCTCGTATTCGTAATGAAAAGCACAGTGTTTACCTTGGGGGTGAAAGTAACCCATTTAACTCCTCGAATTAGCGACCTCGCTTCGCTCGGTCGCCAACTCTTTCTCGGGACGAAATGAGTTACTTTCACCCCTAGTGTAACAATGAACTATTATTGTATTCTTTGTATTTTTGTGTTACTTGTCTTAAAACATGAATGTGGTCTACGGTGTAAAAGTTGATTCGTAAGCCAGCCTGCTCTTTAGGTTGGTTTTCGTCTAGAGTGATAGTTATTCGTGATAATATTATTTTAGAGAACACTTTATATATATTTGACATTAGGCTTATAGGTCTGTAGTTTTTAATATTTCCCTTGTCATTTTTCGTATGTAAAAATATTATTTTAGCTTTTGTCCACTTGGTTGGGATGTTTTCGCTCTCCATAATTTCATTAATTATATCTGTTAGTTTTAGCGCAAAATCTGGCATTGTAGTTTTCAAAAGTTCGTTTGTTATTTGGTCTGGTCCAGTTGCTTTCTCTAGTTTTTGTGATGTAATGGCCTTCTCTGTCTCTTCTCTCAGTATTGCTGGTATTAATTCTGAGTCTGTCATGGTGTCATGTCTTTTTTCATTTTTATTTAATTTTATACTACTATAAAGAGTTCTATAATAGTCTGTGGCAATTTCTACTATCTCAAATCGTTTTTTTGTGTTTTTTTATGTTCGGCATCCAATCTTTCTTTTTTTTTTTATTCTTTATTTATTTAGGGACATTTATAATCGCTATGCGTATGTCAGTCCCATCGTATCCTAAATATATACATTCTACTCATATCAGGGCCATGAACCTAAACAGACTCTTCGCATCATCGCTATTCGGTCTAGATAAAATGTTGTGAAATGTTCCTACTTCAAGTCTGTTCAACTTCAAGACCTTAAACAGGTCATTTCTCTCAGGCTCATATCGAACACATTCCATCAATAAGTGGTGCAGGTCTGCAACTACTCCACACTGTACACAGTTGGGCGAATTCGTTTTCTTCATCATGAAAGCAAACTTATTACATGGAATGTGTCCAGATCTGAGTCTGTGAGCTATAACAACAAATTTTCTACTTACATGACTATCTACGAACCAGGGCACACGAAAAGGCTGACTCTGAATGGTTTTGTACCAGATCCCTTTGTCCAATGAGCGCTTGTCAAAATATTCCTTCCATTCGCCATAACATTTATTTTTATATTTAGGTAAAAGTTCCGAATAATCCAAAATCACATTCATTTCCTTTCCATTTTTAACCGCATATTTTGCCAACATGTCAGCCTTTTCATTGCCCTGTATTCCAATATGCGATGGAACCCATTGCAATCTCAAAGTTACACCTTTACGAATTAGTTCATCTATTTTAGATAAAATAAAATAGGCTAGCGAAACACCTCTGCGACCAGAGGCGCATCGAGCCAAATGTTGTAAGGAACTTTTGCTATCTGTGCAAATAACAATATTTTTATGTTGACAGCCGTTACAATATGTAAGTGCTTCAGAGATCGCAATGAGCTCCAACGTCATTATGGAAACATCCTTATCTATTTTAAAACAATTATTTCCACAACTTATTGATTCACTAGGTACATAAAAAGCAGCTCCGCGACCTTCTGCACTCTTCGACCCATCAGTAAATATACAAAGCCATTCATAGTACTTCAACTGTAACTCTCTAATAACTTCAAATTTTAACAGATTAGTGTCATAGTTTTGTTTAGATAGTTTAACTACATCTAAGTTCCATATAATTACTTCCTGAATATTAATATTGGTTATCCATGTCCTCAGAGTAAACATCAACAAGGGATTTGAAGCTGCTATATTATCTTCTTTTACTTCATTATATAACGAAACCAAAAGAGGGATTTTTTTATTATTCCAATAATGATTCTGTCGAAGAGTGTGAAGTTCATCTAGCAAAGCAATAGTAATACTGTTTTCTATGGATCTTGCTTTTAAACAAAATTTATAACCTAAATATTTTCTCCTTAAATACAGTGGGGCTATACACAGCTCATTTTCCATAACGTGGATAGGTGTAGTCTTAATAAAACCTCCTATTCTCAAGGCCTGATTTTGAAGCTTATTTAGCTTATCCAGGTGACACTTTGCACTTACATCATATAAAAAGCTGCTATAGTCTATGCGACTTCTTAGTAGATGTGTCTCAAGTGTTTAGGGTGCAAGCCCCAAGCACTTCCCGCCAAGACTTTGAGTAAATTTAGGTTCCTCTGTACTTTTTCAATTATCTCATTGATATGTTTGCTCCAACGTAATTAACTGTCTAACCAAACTCCCAGATATTTATAATTATTTACTGGCTGCAAACTATGCCCATTTATGTTTAAATCTATTTCTAGTTTTCTATATTCTCTATTGAAAATACATAATTTAGACTTAGTTGCTGATAATTCTAAGCCTATATCATCCAAAATATTACAAAATGTATTTAATGCTAACTGTAATTCATGTTTACTTTGATTAAGATTCTTATCAGAACAGTACAAAACAAAATCATCCGCGTATTGACACATACTTACATTTTTGATCTCATGAAAACAAGTCATCGTAACCACATTAAAAAGCAGGGGGGAAATTGGGTCTCCTTGAGCTAGGCCTCTATCAGTATATCTAATAAAATAATTATGTTGTTTGGTCTCGTCTCTCATCATCAGATGTCTTTCGCTTAAGAAGTTCCATAGATATTTACATATTTTTTGTCCAGCTCCTATATTATCTAATGTATTAATTAAAGAGTCTACTAGTACATTATTGTAGGCGTTTGATATGTCCACGAAACAAGCTATAGTTGGAACCTTATTCGAAAATCCTACATAAATCTGGCTAACTAATTTAACTAGGCAATCCTGACATGACTGCCCTCTTCTAAAACCAGAAGTGTACTGAGATAACAGTTTATTCTTTTCTACGTACCATTCTAGTCGTTTTGTTATCATGGAGTGGAAAATTTTACAGACACAAGATATTAGCGAAATCGGTCGTAGCTTAGTACTGTTATTAGGACAATTTTTAGGAATGGGCGTCACCAATATTTCTCGCCATTGGCTTGAAATATCCCCCGTAAAATAAATATAATTATATAATTTTAATAGATAAAGTCTGCTCGCATTTGAAAGATGATATAATAATGAATACGTTATACCGTCGTTGCCAGGTGCCGTGTCTTTACGCTTAAAACAATGAGTCATTTCTTGTATAGTGAAGCTGTTATCTAATTCTGAATTATTTGATTTAAAACTGTGGAACGACTGTCGACCCGTGTAGTCAGGGGCAAGAGTGCAAAGTAATTCGAGTTTTTGTTCGTTTGAAACATGTGACCGAGAGGAATGAATACCCTTCATCCAGCCCATACGTTTCCACATATCAGAGCTGGACGTTTGTTCATCAATGCTACTACAGTATGCTTGCCAGTCGTTTGATTTCGCCCGCTGTATGATTGTTTTTGTAGCCGCTGTTATTCGCTCGAGTGTGGTTAGGTTATCTGGTGTAGGATTATTTCTAAAATTTTTTAGGGCCAGCCTTCGTTGGGCAATAGAATGAGAAAGCTCGGGAGTCCAATAAGGCTTCGGTCGGAACTCGTTATTTGGTTTATCACAAACTTTTATTAAAGGTATGAACTGATCTGCAGCTTTCTCCACCTGCTTAATAAAGTGGTCATACATGGATTGTACACTGTCAGTTTCAATAGGTTGTAACAAATAATTCTCTAAACATTTAGTATACTCGTACCATTTTGCTAACTTAAAATTACGTTTTTTCGTATTATAAACAAAGTGTTTCCTATTATCATACTTGTACGATATCTTAATAAACAGATGGATCTTTCTTGTGATCGAGTGCCTTAGGAGCCTTTCTTACTCCTCCAGTTTTTTCGATGCAACTTATTAGCCTCTCAGGCACCAGTGTACGGAATTCGGTACACCTCGGTACCAGATAACTTAAACGTTATTTTTACGCAATAAGGTTGAAGTTAGCTGGTATGAGGTGTGTCGTATTTGGTACAATAATGCGTGAGAGGTTAAGGTATTTTGTCTTTTTAGTTTTCTATCCTTTCTAATATTTGAATTTATTTGTTTACTAAGTTCTGCAATTTTGTGATGGTTTTTCCTATTTTCTTTTCTTTGAAGAAGATCTTTTCACCCTTTTAGTAACTTTTGTGTTTCCAGAGAAATAACTTTTTTCCTTCTGCATTTGCTTTTCTCGTCTCGACTTCAAGTAAATTCACCAATTTGTCATATTTATCTTGGATTGATAGACTTTTTCCTTCGTTTATGTTTAGTGATGATTTTAAGTTAGTCATTAGAGTGCTACTATGACCCGTGCATTTTAGTGCGGTGATGTTTGTTTGAAATGTTCTTCTTTTTGTGATCTGAGTCCTTGCGAGAACCGCTCTAATCATTCTATGATCTGTATTGAAATTGAGACTTTTTATAATATGTAGATACTTTTCTAAACGACTTTGGTCTGTTCGACATAATGAAGTCTATTTCGGTTTTATGGATGCCGTTAGGTGATCTCCAGGTGCATTTATTAAACTGTTTCTTTTTATAAAAGCTATTCAGAATACTTAAGTGATTTTGTAATGCAAAGGTTTTTTGTATTTTCTTTTTCTTTTATTGTATATTCTTTCACCATTTTTAGTTCTTTTACCATATCCGTACTTGCCTATAATCTGTTTTTCACCGATTTTACATTCTCCTATCTGTCCATTAAAATCTCCCATTACAATAATATTCTTATATGCATATTGAACAGCGGTTTGTAAATCGTCGTTGAATTTTTTTATTTTAGCTGTATCTACTCTTTTATCTGGCTCTGTTGGGGAGTAAGCTTGTATGATTGTATATTTTTCGTGTTTATTATCTTTAGAGATTAGGTTCATATTAATTAGTGCTATTCTTTCAGAGATTCTTTTTATTTCTTCTATGTTATTAGATAGTGCCTTTTTTATCAAAAACCCGACACCATAGAGTCGTGGTGTCTTTCCTTTGTAATGTAAGATATACTTTCCATTATCTTCAATCCCTTCGCCCAGGCTCATTTCGCTTATTCCGAGAATATCCCATTTCAGTTTATCTATCGCTAATTCCAATTCTATGAGTTTCTCAACTGATTTTAGTGATCTAGTGTTCAAAGAAGCTATACACCGCTAAATTTTAATCGTTTTAATCCCGTGGAGGGTCGATCCGGTAAATGAAACACTATCGATTTGTAAAGATAAAATTAAAAAATAAAGTACCTCTTTTTCAAAATTGACGCATGTACGAAATTAGTATCTTTAAGAAAAAGCAGAGTTCAATGACCTGTAGGTACTTTGTACGCAACGCCGACTATTAGTTACAGGTCATTGAACTCACTCAGCTGACGTTTTATTAAAACGATTAAAATTTAGCAGTGTAAATACGTCGGAAGTTTTCAAAGTTTCTTTATTATGTTTGTAGTGTGTTTTTGTTTTCTCCTTTAGAGGGTGATGGTCTTTTTCCCCCACGATGACCATTCGGCTTGGGGGAGGTGGGTGATTTAACTTTTCCCCCCAGGATGACCAGTCGGCTTGGGGGAGGTGGGTGATTTAACTTTTTCCCCCACGATGACCAGTCGGCTTGGGGGAGGTGGGTGATTTAACTTTTTCCCCCACGATGACCAGTCGGCTTGGGGGAGGTGAATGATTTAACTTTTTTCCATTTTCTGCTTTATCCGTTTGCCGATTTCTAATTGCTATTGCTTTTTATTTTTATGATTGCTAGTTGAAGGGTTAGGCTGTTGGTTAGGTTTAGCTCTCATTTTTTCAAATGCGTTTATTACATGGCCCTTAGAATGTGTGGCAGTCTGTTGTGTCTTTGCTTGGGAGTTAGAACTTGTTGAAGTAGACTATTCTCTTTTCCTTTTCTCATTTTCGTGACTATTTTCCTTGACTATGAGTTTATCATAGTTTAAAAAAGCTGGTAATGACTTCCTTTTATCTAGGATTTCTTTGGGATAGTCATCTGTAATGTATATTTCTTTTAACAGCTTTTTGTTTTTCATAATCTCGGTCTTTTTCCAGCTATTGACAAAAGAAAGAAGAATAGGTCTCTGCTTGCCTTCTTTATTTTTCCCTAAACGATATATTTTGTTTACTTCGTGGCCTTCTATTGTGACATCTAAATCACATTTGAATATATTATTTACCTTTGTTAATAAATCAGTGGTAGAACTCTGTCTCCATACAGCCAAAGATTACAAAATTATTATTTTTCTTTTCTCTCTTTACATATTCTATCTCTTTTTCTAAAATTTCTATTTTTAACCGATTTCTAAAAAAGGGGGAGGTTCTCAATTCGGATGTTTGTATTTTTTTTTATGTATGTTCACGCATAACTTCGTCGCTTGCCGACCGATTTGCAAAATTATTTTTTTGGTGGAAAGAGTCCCAAATAGTCCCATAGTCACCAAATTGGGATCTGATGATGGAATCTTGGCTAAATCGAGGGAACTCTTCAAATATTATAGGCAACTATATAGTTATTTTGATATTTTCATCAAGGAATTAAGCATTTACAATCAAAAAGTGACACTTGATGAGGTAGAACTGGTGAAGAAGACCAGAAATTGCCAACGGAACCTCATACTCAAACAAATATCACTATGAAAATAGTTAAGCGACTATGACAATACAAATAAATGAATAGTTCTGAATAGTTATGTTGAAAATGGTATCATCGAAGTGATCTGATGAATTGTTCTGATGATGATGATGATGGAGCTGGAAGATAGGCACCGGTACTCCGTTACCTGTCAATGTATTCTATCAGTGTTTGGGCTTATTAGAATTGTCATGAGATGCACTTTGGCTATATGATACTATCGAATTGATCTGATGATGATGATGGAGCTGGAAGATAGGCACCGGAACTCCGTAATTAATCAATGTATCGTACCCGTGTTTGGGTTTATTAGAAATGTCATGAGATGCACTTTGGTTATAAGGAACTATCGAAGTGATCTGATGATGGAGCCAGAAGGTGGAAGGTAGACACTGGAACTTCATAAGAAAATGATGAATTCTAGCAGGGTATGAGTTAATTGGAATTGTCATGAGAAAAAGGTACTCTGGCTGTAAGTGTATTGCAACTAAAAAGTGAAAAAAAAAAACTTTTTATAAAAAAATATAACCGACTTCACTAAAAAAACACTAAAACGATCAAAATAATTTTTATTTCGGAAGTCGGTGTTAAATAAGGAACAAACATAACAAAAAACACCGACTTCCGAAATTATTATTTTTTTTGATAAAACGATCAAAATAATTTTAATTTCGGAAGTTCTGTTTTAGTGAAGTGTTTTTTTAGTGAAGTCGGTTAAATTTTTGAATAAAAAGTTTTTTAGTTTCAGATGTTTGTTTTCTTATTTTATTTTATTTATTTATTTAACAATTCATGTACACACTTAACTTACATAAGAAAAGAAGACAGAAACAGAAAAATAGGTACATAGGTGATGCTTATTTCTAACGAAATCTCTTCCAGCATACCCGCGAAAGGAGAATTGGAAAAAAAGAGAAGTAGACACCGTGTGTAAAAGTGAAAGGAAACGAAACAAACAAAACTATTATTATAAGAATATACCTACCATATAAATATACATGTACTATCATAAATATAAACATACATATAATAGAATAAATATCGCAAAAAATACATACTGACCATATATTTAATATATAATTATAAATACATACTAATAAGCAACTATGACGAAATAGAAAGATAGTGTTCTTTCACCCTTTTTTTGAAAACCGCAAGAGTTTGGCAGCCCCTAATGTCAGGCGGTAGTGAGTTCCACAAACGTACAGCATGGGAAGTGAAGGAGTAGGAATAGAAATCGGTGGAATGGGGAGGGGATTGAAGGAGATATTTACGATGTGACCTGCAGGGAGCATCAGAAGGACGAGAGAAGGAAAAGCGTTCCCGCAGGTAAGAGGGAGTTTTAGGGTTGAAAAGGATGTTAAATAGCAGACATAAAATCCGAGTGTTCCTGCGAAGTCGAATAGGGAGCCACTTGAGTACCTTGCGAAAGTCAGAGACATGATCATACTTTTTAAGGTTGAAAACAAAACGAATACAAATATTTTGCAAACGCTCAAGTTTATTTAAAAGCTCCTCGGTGGCATCCAAGTAACAGGCATCAGCGTAATCTATGATGGGCTTGTGGCGGCTTAGTAACTGCGATTCGCTGAGTTGCAATTTTGATGAAATACGGGAGCGCGCGCGCAAGGCTCGCCAGTCGCTTACGTTACACCGCCCTGCCTCGACACCTACATAGTACGTAGTTAGTAATAACGAACTATTGTGGAAACAGTATTAAAGACATTTATTTCATTGAAGTCACGTTTACTTTGAACGCCTTCCCGTACACTGAACACGCACAACACTGGTGACCCTTCGACGAATTCAAGATTTCGTGTTTTTCGTGACAATAGTAGGCGACTCAATAGCGTGCGAGGCAGAGGCATAAATACCGCGTGGTGCTAAGTAGAACGCAACGTGCTAAAGTGAGGTTATAAAGCAACGCGTGCAGATTGTTTTTCGAGATGAACCCGCAAGTAGCAACCGGTCCTTCAGGCGCAGCACCAGTACCAGCAGCGGATATAGCGATGGTTACGGTGCAAATGAGAGTTCCGGAATTTTGGAGAGAATTACCAAGGTCGTGGTTTTGCCAGTTCGAGGCAATTATGGGGCCACAGAAGCAAGGCGACGTTCAAAAGTACGATATGGTGCTCGCGAAATTGCCCACAGATGCATTACAGCAAGTTACTGACATCATAGAAGCTCCACCGGAAACAGGCAAGTACGAAACGATAAAAAAGCGTTTGTTGTCTGTTTATGAAGAGAGTATGGATAAACAATTTCAGAGGTTAATGCATGAAATGGACCTGGGAACACAAAAACCGTCACAGTTACTCAGGAAAATGACAGCTTTGGCGAAGAAATGCAATCTAACGGAAGAACCGCTAAAGAGGCTGTGGTTAGACAAGTTAACGCCCAATATACGCGCACTGCTGGCTTTGAGCGAAGACACCAAGTTGGAGGACATGGCTAGGAAGGCGGACAGAATATTAGAAACCTTGGGAAACGGCGAGGTCGCATCCATAGCACCAGGTACGTCAACAGCAGGGTCCAGCGCAGACGACAGTGTAGCAAACCATCTGAAGGAATTAGCATTACGGATGAAGGAATTACGAGGAGAAATAGATGAGAACAGGAAGCGAAATAGGAGCGCTGCAGGAAACACGGGAGGTGGACAATATCAACGTTTTAGATCCAGAAGCCGGACGCGGCGCACACCAGAATCACCCGACTGGCTATGTAGACATCATTACCGCTATAAGAACAACGCGCGGGCATGCGAATCACCGTGTAATTGGGCCAAGAAGCAGCAGAAGACGGAAAACTAGACGCGGTGCAGTCAGCAGCGGTGGAGGATTGTGCCGCGGGAAACCACCGACTTTGTGTGAAAGACTTCAAAACGGGAATCGTGTATCTAGTGGACACAGGCGCTTATGTATCAGTGATACCTGTAAGTAAAGTGAAAACAAAGCAAAAACAAGAGTGTACGTATAAACTTTTCGCAGCCAACAATTCTGAAATTACAACCTACGGCGTAGTGACTATAGAATTAAATTTAGGTTTACGTAGAGCGTATAAATGGTCATTTATAGTTTGCGATGTAAAACAGCCAATCATAGGGGCAGATTTTTTAAAGGCACATCAATTAGTTGTAGACTTACATAATAAAAGGTTGATTGACGGTCGCACCAATTTGAGTAGGGAAGCAACTGTAGTGAAATGTTCCGAATCTTCCATATCCAGTATACAGCATGATAACCCGTACAAAGATTTGCTCGAGGAGTTCTCAGAAATAACAAAGCCGGTTTCGTATATAGAACCACCTAGTCATAACACATATCATTATATCGAGACGATAGGCCCTCCCGTATTTACCCGTGCTAGGCCGTTGCCACCCCATAGATACAAAACGGTACAAGAGGAATTTAGGCTAATGCAAGATTTAGGTATATGTCGGCCATCGAAGAGTCCATGGGCGAGCGCGCTTCACGTCGTGCCGAAGAAGGACGGCCAGATCAGACCCTGTGGCGACTATCGTGCACTCAACGCGATCACGAAGCCGGACAGGTACCCGATCCCAAGGCTACAGGATTTCACCTATGGACTAGCAGGTAAGAAAACTTTCGCACGTTTAGATATTAATAGAGCCTACCACAATATTCGCGTAGCACCACAGGATGTAGAGAAAACAGCTATCATTACCCCATTCGGACTGTTCGAATTCCCCAGAATGTCATTCGGTTTGCGTAACGCGGCGCAAACATTTCAAAGGTTCATGAACAATACAGTTTTACAGGGTTTAGAGTATATAAACGGAGAACGGAAAGGGGACTGCTCGTACCTATTCTGTTATATTGATGACGTAATCATCGCCAGTACAGACTCGAAACTACTTCGCAAGCACTTAAGACTCGTTTTTAGCAGATTCGAACAGTTTGGAATAACCATTAATCTGTCAAAATGTTGTTTTGGAAAGCCGGAAATAGAATTTTTAGGTTACAGTGTTAGCTCAGAAGGGATAAAGCCCTTGAAAGATAAAGTCGACGCCATACAAAGTTACCCGCGACCGGAAACCGTCGAACAGTTACGACGATTTCTGGGCATGGTCAATTTTTACAGACTACACATAAAGCAGGCGGCCGAGCATCAAGCCGAATTGAATAAGTTTTTGCATGGGGCCAAGAAAAAGGATAAGTCTAGAATAACATGGGACGATAAGGCCGCGGCGGCTTTCGAGCAGTGTAAGGCAAGCCTACAAAGCGCCATTACACTGACATATCCAGAGGTTAAAGGTAGATTGTCCCTTATGTGTGACGCATCAAATACATGCGTGGGGGCAGTGCTACAACAAGGAGCCGCCGGAAAAACGAAGCCATTAGGTTATTTCTCTAAGAGACTATCGGAAGCCCAGCAAAAATACAGCACTTACGATCGAGAGCTGTTGGCAGTTTATTTAGCTATTGTACATTTTAGAAACATGATTGAAGGTCGAGAGATTACTATTTTCACTGATCATAAACCATTAACGTATGCTTTTTCTAAAATAGGTACCGATCGAGAAACCCCACGGCGCACAAGGCAGCTATTGTATATTAGCGAATTCACGAGCGACATACAATACGTCAACGGAAACGAGAACCCGGTTGCTGACGCGCTATCACGAGTAGAGTCCGTGTTTTGTCCAACGGCTATCGATTTCGACGAAGTCGCACGGGCACAGGAAACAGACGATCAAATGGCGCGTATGTTAACAGAACCACAAGGTAACATTGTATTAAAACAAATTCATTCACCATTGTGCAATAAAACCATTTATTGCAACATTTCAGAGAAACAGGTAAGGCCATATCTCCCACAAAGATTTCGTAAATTAGCGTTCGATACAGTACATAGCATCAGTCACCCCGGAATCAGGGCCACACGGAAAATGATAACGAAACGTTTCTTTTGGCCAGATATGAACAAAGATGTAACCAGATGGGCTAGGTCTTGCATTCAATGTCAAAAAGTAAAAATACAGTGGCATACAGTTTCCAAATTAAGTAGTTTTCCGTTGACAGATAGGTTTGAGCATACACAAGTCGATATTATAGGCCCCCTGGCCACGTCACAAGACGGCTATCGATATTGCGTCACTATGATAGATAGATTCACCCGATGGCCTGAAGCAATTCCAGTTAGAGATATTACCGCGGACACAGTAGCTAAAGCCATATACGAGGGTTGGGTATGCAGGTTTGGCTGCCCCCTGACAATAACGAGTGATCAAGGGAGACAGTTCGAGAGTGCAGTTTTTAAAAGCTTACTAAACATTCTAGGCATTAAGAAGACTCGTACAACAGCTTATCACCCGCAGGCAAACGGAATGTGTGAAAGAATGCATCGCTCGCTAAACGACGGTCGACGAATTACCGACAGTATTGTTGGGACTTCGTGCGGCTTGTAAAAGTGACGAAAACGTAAGCTCAGCAGAATTAGTATTAGGACAAACACTACGTTTACCAGGCGATTTTTATAGCGAAACCGAAAAAACCAAAGTAGATCATTTACCAACGTTCGTAAGCAAACTTCGAAACGTTATAAACAGCATGCGGCCTAAGTCAAGAGAGAACAGCGATTCACGAAAAATATTTATCCACAAAGATTTAAACACGTGTTCTCATGTTTTCACAAGAAATGATATGGTAAAAAGTCCTCTAACCCCATCGTATAGCGGACCTTATAAAGTTATCAGTAGGGACAAGAAAACATACTACATACAGATAGGCGATCGTCAATCAACCATTTCCATAGACAGATTAAAACCAGCGTATATTATTAATGAAGAAAAACCACCCGAAAAAACCTGTACTAATAATGAGAGTCAATCGGATATAGAACCAAGTGAACAAAAACCGCTACCGCCTATGGCTAAAACCACACGCTGTGTTCGAGTGACCAGTGCGATTTTTGCTCACATGACAAAATAATGCAAGTACATCGAATGTGGTTAGGAATTTTTATACATTTCACCACGATTTTTACTAGTAAATTTTTAAGAGTGCCAACTAAATAGAGTTTGAGATGGGCAACCACCAGAATAAAGAGTACGTAGCTATAGCACAGGCTCAAGTAGTAGCAGGACAGCAGTTAGAGAGCAAACTGAACTACTTCGGAATAGTACTCATCGTCATCGCCGTAATATTGGGCATACTATTATGTTACGCTATCAAGAGGGGTTGCGTAGGCCACGCTAGAGATTGGTTAAGAAGAGAAGTGCCGTTGATACTGTCAGGACAACCCGGGACCGTAAGCAACCCGGCACCTACCGCGACTGTCTCGGGATATGTTTAGCAAAGTGGCGTTGTGAAATGTGCAAAAGTTGGTTTATACGTGTCAGATAAAACTCGATACTGGTAACCTGTGATCCTAGGATTGTGTGTCGTATATTTGTATTTTATTTAGTGAACGGCGTTGCCATAACCAATGCTGCCGACCCTCGAGGTGTTAGTTAATTATGGCAGAGCGGAGGTTATGGCAACTACCCTTAATATTATATTTTTATCATATGTATAGTTTCAAGTCGGCTCGGAGCTCATGCAATGATGAGACCGCAAAAATGTATTTTTAGCAACAGAAAGAAAACAATAGGCAGCATTCAACTGTTGGAATGCTGACAGGTATATAATGTTATCATAAGCAACATTGTAAGTTTAGAGACTTCCCGATACTGTAATAGTGATGTAAGTACGTAGTTTCACTGTATTTAAACAGATATATTGTAAAAAAATTTGTGTAAAAATTTTTGGAGAAAGGGGGGGTGTGATGTGGCGGCTTAGTAACTGCGATTCGCTGAGTTGCAATTTTGATGAAATACGGGAGCGCGAGCGCAAGGCTCGCCAGTCGCTTACGTTACACCGCCCTGCCTTGACACCTACATAGTACGTAGTTAGTAATAACGAACTATTGTGGAAACAGTATTAAAGACATTTATTTCATTGAAGTCACGTTTACTTTGAACGCCTTCCCGTACACTGAACACGCACAACAGGCTGAATAAGTGTTTGGGCAAGAGAAATTTTGGTCTTCAAGGGCAAAAAGGTCTGAAGGCATTTCAACGAGTGAAACGTGTAGTGCACTTTGCGACTGACTTCAGCAACATGCGCAGTCCACGATAAATTTGAGTCCATGGTTACCCCAAGATTTTTAGCCGTCTTTACGAAGTCAATTTGAACTCCACTGAACCAGAGTGGAGACAGCGACGCAAGATCCAACTTGTTCCGCATATACCTGCCACCGATAACCAAAGCCTGGGATTTCTTGGGGTTAATTTGCAACCCAAACGACCGCGACCATTCCCCAATCAGCTCCAGGTCATTGTTAACGGCGGACACTGCGGCTTCTGCATCTTCCACACGAAAGTGATGGTACAGCTGCAGGTCGTCAGCATAGAGATGGAAATTAGAGGAAATGACTCTAGTGACAGAGTTAATAAAAATAGAAAAGAGGAGAGGAGAGAGAACGCCACCCTGAGGCACACCCGCAGTAAGATAACACCAATCCGATGAAGAGATCCTCATCAAGGCGTACCCGCTGCGAGCGGCCAGTAAGATAGGAGTGAAACCAACTAATTGTAGAGGAGGAAAAATTTAAAGATTTAAGGATCCCAAGAAGGATATCGAAATCAACAGAATTGAAGGCACTGCTAAAATCCAGAAGAACAAGTAATGTAAGAGACTTGTGGTCCATAGCCCAGCGGATGTCATCAGTAACCTTCAAAAGGGCTGTGACAGTGCTGTGACCAGGCCGAAAACCGGATTGGTAAGGGCTGAGAAGATCATTACTAGAAATAAAGAGAGAGAGTTGCTGGTGGACAATATGCTCAAGAGCTTTTGAAAGATAAGGAAGGATGGAAATTGGTCTAAAGTCAGTCAGTGAGACCGGGTTAGGGATTTTGGGTAAAGGGATTATATGGGCTTGTTTCCAGACATCAGGAACCGCGCAAGAAAACAAGGAGAAGTTAAAAATGTGGGTTAAGACAGGAAGTATTGCCGGGAGGATAGGGAAAATCATTCTTGAACATATGTTGTCATTGCCAACTGCTGAAGAGGAGATAGCCTGAATGGATTTTTTGACATCGGCTTCACTCACAGATCTAAATTCAAAAGATGAACACTGCGGCAATGGCAAACAAGACAACTTATTCAGCGTATCTGATTTGACGTGTGGATCTGTAGCTACAGGGGGAAGTGAGAAATGCTTGTTTAGAGCACACACGTCAGTATCATTGCTGGAAACAGCAGGGGACTTACCAATGCCGACAGTTTTCAAAAATTTCCAGACTTCGGAAGAGTTCCGGTTGTCAAGAGAATTATGGAAGTAGCGTCTCTTTGCATCTCTACACATACGACTCTGCGGACAAGCTCTGTTTGTGCTCGGAAGGACAGCGCTTGAGCCTCCTTTTGGCTCGATCTCTACTTGCCATCGCATCCTTAATGGCGGAAGTGAGCCAGGGAGCCGGGGCATATCGGACTCTCACTCGACGCATCGGGGCGTGTCGATCGTAAAGACTAAGTAATTTACTGTTGAAAGTATTAACCATATCGTCAATAGAAGAAGTATGGAAAACATCAGTCCAGTCTACGCCAACAGCATCTCGAACCAATGCCTCCAGATCCATGCCCTTGTAGTTCCGTAGGAAAATATGTTGTGGCTTGCGTTTAGGAGGACGAATCTTATATGACATAAAAATTAAATCGTGGTAAGAAAAACAAGCGGTGAGCTGGCCGTGGACAGATACGTTATTGGTTTTAGAGACAATCATAAGATCCAAAAGAGAAGGGGAGCAATTAGGAAAATGATGAGTAGCTGAGAGAGGCAGAATACTGAGGTTAAAAGAAGTTATGAGAGATTGAAGTTTTTGAGAACGAGAGTCATTTTTAAGGAGACACGTGTTAAAATCACCCATCAAGACCACGTGATCATAGGTAGGACAGAAAGTATTTAAAAGTGTTTCGAAAAAATCAAAGTAATCGATACTGAGGTTAGGACTATACAAAACTCCAAGAAGCATTTTAACATGATGTAGAGAAATTTCTACAAAAAGATGCTCTGCAGACCCCGAGTAGGAAGATGGTGATGCACTGATAATTTTAAAAGGAATTCCAGCACGTAAATACATGGCAACACCACCACCACCCTTCCCCGTTCTGTCGTTGCGAATAAGAACGAAGCCAGGAAGAGAATAGTGAACCGATAAAAGAGAAGGTTTTAGAAAAGTCTCGGAGATCAGTAAAGCATCTAAATGTGCACAGTTAATGGATGCCAGAAGATCAGAGTAATGGCTAGGGACACTCTGAGCATTTATGTAGGCTATATTAAGGTTATTGGGATATTGAGAAAACAAGGAGGAAATCTGATCACCAAGATTCAGAGGAGAGGAAGAACCACTCGCCGCACTAAGAAAGCTGCTAGAAGAGGAAGAACAAGAGAAGAAGTCATCATCAAACTTACCATCCATCAAAGTTGCAAAATACTATATAATAAAAATATAAATAGGTAATAAATTAATATATACTCAAGAGAACCAAAACTAAAAATAATTACTTAATACGCTAACTAATAAAACCACCCAAACGCTAATGATGGAAGAGATTTAACAACAGTTTTATAACAGTTACACATATAAACTTTTGAAATCAAATTTAAAAAGAGAATAACAGTCTTTATAAACGGAAACAGGCTAAGTTAATTTATGGTAGGAAGAACAACACGTACCAACTGACATCTATTGTAACTGACAGACGTCAAATGTCATGTCACACCAAACAATTTACAAAAACCAAAACAACGGAATATGATCTACCGACAAATATTTTAACAATTAAGAAAAATATAAAATAGTAAATTATAAGAAAGTATGGGTAGATATAAAAGTGTAATTAAAGTGTACCGACAGAACCAACTTTTTTAGCATCCCAGATCAGCCGACGATGCTCCATTAGCTTGAATCGCACCAGTACAGGTCTAGTGCTACCCCTAGAGGCTCCAAGTCTGTGGCACACATTTAAAAACTCCAGTTTAAAGTCATCTATATGTAACTGCTTCGTAATAATTTGTAACAATGTGTCCGTCAACTTTTCACCGGGCTTCTCAGGAATACCATGGAACAGCAAAACTTTCCTTCTCATTGCAGTTTCATGACCATCTAGGCTCAGTGACAAATGTTCTATTTGTGTCTTAAAGTGAGAAAAGGTTTTACATACGAATGACTTGAAGTCGGTGAAATCCTTGGATAGAGAAGCAAGGTCCGTGTGTGTGGTACCGGTTCCGCCTGCAGCTCTTTGCAGCTTATCTTCATAGTCCCGCATACGAGAAGTAAACAGTTTTTCAAGTTCCGCCATACTTTGTAAAAGCTTGCTGTCCATGATGTAGCAAAAATTGTTCAGCTACTGCGGTTGTGATAGAGAGAAAGTAAGAGGAAAATCAGAAGCGAAGGTGGGTTTAAAAGTTATTCAGCACATATAAATTGAAGAAAGAGTTAAATAACTATTTTAATTAAATATTTAAATGAAGAGCTATAAAAGTATGTTTACTTATCAAGCCTATCCACGAAGGAAAAAAAAAAACTTCTATTATAATTCAGATGGCTGATGGATTCAGAGGTTCAGATAGCGCCACGCGTATGATCTATTTACAATCTGTGGTTCGGAGCGGTCCTGCTTATGAAAAATGATCATAGAAAGGTATAAAAAGTTTATTAAATGAGCTAATTATGCACTCACTCTCCAAAATATTATTGTATTTGATGTTTATTTAATGGTGGCAATGGGGTATTGCTGTTAGACCTACGTTATTGTAAGAGTTATTGTGTGAGAACTACGTTTTGGAACGTGTAATTTAGCTTCACTTTTCTTGGACTGACCGACATTTGACTATTTAAAAGTGCCTGCAAATGGTCTATTTGAAATAAATGATTTTGAATTTTGAATTTTTGATCGCCCACCACTTCCACCACCGGCTCCGAGCGCCCTTCTTCCCTCCTGACGAACTCGGAGCATTTCTGGGAGGAACTTGTGTTTCTCCCAGAATCAACCGCCATCTCTTCCACCTCCGAGCCCTCCGAGCCATGCCGCGTCGGACTCCGACCGCGCATCACTCTCCGGTTTTTTTAAATGTTTTGTTTAACTTTTTCCATTTTGTTCCCACGAGACTTCAGATACTTGCTCAAAACACGTGGTTCGCACTAGAGACTAATTTAGCTACCATTAGTCAAGCTAACAACCTCCCTCACGGTGCGCCGCCACTTGGAGGTTTGGGGTAATTTTTATAGAGGTTGTCTTCCTCGCGGCTGGGCGGTTAAGCCAAGACCCTCGTCCCCCATCAAAAGTCAAAAACATGACCTTGGACAATCTCTGGGGCTACGAGACTAATATAATGCGCATGTCAACGCACTTTGTGGGCCTGGACACTCAGGCCTCAACCGCATCCAAAGACGGCCTGATTTTTTCAGCCAGGGCGTCTGCGGTGGGACCACTGTACGCCCCGGGGACCTCCAGCATAAGGGCACCAGTCGCGGTATGCCGCATCCGGAAGCCTCCGGTGACCCAGAGTTCGGTGAGATTCACCGACTGCCTTCCTAATAACGTCGCCGTAGGTAGCGCCCTTTTTCTCCGCAGCCGGCTGCAGCGTAATAACTACAGCCGTAGAGCCTGGGTCGCGAATCCTAGCCGCGATGGCCCTCTCCTTCCGCCACCGCCACCGCTCGTGTTTCTTGGCGGCCCGTGCCGCCCTGCCCACCAGTTTCTTGGCTCCGGCCACTTGCCATTCGGCTTCGGCCGGAGTTTCCACAGGCGAGGGGGGTCGGCATAGGCCGCCTGCTTGACGCAACGGAAGGGGCTCCCGCCGCTTTGGGGACCGGCGCCACTTTGCTGTTCTTGGGAAGGGCAGCAGCAGGGGCTGGCTTCCCCTGCTGCTGTTTCCCGGCTGATGGGACTGACCCCACTGTCATGGTCGCGCACCCGGCCTACCCCGACGGGCCCGACCTGGGCGCGGCTACCGAGACTGCGGCGGCAGCAGCAGCGTACGACGCCACCTTTCGCTGGCCGGAAGCCGCGAGTGGGGGGGGGGACGCAACACGACGCCCTTCAGCAGGGACAGGTGCTGCTGGAAACGCAGCTGGAATTGCTGCTGCTGCTGTTGTTGGAAAGCAGCTAGTTCTTGCCGAACCAACGTCAGCAGCTGGCTCTCCGGCTGGGCCTGGGGCCGGCTTTGCCCGTGCCCCTTCCTGCGCTCCCCATCGGTCGGCTCCTGTTGGCCTGCTCTCGGTTGCTCCGCCCGGAACTCAGCCCGGAGCTTGGCCTGGAGCTCGCTCTGGAGCCTCGCCACCCTCTTTTTGAGGGATGCGTCAAATGCTTCCTTGAGGGACGCGGCATGGCGCTGCACCGTCATCTCCTTCGAGGTCTTTTCCCTTTTACGGCTTTTTTTTTTTTTTTTTTTTTTTCGATGGGAAAAATCATCTTATGACAACCCCCGCTCTTGGGCGGAGCGGGAGATAGTGTCAGACTCTTACTGACTAAAAAACCCATCCCGTTCCTTCTAGCCTTCGTACCGGGGCTCGAGCGCCCTTTCGGATAACCCTGGCCCCAGTAGGCTTCGACCCGGCTGGGCCCCTGCTGTTGCTGACAACTCCTTGAGGCGCGCGGGAACAGCGCGCGCCGTCGACGACTTGGGCTTGGTCCGGACTGTTACCGGACGGCCGGACAGCGAGCTACCCATTGCTCACTGTCCGCAAGCCCGCGCCTACGGTGGCTGGAAATCGGGATCGGAATCCCGGCGGCGGCGGCGAGAGCGCCGTTGTCTGATGCGGTCGGCCTCCTCCTTAGCGAGCATTACTGCTTCGCAGAAGTCGGCGACCGCCTGCCACTCCTCCTCGCTCCGGACCATGGCCTCGACCAGGGCCCGGCGCGAGAGGTCTCTGCCGCCGATCACCCCCACGAGGGCACGGCGATGCTCCGCCCAAGCAGGGCACACCGCGATTGTGTGCTCCACCGTGTCCTCCGGGCGTTCCGCACAGTGGCGACACCCGGGCGTCACTTCCGCTTTAATTCGGAACAGGAACCTCCCGAACTTGCCATTTCCGGTGAGGACCTGTGTCATGCGGAAGGTAAGGACGCCGTGAGGTCTTTCCAGCCACGCCTCAAAGAGGGGACTTATCGCCATAATTGTGGCGTGCCCAGCACTGGGTTGCAATAGTCGCTGACGCCATTCCACCATGAGATCCCGCCGAAGCTCTGTCCGCCATGCCGCGACCTGTCGCGGCAGAGGACTTTCACCCCGGCGTTGCATCTCCACGCGCATGTCGTGCATGTGTGCAAGGACTGTTGCCTCCAGATCCCACGGTGGTAGGCCAGCCAGAAGGCTCGCCGCTTCGCGGGAAATCGTGCGGTATCCCCGCACCATCCGAATTGCCATGACCCTCTGGCAGGCGTTCAGTATGGCCGCCGGTTGCTTTTTCAGCGACGGCGCCCACACCGGCGCCCCGTAGAGGGCCATGGACCGAACGATCCCCGTCCCTTTTACGGCTCATATCCCGCAAAAGGGTGACGGCCAGCCCTTGGAAGGACCTGCCCGACTCTCCGTCCGAATCCGCCTCGGCACGCCTCTCGCTGCCAGACGGCTTCGAGAAGTCCCTCCTGTAGCGACATCTATGGCGCCACATAAGAACTACGAAGAAAGTACGAAATCCTGCATCGCGCAATCAAAGTTCTCCGCGCGATTTGAATAATTATATACGACAGCCCGAAATCATCTATCGGGCAGTAGCCCACCAGACTATAACACCTGTCTGGTCGGAGGATCCTCCCTTTTCAACGGAGGCATGCGGGACTTTCTGTTCCGCATACCTCCAAACTCCCAAGGCCGGCTGCTCCGAGTCGTCGCCCCTCCGCGGCAAGCCTGACGGCTTACTGAGCGGAGTCTTTGGTCAAACCTCTCCCCTGCCCGCGGGCTCGGCCCACGCCGCGGCTGCTCGTAGGGACCTTCGGCGACGGACGGCTCTCTCCCTCTGTGTCGGAGGACGTCTGTCCCTCGGCATAAAGCGCCGCTTCCGCACAGTCTCCTCACCTCTACCGGGGTCTCCCCTAGCCTTCTCTGTCTCCGAGCTCTCCAGGCTCCCTCTGGATGCCGCGTCGGATTTCGACCGCGCATCGCTCTCCTCGGGTTTAAAAAAAAATTAGAGTTTGGTTCCATATTGTTTCCACGAGTAATAAACTTCGGGTACTTGCTCAATGAAACGTGGTTCGCACTAGAGACCTAGACCCAGACTACCCATTAGTCAAGCTAACAACCTCCCTCACGGTGCGCCGCCGCTTGGAGGTTTGGGATATTTTTTTAAAGAGGTTGTCTTCCTCGCGGCCCGGGCGGTTAAGCCAAGACACTCGTCCCCCATCAAAAGTCAGAAACATGACCTTGGACAATCTCTGGGGTTACGAGACTAACGGTGGCAGAAGGAGGAGCAAGTCTTCCTCCTGCCTGCCCGGCGGCAGTGTAAGTGCACACCGAGCCCGCTCTTACTTCGCCACTGTGCCCTCTGTTATAGCAGAGGTCCCTCTGCTATAACAGAGGGCACGCGTTGAAGCGATCCTTCAGACAGAACATTCGCAGACGGCCATCGAGGCCCCTTAGGCAGCAATACCCAAGGGGGTCATTGGCCGCCTCCCAGGGTGCACTGTACCGCAGGCCGGCCTTCGCTCCGGACGTATCCGCAAGTGAACTACAGCCTGCGGGCACTCGTGGAGGTTTTCTGTCGTGGCAACCCAATACAAAGGTGCCTGTATTATGTTTTGGAGATATTCAAGTAACCACGGATCGCAATTATAACATCACTGTCAAGAACGTATTATGTATTCCTAAGTTAACAACAAATTTGTTGTCTGTAAGCGAACTCATAAAGAATGGCAACAAAGTTGAGTCTGAACAAAACAATTGCTAGATATATTAGAAATAAAAAGGATCAGCTGGTAGCTACGGCAAGTTTAACCAATGGTGTGTACAAGCTAAATATAAAAACAACACACACACACATATTTTGACAGTACCAGCATTGGCAAGTGCAGAGCTATGGCACTGGCGTCTGGCTCACATTAACAGCAGTGATTTGAATAAAATGAGAAATGGAATCATAGGAGTGACATTTTCTGTTCCTAGTGACACAAAGAAAGAGAACTGTGTTACCTACTTGTTGTGAGGGCAAACAAATGAGACAGCCATTCACACATAGTGAACATAAAAGCAAGAAAACACTACAAATAGTTCATGCAGATTTATGTTGTGCTATGGAAACCGCGTCTATTGGAGGTTCACAATATTTTTTGCTTTTTGTAGATGACTACAGTCGAATGACATTCATTTACTTTTTTAAACAGAAAAGTGAAGTGTTCAAGAAATTTAAAGAATTTAAAGCCATGGTAGAAAACCAAAAAAACAAGAAAATACAGATTTTACGTACTGATAACGGAGGTGAATTCTGTAATAGTGTGATGGAAAACTATTTAATTAATGAAGGAATCAAAAGACAATAGCATACCTACACTCCAGAACAGAATGGTGTCTGTGAACGAGCAAATAGAACTGTAATAGAAAAGGCTAGATGCTTATTGTTCGATGCTAAACTACATAAGAAATTTTGGGCAGAAGCGGCTAATGCTGCAGTGTACCTAAAAACAGATCTGTAACAGCAAGCTTGAAAACAAAAACACCATATGAAATGTGGTATCAAAGGAAACCAGATTTGAGCCACTTACGTCTGTTTGCAAGCCTAGTGATGGTGCACATTCGGTGATATCGGGTGTATCATTCAAAGAAAAATATTATTACAGTGAAAAGAGATATAATAGTGATAGAGGGAAAACAAGGAATTGAAAATCCAGAAGAAAACGCTACATGGGTTCAGAATGAACAAAATAAAGAAAATTACTTGGAACAGAGGGCAGAGACCGAAACAACATGGGATGTGCAGGAACCAAGTGAAGAGGGCAGAGATTCAGTGGGGGATTTTACTGTCAATGAATCTCTGGCCAGTCCAAGCTCTGATTCATCAGCATACCTGGATCTAGAGACTTAACTTAAACTGATTCTATTATATCAACAGATATTTCTTCAAGTGAGCTTCAAATTCCACCTAGTGAAGTAGTGGGAAATAAGAGAGTGCGAAGACCACCAACTCGTTTTGGTTATACAAACTTGTGTGTTTCAAATAACTTACCAGGGGCCGAGGAGATTGACTTCTCAGATGCAGAGAATGGACCAGAAGCTAAACAGTGGAAGCAGGCCATGCGTGAGGAGCTAGAGTCATTTGAGTACAATGACGCATGGGAGCTCATTGATGTACCAGGTGATACTCCAATGGTGCAAAGTAAGTGGGTTTGGATTTGGAATAAATAGTTAGATATAATTAAATAGTTAGAAATAGTAATAGTTAGATTACTTTCTAATAATATCGTCTTCCATTCATCAGTAAACAAATCTAATCCAGGGTTGGCCTCCATGAGCGCGTTGAGCATCGTTAGCACACGCGGCATAGGGGAGGTGGATTGAGCTACAGTGCGACAAAATGGGACATTAAATAATTTATGTTTCCTAGAGCGAGTGTAGTTATTTGGAACAAATAATTGACACAACTCCGCATGTAAGTCGGACGCATCAGTGTAACCATTAACAATTTTACAGGCTGTTGTAATTTGGTCAACAGCTCGCCTAACCTTTAATGAATTGAAATTTAGGCATCCTAATAAAAACATAGTAGGATACATATATGGATAGTATCCAAATAATCGTTTATATAGGTACCTGAGAAAAGCTTTTTGAACTTTCTCCAGCATGAGTGTATATGTAACTTCATGAGGATTCCATACACAAGCGCTGGTTTCAAGTTAGCGCCGAACTAAGGCATTATACACAAGCTTTATAACTGCTTGGTTTTGAAAACCTTGAGAGTTGCGTAAAACAAATCCTAAACGTCTAAATGATTCTTTAGACGCTTATTATGTGCGAATGGAAAGTTAGTTTGGTGTCAAATTGGACACCGAGGTCTTTCACTGTAGAGACTCTAGTTATAAGATCGTTGTTCATACTGTAGTCGTACTGTACAGGATTGCGCATGCGGCCAAAGCTCATTATTTGGCATTTGGAGATATTAAATTCCATCTTGTTAGTGGTGACCCATTCACTCAGGGCATCAATATCATGCTGCAGAGCTACACAGTCCGATACAGAGTTAACATTAGCAAAAATCTTTAGATCGTCGGCATAAAGTAAACATTTTGCATGTTTTATTATTTGTGGGAGATCATTTATCATAATTAAAAATAGCAAGGGAACTAAAATGGAACCCTGACTCACGCCTGAACGAGTATGATAAGTGTGTGAGTTGTATGAGCCAAGACGAACGAATTGCTGGCGGTCCCGAAGATAATCAGAAATAAAAAGAAGACTGGGTGAAAATCTTATGGCACTTAATTTACGTAGCAAGATGTCATTTTTAATTCTATCAAAGGCCTTGCGGAAAAAAATGTAGCACATCCACTTGCTGTCCGCGGTCCATTTGGGTAGAAATAAAATCCACTAGGGTGAGTAAATTGGTGTCGACTGATTTTCTATTGCGAAAGCCATGTTGCTCATTGCACATATGAATATCGACTTGCCTTTGAATTTCTTTATACAAAATATATTCAAAAACTTTGGTAGGGGCCGACAATATGGCAATAGGCCTGTAATCCTCAACAGATGTTTTACTGCTGTCTTTGGTATATACTTTCTAGTACTTAATGATAAGTTAAATATATGGCATAGAGGTTTGGCTATGGATTCTTCAGATAGTTTAAGAATTTTAGCTGGAATGCTATCTGGCCCAACAGAGCTACTAGGTTTCAGTTTACTTATACCACGTTCTACATCTTTATGGAAAAATTTAACTAAACTGACAGAATTGCTGTTGCTATGTGTACAAGAGCACATACTTGGGATACATTTAAGTCAGGTGTTTCGGGTAAGAAAATACTGGCGAAGAAATCCGCAAAACCGTTAGCCGCATGAATACCCGACAGTGATTGACCCTGGTAGTTGATGGTGGGTTCAAAGCCTCCTTTGCACCGTAGAGTGGATATGTGACTCCAAAACTGTCGCGGGTTGAGTTTTATATTTTTCTCAATACGATGTATGTTATAAGCGATAGTAATACGATGTTTTAGGTTTGCTCTTAAGTCAGAAAATGCCTTGTAAGCTTTAGAACATTTAGACGCTTTCCAAATACGATGCAGTTTGTGTTTATGTCGAAGATCTGTAATAATATCTCGGGTATACCAAACTGGATATCGTTTGCGACTAGCACTATTTCGTAGTTTCTTTGGTGACACTCAATAAAAGATTATAAATAGTTTCATAAAAATGATTTGTGCTAGAAGTAATATCAGTTGACTCTAGAACAGACTGTACTCCATGTTTCCTGATTAAGTAATGCAGTAAGACGTTCAGTAGTTCGAAACAGTAAGAATTTTTATTTTACCACTTTGTCGGCGTGATTGATATACATATTGGTACCAAATTTCAGCTTTCTAGTGCTAACGGTCACAGATATTAAGCGAGGACGGACAGACAGACAGACGGACAAACAGACATGGCGAAACTATAAGGGTTCCTAGTTGAACCCTAAAAAGAGTTTCTCAAAGTAATCCTCTCTTTCGTTACTCCTTCATGACTAAACCGTAGAACAAATTTGGATGAATTTTGGTACAAGATAAGGCCTTTTTTATGGTGGGAAAAAATCATCCAATGACAACCCCCACTCTTGCGCAGAGCGGGAGATAGTGTCAGACTCTTACTGACTAAAAGACCCGCCCCGTTCCTTCTAGCCTTCATACCGGGGCTCGAGCTCTCTCGGATAACCCTGGCCCCAGTAGGCTTCGACCCGGCTGGGTCCCTGCTGTTGCTGACAACTCCTTGAGTCGCGCGGGAACAGTGCGCGCCGTCGACGACTTGGGTTAGGTCCGGGCAGTTACCGGACGGTCGGACAGCTACCCATTGCTCGCCGTGCGCAAGCCCGCGCCCTCGGTGGCTGGAAATCGGGATCGGAATTCTGGCAGCGGCTGGGGCGTGAGGGCCTCATGCGGTTGACCGCCTGTCATTCCTCCTCGCTTCGGACCATGGCCTCAACCAAGGCCAACTCAAGGCCGGCGTGAGAGGTCTCCGCCGCTGATCACTTTCGCACGAATCCGGTGCAGGAACCTCCCGAACGAACCATGTCCATTGAGGACCTGCATCATACGGAGGGTAAGGACGCCATGAGGTCTTTCCAGTCACGCCTCAAAGAGAAGACTTGTTGTGCCCAGCACTGGGTTCCGATAGTCGGTGACGCCATTTCACCATGAGCTCCTGCGGCAGAGGACTTTCACCCCGGCGTTGCATCTCTACGCGCATATCGTGCATGTGTGACAAGATAAGACCTTGGAGAAGAAAGTAAGATTCTAAAAGTACTAATCCTACCTAAATCCGTTCTTATTTTAAAATTTAATTTAATTTAATAGAATAATAATTTAGTATTATTTAAGCAATATTTTAATAGTTTATAATTGGTACCTGCTAGTAAAGCGTTATCTCCTTACAATACCTATTTATTTTTAACTTATATCTACATCTCATAACAATGGATTCTCTATCAAGCACATTAAGTGAACTGAAGGAGCTGTTTCAAACTAGGATGAATGTCTTCGAAGAGGAATTGCACAAGACTCCTTCTTCACCTATCACAGTTCCTAGCCTGGCTGCAGAGTTCCAAACGTTCCGTGCCTTCATCACGCAAGCTCTCAACAGCCTACAGCGACAGGTGGAATTACTTGCTCGTACTGTCGACCAAATTGAGATGCGAGGGCGGAGGAAGATCTTGCTTTTGCACGGTGTGGAAGAGGAGCAGAAGGAAGACACCGCCAAGGTTATCACTAAGATGGTCTGCACTAAATTACAGCTGAGTGATTTCACTGCTGCTGACATCAGCCGTTGTCACAGGATGGGACGTGCAGCTGCTAACAAAACTAGGCCTTTATTATTCAAGGTTAGTAGTCTTGCTGTCCGGGATAAGATTTGGTATTCCAAAGCCAAACTTCGGGGTTCAGGCATCACCATGTCCGAGTTCCTCACTAAGGGACGTCATGACGTGTTCTTGGCTGCGAGGGAAAGATGCGGCGTGTCCAAGAGCTGGACTAAGGCGGGCTGCGTATTTGTCCTTGGTCCTAACGACACACGACATCGAGTTGAGTCCCTCGCCGAGCTGGATAAGATTGTGTCGATTCCCGGTGAGCCTGAACCTAAATCGACGGTGCCTGACTCTGTTCCGACTGCTACTGCTGCGAAGACCGCAAGGTTGAAGCGCGTTGCTGCTCTGAAGAAATAATATCCTCTCTTGTGTTGTCTTGTTGAAGGTCCGGGTAATATATTTTTGTTTTTGCCTTTGATACTATTTTTTCAACAATTTTGTGAGTATTTCGAGAATTTATTATGACATTTTGCAGTCAACTCACACTTGTCAATGTCACTATACTCTCTAGTGTCATAAATTATCAATAGTGTTTTTTTTTTTTTCTTTTCTTGCATACTAAGTTTTTTAAGCCACCAGTTTTCTACCAGTCTTTGTTACCCGGACTTCATTACAGATTAAGCTTATTCTCTATATTTTTTTTTTGTTGTTTTAAATGATTTTATAACGCATTCCGGTAGGTGACTTGTTATTGTTTTAGGGTATTTTATTTATAGTTTTAATATATATATTTAAATTATTGTATACTTATGTCTATTCATGACAGCAGCGATGATGACAGTTTTATTTCTTTTACAAGTAGCGATGATAGTTTTGTAAGTATTCCTTCTCTTGCGGACAGTCTGACTGCGCAGTTTTCTGATGTGCCTAAGAATTTCAACGTCATACATATTAATGCCCAGAGTATTCCGGCTCATTTCCATGATATGCTGGCTAGTTTTGACTGTAAAAACATTCATGCTATTCTTATTTCCGAATCATGGCTCAAACCTTGTCTCCCTTCTACTAGTTACTCTCTTCCTGGATTCGTTCTCGTAAGAAATGACCGGGCGGTTGGTGGTGGTGGTGGTGTTGCCATATATATCCGCGCATATATTCCTTTCTCTATTGTGAATGTGTCAGCGCAGCCACCGCCATCAAATGCTGGTGAACATCTTTTTCTCGAGGTCGAACTCAATCATTCTAAATTACTTCTTGGCGTCTATTACTGCCCCTCTTTACGCATATATTTCTTTTCATCTTTCGAAAAACTCCTTGAAATTCTGATCCCTTCTTACAGTCATAACATAATTATGGGTGATTTTAATACATGCCTTCTTAAGAAAGACCATCGTTCTTCTTCGCTGACTAATATTTCAGTTTCTAGTAATCTTTCCATTCTGCCACTAAGTGCTACTCATCATTTTCCAAATTCTACACCTTCACTTCTCGACTTAATTCTTGTCTCGTCTCCTGATCGCGTAGCTAAGCATGGCCAATGCTCAGCTGACGCCTTTTCTTATCACGATCTGATTTTTCTCTCCTATAAAATTCGCCCACCTAAGGCTAAAGCCAAAATTCTGATGCAACGCAATTTTGGTGGTATGAACATTGACAGTCTGTGTGAGGATGCCAGCAATATAGACTGGTCGAGTTTGTTTGCTTCGACTTCAGTGGATGAGCAAGTGAATTTGTTCACCACAAAACTTATTGAGCTATACGATCGACACGCTCCAATTCGATCAGTTAAGGTTAAACATTTGCCGGCACCATTTCTGACGGACGAAATTAGAACCTTAATTCATTAAACCCCAAGCGAACGCCGGCGTTCGCGCACCTATTGTCTTTCAATTGTGTCTGTAATTATCACAATTGAAAGGTTAATGAATAAAAAAGCCACGGCTAAGGCTAAATATAAGCGTAACCCCAGCGACTCTAACAGGGACAGATATGTGTCTATCCGTAAACACTGCAATAAGGTGTGTAGGAATGCTAATCGCCATTACATTCATGATTCTGTCCAAAATGGGGACACATCCAAAGTTTGGAAATTTCTAAGATCATTGGGGGTCGGTAAAACACAACAAGATACGATTCCTAAGGATATTAACATTGATGAATAATCATTTTTCAGCTTCGTCCAATTTTGATAGGACAATAAAGTTAAACACATTAAACCATCTTTCATCTCTTCCGACTCCTACTTATTCTCCATTTATTTTCGGTCATTTTTCCGCATGTGATGTTAAGAAGAGCATACTATCGATAACTTCAAATGCGGTAGGAAGCGACTGCATCAGCCGGAAAATGTTACTCCCAGTGCTTGATTTTATTCTTCCTGTGATCTGTCACATTCTTAATTTTTCAGCATCCAGCGGTATCTTTCCACGCTCATGGAAGGATGCTCAAATTATTCCCTTACCAAAAAAGACCAATCCTACTTCCTTCTCTGAATACCGTCCAATATCTGTCTTACCATTCCTCTCTAAAGTCCTTGAACGCCTAATCCATAACCAAATAAGCACCTTCCTCTCCAAAAATAATCTCCTTAACCCCTTTCAATCCGGCTTCCGTTCAGGTCATAGCACCACTACAGCGCTTCTTAACATTACTGAAGATATAAGATCAGCCATGGAAATGGGAAATCTAACGCTTTTGGCTCTACTAGATTTCAGTAATGCGTTTAATACTGTGGATTTCGATATTTTGCTTGGCATTCTTTGCTCTCTTAACATATTTCCATCGGTAATTGACTGGTTTCGTAGTTATCTGTTCGGTCGCCGGCAACGTATTTGCATCGGCGAGACCATGTCTTCCTGGTGTAGTACTTCTGCCGGGGTACCACAGGGTGGCGTTTTATCTCCTTTACTCTTCGCAGTTTTTATTAACTCCATCTCCAATGAATTAATTTCTTCCTACCACCTTTATGCTGATGATCTGCAAATTTACTCACGAGCTCCTCTCGGAAATTTATCGGAGGCCATCATGACCTTAAACCGTGACCTGACCCGTATATGTGACTGGAGTAAGAGGTATGGACTCACGGTGAATCCCTTAAAGACGCAGGTTATTGTAGTGGGCAGTTCTAGGACGGTCTCTAAGATTGATTGGACGACTCTTCCCCAAGTTTCTTTTGATAATTCCATAATTCCCATCAGTGAGAAAGTTAAGAACTTGGGGATATTTATAGATACGAATTTCTCGTGGACTGCCCAGCTACAGGAAGTTAGTCGTAAATTATTCGCATCTGCTTCATCTTTGCGAAGACTGCGTAATTTTCTACCAACTGCCACCAAGATTGCGCTTGCTCAATCTCTTCTTCTTCCCATCCTTGATTATGCTGATGCCAGCTATCTTGATCTCACTGAAGTACAACTGGATAAACTTGAGCGACTTCAAAATTTTTGCATAAGGTTCATATTTGGTTTACGCAAATATGATCATGTTTCCGAGTTTCGTGTTAAGCTCAAGTGGTTGCCAATCCGCATTCGCCGGAATGCTCATATTCTATCCCTCTTGTATAATGTGCTCTTTTCCCCTTTCACCCCTCTTTATCTTAAGAAACGGTTTGAATTTCTTTCTGATTCGCATACGAAATCTCTTAGGTCATCAGATAACTTGAGACTCAAAATGCCGATGTATTCCACTACGTTTTTGGACAAATCCTTTAATGTCCAGGCCACTCGTCTCTGGAATGCTCTGCCAGATCCAATAAAACGCGCGCAGTCACTACACATATTCAAAAAACTTGTGAAGGAATATTACTTGTCCTTGTAATTTTGTTTCGTTTTTAGCTGTATTAATTGTAGTTGTCACTTGTTTTCTTGCCAATATAATTATTATTTAGTATGTGTCGGCGACGGAGGTCCCTTGCAAGCACCAGGGCGCAAGTAGTGGCCGGGGCCACCTAGCACGCAAGTAGTTTTTATGTACATTTTGAACTTAGAATAGGATGTTTTTCACTTCATATATGTTTATTTTGAATTATTAGGCTTAGGAACTTATGTCTTAGTAGGTTAGTGTAAATAATAGACTGAGTTTTACTATAGAATAGCCTCGTGTAACATATTTCTAAGTTTTGTTTTGTTTATGTTATGTTTACGAAAATATATCTGTTTTGCCTCTAATTAACGATTTTCTAATTTAGTAAGGTTCAGATAGAATAACTAATAAGATTCCAATAAGAATGAATAAGAAAGTGCGAACTTATTAGTGAAAATGAAAGTTTGTTTTGTTAACTATTTTGAAAAGGATTTTATCTATGTTGTCGGTACCTGATAGATGTTCTATGTGGTTAATTAGTGTTTTTAAGTCTATTGTAGTATATTAGGAACCATAGATTCAAGATAGCATAGTTTTGGAAATGATCGAATTTTGTAATGTTCGCGATCCCGCTTACGTAATTGTAAACTGATGTTTACCTTTTTTTGTTTTGTGTCCGATTCTCACCATTACTGTATTCCTAGTTAAAACTTAACTAATACATGATATTATAGCCATTAGATTGACAATTGGTATAATATTGGGTGAGAAATCGAAAGATTTGTGTTTCAAAACATGAGCGAAATTGTATCTTTTGCAGTTTTTCTTCTAGAAACTTTTTTATATGTTGAGTTATGCAAAAGATTGTTATTTTATGTGAAAGTAGACATTGTAACGAGTATTTTGATGTGCATATTGTCTATGTTATATAAAGGATTAAATAAATATGGCATCCGAAAGGGCTCGGCTAAAGCAAAATTAAAGGTAAAATAAGTCCGAAAATCACGGTTCACGCGCACGTAAAGTTTCGGGGTATAAAAGGCGGGCCGTTTTTCGGTCCGATCGTCAGTCGAAAACAAGCCACCGAAGAGGCAACAACACAGGAAAAAAGGGAACAAGGAAGAAGCTTATAGCCGAACCCCTAGGGCCCTTTGTCGAAAACGTGTCTATTATTTTATCCTCTTCGGTACCCGAAGCGAGGTGCTGCTACGCTAGCCCCTTAGTCGAAAACGTACGCATTCAGGGGTGCGTGGTGGCGTACGTGACCAGCGCAACGAGCAACGTACGTCAAAAATCGGGTTGAACTGTCCCGAGGGCTCGGTAGCCAAAGGGTACTGCCTGCTACCGTCACCGCCTCCTAACAGGGGCTAGTCCGCCACAGTTTATGGTCCTTCGAGCCGGATCCCTGTAAGAAGATAGAAGAAGAAGCCAGAAGATAAGAAGATGGGTCCCGTAACACGATCGCAGAAGTATGCCCCCTCACGCCCAACGTCTCGCCCCTCCGATAGGGACCAGACAGAGGAAGCTTCCGGGTCAGAAGGAGTCACGTCTGCGTCATCAGGAACGACTGGAACGGGTTGAACGGAGACCACCGGCACAACTTCTTCTGGGACTACGGGTACGGAGTTCACCTCAGCAACGGAGGCGACTGTTACGACTGCTACCACAGCGGCGACCGGAACCGGTCAGAAGAAAGGAGCCGCATCAGAAGGGACGACCAAGAAGACTCCAGAAGATGGAACGGCGAAGGGTGTGGTCAGTGTTGCTGCCACTCTAAGCCAATGGGAGTTAGTCGTCGAGCCAGGTCCACGAAGACCACGAGCTCATCAGCCAGAAGACGCGAGCTGGAAGCCAGGGAAGAGCTGGCACGCCTGGAACTGGAGCAAGCACAGGCGGCAGCGAGACTGGCACGCGTCAGGTTGGAGATGGCGCAATGTGAAGATGATGACTCCGTGGATGAAGACCTGGAAGAAAGAACAGCACAGGTCCAGAACTGGATTCAATCTTCAGTACTGGAAGAATGCAACGAGAAACAACCCGAGACACGAGGACAGCGTCCACCAGAAGCGCTACCTGTGAAGCCTGAAGAGAACTCTGCAACGAAGGGTGCTACGATCGATCTGCAAACGCTGACGAGCGCGTTAAAGGAAGCCCTTACCACAAGAGGAGGATCAGCAGAGCAGCCGAAGTACATCCACGAGTTACCTTACTTCGACGGCAACAGCAGCGAGTGGACAGCTTTCAAGGTTGTTTATGAAGATACGGCACCGATGTTCAACGAAGTGCAAAATATGGCTCGACTAAGAAGAGCACTGAAGGGCAATGCAAGAGAAGCCATCAAGAGTTTGCTGTATTCAGAAGCTTCTCCACTGGAAGTGATGCAGGCCCTGAGAAGAAGATATGGAAGACCTGATGCGCTAGTGCTGGCCGAGTTGGACAAGATCAAGACGTTACCAAGGATATCAGAGAACCCGAGGGACATCTGCATCTTCGCAAGCCAGATCAACAACAGCGTAGCAGCGATAAAAGGATTAAAGAAACCGCAGTACTTACATTCACCAGAGATAGTGAAGCAAATAATCAAGAAGATGCCTACGATCCTCAAGTTTAGATGGTACGACTTCACTGCAGCAACAGAAGAAGGCGAGTTCTCGGATCTGACGCTGGTGTCCAGGTTCCTGAATATGGAAGCAGACAAGTGTGGAGCCTTCGCGACTTCTGAAGAGAAGACATTGGCCAAGAGGACTCATCGACAAGCGGCGCATTCTACGAAGGAAAGGGAAGGGAACTTCAGAGAAAAGGAAGCAAGGATCAGTGAGAAGACTTGTCCCGTGTGTCAGGGCGAACACCTCCTCCTGAATTGCCAGAAGTTCCTGAAGGCGTCGGTGCAAGATCGGTGGGCGCTGGTCAAAAAGAGTCGCGTCTGCTTCAAGTGTCTTCAAGGGAAACACCGCAAGGAGAACTGCAGAAAGCCGCCGTGTAAGGAATGCCAGAGGTGGCATCATCATCTGCTGCACGTGAACTCGGAACAGAGGACCTCAGAAGAGAATAAAGGGACACAGCAAGAAGTGTCAAGTGTCGCGGCATCGGTGAATGCGGCCAACAATGCAAGGGCGTACCTGAAGATAGTACCGGTTGAAGTCTTCGGGTCGCATGGATCCAAAAGAATTTTGGCCCTGATGGATGAAGGGTCAACGGTGTCACTGCTGGACGAGAAGGTGGCACAGGAGATCGGCGCTCAAGGAAAAACAGAAGAACTGATCATCGAAACAGTAGGAGGCCAGCTTATCAGGAAGAAGGACTCGCAGACACTGGACTTGATGGTGAAGGGGATTCATCAAGAAAAAAGGAAGACCCTCAAGAGAGTCAGAACCGTAGATAACCTGAAGCTGACACCTCAGTTCTTGGATAAGAAAAGGATAGAAGATTGTTCACATTTGAAGAAGATCGCCGACTCTTTACACTACGAAGGAGAGTCACCACAACTGCTCATCGGTCAAGACAACTGGGAGCTCATCGTGACTCAAGCATTGAAAAGGGGAAGACCAGGTCAACCAGTTGCCTCGAGAACAGGACTTGGCTGGGTGCTGCATGGGTTCGACACGGGCGGAATACGACCAGTGCACTTTGCTGACAGGTGTCTTTGTACCAGCACAGAAGAAGAGATGCATCAGACTATCAAGGAGCATTTCGCGATAGAAGCATTGGGTGTGCAACCTAGAAGACCCTCGACAGATGCAGAAGGAAGAGCACTGGCCGTCCTCGAGAAGACCTGCAGAAGACTAGAAGATGGTCGTTTTGAAGTTGGACTGCTGTGGAAGCAAGAAGATGAGGTCATGCCTGAAAGTTACACTTCGGCGAAGAATCGACTCTTCAACATTGAAAAGAAGTTGGATAAAGACCCTCAGTTGAAGAAGGAATATTGCAAGCAGATCCAGCACCTGATCGACAATAAGTATGCAGAAGAAGCACCTGCCAAGCAAGAGGAAAATAAGAAGACTTGGTACCTACCTCACTTCTCCGTGGTACATCCGCTCAAGAAGAAAATTAGGATCGTGTTTGACGCTGCAGCGAAGAGCAAAGGACGAAGCCTCAACGACGCTCTGCTGCCAGGACCAGACCTACTGCAGTCGCTCTTCGGTGTGCTGCTGCGATTTAGACAAGGACCGTTCGCAGTAGCAGCCGACATCAAAGAAATGTTTTTGCAAGTTCGCATCCGACCAGAAGATAGAGACAGTCTGCGGTTCCTGTGGAGAGGTGATCAAAGAGACGTGGCGCCGAAGGAATATAGGATGACATCAGTGGTCTTCGGTGCAACATCATCTCCCTGCACGGCCATATATGTCAAGAATCGGAATGCAGAAGACTTCAAAGAGCAGTATCCAGAGGCAGTAAGGGCAGTAGAGCTGAACCACTACATGGATGACTACCTGCACAGCTTCCATACAGAAGACGAATTCAGAAGAGTAACGGCGCAGGTAGACTCCATTCACAAGGAGGCGGGCTTCGAACTCAGAGGATGGGCATCGAATCAACCTGAGCTACTGCAAGGCACGAGCAGCGAAGCTACGGAGAAGACAGAAGTGGACCTTGGCGAGAAAGAAGAAAAGACACTTGGACTACGCTGGTTCACAGAAAGGGACTCCATCGGATTCAGGGCGAATTTTCGAAACACACCAGAAGAGATTGCAAAGGGTTTCAAGATTCCGACCAAGAGGGAGGTCACCAGCGCTGTCATGTCAACCTTCGACCCATTGGGGTTGGCATCACCGGTTCTCGTCCAAGGGAAGAAGCTGCTTCAGAACATATGGAGAAGTGGCATCGGTTGGGATGAAGAAATAGAAGACAAGGAATATGAATCATGGAAGACTTACCTGGAGAAAATGAAGCTGCTCCAAGATCTTCAGATTCCGAGGTGTCTAGCGCCACATCGCACCGAGGGGGAGCTGCACACGTTCACGGACGCCAGCGAGTCAGCGTATGCAGCCACCGTGTATTGGAGAACGGAGAATCAAGATGGGACATACCACGTAAGCTTGGTGGCGGCGAAAGTTCGTGTTACGCCACTGAAGCCCGTATCGATACCCAGACTTGAGCTGCAGGCGGCCCTCCTAGGAAGCAGACTAGCACACTCAGTGGAAGAAGAAACGGATCTGAAGGTGCAGAAGAAGACATTTTGGACAGACTCCAGCATAGTACTTTCATGGATCAAGACGGACCCGAGAACATTTAAGACCTTCGTGGCTCATCGCTTGGCAGAAATAGAAGATCTCACAAAGCCACAGGAATGGAGATGGGTACCCACGGCTCAGAACCCAGCAGATGATGCGACTCGCGACGTGCCGGAAGACTTCGACTGCGATCACCGTTGGTTCACTGGTCCAGACTTCTTGAAGAGAGAAGAAGCGCATTGGCCTGCACCGAGAACCTTCAAGAAGGAAGTCACAGGCGAAGAGAAGACCATGGACGTCGCGGCAGCAGCAAGCATCAGCCACCCATCACCCGATCCAGAGAGGTTTTCGTCATGGAAGAGACTCTGGCGAGCTACAGCGAGAGTACTGCAGTTCATTCAACGCTGCAGAAGGAAGGAACAGGTCCACGTCAGCCAAGAAGACCCAACCTGGAAGATGACACAAGGAAAGAAGACGAAGACTGTTGAGAAGAATGCTCGACCTTCGAAGAAACAAGAGATATGCTACGTGCCATTGGACGCAGACCTACTAGAGCAAGCTGAAACTCTCCTGTTGAAAGGAAGCCAAGAAAGAAGCTTCAAAGAAGAAATTAAGTGCCTACAGCAAAGAAAGCAACTCGAGAGCAGCAGTAAGTTGAAGAGGCTCGACGTAGTATTGGAAGATGGACTCCTGCGTCTGAAGGGAAGGATCGACGCGATTCAGGGTGTGTCAAGAGAGTACAAGCGACCCATCGTGCTCGACAGCAAGGACAAGACAACGCGACTTATCGTCGAAGATTTCCACTGTCGCTTCAATCATGGGAACCATGCGACAGTTATGAACGAAATAAGGCAACGCTTCTGGGTATTGGGATTGAGGTCGGCAATCAAGGCGGTTCAGCACCGGTGCCAGTGGTGCAAAACGAAGAAGGCGAAACCACAAGAACTACCGACGGGCAACTTACCTGCTGAGAGGCTGATGCACGGGACACCTCCTTTCACGTGCACCGGCATTGATTTCTTCGGGCCAATGACGATCGCCGTGGGAAGAAGACACGAGAAGCGATGGGGAGCGCTTTTCACCTGCCTAACTACCAGGGCGGTGCACATCGAGATCGCTCCATCGCTCTCCGCCGACTCCATGATCATGGCTCTACGACGGTTCGCTGCAAGAAGAGGGATGCCGAAGACAATCTACTCAGACAACGGGACGAACTTTGTCGGCGCCAACAAAGAATTGAAAGAGGCGCTCGAAACACTGAAGAAAGAAGACCTCACCTCAGAAGCGGAGAAGATCGGCGTGCAATGGAAATTCATCCCGCCTGGTGCACCCAACATGGGCGGTGCATGGGAGCGTCTGGTGCGATCCATCAAAACCGCACTAGACGCCACACTCAAGGAACGACATCCTCGAGAGGAGGTACTCCACACCCTCCTCCTAGAGGCCGAGCACATCGTAAACTCTCGGCCTCTCACCCACATCTCCGAGAACCCTGAAGAAGAAGCGCTCACACCAAACCACTTCCTCATCGGGCGATCGTGCGGCACTACGAGGATCGGCAGCTTCGAAGATCATGTGCTCGTGGGCAGAGATACCTGGAAGGCTACGCAGTGACTTGCCGATCACTTCTGGCAACGTTGGCTGCGTGAATATCTGCCCACTCTGCTGCCGAGGAAGACTGCGGGCAGAACCAGCTCTACGGACCTGCGAGTTGGCGACATCGTGCTCATCGTCGACCAGAGCCTGCCAAGATGCACCTGGCCACGCGGCAGAATCCTGCGGGTGTATCCTGGACCAGATGGGCGGATCCGGATCGTCGACGTCGAGACAAGAGGCGGTGTGTTGCGACGGCCGAGCTCGCGAGTGGTGTTGCTGGTGCCGGGAGTGTCGCCGAGGCTGGAGGATGGTGCGACGCACGAGGGGAGACTGTCGGCGACGGAGGTCCCTTGCAAGCACCAGGGCGCAAGTAGTGGTCGGGGCCACCTAGCACGCAAGTAGTTTTTATGTACATTTTGAACTTAGAATAGGATGTTTTTCACTTCATATATGTTTATTTTGAATTATTAGGCTTAGGAACTTATGTCTTATTAGGTTAGTGTAAATAATAGACTGAGTTTTACTATAGAATAGCCTCGTGTAACATATTTCTAAGTTTTGTTTTGTTTATGTTATGTTTACGAAAATATAGGCAAGATTATGTTAGTTTAAGTCTCTGTTTTGCCTCTAATTAACGATTTTCTAATTTAGTAAGGTTCAAGATAGAATAACTAATAAGATTCCAATAAGAATGAATAAGAAAGTGCGAACTTATTAGTGAAAATGAAAGTTTGTTTTGTTAACTATTTTGAAAAGGATTTTATCTATGTTGTCGGTACCTGTTAGATGTTCTATGTGGTTAATTAGTGTTTTTAAGTCTATTGTAGTATATTAGGAACCATAGATTCAAGATAGCATAGTTTTGGAAATGATCGAATTTTGTAAAGTTCGCGATCCCGCTTACGTAATTGTAAACTGATGTTTACCTTTTTTGTTTTGTGTCCGATTCTCACCATTACTGTATTCCTAGTTAAAACTTAACTAATAAATGATATTATAGCCATTAGATTGACAATTGGTATAATATTGGGTGAGAAATCGAAAGATTTGTGTTTCAAAACATGAGCGAAATTGTATCTTTTGCAGTTTTTCTTCTAGAAACTTTTTTATATGTTGAGTTATGCAAAAGATTGTTATTTTATGTGAAAGTAGACATTGTAACGAGTATTTTGATGTGCATATTGTCTATGTTATATAAAGGATTAAATAAATATGGCATCCGAAAGGGCTCGGCTAAAGCAAAATTAAAGGTAAAATAAGTCCGAAAATCACGGTTCACGCGCACGTAAAGTTTCGGGGTATAAAAGGCGGGCCGTTTTTCGGTCCGATCGTCAGTCGAAAACAAGCCACCGAAGAGGCAACAACACAGGAAAAAAGGGAACAAGGAAGAAGCTTATAGCCGAACCCCTAGGGCCCTTTGTCGAAAACGTGTCTATTATTTTATCCTCTTCGGTACCCGAAGCGAGGTGCTGCTACGCTAGCCCCTTAGTCGAAAACGTACGCATTCAGGGGTGCGTGGTGGCGTACGTGACCAGCGCAACGAGCAACGTACGTCAAAAATCGGGTTGAACTGTCCCGAGGGCTCGGTAGCCAAAGGGTACTGCCTGCTACCGTCACCGCCTCCTAACAGGGGCTAGTCCGCCACAGTATGTATGTATTTAAGTATGTATTTTAGTGTTAAGTATAGTACTTTTTTTTTTCTTTTCTTCACCAGTAATTGTTTAACTTGTTTTGTAATGCACCATGTGCAACCCCATTTTATGTCCAGTCAATCTCTTTCCATACCAGGTTGCCTGGAAGAGATCGCGGAATGCGATAAGGCCGCCAATTGTATATTTTAAATATAAGGCTCAAATCTGTAATTTATTATCTTGGTGTACAATAAAGGATATATAAATAAATAAATCCTACGCAGACGAAGTCGCCGTCACTAGTTAGTAAAACATAATTAAATTTGATATGCATGCAGCTTTAAGTTTTCATATTTGTTACGTAACAGAGAAATGTAATGGATAAATAACGTATACATATGAATAATAAGCATGTGTCTAACTTACAAAATATGATATGGTGCTCAAATCAGGTATTTACCTTTTACAACTACATTTCTCTTCTCCCATTAATATGAATACGGGAATGTACTTAGCATAAAAGCAAAATTAAAAAAACCCTCGCCGCACGTTTAAAAAAGTCTCTATATAATGTTCAAATAATATTCTTTATTTACCATTTGGCCTTCTGGCAATAATACCAAGTGCACAACACCGCGATAGTCAAATAAAATGGTCGACATGATTTCAACTTTATCACGTCTCGCCAACACTAATAATGTGTTTCAAGATTGTTGGATTGGAATCGATTCGTTTTAGCATAGAGAAAATTCAGATCTTTTGGGATTAGTCAAGTGGGAACATGTTTTTTAATCCAATGATTGTTTCAAATGATACGGATCGACTCGTGAGACACAAAAAGTTCAACAGCTCTCAAACTTGAACTAGGATTTCAGTCACTATTTCCTTCACTTTCGCAATTTTAACTTCAGTTGAAGATTTTAATGCACTATCAGACAAAGTAAGGCAAATCTTTCATTACATCTCAACTGCTTTTGAACGCATTCTACCACTCACTAGAGTCCGTCTAATGAAAGCGTGACCTGAGAAAAGGAGGTTACAACCAAAAATTTTGAATGTGGTATTATTGAAATAGTAGGAGAAAAAAGTTTTGATACTGGAATATTTTTTGTATTTATGACAATTGTATAAAAGTCAATCCTAGGCAAAAACATGTGTGTAGACTTAATTATTTGGTGGGTGTATGGTAAAGGTCAATAACACACAAAATGTTAGTTAATATCCCAAATTATTTTATTTTATCTGATCCCTCAAATGTCGCTATATGGCGTGGCTGGAAAGACCTCATGGCGTCCTTACCTTCCGCATGACGCAGGTCCTCACCGGACATGGTTCGTTCGGGAAGTTCCTACACCGGATTCATGCGGAAGTGACGCCCGGGTGTTGCCACTGTGCGGAATACCCGGAGGACACGGTGGAGCACACAGTCGAGGTGTGCTCCGCTTGGGCGGATCATCGCCGTGCCCTCGTGGGGGCGATCGGTGGCGGAGACCTCTCGCTCCGAGCATTGGTTGAGGCCATAGTCCGGAGCGAGGAGGAGTGGCAGGCAGTCGCCGACTTCTGCGAAACAGTAATGCTCGCAAAGGAGGAGGCAGAACGCATCAGGCAACGGCGTTATCGTCGCCACCGCCGGCGCCGGGATACTGATCCCGATTTCCGGCCACCGTAGGCACGGGCTTGCGGACAGTGAACAATGGGTAGCTCGCTGTCCGGCCGTCTGGTAACTGTCCGGACCAAGCCCAAGTCGTCAACGGTGCGCACTGTTCCCGCGCGCCTTAAGGAATTGTCAGCAACAGCAGGGGCCCAGCAGCATGTGTTTTTGATTAACTCGTTTCACCAAAAGCCTTCTTTGTTTGAGGTTTTTTTTTTCCATTATGAAATTCGCAATATGTCAGATTATCTAAAAATATAAGAAGAAAAAAAATCATTATATCCTAAATATAACTATCTAATAATATTAGTTGACAAGGATCAAGATTATAACGTCATACTAACTTAAAAACATTGTTGGTTTTCATTGAAAACACCTTCTTTCTCTTCTTGTTTTTGTTTGAACTTATTAACCATAGTATGTAGCAGTTTTTGCACGTTACTGTTTATTGTGTTTCCCATAATTAAGCAATTATTCTTGTAAAATAAATATCTGTTTCCAAAACTGACAATTGCGACCATAGACTTTGACGTGATTTTTTTTCGGCAAAACAATGTTGCCAATTTAATTTAAAAAAAAACTCCAGGTTACGCTTTCAGTAGACGCACTCTAGCATGTGTTTTTGATTAAGTCGATTCACCAAAAGCCTTCTTAGTTCGATGTTTTTGTCCATTATGAAATTCGCAATATTCGCAATATCATCTAAATATATCTGTGGCCCTAGTGAAAAAGGGTCTAAGTCCAAAAATGCAACTTTACAGGAGACGTAAAAAACACTCTGCGTGCTTCAAATTCGTGTTTGACCTCGTGTGTCATTCAAACCGCTACCAAATGAAATACATGTGATGTTTTTTATAAGTAAACAATTTATGCTCTTTACTATTATTGGGTTATTTTTTATGTAAAGTTAATAGTTTTTAAGATAGTGACTTATACCAATCACAAAATAAATTCCATAAGGGTATAAAATAAGTTAGACCCGTTCTCCCATAAGTTAAATATTATTTCATGCACGTGAAAAGGGATACACATTTGAAATTATTTTTAATAACTAATTACCTAATGGAAAGAAATATTTTCTTCTCTTTATTTCGGTGAAAACGGATATAAGTCTAATAATATCCTTTCTCACTAAAACCATTTTTATGGACTAAGTGTTATTGTATCGATAAACACCAACCAAATTGAAATGTGGTTGATTTATGTTAATTTAGATTAAAAAACACAAAAGAAAGTTTTTATTTTTCTGTTTAAAACAATATAAATGGACTTGAAACCAACTTGCGTGGTTTTTTTGGTGTCAGTTGAATCCTTTTGCACAAAGTAACTTCCTTATTTTTAGGGTTAGCTTAGATCTCTTTTCACCAAACGATAGAGCATTTTTTTCTGATCATTTTGGTATACTTAACTCATTTTCGACAAAATCGGACTTATACCCCTTTTCACTAGGGCCACAGATATAAGAAAAAAAAATCATTATATCCTAAATATAACTATCTAATAATATTAGTCGACAAGGATCAAGATTAAAACGTAATACTAACTTAAAAATACAGAAATCGCATGTAAACATTGTTGGTTTTCATTGAAAACACCTTCTTTCTCTTCTTGTTTTTGTTTAAACTTATTAACCATAGCGTGTAGCAGTTTTTGCACGTAACCGTTTATTGTTTTTCCCATAATTAAGCAATTATTCTTGAAAAATAAATATCTGTTTCCAAAACTGACAATTGCGACCATAGACTTTGACGTGATTTTTTTCGGCAAAACAATGTTGCCAATTTAATTTAAAAAAAAACTCCAGGTTAAGCTTTAAGTAGACGCACTCTATAATAAGTACCATTTGATGTTCATACTGCTAAGGTCAGATTAGTGAAAAATAAATTTTCCTGTTATTTCTAAAATATAAAAGGGAGATGTTCGACCAACTTTAAATTAGAAAAATAAAATAACATTTAATACTTTTATTCAAATTTTTAGTGAATAATTATGATCGGTCATACTATGATCACTGTCAGAAGAGTGAATAGAAACAGAATCAGATTCTGTTTTACTACCACTAGCCGTGGATATAATAAATCGATCCATTGCTTCATCCATAAGACCATCATTTTGTAAATATTCTTCGTCCAAATGCTGTACATGTTTACATTGAACTGCCAAATCTTCCGCTGTAACAGTCTCAAAAGCCTCTTCTGGTTAGGCGTACAATTTCTTTTAGATTTTGGCCCACGTTTTTATCCCCTACCCGTCTCTTTACAAGGCTCATATTTTTTCTATCGGATTGAGATCGCAGTGGTAAGGCGGCAATCTTAGCAATTCATGATTGTGAGATTTTAATAATGCTTCCACGGCATATGTAGGTGGACCTTTGTTTTGTTTAATTAATTCAAATAATACAGCTTTTGTCAAAGTATCTTCAAAATATACTCCCTTTTCTCGCAGCCATTCCTGCATGTCATGTTTAATACTTGACATTGTAGGTGCTTTATCTATTTGAGTGCAGTGATACGGAGCGTTGTCCATTACCACAAGTGACCTTTCAGGTAGGTTAGGAATGACTTTTTCACTCATACATTTCAAAAAATTAGTTGAGTTCATGTCATCGTGGTAATCTGAGGATTTGGATTGGGGTTTGAACATGCACCATAAACAAAACCATTTTCAGTTCCCGCATGAGCAATTATCCGACGACTCCCTGATGACTCTGACACGAACATCCCAGGCTCCTCCTCACTTTGCCAGCAACTTTTGGCATGATAAGTGTTGTGTATATAGGTCTCGTCTAAATATACTACAGGTTTTTCTCCACATTGCGATTTCTTCGGATTCTCTCCAAATATCTTGAACGCCATGCAGTAATATCATAACGTTCCATTAGTAATTTACGTTTCGATTGGCATCGCTTATACTTAAAACCGATGCTATGCAATATACGGTGCAATGTTGTGATGCTTCCTTGATTATTTATGTCTTCTCTCAAAGCTGCACGTAATTTAATCAATGTAGGTAATTCCTTCTTCACAACATAAAAACTGTGAATTTTTTGCCGTATAGCGTACAATTAAAATCCATCCAAGTCGAACTTTTTAGGATGCGGGCGACTCTTCCCTGGGGTGACGACAACTTTAGAATTACTCAAAATTCAAACAAAGATTATTTTCGTATTTAATTACATTATTGTTGAATATAACTTTACAATTTTTTGTTGTGTTGTGTTAATTCGTTTTCAAATTTTCCTTAATAAAAATCGTGCATTAAAAAAACAAAAAACTTAATTCTAATCTGTAAATCAATCGGGAAAAAATCTGTATATGGCAGCCCCAAAATTTACCTGTCATGGCGGCGACTCTATTGTGAACATTGCTTATTGGTTTTAAAACACCGCGATTCTTGTGTTCCGCTTCACAGAACTCCTTCACCTTTAATATCATTTCTCGACCTGCACTTTTTACAACTTTTGGCATCGTAAATAAACCTTATAACGCACTAATCCAATAATAAACTCACAAAATATCTACCACAACAAACGCACCTTGATAACATCGACAAACGACAACATGGCCGATCTCCCCATCTGTCAAATTTAGTTCCACAATTGTCCGCGGGACTTCTTTCGTGAAATGGACTTTATCCAAGTAAAAAATTCTATTATTTTTCTATGATGAGCTGTCAGATTTGACGTCACTTTTCGGCCTAACTTTTATCTGCGAGCCACAATATTTCTTTGCTCTCATTAAATTTCTAAATCTGTGATAATCCTCTCTAATTTGAGCCTTGTTGTGTTATAAGGTTATCGTAATACAATTGGACAGATATTTCTTGGAAAAATACACCATAATTTTGGTACGAACTTATTTTTAAATTTCTTCTTGACGCTGTGGCGTATTCATGAATTTGTTTGGCTTACGTATCGTTATTTCTTTCCAGTTTAGTGACTCTTCGCCTCTCTTATGCTCTTTTAATGAACCGATTGGCGCGTTAAACATAATTCTGAGAAAAAAAGCGGTGACTTTTCTGATAAGTACATAACCTCGCGACCGCGTGTCTACATTGTCACTTTATTGTTTTACAGAATAACGTATTTTTTTATGTTGTTTCAGCCATCTGGTGTTTTTTTTCTTATTTTTTCCTACTTTATTTTTCTGGATGAATACTAAAGATTATCCTCTATGGGACCACGCCTGGAGTCTCCAAGTACCGGACGACATTTCTTTTTTTTTTATAATTAAAATTAACTTTGAAACAGATGCAATAATATCTCCTAACAGAGATTGTCCTATACTACGGGTAGGGAAAAAATTAAAGACAAAAGTTCTAATTATCGGCTTTATTTTTTTTTCCCCCTTCGGCCTCCCACCGGACGATTAATGGTCAGCTTTCAAATAAAAAAAAACGCATCAAAAGCGGTCCATTCGCTGAGGCGCTGCGATGCCGCAGACAGACACACAGACACCTCAAACTTATAACACCCCGTTTTTCGTCGGGGGTTTAAAAATCATATAAATCACAGATCACTGGTACTAAACTAAAACAATTAATATCAGAAACGAAAGTCGCGCCATCTGTTAAAGTATTTGGTGTACAATATTGCTAGTAAAACCGTTTTACTTCTAAATTGAGAATACTTTTGTAAAACACTGTTACAGAGAGGAATAACAAAGATGACAAGAACATTGGATGTGCATGAAGGTATTTAATGTTTTATTAATAACCGTATATTATATTCTAAATTAATATGGTATAACATATTTAAATGCATAAACTGTTATATGCATTAAAATATTATTTAGAAATTTTTTATTTTATTAATTTTTATATTAAGAAAATACGAATGAAAAGTATTTATGAACGGGTACATGGAGGATGGGGTTTTGGCAGTCTAAATAATGAAGGGGAGACGTTGCTGCAATCCGCTACCGCCTTTGACCTTGCAATAGCCAAAACTTGGATTAAAAAAGTGAGGAACACCTGATCACTTATAAAAGCGGCCACCGTGTACATTACCCCAGCTGGAAAGTTGCACGTAGAGCGATATGAGTGGAACGTATAATTAGTGCGTCATCTGGTGTAGATGTGCGCCGCGTATAAAATTAGTGCGCCTTGTCGTTTTGGAAAAAAATGGAAAAAACGATTCCAGCTGGAGTAACGTTACCCCAGCAAGAAATTTTTTAAAACTAGTCGGAAAGAAAAAAATTGTATATGAGCAGATAGCTTATGCTTGTGTGTAAAAATATAATCGGTGCGTGTTCAGGTTTTCGAGATATAGCATTTCCTGCTAGAGTAACGTTTTGCAGAATCGTGTATCTCTAAAACTATTGTATGTGCGGCTGTACTATAAACATACACGGGTAGCTCTTGGTATGTGCGTATATGTGACAAAATTAGATTTATAGAAATATTTCTAATTCACGAGTAATTGCACTTTTTTGAAAAATCGATAAAATATCACAGCGCTTTAATGAGAAAACTAGTGAGTTGTCTGAAAACGGTATTCAGTCCCGCTAGACGTTTACTATAAGTTTCAAAAGCACATATAAGTTTCAAAAGCGCACATGCATGCGTTATTGAATAATATTGCTAAGAGTCGAGACGACGGTGACCTAAGTTTAACATCAACATACAAGAAACTGGCTCAATCCAAGATGTGAAGGTGTACACCAATGATTAGTGCGTATAATCAAGTGACATATAGTGAAAATTCAGCTTCGAATGTTTCGTAAATAAGAAAATATAATAAAAAAACCAAACATGTAGATAACTGCCGGATACCCGACCAAGTTTGAATGGCCCCAAAAAAGCGACGGTTTAGTACATACACATGACCTTCTTTTTTGAACGTGTTAAGCCTAAGTTATTGTCCGTACAGTCGCGTTCAAACGTTTGTTAGCAATAATAATATGACCTAGTTTTAATAATAATAGGTATAAGTGTCTGTTTGTAACGCGGTGAGCCAATCACTGACACTCCCCGCCCCCCCTTCTTACTTCGCACCACTAAAGAGACCGAATATTTAACTTCTGCGCAACCACTCAAGATCCGTTGTGCCTACTGTAGACACCGCCATCTTAAACTAAGCTGGGGCCCTTTTGGGTACACAAGAATTGGAAGCCCCAGAAAACGAAGTGAGCTTTGGAAGTTTTTCCGTTATTTCTTTTTAAGCTGTATTTTTTTTTTCTTTATGTGAACCATTTAAACATATTCTTTTTGACATAATGAAATAATGTTTAAACGAACCACAAAAGAACAAATCAAAACTTCTGTTTATCCTAATCAATTTAAAATATAAAATGAAACAAAATAACTCACTCATCATTTTTTGATTATGTCAATGATTTCGAAAATAATCGCTCCAAAAGTAAAAAACAATGTGTCCCGCCTCTAACTTTTGAACCATAAGTTTAGGCAATATGAAAAAAATCTGACAAGTAGAACTATAAAAGGACTTTCTAGGAAAATCATTTTGAACTTGATGGAAAGAACAGTTTTTGTACAAAAAAGACAAAAAGGTTCTACAAAATAATTTCTGGACTAAGTTTGTAGTATAATCGTATATGCAAGCATTTTTTTTAACTCCGTTTACACATTTTAATATCCTGAACGTATCTTCTTTCAAACAAAAAAAGAATTATTAAATCGTTGCTTCTTAGATATATTCGTAGTTTTACGAGTGCACAATCGCTGAAATTTCTACTACTTGCATACTGTTTTAGTTATCACCGTCCTTTGTGCGCCCGTTCTTAGGGTTTCGTATTTATTAGAGTTCCGTACTTAGTATGTTAACGTAACAATTAGCCTTTTTTTAAACTCATAAGTGGGAACACTTCTTGTGACGGACGGGAAACTACGGAACCCTACACTGAGCGTGGCCCGACACGCTCTTGGCCGGTTTTTTTGTTTCTATTATTGCATGTACCTAGGTACGTACCTAATGCCAAGTTTATTACTTTAATATAAGAACTTCCTGGGAATTTCTGATGTGCTTATGGTACTACAAAATAATATGTTCCTTCTGAAGCAATGGTATAAGCTTATCTCGACTTTCAATAATTTGTACGAATTACGTCTATAAAATAAAATATTTAGTCTGATAATAATAAAAGACAGCGTATTTCCTGTCGACCCCAAGTGACGAAAACCCACGCTACGAAACGCTGGTGTGTGCTAGGTATGGTTAAACTTTTCATCAATAGATGGCATTATCACAAAATCAGCAAATGTTTTCGAACTCTTCTTCTTCTTCCTGCCCTTGTCCCATTTTATTTGGGGTCGGTGCAACACGTTTTTTTCTTCCATTCTGTCCTGTTGTTCATACAATAGCAAATGTTCTCGAACCATTTATGAAAAATTGTTGAATTCTAATTACTGTGTAAATACCAAGAATATTTACGAAAATAAACCAAAGTTAGGTCCTGTCATTTTACCATAATAAGATTTGCAAATATATCAATATATATGTGTGTAGTATATATTTAATGTCTTTGAATAAAATAAATTGTGATACCTATCCGTTTTTAAGTTTTTCTATAATGTCTTTAGTAAGTTTTCAAGATATTGTTACTAACAAAATATGGACTTCGTCCAAAATAAATGTTTCTTATCAGGTATTATTATTTTGTTCATTAATTAATATTACATGTAAATTAAATTTCGAAATATTTCAATGTAAAATAAGTAATACATTTAAAAATATAAAAATAGTAGCCTACCGGTATCGGGAACAGGATTCAAACTAAAGGCGCTGCGCGGCGCGGCGGCGCCGGCAGTCAGGGCTCCAGAGCAAAGAACCTCCTAACTATACGAGCCGTGTCCAGGACTACCGCGTTCTGAGCTAAAAGGCTTGATTAGCCTTTGATCCAGTCGCCTAACGAGAGCCTCTCAAGGTGTTGGTCGAGGCTCTAGGCTTTTAAGCCATTTTCCAACATGACTATCGATATCTACACTGATCACAGAGTCCAGATCCCTCACGTCGACATCCTCATGAGCCAAGTCAATATGCTTAATTTGTTTATCTTTCTCGGCTTTCACGAGCTTCTCGTCATGCGGAACGGAAATGTTATTATTATTAAAGAAAAATGTAGCTAAAAAAAAACTAGCCAAAGAATAAACTTTGGATAGTTTTTAGTTAACGGATCAATTCAAAATTTCAAATCAATGTAGCGTGTGTGTGGTGGGTGTAGAGAGAATTTTGTTATTACATATTTTTAAATATTTCTTATAACACATAAAAATAAAATGTGTCTGGTTTATTTATTATTATTATCCAAAAAAGGTTTATTTTGTTATTTCTTTTCTACTTCAGTGTACTGATGCACAACACGTGTCAATTGAGTAAGGAGTGAAGTTAAGAATGTCATGTGTATGTACTAAACCGTCGCTTTTTTGGGACCATTCGAATTTGGTCGGGTAGCCGGCAGTTATCTACATGTTTGGTTTTTTTATTATATTTTCTAATTTACGAAACATTCGAAGCTGAATTTTCACTATATATCACTTGATTATACGCACTAATCATTGGTGTACACCTTCACATCTTGGATTGAGCCAGTTTCTTGTATGTTGACCTTAAACTTAGTGCACCGTCGTCTTGACTCTTAGCAATATTATTCAATAACGCATGCATGTGCGCTTTTGAAACTTATATGTGCTTATAGTAAACGTCTAGCGGGACTGAATACCGTTTTCAGACAACTCACTAGTTTTCTCATTAAAGTGCTGTGATATTTTATCGATTTTTCAAAAAAGTGCAATTACTCGAGAATTAGAAATATTTCTATAAATCTAATTTTGTCACATATACGCACATACCAAGAGCTACCCGTGTATGTTTATAGTACAGCCGCACATACAATAGTTTTAGAGATACACGATTCTGCAAAACGTTACTCCAGCAGGAAATGCAATATCTCGAAAACCTGAAGACGCACCGATTATGTTTTCGGGACACATCTTTGCACAAGCATAAGCTATCTGCTCATATACAATTTTTTTCTCTCTGACTAGTTTTTAAAAATTTTCTTGCTGGGGTAACGTTACTCCAGCTGGAATCGTTTTTTCCATTTTTTTCCAAAACGACAAGGCGCACTAATTTTATATGCGGCGCACATCTACACCAGATGACGCACTAATTATACGTTCCACTCATATCGCTCTACGTGCAACTTTCCAGCTGGGGTAATGTACACCGGCCACCACAAGACGCAAATTGATTACTTTTTAGTTAGGCGCAACCATATAAAGCACGTCAAAGACTGCAAGGTACTACCAGGAGAAGACCTAGTCTCACAACATCGACTCCTGGTAATGGAATTAGTTGTCAAAATAAAATGTAACAAAAGCAAAGAGCGTCCTCCTTCCAAAATAAAATGGCATATGCTAGAGAAGAATGATTGTGCGAACAAGTTCAGAGAGAGAATGGAAGACCAAATGATAGGAATGGGAGATATGAATGATCGAAGTATAAATGAAAGCTGGAATGTGTATATGTGTGTGTCGAGAAGAGCAAAAGATGGAAAAAACTATATACTTTGTTAATAGAGTTCTGTGGCGTATTGGAGAAATCTAGAAGATCCAAGTTATTGTTTTTTTAAATCTCCACTGAGTATTTATTTATTTATTATTTTATTCTACATGCACAAAAGAGTACAGACGCGGCTTTTTCTACCAGTGAACCCTTGGGTGATGCAGAGGCAAATTGTGGTAGGTGCAATATTATCCAATACATATTATTAAAATTCTTCTTCTAAAAATACATAAGATTCAATACACTATATAATTACATTTTATTGAGAATAAAGTTTCTTTAAACCTATTTACTTTCTACCACGAAGAGAGAGAAAAAAAGAACACACAAATCAAGTGAAACAATTAGTGCAAACAAATAATAGGGAAACAAATTAGCACTGAGATGAAACTACTGCCAACGAATGTACTCGCGCACCTTCACTTTGAAGGTCAATCGATTGGTTACCATCCTGATATCCTGGGCAGAGCATTCCAAAGAGAAATTGTGTCCATGATCTCCCACATTTAGATAAAGAGTTACATGTAAAGAGTTACACACGCCACCTATACAGTCGTTTTCTGAATATTCTAATAAGAATACCTGCGAAGAAATAAACCTTGAAGAAAGAAGCCCTGTTTTATTTCAGTTCTATAAGAACACAGCTGCTTAACCACACCCATCCAAATCCCGACCTCGCTAACTACTGTCTAACCCCACCCATCCAAATCCCGAACTTACTAACAGCTGCTTAACCCTACCCGTCCAAATCCCGACCTTACCTTTAAAGATCTCGAGGTTCTGTACGTTTCTCAAGCCCGCGACATGCTCTCCCTCCAACGGCGCGATGCTCTCCTTAACTAGGAGTTTGTACACGGAGGGAGCTTCCATGCATTTCAAGATGGATGGCGAACATCCCGTAATGTCTATTTCAAGCAGTCGTTCCCAGTTGTCAAAGTTGACGCCCAACAGATCAGCGCACGTGAAGTTTGTGTTCTGAAAATAAGCAAACAAAGTGTTTTGGGAACACATTCATTATGTGTACGGCTAAGGAGTGGAATTCTATACCGGAGTCCGTGTTTCCCGATTGCTACAACCTGGGGGTTTTAAAGTCAAGAGTGAATAGGTTACTTCTAAGCAAGCGTTGCTCCATTGTGGGCCACATCATCGCTTACCATCAGGCGAGATAGTAGTCAAACGCGAACTTTCGCATAATAAAAAAACCGGCCAAGTGCGAGTCAGACTCGCCCATGAAGGGTTCCGTAGCAGCAATTAACATAATATAAAAGTTCTTGTAGTTCGTTGTAACTTTGATCGATGTTTTAACAATAGTGTATTTTTTTGGTTTTTCTCCTCCCTGTTTCATCACTCTAACCCTTATGATAGTCCTCCATCTGTTCCTGTCTCACTTGTGTCTCGCGGTGTGAAGGGCATCAGTCTCGCTTGTGCCGCGTTCCGATGTGGACGTGTTATTTACGTTGTATTTATACCGATTAGCGCAGAGCATTTTGATGACTGAAAATTTTGTGGCGAACGAGCTGTTAGCGTTCTTGCAGCGGAAGCTGGATGAACGAAGATCTCGTCCATCAACGAGATGTCCGCAGTCCGGATTCAGTGAGGAGAACATAGCTGCTGCGAAGCTGTTGCTGTTCAGCGTGCTAAATAAGCGCGACCAGATGCCATCCCGCCGGCGTGACGGGACTAAGAAAAGCCTGCAAGATATTATCACGCTGTTCAAGGAGACCGACCCTGATGACGTGCCGACGTTTGTGGCAAAGGAGCTGCATAAGCTCCCTCCAGTCACCTTCGACCACTTCGATGTTACAAGCCTTTTGAAAGACATTGTCTTTGTGAGGGCCAGTCTCACGGATGTGCTAGGAAAGTTGGATGCATCTCAGAAAACCGTCGCCGATTTGCGCAAGGAATTTGATAAATTTAGCAACAACGTGGCGAAAACTAGGTCATTAGTCGATGCATCTAACGTAAACATGCGCCATGGAGCCGACCTCGATATATTGTCGCCGAAATTCACGTCAGCAATTTCGTCACCGGCGCATACATCGATTGCTGAGGTTGCGGAGTGCCCCACTCGTGCGCCCCGCAACTGCAGTTCCTCTAAGCAGCACCACACAAGCCCTTCGCCCCGTCCCGCTGCCTGTTCCTGCAGCTCCAGCGAACCTGATTCAAAGGGATTTCGCTAGCGTCACCGCGAGCGCCCCAAGCGCTTCTCAACCGAAACCTATCCAAGTGTGTCAAGGCAACAAACAAGTTTGAAAATGATGATGGTTTTGTTACGGTGCAAAGGAGGAAGCGTCGAACGCAAACCAACAAGAACCGCTGCGGTATAGCACCTGCAACTTCTAACATGAGCCTGCGTGCCGCCCAGCCGAACACACCAGTGTACATCTCCCGCCTGCATCATGCGACAAGGGTGGAAGACATCGTGGAGTACGTGCGCTAAAAGACGAAGTTCGCACTAAAGGTACAGCTGCTGGAGTCGCACCGTAACGTCAATTTCAAGGCGTTCGTGGTGCGAGTCCCGAACACTTTTCTGCCCCTCATGTTGAAGGAAGACTTTTGGCCGCAGGGCGTGGTGTTCCGTCGCTTCCGCGGACAGGTGCCACAGAACAGCACGAAGTGAACTTAGTGCAATGTGAAGTGTTACTAACATAGTCTTAAGTCTTATTTACTAACGACAAGTTGTATTTATTCTACGAGTATATATTTGTTAGTCTCTAGTGATATAGACTCTTAAATAAAAACTTAAACTTTTAGGAACGACAAAAGGGAAGCCTATTAATAACATTTTACTATACCATCAGAATATAAATCGCTTCTCTGGCAAAATTCTAGATGTGGAAATGTTAACAGATAGATATAATATGGATATCATAAGTTTTTGTGAAACCTGGTTAAAACCAGATAGAATGCTGTTTAATGTAAATAATTCTTTTTGATTATATTAGAAGAAATATTAAATAAACTTATTAGAGATAACAAATTTAATAATAATAATTTATTTCATACTAAAAATACAACAATTACATCTTAGGTCTATGTACTACAAAGGTCACAAGAATGTAGGTAGTTACTCTGACTCCTAAATTAGGTATAGGCCTGTAACTTAGGAGTCAGTGATTCTCCGGTACAAAAAAGCCATAATTATAAAAATTAGTTTTCGTTTGTGGGGACATAAATATTGATTAGCCAAGACCAGTAAGTCATTTTTAGTAAATAGCATACGCTTTTATAGCAAGCTTCCAAAAGCGGTGACTGAACTTAGCGAAGGGAAGTTCAAAACCCATATTAAGCGTGTCTTAAGGGCCAAGCGCCCGAAAAGTGCCATAAAACAGTGATTCTCTGAGGCCTACTCCTCCGTAACGGCTTGGTCAATTGGTTTAAAAAAAAAAAATGTAACCTTAATCTGTTTAAAAAAATTTCAGAGGTCAAGAAAAATCCAATGCGGAGTCAATACATTAATCAATTGTGTCAAGTAAAATGTAAAACCGCACTAATGCAAAAAAGTTTTTTTGGTATTGCCCCACGTCTATATAATAAAGTTCCTAACTCTATTAAAAAATATGACAACAATTGAATTTAAAAAGGCGCTAAAAAAATTTTTAATTATGAAAACTTATTACACGATTGACGATTTTCTTAATGACGATTCACTAATTGATTGACATACGCCTACTCTGTTTGACATACTCCTACTTTGTTTGACATACAGCTACTCTGTTTGACATTATTATTTTGATCCTGTTTGACTTACTTTTTATTTCTGTTTGACATGTAGTCTTATTTTGCTTTTTTTTTTAATCTTATGACCTTTATTAAGCTGACATTTTGAACATAATTATATAATATTTTTTTCATTTTTAAATTGCAACGAAATTAAAAAAACAAATGTAAAAATTTGCATGCCAATGTGATGGCAAAATATGGAGGACTCTGTTATAAAAAACACCTGTGTACTATACCCATGTTTGCAAATAAAATAAATTATTATTATTATTATGGTTTTTTGGGCAATTTTTCTCAGGCTAATACCTGGTGTTCTATCGGAACCTCACGGGTGTGAACCAAGGTGAGATCCTAATAATTGAGTTTAAGATGGTAAAAGACTTTGTACTGGATTTATATTATTATCTAAGTCCAGTTGTAAAAATTTTCTAACTATACGACAAGTATTCAAAATAGCCGCTTTTTGTAGTGTTAGATATGTGTATTTTGATAGGTTGAGAACATTGAAACTATTAAATATTTGTTTTGGAATAAGACCTGTTGTTGATATTATTATTGGGACTATTGTGACTCTATTCATTTTCCAGACTCTAGTGATTTCCTCTTGTAATTCTGTGTACTTCCTAATTTTTTCCGTGATAGTTTTTTGTATGTTATTAGTGTTTGGGACTGCTATATCAATTATATATGCATGTTGTTTATTATTATTATTCCATTTATTTATTATTATGTACATATTAAAGTATATTTTTAAATATTTCTTAAAAAAATAACATTAAAAAACATTTAAAAATATAAAAAATAGTAGCCCACCGGCATCGGGAACACGGTCCAAGCTGCCGGTGGTCAGGGCTCCTGAGTGAGGAACCTCCGGACAATACGCGCCGTGTCTAGGAGTACTGCCTTCTGGATCAAGCCCTTGATCCAACTGCCTAACGAGAGCCTCCGCAGATGTTGGTCGAGGCTCTTGGCTATTAAGCCATTGGCCGTCACGACTATCGGCACAATGATTGCTCTATCCACTTCCCACATGTCGACAACCTCGCGAGCCAAGTCAAGATATTTAGTTTGTTTATCCTTCTCAGCTTTCACGAGGTTCTCGTCATGAGGGACCGCTATATCAACAATCATTGTGCGACGCTCCAGTCGATCTATCACCACTATGTCAGGCTTATTGGCAACAATAGTCCTGTCAGTGATGATAGATCGGTCCCAATACAATGTGACGCTGCCATTCTCGAGAACTGGGTCGGGCACATACCTATAGTACGGTACTTCTGATTCAACAAGATTGTATTTAAGAGCAAGTTGCTGATGGATAATCCTGGCTACAAGGTTGTGTCTGTGCAAATAGTCTCCGTTAGCTAAATGAGAACACCCAGAAATAATGTGTCGGATTGATTCTCCGGGCCGGTGGCATGCCCGACAGATGTCAACCGTACCGTCCTTCACAATATATTTCTGGTAGTTGTTCGTCATCATAACTTCGTCCATAATTGCAAAGACAAAACCTTCGGTTTCTCCAAAGAGATTACCAAAGCGTAGCCAGGATACGGACGCTAAAAGATCTACATCGGGCCCATGTAAGGCCCGGTAAAAGCGCCCGTGAAGCTCCTTGCCCTTCCATACTTCCTTCCGTTCATTAGTATCCATTACTATAGGTTTGCGCCAGTTCTCGTTGGCCAAGGAGAGCGGGGTGAGGCCTTTGTCCACCGCCACTACATCTCGGTGCATCCCCACGTCGGTTTCCAGGAAGTATTCCCTGAGACTGCATACCTCACGGTTGTGCAGGGTCTTGGCATTTAAGAAGCCACGACCCCCACACTTCCGTGGGATATACAGCCTCATCACCGATGATCGTGGGTGATGCATCCGATTTGCGGTAAGCAGAGTGCGGACCCTCCTATCCAGGGCGTCGAGTTCCGTCTGAGTCCATTTGAGTATGCCGAAAGAGTACATCAAAACCGGCATGACCCAACCGTTGAAGGCGCGCACCTTGTTCCCGCCTGATAAAAGACTTTTCAGTACTTTATTCAGAAAGATGCGCAGAGTTACATCAATTTTATATAGCTCTAGCACCCTCATGAGCCATGTATACGGCACTGAATCATAGGCCTTCTTATAATCTGTCCAGCATGTCGACAGATCTCTTCGAGAACGACGAACCTGTTGGCTAATGGCAACATCAATGAGGAGCAGCTCCTTAGTACCACGGGACCCGTTCCTACATCCATTCTGAGAAGCAGACATGATGGAATTTGTCTCAATATGATTATTAATTTTAGCTCTCAGGATGGATGTAAGTTATAATTATTATTCCATTTATTTATTATTATTTACATAATTTTTAAATTTTTAAATATTTCTTAAAAAAATAACATTAAAAAAAACATTTAAATACAATAATTATTATTATTATTATTTCCTTTATTCATTTTTTAACATGTAACAATATATTTTTAAATATTTCTTAAAAAACTATTAAAAAAACATTTAAAAATATAAAAAACAGTATCCCACCGGTATCGGGAACAGGGTCCAAGCTACCGGCGGTTAGGGCTCCAAAGAAAGGAACCTCCTAACGATACGAGCCGTGTCCAGAAGAACTGCTTTCTGAATCAAGCCCTTGATCCAGCCGCCTAACGAGAGCCTCCTAAGGTGTTGGTCGAGGCTCTTGGCTATTAAGCCATTGGCTGACACAACTATCGGTACAATGATCGCTGAGTCCACTTCCCACATGTCGACAACCTCGCGAGCCAAGTCAATATACTTGATTTGTTTATCTTTCTCGGCTTTCACGAGGTTCTCGTCATGCGGAACGGATATGTCAACAATCATTGCACGCCTCTCGCTTCGGTCCACCACCACTATATCAGGTTTATTGGCTACAATAGTCCTGTCAGTGATGATGGACCGATCCCAGTACAACGTGATATCGCCATTATCGAGAACTGGGTCGGGCACATACCTGTAGTATGGCACCTCCGATTCCACAAGAGAGTACTTCAGAGCAAGGTGCTGATGGATAATCCTGGCTACAAGGTTGTGTCTATGCAAGTATTCTCCGTTAGCTAGACGAGAACAACCAGAGATAATGTGGCGGATTGATTCACCCGGTCGGTGACATGCCCGACAGATGTCAACCGTGCCGTCCTTCACAATAAATCTCCGATAGTTATTCGTCATGATAACTTCGTCCATAATTGCACATACAAAACCTTCGGTTTCCCCAAAGAGGTCACCGACACGCAACCAGGCTACGGACGCCAGTTGGTCTACATCGGGCCCATGAAGGGCCCGGAAAAAGCGTCCGTGAAGTTCCTTACTCTGCCATACTTCCCTGCGTACGTTAGTGTCAAGCACTACAGGTTTACGCCAGTTCTCGTTAGCCAAGGAGAGCGGGGTGAGTCCCTTGTCCACTGCTACTACATCACGATGCATACCCCCGTCGGCGGCAAGGAAGTATTCCCTGAGACTGCATATCTCGCGATTGTGTAGGGTCTTAGCATTTAAAAAGCCTCGACCCCCACACTTCCGCGGGACATACAGTCTCATTACCGACGACCGAGGGTGATGCATTCGATATGCAGTCAGCAGTGTACGAACCTTCCTATCCAGGGCGTCAAGTTCCGTTTGAGTCCATTTGAGTACACCGAAAGCGTACATCAATACTGGCATGACCCAACCGTTGTAGGCGCGCACCTTGTTTCCACCTGACAGGAGGCTGTTAAGTACCTTCTTCAGGCGGCCAAAGAAGCGCTCCTTCAACGATTGCTTCATGTCAGTGGCATTGATGCCTAACGCTTCCGACATACCCAAATACTTGTAGGTTTCGGTTGGAGAGAGGGATCTCAGGTTTATGGAATCCGAGAGTTGGATACCCACGGATTCCACAATCTCCCCTCGCTTTATATGCATGACCGCACATTTGTCCACACCAAACTCCATCCTGATGGCACTACTGAAGGTTTCCGTTACCTTCAGTAGCTCCATCAGTTGCAGATTGTTGGGGGCAAAGAGCTTCAAGTCATCCATATAAAGAAGGTGAGATATAACCTGACCACCTCTCTTCAACCGACAGCCCAGGCCTGAATTCTCCAGCAATGTACTCAGACGATTCAAGGCTAGGCAGAACCAAAGCGGACTCAAACTGTCACCCTGGAATATACCTCGCTCGATCCTTACCGGTTCGCTGTTCCTCTGGATATTTCGACATCCTGGATAGCGAAGGACCAACCTCCAATGCCTCATACATGACATCAGGAAGGTGCGAAGAGTTGCATCGACTTTATACAACTCCAGCACCCTCATGAGCCATGTATGAGGAACTGAGTCATAGGCCTTCTTATAGTCTATCCAACATGTCGACAGATCCTTTCGGGAACGCCGAACCTGTTGGCTAATGGCCATATCGATGAGGAGTAGCTCCTTCGTACCGCGGGACCCATTCCTACATCCATTTTGAGAGGCAGACATGATAGCGTTATTATCAACATGGTAGTTAATCTTTGCTCTCAAAATGGATGTTAGAACCTTATAAACTGTCGGCAGACACGTAATCGGCCGATAGTTTTTGGGTTCCGCAGTGCTACCGGATTTGTGGAGCAGGTGGGTAACTCCTGTTGTAAGAAACTCGGGTAGCGAGCCAGACTCTAAGGCGGTCTGATACTGAGATGCCAAACGAGCGTGCGACCTTTGCAACCACTTTATCCAAAAGTTGTGCAGTCCGTCCGGCCCTGGAGATTTCCAATTAGGCAACGGACGGACTGCACGGGCCACATCTTGGGGGCTGATAGTGATTGCCCCCATTTCTGGTATCGATTCGCACGCTCGTTCGACCTCTCGAGTCCAACTACCTTCAGTATGACTGACAGGCACCGACCAGATGTTGCGCCAGAACGAACACATGGCGTCATCATCCGGAAGGCGCGTGTCAGTCACACCTTGGTCCGGTCGCTCCCAAGCCCTGTATACCCACCTTTCATTGCTCCGGAATGTGCTATTCTGGATGTACCGTTCAACCCGCCGCTTATACCTTCGTATACGGTTTGCCCATGCATACACCTTCTGCTTCAGGAAGTCGATGCGCTCTGTGACACGGGACATATAGTCTCGGGGGCTGATGTCAATCCCCGAAAACGCCCGTCTCACAAAGCGCATCACTCGTGGGCGAGTGTTACCCTCCCTGAAGCAGATTAGTTTGCCAATGAGTACTCTGGCCCCACCAATACGACGCTCGATCCTACACTGCCAGGCCGGCACAGCTGGTTTTGGTCGTGTAGCTACGTCACTGTTTGGAAATTTGACGTGAGCTACACGACATGCCGCTACGGCCGCGCAGTACATGATCGAGTGTGTATCGGCGAGATCTTCGCAGTCATCAAAATAGTTTGACAACTGCGAATCCAGAGCAGCCACCAGCGCCTTATTCTTATTATGCATGGGCAAACGAGGTAAACGCGGCCTAAGCTCAAACGGCATGTTGCGATACTCCCGAATAGCACACTCCATTATTATTATTATTATTAATAGAGATTCATGAACAATAATATCAATATTTGATTTTTTCGTGCAATTAATACTATTGTCAAAAAAAAAAAAAATTAAGCAATTTCGCAACTTTTCGCAACTTTTCCCTACTCCTTTGAAACGGCTTGGACCTTTAGAAACATTTTTATACATAAAAATTGGTGGTCAAATATTGTACAAAGTAAACATTGTATATGTAAATCAATCAATATCTCGCAGAGAAAATGGATTTAAAGCGCTTTCCAGGCGCTGCTGGCCGCAAATAAATGTACAGATTTGCATACTGCCGCCTAGGCAAGTGCGAGAGTTGCGTTCACATAATTTCGGTCAGATGGTTCACGGGACTATACGCCTTAACCAAAAAGGCATATTACAAGGTTAAAGACTATGTCGAAGACACGCTTGTTTGGCAATGACTGCCTCTGCACTTGTGGCCCCCTGGTAACTCATAATATTGTGCGAATGTATCTATTAACTGCTCCATCTTTGTTGTAACATTTTTTTTTTCTCTAACACATTGCTTTTGCAAATTTTTTTATTTTTTATATTATCTGACTCCAACCACATTAAATTCGTTAGTTTTTCTGTTTTTGGTTGTTAACGTCTCACTTACTGACAGTTGTAATTATTATTATTTTTTCTACCTTTTTTTTATATAGCCTCTTTTTATAATGTAAATGGAAGAACACTGTAGACTCCACGAATTCTTAGATTACTTCATATTTTGACTCACTTTTTTATAATGATTATTTTTATTGTGCTTTTGAGTACAATATAGACCGGTTTACACTGTTCTTAAATAATACCTTTTAATACTGTTATATGGAAATATTGTGAGTACAATCATTTTTTTAAAAAGAGTAACCATGGAGTTTCTTGCCGGTTCTTCTCCATAGGAAACGACCAATTTCGAACCGTGCATTAGCTTTTGACGTTTTATAAGTGCCCATGTACAGGGCCGTTTTATCCATTAGGCACTGTAGGCAACTGCCTAGGGGCCCCGACGGGTTCAGGGGCCCCGCGTTTCAGGAAAAAAATAGACTATGTTTCATAAACAGTAAAAAAAATCATTTGAAAATTTGATGGCATGACATTTCACTAGCAATCCTAGCATTGGATTATGCGAAAAGCTGTCAACAGATGGAGTTAATAGAACACAATCTTCCATTAGCAACGTTTGCGTGCAGAGCATATTCATTGGCTTTTGCTGATAATTTTGTTTATATCAATTTACATAATATAAAATTGAATCAATCAACTACATGGAAAAACAATTAAATATGTACACTAAGTAAAAAAAACCGGCCAAGAGCGTGTCGGGCCACGCTCAGTGTAGGGTTGCGTAGTTTCCCGTCCGTCACAATAAGGGTTCCCACTTATAAGTTTAAAAAAGGCTAATTGTTACGTTAACATACTAAGTACGGAACTCTAATAAATACGGAACCCTAAGAACGGGCCCACAAAGGACGGTGATAACTAAAACAGTATGCAAGTAGTAGAAATTTCAGCGATTGTGCACTCGTAAAATTACGAATATATTTATGAAGCAACGATTTTTTACTACGGTAGGTCATGAAAATCATTACGCAACGCCATCTATCGAACCATTTATGAACTGGTTTTTATCTTAACATTTTGATAGATGGCGTTAAAAATGAATTTTCATTTTGTTCTAAATTGCCTTAGCATGTTCCTGATAGAAGTTTTATGTAGTTATAAGATAATACCGCCAAGGCCAAGGAGAGACCAACCGAACAATTCGATAATACCCGACCCCATCAACTCAGGAAAAATCCTAACAGCACGAATGCGAAATAGCCCAGCGCCATCTCTCGGGGAATTGGGTTATTAATTAATACATAGGTACGAGAAGAAGTTTTCGGTGGTAATTTGGGATTGCGAGAACCGATTTTAATAATTCTTTTTTTGTTTGTAAGAAGATACGTTCAGGATAATAAAATATGTAAACGAAGTTAAAAAAAAATGCTTGCATATACAAACTTAGTCCAGAAATTATTTTGTAGAACCTTTTTGTCTTTTTTTGTACAAAAAATGGTTCTTTCCATCAAGTTCAAAATGATTTTCCTAGAAATTCCTTATAAAGTTCTACTTGTCAGATTTTTTTCATATTTTCTAAACTTATGGTTCAAAAGTTAGAGGAGCGGGGGACACATTGTTTTTTACTTTTATGGAGCGATTATTTCCGAAATCATTGACATTATCAAAAAATGATTATAGTAAACCCATATTCATTTTTAAATACCTATCCAACAATATATCACACGTTAGGGTTGAAATAAAAAAAAAATCACTTCCCACTTTACATATAGGGTTATCCGAAAGGGCGTTCGAGCCCCGGTATGAAGGCTAGAAGGAACGGGATGGGTATTTTAGTCAGTAAGAGTCTGACACTATCTCCTGCTCCGCCCAAGGGCGGGGCATGTCAATGCATGATTTTTCCCACCATAAAAAAAAGGGGGGGCTACCTTAATAAAACATTTTTTTACAATTTTTATTTTACCACTTTGTCGGCGTGATTGATATACATATTGGTACCAAATTTCAGCTTTCTAGTGCTAAGGGTTACAGAGATTAAGCGAGGACGGACAGACGGACAGACAGACAGACAAACAGACAGACATGGCGAAACTATAAGGGTTCCTAGTTGACTACGGAACCCTAAAAACAACGTAATTATGAATAAATTTGTGTAAGACATAAAATATTTTAAGAAGTTAGAAGAGGGTAAGGGGGCCCCCTACCTTCCCCCCTAACTTCTTAAAATATTTGACGATGAGACGTGCATTGCCTAGGGGCCCCGACATGCATAAACCGGCCCTGCACATGTAGGCCTATGCGAAATAAAAAACTTTTGACTTTGATTTTGAGTTTTTAAGGTATACCTTCCTTGCCCATACTACTGGATATGGCCCATAGATATATCGCGGGTCTCAAACCATAGGGGCGTATATGCAAAAATGTGATTTTTCGTTTTTAATGCCATTGGATTCTACTTTAAGCAATACATTAACTGAATTTTTCTTATAATTTAGTGTTAATTACTTTTTGCATAAATTAAAAAATATTATTTGCCGTATGCTGGAGAGTCTAGAATTATTTTTAGACCAAATAGTCGTATAATTGGCGTAAGAGCAATATTATTGTGTATTGGGGCAGTTTCGATGTGCCATAGAGACGTACGCACGTTTACTTTCAATTTTATCGTGATCGAAGGAAATCGCATCGGACCATAAAGGCGTATGAACATACGACTGTTTATTTTACTTTAACCTGAAATCATTTTGTCAAGCTATATAGAGTAAGTAATGTAACAAATATTCGCACATTTTTTGATATTCGCGTTCGCGAATATTCGCACATTTTTTGATATTTGCATTCGCATTCGCAAAAAACATGCGAATATTTGGTGAATGTTTCTGACAAACAAAAAGGAAATAATATTTTAATATTTTTCCATCACTCAACTTTATTTCACATTTTATCACAAATTGTGAAACAACATGTTAACCTCAAATCATAACAAATTTTTTCAAATGAATTTAACTGTTTCTCCAGATGGGTGCGTGACGAGTATTTCGGATATTCGTATCCATCAGAAGGACGTTCGTAGAGTTCTGCATAACTTTGATGTAAATATAGAGCCAGTGGCCTCGACGGGATACCAGCAGCTGTTCTTAAAACTTGTGCACTTAAATTGTCTGTAATCTTGACCCGCCTATTTCGCCTCTCTGAGACTGAATAAGTGCCGTTCAGACTATGCCCAAGAAGGGCAGTCGAGCTGACCTGGCAAACTACCTATCCATCTCCGTTACGTCTATCCTCTGTAAGAATATGGAACGGCTGTTTAACAGATAACTCCTGGCATACCTACAAACAAACGACATCCTCATTGACCGGCAATACGGTTTTCGCCTAAATCGGTCTATTGGGGATTTTCTAGCATATGCCATTCACATCTAAAGCAAGGCCATCGAGGCATGGGAAAGCGCTTGCAGTATCCTTTGATATCTCGAAGACTTTCGATAGGGTCTAAACTGAAACTATGTAAAGTCTTATTGCTAAGCTTCCTTCCTCTGGTCTAACCACTGGTCTGTATGATTGGATCGTAAACTTCTTGAGGGATCGATCCATCCGAGTACCTAGTTATTGATGGCTACTCGTCGGGTCAAATGGATATTAATGCCAGGGTCCTTCAGCGGTCGGTACTCTCGGCAACACTGTTCTTGCTGCAGATAAATGACCTACTTAAAGGCAGTAACTTTGGGTATACAGACGATAGCACTGTTGTTGAGAGTTACATGTTCGGCGAGCGAGCTTATGGATCTCAGATCCAGTCTCTCCGAGATCTCTCTCAGATCTCAGACATTCTTGGGGTGCCGCTGTCGACTACCCTCAATTTCGGCTTCTACATCGAAGCAAAAGCCAAACTGTCTGCCAAAAAATTCGGTATCTTAGCGAGGACGAGACGGTACAACCTCTATCAAGCACAAGTTAGATCGTGTATGGTCTTTTGAGTATCGACGCCGAGTTGTTAGCTTGTCGGTTTTTTATTGTTTACATATCGGAGAGTGTGCATGGAATTGCAGAATTTAATCCCGCCAAGTCCGTTCCATCATTGGACCACAAGATGTACGGTGTTGCGGCACCGGTACATGGTGAACATTCCACCCATACGTACAAAGCGTTTGGGAACACACTCATTATGCGTATAGCTAAGGAGTGAAATTCCCTGCCCGAGTCTGTGTTTCCTGAAAAACTTTTTGTGTTAAACTTCATTCAATTAGTCTGTTAAGGCTCTGTTATGTTTGGTTTAAATTTGGCTGATATGAAATGTGAAAACTGTCTGATATTTTGCGCGCACTTTGTTTGAAAGTCAATATTCGCATTCGCATTCTCGAATGTGAGAAATCAGACATTCACACAAAAATCACTAATGCCTTCCTCACCGTGTTTCCTCACGATGATTTCCTTCAGCGTTGTTGAGAGCTATTTTTTGTTTCAGCTCAATTTCAAATGTTTGTGATTTTAAAGATATTTCTAATAATTATGTTCAGATTCATGAATAAATTTTATTTTTATAATGCTTATTTTTCTTTTTAAACACGAGAATATTGTGTAATTACCTATTAATCATTTCCTTTTTTTAAATTGTGGAACAAAACTGGTTCATATTTCCTCTTTGAGTTAAAACACCTCACAATATTTATGACAAGCCAGACAGGCGTATGATTTCTTGAAATTACGTAAATAACGTTAATTTCAATGAGTTCTCATTCGCAAATAGCAATATTTTAAGTCACCAATTAAGTAATAATAAATATTGGTTTAAATATATATTAACAATCTGAGAAAAAAGATTTTACGTCCATAAATTTCATACATTTCAGGGAGTATTTTGACGGAATTTTATAGTAGGTATAGTTGTCATGCTATATAGGCGTATCAACCAAAATCTAGTGTTATAGAGGAAATGCCCTAAAATTAAGAATCCTACATTAATTGCAGTAGAAATATATAGCTACATGCAAAAAACAACGAGCTGGCTCAATCACAGGAAAAGTTATTAAGTTTTTTGTCTCTTCTGAAAAGCAGGGGTTTTGTGGATACGCCCCTATGGTTTGAGACCCGCGATATATATCTATGGGCCCAGTTCTTCTTCTTCCTGCCCTTATCCCATATTACTTGGGGTCGGCGCAACACGTTTTCTTCTTCCATTCTGTCCTGTTACCCGTCAAACTATCACTAACTCCCTTTTCTTTCATATCACTTCTCACACAATCCATCCATCTTTTTTTCGGCCTTCCTCTCCCTCTCCATCTATCTACATGTATACTCGGAACTCTTTTAGTAATATGCGCTTCATCCCTCCTCTTCACATGACCCATGGGCGCAATTGCCTGATAATAAATGTTTTATTATTATTATTCGTTTATTAATTATCATACATATAAATTATATTTTTAAATATAATTATATAAAAAAAAAAAATAATAAATAATATAACTGGCAACTCTAGATGTCAAAAGTGCTGTGTCGTTCATGCAAATTTTAATACGGTAATTTAATTTTCGGTACAGCAAATCTACAAATTTTTATTCCAGAAGTCTACAAAATAAGCAACAAACCAAATATAAACTCCTCTTCCACCAATAAAGTACAAAACATGAAAAGAAAACAAAATTTAAAACCAGACAGATAACATTTTATGTCACACATTGTAAAATGATGCGATAAAAACGACAACAATGCTAAAACAATAACGTTGACAAGAGCTGCCGCACGACGTGCACGCCCACCACCTCCGGCCTCGTCGCTCAGCTCCGCCTCGCCGCCGCCGGAACCCAGCCTCACTGTGAGAGCTGTGACACCGGCCGTGGCAGCTGCGTCGAGCTCGAGCGACGAGTACTACTCGCCTCCGACGACACCACCACCTGCGCGTCGTCGGGGAGGATGCCGGCCGCCAGCGTGCTTAGGACCTCGAGGCCCACCGGTCTCTGATAGGGTCCCAGCTGCCGGCGGAAGTGTGCCGCGCATGCGATGGACGCAATCGACTAATGAAAACGTCATGCGCGCATACTATGGGGCTACAGAGGGAGGAAACAATCTGACCGCGTACCGTGTTCGGATGCTCTATTTGTTTCAGGTGCTTGAGCCAGCCGTCAACGTTTCGGCCCAACGACTGTCGGATCAGGTGCGGGTCATCCTGTGTAATCATATGTTGGATGATACTGTACTTGATCGCCTCCGAACGGAAATGAGTGACCGTGTCATTACCCCTCCGTCGCAGCCTGTGGTACCAGCTGTGGTACCACAGGCTGCGACGGTCCAGCTACATATCTTTCCACACAGACGAGGTGAGTTCTGACACGGTCACTAACGTAAGTAACCAGTGCAATAGTCAGTCGCGTACGCAAGCGCTAGCGAGCGAACGTATTTATCTACTGTCGCGTCGTACTGTCGGTGACTCATCGCTCGAAGATGACGTCTAGTAATATAGTAAAATGCAATCAGTGCAATTTAGTAGTTAGCGAGTTATTAGCCTTTATTCAAAATAAAGTAGACGTTATGAATGAAGAAAGTGTAGTGAATCTGTGTGTGTCGAGTTTTTCTTCGGAGGAGATCGACAATGCAAAGAGCTTGCTATTCGAATCAGTGCCTACCTCGAAGAAAAGGATAAATAGGAGGAAAGATGGACGCTCGAAGAGAGATTTATTTGACGTTGTAAGCCTATTTAAAGAGACCGATCCGGATTTAATTCCAGTTTTTGTTGCAAGAGACTTACAGAAACTACCTCCAATTCATTTTGACCATGTTGATCCGACCAAGCTTTTAAAGGATATGCTGATCATTCAAAATGAATTAAGAACGATTAAGGAGTCTTACGTTACTGAACAAAAGTTTAATGAAATCAAGAATGAACTTACTAATTTGAAAAATGCATCTTTGGTGAACAATAATTTTGATTGTTATATTAGTAAAAAGAGAGGTGGAAGTAATAACTTATCAAATAGTTACTTTTTGGATAGCGGACCGGCCGGCCTACCCCCCGTTTCGGACGTGGAACAAAATATAACACAAAGTATAGTTGAGCGATGTGAGTCATTGACGAGATTTACGTGTGTCGCTGAGGCGCGAGCGGCCGCGCCTGCGGCGGTGGTGCCGCGATCCCCGGCGCTTGTGCCCGAGCCCACGTGCCCCCCTGCGTCACCTAACCGGCATGCTCCAGCGCTAGTGAAGGACTGCGCACGTACCGTGATTTCGAGCGGGAATGGGCCTCCTCCGCCGTCGTCGCCTGAGTTATCAGCGACAATGTATCAGGTGGAGTGTGATACGAATGTCAATACGTGTTTACATAATACTTTTGCGAATGTCATTAATACAGAAAAGCAATGGAAAGGCGAGAAACCAAGTGAGCAGTGGGTTTTAGTACAACAAAAGAGATTAAAAAATCGTTTTAGTACATTGGAAGGCAAAGCACGAAAGTCAGGCAGTGAAAAGTTTAAAGCTGCAGATATACAAGTGCCTTTGTTCATCAATAATGTTGACAGAAGCACCTCAGAGACCGACATTGTTGACTATATATTAGAACAAACCCGAGTTCATGTCACCCTGCAGAAGATAAAAGCGAGAGTGCAGAGGCAGTACAGTTCGTATAAAATGCAGGTCCCTAGTGCAAAGCTCGCTCTATTTCTAGATGACACTTTATGGCCTGAAGGCGTAACTGTTAGAAAATTTATTGAATTTAAAAATAAGCATAATGGACCTCGACAAAGGCAAGAGAATAAACAGAACTAAGTTTGTGAGTTTTAACTGCTATTCTGTTAAGAACTCCGTTGAATATGTCAGGACATTGTGTCATACCGCAGACTTTTTGGCATTGCAAGAGACCTGGCTATTACCGGACGACATTCCATACCTAGGAGAAATTGATCATGATTTTGCGTACACCGGGAAATCTTCAGTCGACACTTCGACGGGTATGCTGAAGGGCAGGCCGTTTGGCGGGGTGGCTCTTCTATGGCGGAAAAGTGTGTTTCAATCGGTTTCGGTCATAGACTGTGTCAGTGAGCGTTTAGTGGCCGTTAAGGTAGTGTTTGATGAGCGCGAGTTATTGGTGATGTCGGTATATATGCCAACAGAGAGTCTTGACAATTTGGACATTTTTGTGAGTTGTCTCGGAGAGATTAGTGCGATTATAGAGACCAGTGGTATTGACACAGTGTATATACTAGGGGATTTCAACGCTAACCCAGGCAGCTTGTTTGGCAATGAGCTTCTCAAGTTCTGTGCTGAGCAACTGTGGACGTGTGCAGACATAGAATGGTTGGGACTGGATTCAGGTACATTATACTTTCCTTAGTAATGCTCACGGGACTACGTCTTGGTTGGACCATGTCATCATTACCGAAGTCGCAAAAGAAACCGTCTTGGGCACAAGTATCCGATATGAGGTGTCATGTTCCGATCATTTCGCTGTCGAAATTTTATGTGACCTTAATATTTTAGTGCCAAAAGTGCAGATGAGAGCCTCATTGCTGGATAAAGCTGTTTGGGGTGAAAGAGATAGTGAGCAGATTAATAAATATCTGTACAGTTGCTCAACTAAGCTGCGTGATATCAACTTTCCTTGTGAATTCCATAACTGCGCAGATATGATGTGTAAGAATGTAGACCACAGACAAATAATAGATAAACTGTATCAGAACGTGGTGAATGTGCTTAGGGACGCTGCGATGGCATGCTCTAAGAGTAAAATAATTAAAATTAAAAAGAAAAGACATGTGGTAGGATGGAATAAACATTGCAAAAAGGCATATGATGAGGCTAGGCTTCGGTTTCGCGAGTGGGTCGACCAGGGTAAAAATACGTCAGGTCCGACTTATGACCGGATGCGTAAATCACGAAGTGGGTTTAAATATAAGCTTAAGTGGTGTAGGGACAATGAAACTCAGATTAAGATGGACATTCTTGCATCACAACATGCCGCAAAAAATTTTAGTAAATTTTGGAAGGAGACCAGCAAATTGAATCCAAGGCCGACTGTCCCAGTCAGTGTAGAGGGGGTTAGTGACGCCGACCTGGTTGCCAACTTATTCAGGGAGCATTTTGAGGTACATTCTCCATTGTCACCCGCGACGATAGCTTCAGAGGTGGGGAGTAATAGTATGGCGAGACCACCTGTTCGGATCACTGCAAAACAAGTAGCCAAAGTGATTAAAGATATGAAGCGAGGAAAATCCCCGGGCCATGACTCACTTAGTGTAGAACACTTGCAACATGCAGGTGGGCATCTGGCGAGGGTGCTCGCTATGTTATTTACATTCTGCATAAGGCATTCATACCTCCCTGAGGCAATGATGAGAACTATAGTTGTCCCAATAATAAAAAGCAAGACAGGAGACGCCTCTAAATTATGTAACTACAGGCCTATATCACTTGCGACAGTCATTGCTAAAGTGTTGGACGGTGTAATTGACATTCAGTTAAGACAACACCTGCAGCTTCATGACGCGCAGTTTGGCTTTCGCCCTGGTTTGTCCACAGAAATAGCTATACTGAATCTCAAGCATACCGTCCAATACTACACTGACAGAAGCACACCTGTCTATGCCTGTTTCTTAGATTTATCCAAAGCATTTGATCTTGTGGCATATGACAGGTTGTGGCAGAAGTTGTCGGATGATACGGATCTTCCGTCTGGGTACATACGTCTCCTTGAGTATTGGTATGGCAATCAGAGCAATTATGTGCGGTGGTCGGGGTCGCTATCGGTTGAGTACCGGTTGGAATGTGGGGTGAGGCAAGGCGGGTTAACCTCACCGACCCTTTTCAACTTGTATGTTGACAGTCTGATTCGTGAGCTCAGTAGTGCCGGTGTCGGATGTTCGATTGATGGTGTTGTTGTCAACAACATCAGTTATGCGGATGACATGGTGCTGCTGAGTCCCTCGATCAGTGCCCTTCGAAAACTAATATCTATCTGCGAGCGGTACGCGGTGGCTCATGGGCTCAGATATAACGCCACTAAAAGCGAGTTCATGGTGTTCAAGGCGGGGTCTAAAACTTATGACACTGTCCCACAGGTCATGCTGAATGGCAGTGTCCTTAAAAGAGTTTCGCAGTTCAAGTACCTGGGCCACTGGGTCACCGAGTCGCTTGTAGATGATATGGATATAGACAGGGAGCGGAGGGCTTTGTCTGTTAGAGCTAACATGCTGGCTCGTAGGTTCGCACGTTGTACTGCGGAAGTAAAAGCAACGTTGTTCAGGGCCTTCTGCCAATCGTTTTACACGTGCAGCCTATGGGTCAAGCATACGAAGAAATCGTATGACACCCTGCGTATCCTCTATAATAATGCCTTCAGGGCGCTGATGAAGCTGCCTCGCTATTGTAGTGCGTCCGGCATGTTTGCGGATGCAAACATAGATGGTTTTGCGGCAATTATTCGCAAAAGAGTTGTGTCCCTAATGCACCGCATACGAAGCAGCTCCAACAGCTACCTTCAGTTGTTCGCCTGGAGGATGGATTTGGATCTGGATTGTCCGATGATGCGGTACTGGACCAGGCTGCACGTTGAGCACTCCGGATCCAAGCCCAAATTTAGGCTAAGATAAAATGGTATTTATTATGTTTTTACTTTGTGACATTGACGTAATTTTGTATTTAATTTTGTGTTTTGTAATGTGTTTATTTTTAATTTAATATTTTAATGTGATTTTAATTTTAATTTTATATGCTGTGTACCTATATGGACTTGTTTTCCGAAATAAATGAATTTTAATTTAATTTAATTTAATTTAATTTAATAGTGAACTGAGGAGTGCTTTGGAGTGTGCGATTCGGGAATATCGCAATATACCTCCCGAACTTAGGCCACGCATACCTCGTTTGCCCATGTGTAACAAGAATAGGGCGCTGGTGGCTGCTCTGGATTCGTAGTTGTCAAATTATTTTGATGACTGCGAAGATCTCACCGATACACACTCGATCATGCGCGGCCGTAGCGGCATGTCGTGTAGCTCACGTCAAATTCCCAAACAGTAACGTAGCTACACGACCAAAACCAGCTGTGCCGGCCTGGCAGTGTAGGATCGAGCGTCGTATCGGTGGGGCTAGAGCACTCATCGGCAAACTAATCTGCTTCAGGGAGGGCAACAATCGTCCAAGAGTGATGCGCTTTGTGAGACGGGCATTTTCGGGGACTGATATCAGCCCCCGAGACTATATGTCCCGTGTCACAGAGCGCATCGACTTCCTGAAGCAGAAGGTGTGGGCATGGGCAAACCGTATTCGCAGGTATAAGCTGCGGGTTGAGCGATACACCCAGAATCGCACATTCCGGAGTAATGAAAGGTGGGTTTATAGGGCTTGGGAGCGACCGGACCAAGGTGTGACTGACGCGCGCCTCCCGGATGATGACGCCATGAGTTCATTCTGGCGTAGCATCTGGTGGGTGCCTGTCAGTCACACCGAGGGTGACTGGACTCGGGAGGTCGAGCGAGCGTGCGATCCAATACCACAAATGGGGGCAATAGACATCAGCCCCCAAGATGTAGCTCGTGCAGTCCGTCCGTTGCCTAACTGGAAATCTCCAGGGCCGGACGGACTGCATAATTTCTGGATTAAGTGGTTTACAAGATCGCATGCTCGCTTGGCATATCAGTTTCAGTCTGCCTTAGAGTCAGGGTCGCTGCCCCAGTTCCTAACAACAGGAATAACCCACCTGCTCCATAAATCAGGTAGTACTGCGGAGCCTAAAAATTATAGACAGATCACGTGTTTGCCGACGGTCTATAAAGTTCTTACATCCATACTGAGAAGTAAAATTAATAGTCATATTGATGAAAATTCGATCATGTCGCCTTCTCAGAATGGATGCAGGAACGGGTCCCGCGGTACTAAGGAGCTGCTCCTCATTGATATGACTATTAGCCAGCAGGTTCGACGTTCCCGAAAGGATCTGTCGACATGTTGGATAGACTATAGAAAGGCCTATGACTCTGTTCCTCATACATGGCTCATGAGGGTGCTGGAATTGTATAAAATTGATACAACACTACGCACCTTCCTGATGTCGTGTATGAGGCAATGGAGTACGGTCCTCCGCTATCCAGGATGTCGAAATATCCAGATGAATAGCGAACCTGTAAGGATCGAGCGAGGTATATTCCAGGGTGATAGTTTGAGTCCGCTTTGGTTTTGTCTAGCCTTGAATCCTCTAAGCACACTACTGGAGAATTCTAGGCTATCGGTTGAAAAGAGGTGGTCAGGTTATATCTCACCTCCTTTACATGGATGACTTATAGCTCTTTGCCCCCAACAATCTGCAACTGATGGAGCTACTGAAGGTAACTGAAACCTTCAGTAGTGCCATCAGGATGGAGTTTGGTGTGGACAAATGTGCAGTCATGCATGTAAAGCGAGGGGAGGTTGTGGAGTCCGTGAGCACTCAACTCACGGATTCCATAAACACAAGTAGGAGCCCCGCTTTGCGGGGCTCCGTCAACCAAGCCCACCATCAACCATGCATAGAATATTTAATGTTATGTCTAATAATCATTATGGCGTTTAAATATTATATTTGATAATTATAATGGCACTTAAAAATATGAAAAACAATACGTATGGCACTCGTATCTTATGGTATCTAAGTTTCGGGCAATTAACAGTATGTCATATGTCTTTTAGGGCAAACAAAACATTTGGGCAAATTATTTATTATTAGATAATAATTACATTTTTAGTTACGTTTAGTTAAGTTGTCCGTATGTCACAGCCACTTTTTTCCGAAACTATAAGAGCTATACTGTTGAAACTTTGTAAGTAGATGTATTCTGTGAACCGCATTAAGATTATCACATAAAAATAGAAAAAAAGCAATAAATTTTGGGGCTCCCCATACTTAAAACCAGGGACCGTACAACCCCGGTTAAGAGTTAAGTCTTTGGAAGGGTAACCCGTTTATGAGGTTACCTTTATCATGATGTAACCCCGTGAATGGGTTTTAAGCTCGAACCCATTAAAAGGGTTACCTTTATCATGATGTAACCCCGTGAATGGGTTTTAAGCTCAAACCCATTAAAAGGGTTACCTTTATCATGATGTAACCCCGTGAATGGGTTTTATGCTCGAACCCATTAAAAGGGTTACCTTTATCATGATGTAACCCCGTGAATGGGTTTTAAGCTCGAACCCATTAAAAGGGTTACCTATTCAATATGGTAACCCATTGAATGGGTTCTATACTTGAAACCCAGTGAAAGGGTTACCCTTATCAAGATAACCCTTATAGGTAAGGGTTTTCATCGCGTTACCGTATTATTATGGTTATTCAATAAATTTATGCTCAGTAGGTGCGAGTTTCACTAGACATTGAAGACTTCTAGACGAAGCATACATCTCCCTTTTAGACCTGCTTTTTTAAATAAAATCCCATGTCTTATCAAAATAGTTAACAAACAAATTTACATTCACTAATAAATTCGCACTTTCTTATTAATTCTTATTGGAATCTTATTAGTTACTTATCCTATTTTGAACCTTCTGAATAATAAAACGATTGAACAAATGTTTAATTTAACAACTCGAGCGCCGATTGTACATACGTCTGTACAACTTGAAGACCTTGAAAAACGCTTAATTTTCGTTTTGTACACACGTCTGTACGAAACTTATTTGGCCGAAAATTTTAGTTTCTATATTATATTATTCCATATTTATTATATTATTTGTTTTTCCTAGAAAAAAACAAAAAAGTTTTTTTTTATTTATTTATTTTATTGGTGATTTACGTAAACACGGCAATTTCCCGGGTCATTAAACCCTGGTGCTCGAGGGGTTAATTTGTTTTCACCTATTGTGCCCTACCAAAATAGGTAACAATATTACACGTTCTTAGAAAGCTTTGCCCCTGTACGGTTTATTTACTCATGTGTCTATATTACATGCAATAATGATAATAAATCTCGTTCTCAGTAGGTACATACGTAACCACAAAGGCGCCCGCCCCGCCGCTGACGTTTAACGTGTGCTATGCCATTTTGCAACGTATGTCTACCATCGACAGATCATAAATACATTGCTCCAAGTTGAAATGTTACGTTGTTATCGTTTTCAAAACAGTTCAGTGTAAGAAACCCTTTTGAACGACTTAATTTAAGCCGTTCAAAATTGTAACCCATATCGTATGGGTTTTGACGTGACAACGTCTTAAATTAGGTTGCGGCTGGGAGTCACTTATGAAAAAGTGTAACGCTCGGTAACGTTACGATGAGTCACCGAACGAGAGAGAGGCCCGCCGAATGCCTTGCGTCTCTCTCCCACTCAACTATGATCGGTCTGCCGCGCGCGCAGCACTAGAGAATTAGGCGCATTGAATACTATAATATATATAAGACTAGTAGTAGTAAATTCTTTAGATATAACAAAAGACGTTGTCACGTAAAATCTTCGCCCGTAAAACCGACTTTACAGGCAACCATTTTTTTGTTAACCGGTTTAGGAAAACCCTATTGAATAAAGGTTACCTTTATCGTATGGGTTTTAGATTAACTGCTTAGCAAAAACCCTATCGAATAAAGGTTGTAATGTTATTAATACTTACGTTTACTTTACTTATCAATAATCACATCTCTTTACAATATTTCTTAGATATTTAGTTTGTTTATTTTCTTTGATCACTGTCATCTGTCATGTCACTACTATTTTCTTCTATGGTTTTGATTAGGTATCAACAAAGAGTATTTTTATAGTCTTAGGTTTTATTCCTTTACTCATAATATTATTTATTTTGTAAACATATAATTTGCTATCAAATTATATGTTCTCTTTTCTGAAATAATTCTTTAAAATTAAATTGTAATTTATATCTTTCTTGTGAAACAGCAATGCTGGCTGAAACCTGTTTTCAAATTTAAATTATGAATTGTCAGCCAGCATAGCCGTCAAAATTGACTATAAAAACCATGTTTGTGAGTTTCTTGGGAGTTTTCGGTCAGACTCTTGGTGCAGCTACATGTACAGTTCCTGGTGTCAGTTTTTCTTGGTTCAGCTACATGTGACGGTTACTTGGCTCAGCTCCTGATGTCAGTTTTCCCTGATTGAGCTCCTTGGACCATGAAGACCTCCTCAGAGAAGGAACTGAGGACCTCCTCTCTGCCTCTGCCGGCCCTCACGGCAGAGGGCTGCTCTACATTTGGACCTGGCCTCTGAGGGCCTCCTCTACTGCTGCCGGCCCTTACGCTGGAGGGCTGTGACTACCACTATCTGTTGCTGCCTGCGGCTGCGTAGCCTTCGCCGTCCCTCGTACGGCTGAGGGCTACGCCTACTCCTGCTGCTGCATTCCGCCTCTGACGCCGAGCCCGACTGAACTGATTTTTATATCTTTATATCTTTTTACATTTCTATTGTTTTTATATGCTTTTATTTGCATTATAACCTCACAAGGATTCATATCTATATATATTATTTCTCCCTCCATACTTTCCTCCCTCACTCAACCTCTCACTACTCACCACACATGCCTTGCCAGGGCTACTCCCTGGAGGCACTTACACTTACACTTACTCCCCATACATGCCTTGCCAGGGCTACTCCCTGGAGGCACTTACTCACTACACTCCGTCTAGCACTCGCGTAACACTCTTCCTCTCCTCTTACTATACACTTACTCTTCTTACTCTCACTCTTCCTCTACACTCCTCACTCCCATACTCCTCCTTACCCTCTCATGTAACTGTTACACTCCTTTGTGTACACATTACGTTACATATTAATACTTACGTTTACTTTACTTATCAATAATCACATCTCTTTACAATATTTCTTATATAATGTACTTTGCGGGTTGATTGGAATCCTACTCGTCTCGTGTATATTTGTTGCTGGTGGGTCTACCGCCAGTTGAGGAACCTCCTCCTGCTCCTTGCTGCCGAAGAAACAGAACGTTGTATGTGCTCCGGGCCTCTGGGGACCGCACTCCTCTACAAGACAAGAACATACACCACCAAACTACACCGTTTTTGACCCTGCGGACCACCCTCAAGGTCCGCGTGAGTTGGTCTGCCGTCTGCTGCTACCTACCTACGAACTGCCAGTCTTCAAAACCTGCCTGCGAGCTGCCAGTCTTCAACTACCTGCCTGCGTGCTGCTAGTGTTCCTACCCATGTGTCACTAAATTAAATTACCTCTCAAGGACAAATCTTATTTATTTACTTTTCTCCCACTAACACTCAATCCATAGCGTACCTTAAGGGCCAAGCGCCCGAAAAGTGCCATAAAACAGTGATTTTCTGAGGCCTACTCCTCCGTAACGGCTAGGTCAATTGGTTTGAAAAAAATATATGTTTATTATAGATTTATGAACAATAATATCAACATTTGATTTTTTCGTGCAATTAATACTTTTGTCAAAAAAAAATTATTTAGCAATTTCGCAACTTTTCCCTACTCCTTCGAAACGGCTTGGACCTTTAGAAACATTTTTCATATAAAAATTGGTGGTTAAATATTCTTCAAAGTGAACATTGCATATGTAAATCAGTCAATATCTCGCATAGAAAATGGATTAAAAGCGCTTTCCGGGCGCTGCTGGCCACAAATAAATGCACAGATTTGCGTACTGCCACCTAGGCGAGTGCGAGAGTTGCGTTCACATAATTTCGGCCAGATGGTTCAAGGAACTATACGCCTTAATGTTACATTGGCGCCCACTTTGGAAGATCCTCACCCTCTCCTCTCATGTTCCTCTCATTTTATTTCTCAAAATTCAAAATTACACTTACACAAGTAATGTAACTATTTGACTCTCTTTCGGTTATTCTGTTTCCTTGTGAGGTACCTTACCTTAATAAAACCATAGTATAGTATATTTATTTATTTCATATTATTACTTAAAACATCATAATCATTTCACTTCTACACTCTTCTACACTTTCCCAAGCTTCGACTCTTTAGGCCCCATTTTATGTTCGAAGTTTGTTTGCTAATATTTTTCTCTTTCGGTTTTTAGTTTCTCTTCAGTTCTATCTGAAAAAATAAATTTATTTTATTTAACTTACCCATTATATGGTTTGATACCATTGGGTCTTATCTTTGCCTCTTTAGGCTAACCTTGGGATCTAAAACCAATGGTTAGGCCTCTCTCTTTCTCTCTCTTAGGTGCGGGTGATGACACCTTTATAAATAAGCCCTTATCATCACTCTTTGCCTCTTTGGGCTAACCTTGGGATACTAAACCAATGGTTAGGCCTCTCTTCTCTCTTTCTCTTATCAGGTGCGGTTGATGACACCTTGTAAATAAATAAGCCTGAATCACTTCTTCTGAGCATACTAGCTCAAGCTCTTTTCTAATGGGTCTTATACGTGAGCGGATTTACGTCAACTCCTAAAACAAGCCTAAAGACGTATGCAATTAGTATTGCCTTGGAGTAGTGTGTCATTGAATGTGAACCACTAAAACCCCTAACTCTGTTTGTGTGAAGTATGGCTGAGAGCTTTGATTATATACTTGTCTAGATACCACATTGACACCTATTGAACGGCCCAAATAAAGTCTACTAAAATTGGTAGACTCGCTTCTCCCTTACGTCAGTGTCATTTGAAATACCAAAGGATAACGTGCTCACGAAAAGTAATTAATTATGCCGGTTTGTGCTATCAGACTGTACCGCAATTATGTGGGAAAACCGTATAATAATACCAAAATCACGTTTCACCGGTAAGATTTGTTATTTACCCACTATTATATTCAGAAACACGATTTTTTAATTCGTTTTTTTGTAAGTTATTCTGATTAGCCAGTGTTGTCAGTTTTTTATTAGGGAGATTTGGCGAAACTATGGGAGGAATATTACACATAATTATTACGTCATCTTTCGATCAGGAGAACATTATTATATCTTCTTCTTCTTCTTCTTCTTCCTGCCCTTGTCCCATTTTATTTGGGGTCGGCGCAACACGTTTGTTTCTTCCAAGCTTGGGAAAGTGTAGAAGAGTGTAGAAGTGAAATGATTATGATGTTTTAAGTAATAATATGAAATAAATAAATATACTATACTATGGTTTTATTAAGGTAAGGTACCTCACAAGGAAACAGAATAACATTATTATATCAATAAATCAATTTAAAAATTACATTATTATATCAATAATCAATAAAGGATGACTTATCTTACCTACAAAATAAATAAAACCCATGACGTCAGGCACTAAATAGTATTTTTGTTAGTTCTTTCTAATATTTTGGGTTTCAGATTTCCTACGGATCCCATACTAGCAAATTGCTGGAGAGACATTATACTGCGGATTCGAAATTAAGACCAGTGGAAACCCCACAAGACTTCAGTCGTGTGTTCCGAACATTTTTCTGATGATGTATATCAAAAATATTTTACAAAAAAGGGTTTACGACGGCTAAAGAACTAAAATTACTGATTGTCTCCGATCTTGAACACGCCTATTTCGCCATCCGGTGTGGTCAGGGTCAAGTCAGGTGGGATGGTGGTCAAACGCGAACCTATCAATAAAAAAAATAAAAAAGTGTATATTTTTTTCACTGGAGGTATGTCTTGTCTTGTGTTACATCGGAGTTTATACTTTTTATTTGTTTGTTTTTATATACTTACATGTAACAAGAGAATTGTGTCTTAAAGTCTGTGTTAGATAAATGTATTTTATTCTTTCTTTAATTTACAAAATATTATTTCATTCAACCTATTTTGTTAAACTTTCTTCATAATAAATAACGGATAAAAAGAAAGTTAATCATTTGGAGCAGGCATCCCTAAACACGCACACTTTGACAGTTTGACGACAATAAGTACGCAAGCGGTACTCACACATATCTCGCAATTGGAGACAGTTTTAGTGCATCGTTTGTTCGCATTGCTCTATCTAGACAAGTATATAATCAAAGGCTGAGAGGTATGGAAGTGATTTATGTTTGGGAGGTAATTACTAAACAACCTCAAAATTTTTTGTAACAGCCAAAAAATTTTTTCTGGGGAAGGGGGATAATGTAATGTTATTAATACTTACGTTTACTTTACTTATCAATAATCACATCTCTTTACAATATTTCTTATATATTTAGTTTGTTTATTTTCTTTGATCACTGTCATCTGTCATGTCACTACTATTTTCTTCTATGGTTTTGATTAGGTATCAACAAAGAGTATTTTTATAGTCTTAGGTTTTATTCCTTTACTCATAATATTATTTATTTTGTAAACATATAATTTGCTATCAAATTATATGTTCTCTTTTCTGAAATCTTTCTTTAAAATTAAATTGTAATTTATATCTTTCTTGTGAAACAGCAATGCTGGCTGAAACCTGTTTTCAAATTTAAATTATGAATTGACAGCCAGCATAGCCGTCAAAATTGACTATAAAAACCATGTTTGTGAGTTTCTTAGTGAGTTTTCGGTCAGACTCTTGGTGCAGCTACATGTACAGTTCCTGGTGTCAGTTTTTCTTGGGTCAGCTACATGTGACAGTTACTTGGCTCAGCTCCTGATGTCAGTTTTCCCTGACTGAGCTCCTTGGACCATGAAGACCTCCTCAGAGAAGGAACTGAGGACCTCCTCTCTGCCTCTGCCGGCCCTCACGGCAGAGGGCTGTTCTACATTTGGACCTGGCCTCTGAGGGCCTCCTCTACTGCTGCCGGCCCTTACGCTGGAGGGCTGTGACTACCACTATCTGTTGCTGCCTGCGGCTGCGTAGCCTTCGCCGTCCCTCGTACGGCTGAGGGCTACGCCTACTCCTGCTGCTGCATTCCGCCTCTGACGCCGAGCCTGACTGAACTGATTTTTATATCTTTATATCTTTTTATATTTCTATTGTTTTTATATGCTTTTATTTGCATTATAACCTCACAAGGATTCATATCTATATATATTATTTCTCCCTCCATACTTTCCTCCCTCACTCAACCTCTCACTACTCACCACACGTGCCTTGCCAGGGCTACTCCCTGGAGGCACTTACTCACTACACTCCCTCTTGCACTCGCGTAATACTCTTCCTCTCCTCTTACTATACACTTACTCTTCTTACTCTCACTCTTCCTCTACACTCCTCACTCCCATACTCCTCCTTACCCTCTCATGTAACTGTTACACTCCTTTGTGTACACATTACGTTACAAGGTTACCTATATCGTATGGGTTTTAGATTAACTGCTTAGAAAAACCCTATTGAATAAAGGTTACCTTTATCGTATGGGTTTTAGATTAACCGCTTAGAAAAACCCTATCGAAAACCCTTTCTATAAAAAACCAAAATGATCCTTTGAACCCTTTAAAAGGGTTACCAATATGATAAGGGTTTTTTATTAACTGCTTAGAAAAACCCTATCAAAACCCCTTTAATGGGTAGCCAGAACGGTCCCTGCTTAAAAATGAAACTCGAAAATTTTTTTTTCATCAAACCTATACGTGTGGGGTATCTATGGATAGGTCTTTAAAAATGATACTGAGGTTTCTAATATCATTTTTTTCTAAACTGAATAGTTTGCGTGAGAGACACTTCCAAAGTGGTAAAATGTGTGTCCCCCCCCCTCTAACTTCTAAAATAAGAGAATGATAAAACCAAAAAAAATATATGATGTACATTACTATAAAAACTACCAACGAAAATTGGTTTGAACGAAATCTAGTATTATATGTATACTACGAAATCTAGTTAGTATTTTTTTTTTAATGCGTCATAAATCGAAAAAATGCACTATTATTAAAACATCGATCAAAGCTACAACACATTACAAGAACTTTAATACTATGTTACTTGCGGCTACGGAACCCTTCATGGGCGAGTCCGACTCGCACTTGACCGGTTTTTTTAGAAGTCGGTTAATATTTGACGTCTTTCAGTTCTACCTATCTAAATAATGAAAGCCATTAGCAAACATTAAATTAGTATAATAATTATTTTCTATTGAAAAAGGCGCTAACTGTGACACGCCAACTTGTTTTGCAATTAATTTTATGTTATCTTTTGTACCAATTTGTGGCAATAGATGTCGTTGTACGTAGGTATATAGAATTATAGGTAATATAATTTTGATACGCTATTATAGGATTAGGTTATCACCTGGTTGCGTTAATCGAAAATCTATTCGCACATTTAAAAAAGAATAAGACATTCCATACAAACATGAAGGAATCCATTTCACCAATACATAAATTAATTTTGAACTATTTTTGAGAAAGTGTTTACACATTTACACCACAAGTGTTCACACCTACATTTTAATAAAAAAAATAACAAATAATCGCTATTTACTCAATTAGTGCTTGTTTTTCTACTTTCTAATACCGATTTGCGAGTAGGTAAATTAGGCCGCGCAGTAAGAATTCGAAAAAAAATCTTGAACACGACCTAAACCGTAATTTGAGGATAGTTTTGAAAAACTAATAATGGGAATCTTTATTATTTATTTAAATATGTATTCGTATCAAGTTTCAAGTTTATTAATCCAAGGAATAAGATTCTCCCATACAAACTTTAATGCCCCCCAAAATTTAGCACGGGGGCTAGGAGTGAAAAAATAAATATGTCAAACTTTAAAACTAATTTAGATTAATATTTGTACAAAGTTTTGAATTGATTGACCCGCAAAAAAATAAATTTCACACTTAAGAAATCCTCCCTTTTTACCCCCTTAGAGACTGAATTTTTGATAATCCTTTCTTATGCTCACCTACATCATAAAAGTAACCTTGTTCAAAATGTCACGCTCCTAGTGCCAGTAGTTCCGGCTGTGCGTTGATATGTCAGTCAGTCAGTTTCTCCTTTTAAATAAATAGAAGATTTAGACGTAGGTATTAATAAATAAATCAATAATAAAAATTAATAAAACAAAGAAGGGATGTATTGGCTATGCGGGTAGTCTCACTACGATGTGACGTAATGTATTTGACACGGGGCAGTAGCCATCCGGCGGTTGACTGGAGTGGTCGTGTAGTGCGAATATGTGTGTGTCACACTGTTGGTGAGCCGTAAATCATAGGACAACGCAGTACAATACAGATACCAAATTCTTGGTATCCTTGGTATCGTATGATTCTTGAATTCAAATCATAACAAACGTGTCACGACACTACGGACGGTCAATAACATTCTAAGTCACTTGCTAATATTACGAAACATTTCTTCTGTAAATCTGTTCGCCTAGTACCTACCTGTCTACATAATTATGACACGCGCGGCGCGCGCGTGCATGAGACGCTCTGTTCACTTAGTAGGTAACTAACTGTCAGTGTCCACTTAAATTTTGCCTCAAAAAAATATCTTACCATAGTCCGAGCAATCAGTACAATCAATTACATTTTTTAAAGTGGTTCGATGTGACGACCGTGGTACTGTACACACAAGGCCGCTCGCTTGTGCAAGGACACCTCGAGGCTAGGAGGTGCTCAAACCCAATAAGTACAAAATTGTTACTTTCGAGATATTCAATATTTAAGTTTTAAGGACAAAAATACCTATGTTATTCAAATGATATCGTTATAATGAATATTTGAGGTAAAAGTGATACATTGAATTACTGTAAAACAGTATGTTTAAGTTTCTGAGATGGTTCATTTTATCATAATAAAAATATAAGTTACAAACGGTACTGACTTTTTAGGTTAGAAAATAATATATAGTGTATGTAAACAAATTGTTTATTTGAAGAGTCACTATGAAAAAAACAAAATAAATCATTCTTCGTCACTTTCAAAGGCTGTAGGTATGGATTACGTCTTCATACCACCACACATGCATGGAATTCCTCTGGTATGATAAGTTTTTCGCATATTTTGAGGAGATCCTTCATTTTATCAAGGTTATTCGTAATGGACTGGAATAAAAGTGCTTTATTTCGTAAGATAATTGAACTTATTGCCTTCAGTTAATCAGAAATCAGTAACTTTATTCCAAATCAGTCAGTCACAAAAAAAGAGAAGCTAAGTTGCATGTTCCAAAGCGTAGATTTATTTATTTTTTTATTTATTTATTTATTTAACAATTCATGTACACACTTAACTTACATAAGAAAAGAAGACAGAAACAGAAAAATAGGTACATAGGTGATGCTTATTTCTAACGAAATCTCTTCCAGCATACCCGCGAAAGGAGAATTAGAAAAAAAGAGAAGTAGACACCGTGTGTAAAAGTGACAGGAAAAGAAACAAACAAAACAATTATTATAAGAATATACCTACCAAATAATATATACTATCATAAATATAAACATACATATAATAGAATAAATACCGCAAAAAATACATACTGACCATATTATATTATATAATTATAAATACATACTAATAAGCAACTATGACGAAACAGAAAGATAGTGTTCTTTCACCCTTTTTTTGAAAACTGCAAGAGTTTGGCAGCCCCTAATGTCAGGCGGTAGTGAATTCCACAAACGTACAGCATGGGAAGTGAAGGAGTAGGAATAGAAATCGGTGGAATGGGGAGGGGATTGAAGGAGATATTTACGATGTGACCTGCAGGGGGCATCAGAAGGACGAGAGAAGGAAAAGCGTTCCCGCAGGTAAGAGGGAGTTTTAGGGTCAAAAAGGATGTTAAATAGCAGACATCATATCCGAGTGTTCCTGCGAAGTCGAATAGGGAGCCACTTGAGTACCTTGCGAAAGTCAGAGACATGATCATACTTTTTAAGGTTGAAAACAAAACGAATACAAATATTTTGCAAACGCTCAAGTTTATTTAAAAGCTCCTCGGTGGCATCCAAATAACAGGCATCAGCGTAATCTATGATGGGCTGAATAAGTGTTTGGGCAAGGGAAATTTTGGTCTTCAAGGGCAAAAAGGTCTGAAGGCATTTCAACGAGTGAAACGTGTAGTGCACTTTGCGACTGACTTCAGCGACATGGGCAGCCCACGATAAATTTGAGTCCATAATCACCTCAAGGTTTTTAGCCGTCTTTACGTAGTCAATCTGAACTCCACTCAACCAGAGTGGAGACAGAGACGCAAGATCCAACTTGTTCCGCATATACCTGCCACCGATAACCAAAGCCTGGGATTTCTTGGGGTTAATTTGCAACCCAAACGGCCGCGACCACTCCCCAATCAGCTCCAGGTCATTGTTAACGGCGGACACTGCGGCTTCTGCATCTTCCACACGAAAGTGATGGTACAGCTGCAGGTCGTCAGCATAAAGATGGAAGTTAGAGGAAATGACTCTAGTGACAGAGTTAATAAAAATAGAAAAGAGGAGAGGAGAGAGAACGCCACCCTGAGGCACACCCGCAGTAAGATAACACCAATCCGATGAAGACTCATCAAGGCGTAACCGCTGCGAGCGGCCATTAAGATAGGAGTGAAACCAACTAATTGTGGAGGAGGAAAAATTTAAAGATTTAAGAATGCCAAGAAGGATATCGAAATCAACAGAATTGAAGGCACTGCTAAAATCCAGAAGAACAAGTAATGTAAGAGACTTGTGGTCCATGGCCCAGCGGATGTCATCAGTAACCTTCAAAAGGGCTGTGACAGTGCTGTGACCAGGCCGAAAACCGGATTGGAAAGGGCTGAGAAGAGCATTACTAGAAACAAAGAGAGAGAGTTGCTGATGGACAATATGCTCAAGAACTTTTGAAAGATAAGGAAGGATGGAAATTGGTCTGTAGTCAGTCAGTGAGACCGGGTTAGGGATTTTGGGTAAAGGGATTATATGGGCTTGTTTCCAGACATCAGGAACAGCGCAAGAAAACAAGGAAAAGTTAAAAATGTGGGTTAAGACGGGCAGTATTGCTGGGAGGATTGGGAAAATCATTCTTGAACATATATTGTCATTGCCAACTGCTGAAGAGGAGATAGCCTGAATGGATTTTTTGACATCGGTTTCACTCACAGATCTAAATTCAAAGGATGAACACTGCGGCAATGGCAAACAAGACAACTTATTCAGCGTATCTGATTTGACGTGTGGATCTATAGTTACAGGGGGAAGTGAGAAATGCTTGTTTAGAGCACACACGTCAGTATCATTGCTGGAAACAGCAGGGGACTTACCAATGCCGACAGTTTTCAAAAATTTCCAGACTTCGGAAGAGTTCCGGTTGTCAAGAGAATTATGGAAGTAGCGTCTCTTTGCATCTCTACACAAACGACTGCAACGATTACGCAGCTCTTTAAACAAGCTCCGGTTGTGCTCGGAAGGACAGCGCTTGAGCCTCCTTTTGGCTCGATCTCTACTGGCCATCGCATCCTTAATGGTGGGAGTGAGCCAGGGAGCCGGGGCATACCGAACTCTAACTCGACGAATCGGGGCGTGTCGATCGTAAAGACTAAGTAATTTACTGTTGAAAGTATTAACCATATCGTCAATAGAAGTACTATGGAAAACATCAGTCCAGTCTACGCCAACAGCGTCTCGAAGCAATGTCTCCAGATCCATGCCCTTGTAGTTCCGTAGGAAAATATATTGTGGCTTGCGTTTAGGAGGACGAATCTTATACGACATAAAAATTAAATCGTGGTAAGAAAAACAAGCGGTGAGCTGGCCGTGGACGGATACGTTATTGGTTTTAGAAACAATCATAAGATCCAAAAGAGAAGGAGAGCAATTAGGAAAATGATGAGTAGCTGAGAGAGGCAGAATACTGAGGTTAAAAGAAGATATGAGAGATTGAAGTTTCTGAGAACGAGAGTCATTTTTAAGGAGACACGTGTTAAAATCACCCATCAAGACCACGTGATCATAGGTAGGACAGAAAGTATTTAAAAGTGTTTCGAAAGAATCAAAATAATCAATACTGAGGTTAGGACTATACAATACTCCAAGAAGCATTTTAACATGATGTAGAGAAATTTCTACAAAAAGATGCTCTGCTGACCCCGTGTAGGAAGATGGTGATGCACTGATGATTTTATAAGGAATTCCAGCACGTAAATACATGGAAACACCACCACCACCCTTCCCCGTTCTGTCGTTGCGAATAAGAACGAAGCCAGGAAGAGAATAGTGAACCGATAAAAGAGAAGGTTTTAGAAAAGTCTCAGAGATCAGTAAAGCATCTAGATGTGCACAGTTAATGGATGCCAGAAGATCAGAGTAATGGCTAGGGACACTCTGAGCATTTATGTGGGCTATATTAAGGTTATTGGGATATTGAGAAAACAAGGAGGAAATCTGATCACCAAGATTCAGGGAAGAGGAAGAACCACTCGCCGCACTAAGAAAGCTGCTAGAAGAGGAAGAACAAGAGAAGAAGTCATCATCAAACTTACCATCCATCAAAGTTGCAAAATATTAAAGAATAAAAATATAAATAGATAATAAATTAATGATAATACATTTACACAAATTAATAATAAATTATAGATAAATAGATAATAATATAATGATTTATATGGGGAAGAAAGTGAAAAAAACTCCATGGACACTCTTTTATATCATGTTAAGGGTTACAAAGAGGAGGAGAGAGGAGGGCGCCACCGTGGCACGATAAGCATCAACTCCGATATATAATAAAAAGATAAAATAGAAAAAGTGACTTTTAAGTGAAACTATAAAACTGTGTATTGACATTTAGTGCTAAGTGAGCTGGTGAAGTGAAAAATCAGTGGAAAAATCAGTACTAAAATCGTAAAAACTCAAATCAAATGTTTTTTGAAACCCACCTACAAATTGATGATATTCAGGGCCTACTGAGATCATTTGTCTTCTTTTTGCGGTAACCTAAAGCAAGAATAGTGTGTGCGAAGTAGTGAAAAGTAAATCAGATGAAGAAATATAAATAAAACAAATGCAAAATATCATAACTTAAAAGATTGTTTTTTTGCAAATCGTCTTCAATAGTTCCCAGCGTTCCATATCACACACAACGCCATCTGATAGAACAGCAGCGAACCATTTGGAGACGATCAATACTACGACGTCGATCGGTAAATAATTCACATACGCACCGCTAGAGGACATTACTTTAACCATAACAAACTGTTTAAACTGTTCCGTGATAACAAACCAAAATGATGTAAGAAGTTTTAAGTACATTAAAATCAATAAAAAAGGAATTAGACGAACAAAGAATTGAAATTAGAGAAACCGGTAAAAACGTCACGGAACAAGTTACACAAAACATTACTAGCATTTTTGAGGAAAATTTTTTGGTTTTGGAAGAAACAATTGGAAAATTGAAAGAAAGAGTGGAAAATCAAGAAAAAAGAATTTATTATTTGGAAAAACAAGCAAGAATAAGAAATATAGTATTTTTTGGTATTGAAGAAAAAGAAACATCTTATAAAATTTTCGAAGAAAATATAATTAAATGGATTCAGCAATATTTCTCTATAAAACTAAGCTCCAACGACATCCAGGGGATAAAAAGATTGGGAATGAAAGGAGAGAGATCTCGTCCAACTGTAGTAAGCTTCACTACACTGGGAATAAAAATTGAAATATTTAAGCAAAAAGAAGCGCTGAAAGATACGCAATACTATATCAAAGAAGACTTCCCTAAATATGTGCTTGTAATATGTAATGTAATAAGGAAGGAGTTACAAGAGCAACTGAAATTAGAGAGGGAAAAGGGAAATATAGCTATACTAAAATACGACAAACTGATAGTGTCAAAGCACCAAAGTAAAAGAAAATTCCGGTCACACAAACTAAAACAGATAAGCATACTCAGGCTACTAAGAAAAACAAGACACAGCAACCTGGAAAGACAATTACTAGGTCAAACAGCATTACAGAAGGAGTCATAAAACCCAGCATGCTAAATTTCTTGACTAACAAAAGTACAACCAAAACTAATAACAAACAAGAAAGCAACAGCGAGAATATATAGCAACTAAGCCCAAGCCCCTCCTACCAAACAGACACCAAAATTGAACACAAAAATAAAAAAACAACATATTAGAAAAACTCTTCCAAGCCGGTTGGTCACCGTGGAAGATTATGACCAAAACCCTCCAATAAACACACCAATAGAGCAAGGAAACACCTTACATAAAAACAAACTAATGATTGCAACATACAACGTCCGAACCCTCTCATCGTATGACCGTTTGCTCAAACAAGAAAAAGATAATCGTCTGTCAGAGAGGACTCGAAAGAAGTATGCTAAAGATCAGAAAATCAGATAAAATACGTCATACTAAAATAAGAAAAATAACCAAAGCAACAAACGCTTTAAGCTACGCAAAAAAATTGAAATGGAAGTGGGCAGGACATGTTGCCCGGCTAACTGATCACAGATGGACTAAAAAAGTAACTCTCTGGAAAGGCCCACTAGGCAAAAGAACAAAAGGTAGACCTATTACACGATGGGAAGACGACATTAAAGCGATAGCTGGTCAAAATTGGAGTAAAGTAGCTGAAGACAGAGACAAATGGGCGTCACTGGAGGAGGCCTACACCCAACTTGGGGTTCCAGTAGATTAAATAAAAAACTGGCCAAGTGCGAGTCGGACTCGCCCATGGAGGGTTCCGTAGCAGCAAGTAATATAATATAAAAGTTCTTGTAGTTCGTTGTAACTTTGATCGATGTTTTAATAATAGTGTATTTTTTTCAGATTTATGACGTGTTAAAAAAAAACTGCTTACTAGATCTCGTTCAAACCAATTTTCGTTGGTAGTTTACATGGTGATGTACATCATATATTTTTTTTTATTTTTATCATTCTCTTATTTTAGAAGTTACAGGGGGGACACAAATTTTACCACTTTGGAAGTGTCTTTCGCGTAAACTATTCAATTTAGAAAAAAATGATATTAGAAACCTCAATACCATTTTTGAAGACCTATCCATAAATACCCCACTCGTATAGGTTTGATGAAAAAAAAATTTTTTGAGTTTCACTTCTAAGTATGGGGGACCCCCAAAATTTATTGCTTTTTTTCTATTTTTGTGTGAAAATCTTAAAGCTGTTCACAGAATACATCTCAAATTATAATAATAATAATATTGATGTACTCTTTCGGCGTACTCAAATGGACTCAAACAGAACTTGACGCCCTGGATAGGCGGGTCCGTACACTGCTGACTGCATACCGAATGCATCACCCACGATCGTCGGTGATGAGGCTGTATATCCCGCGGAAGTGTGGGGGTCGTGGCTTCTTAAATGCTAAGACCCTACACAACCGCGAGGTATGCAGTCTCAGGGAATATTTCCTAGCTGCCGATGTGGGTATGCATCGAGATGTAGTGGCAGTGGACAAGGGACTCACCCCGCTCTCCCTAGCCAACGAGAACTGGCGCAAACCGATAGTGCTTGACACTAACGATCGCAGGGAAGTATGGCAGAGCAAGGAGCTTCACGGACGCTTTTTCCGGGCCCTTCATGGACCCGATGTAGACCAATTGGCGTCCGTAGCCTGGCTGCGTTTCGGTGACCTCTTTGGGGAAACCGAAGGTTTTGTCTGTGCAACTATGGACGAAGTTATCATGACGAATAACTACCGGAGATTTATTGTGAAGGACGGCACGGTTGACATCTGTCGGGCATGTCACCGTCCGGGAGAATCAATCCGTCACATTATCTCTGTTTGTTCTCGTCTAGCTAACGGAGAGTACTTGCATAGGCACAACCTTATAGCCAGGATTATCCATCAGCAACTTGCTCTGAAATACTCTCTTGTGGAATCGGAAGTGCCATACTATAGGTATGAGCCCGACCCAGTTCTTGATAATGGTCATATCACTTTGTACTGGGATCGGCCCATCATCACTGACAGGACTATTGTGGCCAATAAGCCTGATATAGTGGTGGTGGACCGAAGCGAGAGGCGTGCAATGATTGTTGACATATCCGTTCCGCATGACGAGAATCTCGTGAAAGCCGAGAAAGATAAACAAATTAAGTATATCGACTTGGCCCGCGAGGTTGTCGACATGTGGGAAGTGGATTCAGCGGTCATTGTACCGATAGTTGTTTCAGCCAATGGCTTAATAGCCAAGAGACTCAACCAACATCTTAGGAGGCTCTCGTTAGGCGACTGGATCAAGGGCTTGATTCAGAAAGCAGTATTGCTGGACACGGCTCGCATAGTCAGGAGGTTCCTTTCTCTGGAGCCCTGACCGCCGGTAGCTTGGACCCTGTTCCCGATACCGGTGGGCTACTATTTTTTATATTTTTAAATGTTTTTTTTTTATTATTGAATATTTAAAAATATAATTTATATGTTAATATTTAAATAAACGAAATAATAATAAATTTATTTATTTTGATCCAATAACATACAGATAACACACAAGAACTAAACAATCTCGGGTTGTAGATAAGTACATATTAAATAATATAGAGTGTCAAAAGAGTCTCGTGTACAGAATTGTTGAATATATTTTAGTTAATACATATTTTAGTTGAGACCATTTGGACCCCAAACACATTAGGCAAGAGATGCCTGTATTTTGGAAGTCCATTGATTCCTCCTAAATCACAATGTCTGAATTATACTAATTTATAAGTTTATAACAGCAACATATATATATATAACGTAAAAGCTCCTATTAACGACCCCCTAAAATGTGTACTCTATTAACGATCTAATTTTTAAATCACTCATATTAGACATAATATAGGGTTCCAGAAAAGTCATACCTTAAAAATTAGTTACGTATTTTTGTTGGACAACAAAAAGAGTAAAGTTTGTGTGTTTAAATAGCCAGTGAAAGAAATAATTTGACTTTGAGTGGGACGCGCCCGAAGCCGACGCACTTTTCATAGTGTCACGTCTCCAGCCATGTAAGTACACCTAAATATTACTTAAAGAAAATAACACCCTAAAAATGGATTTGTCTTCTTGCAATTATATTACAACTGTAACGTATATATTCATTTTCTAAACTAACTCTTAATATAATACTTTTTATTGGTTCTTATGTTATAAAATCATGTTTTAATTTAAGGCGGTAATAGAATCTAAATTTCAAAACTTGATTCTAATAACGACCCATGGCGTTGTTAAATTTTGAGAACATTTAGTATTTTAAAATAATATCTATTATAAACTACCTCATTTGATATTAATTTTTGCTTATTATATTCTTAAAATTATTTTACTTCGTTAGATCTATTAACGACAAAGCTATTTCTTAAAGTTTTTGTGTAAAACTCGATTTAACGTTAGACAATATCTCTATTATTATAATGATATTATACTGTAAATAACCTGTATTATCTGAATTTAAGACTAACTAACATTAAAAGCAATAATATAGCAATGAGATCGAATTTAACAGTATACCATAAAGCGGATATTTTATCTGTTTATTATTAATTTTATTGGTCGCTAATAGAATATTGTAACCTTCATACTTGATTCTATTACCGGCTCACAGCTGCGACGATATATTTGGTAATATTACAGTGCACAAAAAAAAAAATGTAGGTATATTTTTGAACAAATTGGTTCATTTCTTGCATATGTGACGTTTTGAGAGATTTTGTCACATGCCATAGTATTAATGTAAAATAATATTTGCTATCCATTTTCATTCATGGCTTCATGGCATTGGCTATATTTTATATGATTTCAAATCAAATAAAAATGGCGGGACGGAATGGGGGCCATGTAACTTTTTAAAGTTTCTTTCGATGAATTAAATTCCATATCTCTTTAAAGATGGTGTTCTTTTATAGAATCATGGAGCCGCAGAAGCGCAAGTAGTACGCCTCTGCTCAACTAGAAGCTGCGCTTCTAGCTATAAATGAAGGGACCAACTTCTATGAAGCTTCAAAAACCTATGGCAAACCGAGGGCAACTCTGCGTGACAAGAGAAATTATTTTGTGATTGTATTACGGATAAAAATATTTTTGTTACTGATTCATAATATCTTATTAGTATGTAGGTAATTAAAAAGTAAGCATTTAATTGTTTGAAGACTGTTTTCTGGGACTGATTATATTTTTTATTAATTAAAATAAGTGCTCTAAGCGTTGCAATAAATAATTATTTTCATATTGTACCTAATAATATTGATCTCATAACTATTGCTATTATATAATAAATACCTTAAAAACGATTTTTAATTTTATTTAATAGTATAGAAGAAGTGACAACTTCGTAGCGGTCGGTAAAAGAAGCAGAAAAATCGGTAATAGAATCTTGCCGCATTCTATGGGTCGGTAATAGAATCAACTACTCTTTTGGATTAAATAATTATTTAGTAACTATTGTGTTATTGAATATTGAATTTAAGTACTGAATTGCAAAGAATACTTCACTGAGATTAATTATAAATTATAACACCTTTCCTAACATTACAGCTTATATCTATTTTTTTAAAGTGAATCCTAAGACGGCTAAAACTGGCGGTAATAGGAGCTTTTACGTTACTTAAATATTTTTTTTTCTTTACATGTTCGCTCCCAAATGAACTAATGCTATGTTTATAGTAGGTATTTTTTTTTAAAACAATTAAAACAACAATGAAGCTACTTTACAACAGTGAGAAGATCTTCAGTCTCTTCATATGTTAAGTTCTGTAACCACTTGCTAATCCTGGTTTTAAAATGAAATTTAGTCAAGGTATACATATTTAGTTTTGTATTTAGTTTATTATAGAGGCGTGAGCTTAGTGCTTTAAATTGGCGACTTGCAAATGTTGTTCGACATCTGACAGGATTGCAGACCGGAAAACCTCTGCATCTGTGAAGATTTTTGTTGTCAAGTGGGAGCATAGAATGGCAGCGTAGGATAGCGCGGAGAATGAAGAGTTGACGGACACTAAGTACTTTGGATTCAGAGTAGAGCTGGGCAGTAGGATAATCTCTGCGTTTGAAGAGCATAACTTTCAGAATAGCCCTTTGCGCTCGTTCTGCTTGGAGTAATACGGTTTTAAAGGTACCACCCCAAGCAGTTATGCAGTAAGAAATGATTGAAACACAGAGGCTTTGGTAGACGAGAGATAGTGTTGCAGGGTCAGCTAAGTATCGAAGCTCTCTGAAAACATATATTAATTTCCTCATCCTAGCTGTTAATGCCTCGATATGAGGACGCCAAGTCAATCTTTCGTCAATAATCACACCGAGGTACTTTGTATTTGAAACAAGGGACAAAGTGAGACAGCTGCAGGCACCATACGTGTTCTGTTCCAAACATGTGTGGACGTTAATCAGGAGAGAATCTATTGGAGGCAAGTTTGTACTTCGAAGCGAAAAGCAGACAACCTTTGTTTTCTCCACATTCAGTGTTAAAAGGTTTGAGGAAAATGAGATGTTCTGTATTTAGCCTAGCTCTCTTCCAATCATCACTATGAACGATCAGTGCCATGTCATCTGCATAAGAAAAAATGTCACAATTTGGTATGTTCAAATGGTACAGATCGTTGATGTAGATCAGGAAGAGAGTAGGTCCCAAAATACTGCCCTGTGGTACTCCAAAGGTAATATGCATATCATCACTGTACAGTTCACCGATTTTCACGCACTGAGTACGATTTGTAAGATAGTCTCTGAGGATTTTAAGTGCAATTCCTCGGACTCCTATACTCTTCAACTTTTTTATAAGAATAGAGACAGAAACTGAGTCGAAAGCTTTGGACAAGTCTAGAAAGGCTCCATAGCACTTTCGGTTTAGGTCCAGATTGCTTGTAACGGTATGGGTGAGATCTATTACAGCGTCCTCTGTGGAGACTCCCTGTCTAAAACCGTATTGATTTTTAGAGATTATGTTAAACTTTTCAAGATAATCAGTAAGGCAGTTGTTAAGAATTCTTTCTAGGATCTTTGACAGAGTGCTCAAAACAGATATAGGTCTATAATTAGTTACATTCGTTTTGTCTCCACTCTTATAGATTGGGTGTACTATGGCTTTTTTAAATGCTCTGGGAAAAGAACCCGAGTCTATAGCACGGTTGCAGATGTGCGCGATAGGACCAGTTAGAGCAGTTATAGATTGCTTCAGAATCTTAGCCGGTATAGAATAGAATAGAATAGAATAGAATAGAATAAACTTTATTTTACACCAAAATAGTAACAATTTCACAGAAACTATATGCCGGTATGTTGTCATGTCCGGTGGAGCAGTCACTGCGAAGATTGAGTATAAGCCCATACACTGTCGCTTCATCATCCCCGCCCTTGGGCGGAGCGGGAGATAGTGTCAGACTCTTACTGACTAAAATACCCACCCCGTTCCTTCTAGCCTTCATACCGGGGCTCGAACGCCCTTTCGGATAACCCTGGCCCCAGTAGGCTTCGACCCGGCTGGGCCCCTGCTGTTGCTGACAACTCCTTGAGGCGCGCGGGAACAGTGCGCGCCGTCGACGACTTGGGCTTGGTCCGGACAGTTACCGGAAGGCCGGACAGTGAGCTACCCGTTGCTCACTGTCCGCAAGCCCGCGTCTACGTTGGCCGGAAATCGGGATCAGAATCCCGGCGACGGCGGCGGTGATAACGCCGTTGCCTGATGCGTTCGGCCTCCTCCTTTGCGAGCATTACTGCTTCGCATAAGTCGGCGACCGCCTGCCACTCCTCCTCGCTCCGGACCATGGCCTCAACCAAGGCCCGGCGCGAGAGGTCTCCGCCGCCGATCGCCCCCACGAGGGCACGGCGATGCTCCGCCCAAGCAGGGCACACCTCGACCGTGTGCTCCACCGTGTCCTCCGGGCGTTCCGCACAGTGGCGACACCCGGGCGTCACTTCAGCATGAATCCGGTGCAGAAAACTCCCGAACGAACCATGTCCGGTGAGGACCTGCGTCATGCGGAAGGTAAGGACGCCGTGAGGCCTTTCCAGCCACGCCTCAAAGAGGGGACTTACCGCCATGATTGTGGCGTGCCCAATGAGGTATGTCCTGGGGAGTCTGAATTGCTGACGCGAGATTTTCACCTACACTGACGAAAAATTTGTTAACATTATTTAAGGCCGATTTTGCATCCCCCCGCTATCTAAAAGGTGAGTGCTCAAGTTCTGCGGTGGATTGTTGGTGTTAATGATTGATTTAACGGCCTTCCAAGTGGCTTTGATATTATTTTTGGCCTTTAGGAGCTCATTTTTTTCATATTATGTTCTTTTTAGTTTACGGAGCAGATTGTTTAAGAAATATCAAAATAAGTAACAAAAAGAATACTGTTTTCAGGAGAAGACTTTGACTTTTTATGGGGCATATCCCGATTCTTGATGCACCTAGTATCTGTTTTTGTAGATGAATAATGGATATTCCTTTTTCAGAATTTTGGTCTTCCAGGTTAGTCAGTGTTGTTTTTATTTCTTCATAATCCTTGTTTATATAGGCCATGCTAACCTCCAGTTCTTATGCAGTTTTTTGTATTACCGAGCATTGTAGCTTGAGTTCGGACACATCTTTGGCCAATAATGACAAGACAGCATCCTGTTCAGTTTTCCAGTTCGTCAGGCGCTGATCGTGGTCTTTTTTCCAGCTGTTTAGCATTTCAATTAGCTCGATTTTAAGGTCATTGCAAATGCAAGGCAATGATGATGACTGTTCTGGGTTGTCTGAAGGGTTTCTAAGGTTTTGACGTTTGTCTGGCTTGCCTGGAGAATTTTCCTGATGTTGACGTTTAGTTCTATTGGTAATATTATCAGTCTCATTTACCTTAGGTTTTGGTTCCGTTTGCAATTTTACTTGTTTAGAAGTTTGTTTTGAGTTTACCGGGGGGCTTCGTTGGGTAGACATTGATGTCAAGAGAGGTCGTAAGGGAGTAAGCGAATGCCTGACGCTTACAGCTTAGCAGAACTTACAAAGCGAGGATGTGCCGCACGTTGCAATAAATAAAATTGTAGGCGTTAGCGACAGGAACGTAAAGGTGTGGGTGACGTCAGCTGGTCACTTAGCCGCACGCAAAGGTCACACTGATTTCGCTCATTGTCGATAAACTCACGTGGCGTGGTGGGCGGGCGCTCGATCCGGAAGCAGAGGGTCGCGCGTTCAAAACCAGCACAATCACGACGAATCACAAATTCACCAAGTTTGTCACTGCACACAATATTTATTTGTCTCTTTCTAGGACGGCCCAGTGGGAGGAAATTCCTCATTAAAACGCACTTAGAGCGACAAGGAATTGCTTTTCGGTGCCGTTAGCCAATCACAAGCAAATACGAATTTGCGAGGAGCAAAGTCAAGTTACGCACGTCCACTGCAATCCAGGTCGCACGGAGGAATTGGATACTATTTACTCCGATATATAATTATAAACAATATTATTAAAATTTTCGACAAGAGCTCAATGTTATGTTGACGGCAGCGCCATCTATCAATTTTACAATGAAGCGGTTCGTGCACTTCCTCTGCGCGCGGCGGGACGATGCCCTGGGCATCGTCCCGGAAGTGCACGAACTGCCCTGTCTCAAGTGGAAAAGAGTAGGATAGAAATACAGGAGACGTGGAAATGGTTGATTTTTAAATGAAAGGTTTTAGCGCGAACAACTATCACGTTACATTGGGATCGGTCTATCATCACTGACAGAACTCTTGTTGCCAATAAACCTGGCATAGTGGTGATAGATCGACTAGAGCTTCGCAAAATGATTGTTGATATAGCGGTTCCTCGTGAAAGCTAATAAAGATAAGCAGACCAAGTATCTTGACTTAGCTCGCGAGGTTGTCGACATGTGGGAAGTGGATAGAGCAATCACTGTGCCGATAGTCGTAACGGCCAATGGCTTAATAGCTAAGAGCCTCGACCAACATCTAAGGAGGCTCTCGTTAGGCAGCTGGATCAAGAACCTGATCCAGAAAGCAGTACTCCTGGACACGGCGCGCATAGTTGGGCTCCTGAGAGATTCCGGTGGGCTACAATTTTTTTATATTTTTAAATGTTTTTTCATGTGTTTTTGTTTTTTTAAGAAATATTTTAAAATAAATAATATGTACATTTATAATATTAAATGGAATAATATATAATTACCATCAGGACATGGGCCGGATACATTATACTGACTGGCCTGTTGCTCTAGTGGTTAGTAGCCCTGCTATGCCGGAGGTCGTGGGTTCGATTCCCACCCAGGACAAATGTTTGTGTGATGAAAAAATGCTTCTGGATAAAAAGTGGACCGATGACCTGGTGAGGGTCGCGGGAATCCGACGGATGCGAGACGCACAGGACCGGTCGTTATGGCAACACTTGGGAGAGGCCTACGTCCAACAGTGCACGTCTGTCGGCTGAAATGGTGATGGTGATGATGTTCACACCACTAACCTTACACTGTGTCTTAGTTGCGTTGTTCCAGGCACTCGTCTGGAGGCGTCTACTGCAGTGTAAACTGTACCACCCGTTGGAGAGGCCGTCGGGAGTTTGTACTTCACAGGTGCACTGCTCCGGGCAATAGGATGCGGAACACACGGACAGACACGCAGCTAGGATGAGGCGCATGGTGTTAGCTTGGGGAGACATATCTGAAAAGACCGAAAATATGGGTTATTGATAAACTCCTGGCTAGCTTGTTCATCTAGTGGTGAGCCCAGAATGCTATACCGGATATAGTGGCTCCTTAATAATTATTTAACAATTTATTATGTTAAATAAAGCTGTATTCAAATTCAAATTCAAATTCAAATTCAAAGCATTTATTTCAAATAGACCATTTACAGGCACTTTTGAATAGTCAAATGTCGGTCAGTCCAAGAAAAGTGAAGCTAAATTGCACGTTCCAAAGAGTAGGTCTCTATGGAGAAGAACGTGCAAGAAACTCCATGGACACTCTTTAAAATCATATATGTGTTACATATAATGCTTGGTTACATATTACTTGTTGCTTCTATCATGTGAGCACAATGTCGATAGTGAAATAAAAATGTAAAATAATTAAAAGATAGAAACTGAATTAAGCCACTGGCAGCTAAGAGATGACCAGTCCCATCTGACGGCACCCGTTCACGAGCATGACGCGTGCATCAGCCCCACTCAGCTCAACCATTTTGAAGGGAACTGAACGACCCAATAACACGTGCCACCAACAGCGAGACATTTGAGTGAGCATGACAAACTCTCAACTGCCATGCTCGTAATGTCAAAAAAAAAGTTGTAACCTAATAAAAATGCTCCATGGTGCTTCACATTCACAAACTTGGAAAAAGTGCTTCTACATTATACAATGCAATTGTGTCTTTCAAAATAAAAAATAATAATATTAGTTTCCAACTAATCAACTAATTAGTACGCCCTAGTGGTAGTGGAGCTGGACCAGCATTGAGCCAAGCATTTTTATCTTGAATATAATCCTCCAACTTATAATATGCTTGTCTGCATAGTGTGCGTTTAATACAAGATTTAAATTTCGTTTCATTGAGTTCTAATATGTGGAGAGGTATTTTATTATAACATTTCAAACAGTACCCCATGAAAGAAGAGGCCACTTTAGCCAGTCTGAAACCTGGTTGAACTAATTGATCCCTATTTCTTGTAACATAATTATGTCTATCGCCTCTTTTGCTAAAAAGATGAAGATTTTTTCTAACATACATTATGTTTTCATAGATATATTGACAAGGTACTGTCATTATGTTAATATCTATTCTTTAAACAGTTCCCTTAAAGAATCGCACCGGCGGAGATTGTAAATCGCTCTGATGGCTCTTTTCTGTAATATAAAGATTGACTCGATGTCAGCAGCCCGTCCCCATAGTAAGATACCGTACGACATGACACTATGAAAATAACTAAAATAGACTAGTCTAGCGGTATCAACATCCGTAAATTGGCGGATTTTTCTAACAGCATATGCAGCTGAGCTAAGCCGACCTGCAAGAGAAGTTAAGTGAGGACCCCATTGTAGCCTTGAATCAAGCGTAATCCCCAGGAAAATCGTTTTATCAACAAATTCTAGTTTTTCATTATTCAATACAATGTCACAATCACTACTTTTGACATTCGGTAAGGAAAATCTTATGCATTTAGTTTTTTCCCCATTTAGAACCAGATTATTAGCAGTGAACCAGTTTTGAACCTGCAATAGGGCGCTATTTTCGTTGTCAAGATTGTTAGTTTTTCTATTTATCTTAAAAATCAAAGAAGTGTCGTCAGCAAACAACACCATATTAAGTTTATTTTGCATATTGATACTATAACATACGAAAATTAAAAAAAATACTGGTCAATGCGAGTCGGACTCGCGCCCTGAGGGTTCCGTACATTACTATGTAGATTATTCAATTCCGTAATGGAGTCTCTTGTTTTTTTTTTTTTTCTTTATCCGTATATTTTATTGCAATCTGTCATTATAGACATTCAGCAATATGTTTGATAACATAACAGATTTGTACGCAGACTGTCCAGTGACCGCCCCGTTTATCTTATAGCCTCCTAAACGAGGTCTTGAGGAATGTTTCTCTTTAGCCTCCGAGCGGCTGTTTGGGGGGCCATCAGGTTTACTGCTAGCCTGTTTGGATGGTTTGAGATGCGTACTTTGTACGCTTTAGCTTTTTCTGAGATCTCTTCTATTACCGTTCTGATGCAGAGGTCGTGATGGAGTCTGTTATTTAAGACATACCAAGGTGCGTTTGTTATCATTCTCAACATTTTTGACTGGAACCTTTGTATTATTTCGACATTAGATTCTGCTGAGCCCCACAACTGTAGGCCATATATCCATTTAGGCTTTATTATGCATTTATATAACAATAATTTATTTTCGATTGAGAGTTGCGATTTGCTACACAGTAGCCAATACATTGTGCGTAACTGTTGTCCCATAGCCAGTCGTTTCTTAAATATGTGCTTCTTCCAAGTTAGGCGTCTATCTAGATATATTCCAAGATACTTGGCGTAGTCTTCTTGTGGGAGAGGTAGGTATGTCATTTAGAGTGTCAGGAGGACATGTTCCTTTCCTGTAGGTGAAAGTCACCTGGATAGACTTGGTTTCGTTGGCCTTGATTCGCCAATCTTTAAGCCATTGGGATATTTGATTGAGGCTAGTTTGGAGTTTTTGTGAAGCAACGTCGGGTGAAGTGTCTATAGAAAGAATTGCTGTATCATCGGCAAATGTTCCAGTGACTACGCCGTCGGTCGTTGGGAGGTCGGCTGTGAAAAGCAGGTACAACATGGGGCCCATTACACTACCCTGTGGCACTCCAGCTTGAACAGTATGCAAGGAAGTTATCTCTTCACCCTGTTTCACAAAAAAGTGTCTGTCGCTTAGATAAGACTTTATAAGGTTGTAAAAATTTATAGGGAGGTCCCGTTTTATTTTGTATAACAGTCCATCATGCCATACACGATCAAATGCCTGAGATATATCCAAAAAGGCTGCAGCACCGTACTGTTTTGTCTCAAAAGCTTTGTTGATATGTTCTACTAATCGGTGCACTTGTTCTATGGTACCATGCCCCCGGCGAAAGCCAAACTGGTGGTCAGGTAAGAGTTTTTTCAAAGAGATAATCGGAAGCAATCTCCGCAGGATAAGTATCTCCATGATTTTCGATGGTATGGGCAGTAGGCTAATAGGTCTATAATATGATTGCGCCTCTACAGGGTTTTTACCAGGCTTAGCAACCATTATAACTTGTGCTACTTTCCATTGAAGCGGAACCATACCTCTTCGCAGGATAGCGTTGATCAGGGAAGTCAGAAATCGGTAGCCTTCTTTGGGTTATTCTCTTAAAATTTTGCCTGTTATGAGATCGTATCCAGGAGCTTTACTTGGGTCTAGCGCCTTAATCGCTGTTTTTACCTCTTCCTTTGTGACATTAAGAATGGGAAGATCCAGTTGATGGATTTGGTCTAATAATTGGGTTACTTCATGAGTTTTAGAAGAGCCCGTATCTGGATTTGGTATAAAAACTTGTTTAAGATGCTCAGCGAATGTGTCAGCTTTGTCCGCATCACTGGAAGCCCATTCTGAGTTACTCTTTCGAATTAAAAACAGGACGTTTAAGTTTTTTAGTGACTTTCCATAAGGAATAATTGGTACCTGCTGTTGCGTCCAGGTTTTTTAAAGATGTTTGGATATTTTGGTTGTCATTATCTTATAGTAATGTTTTTAGTTTTGTTTGTAAATAGTTCAGATGTTTTTTGTCAGTAGGATAACCTGTCTTTTGTCAGTTTTTTCGAGCCCTTCTTTTTTCAGCTAGTAGTTCTCGCACAGATAAGGGACATTCTTGCTTGCGATGCGAATTAGTGGCAACTGGAGTAGCCAACCAAGCAGATTGTTGCACACAGCTGTTGAAATGTTCAACTGCTTCTGTTATGTCGTTGTCTGTCTTTAAAGGAATTTTTATGTCCAAGCTTTCCACCAGCAGCTGTCTAAAGTGGTTCCAGTCAGTTTTATTGTTATGTAACCTGCATGGCTTCGGTGTCATTGTGACTTTCTTTTTTAATGTTATTTCTACAGGGGAATGGTCAGAAGATAATTCGGTACTCGTTTTGCTTGTTAGAAATTTACTAGCAATTCCTTTTGTTATACAAAAATCGAGCAGGTCTGGTATTTTATTCCTGTCTGTCGGCCAGTAGGTTGGTTCTCCAGGTGAAACAACATTAAGATTTAGCTTCTCTATGGCCATTAGTAGCTGTCTACCTTTCGTACTTATAGTACGTGAGCCCCAATAGTGATGCTTAGCGTTGTAATCTCCTCCAGCTATGAATCTGTGTCCTAGTGTAGAAAGGAACTTTTCATAGTCTTTGAGTTTAAGTTTATGTTTTGGTGGGCTGTAAACAGCGGATACTGTGAATGGTCCTGACCAGTCTTCAATGACGACATTTGTTGCTTGTATTTCCTCTGTGCTATAATGTACTGCTTCGTAATGTTTTATGTTAGTTTTTATTAGTACCGCACTTCCAGCATGTGCATTGCATGTGAGTATAAGCATTGTAAAAAATTGATAAAATACAAATAAAGCATTTTTATTATTATTATCACCTTTATTTTTCATTTAAACATATTAGTTTACATTTTTAAACATTTCTTAAAAAAATAATTAAAAAAAAAAAAATTTATAAATATAAAAAATAGTTGTCCGCCGGTGTCGGGAGCAGGGTCCAAGCTACCGGTGGTTAGGGCTGCAGAGACAGGAACCTCCTCACAATGCGAGCCGTATCGAGGAGTACTGCCTTCTGTATCAGGCCCTTGATCCACCCGTGCAACGATAGCTTCGACAGATGGTCGTCGAAGCTTTTGGCTATAAGGCCATTAGCGGTCACAACAATCGGCACAATGACAGCCGAGTCCACATTCCACATGTCGACAACCTCGTGTGCTAAGTCAAGATATTTTATTTGTTTTTCTTTCTCAGCTTTCACGAGATTCTCGTCATGCGGGATGGTGACATCGACTATCATTGCACGGCGCGCTAATCGGTCTATCACCACTATGTCCGGCTTATTGGCTACAATAGTCCGGTCAGTAATGATAGACCGATCCCAGTACAACGTGACATGGTCATTTTCAAGAACTGGGTCGGGCACATACCTGTAGTACGGTACCTCAGAGTCCACCAGGTTGTATTTCAAAGCAAGTTGCTGGTGAAGAATCCTGGCTACTTGGTTATGCCTGTGCAAATACTCGCCGTTAGCCAGACGAGAACAACCAGAGATAATATGTCTGATGGACTCACCCGGACGATGACATGCCCGACACACGTCAACCGTCCCATCCTTCATAATATGTCTCCGGTAGTTGTTCGTCAAGATAACCTCGTCCATAATCGCACAGATAAAACCTTCAGTTTCTCCGAAGAGGTTGCTGAATCGTAACCAGGCCACGGACGCCGAAAAATCTACATCAGGCCCATGAAGAGCCCGAAAAAAGCGCCCGTGAAGCTCCTTGCCTTTCCATACTTCCTTGCGGTCATCAGTGGTAAGTACCACAGGTTTGCGCCAGTTCTCTTTAGCCATGGACAGCGGGGTGAGTCCCTTGTCCATTGCGACCACATCGCGGTGCATACCCACGTCGGTTTTGAGAAAGTATTCTCTGAGGCTGCACACCTCGCGGTTGTGTAGAGTCTTTGCATTCAAAAAGCCTCGACCTCCACACTTCCGCGGGATGTACAGTCTCATCACCGAAGATCGTGGGTGGTGCATCCGATTTGCGGTCAGCAATGTACGGACCCGCCTATCCAGAGCGTCTAACTCAGTCTGAGTCCATTTGAGTATGCCGAAAGAGTACATTAAAACCGGCATGACCCAACCGTTGAAGGCGCGCACCTTATTTCCGCCTGACAGAAGGCTGTTTAAAACTTTCTTCAGGCGGCCAAAGAAGCGCTCCTTCAACGTTTGCTTCATGTCAGCGACGTTAATGCCTAACGCTTCCGACATACCCAAATACTTATAAGTTTCGGTCGAGGAGAGGGATCTAAGGTGTATGGAATCCGAGAGTTGAATTCCCTCGGATTCCACTATCTCCCCTCGCCTTACATGCATGACTGCACATTTGTCCACACCAAATTCCATCCTGATGGCACTACTGAAAATTTCAGTTACCTTCAGTAGTTCCATCAGTTGCGAATTGTTGTGGGCAAAAAGTTTCAGATCATCCATGTAAAGCAGGTGAGATAGGACCTGACCACCTCTTCTCAACCGATAGCCCAAACCTGAATCCTCCAGCAACGTGCTTAAAGGATTCAGGGCTAAGCAAAACCAAAGTGGACTCAAACTGTCGCCCTGAAATATTCCCCGTTTGATCCATATTGGTTCATCATTCCCCTGGATCGGTCGACATCCTGGATAGCGAAGGACTGTTTTCCATTGCCTCATACATGACTCAAGGAAGGTGCGTAGAGTTGCATCTATTTTATACAACTCCAACACCTTCATGAGCCATGTATGTGGAACAGAGTCGTAGGCCTTCTTATAATCTATCCAACATGTCGACAGATCCTTGCGGGATCGACGAACCTGTTGGCTTATGGCCATGTCTATGAGGAGTAGCTCCTTAGTGCCGCGGGATCCGTTCCTACATCCATTCTGAGAGGCAAACATAATTGAGTTTTTCTCAATGTGTAGAGTAATTTTCACTCTCAGGATGGACGTAAGAAGTTTATAGACTGTCGACAAACATGTAATCGGTCTATAATTCTTGGGATCCGCGGTACTACCCGTCTTATGGAGCAGGTGGGTGGTACCAGTTGTTAAAATCTGAGGCAGTGACCCAGACTCTAAGGATGACTGGAATTGTGATGCCAAAATCGCGTGTGAGCTGCTATACCACTTAAGCCAGAAATTTTGCAGTCCGTCCGGTCCCGGAGACTTCCAATTTGGTAACGGACGTACTGCTCTGGCCACGTCTAATGGGGTGATGAAAACTTTGTCCATTTCTGGTATAGCCTCGCACACGCGCTCAACATCACGCATCCAGCCACCCTCAGTGTGACATACGGGCTCAATACAATACGGCTTATTATTATTATTATTATTATTATTATCAGGGTGCATCGTGTGGTATGTCTTGTAGTTCTGAATATTAAAGTGGCTCTTTTTTGTAAAATGTGTCTCTGTTACTAGAAAAATATCATAATATAATAATTTTTTGTGTCTCTAAATATGTTTTAACCTCAAGGGTATGTTGTGACAGCCCATTGGCATTCCAAAGAGCAATTTTTAAGCAATCGAAGTTGACAGCTTGGTTGTGAGGGCTATTATTAGATTTGTCAAGGTGGTCAGTTGTTGCATCATTTGCTTCATCAAGATCATTATTTCGTGCATGTCCTGTTGGTTAGCGTGATTTGTCTCTTTGGCTGTACTTTCGAGTTGTTTTTTGTTGGTAAGTGCGTCTTTGTATGGCTGATGTTGGCTATTTTGAGTCGGTTTTTCCGCTGGATTTTGTTTCTCGGCAGTAACGCTCTGTTTATTAGGTATGTAGGCTTTTCTGTGTTCTGGTGCCTTTGGAAACTTGAGGTTTTGGAGGTCTCTGTATATTTGATAACCCTTATAATATGCCGGGTGGTTGCCGTCACAGAGAACACATTTGACACTGTCTGATCTTGTTTTCCTTAAACAATCGGTAGAAAGGTGGTCACCAGCACATTTGATGCATTTCGGGCTACGGTGACAGTGCGTTTTTGTGTGTCCATATTGTTGGCATTTAGCACATTGAGGTATTTCACGTTTCGGGCGGGGAGGTTCGAATGTTATGATGCAGTTCATTAGATTTCTAACCTCATAAATTGACTTGTTATGATTTGTTTCTAGTTCAACTATGAACAGTGGCAATGGTTTTTTTGTTTTTCTTTGTTTAATGTTCCATATATTGGTACTGGTATGTCCTATTTCATTTAATGCCGCTTTGACTTCTTCAGGGTCTGTTGAGGGGTGCATGTTTTTAAGAACTACTTTAAAGTTCCGTTCATGTTTTGGTTTATATGTAAAGAACTCTGTATTTCTCAGTTCTAGTTGGTGTACAATGCTTCTATATGTCTCTGGATCTTTGGACTGTATTTTTACCTGGTCATTTTTGAGGACTTTAAGGTTATATTTGTCAGGCACGTGTTCATTCAGAATTTTAAAGAGTGGTTGGATATTTCCCACTTTATCGGCAAATATTGGTGGAAGTTTATCTATTTTTTCAATAGTAGCAGTTTGTTCTTCCTCGAGATTGTCACTTTCTAAGCTAGCAAATCGGTTCGTAGTTGATATCTGTTGGCTTCGGGACAGCCAGTACCTATCCAGTTTGGTTTGCTTTTGGTTTGGATTACTTTCTGGGTTAGGATTAGGTCTCTTTTTTCCAGTGACTTGAGTCCAGTTTTGATTATCGTTGCTTCTACAAGGTTCTGGAACGATGTCATCTTTGGTGGCGTTTAAGTTTGGATGATCACCAAGCGACATTGATCCAGGTCTAGTTTCAAACATTATTTTATGAAAAACTTGTTGTGTTAGAGTTTTTTTGCTGGTTGTATTGGTGTTTTGGTTGTTTGTTATAGAGTTAAATTGTTCATTCATTTTAATTCCCACGAGTAAGGACGATATAACAGTCACTACCTGGGGTGACGCCTATTCCCAGGAGAAGGCAAATACAACAGTGGTTGCCCGTTCCACTGAGGTTGGCGTTAAAGACTGGTTACCCACCAGTCATACATCCTGTCAGCACGTTACCCACCTTAGGATTGGGGTTATTTATTTCTTTGTAGCGAGGTTTTCTTCCTCGGAGACCGGAAAATTAAGCCAAGCCTCTTAGGTGTTCCGAAATTCAGAGGCCATTTCCTGCCTTTGTATTGTCGAGTTTATTGACCGCCGCTCGATACTCGGCGTTGTTGCTCGTTTAGCACCACCCAGGGAACACGTGTAGGGTGGGTCAGGAGAGATGGTAAATCCTACGGACGCGAGCAACTCCATTCCCCTAATGGAGTCTCGAAGATTTTTCCGAATCACAAAAAAAAGAAATTGTGATGTAACAACTGTACAGTTTTCCGATTTATTCATGTGCTATAAAACCTTGCTTTATGCCAAATTTCAGTATCCTAGGTCGACGGGAAGTACCCTATGAATTAAGATTTCCTCGAGAGTGTCGAAATGTACGGTTTTTTCCTACTGAAGTATCTTTTTTCTCGTTAACTTATAAGTCTGATTTTTTACAGCTTCAAGAGTCCGCAAACTCGATACCTCCACGCTGTCTCGAGATAAAGGGTCTTGACAGACAGACAGACAGACAGACAGAGACAGATGGGCGGACGGACAACAAAGTGATCCTTGATGGATTCGGAATCCTAAAAATGGCAAGAATATCACGTTTGTTTTATAGCCCCCTTAAATATTTATTTTATTCTAATTACTATTTCAACTAGCTATCACGGTTCATGGGATACATGCTGGTGACAGATAGACAGACAGCGGAGTCTTAATAATCGAGTCCCGACCCTTTTGGGTACGGAACGACTACGTTTATATTTATTATCGTAAGAAATCTAGTCAATTCAGTTTCCAATTATTTATGATGATTTTTTTTTTTTACGAAACCTGGACTTGTCATTGGTTTGATTTGGTAAAACCACAACTTAGTAAATAATTTCGCCGGTATATATCAAGGTGACATAATGTGTAGACCATAGATTTATAAGAACATCGTGTAGACACTTAAGAATGTCAACAACAATAGAGGAAAGAGGAACCAAATAATAGAGGTTAGAAAAGCGCTAAGTTATACAATATGCACTTTTCAGGTAAAAGGTGGTATTGTCTGTGCGATAAAAGAACCGTCGTGGCGTAAAGTGAAAACAACATTAAAGATTTTAAGTAGCAACCCAACCCAGCCATCCGTCAAATGCAAAACGTCATAAAATGTTGACACCGGTTTGTTGATTATGTTATTTTGTTATAATTTTCAATTTAAATCTTCAGAAATGTGATAAAAAATTTCACCGAGCTGCAAGGAAAATAATATTTAATATATTACAGTTTTGCCAAAGATAACAAATGGCAAATCACACCATAATTGATCAAAACAAAGTCACGAACTTGGGAAACATTGGTATGCTGTTTTTTTGGTACGTAACACTTTTATTTTAATCTTTTTAGACTTCCTAGGTAAACTCCTGTCCCAGTTATCTCCAAATATATATAAATTAAACGGAAATTTATTTAAACATGACGATATTTCTTTATTTTGTTTTGGTCAATATTTTCGATGGCTAGTATAAAGAGTATTGATACTTTAAATTTATAATGCGTTTCGACTAACTAAGAATATTTTTTTTCAGGCTTGAGTAAGGAAGGAAGTAACTAAAATAAAAAGGGCAAGTGCGAGTCGGACTCACACACTGAGGATTCTGTACAAATTTACCTATGAAATCAATTCCCGAATTGTGTTACGAAGATTTTTCCGAATTGCAAATTAAATTTTTAAGATTTTTCCCTGTACTTGTTCTATTAGACCTTGATTTATGCCTTTCAGGATTCTAGGTCAACGGGATTCGAGTTTCTTTGATTCTCTTGAGTATCGAAATATACGTATTTTTTCCGACATAAACAACTGTATTTTTTTCGTTAACTCAGAAGTCTGATTTTTTCACAACTTCAAAAGACCACAGACTTGAGTGTATGGTTTTAATTTTAAATCGATACCTCCAAGCGTTCTCGAGTTAAAGGGTTAACAGATAAACAGACGGACAACCAAATGATCCCAAGGATCTTATATACGTGATGATCCCTTATAGGCTAAATAGATTTTTTACGAAGCAACATTACAAATTCTGAAGTGTATTTTATTTTCATAGTCATTAAGTTCATATTTTTCATTGATTAGCAAAAGGGAAAAATGTACTGAGGAAGACAACGAGAAAGTGGTAGTGTGTCCCGTTTTTACCTTAATATTTAACTAGGGAGTACATAAACATGCTGTTAGCTACAATATTCTAGTCAGTGATAATAGACCGATCCCAGTCAAAGTTATAGAACCATTTTCGTTGGAACTGGGTAAGTGGTCGTTGGTGGAACCTACCTAGATAGGCAGTACCGCAGTTTATTCACGCTATGTTCCTTTACCGATTCCTGTTTGCATTTAAATGTCCATCATCATTACAATCGAAAGACGTCCACTGTTCTACATAGTCCTCCCCCAGGTGTCGCTACAATTAACGGTTTGTTACTCATAAGGCAAAAACTTATAAACGGATGAGTTTAATGATAAACGTTGCAATAATATAGCTTATAACCTATTTTTTTTATAAGTTTCATCACGTGAGCAAGTTTAATAAATAGGCTACTAATTTTATAAATGCGAAAGTTTGTGAAGATGGATGAAGGTACTCGTATATATGGATGTGTCGTGCAAAAACTACTAGACAGATGAACTTAATCATAAACATTGTAATAATATAGCACATAAGCAATAACTTTGCAGTTTCGTTAGGTCAGCAAATTCAGCCAATAGGATAATTTTTATTATAGGGTGAAGCCGCTGGAAGAAGCTAGTCTGAGTTTCAAAATATCAAGATTTAACAGTCGCACTATAATGACGTCACAATGTTGCTTACACAACAAAAACGATATTTATCTACAGCAGCGCCCTCAAATCCCACGATGGTTTACTTTCCGCACAGACTCTAGATATGAAAACGTTGTGCATATTGTGACGATTACTTCTTTCAACTTTTTGAATCATCATACCTATCCCAAAAACGGTAGCTCTTAGAAAAAAAAAATAACTATTTAGACAATTTTGTAGGTAATTACTTGATCTACAATTTTTGTCTCGAACTAATTTATGATAAAACCTATTGTTTTGCTGAAAATCACGAAACACTCGTTTTTGTGACCAATGACCCTTTTTTTATGGTGAGGAGAATCATCCAATGACAACCCCCGCTCTTGGGCGGAGCGGGAGATAGTGTCAGACTTTTACTGAATAAAAAACCCACCCCGTTCCTACAAGCCTTCATACTGGGGCTCGAGTTCTCTTTCGGATAACCCTGGCCCTAATAGGCTTCGACCCGGCTGGGTCCCTGCTGTTGCTGACCACTCCTTGAAGCGCGCCCAAGCATGACCTTTGACCCCAAATATTTTTTTTCCAGGTGTCTGATTTAAGATAGTGTTTTGAACAATCCTACCAATTTTCAGCTGGGTGCGAATTAAGTAGTGTAACCTCGGATGTCTAAATTCACCCGATCCAAAATGCCGATTCATGTAACACTGAGACATTTATGGACATTTTTACCGAACGCTAGTTCAAGATCCTGACATGTTATGGTATTTAAAGGCTATCTACAAAGTTACAAAGAGTTCTACTTTTCTTTAATTTTATTTCTACACAGAGACTTCTGGAAACCATTTTAGAGACAACATTAAAATCTCAAAACATTTAATTTGAGTTTAATGCGAGGTTATCTTATCTACTACAAAAAGCCTTAAAACTGTTATAAAAATATTTTACTCATCACTACATACTATAAAACTAAGTCGCTGTCCGCTGTCTGTCTCTATGTATACTTAGATCTGTAAAACTCCGCAACAGATTTTGATACGTTCTTCTTTTAATAGATAGAGTGATTCAAGAGCAAGGTTTATAAGTATAATACATGCATAATATAATAGAGAAACAATGATAATTTTAGAAGTTTCGAATGTGATGTCGTAAATAAGCACATTTTTTTGCGCTTACATTGCAAACGCTAGCTGAACTCAACGAGATAGATCAAAATAATTTACTGTAGTATTTTACACCTTAAAAAGGTCTACAAAAAAGTCCGCGATGAAATAATAAATATGTCTATCTCTCCGGGATAACTCACATTATTTATTTTTTATCCTTTACTTTTACGAGAAATAATGGCTTATTGACGAAGTGGTTTTAAACAATACAGCATTAATCCTTATCGAATTAAGTAGGTACCTTAAATACATTGTACATTTAATATAGATCAATATGGCCCTTTACAGTATGTAATTTTAAAAGAATATTTTTGAAGATATTACAGATTTAAAATGCAGAGACTTAGCATGCTAACATAGCATTCTAACATAGCATTCTAACATAGCATTCTAAAAAAGCATTCTAACATAGCATTCTAACATAGCATTCTAACGCCTACAATTTCCAGTAAAGACATGTTTTACAATGACCATTAATAAAATATCGCAGGGTCACACTTTCAACGTTGCAGACTTATATTTGAGCATCGAGTGTTTTTCACATGGCCACTATAGGTCGCTTTTTCAAGAGTATCATCTAAAGAAAATATGTTTGTGTTATCTAATAACAAAAAAAGCCATGCTATGCCGGTGCAATGCAGGCTAGTATCAGCATAGCACCCGTGCGAAGTCGGGGCAGGCTGCTAGTATTGATATTTGTAAATAACTCCCGAACAGATAAAACTAAGTTATCCTTTAGACATAAAAAATGCATTCAATTCGGTTAATAGGGATACCTTGTTGGCAGAATCTAAAAAAGAAGTACCCCAAATTTTTAGTTTTCTTTGGCAATGCTATAGTCAGTCAGTCACGCCGCGCGCGCGCAAGCGATCGGTTGTTTATTGTGCGTGACGGTGTGCATCGGGGATTTAAAAAATGTCCTCTGTGGTTAAATGTGCTAACTGCAATGTGGTGATTAACGAAGTTTTAGCCTTCGTCCATAACAAAATATCTGTGATGGACGATGACAGTATAAGCAGAATCTGTACGAGCGCTTTCTCTGAAAGTGATATTGTAACGGCGAAGAAGTTGCTGTTCGAATCCCTACCGACAACGAAACGTAAGATAACGCGGAGGAAGGCGGGGAAAAATGTTCGTGATATTGACGACATCATCTGTCTGATCCGCGATACCGACTCAGAGGAGATCCCAGTCTTCGTGGCCCGCGACCTCGAGAAGCTACCCCCTGTTCTGTTCGACCATGTCGATGTGACGAGGCTACTGAAAGACATTGTTAAGTTACGGCAAGATCTGGACATGATGAAAGAGGATTATGCTACTGTTAAGCAGGTAGACCAGTTGAAAAGTGAAGTGCAGCATCTTTCATCAGGGTGGTGCAACGTAAACCTCAGAAGAGGTGCATATCCCGCAAGACTCACAAGCTATGAGTGCGATAGTGGTCCCATGGGATTGCCGCTACAGTGCAATGAGCAAACATCCTTAGAATCTACGCTAAAATCCAGCATTCAAAATATCTTGGAGCATCGGATATTAGAGGGTAGTAGTGAATCAGCGCCGCAAAATAAGCAATGCGATCCGACCGTTGAACTTCGAGACGCGGCTGCGATGACTCACGTCGGTGGTCAGCTGATCGAGTCTCTCTCGGCTCTTCCCGTGCAGTCTGCGGCCGCTCCCCCTTCGGTGCGCCGTGCAGCCGACGGGGCTTTGCCACCGACGTCCCACGTGACGACCGGCGACCGTGGTCCCCTGCCCCATGACCAGCTGCCACTGCTATCTGCTCCGACCACTTGTACTGCACCGCTACCATCATCACCCGACTCGGCCGTCGTACACACGGTCAACAAAACTGGATCCAGCCCTACGCAGAAATCGTTGGCGGAGATTGTCCGAGAAGAGAAATGGAAGACACAGGCCCCAAGTGACCAATGGATTCGTGTCCAAACCAAAAGAATACGAAATCGTTTTATTGGGAAGCGAGGAAAAGCGATTCCTGAGCCTGGAAGTAATTTCATGGCAGCGGAAACTAAAGTTCCCATGTACATTTATAATGTAGCGAAGAGTGTGTCTGTGTGTGACATTAGTACCTATATAACGAAGAAGACTAATATTGATGTTAAAATTGAAAAAATGAACATGAAGTTAGCAAAGGATTACGAGTCATATAAAATATTCGTACCTAAACATTCGTTATTAACTTTCTTAAGTGATGATTTTTGGCCAAAGGGGGTAGCCTACCGTAGATTTATAAACTATCCTTATCACGTCTAATGATTAGACGTGATAAGGATAATGTCCGTGTGACTAGCGAGAATATTTGACAGTTCTAAATTATGAATAATATCAACTTGATAAGTTTTAATTGTAAAAACGTGGTGAGATCGGTGGAATGTGTGCGAAATCTTTGTCGCTCGGCTGATATTGTGGCTCTGCAGGAGACGTGGCTACTGCCACACGACCTCGGATATCTGGCCGCGATAGACGACGACTTCGCCTGCACGGGTACCTCGGCAGTGGATACCGCAGCGGGGGTCTTACGTGGTAGGCCCCACGGCGGCGTTGGCCTACTGTGGAGAAAAGTCGCGTTTCCGATGGTGACCGTAGTAAAGTGCAATAGTGTGCGTCTCGCCGCGATAAAAATCGAGCTCAGTGATCGTTCCATTTTGATATTTTCTGTGTACATGCCTACCGAGTCCAATGAAAACTTAGTGGAATTCACAGAGTGTCTTAGTGAAATGACAGCCATAATTGACAGTCTTGATGTGGAGTCGGTGTTTATGTTAGGGGACTACAATGCACACCCTGGTGAGTCATTTGCTACTGAACTCTTAACTTTTTGTGCCGATCAATCGTGGTCGTGTGTAGACTTAGAACTGATGCCGCCGGACAGTCATACGTTTGTCAGTGATGCGCACGGCTGTCGGCGCTGGCTCGACCACTGTCTTGTGACTAGTGCTGCGCGGCACTGTGTGTCCGCGGCCTCTGTGTTATATAATACCTATTGGTCTGATCACTACTCTTTGTCTATAATGTGTAATTTTAATTGAGTTAAGCCTAAAATTTCTATACCTACTGTTTGCATAAATAGAATAGTCTGGGGTGAAAGTGATGCGACTCAGATAGCTAAATTTAAAAATGTATGTCATTCTAGACTTCGTGACATTGATTTTCCTTCAGAATTAAGATCCTGCTCAGATTCTATGTGTTGCAATAAAAGTCATAAAATCCTGTTAGATAACATGTATGACGAGATTATTTGTGTACTATCGGAGGCTGCAATATGTAGTTATAATGTCACCGAAAAGCGTAGAGGTAATTATATTGCCGGGTGGAACAAGCACGTCCGCGACGCTCACGAGAGGGCTCGGCTATGTTTTCAGACTTGGTTGTATGGGGGTAAGCCCGTGGCTGGCCGTCTTTATAGTGATATGTGTGAAACCAGGCGCGTTTTTAAATCAAAGTTAAAGTGGTGTCAGAATAATCAACAACAGATAAAAATGGATATTTTAGCTGAACATCACTCAAACAAGAAATTCAGTCAGTTCTGGAAAAACACTAATAAAATGAATCATAAGCCGAGCCTTCCCGTCAGCCTGGCGGGATTGCACGAGCCTAGTGAGATCGCCACTATGTTTTCTCACCATTTCAGGGTGGAATCTCCTCTGGGGCGAGCGCGGCAGAGGCCCGATGCTGAGGAGGGTAGTGAGCGTAGTGTTTGTTTTACAACGAAGGAAGTGAGTGCGGTGATCAGAGGTATGGTGAGGGGTAAATCCCCGGGTCACGACAGCCTTAGCATCGAGCATCTGCAGCACGCAGGTGTACATCTGCCTAGAGTTCTTTCTATGTTTTTTACCCTGTGTCTGGGCCACTCCCATCTGCCCGATAAACTAATGCGTACTATAATAATAATAATAATAATCTGTGGCCCGGCTGTCAAAGTGAATGACAGAAAAATTTTTCTCACCGAATTTTTTCCAATAATTTAATTCAATAATATAACAAATAAAATGCCAAACCACCGAAAAACAGTCCGAAAAAAAATAAAAAACCACAACACATCACCGTATACCAACAAAAGTAAATATACCATCGAACAAAGTTTCATACAAGACGACGTGGCGATGAAACTATAATGAAATGTTGACGAGAAGCCGGGCACGACAACTACAAACACACCCAACATCTTCGGATTCGTCGTTCAGCTCCGCCTCGCAGCCGCCGGGACCAGCGCCAGCCGTGAGTCCAGTGATTCCGGTAGCTGCAGTTGCGTCGAGCTCGAGCGACGAATACTTCTCGCCGCCGACGACACCACCACCTACGCGTCGGCGGGGAAGAGGCCGACCTCCGGCCTGCTTGGGACCTCGAGGCCCTCCGGCCTCTGGCGGGGTCCCCGCTGCCGGCGGAAGTGTGCAGCGCATGCGATGGACACAATCCATTAATGAAAATGTCATGCGCTCATACTTTGGGGCTACAGAGGGGGGAACTAACCTGACTGCGTACCGTGGTCGGATGCTCTCTCTGTTTCAGGTGCTTGAACCAGCTGTCAACGTTTCGGCTCAAAGATTATCGGATCAGGTGCGGGTCATCCAGCGTAACCGTATGTTGGATGACGCCGTACTTGATAGACTGCGCCTAGAATCACGGAATGGCCGTGTCTCATCTGTTCCACCCCCGGCCGCGGTGCAACTGCAACCCAGTGTTTCACCGCGACCCGACCACGATGGTGAGGATGATGATGACGGGGCTATATCCGTGAGTACCCAGTGCAATGCACGTTTGAGGAGCGCTTTGGAGGATGCATTCCGGGAGTATCGTTCTATACCACCAGAGCTTAGACCTCGTCTACCTCGTTTGCCTATGCATAGAAAAAATAGGGCGTTGGTGTGTGCTCTAGATTCGCAGCTATCAAATTGTTTTGATAGCAGCGAAGACCTTACCGATACCCACTCAATCTTGTACTGTGCGGCTGCAGCGGCGTGTCGTGTAGCTCACGTCAAAATTCCAAATAGTGACAGAGCTACACGACCAGCTAAACCAGCCTGGCAGTGCAGAATCGAGCGTCGTATCGGTGAGGCTAGAGCGCTCATCGGCAAACTTATCTGCTTCAGGGAGGGCAACACTCGCCCTAGAGTGATGCGCTTTGTGAAGCGGGCGTTCTCGGGGACAGATGTTAGTCCTCGAGATTATCTACCCCGTATCACAGAGCGTATCGACTTCCTGAGGCAGAAAGTCTATGCATGGGCAAACCGTATACGACGGTACAAGCGGCGAGTGGAGCGGTACACCCAGAATCGCGCGTTCCAAAGCAACGAAAGGTGGGTTTACAGGGCTTGGGAGCGACCGGACCAAAGTGTGATTGATACGCACCTACCGGATGATGATGCCATGTATTCATTTTGGCGCAGCATTTGGTCGGTGCCTGTCAGTCACACTGAGGGTGATTGGACTCGGGAGGTCGAGCGAGAGTGCGAACTTATACCAGAAATGGGGGCAATTACCATCAGCCCCCAAGATGTAGCTCGGGCAGTCCGTCCGTTACCAAATTGGAAATCTCCAGGGCCGGACGGGCTGCACAACTTTTGGCTTAAATGGTTTAAAAGTTCGCACGCTCGCTTGGCGTCCCAATTCCAATCTGCCTTAGAGTCAGGGTCGCTACCACAGTTCCTGACGACAGGAATAACCCACCTGCTCCATAAATCGGGTAGTACTGCGGAACCCAAAAATTATAGACCGATTACGTGTTTGCCGACGGTCTATAAAGTTCTTACATCCATCCTGAGAGCTAAAATTAATAGTCATATTGAGACAAATTCCATCATGTCTGCTTCTCAGAATGGATGTAGGAATGGGTCCCGTGGTACTAAGGAGCTGCTCCTCATTGATGTTGCCATTAGCCAACAGGTTCGTCGTTCTCGAAGAGATCTGTCGACATGTTGGATAGATTACAAGAAGGCCTATGATTCAGTGCCGCATACATGGCTCATGAGGGTGCTGGAGCTATATAAAATTGATGTAATTCTGCGCACCTTTCTGATGTCATGTATGGGGCAGTGGAGGACGGTCCTTCACTATCCAGGGTGTCGACGGGTTTCGGAGAACAGCGAACCGTTAAGGATCGAGCGTGGCATATTCCAGGGTGACAGTCTGAGTCCACTGTGGTTTTGCCTAGCTTTGAACCCTCTCAGCACACTGCTGGAGGGTTCGGGTTTAGGCTACCGGTTGAGAAGAGAGGGTCAGGTCATATCTCACCTTCTTTATATGGATGATCTGAAACTTTTTGCTTCCAACAACTTGCAACTGATGGAGCTACTGAAGGTAACTGAAACCTTCAGTAGTGCCATCAGAATGGAATTTGGTTTGGACAAATGTGCAGTCATGCATGTAAAGCGAGGAGAGATTATGGAATCTGTGGGAACCCAACTCTCAGGTTCCATACACCTCAGATCCCTCACCTCAACCGAAACTTACAAGTATTTGGGTATGTCGGAAGCGTTGGGCATCAATGCTGCTGACGTGAAACAATCGTTGAAGGAGCGCTTCTTTGGCCGCCTGAATAAAGTACTGAAAAGTCTTTTATCGGGCGGGAACAAGGTGCGCGCCTTCAACGGTTGGGTCATGCCGGTTTTGATGTACTCTTTCGGTATACTCAAATGGACTCAGACGGAACTCGACGCCCTGGATAGGAAAGTCCGCACTCTGCTTACCACAAATCGGATGCATCACCCACGATCATCGGTGATGAGGCTGTATATCCCGCGGAAGTGTGGGGGTCGTGGCTTTTTAAATGCCAAGATCCTGCACAACCGTGAGGTATGCAGTCTCAGGGAATACTTCCTGGAAACCGACGTGGGGATGCACCGAGATGTAGTGGCGGTGGACAAAGGCCTCACCCCGCTCTCCTTGGCCAACGAGAACTGGCGCAAACCTATAGTAATGGATACTAATGAACGCAAGGAAGTATGGAAGGGCAAGGAGCTTCACGGGCGCTTTTACCGGGCCTTACATGGGCCCGAAGTAGATCTTTTAGCGTCCGTATCCTGGCTACGCTTTGGTGATCTCTTTGGAGAAACCGAAGGTTTTGTCTTTGCAATTATGGACGAAGTTATGATGACGAACAACTACCGGAAATATATTGTGAAGGACGGTACGGTTGACATCTGTCGGGCATGCCACCGGCCTGGAGAATCAATCCGACACATTATTTCTGGGTGTTCTCATTTAGCTAACGGAGACTATTTGCACAGACATAACCTTGTAGCCAGGATAATCCATCAGCAACTTGCTCTTAAATACAATCTTGTTGAATCAGAAGTACCGTACTATAGGTATGTGCCCGACCCAGTTCTCGAGAATGGCAGCGTCACATTGTATTGGGACCGATCTATCATCACTGACAGGACTATTGTTGCCAATAAGCCTGACATAGTGGTGATAGATCGACTAGAGCGTCGCACAATGATTGTTGATATAGCGGTCCCTCATGACGAGAACCTCGTGAAAGCTGAGAAAGATAAACAAACTAAATATCTTGACTTAGCTCGCGAGGTTGTCGACATGTGGGAAGTGGATAGAGCAATCATTGTGCCGATAGTCGTGACGGCCAATGGCTTAATTGCCAAGAGCCTCGACCAACATCTGCGGAGGCTCTCGTTAGGCAGTTGGATCAAGGGCTTGATCCAGAAGGCAGTACTCCTAGACACGGCGCGTATTGTCCGGAGGTTCCTCTCTCAGGAGCCCTGACCGCCGGCAGCTTGGACCCTGTTCCCGATGCCGGTGGGCTACTATTTTTTATATTTTTAAATGTTTTTTTTTTAATATAATTTTTTGAAGAAATATTTAAAAATATGATAAATATGTAAATATAATAAATGAATGGAATAATAATAATAATAAGCTGGCAACACCAGATGTCAACAAAGTTGTTTTTTTCATTCACAAATTTTTAATCCTGTTTATATTCATTTCTGGACATATTTTTGCACAATTGTACTGTAATAGTAACAAGAAATAGATTACACAATAAAAACTTACCGAAAACAATAAATAAAAATTGAAAACCATCAAGAAGAAAAAATGCTCATCCACCGGACAGATGACACATGTCATCGTAAAGAAAATACTATGAAAAGGAAATCGGAATGAAAATACATATAAAAAAAACTATGTTGACGAGAGCAGCTGCTCAACGCGCACGCCTTCCACCCCCGGACTCGCTGCTCAGCTCCGCCTCGCCGCCGCCGGACCCCGGATCATCAGTGTCACCGGCGGCTGCAGTCGCGTCGAGCTCGAGCGACGAGTATTTCTCCCCGCCGACGTCGCCAACACCTGTACGCCGGCCGGGGAGAGGCCGGCCACCGAACGGCTTGGGATTTAGGGGCCAACCGGCCCCGAGCCGGGTCCCCGCTGCCGGTGGTTGTGTGCAGCGCATGAAATGGACTCAATCCATGAATGAGAACGTCATGCGCGCATATTACGGGTCTACAGAGGGGGGAACTAACCTCACTGCGTACCGTGTTAGGATGCTGTCTCTGTTTCAGGATCTTGAACCAACCGTGAACGTCTCGGCACAACGATTGTCGGATCAGGTGCGGGTTATTCAACGTAACCACAGGTTGGACGACGCCGCACTTGATCGGCTGCGCTCACAGGTACTGAGCAACCCTATCGTCTCGACACCGCAACAGATACAGACCGCGGGACCATCGACTTCTGTCACGACCACTCCGCGGTATGATCATGTTGAGAATGAGGCAGATGATAGGGTTGACAGAGTAAGTAGCCAGTGCAACGATCGACTGAGGAGCGCACTGGAGGATGCGCTTCGTGAGTATAGATCGACTCCGACTGAGCTTAGGCCCCGTTTACCTCGGTTGCCTATGCACAAAAAAAATAGGGCGCTAGTGTGTGCTCTGGACTCGCGGCTTAAAAATGTTTTTGAGAGCAGCGACAGCCTCCTTGATACGCACTCCATCCTGTACTGTGGGGCTGTTGCGGCATGTCGTCTTGCTAATGTAAAGTTCCCATGTTATGGAGTAGCCACTCGACCAACGCCTGCCGCTCCAGCCTGGCAGTGCAGGATCGAGAGGCGTATTGATGAGGCCAGAGCACTAATTGGCAAACTATACTGCTTCAGGGAGGGCAATACACGTCCACGTGTGATGCGTTTCGTGAGACGAGCGTTTTCGGGGACTGAAATAAGCCCCCGAGAATATATGTCACGTGTCACGGAACGCATCGACGTCCTGAAGCAGAAAGTTTGTGCATGGGCCAATCGCATCCGGCGGTATAAGCGACGGGTCGATCGGTACTCGCAAAATCGCATGTTCCAGAGCGATGAGAGGTGGGTGTACAGAGCTTGGGAGCGACCTGGACAAAATGTGACTGACGGGTTTCGACCGGATAGTGTAGCCACGAATACATTCTGGCGCAGCATATGGTCGGAGCCCGTATGTCACACTGAGGGTGGCTGGATGCGTGATGTTGAGCGCGTGTGCGAGGCTATACCAGAAATGGACAAAGTTTTCATCACCCCATTAGACGTGGCCAGAGCAGTACGTCCGTTACCAAATTGGAAGTCTCCGGGACCGGACGGACTGCAAAATTTCTGGCTTAAGTGGTATAGCAGCTCACACGCGATTTTGGCATCACAATTCCAGTCATCCTTAGAGTCTGGGTCACTGCCTCAGATTTTAACAACTGGTACCACCCACCTGCTCCATAAGACGGGTAGTACCGCGGATCCCAAGAATTATAGACCGATTACATGTTTGTCGACGGTCTATAAACTTCTTACGTCCATCCTGAGAGTGAAAATTACTCTACACATTGAGAAAAACTCAATTATGTTTGCCTCTCAGAATGGATGTAGGAACGGATCCCGCGGCACTAAGGAGCTACTCCTCATAGACATGGCCATAAGCCAACAGGTTCGTCGATCCCGCAAGGATCTGTCGACATGTTGGATAGATTATAAGAAGGCCTACGACTCTGTTCCACATACATGGCTCATGAAGGTGTTGGAGTTGTATAAAATAGATGCAACTCTACGCACCTTCCTTGAGTCATGTATGAGGCAATGGAAAACAGTCCTTCGCTATCCAGGATGTCGACCGATCCAGGGGAATGATGAACCAATATGGATCAAACGGGGAATATTTCAGGGCGACAGTTTGAGTCCACTTTGGTTTTGCTTAGCCCTGAATCCTTTAAGCACGTTGCTGGAGGATTCAGGTTTGGGCTATCGGTTGAGAAGAGGTGGTCAGGTCCTATCTCACCTGCTTTACATGGATGATCTGAAACTTTTTGCCCACAACAATTCGCAACTGATGGAACTACTGAAGGTAACTGAAATTTTCAGTAGTGCCATCAGGATGGAATTTGGTGTGGACAAATGTGCAGTCATGCATGTAAGGCGAGGGGAGATAGTGGAATCCGAGGGAATTCAACTCTCGGATTCCATACACCTTAGATCCCTCTCCTCGACCGAAACTTATAAGTATTTGGGTATGTCGGAAGCGTTAGGCATTAACGTCGCTGACATGAAGCAAACGTTGAAGGAGCGCTTCTTTGGCCGCCTGAAGAAAGTTTTAAACAGCCTTCTGTCAGGCGGAAATAAGGTGCGCGCCTTCAACTTCAACTGGTTGGGACTTCAACTGGTTGGGTCATGCCGGTTTTAATGTACTCTTTCGGCATACTCAAATGGACTCAGACTGAGTTAGACGCTCTGGATAGGCGGGTCCGTACATTGCTGACCGCAAATCGGATGCATCACCCACGATCTTCGGTGATGAGACTGTACATCCCGCGGAAGTGTGGAGGTCGAGGCTTTTTGAATGCAAAGACTCTACACAACCGCGAGGTGTGCAGCCTCAGAGAATACTTTCTCAAAACCGACGTGGGTATGCACTGCGATGTGGTCGCAATGGACAAGGGACTCACCCCGCTGTCCATGGCTAAAAAGAACTGGCGCAAACCTGTGGTACTTACCACTGATGACCGCAAGGAAGTATGGAAAGGCAAGGAGCTTCACGGGCGCTTTTTTCGGGCTCTTCATGGGCCTGATGTAGATTTTTCGGCGTCCGTGGCCTGGTTACGATTCAGCAACCTCTTCGGAGAAACTGAAGGTTTTATCTGTGCGGTTATGGACGAGGTTATCTTGACGAACAACTACCGGAGACATATTATGAAGGATGGGACGGTTGACGTGTGTCGGGCATGTCATCGTCCGGGTGAGTCCATCAGACATATTATCTCTGGTTGTTCTCGTCTGGCTAACGGCGAGTATTTGCACAGGCATAACCAAGTAGCCAGGATTCTTCACCAGCAACTTGCTTTGAAATACAGGGTGGCCCAGAGAGAAATGCACTTTTGATTTTGCGCGCATTTTTAAACAACAAAATGGTGGCGGGCGGGAGTTATGTCAGTACAAAGCGCGGACTTTATAATTTTTGTTACCATAGGTTGTTACACTATAGCGCTGCGCGCGTTTTGAATCCGCGCATTTTATGACAATGCTCGATCTTATGTGACTTTTCGACGACTCTACTGTCCATAATTCAAATTGCGGCGCACCAGTGAATGTCTAAGCACTAATTTAATTAAGCAATGGATTGAGTGATTTGAAAGGACAAGATCGACGCAAAAAATGCAGCCTCGCGGTCGTCAAAGAGTATCACGGGTCGACGATAACATTTAGTGAGTTCGTGAATTTGTACGCGCGAATGCTGGAGCGCAAAGTTCATCAACTTTGTGATTGTTTAGATCGACATTGCAGCGAATTTTACGGCTTGATTTGAAATAACATCCATATAAGATACGGTTGGTACAGGAACTAAAGGCATCACACTTCGAATCGAAATTGAGATTTGTAAATGAAATGCGCAAGTCTCCACAATAAATAATTTTAGGCAGGGTTAACATCTCCTGGCTATCAAAAAGCCCCGATCTCACTCCAGCAGTCTTCTTTATACGGGATTAACTTAAAAAAGAGTACATTCTGATAGCCCAACCACCTTGCAGCAACTGAAGTTGAATATTCGGCAAGAAATGGAATCCAGTTCGAGGATAAGTCCAAAAAGTTTTCCAAAATTTTGACACCACATTGGATGAATGTTGTAACCGCCAAGGAAAACACTTAGACGATGTAGTTTTTATAAAGTAAATTTAAAAATAAATTTCATTTAATTTTCTTTAGATTGAAATAAATAAAGTTCTTCAAAATCATACAGGTTTTTTTTCCTTGAATTTTCAAAAGTGCATTTCTTTCTTGGCCACCCTGTACAACCTGGTGGACTCTGAGGTACCGTACTACAGGTATGTGCCCGACCCAGTTCTTGAAAATGACCATGTCACGTTGTACTGGGATCGGTCTATCATTACTGACCGGACTATTGTAGCCAATAAGCCGGACATAGTGGTGATAGACCGATTAGCGCGCCGTGCAATGATAGTCGATGTCACCATCCCGCATGACGAGAATCTCGTGAAAGCTGAGAAAGAAAAACAAATAAAATATCTTGACTTAGCACACGAGGTTGTCGACATGTGGAATGTGGACTCGGCTGTCATTTTTTTTCATTCTTTTTATTTTTAAATCTATAATATCTTCGAAAATATTCACTTAAATCATACGGTGTAAAGGACCATATAGATCTATATTAAATGAACAATGTATTCAAGGTATTTAATTGGTTAAGGATTAATGCTGTATTCGTTAAAATCACTTCGAAAATTAGCCATTATTTGTCGTAAAAAGTAAATGACAAAAAAAAGTTATTGTGGGTTATCCATAAGAGATAGACATATACCATCACGGACTTTTCTGTAGACCTTTTCAATGTGTACAATACTTAGTACATTATTTTGATAAAACTCGTAGGGTTCAGCCTGCGTTTGCAATGTAAGCGGAAAAAATGTAATTATTTACGACATCACATTAGAAACCTCAAAAATAACAGTACTTCTCCACTATTTAATATATGTTATTATACATATAAACCTTCCTCTTGAATCACTCTATCTATTAAAAAAACCGCATCAAAATCCGTTGCGTAGTTTCAAAGATTTAAGCATACAAAGGGACATAGGGACAGAGAAAGCGACTTTGTTTTATACTATGTAGTGATTATTATTATATCTAGCCCATATTGTCCCACTGCTGGGCAAAGGCCTCCCTCCACTCCTTCCAATGTTCCCGGTTTTGAGCCACCTCTTTCCAAAAATAAAAAAAAAAATAAACTTTAAAATAAAAAAACTGTAAAATAAAAAAACTTTTAACAAAAAAAAAAATACAACCGACATCAATGTTAAAAAACACTGAAAAGTACAAAATAACTTCAATTTCGGAAGTTGGTGTTAAATAACGAAGAGACTAATTTCGGAAGTCGGTGTTTCTATAATAGTTTGGTCTCCCTTTGTTTCTATAAAAAGTTTTTTATTACTAAAACAGACGAGAGAGTTATCTTTCGGGACGAATAAAACCATTTACATTTGTTCGTTTGTGTTTTTGTTGATATATATTATTCTCAAAGTGCACTGAGGAGTCCAATTACGAAAATATGGCGAATAATTATTTAGAAAACAAAAGTAAAAATTTTATACAAAATCGGTTAATAAAAAAAAACTTTTTTATTAAAAACATAAATAATATAATTATTTTAAGACAATAAAGGTATTGTTGTTAGGTATTAAGTCATTGGTATTGCTAGGTATTATTGTATATATTGGTTTGGAACCTAATTCCGAGCTCACGCGCACTAACTCACCGATGTGTCTTAGTGTGCGTCATTACTGCGCCGTTCAATTGCAATTTTGTACCTACGCTAAATATCTACATAATTCTACATACAATACGGTATGGACGTAAAATCAAATTATTATTGTGTTTTTGTAATAATTTCCTCAATGTATTTATTCGGAAGAGTAATAAATATAAAATTTTCCGTTATAAATTCTATATTTAGGATGGTATTTAAATTCAGTCATTTCCTTTTCCCATACGGTTATCCTTGCGGACTGCGAGCAACGGGTGGGGTGTCGCCGCCGTCCAGTCGTCCGGTAACCGTCCGGACCGAGCCCAAGTCGTCGACGGCGCGTACTGTTCCCGCGCGCCTCAAGGAGATGTCAGCAACCGCAGGGGCCCAGCAGGGTCGAAGCCTACTGGGGCCATGGGTTAAGTGAATGTGACCCCCGGGGCCCCGGGACGCAAGGCGAACAAGGAATATAGCAGTGGATTTTAGCCAGTAAAAGTTTGACACGCGCTCGCGCTCCGCCCTAGAGCGAGAGAAGTCATTGGATGATTTCCCATTAAAAAAAAAAAACTAGGTATCTATACTAAAGTTTTAGAGAGGTAAAAAATAAAATACAATCGACATCAATGTAATTTCGGAAGTCGGTATACACCGAGATATCGGTGGACATACATCTATAAATATAAATAAAATTTGAGTGTCTGTTTGTAATATTGAAATAACCGCATTTTACTACATGCATATGAATTTATATACGGTACATACCTACACCAAAATATTTTTTTTTTACAATTTTTGTCTGTTAGTTCCGACTAATCTCTGAAATGGCTGGAACGATTTTGATGGGACTTTTATTGACAGGTAGCTGATGTAATAAGAAGTAACTTAGGCAACTTTTATTTTAGAAAAAATAAATTCAAAATCTTGTAGCCCACGCGAACGAAGTCGCGGGCACAGCTAGTAAAAAATATATATATTCAGCCGAACGTAGAAACTCCTCCTTTTCGAAGTCGGTTAAAAACATCACTATCACAATCACTTAGAAAAAATAAAAAAGGAAGCTGTCAGCCGTTTTGCGCGGATGTGACGCATATCTTCCCTATCGATTAATGTTAAATTATATTTGTTAGTTAGTTTAAAAATTGTGTCTTTTTTCGCGCAATTAAACTGATTTTCTTTCTTACTTTTAGTGTTTGATTAAGTTGTTAGCAGTACACCGCAGACTACTCCTGTATTATTTTAGTCGTTTGAATCCATCCTAAGGTTGTCGGGCAGATATCGCCACGGTAATAATATCTACAGTACTCCATCTTCATACAAACGGACGAAACGCGAGCTATACCTACGCGCCTCGATCTCGAGATGCGCTCGTGGTGCAGGCTGTCGCGACTCTGCCGCAGTGACGATCGGACGGTGTGTTGTTTTTTTTAACAATAACTACGCGATATTTTCACTAAAATAAGTTCAAGTACATAATTATTTACATATTTAGTATGACGAGTAGGATAACTATATTGTGCTGTTCTTGGTTATATGAATTCGTCAATAACGCATCCAGAGATATTTTTTTTAGATTACCTGGAAACTCTAAAGGTAGGTCTGTATGTCTTTTTAATGGATAAGTTTTTCCTTTTATGTCCCGAAAAAAGATTTCTGGATTAATAAACAAAGTGAATAGAGTTAAGGAAAGTGATTGACACCAGTGAAATAGGTATAGGCGGTTCACGAATCATGAGACGGTAGGTCCGCTCGTGTTAAAACCTCGGTGCATGTATGTTTAGGTTTAAAGAAACTTTATTCTCAATAAAAAACATGTCGCTTACTTGAGAACTATAAATATGTAAAGAAATTACCTCCTTGGAAATGACATTTCATTAATTTAATTTTTAAGTTGTAAATACGGGGTGACGTGTGATTCAATGGCAGATGATGTTCAGATTATTTTATTGAGAGATAAATAAAGGGATATAATTGAGGAGGCGATATTAGTGAACTCTATAAGTCGTTTCTTTGTTTTCAGGTGAGATTAAAGTGTAATTGTAGTTAAACGATAATTGTAATATTGTAACAGCGTGTTGAATAAAACAAATCTTTGTTTTCGGGAAAACAATTTGTGGTTTATTTCGAAAATCCTCAATAACATATCTTATAAAACGACATTTTTGTTAACTAAAAGAAGATGGACCGGCTGCAATTTGAGTTTACAATGATAGCTTCAAATGATGGTAAATTTAATGTAGTAGCCATAACCTCAATACCTACAGAAATAGGAAAATTTTATGTTTTACCTGATGAGCTGAAGCCGTTGATTCATCATACATATATTGTCAAAATTAATACTTTCTCAAAAATAAAAAATAGCATAAAGAAAATGCATCAAAGTAGAAAAATATGGATAAAATTGAATGAAGATATTAAGAAAACATATATAGATGAGGAAGGTAATAGGCAATTTTTAGATAAATATTTAGAAGAAATGAGCACAAAACAACCAATAGACAAAAACGACAATTTGCAAAATATCTTGGAAAAATTAATAGAAACTACTACGAAGAAAGAAAATCAACATAACCTAAAACATATTTTAGAGAAATTTATTATTGAAAAATTCACAAGTAAGAACTCTAATGCAATGCAATGGATTGAGAATTTTGAAAAGGAGTGTGAGCGCTTTAATATATCAAAAGATGAAACAAAAATAGATATATTGAGATTCTTTTTAGAAAAATCTTGTTTGGATTGGTATAGCTCGATGGCCATAAAACTAACAATAAAGGCTGAATGGAATGAATGGAAAGGCAAATTTTTAGAAACTTAAAAAAACCGAGGATGGGACATAGTTACATATGCATTCAGGTATAAAGAAGAACTAGGTACTAATTGATTACGCTATTAGAAAAGAAAGGCTTATGCTAGACATAAACATAGACTCCAAAACAACGATAGATCTTATTGCAACAGGTTTACCTGGGTTTATCTTAAATAAGTTAAACAGAGATGAACTCAATGATACTATCGATTTTTTCAATGAGATAAGAAAATATGAAGGTATGATGTACAAGAAAAACTCAACTACAATAAAGAGTTGTACATTCCGTTATAAAAATAAAACTAATGAGAAGAAGCCATGTAACACTTGCGAATCTTTGGACAAAGGAATTAGATATCATCCGGAAGAGTCATGTTGGTTCAAGAAAATTAAAAATTAATCAGAAAAAGTTTTTAAACCCAGAAATGTAAATAACAACTCCATTATTGAAGTAGATATAAATACTGAGAAAAAAAACGAGTAAGTACACCATTAATCAAAATCAAGCTCTTATTATAAAATAAACTAGAAGTGAGCGGCATTTATGATTCAGGCTCACAGATCTCTTTAATAAATTCAAAACTGATTAAAATAAAAGAAAAAAGAGGACAATGAGAATATAGCATATATGAAAACGTTTAATGGTGTGAAAAAAATAGATGGCTTGATAACAATAAAAATAAAAATATTTGATTTAAAAGAAGGGGTGAATGTACACATAGTAGAAAATGAAGATTTTGATGATTTTATAATCGGATTTGATATGATAAAGAAATTCAAACTAACGCATAACGAGAACTTGCAGATAGAGCAAAAGATAAGAACAAATAAAATAGATGAAATGTCTAAAGATAACAGAAATGGAGAAAAGAATATAAAAACATTTGCAATAAATTTTAATGAACACATAGAAACAGAAGAATTTGTAAGTATGACAGACCATTTAGATAATGACAAGAAAATTGAGATAGAGATAATTATAAAGGAATATAAAACAATTTTTGCAAAGAACAATATAGGATCAGTAGGAGTATGATATAGGATCAGTTAGAGATAGTGAAGCTCACGTACATAGATTTACTAGTAAATAGATACTCTAATAAAATACCATACAGATGTACAATAGAAGATGAATTAGAAATTGAAGAGAAAATATCGATGTTACTAAAGAATAATTAATTAGAAGAATCCTACAGTCCTTTCGCTGCTCCAGTGACATTGGCATTTAAAAAATGTGAAAATAGAAAATCACGCTTATGTATAGATTTCAGGGAACTAAATAAAATTGTTTTTTTGTGTAAAAACAATTTTCTTTCTCTCTCCTCAACTTTTGATTGTTAAAACTAGAAATTGTAAGTAATTTACTACACTGGATATGAACTCAGCATTTTGGGCGATACCATTACGGGTGGAAGATGGAAATAAAACAGGATTTGTCACACAAGATGGCCACTTCCAGTGGACCTGCCTTCCTTTTGGTTTGAAAACATCACCAGCAATTTTCCAGAGAATTTTAAGCAATTCTAAGAAAGCAGAATCTCACAGGATACTCCGTAAACTATATTGATGATATTCTGATATACTCGACCACCTTTGAAGAACATAAAACACATAAGAAATGTATTAGAGGCAATAATACAAGAAGGCTATAGATTGAAGTTTACGAAACGTAAGTGTGCTTCAGGCTCAGTAAAGTATCTCGGCCATGTAATTCAGAACAATTCGGTAAGACCACTAAAAGACAATTTGATCTCGATAAGGCATTTTTCAACTCCTAAGACACAAAAAAATATCAGACAAGTTTTGGGAAAAATCAACTTCTACCATGAATACATACCAAGAAGTGCAATTATTTTAGACCCATTACGTAATTTATTAAGAAAAAATGAAAAGTTTGTGTGGTCAGAGAAGTGTGAAGAATCATTTAATTAAATAAAAAGATAATTATGTTCTCAACCTGTGTTGGAAAATATTCGACAAAGACTTACCAATAAAAATCTTTACAAATGCATCTTTAGAGGGTATCGGGGCAATATTAAAACAGACACAACTAACCGGTAAAGACAAACCGGTAAATCTCAAAAACGAAAAAAGGCCATATATTTGGAACGTATTGCTATGAAAGAAGAAGTTAAATTCTGGCAACACTGGCTAATTGGAAAACAATTCACTATTTACTCAGACCACAAACCTCTAGAGAACATGAATATTAAATGCAGGACAGATGAAGAATTGGGCAACCTCACATATTACCTATCTCAATATGACTTTACAGTAAAATATATACCTACCTGGTAAAGAAAATATAGAGGCAGACTGTTCGAGCCGAAACACTGTATTAGAATCAGAAGATTACAAGGAGGAACTATTGAAAATAGTTAATTGAATACAAATAAAAGATATAGTTGAAGACCAAGAAAAAAAAATGAAACAATAAAAGGAAAGAAACGAAATCTACTACACAAAAATAAAATCTTTTATAAAAAATAAAGAAACTTGAAAAGATTATACTCTCAGAAAATAATATAAAAAAGGTGCATGTAGATTTATGCCATATTGGAATCAGACAAATAAAGAAAAAAAAAAGTCCAATATACAATACAGCTAAAAACCTAACAAAAAATATCATAAATATTTGTAAAACATGCGAAATATGCATAAAAAATAAATCAAGATGTCAAGGAAAATTTGGATTAATGTCACAACTGGGACCAGCAACAAAACTATTTGAGATAATGTCAATGGATACTATAGGTGGCTTTGGAGGATCTAGGTCAACAAAAAAATACTTACACCTTTTAGTAGACCACTACACAAATATGCGTTTATTATGACTTCAAAAACACAGAACGCAAGTGAATTTATAAAACTAACAAAGAAAGTACTAGAGACAAATGAGATTGGAATAATTCTGACAGACCAATATCCAGGCATCAATTCAAAAGAATTTAAACAATATTTACAGTAGAATAACATCAAACTAATTTTTCTATTTTACATATAATTTACATTTTCACTATTATAAATTAATTAATTATCTACACTTATAAACAACTTAAAAACTATAATTACAGTAAATTAAAAAATAAACAAATAATAAAACCCAACGCTAAAATACACTATCTAAAATATAGCGTCAAAAAACTCTTCCACATCGCTGTCGACTGGTAGTGTGCCCAAAAAACTGGCGGCATTGCCACGTTGTATGGCAATGCTTATCCTCTGTCCAAGGTAAAAGCCAGCCTTTGGGTCACGCGAAGTGTCAACTAGACGTTTCGACAGATCTTCAAACAACTTGTGAGCACTCGCACTTATATGTAAAATAGCAAAATAAATGGCGTACATATGGGAATAGTAAACAAAATTAGATGTAAAATAAATGAGAAAAATAATAAGAGAACATGGACAACAGTAGCAAGAGAATGTGTACAGAAATATAATGAAACAGACCATTCTGTCACAGGTTTTGCACCAAAATATTTACTGGATGGTACAAATGTCAGTATTTTACCAAATAAAATTAAAACAATAGAAAAGGAAGACAAATAGATTGCTGATAGAAGATTAGCATTAGAGAATACAATAAAATCCCACAAGTACAACAAGAAATATTTGATAGAAATAGGAAATGATGCAAGAGTTCGAGAAAGGAGACAGTGTATATGTAGAAAATGGAAATATACTGAATAGGAAAAAAATAAACGAATTAAAAATAGGCCCTTTCAAGATAATAAAGAAAATATCGAACTCCATTTATAAGACTGACACTGGCAGCAGAAAAACAGAATCAACTTTATTCAACATAACAAAATTACAACCTGTTACGGCAGAAGATGAAGTAGAAGAAAACGAATAGGTATAAAGATAACTTGAAGGTGCATTGTTTATATTATATTATTTAGAATTTTCGTTCCTATGGGGAGGAGATGTAATATAATGACCGTTGGAAATGACATTTCATTAATTTAGTGGCGTTTTTTAGGTCCTCCAAAATGCAGGTGCCGGGACACTTTGGACACTCGAATAAGTGGGCTATCGTCTGGTCAGGAGCACCGCACTCGCACTGGCCACAAAATAAATAGGTACAGAACAATTTCATGTATGCACTTCACTTTTTATGCCTACGCTCGCTGGACGCACACTAATGAGCGTTTGAGCCGGAACTGTTCGATGAGTGATCCGAGACGCGACTGAGATATCGTGTCCGTGAGCGGTGTCTATGTGTGTGTTCTGAGAGCGCGCTTTGTATGTAGATTGACTTCTGTACCTATCTATTTTGTGTCACTACATAGGAAGTATAGTATATACAATGTACATATACAAAGTCGTTTCCCGCTGTCTGTCTGTATGTATGCTTAGATCTTTAAAACTACGCAACGGATTTTAATGCGGTTTATTTTAATAGATAGAGTGATTCAAGAGGAAACCTTCCTTTTAAATCAGGAAGGTTTATATGTGAAATACATGCATAATATAGCAGACAAATACTGATAATTTTAGAGGTTTCTAATGTGATGTAATAAACACATTTTTTTCCGGTTACATTGCAAACGCTGGCTGAACCCTACGTGATCGATCAAAATAACGTACTTACTACAATATTATACACCACAAAATCGGCCAGGTATATGTCTCTCTTAGGGATAACCCACAATAACCATTGTTTATTCTTTACTTTTACAAGAAAAAATGGCCTATTTATGAAGCGATTTTAAGCAATACAGAAAGACAAAGGAGAGCGAACGCCGGGTTCGCTTGGAGCTTGGGGTTTAATGTAAAGTGAAATGGCCCTGTACAGAATGTAATTTAAATGAATATTTTCGAAGATAAAGGGTCAAAGCGGTTGCGAGTTAGGGTGAAAATCATTTAAAATTACCATAGTGAAAAAAATGAAACAAAGATGAAATAATAATATATCGGGAACGTTAACAATGCACATTATGGTCTGACTGTTATGTTTTATTTTTTTGATTTCGTACCTATGTGGTGTTCCACAAAAAAAACACTTTATATTTCATTTATCATTTGTTGTGTTAATTAATTATAGAAGATAAACTTAATACTCAATACCTACTCAATAGTTTATTGCATTCCATTATGTATGTATATAGATGGTATAAAAATGTGGTAAGACCAATATGGACCCCGTCGGGCACAGCAAAGTTAGGAGAGAGGGTGAAGGCTAATAAAATTATGATATTTTTCAATACACTTGCTCAGAAAGGCTCTTATTGCACTGTACTTAGGTACATAATGGCCATTGTTACCAAACTGTGACATTTTGATTACCATTACGCACTAGTGCTATAATGTAGTTAAAACCTTATTGTTCAACCGCTCCCCAGAAATAATTTTAATACATTATCGTATCAGGCTGGGCGCAGGTCTTCCCCCGTGAGTCGCCGGTCAACCCCCGTTTATTCATTTCAGTGAGTGTAATGAAAGACAAATAAAAAAAAATTAGCGCGCATATGAAAACAGATTTTTACCGCTACAAAAGTTTACTAGTTTTATATTATCTTCATCACAAGTGTATTAAAAAACGTCGTATGATACACGTGAGTAATTAATGATTACCGTTCTCGGCTTTCTTAAGACCCTCGCCACGGCTCGGGTCTAAATACCGCCTCGTCGGTAATCACTAACTTTACACACTTATATCATAATGTACTATTAATTTATTCTTGTAATCATTAGTAATACATTATATGGCTATCTATTTAAATTAAATTGTGTTTGCATATTATTATATTATTATGTCTATGCATAAGTACTGGTATATTTTATTTATTTATTGCCGTCATTATTATAAAATTTTGTTATTATTGAAATTAAGTTATGTACGTATATTATTATAATGTTTTATTTAACTAAATTATGTTGGGTATTTTTTTTGTCATTAATATTTTAATTAGGTTATTATTTATGTAGGAAGACGGAGGATAATTTATTTTGCAATCGATTTATCTTCTAAATATTCCTTTACCGAGTAGTATGACTTCGATTCCAGGATTTTTTAAAGTTTATTAATGTGTAATGATTTTTAAAGAAAATATTCATAAATCGTTCAACTTCCAATGATAAGCGATAGATGGCGCTAGAGTGCGTCTACTGAAAGCGTAACCTGGAGTTTTTTTTTTAAATTTAATTTGCAACATTGTTTTGCCGAAAAAAATCACGTCAAAGTCTATGGTTGCTATTGTCAGTTTTGGAAACGGATATTTATTTTTCAAGAATAATTGCTTAATTATGGAAAAAACAATAAACAGTAACGTGCAAAAACTGCTACACACTATGGTTAATAAGTTCAAACAAAAACAAGAAGAGAAAGAAGGTGTTTTCAATGAAAACCAACAATGTTTACATACGATTTTTGTATTTTTAAGTTAGTATGACGTTTTAATCTTGATCCTTGTCGTAATATTATTAAATAGTTATATTTAGGTCAAAATTATTTCTTTTTCTTATATTTTAGATAATCTGACATATTGCGAATTTCATAATGGACAAAAACATCGAATAAAGAAGGCTTTTGGTGAATCGACTTAATCAAAACACATGCTAGTGAGTGGTAGAATGCGTTCAAAAGCAGTTGAGATGTAATGAAAGATTTGCCTCACTTTGTCTGATAGTGCATCAAAATCTTCAACTGAAGTTAAAATTGTGAAAGTGAAGGAAATAGTGACTGAAATCCTAGTTCAAATTTGAGACCTGTTGAACTTTTTGTGTCTCACGAGTCGATCCGTATCATTTGAAACAATCATTGGAGTATAAAACATGTTCCCACTTGACTAATCCCAAAAGATCTGAATTTTCTCTATGCTAAAACGAATCGATTCCAACCCAACAATCTTGAAACACATTATTAATGTCGGCGAGACGTGATGAAGTTGAAATCATGTTGACCATTTTAATTGATTATCGCGGTGGTTGTGCACTTGGTATTCTTGCAAGAAGGCCAAATGGTAAATAAAGAATATTATTTGAATATTATATAGCGACATTTGAGAGATCAGATAAAATAAAATAATTTGGAATAATAACTAACATTTTGTGTGTTATTGACCTTTACCATACACCCACCAAATAGGTAATTAAGTCTACACACATGTTTTTGTCTAGGATTAACTATTATACAAGTGTCATAAATACAAAAAATACTCTAGTATCAAAACTATTTTCTCCTACTATTTCAATAATACCACATTCAAAATTTTTGGTTTTAACCTCTTTTTCTCAGGTCACGCTTTCATTAGACGGACTCTAGTAGTTACATGAACTTTAGACATTCATTGTAGATATTAAGTAATAATTTATAATATTAGACTTTATAGATTTGTTTTGTATAAATATATCATATCTGTTAAAATGAAATATTTACTTGCAGTTAATTATTAGATAAACTCTAATGTATATTAGATAGTCAATTGATGATACGTACTCTTTACTTTGCTCTGATTGGTCGGTTAGTCGACCGAGTGTTTGTGGAAGTTGGTAGTAGGAAAAACACGGGGGTTTTTGTAACGGTCTTTTTTGGACAGGGGGGGTCTGCTTTGAGTTGTTGAACAGAAAACATGTCCGACTAATCTGTGTATTTGTAAATGATTGTTAATAGAACGTAAGTATGAAATTGTGTTTATCAAAGTGAATAAAATACTTATACAATTTATCCTGGAGTGTTTGAATTGTTACAAATGAATATGTTCGTTTTCTTTATTTCTCTAATATCGTCTGGCAGGCAGTTTGTTATACATTTTTGCGGACTACTACTACTAAAGGGCCGGTTGAGTGCATTTTGAGACGGGATCGGGGTATGTTTGTTTTGTTTTTATTGTGTCAAGAAGTGTATCTTATTTGTGTTTCTTCACAATTTGTGTAAAAATCTGGGTTTTTTTTTGACAAGATTACATAATTTTAAATTATTATTAATTAAATTCTAAGATATATAAACAGGTAAGTGTGAGTATTTTGTGATTTAGGAAATATGGTTTGCAACTCTCTGTTTGTTCTTTATTGGTTATTCGAATTACCTTTTTTGCAAAATTAATATGGTCTGCCCATCAGCACTGTTACCTCACAGCATGACTCCATAGCTGAGCCATGCCCGGGCATACGCATAGTAAGTATCAAGTGCAGTTTGTGGGTTGGTAGTTTTTTTAATTTCACGAAAGCCGTATGAAAATTTTGATAATTTTGCTCTTATTTTCTGTATATGTAAACTGAAAATCCCATAGGATTACCAGTTTACATGAGTATCTGTAGGCAAACCGAGGAGAGAAAACTCTTTTACTTGTTCTAATTTAACATTATTATTTCTAAAATTTAGTTTTAATGGAGGTTTTTGATGGGGATGAAAAGTAATTAATTTTGTTTCGGTGAAATTTATTTCTAGAATATTGTTATTCATCCAGTTTATAACTGCAGAAAGAAGGGAATTCAATTTGGCATTTACATTGTGATCATTCTGACAAGAGGTGAGTAGAGAGATATCGTCCGGGAATAGGACACATGGGCTTTTTATAATTTTAGGAAGGTCATTAATAAATAATAAACTATATATAATGAATAATAAACAGCCTATAACACTCCCTTGGAAGATTGATGCATTAACTGCTTTACTGTCAGATCTTATTTTAATTATTCAATTTGTGCTTTTATCGAAATATTCAATTTCCACTAACTGTACCCTATCCTTTAGGTATGACGTAAACCATTCATGAGCTTTTCCTCGTATTCCTATCCCGTATTGCTTATCCAATAATATTTTAAATTGCACTTTGGCTTTAGTCATATCGAGGAGCATACCTACGGCGTATTTTTTGTCATTAGTTACAGATAAAGCCTCTTGTACGTTTTTGTAGACTGCTAACGTTGTAGATCTATTTTTACGGAACCCGTTCTGATCCTCGTCAATTTTTTTTATTTTTTTCACAAAATGAGTATACGCGGTTGCACGTAGCCTTTTCAATGATTTTAGACGCAGTTGGTAACAACGCTATAGGGCGATAGTTACTACTGGCTTTATAAGTTAGTTTTTAAGTTAATTTGGAAATGTTCCTTCTTCAAACGACTGGTTAATTAGTTTATAAAATGGTAGGGTTAGTTCATCTGCACACTGCTTTAGTAGAAATGGGGGTCGTTCGTCTACCCCAAAGCACTTTTTATTTTTTTACTATTGGACCGTTCGTAGCCAAATTATTAGGGACAGTACTCGTAGATACGTAATTTCTGATTGAAACACACTTTTTGAGCAAACTAATACATTGATTAAGGTTTTTTTATTTGGTATTGTTATTGGTGTCGTTATTATTATTTTTTATATGTGGTAACACTGTGAGTTCACACCCTATTTTTAAAGTGGCAATACTTCTAACTTTGTCGACTATTGTCGATATTTGTTGAAAATTGGGTTCTTTTTTGTTGAAGGAAAAAAAAAATTTGTTTGATTTTACTAGTTTTTTCGGTGCAAAAGTCAATACGTAAGTAATGTTTCCTATTGCGTTGCTTTTTTAAATTTTATACGATATTTTTTAATTGTGGCAACGGTATATGGTAATATTCTCAAAATTGCTTCTTTTTGGTATGGGCAAGGCTGCAGACACGTCTCCAAGAAGATGTACACGAATTCAAACATTATTTTTGCACTCCAAACATTCCCAGAGAGATATAGCAGCTGTTAAAAAAGTTTTAAAGTCTGTAGTTAACAGAATTAAAGAAAAACTAATCAAAACAAACTTTTGGAATCACACTGTGTTAAAAAATGTGGCAGGAAAAGGATCATCACCCTTCGTAAAAATCCTAAAATCAGGTATATCTCGTTAAAAGACTGTTGCCCACGTTACTACGATTACAAACAAGGAGAGCCTAAAAGTTTTCGATAGGACAATTCATTAAGGGTAGACAAAAGAGGAGTTAGTGGGTCGTCGGCCCATAAAACCACGCCTCACCGAGGTCACGAAGAAGAGATTATTGCACAGGGCCAAACAACACCAAAATATTATGACTGTTGCAGTAAAACTAATACTTCAAATAGTACAGTACATTGTTAATAAACCACCGTCATTATCTGATGACGTAATATATTTTTTCAGACATACTTCTCCGATGATTCGACGTTTTAGGTTTTGGTTGACAAAAGCTCCTTTTCCCCTTCACAAAATGCTCCTTTCTGACGACACCCTGGAGGATAGTTTCATAAAAAGAGAGAGAGAGCTAAACGCCTACTTAGTATTATGGTGTGGTCTTTAATCTCAGCCATAGGTATAGGGGCATCTACATATCGTGAAAGGGACTGTGAGGCAAGACTAGTACAAGCGAGTACTAGAAACTGAACTGTTGCCGCAGCTCGAAGAATGGTTCCCTATTGACAAAGAATCTATTTTTAGGCACAAATCTGCATTGTGGTACAACACCAGGGGTGTTACTGCATACCTAGCTAAAAACATTAATGTTTTACCCCAGCCAAGTAATTCACCAGACATAAACACTATTGAAAACAAGTGGGAGCTCACCAAGCAGTAGATCGCTTATCAAGTTATCACCACCAAAAAAATAAATTATTTATTATTATTCTTATATAAGCACTAGCTGATTGCAGCTTTCATTAAAGAGTGGTATAATAACACAAGCCTGCAACAGAATGTCAGAATTTGTAGAGAGAGAAAATCACGATAAATGGAAACTATCACAAAAGTCTAGTCTAGATAGGTAATATTCGTCTAATTTACTATTTTTCTTCTTTTTAGAGTTCCGTAGTCAACTAGGAACCCTTATAGTTTCGCCATGTCTGTCTGTCTGTCTGTCTGTCTGTCCGTCCTCGCTTAATCTCTGTGACCGTTAGCACTAGAAAGTTGAAATTTGGTACCAATATGTATATCAATCACGCCGACAAAGTGGTAAAATAAAAATTGGAAAAAAATGTTATATTAGGGTAGCCCCCCTACTATATGTAAAGTGGGAAGTAATTTTTTTTTTTTTTCAAACCTAATGTGTGACATATCGTTGGATAGGTATTTAAAAATGAATAGGAGTTTACTAAAATCATTTTTTGATAATGTCAATAATTTCGGAAATAATCGCTCCAAAAGTAAAAAACAATGTGTGTCCCCCCCCCCGTCTAACTTTTGAACCATAAGCTTAGAAAATATGAAAAAAATCTGAAAAGTAGAACTTTATAAGGACTTTCTAGGAAAATTATTTTGAACTTGATGGAAAGAACAGTTTTTGTACAAAAAAGGCAAAAGGGTTCTACAAAATAATTTCTGGACTAAGTTGGTAGTATAATCGTATATCGTATCATAAATGGGTACACTTATTGTGACGGACGGGACACTACGGAACCCTACACTGAGCGTGGCCCGACACGCTCTTGGCCGGTTTTTTCAAAAATAAATATATGATTTAGCTTTTAATTATGTTGATTTTACTATGTCAATGAATAAAGTCTATAAATAAAAAAATACCAGCTGGACCTACAACCAACCATTATTTTGTCTGCTATATTCAGTTAGATAATATAAACATTTTGGTGGTGTCCCTAATAATTTGGCCACCTACAGTATTTACTTCAATAGGATCAACAAGGCTAAGAAACATGGAATTTTCTGTAGAACTCATCACAGGGGCTCCTTTTGCTGAAGAGATGTTTTCCCCGATAGAAGCAAAGAAATCATTAAAATATTAGCTATTTGCTTAGGTTCTGTTATCAAGTTATCATTTTCATGTAATTTTATGTTATTTTTTTCGCTTTCCATTGATTTATTAGCTTTCATTTATTAAGTTCAATCAAATCAAATCACTTTTATTTGTTAACACAGGTGTAGATATATACAGATCTTATATTTTATTAACAGTGCGCCATGTTATGCCAGGAGGCGTACAAATATATGTGCATCTAGCTCGTGATTACAAATTAAAGTTAAAAAAATATTTGAGAACCATGCATAATTATAAATTTAAATTGTTAGTTATAAATGTCAAAAATCTAAGTGCATAAATCCAAATAATTAAAATGTCAAAAAATCTAAGTGTTTATGTCTAAATAATATAAATGTCAAAGAATATTAGATGTCAATCAAATTAATTCATCATTTAAGTTATAATATAAAAATTAAGACAATAAAAAAAAATCACACAATTTACGTATTATAAGTAACATTATTTTGTTTATATTGAACCATCATTCAAAAATTCATCCAATGTGTAGTAACATTTGTCACTAAGTAACTTATTACGTGCCTTTTTGAATTTTATCAATGGCATCTTTTTAATGGCATTCGGAATTTTATTATAAATTATTGGAGCATTGCCGAAAAAGCTTTTACGCATTAAGGATGTTTTACACTTAACATTACAAAGTTTATTAAGATATTGAGTACGCAATGGATTTCTTCTAACTTCAGATAAGCTGACAAATAAATGTGGGTTTTTTTCACAAATAAAGCAGTTTCCATTAGGTACATTGCTGGCAGTGTCAATATTTTTAATTTTTTGAAATGTGGAACACAGCTATCCGTCGTTTTTAGACCACACATAAATCTCACACAGCGTTTCTGCATCCTAAATACAACCTCCCTATTAGCCGACTGCCCCCAGAAAATAATACCGTACCGTAAAATAGAAGCTACAAGTCCATGATATGCTGTAAGCAATGTCTCAATATTAACCTTTTTTGAGAGTTGAAATAGTGCATACGCAGATTTACTTAATCGTTTACATATTATGTCAGTATGAGTATTCCAAGTCAATTTATTATCAATAGTGATTCCTAAAAACTTAGCACTATCAATTTCTTGTATTTTATGGTCTTTATAAGTGATATTAATATTGTTATTTTCACGACGTTAATGGTATTGCATGATGTTGGTTTTACTTAAACTTATATCATTTTCATAATTATTTATGTCATTACATTCTATTACAGCTGTGCTGTCGTCTGCAAAAAGAACCATCTTATGCTGAATTATTTTTGGGAGATCATTAATGTAGATCAAAAATAGAGGAGGTGCCAACACGCCGCCTTGGGGCACGCCATACTTTATGCATCTCTGTTTTGACAGATATACAGTTTCTAATTTAGTTTTGGGACATATTCGAGAGACTTCGGTGCATTGAACTCTATCCGTTAGATATGATTCTATCATTTTTAAGATATTTCCCCTTATACCGTAAGCATACAACTTATGCAGCAATATCTTATGGTCAACATAGTCAAATGCCTTCGTCATATCAGTGAATATTGTACAAATTGGATTATTTTTATCAACTGATGTCATAATGTTATTAATTAAATCAAAGATTGCCAGGTTAATATTTATATTTTTGCGAAAGCCTTTCTGTTCATTGCAAAACAAGTTATATTTTTCAAAATAGGAGTATATGGAGTTGTAAGTGTGAAAAGATGGAAATTTTTGCAATGGCTCTGTAGTTTTTCATATCCGTTTTGTCGCCTTTTTTGAATAACGGTTTAATTATAACTTTCTTTAAGCTATTGGGAAATATGCCATCAGCAATGCAAAGATTAATAATGTGAGCTAATGGCCGTGCTATATCTTCCTTCACATACTTTAGGACCTTAGTACAAACGCCATCACAACCAACAGTATTCGTATTTTAAGTTGTGATATAATTTTTATAATGTCATTATCTGAAATCGGTGACATAAATAAAGATTGTGACGAAATATTATCAAAAACATTAGCATTGGTCTTATTAGAATTTATATTATTTTCAATTGTGTCAATATAGTAATTATTAAATTCATTAGCGATGTTAATGGGGCGTGTAAAAGTCAAATTGTCTCTGTTTATTATCGTCATAATGTGTTCAGGCACGTTTTAGATTTATTAATAACTTGCCAAGCGGCTTTGGATTTATTTTTAGAAGAGCTTATGAAATAATTGTTTTGGGCTTTCTGAGTCAATTTTATAATTTTTTTATAAAGAGTTGAGTATTTTCTCAAATTATTCTTATTTGTTAAGCTACGGTCACATCGATATTTCCAAAGTAAATGTCTTTGTTTCTGGCTGCATATCTTTATTCCTCGCGATATCCATTTCGTTTTTCTATTTAATTTGACAGTTATTATCTTTTCTGGAAAGCATAATTAATATAATAATAAAAAGTCTTCCATGAAGGCTTCAAACGACATGTTTGCATCTTTAGCATTAAATACTTCTACGAATGATAAACAACCTAAGAATTTTTTAAATTTGATTAAATTATCTTCTGAATAATCATTCTTTTTACATTTCCAGAATTGTAATTTGCAAGTTTTTTTTATAGGTACTTTCAATATTTGAGCTGTATGATCCGAGAGGGCTAGATCTATGATTTCTGCCTTGCAGCCCCTTTGGTAAATATGGGCAAAATTATCGATGCAGGTTTCACTACTGAGTCTTGTCGGTTTATATAGGGCTAGTTTTAAGTTATATTGTAAGAGAAAATATTCAAATTCTAACGTAATTTTATTTCTCTTTATTACATTAATGTTAAAATCTCCTGCAAGAATAATTCTTTTATTTGTCCCAGAGCAGAGCTTTTTGAGTATGTTGTCTAATTTCTCATAAAATAATATATAATTATGTTTCGGTACCCTGTATATAGAAATAATAATGATGTCATAAGATATAAGTTCGACAGCGCAACATTCAAATAATCCTGAAATCGATTGTTTAGCTACGTCATTTAATATTCGAAATTGCAGTCCAGTTCTAACAAAAATGCATGTACCTCCTCGTTTAGTATTTCTTGAGTAGTAAGCAGCTAGATAAAAGTTGGGTATATACATTAGATCCTCATTGCCTGATTCCATAAAATGTTCTGTAATGCAGATAACGTCTACAATAGTTCCCTTATTAAATAATTCTTCTAATTTAACTAAAAATGTGTCTGACTTGTTCACTAAACCTGCTATATTTTGATGGAGAATATTGAGACAGTTATAGAAAAAACTGAGAGTCATCTGATGTCTGTGGAATCGGTAAAGCATTCACTTCACTTTCCTGGAAACAGTCAACCTCCAAGGGTGCAGCATTCCAGGCACTTATGTCTAAGACTAGATCCTGGAGATCTGATATAACAATATATAGGCCTTTATTGTTCAAAGTGCCATAACGAAAGCTGTATGTGTCGGAAGTATACGGCACATTCAAATTTGAGTCTAGTATATATGCGTATTTATATGTCTCCGTATCCATGCAAAGTAGATTATTGAAAGTATCAATTCGGCTGTTATACATTATATTACTGTTAACCATATATTTAAACGTTGGTAAACATATTATAAAGTTTGTATGTTTCAGAGCAGTTAGTTTTTCGCGTATAAACGAGACCAGTTCGATATAATTATGCGTTTTTCTAAAATGTACTTCGCCAATATTAATAATACAGTAATCACAGTATGTAAAGTTTCGCACTTTTTCGTCAATATTATTTAATAAAAGGTTCAGACTACAGTTAGGCTTACGATAATGGCATATTTCAAAGTTATATAATTGAGTTCTCTGAGCAATTTTGTATATTCTACTGGAAGTTTCACTACTTATTATACATATTTTATGTTTCAAAGATTGATTAGGAACAGTTTGATTTTTTTGCGGAATTTTATCTCGAAAAGTGTTTGAAAGACATAGGTTGGTATCTTCATTTTTGTTCTGCAGTGTCACATGTGTAGACGGTGTACAATCTGTTCTCTCGTTTTCTACAGTTTGCGTCTGCTTCGTTTTTTTGGAATTATTTATACTTTTCTTTGGAGTTTGTTTTTTCAGCTTTGCTGGACTGCGGGCAATCTTCTTAAAGATATCATTTTTCTTCATCAAGTCTTCATTAGCGTGCCTCAAACTTTTATTTTCTAGAGATAACAGTTCAATTTCATTGTTTGCACTATTTAATTGAGCCGTTAGTTTTTCTATCTCATGTTTCAATTTTGATAATTGACCGTCTTTATCATCGGACATAATATATCTGGCATACTATTCGAGGTATAATCCAATGTTTGTGAAAATAATGATATCACAGTCATCATCGTCTGACTCTGATCCAGTGCGGGTACGACGGAAAGTTATGTTCTCCACAAAATCCATGGTTTAAGATTTGTTATTTCAAATATAGATCCCAAAAACAATATTCGAATTTGGTCGGGATCGAACTCAGGATTCGTCAATTACTCCCTTTCAGCCGAGCGTATTACCGTTGCACCACACGTACAGTAGCAAACAAGTTGAAATTTTTGACCGTGTTGGTGTTGATGACGTAAGTATGTTCCACAGTCAACAGATATCGTTGTTTTGCAGCAATTAACACAGCTAATTATTTATTTGTACTGCTAACACTATTATAAGTGAGGCAATACTAAATGCGATTAAATTCTTATGATTTACGCTAGATGGTGTTGTAATCACATCAATAACTTCGTGATTCAAATAAAAAACGGATCTTATGATTTATAAACATCAGGAAAGTCTCTTATAAAACACAAAAAGTTCAGAGGTATTAAATTATTTTATCACTTTTGCACTTAGGTTTATATATATGCGAACAGATCAATATGTTATTGTTTATATTGTCCTAAAAAATCACGCTTGTAGACATCGGTCTTATAGTTTTTAATTTTATGTTTTTTGTTTATAATAGGCACCAAAACTGTTAATAACACTGTCACAGTGAGTTTGCGTGTCCGGATTCACTTTTATCCACTTTATATGGTCCAACGATTAAAAAGGGATTAAATATAATGACCACCATAAAACGCTTTGGTACCCTTAGTTCTTTTGTCAAAAATATATTACTTGACACCAAAAAAATGAAATCCTAAAGTTACAATAGTATTTTAGTTACGACTGTACTTTAAATTGTATTCGAACACCAAATGTAGTAAATGATAACCAAATCTTAGCGAGCAAATTAATGCGCTCTTTTTAGCCCCGTAGAGCAAGATGATACTTTGTCTAATCAACAATCTATCTTAGTGGAATTTTAGGGCACCCCGGGTCGGATAGATTTAGGTTAGAAGAAGGTGGCGGGGTCGTAGTGAGCGAGCGAAGCGAGCGAACACAGACCCCGTCACCTTCTTCGAGGTTATTTTTTTTTAAACCACCCAGAAGTAGGAGCCCCGCTACTAGCGGGGCTCCGTCGAGCTGCTGCTTGGCAGGTAGTTAACCTAACCTCAAAATTTTAACTACTGATATCTCCGTAACCATGGGGTTCTGCCGATGCTTTATTTGGATTCATTTTGCTTAAATAGGATAGCGAGATGTTAAAACTGGTTATAATTTTACATTAAAATGTAGGTTTAATTTTGGTGATCATTTACTATTTTTGTCTTTTATATGTTACTATATCTGGTGGTAAGTTAAACATAAGCCGATTAAAAATACTATTTTTCGTAAACGTTTAAACGGAACGTAACACAATGTAATGTTTACATGTCAGCGCCATCTGGCGGAACCTTTCGTTCCACATAGTTTGTACTTTATTTGTTGAAGTTTTCATTTAATTTATATATTGCAGTCTTTTTGCTGTTATTACAGATTGTTTCAGGGTTTTTTCGTATTTTTTATAATATTTCGATAATACGGGATGTTCTGTTTTAGTGGTAAGTATTTTAAGTAGTCTTTTATTTTTGCAAGAGAATTTGATACCCTTTGTTAACCAATACTCTTTAAACGTTGTTTTTATTTTTATCTTCTGTAGCGCAATACACAAATTCAAAATTTTATTTATGGTATTATTAAATGCAATAAAGTTTTCATTTATTTTTTTATTTGATTGTATTATTTTATTCCATTTTTTTTGAAATTCTGTTCTAAAGTTACAATCTTTTTTTTTTGTTATCAGTGTGGTATTTTATTGTTGGTAAACCAGGTAATTTTGTGAAAATGGTTGCACAGTGGTCTGAGAAATCTAATTCTTCTTACGGTGGTATGATTACATCTAGTAGTCGAGGTAGTTGCTGAGATACGTGTGGGGACAGGAGTTGGGACTCAAGGTGGCGCTTCACAAATCCGAGGCGATGTGTTTTCACGGTCGCCGGTCTCGGAACGCGCCGCCATTGAGTTCCCAACTAACGGTAGGAGGAGTTCACATCGGTGTCGGGTCGACGATGAAGTACCTGGGACTCGTCCTCGACAGCCGGTGGAATTTCGTGGAGCATTTCCGACGTCTGGCTCCCAAACTCAGCCGGGCTGGGGCTGCGCTCAAGCGGCTCCTGCCCAACCTTGGGGGTCCAGACGCCTCCTGCCGGAGGCTCTACGCGGGGATCGTTCGGTCCATGGCCCTCTACGGGGCGCCGGTGTGGGCGCCGTCGCTGAAAAAGCAACCGGCGGCCATACTGAACGCCTGCCAGAGGGTCATGGCGATAAGGATGGTGCGGGGATACTGCACGGTCTCCCGCGAAGCGGCGAGCCTTCTGGCTGGCCTACCACCGTGGGATCTGGAGGCAACAGTCCTTGCACACATGCACGATATGCGCGTGGAGATGCAACGCCGGGGTGAAAGTCCGCTGCCGCGACAGGTCACGGCATGGCGGACAGAGCTCCGGCGGGATCTCATGGGGAAATGGCGTCAACGACTATCGCAACCCAGTGCTGGGCACGCCACAATCATGGCGGTAAGTCCCCTCTTTGAGGCGTGGCTGGAAAGGCCTCACGGCGTCCTTACCTTCCGCATGACGCAGGTCCTCACCGGACATGGTTCGTTCGGGAGTTTCCTGCACCGGATTCATGCGGAAGTGACGCCCGGGTATCGCCACTGTGCGGAACGCCCGGAGGACACGGTGGAGCACACAGTCGAGGTGTGCCCTGCTTGGGCGGAGCATCGCCGTGCCCTCGTGGGGGCGATCGGCGGCGGAGACCTCTCGCGCCGGGCCTTGGTTGAGGCCATGGTCCGGAGCGAGGAGGAGTGGCAGGCGGTCGCCGACTTCTGCGAAGCAGTAATGCTCGCAAAGGAGGAGGCCGAACGCATCAGGCAACGGCGTTATCGCCGCCGCCGTCGCCGGGATTCTGATCCCGATTTCCGGCCAACGTAGACGCGGGCTTGCGGACAGTGAGCAATGGGTAGCTCGCTGTCCGGCCGTCCGGTAACTGTCCGGACCAAGCCCAAGTCGTCGACGGCGCGCACTGTTCCCGCGCGCCTCAAGGAGTTGTCAGCAACAGCAGGGACCCAGCCGGGTCGAAGCCTACTGGGGCCAGGGTTATCCGAAAGGGCGCTCGAGCCCCGGTATGAAGGCTAGAAGGAACGGGGTGGGTCTTTTAGTCAGTAAGAGTCTGACACTATCTCCCGCTCCGCCCAAGGGCGGGGGATGTCAATGCATGATTTTTCCCACCATAAAAAAAAAAAAAAAAAAAAAAAAAAAAGATACGTGTGGGGACTTTGATATGTTGTATGAATTTATGTTCCAACATTAGATCCAAGAATAAGTTTGTTTTTAAACAGTTATCTAAGATTAAAACACAAGGATATCTTTTACACCGACAGTGAATATAACAAACAGAAAAACAAACAGATCCATACGATATAAATAACAATACACTCAAATATATATACAACATTAGAATCGCATTCTAATAATAACATTTTATCAACAGTTCACTTATTACATTTTTGTAATGTAACTAAAATCATAACAAAAATAAAGAACAGCTATGCTTTGTAAGTGAATTCAAATAAAAGCCAAACAGAAGTCTCAATCAGTTCCAACTACCTTCCATTTCAATAAATGTTAGCAATAACGTGCTTAATTGTTTAATTAAATAATAAATATTCACTAACCTGCATTGTTTGAAACAAAACAAAACTGATAAATTAAAATTTGAATTTCGCTCGCCGACAAAGAAACACGCGTCGTTCACTATTATCCCTCGAGGACAAAATGGCTAACTGATATTTGATTTTGGCTTGTGATTGGCTCGTTATAGTTTGTGCGAGTCCATTTTACAAATTCTAAATATTACCAAAAATTTGTGGTTACAAAAATGAGTAACATTTAAGCGGAAGTTGTGGAATCATTTTCCGCATCAATAACCAGAATCGCCTCGAAACTTCTGTCCTTATTTTAAATTAATATATAGCGTTATCTGTAAAACACTAACAGCCTTGCAGGACTGTATTGCTAGCATCATTAACAACCACTTTTGTTCTATGACTTTTTACAAAACATAATTCATTTACCAAAAACAAAACTTCAAGACTACGTTGTTCTATCTAACACCTATACCTATGTCTGTATGACGCGACGCAAGCGCATTAAGCATCCCCGCCGCCCGATCCCACTTTCCTCCGTTATTGTACTATTGCATGCTTAGCATAGACTTCGTAATATTTAAAACTTTCTATTTAAATATTTTTATTTTTGTATGAAAATCTGATAATTTAAAAAAACTTGTTATTTACGATGTTAGTAACATGGACCTGAGAGGTTGCTGGTGTTTTACAAATAACCCTGTATATATGTAGGACGTAGGTATCGCCAAGTAGCGCCTCAACCAGCGGTTCTGTGCGTCACAAATCCACCGGATTCCCGCGGGGTACCTTCCTTTCGCATAATGTTCTTTTTCCTAATAATTATGTTTTGGCATAACGATTTTGGTATAATTTGTTTTGCCATAATGATACTTTGCCATATTTTTTTTGGCATACAGTTTATGTTGGCATAATTTTCTTGAAGGCTAATTTGTTTTGGCATAAATTTAATTCGCATAACGTTACTGGGCCTAATGACTATTATTAGCATAATAGGCTGAAGCAGTTGTGGTGAGCGAAACCGTCTGCGACAATTAGCACGCGTGGAGCTGCCGGAGGCCCGCAGCGCAGGAGCCGTGACAGAAACAATGCCTGCTGCATGTTGCATGCTCGCTTGAATGCTGCATGTTGCATGCTCGCTTGCATGCTGCATGCTTGCTTGCATGCCTGGTATATGCTTGTTTGGCATGCAAACTGCATGCATGAAACAATTTCTTACAGCGAAAAATACCTACAAAATTGTTCAAAACAAATATGTTATGTATTACCTGCTTCATTATTTGATACAATGGTGACGGGTGCTTCTTTCGCAAAAATCAGTTGTAAGAACCTCCCGAACTTACCACGTCCAACCTGCATCATGCGGAAGGTGAGGACGTCGTGATGTCTTTTCAGTCACGAAGAATTAACATAAATACGTCTTTTGAATAAACGTTCTTGCAAATATATATTATGCCACCGTAAAATTGTAAATACTGTTAGATTTAAATCTATCTCGCGAGATTGTTAACTGTCGAAAGATTTAAATCGTAACATACTGGTCAATTAAAAAACATTATTTTTGGTAGATTATAATCTATTGAAGAGAAACTGTTACATCGCAATCTGTCTCATATTTACAAGAACGTTTATTCAAAAGGCAGATGTAAAGTCCTTACTAGTCAGGATGGTCATGTCTTGTTTTAATTTTTTTTGGAAGTGTTGCACCCATCTGATATTAATGCAATTTTTAGTGATAATACTAGATATATTAATGTATATTATATATTTTTTTCTGTGATTGTACCTCTTCGTAAACTATGAATAAAAAATTTTAAAAACATATTTTCATTTTTTTAATAGTAATTAAGGTATGTAAAATCTACAAAAAAAATATAATGTAGAGCAATTTATTCTCTAACAAACCGTTTTAGTTTTATTAGTGTCGCTATTACAGGTTTTGAAAAAAATAATTTTGAAAAATACCCACGTTTTTGTCTATTTAGTCAATTAGCTCCTGAACGAAGTGAGACGGAAGGCTAAAATCACGTCAACAGTAATAATACTTGTCACTAATGTAATACCACAATTTATTTTGGAAATACTTCTCGGGGGCCGCTGGCCCTACCTTATTCTGCTAGACCCTTTCTCAGAAAATGCCAAAAACTAAGAAACTCGAATTAGAAAATTCATTTTCGTAATGATTATGTAAAATTTTGAGTTATTTTATAAAATTTACACTTTAATTACTCGAAATATATAAGATTGCATGTTACGTTGATAACCAAAAAAAATCCATACTGAAATTTTTTTTTTCTTGAAAGAATGACCTTCGCCCATGTCTGCTAGCATTTTTGAGATTTGTAGGTGTCTTTGCAGTTCTGTCTTTGAAAACGTTTGCCCTTTAAAAGGTCTTGACTTGATAACATCGTAAATCGTTAGTTTATTCGTTTTACTAGATAAAAAGGTTTGGTTGGATTCGGTCTAAATATTGAAGTACGAAGTAAATTGTATCTTCTGTCGAAGCCTACTGGGACCAGGGTGAGTTTTTTAGTCAGTAAGAGTCTGACACTATCTCCCGCTTCACCCAAGAGCGGGGGTTGTCACTGGATGATTTTCCCCACCAAAAAAAAACTGCGAAGTAAATTGTATCTTGCAATTTGAGTCAAGTAGATTTATTTACTTCTTAGTTTGATATTTTGTTGGTCTTCAACTTCATTCTCATTTTGTGTTGTTGTGAATAAATTGTTAAATTATTTGGTTCAATATTTTATTAGTTTGGTTCAGTTTTTGTTTTAAATGCCTTCTAGAAAAAACAAACCTTTCGCAGCGTAGCCGAGATGCGAAAAGGGTGAGACTAAATAGGTCCCAAGAATCAGAAGATCGTGAAGTGAGGCTAACAGCAATTCGAGCTAGGCAAGTCAGAACTCTTGCGGCAGAAACGCCTAACCAACGTGAGTCTCGACTTAGTACCTATACAGCGTTCTTTTACGGCAGTTTCGCGATCACAGGAGAGTTTGCAGAAACGCGAAGCGCGTTTATCGGCTGACCGAGAGCGCCACGCCCTCTCACGTCAGACTGAGACTTTCACCGAAAGGGAGTCGCAATTCTGCGCTCCCAAGAAAGCAGAGAGGACCGTGAAGCTCGTTTATCTCTGTACTTACGTTACATCACAACAGTAGCTAATTTCTTTTGTGTACGGAGATTGCACAACCATGGGAAATCAAGCCGGTTCTTGGCTATGTCAGCGAGCTATTTTGACTCCCCGCAGTGACCAAGCTGCGGCAATTAATTTAAAAATATTGACTTATGTGTCCGGGAATAGTAGAGAATACACCTCTATAAATACAGTTATGGATGAAGATGACACCACGCACTACCCGGTAGAATGTTGGGATTCCCTCAACACACCCGCACCTGCCCACAAAATAGTTTTAAAAATCGGTGTAGGTACCAATAATTCTCCTCAGAAATGTATGTCCTTCCAAACTTTGTAAAGGCACTCGGCTCAAAATCTCAATCTGTAGCAAAACATAATCGAAGCTGAAATATTAACTGGTTGCGGCGCCGGTGGTATTATTTTTATTCCAAGAATACATATAATTCAGTCGAATACAATTACATATGTATCTCAGTAAAACAAATAAATTACTTATACAATTATAGTACCTATGTTTTACATTTTATGAGACGATTTTTTAAGTTGACTGTACATAAATACGTCAGATTTTCAAGTTTCGTGCGAATCGCTTAGGTAAGCGAGTTGACAAATAAGCCAAAATAGATCTTCGCTAGGAGCCCTAGTCTTTAAGATATTAAGCCGACAAATTAGTGACTACATTGTCGTGTTATCAAAATTAAGATGCGTGATGATAGTTACCACCGCTGCTATTTAATTTACCTTGACAATATTTAGTTTTAAGATTTTTATTAAGATAGTACTTATGTATTTTTGATTAAAGACATTCGGTTTTTATTTTAACACGGCAGTGCAATTTGTCTCGTTTCTTTACACACCTAAGTATACCAACTGTAATCCATGGCTTTAGTGGTTGGTATCGTTTTGAGACCGTTTGAATTGTAGTATTTGATCCAATTAGTGTTAGGAGCTTTGAAGTCAATATTGAAGGCGATATTTGGATCGGTAGCGCTGTAAAGAATATCCCAATCTTCATGTAATATATTGATTCTGTAATTAAGTCATTATGGATTGTTACTTTCTGTAAGGAAACAGTATTTTTATTGGCTCTAGCATTGCTAATAAATAATATAATAATAAGCGAGTGGTCGGTAAGCTGTTGCTCAAAAACCACAGTCTTCCATGATTTAAATCATTTAACCATAGTCTATGCATGTACTGATTTTAGTAAGCCTAGTAACTCCGATTTTTAACCCATACATAGCAATCAGGTTGAGATAATTTTGAACTGAACCTGTGGCACTATCAGTCATGTATCGATATTTATATCGCCCGTTAATATAAAAGTTTGAGTTTATACTTTACTTAGGACTTTATCGAGTGAGTCGAGAAATATTCCTGTTTTTCTAAAACTTGGCGGTCTGTAGCAGATAAAAGTATAATCAGTATTAACAGTGATGACAAGACAGTTACCCTCGGGAAAATCAGGTTCAATTGAGGACACCATAGGTTCCTTGCGTACGTACACAACGACACCATGGGCGTAGCGAGGGGGAGGCAGGGGGGGGGCAGCTGCCCCCCCCCTAGCAGGCGGGCGGGCTGGCGAACTGAGCGAATTTTATTTCACCTCTTTATAGAAATTTACTGAGCTAAGCTATGCCATACTCATAATTATGGTAATATTGTTATCTTTCGCCTCGCTAGCACAGTTTAGTGTTATTCTATAGTTTAGTTGAGTTTAGTAGCTCGGTAGACAGACGTTCGTTCCTGCCGCGCCGCGCCATCGCCGGCCGCACGCGCCGCGCCGTCGAGCCGGAGCGGGGTGCGGGTACGGGGTGAGAGGGGAGGCAGCTGATGCACAGCGCGCGTGCGCGTAACAACAAACAATATTTTGTATACAGATTTTGTATTCAATCTTGTCTCGGTGGTCCTCTTATAACGTCTGTTCGTAATTATCGTGCAATTCGAAGTCGTGAATCGAGATTTTTGTTGTAATTTAATTTGTTTTTTCGCTGTCGCTTCGCTGGTGTTTGGGTGGGTGTGTTGGACGACTGGTGTTTGTTTTAAAAAATGGATATAAGAAAGTTTTTCAAAGGTAAGGTATTTTTTATTATCACAGTTAATTTTAGATTAATAACGATATGATATTTATATTTATTTAAAAACGCGTGAATTTTTGTTTAAGGGACTTTAAAAAGAAAAAAAGCAGAAACTAGTAGTGAAAGTAGTGATGACGAGAAAAAGGAAGATAGTTCGCTGGCGCTGGCTCAAGCTGGATCTTTTAGAGTTCAAAATACACCTGAAGTGGCTGCAGATGAATTCGTTTGTGGTAACGATTTAGGCAAATGGGTAGGGCGAACTTATTTGATGACCACAAGTCAACAATTGGATATGCTTAAACGTTGTTGGGTGCCCCCTGAAAATTATGACTTTTCTAAGGATGCCAAAGCTGTTGATCTGCAGCGAAAATTCAATCATAGTTGGTTGCAAACTTATTCGCCCTGGCTTGTTTATTCGAAACATCTTAAAGGTGCGCTGTGTTTATATTGCGTACTATTCCCTCCAAAGACAGTTGTTGGAGTTTTGGGCTCATTCGTAATTCGACCTTTTTGCCGTTTCAAATATATTCATGAATACTGCGTTAAGCATGTCTCATCACAATATCATAAATCAGCAGTTACCGATGCAAAACATTTGTCGGAGAAAATGCCTGTGGATATAATGATGAATACTGCTCACCAGAAAGAAATTGAGACAAATAAAAAGATACTGGCATCTATAATTTCTTCAGTAATTTTTTGTGGCACTCACGATTTACCTTTGAGGGGTAAACAGAATCATGAAGGCATTCTTGAAGACCTTCTAAATCTAAAAATTGAATCTGGTGATCAAGATTTAAAGCAGCATTTAGAACATGGCAAACGAAATTATTGAATTGTGCGGTTTGGTCGTAAAGAATGAAATTATACAGGAAGCAAAGAAAGCTTATGCGTATAGTGTCATGGCAGATGAGTCATGTGATATAGCGGGTAAAGAACAACTATCTATCGGAATCCGTTTTTTTGACGAAGATCAAAATATAATACGTGAAGAATTTCTAGGATTTGTAGAATTAGAGGCCATGGATGCTAATACAATTGCGACAGAAATTGATAGATTCTTAGAAAGCGCCGGACTAGAATCCAATAAGTGCGTAGGCCAAGGCTACGATGGCTGTTCGACTATGGCGGGGAGTATTAGCGGCGTACAAAAAAAAATTAGAGATAAATATAAAAAAGCCTTATACTTTCATTGCGCTAGCCATAGGCTTAATTTGGTAATAAATGACTTGAACCAAGTTCCAGAAATTCGTAACACCATCGGAACAATCAAAGACATTATAATTTTTTTTCGAGAATCTGCTTTACGTAGAAAATACGTACCTAATATTCCGGCGTTATGCGAGACCCGCTGGTCTCACAAATATAAAAGTGTGGCCATGTTTTACAAGCATTTTGAGGAGATCATTCATGGACTCGAGAACATATCTAAAGACGGAAATGCTGCAGCCAGAAAAAATGCTTATCAATTACATTGTGCTGCAACGAAATCAGTATTCATCATACGTGTGACACTGATAGCCAAATATTCTGCAATACTGGAACCTGTTGCTAACGCACTTCAGTCGAAATCTATTGATATGCATACATGTACGAACCTTATTAAGAGAATTATTTCTCTAGTAAAAGATCACCGTCAAAACGTAGACACAGAAAGTGAAAATATAATTGAAACTTCTCAAGGAACTGCATCTGCCCTTGGTACCGACTTACAAGTCCCACGCATTGCGTCTCGGCAACAACATCGGTCCAATCACCCGGCACAGAGCTCTTCAGACTATTGGAAAAGATCCATTATAATACCCTATTTAGATTCCTTAATTTCCGCACTCGATCAACGCTTTTCGAATGAGCATCTGCCAGCCTTCAGCCTAATGTCATTGCACCCAAACACAATGTTATCAATGACCCTCAGTGATTTCCAAGAGAATTGCAAAGCATTCACCAATTTTTACGAGCTCGCTATCGAGCCTGAAGCAGAATTGTGGTATAAATTGTGGAAAGACAAGGGGATTCCAAATGAAGAGTTAGAGAAAATGGATTTTACCGACACGCTTAAAGAGGCAAATACTTTCTTCCCCGCCACAAAGAGGGCCATACTTATTTTACTGGCGCAACCATGCACCACGGCCAATATAGAACGGTCTTTTTCCACCTTACGGCGAGTAAAAACGTGGTTGCGGTCTACAATGTCAGAAAATCGTCTGAACGGCCTATGTATGTTAAGCGTACATAGGAAAATGGTAGAAGGAAAGAAAGGCGAAGTTATTGAAAAAGTTTTAAATAGATTTTGTGAACAACCACGCAAGTTACTGTTTAAGTAATTAAACCTATTCTGTTTCTGGTTAAAATTCGTTTTTTTATTGTTACACTTGCTGACCCGGCGGACGTCGTCCTGCCCAGTAATCAATCTTACACCTACCCTAACTAAACTAAACCTACCCTACACCTACCCTACCCCTATCTATGTATGTGTTATTCTGAGTCTTCAGCTACCTACATACCAAATTTCATCGTAATGTGTTCAGTAGCTTTTGCTTGAAAGAGGTAACAAACATGCATCCGTCCACACACACTCACAAACTTTCACCTTTATACCTAATGTATGAAAACATAAATTCAGTTTCTCTATGATTTTCTCAACCTGCCCCCCCCCTGTACAAAATCCTGGCTACGCCCTTGAACGACACCGTAAGTTTGATGTATGGTGTTTTGAGTCCAGTCCATATTATAGTCGTCAATATTGGGAGGTGCATGTTAACGTTTGTCCAGCACTCGGAATAGTTATATCCATGGATATGTCTAAAGTGGATAAAAAGGCTACTAGCAAATCAAAATTGCAATGAATACTCCTTATGTTCACACTAGGGGCACATAACGAATCCTTAGGGTTGTCACAACAGTTAAGTACGCGGGAGCATCGGGTTGTGTCACTAAGCGATATGCTTTCAACTAGGCCAGTATTTTCTAATTCAGTAGTAGACCAGGGTAGATGCCTTCAAAAATAATAAAAAGTGAAAAATAATAATAGTAGGATGAAACACATCACAAAAGGAGGAGAATATTATAAAAATGAAAGGAAAAATAATTTACGGGCGATCTGAGGTCGGGAAGGGGGTGGGGGTGACTTTTTAAGGGGAAAAAACGGTTTTTCTCGATTTCCGGCAAAACTAAAAGTCCTATGGAAAAAGTCAAATGGCAAAGTTGTAGGTAATAAAAAGATCTAAAACTTTTGTATTAACACTTTTTTCACATAACCTCAAAATTTATGTGAAAAATTCAAAAAACCATGTTTTTGGTTTTTTATTTTTATCTCTTTCAAAAAACAATATTTTATCACGAAATTTGGTGAAAACTTACCTTTTTATGTCCCAAATACGCTGTAATTTATTTGATTAGAAATATTTATTTTTTCACCTTATTTTGAATAAATATCGAAAAATCACCCTAATTTTCAATCGAAAAATCACCCGTCAAAATATCTTTTTTTTTCAAAAAGTTTATATTGTGTCTGTTCGTTGAAATCTCTACTTTCCGATGGTGAAAAAAAATATATGTTACCATAGTAAATCTTCTCAGCAAATGCAAAAAACCGAAAAAAACTCGAATTCGAAATTTTTTTTCAATTATTATATTCAATGTAGAGCTATTTATTAAAATTTACACTTTAATTACTCGAAAAACGTAAAATTACATGTTACATAGATAACAAAAAAATTGCAAATCAAAATATAGTACTATAATTAACAAACAAATAAGTTGATAAAATTAATACTTAATAAGACGTCTACAATATTTGGAGAAAGGAGTCGAATCTTCTTTAAGTTATATGCGTAGATGCCTATTTATAACTATTTTTAGATAACTTATGTTTATCTGAGTGACCTACGAAAAATTTTAGCCCATCAAAAGGTATTTCATAGAGGAGTGGGGAAGGGGCTAGGCGGGTCCGGGTCTTACTACATACATACCTAATATATTATTTCGTAGCTGCTGTAACAACCGTTAGCCTAGCCAGTATTCGAAATACAGTATAGTATACAACATCGTTTAAAAAAATACACGTGCACGTTGAGTTTCTTGAAGATAATTGTGACAAGTTTACAAAAAAATTAAGAAGATTAAAAAAATAATAATCTCCTTTATTTTGCACAAACAAACTTAGTTACTCCCATATGATATATAAAATACACATCGTAAATATATTTTTACTAACTAACTTTTGGCCGATTTTCATATATATATTATACATTTCAAATATATTTCAGATATATTCAATTTTTTTATTTTATTTTTAGCTATGTTTTTTATGTCTTTTAGGATATATTTTGAATGTATCTAAAATATATTTAAAATATATGAAATAAATATGAAAATAGGCCATAAGTTTTTTGTAAACTTGTCACAATTATCTTCAAGAAACTCAACGTGCACGTGTATTTTTTTAAACGATGTTGTATACTATACTGTATTTCGAATACTGGCTAGGCTAACGGTTGTTACAGCTGCTACGAAATAATATATTAGGTATGTATGTAGTAAGACCCGGACCCGCCTAGCCCCTTCCTCACTCCTCTATGAAATAACTTTTGATGGGCTAAAATTTTTCGTAGGTCACTTAGATAAACATAAGTTATCTAAAAATAGTTATAAATAGGCATCTACGCATATAACTTAAAGAAGATTCGACTCCTTTCTCCAAATATTGTAGACGTCTTATTAAGTATTAATTTTATCAACTTATTTGTTTGTTAATTATAGTACTATATTTTGATTTGCAATTTTTTTGTTATCTATGTAACATGTAATTTTACGTTTTTCGAGTAATTAAAGTGTAAATTTTAATAAATAGCTCTACATTCAATATAATAATTGAAAAAAAAATTGAATTCGAGTTTTTTTCGGTTTTTTGCATTTGCTGAGAAGATTTACTATGGTAACATATATTTTTTTTTTCACCATCGGAAAGTAGAGATTTCAACGAACAGACACAATATAAACTTTTTGAAAAAAAAAGATATTTTGACGGGTGATTTTTCGATTGAAAATTAGGGTGATTTTTCGATATTTATTCAAAATAAGGTGAAAAAATAAATATTTCTAATCAAATAAATTACAGCGTATTTGGGACATAAAAAGGTAAGTTTTCACCAAATTTCGTGATAAAATGTTGTTTTTTGAAAGAGATAAAAATAAAAAACCAAAAACATGGTTTTTTGAATTTTTCACATAAATTTTGAGGTTATGTGAAAAAAGTGTTAATGCAAAAGTTTTAGATCTTTTTATTACCTACAACTTTGCCATTTGACTTTTTTCCATAGGACTTTTAGTTTTGCCGGAAATCGAGAAAAACCGTTTTTTCCCCTTAAAAAGTCACTCCCACCCCCTTCCCGACCTCAGATCGCCCGTAAATTATTTTTCCTTGCATTTTTATAATATTCTCCTCCTTTTGTGATGGGTTTCATCCTACTATTCGTTTTTTTTGTTTTAAAAATTATCGACACTGGTCTATAGTACATTCATTAAATTAAAGGCGGGCACATAATAATATTACTATTCATCTTGTTGTACTTCAATATAGGTAGGTAGGTTATTTTGTTGTTTCGACCACAAATGTCGGTTACGTAACCTGTTTATATTAGTATTTTCCTGTTTGTCGAAATATTATTTTTGTTTTGGTATGGAAGTGTAATATAGTTTTTGGAAATATATTTGCATTGCATAATCAAATATATTTGGCTGGCCTGTTGGTCTAGTTGTTAGTGACACTGACTACTATGCCGGAGGTCGCGGGTTCGATTCCCACCCAGGACAAATTTTTGTGTGATGAGCATAATCATTAGTTCTGTGTCTGGGTGTAATTTATCTATAATATGTATGTATTTAGAAATATTCGCGTATGTTTTTCAGTTGTCTAGTACCCTTAACACAAGCTCTGCTTAGCTTGGGACTAGACGGCGTTGTGTGATAATTGTGGAATATTTATATATTATATTGAAGAGTCTTGTAATTGAAAGTGTTAAGGAAGTTAGTGCGTAGTGTTTGTGTGTGCGCATATGATTTGATTTAACATTATGGTTTCTAGTAGAGACTTAAAATTTTCAAACTCAACATTCCCTGGATCCCTACTATTACAATGTAAGCAAGAGCAAGTTAAGTTAAAGGTTGCATTTACAGTTTTTTAAAGCGTTACTTCACTGCTATTCATGTTGCCCGTTCAATGCTTTGTTTTATTCTTATTATTTATTGTCCACTAAGGTGTCCCAAGCTTTAAGTGTGAGAGGAAGTGACGCCCGCCCGGGTGTCGCCATTGTGCGGAATGCCCGGAGGACACGGTGGAGTCGAGGTGTGCCCTGTTTGGGCGGAGCATCGCCTCGTGGGGGCGGCGGCGGAGACCTCTTGCACCGGGCCTTGGCTGAGGCCATGGTCTGGAGCGAGGAGGAGTGGCAGGCGGCCGCCGACTTCTGCGAAGCAATAATGCTCCCAAAGGAGGAGGCCAACCGAATCAGGCAACGGTGCTCTCGCCACCGCCGCCGGAATTCCGATCCCACCGCCGGAGTTCCGGCCACTGCAGGCGCGGGCTTGCGGATAGTGAGCAATGGGTAGCTCGCTGTCCGGCCGTCCGGTAACTGTCCGGACCAAGCCCAAGTCGTCAACGGCGCGCACTGTTCCCGCGCGCCTCAAGCAGTTGTCAGCAACTGCAGGGACCCAGCCGGGTCCAAGCCTACTGGGGCCAGGGTTAGTTTCGAAAGACAACTCGAGCCCCGGTATGAAGGCTAGAAGGAACGGGGTGGGTTTTTTAGTCAGTAAGAGTCTGACACTATCTCCCGCTGGGGTTGTCATTGGATGACCGAAAAAAAAAAAATCTTTAAGGTGAAAATTGTTTTTTCGATTTTAAGTACGCATACCCTTTATTTTTTTTCTATTTGACCTTAAAAACTAATTTACAAAATATTATGGGTATCGGAGGACGATAACCCGTGCCGACTTGAGTCAAACACAAACTTCCGAAATTAAAGTTATTTTATACTTTTCAGTGTTTTTTACATTGAAGTTAGTTTTATTTTTTTTGTAAAAAGTTTTTTATTAAACAGTTCTGCTGTATTTCGAAGTTCGAAGTTTATGATCAGATCATAACAATATTTCTATGAGATCAAATTGGAAGCATAGCCTTTCAATAAAAAAAAATAGTTTTCAAAATTGGTCCGCAATTGATAGATATCGGTGAACATACATAAAAAAAAACATACATTCAGCCGAACATAGTAGAACCTCCTCCTTTTCGAAGTCGGTTAAAATAGCAGATGGGAACACGCTAGGTATAATAGCTTGTAGATCGATTTACAATACAATCAAATAATACATACAAGTTATATTTTAAATATTGTAATAATCGTCTAAAAAATGTTTTGAACGAAGCGGTCATAATCGATTTTCTGTATTTTTATTATTTAAACGTGCAGTTATTTCGAGTTCTTCTGCTACATACCAGCATGAAGTGGACCCTCTTGGCTTTGTTCGTGGCGTTCCTGCTGACTAGGGTGGCGGCATATACGGGTAAATATCATCATCATCATCACACACAGCCCGACATGGGCCTCCCAAAGCGTCGCCACAACGACTGGCCCGGTTACTTCCATCTACCCTCGGTAGTCAAATACATTTTATAACACTTGTTTGTTCATTGTGTGCCAAATAAACATTTTCTTTTTCCTTTCATCGGTCTTCTAACATGTAAATATGAATTCAATAGAATACTTTTTCAATCATATAATGCGATCGACTGCTTAGACACAAAATAAATAGGTACAGAAGACAATCTATATGTAAAGCGCGCTCGAGCAACGCACACATAGACACCGCTCACAGATACGATGTCTCGGTCGCGTCTCGAATCACTCGTTGAACAATTCCGGTTCAAACGCTCATTAGTGTGCGTCCACCGAGCATAGGTATAATAAAAAGTGAAGTACATACATGAGATTGTCTTCTGTACCTATCTATTATGTGATTTAGGGTTGCTCCCACGGGTAGGATACGACAGATTTTCTTAATAGTGCATTTGGATACAAGGGGCGAAACATTGCCATCGCGACCGAGGCGCAAACCGCCAGAGCCGCGGGTGAGGGCTCTACGGAGCCGATATCTGTAGTGACTTTGCACGTGCATCAAACAACTTTACGAAGAAATTAATAGGCCCGGCTGCTTGACGACCAGTCCGAAACTATACATGTAATACGCGGTGAGAGCTCGCACTTTTGCGCACTAGTGCCAAAAGACAGTAAATTCTGTTCTGTATAAAACTACAAGCATCAATTTTCAGTAACCAAACAGACGTTGTATAAACGCTATATAAATTTTTATTTAAAAAAATCCTAGTCGTTTGACTTTTACAGACTATATATGCACTAGATTAGGCGTGCCGCACTTCAGTCGACTCAGGTGTAATGTAGTCCGTACACCTTGAACATGACACTATGTCGTTCAACATAGTATCATGTGAAACTCGCAAGTGCCACGAAATTCATGGCGCTTAAACAAATTGTCTATAAATTGTCATAATCGCCGACAAGTTCATTACATGGATACATTGTCTGTTACAGCGTTGGACCTACGTCGCATGTGCACGGACGACTTCCAGTGCCACGACGGGTGTTCTTGTGCTCATATACCCGAGGATCCCATGGGTCCTAAGCGGTGCACCTGTCCCCCGGGGTAAGGTTTATAACAAGATACTTCCTAGTCAATTTAGTTGATACATCAAGGCATAAAAGTTGCAGCGATCTCTCGCGGCGGGCCTTGGTACAGGCCCGGGAGCGAGGAGGAGTGGCAGGCGGTTGCCTCTGCGTGTGAAGCAGTAATGTTAGCAAAGGAGGCGGTAGCACGCGCGAGGCCTTCGCGTCCCGGCCACCATCGGTATTTCCGGCTACCGTACACGCGGCCTGCGAGCGGCGAGGAATGGGTAGTTCGCTGTCCGGTAACCGCCCCGACCGAGTCCAAGTCGTCGGCACGGTGCGTTGTGTTCCACGCGTGCTTTAAGGAGTCAGCAAGCCTAAGGGCCCAGCAGGGTCGAAGCCTACTGTACCCATGGGTGATGCGGAAGAGATCCCGGGGCCCTGGAATAATGTTTCTTTGGAAAAGGAGTGGGTTTTTAGTCAGTAAAAGTGACACTATCTCCCGCTCCGCCCTAGGGCAGGAGATGTCATTTAGATGATTTTCCACCCGGAAAAAAAAACTACTATAAGAGGTTTTCCTTAAGGAGTCTGCTCTCTATGGGCACTTATAGTTACAGGTACTGAGAACCAAATCATAAAAGACTAACTTTTACAGTGTACCACCCGGCTATCTCTGCAGACGAGCGGAGTACTTGCGCTAGAGGATGAGCAGCCGCCGGGAACTCCGAAATCAAAGCCTTTCAATTATTACGCGTACAGTCATCAGCATAAAACTATTACACCAACGCAAGTTACACCAACGCAAGTTATACCAACCCCAAGGCAAGTTATACCAACTCCTACGCAAGTTATACCAACCCAACGCAAGTTACACCAACGCAAGTTATACCAACCCCAAGGCAAGTTATACCAACTCCTACGCAAGTTATACCAACCCAACGCAAGTTACACCAACGCAAGTTATACCAACGCAAGTTTCGAAAGGAAGGGTTCTCTTTTGGGACGTGTAGTGGCATCTATATGAATTACAAAAAAGATAACATGTCACACAACAACCTATCAAAAATTATATTGAGCACACCCAACAGTCCGGTAATCACCGGGTCCACCGAAACCAAACTCCAGGTTCTCGTGAGCTTCCTGTGCAAGCGGTAGGTATGTAGGCTTATGCTCGTGACTGGACTTCTAAACACTAATTAATAAATACATCAAAAACCGTTGTGTTGTTTTAAAGTTAGAGGCTGCCCCCACCCTGTCCCTTGCTGTCCTACCGCAGCGACACCCAAAGCCGAGTTCCACAAGCTTCAAGCTTCTGCTCTCATCTTTGGGATGGGTCTGCCAAATACCAGCTTGATGCACTAGAGTCGATTGAAAAGCGTGCCAAGAAGATTATAGGCAATGATGCACTTGTCAAGTCAAAACTCTAAAGTCTTGAGCATCTACGCCGAGTTGCTAGCCTGTGCGCTTTCTATCGTTTATATTTCGGGGAGTGTGCACTGGAGTTGCACAATTTAATTCCGCCAAGTCAGTTCCATCATCGGACCACAAGACGAACGGCGTAGCGCTACCGGTGGACATCCCACCAATACGTACAATGCGTTTCGGGAACACATTCATTATGCGTACAGCTAAGGAATGGAATTTCCTGACGGAGTCTGTTTCCTGATAGCAATAACCTAGGGTTCTTTAAGTCAAGAGTGATAGATTTCTTAGGCAAGCGTAAAAATTTTATAGCTAAAACTTATTATTATTATCTAATTATAGCAAACTTAAAGTGACTAGTGGTGCACACTGATGACAAATTGACGAGATGCGTCAACACTCCGCCTTTCACTAGCTGTTTTCCTACAACGGACAGATCTTGGAGAATGCTCTTCTGTGTGCTGTGAATGTGCGTCTGTGCCAGGATGAAGAGCAATAACGCGACCCAACTTCCACTTCAAGGGTGGCTGGTTGTCCTCCTTCATAACAATGAGAAAATCCTGGTTCAGGTTGTCTTTGCCGGTCCGCCATTTTACACGTTGCTAAAGCTCGGCGACATACTCCTTACTCCATCTCGGCCAAAAATGTTGCCGCAGCTGCTCGATATGTTGATGGCGCGTCAAGTGCGGAGTGGAGTGGCCCCGAAATTCCTTTACCTACAGGCAGAGACGTGATAGGAGTGAGAGGCAACAGATCTTCTGGGTTCGACGATAATGGTGTGAGCAGTCGAGAATTAAAAATGCCCTCAATTTTTATCAAAACGGGATTAAGATCCTCGTAAGTTACAGTTACAGTTTCCCAACACTCGTAACAGATGAAATTCGGTCGATTTGACACTCGCCTCCCAAACACCACCAAAATGTGGAGCGTAAGCAGGTACCGAGTGGAAGTTCCGTCTTGAGCCGCTCTATCAGATAAGTCACATTAGCATTTCAAAAAGCTAGCTAACTCATTGTAGGCTCACAAATGAAGCTCCGTTATCGAAGTAAACGTTGAGAGATTTTCTCTCCAAGGCATGAATCTACGTAAAGCCAAGCCAGTCAAGCAAGCCAGTTCAAGTTCAGTTCTGCAAATAATCAGTTTATGAAACTTTAGTTTACACTATTTTAATTTCGTCATCGTTTCATCGATTTCCTCGAAGCCCGAAGCACTTCTGAAATCTTAACAAATAAATATCCAATACTAAGATCTAAAATCGTAAGTTTTTAAACACAAACTGTAAAACTCTCTTTTTTTTCACGGCCGCAAAACTCTCAAAGAAATTCGTCCAAGTGAAAATTCAACGATTAAATAGTACGAAAATGTTGTCTGTGATACGTATTGAACAAATCAGGTAATGCCCCGGTCATGCGAACGAACTAGTACCGCCAATTTTATCAAAGTAGCGTGGCCATAGAATATGTTACCTTTAAAAATCCCGTAAAAATATATATTATTCTACATTATATTTAGCAGAAGATCTTCGTTTTATAAAAAAAAAAAAAAAAAAAAAATGCTGTACACGGGCGTTTAGTAATATATCGAACTATGTTGTTGTTGTATGTTTCCATGCAGTTGATTGATTCAATTTTATATTATGTAAATGAATATAAAAAAAATTATCAACAAAACTGCTGAATTAATATGAATATGCTCTGTACTCACACGTTGCTAATGAAAGATTGTGTTTTATTAACTTCGTCTGTTGACAGCTTTTCGCATAATCCAATGCTAGGATTGCTCATCGAAATTTCTTCTTTTACTGTTTATAAAATGTAGTCTATTTTTTTGCCCCTGAACTTGGCGGGGCCCCTAGGCAGTGGCCTAAAGTCCCTAATGAATAAAATGGCCCTGGAAGTAGCCCTAATCAGAAGTAGCCAAAATGAGAATTAGCCCTAATGTGCCTAAACCGTTGAAGTGTTGAGCTTGTGCGTTCAAATAAGTAAAATATAATAGTGTGCCGCTCCGTGTGTTTGATTTATAGAAACATCCCTACACGACCCTACCGTGAGCTGAGCGTCGTTACAATACAAGCCCCTAATCCTAAATGATAAACTTTTTGCAGTTCACCAGAACTTTACTGCAGAAGAGCGGAGTATCTGCGCTAGACGATGAGCAGCAGACCGCGAGCCCTGCTGCGGTGATCTGCGAACTTAGCTGCCGCGGCTTTCAATTTTACACATACAGTTACCAGCATAAAACCTTTACACCAACGCAAGTTACACCAACACCAGTTTCGACTGGAAGGTTTCCCTTATGGGGATGTGTGCTGGCCTATATGAATTACAGAAGAGATCACGCGCCACAAAACATCGTACCAAACTTATCTGCGCGGTTTGAGCATTACTACAGTTGGGCGAACGAATACAAAACTCTAGGTTCTCTTGAAATTCCTGTGCAAGTGTATTTAGATATTTGTGCTTGTGACTTCTAAACAATTAATAAATATATAAAACCATTGTCTTGCCTATAAATACCAATATCTTCTGCTTTGCATATTAACTATTTAATAAAGCGTTTTGTTGGAGATAAAACCTTCTTGCAAGCTTCCTAAATTATATGAAAAAATATGACACTTCTACTTGTCTTCACTTGTTTCTTGTAAAATATATTGTTCACACCGAAAATTATTAAAAAAACTAATTTGCATTGAGCATCCAGTCATTGATTTTCATCAGAATACCCATAATTCTCGCACATGGTCCATAACGAGCCGGATGAAATATAATTAAGAAGATCAGCGATTATTTTCAAGAAAAAGAATAGAGACTGACTTCCACGCTGAATGGAGGTTCATGAGTTCACTGCTGGAGAACTGGATTGATTTCAAGCAAGTTAGTTAGTGGTGTACAGTTATAATTACGCTAATATCGTCACCCAACACTCAGGTAGTATATATAAGTAGTCATACTAAGGTCAGTACTATTTTATTAAATTACCAATTATATTGTGTTTGAGTAAAATCATTAGGTACTTTGTTGCATTGTGATTAGTATTTTATTCAACAGCAATGTTAAGTTTAAACTCATACTTTTAACAGTATAGTTAGCTATTTTGCTACATTATTAAACTTACATTATATTAAGCTGTAACTAATTACATAACTACTTAACAGTGGTATTAATTTTTAACAAGTATCTTGACATAATAAAAATATTTGAGTGTTAGATATTAGTACAAGTCATTGTTATAAATTATAGTTAGCAGTCAGAAAGGGCATAGACTACAGCTAGGCGTATAATTATTGAAATTATATTGTTGTTTTAATTTTTATATTCCTGTATCAATGCCAGGTTGACAACACTCGTCTCCCAGAATGTCTGAGGAAAAGGATTTAATTAAGAAGCGAGGCAGCTTCAAAGGTCGCTTGACTAGTTTCCTCAATTTTCTGGACTCATTCAAGGACAAGGAGCTATCTAGCTGTGATGTGTCCGAGTTGCAGTTGCGCATGGGCAAGATAGAGGCGTTGTATGAGCAGTATGATGAGGTACAGTTACGTCTAGAATGCATTGTTGACGACATCAACTTACAATATTCTCAGCGTTCCGAGTTTGAGTCTATTTATTATAAAATCTTATCTAGAGCCCAGAATATTCTGACTGACTACAATAAAGATAATAAATCGATGGAAAGTTGTAAAAGTACTCGTGTTAGCATAAAGCAGCCGGTTAAATTGCCAACGATTCAGTTACCAAAGTTTAGCGGATTATATTGTAATTGGCTTGAATTCCGCGACACCTTTACTAGCCTAATTCATTGTAATGATGACATAGACGCAATCAATAAGTTTCACTACTTGCGAGCATCACTTGAGGGAACAGCTGCTTTAGTTATCAAATCCATTGAGTTTTCTTCAAGTAATTACTCTGTGGCATGGTCATTGTTATGTGATCGGTTTGACAACAAAAGATTACTGGTTCAGAATCATATAAGTTCATTATTTACTATTGAATCAATTACAAAAGAATCTTCTGTTGCCATTAAGAATTTGATCGATCAGTTAAATAAAGACTTGCGAGCTTTAGAGTCATTAGGGGAGCCTGTGAAACACTGGGATACACTTTTAATCTACATTGTCACACGAAAACTTGATCAAAAAACCTATCGTGAGTGGGAGGAGTGCAAAGGTAGGATAGACAAGGATGGCTTAATCACGTTTAACGCATTTATGCAATTCTTACGCAATCGAGCCGACCTCATCGAGACCCTGGAACTCCCCCGCAATCATTATTCGCAATCACCAGGTAAATCAGGTCCTAAGATCAAGTCAATGGTAGCACAATCTCCTATCAATTCTAGCACTGACTCAGCTTCTAAACCTTGTCCTAAATGTAATAACAACGATCACACATTAAATAATTGTCCACAGTTTCTCGCATTGAGTAACGATGACCGTCTCAAATCATTACCTAGTTATAAGGTATGTTTTAACTGTTTTCGTTCCGGACACTATGCTAACAAATGTAAAAAACCAGGCTGCAAACTATGCAAACGTAGGCACAACACATTAGTTCACGTACATTCTAATGGCACTGTATCGAATACACCTAGTGGTAATTCGATGAATAACTTGTCTGCTACGACTGAAACGAATAACGTAGCTTTATCCGCAAACATTGCATCTCCGTGTGGTCATACGCAACGAGATGTGTTGTTATCAACCGCTTTGATCAAATTAAGAGACCACAATGGGTGTGTGCATCTCGCTCGCGCGGTGCTCGATAGTGGTAGCACGTCTTCACTCATAACAGATAGGTTGTGCAATAAACTTAACTTAAAAACTAGCCAGGTAGATAGATCAATCCTTGGAATCAATAACGTCACTTCGCACGTAGGTAAAATATGTCGGGTTAAGGGTACGCCATTAGATGATAGCTTTGTATTCGAACTAAATTGTTTTGTTCTTCCGTTCATTACGAGTAGTGTTCCGTGTCGTCAGATAAATATTTCTGATTTCGACTTACCCTCGAATATTACTTTAGCTGATCCTACTTTTTATAACCCTGCCGATGTTGATATTTTAATCGGCGCTGATCTTTTTTGGGATTTGTTAGGATCTCAAAGACTAAAGTTAGGTACCGGGAAACCAATATTATGTGAAACCCGTCTAGGATGGATAGTTTCCGGTCCAATTACTCAGAATACTATCTCACTGCTGACGAATGACGTAAAGTGCAATATGTCTAAAATGGTTGCCGACAGCGATGGTGACTGGGAAAACCTCAAGTCAGAATTGACAAAGTTTTGGCAATTAGAGGAGGTGAATGCGAAGTCTTCCAATTCTTATATGCCTGAAGAGAAATTGTGTGAAGACAATTTCGTTACAAATACGACACGATTGTCTGATGGTCGTTTTTGTGTTCGCATCCCCCTTAAGAAAGATCCTTCAATTTTAGGAAATTCTTTTAATAAAGCCACACATTGTTTACATTCTTTAGAGCGTAAATTAAAGGTTAAGACGAACTTTAGTAGAATGTATCATGACTTTTTGTCAGAATACGAGTTACTTGGTCATATGACAAAAATTAATAAACCTAATTTATGTTTGGGTTATTTTATTCCACATATGGGAGTTTACGCGAGTCGAGTACCACGACCAAACTTCGTGTTGTTTTCAACGCTAGTGCTTCTACTTCGACGGGAGTGTCCTCTAATGACCTACAGATGGTTGGGCCAACCGTACAGGACGGTCTATTGTCTATACTTCTTCGCTTTAGAGTCCACAAGTATGTTTTATCTGCGGATGTGGAGAAGATGTATAGACAAATAGTCGTCCACCCGTCGGACAGATATTTACAACAGATTGTTTGGCGTGATAATGTTAGTGATCCTATTAATGTTTATCAATTAAACACCGTCACGTACGGTACGGCCAGTGCGCCATTCCTTGCGACACGATGCCTTAAACAAGTAGGACTCGACTGTAGGAACCCTAAGATATCGGAAATCATCCAACATGACTTCTATGTCGACGACTTGCTGACCGGAGGGGATGACTTAGATGAAGTAAAGTTCATTCGCACTGAAGTCACCAAAGCGCTTGCGTCGGCATGTATGCCATTGAGAAAGTGGAAGTCAAATGATTCTCAATTATTGTCGAATGCTGTCCCTGCGTCATACGATTTGAACATTGGACAAAATGAGCCAGAAAAGTTGCTTGGTCTCTGTTGGCATATCGGCACTGATGAGATAGGGTTTCCTATAGGTCTGACTAAATCTTCGACTAGGTACACAAAGCGTGACTTGTTATCCGTTATTGCGCGAATCTTTGATCCCTTAGGTCTGTTAGGTCCTATTGTTATTACTATGAAGATCTTGCTACAGAAAATGTGGTTAGATAAATTATCATGGGATCAACCATTACCTAATGAGATTTGTAAACAATGGGAGATTATTATTAAATCTTTACCTCTTTTAAATCATGTTCGCATTCCGCGACTTGTAGTCTGCAATTCATTTACGGAGTTAGAACTCCATATTTTCACAGACGCGTCTGAGTCCGCGTACGGTGCTTGCGTCTACATTCGCAGTGTTAATGCTAAGGGTGAGTACATGGCTCGCTTGTTAATGGCAAAGAGTCGAGTTGCTCCCATCAAGCCTACGACAATTCCGCGACTGGAGTTATGTGGTGCGGTAGTCGGTTCTCGTCTTCACGAGAAGGTGATGAGCTCACTTCGAGTGAAGATCAGTCGGGTTTATTGTTGGACTGATTCAACCATTGTCTTGGGATGGTTACAGATGATGCCTACCAGACTTCAGCCCTTTGTGCGCAACCGCGTTGCTGAGGTTTTGGATAAGTCGGGTAACTGTACTTGGAGGCACGTCCCAACAGATCAAAATCCAGCAGACCTAATATCTCGTGGCATGGATATTAGTGATCTGCAGGAGTCAGATCTGTGGTGGAAAGGACCAGATTTTTTAAAACTAGATTCGTCTGAATGGCCTTCTCAAATTACGAGCCCAGGACTACAATCGTTACCGGAGACTCGACCTAAAATCATATTACATGTTGTAAACGATTCGAAACCTGAAGTTTTAATTGATTTTAGGCGTTATTCCAATTACACACGGCTCGTACGATCTGTTGCCTACGTATTACGATTTATTAAGTCATGTAGAAAGCATTACCCTAAAACCAAATACTTGTCACATGATGAGGTACAAGATGCACTAACTCTTGTCATTATTAAGAGTCAGATTCAGTCATTTTCTGAATACCAATTATTTTTGAACAAAAAGAGTTTACCTAAAAAGAGCGCCCTTCTAAAGTTTAATGTTTATTTAGACGATAATAATGTAATGCGAGTAGGAGGACGTCTCGATAACTCTAATTTTGCTTATAGTAAGAAACACCCTATTTTATTACAGTCCACTCATAATTTCACTAAACTATTATTTAATTTTGAGCATAAAAGGCTGATGCATGCTGGCCCACAATTATTATTAGCTTCCATTAGGGAAACTTATTGGCCAATAGGAGGTCGCAAGTTGGCGAAAGCCTGTTATCATAAGTGTGTTTTGTGTCACCGTATGAAGGGTAAGGTTGTAGCTCCCTTAATGGGTAACTTACCACGAGAACGCCTTCGTCCAGGTTATCCCTTTGAAAGCACAGGCGTTGATTACGCTGGCCCTATTATGTGTGCTAGTCGCCAGGGCCGTGGATGTAGGTTAGTAAAGGTGTATGTCGCTATTTTTATTTGTTTCACAACCAAGGCCATTCATTTGGAGCTCGTTGGTGATTTAACTAGCAATAGTTATTTACTGGCTTTGTATCGGTTTATTTCTCGGAGAGGTAAACCTGCTGATATTTTTTCCGATAACGGTACCTCATTTGTCGGTGCATACAACGACCTTTCCAAATTTTTAAAATTAAATAGTTTGTCCTTGGGTGAAAGTGCAGCAAACGACGGAATAAGGTTCCATTTTATTCCCGCCTACACCCCACATTTCGGTGGACTCTGGGAGGCGGGTGTCAAGTCAGCAAAGTATCACCTTCAGAGAGTGTTGGGAAATTGTAACTTGACTTTTGAGGAGCTGTACACCACACTAACCAAGATTGAAGCCATCTTGAACTCTCGTCCATTGACGCCGTTGTCTTCAGATCCTGCAGATTATACTCCGCTCACGCCAGGACATTTTCTTGTGGGACGGCCACTTACTTCTTTGCCGCAACCTGATTACCAGGATAGCTCTGCCAATTATCTGTCTCGTTACCAGAGGATCGAGCAGCTTCGCCAGCATTTCTGGAGCAGATGGAGCAAGGAGTATGTTGCAGAATTGCAACAACGCTCCAAATGGCGTTCCTGCAAGGATGGCTTGATGCTGAACTCCTTGGTGGTGATCAAGGAAGACGATCTTCCTCCGTTGAAGTGGAGACTTGGACGGATCGTGGCTGTTCATCCAGGAACGGATGGTATCGCCCGTGTAGCTGACATTCGGACGTCTACTGGAGTCGTTCGACGGGCATTCAACCGAATCTGCCCTTTGCCTGTGTCTTCAGAATCTGGTTGAAACCATTGGTTTCAACGCCCGGGGAAATGTTGGAGATAAAACCTTCTTGCAAGCTTCCTAAATTATATGAAAAAATATGACACTTCTACTTGTCTTCACTTGTTTCTTGTAAAATATATTGTTCACACCGAAAATTATTAAAAAAACTAATTTGCATTGAGCATCCAGTCATTGATTTTCATCAGAATACCCATAATTCTCGCACACGTTTACTTGGGTCGATGGGCCCGTTGTTACGAATGTAGTAAGCCTGATCCTGGTTCGCCCACCATCACGCATTGTAATTATAATAACACGCACATTTTAGTAGAAAGTCGCCAATTATCAGACTTTGTCGATCACTGTTTCAAAAGCTGTTAAGGGTTATTAGGAAGCCGATCCCAGGCCAGCCTCTCCGGCTTGCCCACATTTGTATCTCAAAAACTATGAAGTGTAATAATATGTATGCTCTCTTATATTATTAAGTATGCACACTCCTTTATACGTAATATGCTGAATTAGCACTATACCTCATAAGCCACATATTCATGTAACATTAATTGCACTCATTAAATAGTACTACAAGCATGTGGTTGTTTCATTGAGACCACCTCTTAGGAACCCCAACATTACATGGCGACCCTGCCCTGGGACTCTGCCAAGAGGATATTTATTTTCTAGTTAATTAAAATTTTACGAATTATACTATGTGTCGGTCTACCGTCGAAAAGGAAGAGGTTTTCCTTAGTCAGAACGCGGCTGGAGGAAACAATGACGCCACGTTGAGGGAAATTGGAGGACACGTGGAACGTTTAACCATCGTAACCTACATTGTCCTGGCCGTCATTGGAGTCGTAGCACTTTATGTTGGCTTAAGGATGTACAGAAGCTGCCATCGCACGTGGATCCAACAAGAAATAGGGATGAGTACCATGCAGAGGATCAGGTCATCCATCAGAGGGCGCAGTGAAGGTACCGAAAATCAGTGAATAGTGTTGTGTAATTTATTTTCCATAATTTAATTAACTATCGTTAAGTGAACTATCATATTTCATTACGCAAAAACTTAAAGGCGCTAAAATCATGCACGGAAAACTTGTAATGCAACACCAAACGGAAACAAAGTGCAACGTCGGACTTTAATTTTTAGATTTTGCAATTATGTATACTGTGTTTATGATGTGTTTTAAGCAAATCTATTACTTATTAGATTAAGAAATATTAGTATGCTATGATTGATATTTTAGAACAAAATTATAACTTTTTAGTAGAGATACGAAATTATTTAGTAAAAAAGGGACAATCAAGATATAAAGGTAATGTAATTCCAACTAAGTTGGAACAAGCAAAAAGTGCATTTGACAACTGCTGTAAAATATTTTTTCAAATTGAGAAAAGCAGGGATGTTCATTTAGCTTCGGCGATAGGTCTATATGAAAAAATTAAGCAGAAATACGAGGAAATAGGAAACTTGTGTATTTTTCCCGTAGCAAAAGAATTAGGTAAAATGGAATTCGACTTAAAGGTGGCGTGTAGTTTGATTCCAGTAATGGACGGTGTTGATGGCACCACCAAGCGGTTGATAGACTCCGTGGAGTTGTATGCTGGCATGCTGGATGGCTCAGGTAAGGCATTATTAATCACTTTCGTTCTAAAAAGTAGGCTGAGTGAGAACGCAAAGCTAAGAGTATCAAGCTCATACAAAAATGTTCAAGATTTAGTTGATGATTTAAGAAAATATCTCTTACCCAAGAAATCATTTATGGCTATACAGACCCAGCTACAAAACATTCAACAGGGTTCAAGGTCCATTGAAGAATATGGATCTGAGGTGGAAAAATTATTTACGGAGCTGACGATTACCCAGGCTGATGGAAAAACTGAAGCATTTTCTATTTTAAAACCGATCAATGAAAGTTTTGCAATAAAACGGTTTTCAGATGGCCTGCGGAGCTCGAAGCTGAGCACCATCGTCTCGGCACGCGGCTTCAGCAGTTTGAAAGATGCCATACAAGCAGCAAAAGACGAAGAGTGCACGTCTTTCCCACCATCAGGTAATGTCTTGCATGTATCTAGAAATGGAAGAGTTTCGCATAATAATAGGCGATCACAAAGTCATCGTAGGGGTACTCTCCGTGGTCAATATGGTAACAGTTACACTCGTGGACACCCATCTCATAACAATTATAACCGAGGACAAGGTTCTCGTGGATATAATAGGCCAAATTATCACTCGTCGTATAACCGTGGTAATAGAGGTTCGAGATATGCTAGGAACCGGGGACGAGGCCAAAGTACGTTCCCAGCAGAGCGAGTAGAAGACACGCGTCAAAGCGATAAAGACGAAAGTACAGATAGTACACGAAATCAGTTTTTTCGATCCTAAACATTTTGTGTTAACATACCAAGGAAATGCGAAGTACATAACCTTTTATATTAATAATACTAAATATTATTGGCTTATTGATACGGGAGCAACATAGTCCATCATTAAAAATGAAATGTTACCAAATGACATCGTTGTACATAAGGATAATACCTTAATAAATGGAATAGGTGTCAGCGACGTTCTCTAGGTTGTGTAAATTTATTATTAAAATATGATAATGTAGCGTTTCAGCATAATTTTCTTGTTTTTAATTCGTTACCACTAAGAGCAGACGGTATCATAGGTTTAGATTTTTTAGAAAAATATCAAGCAAAAATAGATATAGTTTGAAATAAGTTAACACTTTTTAACAATAATTAACAACATTATTTACATTTTGTTGATGAACATGATAGGATAAAAAATGCAATAATTATTCCCGCGCGTTCGGAATCAATTCATTTCATTATTGTGAATGACAATGTAAATGGAGAAGTTGTAGTTTGTAGTAAAGAGATAGCGACAGATGTTTTTATAGCAAACGCAATAGCAAAGGTTAGTAATAACAGAAATCCAGTCAGGATACTTAATGTTAGTGACAAGGACGTGTGTTTGCCATCTTTAACACCAGATTTAAGAAATTTGGAAGATTATAATATTTGTCAATTTGATAAGACCAATATCGACGCCACTAGAGTTAAAACATTGTTGTCAGAATTAAATCTAAATTATTTAAACGGAGAAGAGAAACAATCAATTGAGGCAATATGTACAAAGTATTCAGACGTTTTCCATTTAGAAGGAGATAAGTTAAAAACAACCAATATATATGAGCAATCTATAGTTGTGAAACAAAACTCAACCCCAGTTTACGTCAAGCCATATAGGTTACCACAGGCACTAAAACCAGAAATAGCTAAGCAAGTTAATAATATGTTAAAAAATGATATTATAGAAGAGACAAATAGTGAATGGTCCAGTCCAATTTTATTAGTACCTAAGAAAAGTAGCGAGGGACAAGGGAAAAAATGGCGTTTAGTAGTAGATTATAGAAAAGTAAATCAAGTTATTTGTGACGATAAATTCCCATTACCAAATATTAATGACATTTTAGATACGCTTACGGAAGCTATCTATTTCACTCACCTTGACCTTCACCAAGGTTATTACCAAGTAAGTTTGGAACCCAATAGTCGTAAATTAACTGCATTCACTACAAATACAGGCCAATATTGCATGAAACGGCTACCTATGGGCTTAAAGATAAGTCCTAATGCTTTTAGTCGTATGATGTCAGTAGCAATGTCTGGATTAACTTTTGATAAATGTCTAGTTTACCAAGACGATCTCATTGTATTCGGAAGAAATCTATCTAGCCACAATAAAAATTTAGTAAGTATAATGGAAAGGTTGAGAAAAGTAAATTTAAAACTAAATCCACAAAAATGTGAATTTTTAAAGAAAGAAATTCTTTATTTAGGACATTTGGTTACAGATAAAGGTGTATTACCAGATCCGGAAAAAACTAGAGTATTAAAAAAATACCCTATTCCCAAAAATGCAGATGAAGTAAAACGTTTCGTAGCTTTCTGTAATTATTACCGTAAATTTATTAGACATTTTTCGGAAATAGCAATGCCCTTGAATAAGTTAAGTAGGAAAAATGAACCATTTATATGGTCTACTGAATGCCAAAATGCTTTTGATTCTTTAAAAAATGCGCTAGTATCGTCACCTATTCTGCAGTATCCCGATTTTTCAGAAAACCATGAATTTATTTTACAAACAGATGCTTCGGGTACTGCTATTGGTTCCGTATTATGTAACAAAGATCTTAGACCAGTTGCATATGCAAGTAGACCCTTGAATAAAGCGGAAAAGAACTATCCGACTATTTAAAAAGAACTTTTGGCTATCGTGTGGTCTGTTAAATATTTTAGACCATATTTATATGGAAATAAATTTGCCATAATGACAGATCACAAACCATTGATATATTTATTTGGTATGAAAGATCCGTCAAGTCGGTTACTTAAATTTAGGTTAACCCTAGAAGAATATAACTTTAAAATACTCTATGTGAAAGGAAGAGATAATGTTGTGGCAGATGCTTTATCTAGAGTTCATATAACGTCTGACGAACTTAAAAGTATGAATGAAAGATGGAAGAACTAAGCAACAGTAAGGAAAAAGATGGAAAGAAGGCTCTTAATAAATCCATTAACGACTGGACTGATCACCCAAGGGTTGTGGATATATTAAGAAAACTGCGTGAGTCAGCGGAAATGTGTTTGATTGAAGGTAGCAAATTAAAAAGATTTAAGGATAATAACATGATAACTGAAGAAATTGAATGTTTTGCATTTGAAGAGACTAAAAAGACATTATACATTAATCTTGATTTCAAGGCGCATTTCTCGCGAGCCGAATTTGTGCAGAAATTAAGTTATTTTTGCAAAAAGATACGTATCAGCGAAGTATGTATAATTAAGAATAATGATAATATAGAATTTATCAAAAGTATTTGTGAAGAGATAACAACACTCCCTAATTGGTCCCGACCACGAATATGTATATTAAGAGGAGTAAAAAGAATAACTGATGATAATGAAAAGACAATAATTATGAATGACTTTCATTTATTGCCTTCCAGTGGACATGCTGGAGTGTGTAGAATGGTCAATACTATCAAAAGACGATATTATTGGCCAAGTATTAACAAGGATATTCAAGAATATGTTAAAAAATGTACGAAATGTCAAAAATCTAAACATTATCGTTACATTAAAGAACCGATGGAAATTACTACAACGGCTTCCTCAGCATTCGAAAAAATTTACTTAGATGTGGTCGGTCCCTTAGATAGAGACGAAAGCGGGAATTGTTACATATTGACCATGCAGTGTGAATTGACAAAATTTGTACAAGCTATTCCATTACAAAACAAAGAAACGGTGTCCATTGCAGATGCATTTGTTAGACAGTTCATATTAAGATTTGGTATTCCGGAAACAATAGCTACGGATCGAGGAACAGAATTTATTTCTGCAACTATGGAACAGGTTTGTAAAATCCTTAATATTGAAAAATTATCTTCTACAGCCTATCACCATCAGTCGATTGGAGCTCTTGAAAATGCTCACAAAACTTTGGGTGCATTTTTAAGAATTCAGTGCGGAAACCATAAGAATACATGGAGCTATTGGTTACCATTTTGGTGCTTTAGTTTCAACAACACAATCCATTCAGAAACAAAATATACGCCATATGAACTTGTTTTTGGAAAACTTTGTCGGATACCAGATAGCATTAGCGATACTGTTGACCCATTATACAATCTAGATAGCTATCCATTACAATTAAAATATAGATTGCAGTTAGCTCATGCCGACGCAAAGAACAATTTGTTGTTAAATAAGCATAAACGTAAGGAAATACATGACAGATCTGTTAATTCAACAACGTATGAGAAAGATGATTTGATTTTATTAAAAAATGAAACAGGTAGTAAATTAGATATCCTATTTGAAGGGCCCTATACAGTAGTGCAAGATTTAGGTAGTAATGTAAAAATATTAAAAAATAATAAAATAGAATTAGTACATAAGAATAGGACTAGGCCTTATTATTATCAATAGATTTAATATAAGATTAGAAAAAAAAAACATTGCAATGTATAATGATAAGAATAAATAGTGACCCATTTATTTTATAGAAAATCAGTAATAGGCTAAGAACTAGTATAATTTTATATTTATAATAAATGTAACAAAATTTTTTTTTAGTAATTAACTAATCTAAATAATTATGAAAAAAAAAAGAAAAGAGTTGTACCAATTTCTTTTTTTTTTATGCCCCTGGGAGGTGAAGTGTAATAATATGTATGCTCTCTTATATTATTAAGTATGCACACTCCTTTATACGTAATATGCTGAATTAGCACTATACCTCATAAGCCACATATTCATGTAACATTAATTGCACTCATTAAATAGTACTACAAGCATGTGGTTGTTTCATTGAGACCACCTCTTAGGAACCCCAACATTACAACTAGAGCACGACCCGACCTAGCGAAGATCTGTTTTATTTCTTATTTATTTATAGCACAACTTTAGCTTATTAAGAGATAAACATTTACAAAAGAATAAATTTAGGTACAATGGTACAAGGGTCTTATTGCAAAGGCAATTTCTACCAGACAACCTTTGGATGGACTTAACGAAAGGAAAAGATTTGGGGCTGTAAGTGCACATATGAACGAAATACAAAGAAAAAAAGTAAATGTACGAGTGGTGAATACAATCAACACCTATAATAGATACATCTAGCTTCCCTCAACCAAAATCTCGATTTCACTGTCTTGATTAGACTCGAGCTTCCTTAATTCATTAAACCCCAAGCGAACGCCGGCGTTTGCGCACCTATTGTCTTTCTATTGTGTCTCTGATTTCCACGATTGAAAGTTTAAGCCTCCCCCAAGTGTTACCATGATGATCGGTGCACATGGTTGGACATAAGCCTCCCCAATTGTCGCCATTAGGCGCTATAATGACTGATGCCCACTGTTGGATATAAGTTTCTCCCTCACTATAATGATCTATGCCCACAGTTGGACACAAGCCTCCCCCAAGTGTCGCCACCTAGGTGCTATAATGACGGATGCCCACTGTTGAACATAAGTCAAGTATCACCATTTAGGCGTTATAATGACTGATATCCACTGTTGGACATAAGTCTCCCCTCGTTATAATGACCTGTGTCCAATGTTGGACATAAGCTTCCGCCAAGTATCACCATTTAGGCGCTATAAGGATTGCTGTCCACTGTTGGACATAGGCCTCATAAACTAGTGCGCCTCACCACCAGATTGCGTCACTGCTTACCATCAGGTAGTACCTATCACAGTCACGCGCTAGTTATTAATTTAAAAAAAGTACGCATTTGAAAAAATCAAACATGAAGTTTTCGGTTCTTTTCATATTTTTCCGTTTTTTTCGGTTTTATTGGAAAAATACATGAAATTTATAATTTATAAATTTCTTGAAAGTTTTGAACGTTACATTGAATAAAACAACAGTATTTGAAAGAAACGGGAATATTCCCTGCTTTTTTCAACGTTAAGTGAAACGCACTTATTAATCTTATTCATATTCCATTGGTAAGCGGATGAGTTATTCACACGATGACAAGGCTCAAAAAACTTAGTACCCAAGCTAAAAAAAACTTTTTACAAAAAAAAAAAATTAATCGACTTACTAAAAAAACACTAAAACTATCAAAATAACTTTAATTTCGGAAGTCGGTGTTTCTGTAATAGTTTTGCCTCTTCGTTATTTAACACCGACTTCCGAAATTAAAGTTATTTTGATAGGTTTAGTGTTATTTTAGTAAGTCGGTTAATTTTTTTTGTAATTATTTTTTTTATTTCACACTTTTTAGTTTCACTATTAACTTACAGCCAGAGTACCTTTTTCTCATGACAATTCCAATTAACTCAAACCCTGCTAAGATACATTGTTTTATTATGAAGTTTCCGTGTCTACCTTCCGGCTCCATCATCATCATCAGATCAGTTCGATAGTACCGTAAGCTAAGTGCATCTCATGAAAATTCTAATATGCCCAAACACGGCTGGGATACATTGATTAATTACGGAGTTCTGGTGCCTATCTTTCGGCTCCATCATCATCATCAGGTCACATCGATGATACCATTTTCAACATACCTATTCAGAACTATTCATTTATTTGTAACTAGTCATTGGGAAATCTGTGTGAGTATGAACTTCCGTTGGCCATTTCCGACCAGTTCCACTTCATCAAATTTCATGTTTTGACTATAAATGCTTAAGTCTTTAATGAAAACACCAAAAGAATTATATTATAGTTGCCTATAATATTTGGGAAGTTCCCCCGATTTCGCCAAGATTCCATCATCAGATCCCGACTTTGTGACTATGGGACCATTTGGGAAGTATACCCTTTCCAACAAAAAAAATATTTTTCAAATCGGTTGGCAAGTGACGAAGTTATGCGCGAACATACATAAAAAAAAAAATACAAACATCCGAATTGAAAACCTCCTCCTTTTATAGAAGTCGGTTTAAAAAAAATTAAAAAAGTTATTCATTTTGACAGATTGTTACATCACTCCCTGTAGGGATGTCAGAAATGCATTAAAGTATCGATATTTATATCGATATCAATATTATCGAGATCATTTTTTGAAAATATCAATATCGGTAATGGTACGATACGAAAAAAAAAATGGTCTAATCTACTTCACTTTTTGGTTAATTTTCTCGTTTGTTTGTCTATTTTTTTTGAAAAAAATCCATAAACACTACATGATTAAATTACTGGAATGCTCAAATTGATTATTCATTGCATTAGTTAGATTCTAGACTACAATCAACTCAAATGCAGGAATGTGTGTGATGGACAATTGTTGAATTGAATGTTTTTTATTTGGTTAATTTTCTCGTTCCTAACAAAGCAAGAAGGCACTGAAACAAGAAGGAACTGAGGTGAGCCCATACAGCGTAGTCAAATACACAAAAGAATGATAAGAATGAAATTACTGAACTGTGAACTGACACATGTCACATGTGTCATTGACATAAAGACAGAGTTGCCAACTTGAAAATCAACATAAGTACCAAATTAAAAAGCAGTTCAGTAGCAAATTGAGTGGACCAAACAAAAGCACAAATAAAATAACGTTTTTGATACAATTTCGATCTTGGACATTTGATATCGATAGAAATTAGAAATCAGAAACGTTTATTTCAAATAGACCAGTTACAGGCACTTTTGAATTGTCAAAATGTCGGTCAGTCAAACAAGTGAAGATATGTCGTTTTAAAATATATCGCCCAAAAATATCGATATATCGAATTGAAAATATCGATGTATCGATATTTATTCTACAAGCCTAACTCACTGTAGTCATGGTCAGTGAGTGGTCAGTCAGTTTATCGTTGTTGTGTTGTGGTTCTTTATTGTGTACTTTGTACTTTCATTAGAAAGATAGTTTTTTACTCTTAATTCACGCTAAGTACTCTCGAATGGTTTATTAATAGTTCGCACGTGTTATTGACAAAATTGTGGTGTCTCTGCCACAAGGGCCATTAAATAAGAGTTGAAGTGTTGTGGTTGTTTAACGTGTTATTTATTTCTCTAAAAATATTAAAATGGCTGAAGATATCACGGAGCCGAAATTGTTGCCTCACCATGAACAGCAGGATCTATGCTCGACGCGTTTACCTTACAGGCAAGGTAGAAAACTAACTGCTGTCAAAGTAAGTTGCCAAACAACAAATTGTTTATTATAACTCTTTTTTATAATATGTGGTGTTTAATTATTAAACCTCATATAGGTGGCCAGTCTGTTACTCTTATAAATCTCTTAAAAGTCTAGTACCCATAACACAAGCTCTGCTTAGCTTGGGACTAGACGGCGTTGTGTGATAGTTGTGGAATATTATATTATATTAGGTTGATTTGCTAGTCTTTTCTTGTAAGAATCAATACAGTACTGGACTTCTTCCTTCACAGTGTTGACTTGCTGGTTTCCATGTATCTCAGCATTTGTAACAAACTATGGTACACTTGATATGTCTCAGTATGATGTTTTGAAGTAGAACTACTAATTTACAGTTTTTTTCTTTTGATGGTTTATCAAATGATTCTTTTCGTTCTGGTTAGCATCTGAGAAGCAAGGGTTAGTCAAATTCAAAAGGCTTGTTATTGCCATTATAAAATATCCAGAGCTAGTGCACGGTTGCAATTGGCTGGTTCGTATAGAGAAGAACTCCAAATTAATTTTTAAATGACATATGTAACATAATCGGCCTTTTAATATTCCCACTGCTGGGACTCAGGCCTCCTCTCTAAGCGAGGGAATAGGCCATAATCCACCATGCGGGCCCAGTGCTGGTTGGTTTATGTCAATTTTCTTTCAAATCAAATCAAATCAAATCAAAGCATTTATTTCAAATAGACCATTTACAGGCACTTTTGAATAGTCAAATGTCGGTCAGTCCAAGAAAAGTGAAGCTAAATTGCACGTTCCAAAGAGTAGGTCTCTATGGAGAAGAACGTGCAAGAAACTCCATGGACACTCTTTTAAATCATATATGTGTTACATATAATGCTTGGTTACATATTACTTGTTGCTTCTATCATGTGAGCACAATGTCGATAGTGAAATAAAAATGTAAAATAATTAAAAGATAGAAACTGAATTAAGCCACTGGCAGCTAAGAGATGACCAGTCCCATCTGACGGCACCCGTTCACGAGCATGACGCGTGCATCAGCCCCACTCAGCTCAACCTTTGAATTTGTTGTTTTAACATTGAAGTTTCCTTCACTGTTTTGAGAGCAGTGATGATATGCTTGGCTGGTTTTGAACCCGCAACATAAACTCCTAAATCAGGGCCGTTGTCACTCTGTCAAATAATAAAGAGGCAAAGTTTGTTTTTTTTTTATTTGTAGGAGGTAATCTTTAGAAGAATTGCTAAAAGAGTGTGAGTGAGTGACATAGGCTATATTTTATGTACTCGGGCGATGCTACGGGTAAAAGCTAGTCCAAATCCAAACTAATATTATAAATGCGAAAGTAACTCTGTCTGTCTGTCTGTCTGTCTTTGCTTCACGCCTAAACTACTGAACCGATTTGTGTGAAATTTGGTACAGACATAGTTTGGAACTTGAGAAAGGACACATTTTATTACAAAAAATAAAATAAACAATAAAATAAAAAATAAAATTTATTCCGGACATACAGCGCCATCTATTGGTCAAGTTGGCATCAATTCAGGGAACTATGTGGGTAAAACCAAAAATCTGCCGGAAGTCACTATTCCACGCGAACGAAGTCGCGGGCAAAAGCTAGTATTCAATAAAAGTCAGATGTCACTAGGTATAGGTACTACGGGCTGATGTCCGCAACTCCACGACTAAAGCGCATATTTTGCGTACTAATGAGATGTCACTATTAGGTCAAAAGACCGGCGGCTTTTTTTTCAAGGTAGGAAATCATTCAATTACTTCTCCCGCTCTTGGGCAGAGCGCGAGGGCGTGTCAGACTTTTACTGACTAAAACCCACTCCTATGTTCCTTTACTTTGTGTTCTATGACCTCGTGGTTTTCCTTTTGGAAGTGAACTCATAGCCCCCATTGGCGCCACATCTGGGCGTGTGAAACAGCGCCGTACTAGACTCGGGCTCGATCCAAACAGTTACTAAACGGCTGTACGCCTATCTATGTATACTCTCTTCAAAATAACGTTAAAACTTTTTATTTCTGTCCTTTCAACCGATTTCGACTTTTATTATATTGGTGGCATGACAAATGGCGGCTGCAGTAAATAGTTGGTGTTGTAATCACTTTTTGTTATTAAGGCAGTCCTGCGAACTAGAAGATAAAACCGGTTGCACGGACAGTAAAATAGGTTTCTTTAAATTATTTTAATTTGCGTTAATTCTTAACGAAAATGTAAAAACTTATCATGGGAATAAATAAATAAATTGTTTTTTTTTTCCAGGCATACACAGTCAACAATGAGTCCAGACATCTGCTGGTCTTCGGAGTACCATCTCTCAACCTTCGACAAGAAACTAAAGCTCTGTTCTCAAGATTTGGCAGACTTCGGCTCAACATTACTAAATATCCATCGGAGCCGTTCACAGAGACTTATCATGCTATATTTGAAGATATACAAGCGGCTAGAATGGCAAAGAAAATGCTAGATACAAAAAATTTCTACGGAGGCATTTTACATGTTTGCTATGGTCCTGAACTTGAAACTCTGAATGATACTAAAGCTAAGTTACTTCAACGCCAAAAGAGTGTAGTTGCCAGATTAAAAAATTTACAGAAAACTACCGATAACAAGAATTTTGTTATTGAAACTGCTGTACCAGAACAGAAAATAGTTCAAAAAGATGAAGAAGTAAAAAAACTGTATATGGGTAATGAAAATAATATTGGAATTGGTAAAAGAAAAGCTGATTTTAAACCTGTAAAACACTGCAAGCTCAAAAAATCGAGGAATTTTAACTGGAAAAATTGTGTTGCCGTTACAGAAAATGGTTTTGGAAACGACAAGGAGGCACAATCAGCTAAGGTTACTGCTGTACCGGAATCTATATGTGAAGTTGTTGATTTTACTTCTACAGAGTCTGAGGTCATAACTAATATCAATGAAAGTTTAAACTATAATAATTTCGGCAAAGAATTGATCATAAAAGTACCTTATAAGCCTGTTAATAAAATAAAATTTAATTTAAATAAAAATGTATGATAAATTTCGTTACTTTTTTTTTCTATTATCTTTTACTATTCTAAAAATCTATATAAATACTAGCTGCTGTCAAGGGCTTCGCTCCTGTTGTAGTAGTAGTGGATACGGTTAGAACGACCGTCACCGGTTTGTTTAATGGATGAAACGTATTTTATGATAAATTTAGTATATTAAATAATATAACGCGGGTGGGTTGCCTGAGAAATTCCTGGCCAAACATTTTTTTTTTGCTAAATGCACCGGTGTGTTTAACGAATAAATTTAATACTAACCGAAAGAGTGAAGCCTTTAGAACATAAAAATGTTGGGTTGCCTATTTGTTTCTTGGCATAACTATGGGTTGTCAGGTATAAACAGGTGTGTTTATTTTGATATACAACAATTTCTATATCAAAATAAACGCTGTTTCATTACGAATACGTTAGGTATGTATGTCATAGTTATTGTCTGCAAAAAAATCTGGTATGAATAACGGTTGTGCATTTTTCTAAAAAAAAAGTAAATTTTCAATTTTTAATTAATAATAGTCTGGCCAGGAATTTCTTAGGCAACCCACCCGCGTTATATTATTTAATATACTAAATTTATCATAAAATACGTTTCATCCATTAAACAAACCGGTGACGGTCGTTCTTAACCGTATCCACTACTGCTACAACATGTGATATCTACTCTGCCCTACTCTACTCTGCCCTACTCTACTCTGCCCTACTCTACTCTGCCCTACTCTACTCTGCCCTACTCTACTCTGCCCTACTCTACTCTGCCCTACTCTACTCTGCCCTACTCTACTCTGCCCTACTCTACTCTGCCCTACTCTACTCTGCCCTACTCTACTCTGCCCTACTCTACTCTGCCCTACTCTACTCTGCCCTACTCTACTCTGCCCTACTCTACTCTGCCCTACTCTACTCTGCCCTACTCTACTCTGCCCTACTCTACTCTGCCCTACTCTACTCTGCCCTACTCTACTCTGCCCTACTCTACTCTGCCCTACTCTACTCTGCCCTACTCTACTCTGCCCTACTCTACTCTGCCCTACTCTACTCTGCCCTACTCTACTCTGCCCTACTCTACTCTGCCCTACTCTACTCTGCCCTACTCTACTCTGCCCTACTCTACTCTGCCCTACTCTACTCTGCCCTACTCTACTCTGCCCTACTCTACTCTGCCCTACTCTACTCTGCCCTACTCTACATTACTCTACTCAACACTACCTACGCTACTCTACACTACTCTACTCTACTCTACAAAAAACCCCACTGATATGCTTTGGTTCTGGTACATAAAAAAAAAAGAATTATTTAAAGTCCAGCCGCGTGATCAGGATAAAGAGGATATTTAAATAGAAATTATTAAACTGAAGAGTGTCTGAAGAACGCTGTCGCCTGCCGCAATCTCATGAACATACTGGTTCGAATTGAAAAATTATACCTATTAGCGATAGTCTATTCATCGAGAAAGTATGTAACACTATGTAATATCCCCAATAGGAGCGGGCAGTAACCAAAGACGCGTAGCACAGCAGCTTAGTAGCAAAATATAGATACTAGCGGACGTTGTCCTGTCCTAAAACTGGGTTTTTGTCAGAAAAATGAGAACCCGATTGCAGTGCCACCTGTTGGATCCAGTAGTATTTTGAAACCATTCAGATATACACAAGTTTTATCGAAATCGGTCAAGCCGTTTTTAAGAGTTTGGTGACAAACACACTCCTCAAACCCCAAGCGAACGCTCGCTGGCGTTCGCGCGTGTTACGCGCCATTCGGTTGAACACTAAGGTAATTAAAAGTCCGCGTAGATTATTAAAATTTTGAGCGTTTTATTTAGTTATTGATTATGTATCTAAGAATGTAAATAAGAAATTCTTCATAAAGTAGTCTGTAAATTTCGAAAATAAGCAACCTTTCCATTTTTACCGTATTTATACCTATTTAAATGCTTGGAGTCTCAGGGGTTAAAAATTATTTTAAAGAAGATAGAAATAATAAATCTACGCAATATTATCAAATTACCATAACAACACGGTCCAGTCTGGTCCAGTCGCTCGTGTTGCCTATAACTGTCTATGCTGATGTTTGTTACTCTGATCTATCCCAAGAACTTCTAAACAAATTGGATCGACTTCTCAATAACTGCATTCGTTTCATATTTGGCCTTCGCTTTTGCTCCTGATTATTTAAAACAATATTTTAAAGTGTTGGGCAGTTCTCATAATCTTAACCTTTGTGCATCCAAAAACATGCTTCTTCATATTCCTTCTCACCGTACTGGCTTTATGTCCAATTCTTACGCTGTTTCCACCATAAAACTCTGGAATGTGCTTCCCCTTGACATCAAAAAAGCTGAAAGTAAATTATCCTTCAAACGTAAAATTCGGAACTACTACTTGAAGTCCTATCAACCTTAGTTCGGTCTTCGTTCAGTATTGTTATTAAGTTCTCATAGTGATTTCATATTTTTCATAGTATTTATTAGTTTATTATTTTAGCATATATATGTATTTTATTATTATAAATAACTTATTTTATATTTTTCCATTTGAACTATTTGTTTTATGTATTTGTTTATTGTGCAAACCTACCACAGTGTTGTCTTTTTTAACCCAAAGGTTGACTGGTAGAGAATGCCTTGTGGCATTAAGTCTGCCTATGTACCACTATTGTACATGAAGTTTAAATAAATAAATAAACACGGGACTGCGCAGTGCCAAGCGGTGCCCAGGGACGGCGTAGGCGCTAGCCCTGGGCTAACTCGACCCTGGTTTGATATCTGCGCCCAGCTATGGCCAAATTTTGGAGTAGTTAGTAGCTTACACACAATACCCATTATTTTGTTATATATCTACATATTGCGGCTGTAAACGCGCCATACCAAAATTGCCGATTCTATAGAGTTGCTTAGGGCTCCAGCGCATAGCCCTGCGTTCAATAATAACCAGAGTAATGTGGAGTTACCACCCAGGGTCGTTCTTTTATAAATCGAGTACCTAGCTACCTTAGAGTTAACCCAAGTAACTCTGAGCAGGGTAGGCTGGAGTAAACGGCCATAATGCTTGACTTTTTTTTTTAATTTCACACCAACTTTATAGATGGTGTTGTACATTTTTGATCGTCCGCTGAATCGCGGTGTTTTAATATTTTCCGCGGTTTCATGACTGGGAATTGATTTACATCATAAATGCATTGATAAAGGGTTCTCAATCTCACATCTTTTTGGGAAATTGTACAGGCAAATAGTAGGTGTGGTTGGTGGTGATCACTTCATGCATTTATCTTAATAATTATTAATATAAGTGTAGACATTAATAAAAAGATAAAGAGGTACTTAAAGTTTTTTTTTTCATGTATGTAGGGGGAATCTCTGGGAGAACAGGTCTGGTTGCTAAAATCTTTTCACCGATAGAAAGCAGCTTTATTCCTGAATGACATAGGCTATATTTTATGTACACGGATAAGAACCTTTTTATTTGTCGCTCCGGGTACCGTAATGTAAATTTGCTATAGGACCGTGTGGCTGACAGCTGTCGGACTCATACAATGTAGCTACCTGTCCTTTTCTTTTTAGATGCATATTTTCATCCCGCTGCCATGTAAAAAAACCTTTTTTTTTTACTAGCCGCCACTGCCCCACTCCTGGGCTAAGGCCTCCCCAAGTCCTTCCAAACTTTCTTCTCCTGCGTCATCTCTAACCAGTCCTCGCGGGACGCGTCCAAGTCATCCCGCCACCTCTTTCTAGGAGGACGGCCGGGCTCGACGGAGCTTTCCTTCAGTAGGCACGCACTGCGTAACGACGCTCGCCCAGCGGTCCTTGACAAAAACCTTATACCTTTTTTTGGATGGGGCCACATATCGAAGCTCGCACCGGGCATTTAAAAATCTAATTACGGCACTGGAGCGAGGGTGTGCGGCGCCGAGCGCTGACGGCCATTAGTAATCAGTTCATCTCGTGCGCAAGCAGCGTCTTGACGCCCGCAGCCTCAGCGCCTTGAGCATACCTACCGCGTACAAGTGTCTTATCGGTCACCATGTCGAACTTTACTCAACCCGAATATTACAACATGTCGCGAGTGTATTTACTAAGGAGCGAGAACCTAAAAACAGCTCGAAGAAAGAAAGAAAGAAAAAGAGTTTATTTGCGTCAAACATGGTGCATACTTACCCTAAAAAGGAAGGAGGGATGAGAGGCAGCGTACCTATCTCATATCATAGCCCAGGGGTGCCGGAACCTCACGGTACTTAATAAAACTTCTACGGTTCGGACTAAGCGTTTCGCTTCGTTGTTTATACCGCGTACATCGAAGAACTGAAACAATTTGCCAGCTGCGGTCTTCTCGTCCAATTATAATTCAGTCGTCTTCTACACTGTAGAGATAAACCAGTGCGCCTCACCATCAACCATTGCGTCAGTGTCCATTAGGTGGAAAAAAATAGATAAATGATAGCTAACGCCAGTATCATGGCGGGTTACATCCCCGGCTTCACCGTGAAATTGTTTCTCTGTGCGCGTGTAAACGGGACAGAGTCTAGATTACTTAAAACTAAAAATATAAGCACGATTTTAGTGAAGTGAAAAGTGATATACCTACTAAAACTAAATGCAACGTGCAGGATCATACCTGGAATAAGGACCTGATCTCCAACATTTAAAATTCTGTGTCTGATCATGTGAGGTAAGTAGGTAATCATTAATTTATTATCTATGCCATAGAATAAAATTGTGCTTACACCAAAATAGTAAAAAAACTTTTAATTCAATATATCTGAGTAATGATGGCGGTCTTATCGTTAACTCCTACAAACAAAAAAACAAACTTAACCACTTTATAATATTAGTGTAGAAGTGTACAATTACCGGCACGGATCTTGAGCGCTGGCTTCAAGTTGCGCAGAGTCAAATATTCGGTCTCTTTAGTGGTGCGAAGTGAGAGACGCGGGGGCGGGGAGTGTCAGTGTTTGGCTCGCTGCACCATCGGTTCATAGACGTCACTCTTGATTCGTTGCAAATAAATTATTAAGGTTCATTAAACACATTCACAAGAAAAGGATCACTTTCTCGTGGCATTTTACCAGCTAGTCACTCTATAGTACCGCCCTTGGAACGTCTACCTTCAGAAACGAAACAGAAAAGCCTTCGTATATTAAAGAACTTGCAATTTATTATTATAATCAAATCAAATTACAGCATGACAAGTTTTATGGGGCCCCATCCAATGTTTTTGCCACGGGCCTAAGATGGTATAGTTACGCCACTGGTGAATAGGCTCTTAATAAACTAGTGCACCTCACCCTGAACGGTTGCATCACTGCTTACCATCAAGAGGGAACGCAGTCAAGCACTGGTTAATATCATCTATTTAAATAAAAGGAGAAACATACTGAGACTGTATATCAATGCAAAGCCAAAACTATTGGAACTAGGAACGTAGAATATTGTACAAAGTGGTAGTTAGTAGAGTAGTAGTAGTTTTTTTGTTTTTGTTTTTAAGTTTCTTTTTATGACGTAGGCAAGCACTAAGAGAGGATTTTCCAAAATTCATCGTCTTAAGCACAAAACAGATGAAAGAGGAATGGCCTTGCGGGCGGCGCAGGCGTGCCACAAAGTAGGGCAACGCTCATAGTTCAACTACCAATAGCAAACTTGCGATCTAAGTGTGCGTGGTCTGTTAGTTGCGTAATGCGCGTTCGTATTGGTTTATTGCCTGTAGTGGAGTTAAAGGGTGGGAGACAAGCGGCGACACTTATTGTAGTACAATCGGAAAGTATTTCTTTTATTTATTAAAACTTAATATAAAGGTACAAAGGCGGACTTATTGCAAAGTAAAAAATAAATAAAAATAAAATATTTCCTTTCTAATTTTTTTCATCATTTCTGTGCTCTAAAGTGATGAAACAGGGGTCCATTTGTGTGGATAAACCCACTTTTACGCGGGTGACACCGCTGGCAAAAGCTAGTTTAAAATCCATCCATCCATCAGCCTTTTAATGTTCCCACTGCTGGGACTCAGGCCTCCTCTCTAGAAGAGGGAATGGGCCGTAATCCACCACGCGGGCCCAGTGCGGATTGGTGAATGTCACACGTCTTCGATTTTTAGGGTTCCGTAACCAAATGGCAAAAAACGGAACCCTTATAGATTTGTCATGTCTGTCTGTCCGTCCGTATATTATCACAGCCACTTTTTTCCAAAACTATAAGAGCTAAACTGATGAAACTTAGTGAGTAGATGTGTAAACCGCATTAAGATTTTCACACAAAAATAGAAAAAAAAAAACAATAAATTTTGGGGGTCCCCCACACATAGAACTGAAGCTCAAAAATTTTTTTTTTTCATCAAACACGTATGTGTGGCATATCTATGGATAGGTCTTCAAAAATGATACCTATTGAAGTTTCTAATGTAATTTTTTTCTAAATTGAATACTTTGCGCGAGAGACACTTCCAAAGAGGTAAAATAGTGTGTGTATCCCTGTAACTTCTATAATTAGAGAATGATAAAACAAAAAATATATATATAATGTACATTACCATGCAAACTACCAACGAAAATTGGTTTGAATGGAATCTAGTAGGTAAGTATATTTTTTTTAAAACGTCATAAATCTAAAAAATCACTATTTTTTTAAAACATCGCTCAAAGTTACAACAAACTACAAGAACTTTTATATTATGTTGTTTACTTGCTGCTACGGAACCGTTCATGGGTGAGTCCGACTCGCACTTGGCCGGTTTTTGGTTCTAGGACATGCCGGTTTCTTCACGATGTTTGCCTTCATCGTTTTGAGAGCAGTGGTGATGAAATTAATTAGACAATGTAATGCGCCTGGCTGGATTCGAACCCGCGACCTACAACTAGTAAGTCGGGGCCATTACCACTCGGCCACCACTGCTCTCACAAATCTCTAATATCAAACTTAAAAAAAAGACGTGTGTCACTCGGGCACTGCCGCGGTAAAGCTATTGCATAGCGTTTTTATCAACTTATGCAATTATAATTATTTATTTATTTTATTTATGCAGTATTTTTTTTCCTTTGTTTTATTTCTTTGATATTAATTGAAGTTACACTTTCACACATTGAATTGAATTTTGATTGATTGTTCACTCATTTGTTTTCTTATCGGTCACCACGCTCAAAAAACAAATGAGTGGGGGGTGTTAGGTTATTTTCGTTACGGAATTTCTGGATTCGGTCTCCACGCTCAAGGCCCGCGATAGAAGCTATGTATTAGCCTAAAAATTGTACTTAATATTGATAATGCTAGAGGTCAGTGACCTGGCAGTCGATAACCTGTGACCATAAGCTCCTACACGCCACACTTGATCTAATACACAAAAAACTTGACAACTGTCCAAATGAGTGCTGTAATCGTAATCACTTATTTTGTTTGTAAAACAGGGATTTCAGAGGGTGGTATAAATTAATAGTGCGCTATGTTTTGCCAAATATTGCCATGCAAACTTATTGTAAACTAGCTGTGCCCGCGACTTCGTTCGCGTGGACTACAGGATTTTTTAATTTTTTTTAATAACAGTAGCATAAGTTACTCCTTATTACATCAGCTACCTGCCAAAAAAGTCCCGTCAAAATCGGTCTATCCAGTTCAGAGATTAGTCGGAACAAACAGACAGACAGATAAAAAATGTTATTTTGGTGTGTGTACCATACATTATGTACGGTACATACACCAAAATATTTTTTTTTTTTGTACATGATATATAATTATTCATATGCATATAGTAAACGCGGTTATTTCAATATTACAGACACTCCAATTTTATTTATATGTATAGATCGGATATCTATAGATGTATGGATTTCAATCTGCATCATCATCATCATTATTTTACCCGAAGGACGTCCACTGTTGAACATAGGCCTCCCCCAAGTATCGCCACAATGAACGTATAAAGTTTGACAAGCCATGGTCTACCCGTGTGCCAAATCTCATACAAATCCGTTTAGCCGTTCGAGCTTAAAGTAATATCAAATGTACTGACGTACTTGGGACGAGTTCTAAGTTTGCAGCGACATCTGTGGCGTAACATAAGAACTAATCCTACATCATAGGAAAACCCGAAAATCATCTGTCGGGCAGTTGCCCACCAGACATAACACCCGACTAGTCGAAGGATCCTCCCTATTCAACGGAGGCATGCGGGACTTTACACTTTATTCCGCAAACCTCCAAAAGATCAATAAATAAAGTCAAGATGGCAAAAAACATATTTTATTTAAAATAACATATAGGTTTAATCTACATAATACTGAGCTTCAAACATGCTTCAAATTGCAAAAACGTTAAAAAGAATTTCGCTAACTGCCGTTTAGGCGCCGTCCTAGCAGAAAGCGAACACACGCCGTCAGAGGGCGCCCTCTAGTTATCTGTTAGGCCGAAGCCTTACATACTCATACGATTCAAATAAGAATAGGAACGTCAATAACCTCTGTTTATCAAACGTCACTTGAAAAACTTATTGTTATACGGTTTTTTTTTAATAAATCTAAATATATGATTTAAATCATAATTAGTTTTTTTTTACTGTTTTCTGTATTATTTTCATTGTTGGCAACAATTCGCCCTCTTCCATTCGCCACTACTCACACATTTCACAGAGTGACGCAGAGATGAGCGGAATGGAACAACTAGATTCTGGATAAGAGATTAGGAAAAAAAAAATTGCCCACTCTACCTGATTCAATTTGACAGCTATGTTGTCACAACATGGCGCTAAGTCAGTCCTATTCTTATTTGAAACGCATTATAAAGCAGTCCGAGGCAGGCGCAGGCGTGGGTCTTATTGGATTGTTTGAACCTATCGATAATTCTCGATTGTATCGCATTTGACTCGAGTGCGACACGGCATAAAATAGATAGGTACAGAAGTCAACCTACATACTGTGCACGCTCGAGCAACAGACACATACACACCGCTCACGGACACGATGTCTCGGTTCAATTCTGGTCATTGCGAGCGCGTAAGCCTCCGCTTGAAACACGCGGCTGTGAACTGTTTGTGAAATAATGGAGCAAAAAAGTTATATCTGTTTAGTGGACGGTTTTTTAAGTTCAAAATTAATTGCTGAATTATCGTTTTTTTATACTAAGTACGAGTTTTAAGACCACCTTGGTGACCGAGCGGAGGGACTGATTCGACCAATCAAATATTAGCGATCGATTCCGTTGACTAGAAACAATCGAAAATCATCTCGATCATTTTGTATAATCTGTCTAAAAAGTCAAACGACTTGGGTAAATAGGGTAAAATGAAATCAGATGTAGTCAACACTGGTTCAATAATCAAGGTTGATTAAGAGATCTTGATCATTGTTTACTAACAGAAGAACCTTATAAAAAGTATTGAATATAAGTACCTATTTGTAAATAATTTAATATTAATGGGGTCATTTTATCAATTTAAAATACAAAAGATTTTCGTTTACAATACATATACGTATTTCAGTCTCTTTAATAATTATATTCTCATTACAAAAACAGAATACATTTGCAAATATATAATAATAAAAGTAATAACATAAATCAGGTGTCGTAAGAGAAATCTGCTTCTAAATAGTCTACTCCGCTTATTGACTCATCATCACTCGCCATGTTACGATCAACATCTGTTGTAGAACTATCATCTCAACAAACAAGTGAATGATAACTAAACTACGTGTTGCCAACAACAGATTTTTACTTCGTTCAAAAATTCCCGAGTCGTTTGACTTTTTAGACAGACGATAGAACGGTGACTCGATGGTTTATTGATTCTTTCAATTGTTAAAAACTTCGGAATCAGCCATCGCCACACACGGAGCTACTCCTCCTCAGGATATTCTTCACAAGCTTCTTCTTGCTCATCAAATTCTGCGTCGTCTACTCCCACTTCCTGCAAACATAAAGAAGATTTTTTTAATGATATAAACTAGTGCTTGACTGCGATCCCACCTGATGGTAAGCAGTGATGCAATCGCTGATGGTGAGGCGCACTAGTTTTCATTGGATCAATTTGGCCATTGCAGTTGAGGTCTCGTGGTCCGATCTAAAGGTCCACATCTATTACATATTTTCCAATCACCAAACGCGGTGGTTAGCCCCGACACAATAGCATAATATAATCAGCCTTATGTTCCCACAGCTAGGAATCAGGCCTCCTCTCTAAGAGGGAACGGGCCGTGAATCCGTAATCCACCACGCGGGCCCAGTGCGTGTTGGTGAATGTCACATGTCTTCGAATTTTTCGGTCTAGGACATGCCGGTTTCCTCACGATGGTTTCCAAATCAAATCAAAAACATTTATTTCAAATAGACCATTAGCAGGCAGTTTTGAATAGTCAAATGTCGGTCAGTACAAGAAAAGTGAAGCTAAATTGCACGTCGCGTTCCAAAGCATAGATCTCTATGGAGAAGAACGTCCAGGAAACTCCATGGACACTCTTTTAAATCATATCATGTGTTACATAGATCATGGTTACATACTTCTTGTCGCTTCTAATATGTGAGTACAATGTAGTTATATAATAATACATAATATATAATAAAAAAAAAAGTTAATTAAAAATAAGAACCGAATTAAGCCACTGGCAGCCAAGAGATACCAGTCTCAACCGATAGCACCCGTTCACGGGCATGACACGTGCATCAGCCCCATTCAGCTCAACCATTTTGAAGTGAACTGAATGACACTATAACACGTCCAATAACTCCTTGAGCGTTTTGATAGCAGTGGTGATAACGGACGAGCCAAACCGGACGCAATAAATATAGTCTCAGACAACTTAGGGGACAAACTGTCTCCGAATATGACGGGCAACGTTTTAGATGACACTGCAACGTTGCCCGGTGTCCCGCTACTTGCCCCAACATTTTACATCGCAGTCACGTGACGCGGGACATGTTAGACAATTTGACAGCGTTGCAAGTCAGGTTGGGGAACATTTTGTCCCATATAGTACCTATCTGAGACTTTAAAATCATGCAGGTACTCATTTCCGCACAAGAGTGAAATACACGTTTGCGTGTTTAAAAGTAGGAGTAGGAGGGAAACATTCCAAGTCATCATCTCCACTACTTGAACTAATTAAATTGACAACATACTGTGCGTTTCAAACAAGAATAGGATCGACTTAGCGCCATGTTGTGGCGTCATAGCAGTCAATTGAATCAGGTAAGGTGTGCAAAATAAGATACTTTTTTATTTATTTACGAATAATGAACGAAAAATGTAATTCTTCGATTCCGTTCATCTCTGCGTCACTCATCACTGTGTGAAGCGTCAAGTAATCCGAATGGATGAAAAAGGTGAATGTTGTCAACAATTAAAATAAGCAAGATAAAAAGATTTTTTTTTCTAAACTACGACTTAAATCTTATCTTTAGCTTTAGTAGCTTTTTCAGTAAAATAAAATAAAAAAAACTATAGTTAAAAAAAACTAAAAAACACGTTTTCATAGCATATCAAACTAAAAAGTGTAGTTTTTTTAAACTATAGATTTATTTTTCACTAAAAAAAACGGTTTATTGTATTTTCATCAGTCTTTGATGGGTGTGCAAAGTTTGAAGAAAATCTGATCGCCCAAAGTTGGTCAAAATCGAGCTCAAAGGCGTTGGTTACAAACATACAGGTGAAGCTAATTTATATTAGCTTCACCTGTATCTTCTTCCTTCACGTGTTAAAAAACCGTTATTGATACGCAAATAAATTTTCTTTGCAAACCGTACTTTTCAAGTAAGTAACATTTGACAGATAGAGGTCATTGACGTTCCTATTTTTATTTGAGTCGCATTGTACGATGTACATCACGTTATGTAAGAGTTTCACTGAGGGAGCTAGTACTCACCTCGTATTGCTGGTACTCGGAGACCAGGTCGTTCATGTTGCTCTCAGCTTCGGTGAACTCCATCTCGTCCATGCCCTCGCCCGTGTACCAGTGGAGGAAGGCCTGCAACACACACGAGGCTTAAAGAACATGAGTTTAAAGGTCACTGAGTCCAGTTCCTTCAACATCTGGCCGGAGTTGAGGTATCCATACCCGCTAGGGTATACCGGACAGGTTCGCCTGCACAGTTATACCTGTCAGGTATGAATGTATGGAAACCTGCACAATCGGGTAACATACACGCGCCGGTTTACCTGTACAGTTGAGTTACTGTACAGGCAAACCTGTCAGGTAAACCCTAGCGAGTATGGTATTAACCTTTTGAATGCCTTACGTTACACAGTTCGACATAAGCAATTGTCTTTCTATTGTGTCTCTAATTACGGCATTCAAAGAGTTAAATACATACTTACATACTCTATGCAGGCGCAGGCGGCTGTACAAGTTTCAGGTAGCCATACACGCTAGGGTATACCTGACAGGTTTGCCTGTATAGGTGAGTTTTACAGGTAGACCGGAGCGTGTATGTTGCACAACTGTGCAGGTTTCCACACAAGCTTACCTGACAGGTAGAACTGTGCAGGCAAATCTGTCAGGTACACCCTAGCTTGTGTACCTTTAAACCCATTTTCTTTGCGAAATACTGATTGATTTACGTAATTATATGCTATGTACATTCTGAAGCTATGTTTTATGTAAAGATCAAAGCCGTTTGAAAGGAGTTTGGTTTGACATCTTTTATTATTTCACATGGAAATAATATATTTAAATAATAGGAGAAACTGACTGACTGACTGACATATGAACACACAGTCGAAACTGTCCGGACTAGGTGAGGGACATTTTTACAAGGGTTCCTTTTATGACGTAAGCGATCAATGAGAGAGGATTTCCCAAAATTTTCCGCCTGAGGCGATGAAACCAGGGTCCGAAGTTTGTATGGGGAAACTTATTTTCGTGCAAGCAAAGCCGCTGACAGAAGCTAGTTCTGTTTATAGGGTGAGTGGTAATTAGTGACCGATACTTAAACACGTGATTGTACTCATGATTACAGACAACTTTCCCAAAGAAACTTTTTCCAATACCGACTCATTTTTTTTTTGGCATGGAAAATGTTTGTAATTAATATGATAGATTTAAGTTTGCGCTTTTTCCGACTACTAAAAAGTTTTTCATTCGTTTTATCATAATAACAAAACCTGCGCCTGCGACCGATCAACTGTTAGCCACGTTTTGTTATTGTGACAAAACATAAAACGAATGAGTAAAAAGAAAAGTTTCTTTGGGAAGTTATTTGTATCGGTCACTAATTACACTGCCACGCTTTATAACTTGTAAGGATGTCTTACCAATAAACGACTATGCCTATGACTATTATTGTTACAAGGTGTACATACATACGGTGCGTACCTTCCTCCTGAATATGACTATGATTGTGACTATAAGTTATAAATAAATAAATAAATAAATAAATATGACTATTGCTAAAACTATGTGTATGTATATGACTATGAGTGTTGCTATGACTATTATATTGTATGTTGTATATGCCTCTGGAGCGTACCTTCCTCCGGAACATGACGGTGAACTGCTCGGAGATGCGCTTGAAGATCTCCTGGATGGCGGTGGTGTTGCCCACGAAGGTGGCGGCCATCTTGAGGCCGCGCGGGGGCACGTCGCACACCGCCACCTTCACGTTGTTGGGGATCCACTCCACGAAGTAGCTGCGGGGGGACCAGCATGGCCGAACCAGCCACGAACATTTATTTTGAAGTAATAGCTACTTAAAAATAAATTATTACTGTTATTTATATGTGAAGGTGAAGCATTGACTCATAAATAATGAATTAATAAACCCTTCTTGCAATCGGATTAAAACACAGTAACTTAATCACAATCAATAAGAATCACAATTTGTACAAGGCATCGCACAAGTAAATATTACTAAAATTACGTGTAAAAGCTGTCCGCACAATGAATGTGTTTCCAAAACGCTTTGTGAGAGAAGTATTTATGATTGATTCACAAAATCAATCCGTTGTTTAAAAAACTCGATTCTCTTAACGTACAACATCGATTATTTGATCAATCGAACTCAATCGCCACCCCACTATAATAAAAAATTAAATTCCTGATAGGTACAAACCAGGATCTTTAAGTCAAGAGTCAATAGTTTCTAAGTTCTAGGCAAGCGTGCTCCATCATCGGCCGGCTGCAGACTTAGACAAATGATTGTACTGACGTTTCCGACGGCGAACTACCTATTTCTCACCGTCTTCAAGCCCGCAGAAACCTGCGATGCGTTTACCTGGAGTTCTTATCCTGCACAGTGAGCATCTGCTCGTCGACCTCCTTCATGGACATGCGTCCGCGGAAGATGGCGGCGACGGTGAGGTAGCGGCCGTGGCGCGGGTCGCAAGCCGCCATCATGTTGACCGGGCTGAACATCTGCTGCGTCAGCTCCGGGACGGTGAGCGCGCGGTAGCCCTGGCTGTTGCGCGCCGTCAGGGGCGCGAACCCTGAAGAGGCCATGCTTTTGTTTTCAACACAATATATAATATACTAGCTTTTGCCCGCAGCTTCGCCCGCGTAGATAAAATATAGCCTATGTCACTCAGGAAGAAAGCAGCTTTCTATCGGTGAAAAAATGCTAGTAATCAGAGCAGTACTTCTAAAGATTACCTCCTACAAACAAAAAAACCGGCCAAGAGCATGTCGGGCCACGCTCAGTGTAGGGTTCCGTAGTTTCCCGTCCATCACAATAAGTGTACCCACTTATGAGGTTAAAAAAATGCTTGCATATACACTTATATAAACTTAGTCCAGAAATTATTTTGTAGAACCCTTTTGTCTTTTTTGTACAACAACTGATCTTTCCATCAAGTTCAAAATAATTTTCCTAGAAAGTCCTTATAAAGTTCTACTTTTCAGATTTTTTTCATATTTTCTAAACTTATGGTTCAAAAGTTAGACCACACACACATTGTTTTTTACTTTTGGAGCGATTATTTCCGAAATTATTGACATTATCAAAAAATGATTTTAGTAAACCCCTATTCATTTTTAAATACCTATCCAACGATATATCACACGTCAGGGTCGAAATTTAAAAAAAAATCACCTCCCACTTTACATATAGGGGGCACCCCTAATGAAACATTTTTTTCCAATTTTTATTTTATCACTTTGTCGGCGTGATTGATATACATTTTGGTACCAAATTTCAGCTTTCTAGTGCTAACGGTCACAGAGATTAAGCGAGGACGGACAGACGGACAGACAGACATGGCGAAACTATAAGGGTTCCTAGTTGACTACAGAACCCTAAAAACAAATTTTACCTCTTTATTATACATATTAGTCTACATAATATTCCACAACTATCACACAACGCCGTCTAGTCCCAAGCTAAGAAGCAGAGCTCGTGTTATGAGTACTAGACAACTGATAAACATACGCGAATATTCCTACAGTCTGGTTGTAATTTATACATTAATACATGATAATATTATATACCTACATATATTCAGGAAAATCGAAATTAACAATAAACTTCGATTTTCCTGAATATACTTATATAAATTACAGCCAGACACCGAACAAATGATCATGCTCATTTGTCCTGGGCGGGAATCACAACCAAACAATATGTATACGAGTACTACAGACAGGGTTATTTGTAAAACACTAACCACCTTACTATCCATCCGTCAGCCTTTTTAATGTTCCCACTGTTGGGACTCAGGCGTCCTCTCTAGGAGAGGGAATGGGCCGTAATCCATTACGCGGGCCCAGTGCGGGTTAGAGAATGTTACGTATCTTCGAATTTTTGGTTCTAGGACATGCCGGATTTAATTACCTCACGATGTTTTCTTTCACCGTTTTGAGAGCAGTGGTGATGAAATAAATTAGACAATGTAATGCGCCTGGCTGGGTTCGAACCCGCGACCTACAAGTCGTAAGCCGGGGCCGTTACCACTCGGCCACCACTGCTCATACCAATACCATAACAACCTTGTAGGACTGTACACTGACATCATAAACAAAAACTTTCATTATTTAACTTTTTATAAAACATAATACATTACTAAAAACAAACCTTCAAGATTTCGTTGTTTTTATTATTATTAACACGCTTAGATTAACTTCACCTGTATGTTTGTAACCAACGCCTTTGAGCTCGATTTTGACCAACTTTGGGCGATCAGATTTTCTTCAAACTTTGTACACCTATCAAATACTGATGACTATACAATAATCCGTTTTTTTTTTTGTAGTGAAAACTAAAAATATCGTTAAAAAAAACTAAAAAAAAACACGCTGTCATAGCATATCAAACTAAAAAGTGTAAAATAATTTTCAATACTTATACTTAGGTAGAAAATAATAATAATGAACGAAAAATATTAATATCATTGTGAAAAAAGCGTGGGGCGCTTTGTGCCATATTTTTCGTAAATCGAGTATTATTTTTATATTGAAAATTATTTTACACATTTTAGCATGATATCCTATGAAAGCGTGTTTTTTAGTTTTTTTTTTAAACTAGATTTTTATCTAACACTTTTCATGCTGTGTACCTACCTACGCCTCCCGCCGCCCGATCCCCGCACCCGCTCCTCTCTGCTATTGTACTATCGCTTGCTTCGCATAGGCTTCGTAACATTTAGAACTTATTTTCGTATGAAAATCTGATAAACTAAAGTACCTACTTATGATAATTTTTTTAAAGTCATAGAACAAAAGTTGTTGTTTAGTTCTTAATATAGTCCTGAGAGGTTCCCAGTGTTCTACAAATAACCCTGTATTAATGTGCGCTAGTTCAACATATTTTTAATAGCATTGGTTGCCTCTCAAAATCTATATTGCCTTCTAAATTACTCTCTTAGCTACTAGTATCTTCTACGTGAGCCACTTTCTGGCTGGCTGTCGACAAAATAACCACGAAAACTCAAGAGGGAGCGAAACGGAGCAGAGCTCTCGCCTTACCCTTGTAACAAGAAAGAAAGAAAAAAAGAAAAGTATTTATTTTGGCGCACAAAACGTTGTAGACACTAGACAACAAAAACTTAAGACAAACACAAAACAAAAAAAAGTAACTGTAGAGTTCACGTTTGCGCCGAAAAAAAACTAACCTAACCTAACCTGTCCGTGTCGGGGTGCCCTAAGATATGTAAATTCTTCATGTATATAATTTTTTTTATTATAATATATTTTATGCATGAACAATTTACATGTCATAAAACATTAGATTATTATTAATTAAAAAATAGGTATTTACAATGAATTCGATATTTTTATTCAAGCAAAAAACCTGTTTTATAACTTAACCGAATGCTTGGCCATTATTTCCAAATTGCCTAGGAAGTCTGCAGATTATTTAGTTAATATAAGAACTTGAATATTTTTTTCCACTTTAACGAACTCAATCAGATATTCACTTTACGGTCATTCTCCGATTAGCAAGTTTTACGTGTCCGGGCTTGCATTATCCGTACTGTTAACATATTCAATCATCAAATTTTTTTTGTATGTTAGATAGCATCCGTATCTAGCCATAAACAAAGACATTGGCTTCTATTTTAAGTAGTTAAGACTAAATCAATTTAACCTATGTTCAAAGAACCTCTGTTCTCTAATTACCGTGGCGTGTCCGCACACTAACTTAATGTTAAAACTTACTTGTAATTTTTATAACTTACAGATTTACTTTGATCCATTCAACTTTTTTAACGGTGTTGAGCAACGTGTATCGCATAACAAAATATCGACTCAATAGAACCAGTCTATAAATAATTATCATTAAATTACCGGATGTCCGATCGAAAGTTATAATTGCCGTGACATATTCTGTTCTCGGGTGCACATCCCTAAATAACAGTATTTGGCACGTCAGTACCGCGCGCATCTCGTCTCCTCAGTGTGTGTCGCGGCCCATCAGCACTTGCACTTCTCTAACGTTAGTGTACCGCCAATAAAGCAAGTGAGTATATAATTACCGTAACCTTGGTTAAAAACTTTTCTAATTACCGTTGTACTTATGTTAATACTTAATTTTTTAAGTTAAACCCAAGTTAATCATGTAAATAGAGACAGTACTTTGGCCTCCGTACGTTGTACTAAGCTATTTTTTGCATATTGTGTTGTTTTTCGAAATTTTTAAGAAAATCTATCGTTTTCTAATTACCGTATACTAATTACCATATGTTTATAATTACCGTTGTATGAAAAATTAATTCTTGTTTACTAACTGTAGCCACAAAATAGGTACTACTATACTAGTCAATCTACATACAAAGCGCGCTCGAGCAACGCACACATAGACACCGCTCACGGACACGATATCTCGGAGCGCCTCGACCCGCTCGTCGAACAGTTCTGGCTTAAACGCTCATTAGTGTGCGTCCACCGATCGTAAGTTTAAAAAGTGAAGTACATATATACATGAGATATTAATTTATAGGATGGGAAACCCAAAAAAAGAGGAAGTTAAAGAAAAGAGAAAACTCGCCGCACGACAACGCCGAGAACGAATTAAAAATGGCCCTGTTTTGTATCAGCAATCAAAAGAAAAAGGGAAAGAAAGGTATAATAAAAGAAAAAGAGATAAATAATACTTCCTATCTGCGAAATGTCACCAAAAAACCGAAAGAAAACTCAAAAAAGAAATAGGGAAAATTTCAGAGCTTACTATAAAAGACAAAAAGAAAAAAATGAGGAAGAAGCGATCTTAGATACAGACATGCTTGATAAAAATATAACAGATCCTCTTGAAACTCTGTCAACGTCACTACATCTTAATGATTTATCATACTCGCTGCGCTCAAAAAATTATACTAAAAAAGTATCTTTACAAAGTAGTTCTGAAAACCCCAAATCAAAAAAAGAAGATAATAATCAGCAAGACAAGATTTGTCTACAGTCGACTTCTTTTTACTTCTACTACAATATTAATGTGTGTTATTTTCATTTTATTATATCATATTTTACACAGACTTGATGATATTTTCTAATTACCGTTGCATTAGATATTAAATTTTTCTAATTACCATACTCATATTTTTTTTAAGTCTCATTAACTAGAAAACTACTATTAATTATTACATGCCTCATTAATGATTGAATTCGTATCTTTGATTTGTTTCATATTTTAATGGGTTTAAGTCAAATCAGTGAAAAATAAAAAAGGTTACGGTAATTAGGCAAAGAACGCCGAATTGGAGAATGACCGTTTAGCAGATTAACGCACTTTAGTGGTTGAATCTTCACAGAATGGAAGAAAAAAACGTGTTGCGCCGACCCCAAATAAAATGGGACAAGGGCAGGAAGAAGAAGAAGAAGAAGAAGTGGTAACATAATATTTAGGCACCATTAGGTGCGCTCTCCACTTTATAGGAGGCTTTCTAACGCCTGCGTCTACCGGTACCTGGTCGCCACTCCAAAACCTTTCGTCCTCATCGACCATCTTTCCAGTCCTGCAAGCAGTGTGCCCTGCCATTCGCGACACTCTCTCGAATAGTCTGTCTAAAAAGACAAACGATTTCGATAATTATTAGGGTAGGTAGTGTAGTCAACACTGGTTTAATAATCAAGGTTAATTAAGAGATCTAGATCATTGTTTACTAATAGAAAAACAAATTCAAATTCAAAATCATTTATTCCAAATAGACCATTTGCAGGCACTTTTGAATAGTCAAATGTCGGTCAGTCCAACAATGAAGCTAAATTGCACGCAAGTATTGAATCTATGTGTGAGTAGTAATATAAATATTCCTTCACAAATTCCCAAGTCGTTTGACTTTTTAGACAGACACAACAGCAGCGCGATAAACCTTCAGCAGATCCTTCTAGAACTGTAAGAAGATCTGGTTGAGTCCCATCTACAAAGTCTTGAGCACAGGCGAAGAGTAGCCAGTCTTTCGGTGTTTTACAGAACGAATGCGTTTTGGAGAGTGTGCAGAGAAATTACATGACTTAATTCCACCATCTCACTTGTACCATCGGACAAGCCTACAAACGGCGAGTATCCACCCTTATGTTGTTGAAACCTCTCGGTCCGGACCAAGCGTTTCGCCTCTTCGTTTAACGTACCACGTACATCGAGGGACTAGAACAATTTGTCTGCTGCGGTCTTCCCATGTTATTAAAATTTGGGTGTCTTCAAGGCTACATACAGTAAATAGGCTCTTATAAAACTAGTGCGCCTCACCATCAACGATTGCATCACTGCTTACCATAAGGTGGGGTCGCAGTCAAGTACTAGTTTATATCAGATAAAAAAAGATGGGAAGACGATGAAATACCCACCTGGCATGAAGAAGTGCAGCCTTGGGAAGGGCACCATGTTCACCGCCAGCTTACGGAGATCAGCGTTCAGCTGTCCGGGGAACCGGAGACACGTGGTCACTCCGGACATGGTGAGCTGCAACACACATTGCCACCCTCATCATGTTCCCACCCGTGTTCCATATCACTCGTGGTCGGCGCACGTCTTTTTCTTCCATTCTGTCCTGTCATCCGTTACGCTATCACTAACTTCCTTTTCTTTCATATCACTCCTCACACAATCTATACATCTTTCCTTTGGGTCTTTTAAATGAAAAATAAAAACATGTTTAAAAAATACAGTGACATTCACAACGTTAATACTAGGAACAAACACAAGTTTCCTGCCACCAGGCTCAAAGAAAGAGGACGCTCATTTAGATGCCGACAACCTCGCGAGCCTTTGACTTGGCTCGCGAGGTTGTCGACATGTGGAACGGATATGTCAACAATCATTGCATGCGTCTCGCTTCGGTTCAACACCACTATATCAGGCTTATTGGCCACAATAGTCCTGTCAGTGGTGATGTACCGATCCCAGTACAACGTGATATCGCCACTATGGAGAACTGAGTATTATTCTTTAACGTCAGCTGAGCGAGTTCAATGACGACAATGTAGGTAGTTTGTACGCAACGCCGACTATTAACTACATGTCATTGAACTCGCTTAGCTGAAGTTTTCTTAAAGAAATTAATTTCGTACTTGCGTAAATTAATAAGCGTTTTGAAAAAAAGGTACTTTATTTTTTAATTTTATCTTTACAAATCGATACTGTTTCATGTACCAGATCGACCCTCCATGGGATTAAAACGATTAAAATTTAACGGTGTATTTATACTTATATTTTTTTTTTATTAATTTGACGATTGTTGTTGTTTTACAATGATGATATTGTATATATTTATATATTATTTATTTATTTATTATAATCTTTATTGTACACCAAATAAACAAAATACAGGACAAACATCGTAGCGTTTGAGCACGCCTTACTTCTAAGGGTAACGCATTCCACAAACGTGCAGCTTGAATTGTGAAAGATTTGTCAACGAAGGTAGTGGAATGCGCGCGAATACTTAATTTTAGGTTTTCCGATGATCTCAAGGACCTACTATGTGTGTCACTAAGGAACTGAAAACGTTCTTTAAGATAAAACGGGGTACAAGGATTAAATAGCAAATTATAAAGCAAAGAAAGTATATGGGCGTTCCGGCGAAGGCGAATAGGAAGCCATTTGAGCTTAGTACGAAATTCAGAAACGTGGTCGTACTTGCGCAAGCCAAATATGAACCTGATACAAAGATTTTGAAGTCGCTCAAGCTTATATTATTATTATTTTTTTACTATTTGACTGACATTTTTTTATATACTTTTTCTTACAATTTGCATTATGAGAACATGTGGATTCTTTCCTTTTCGTTTATTTTCAAATGTCCTTTCTTTGGAATTGTTCGTCAAGTCGTTGAGCTCCTTAGTAGTCCAGAGTTGAGCTACACGCATACTGACAAATGCTTGCACTGACTGGACAGGTCCACTTAGAACTGTGTGGGTCTTTCTTCAAAAGACCATCTCAGGCTTAATATGCATGGTTCTCATATGATTTGACCATTACATATTTACTATATGGACTTTAAAAGAGACTTTGACCCCTGAGTTTGTTTCGGTGTTTCTTCTCAGGGTAGTCAGCTAGGAAACACCGGCCTCATCTAGTTTAAACTGACGGAGAAAAAAAAAAAAAAGTGTAAAAGTGTTTTTATAAAACCTACTTGCAAAATAAAGATCATTTATACTCAGAACTCTTTTAGTAACATGCGTTTCATCCCTCCTCTTCACATGAGCATATCAAGACAAATGATTCCCCTTCAACTTTTCAGTCAGTTTCACTTTCAAACTTTCTCTATACTCATTTCTCACTTTATTCAATCTTGTCACACCGCACGATCCACCTCAACATTCTCATCTCCGCTACATACAATTTTTTTTCATCCATCTTTTCCACAGCCCAACATGTTGGTCCACACAGTATGACAGGCCTTATCTCGAACTTGTAGATTTTACCCTTCAACTTGAGGAGCATCCGTGGCTCGCAAGTTGTTCCCGTGACTTGTCGCCACTTTATCCACGCTGCGTTAATCCGATGTGTTACGTTACATTACAATAATAATGACCGATATTAAAAAAAAAATCCGATCTCACGGGCAAGCCAGGCATTTGCCCAGGCCGGCAAAAAATGAGGGGCGGTAAAATTGACTTGTCTTGTGTGTTAGTTGACCTAGCCATTAGCCATCTATACCCAAGTTGGCAGGTTGAAGATTTTATGTGCCGCCTTCCAACCTGCTGCAGGTTCGATAGTGGAAATATTTAACTCATGACTTATATGGTTTTGTGTATGTATGTAATAGACGGCGAAAATTATCTTTGCCCGAGCGATCTTTGAGCGGCTAAATAGCTAGGACTGGCCCTGTATAAGGGTTTTGATTATGTACGGAACCCTAAAAACCTACTTACAGAAACCAGGTGGTTGAGATCCCCGTAGGTCGGGGACGCTAGCCGCAGGGTCCTGAAGCAGATGTCGTACAGCGCTTCGTTGTCGATGCAGAACGTCTCGTCCGTGTTCTCCACGAGCTGGTGGACGGACAGCGTCGCGTTGTACGGCTCCACCACCGTGTCCGACACCTGGAACAGACCATAGCATATTCAGTGTGACGACGAGCAATAGGAAGCTCACTGTCTGCGACTCAAATAGATGTCTGAAGCCCAGCTAATGCCGAAGTGGTCACTCGTTCAGTGCGGACATGCTCTGTGCTCGGCACATTCTCTACTGTGGTTCTTTTTACTCGTACTTTGTGTTTGTAACGTTGTGCTGTGTCTGACACGAATAAAAGTAGGTATTTCGATTCTACTCTATTCAGTAAAATGGACGGAGTCTAGTAGGGAGCCATTCATTTATTACGTTAGACGATTTATGGAAGAGGGGGTCAAACATGCCTTTTTTTCTTACAAGGAGCTTACGTAAGATCACACAATACGCAGTTAAGATTTCAATAAGCACGGGCAACCACGCGAGTGCCGATATACAGGGTGGCCAGAACATTGACGTCCAAAAATAAAATTTAGGTCCCTCGTATCGTGGGGTATCCGAATCACCCCCATGTATGTTCCGCGACTTTTCATAGTTTTCGAGTTATGAATTTTTTTCTGATTTTTTGAGAATGATCGACCAGACCAATCTAAAAAATTTAAAAAAAAAAAAGTACATGTCTTTGTCGAGATTTTTTTTTTGCAACTGAATCTTCATGAGTAGTACTTTTATGCGTAAAATAATCAGTTTCGTAACTGTGATGAAAGTTATGAAAAAATTGGTCTAAAGTGAAAAATTTACGTTCGTGAAATTATGACTTAGCTAGTCAACTTTAAATAAAAAATTTAAACAGGAGACTTCATGGTTCTTAAGTAGGCTTCAAAAATGCGCCAGACTCTCAGCTTTCAGAATCATAAAAAAATAGCACGTAATGGGGCTACTTTGGCTTAAATCGGCCTTCAAAAACTGCGAGGTAGAAAATTCTTAAAATTGGCCATATGACGATTTTTTTTTTGCCTATTTTCTCGTTCCTAAGGTTAATTTATGAAAACAACCGAGAGTGAGAGAGATAGCAATAATTCGGTCTCTTATCCTCTCGGCCCATTGTTATTGCAGGTAAAAGAGTAGCGCCTTCGTTTACAACCCATGGTGCACGAGAAAAGATCGCGCGAAGTTTTTGAATCTTAGCTTTTCTTGCAGTCAGATGGCTAATTTTAAGAATTTACTACCTTTTTTTTTATGGTGGGAAAAAATCATGCATTGATTGCTCCGCCCTTGGGCGGAGCGGGATATAGTGTCAGACTCTTACTGACTAAAAGACCCACTCCGTTCCTTCTAGCCTTCATACCGGGACTCGAGCGCCCTTTCGGATAACCCTGGCCCCAGTAGGCTTCGACCCGGCTGGGTCCCTGCTGTTGCTGACCACTCCTTGAGGCGTGCGGAAACAGTGCGCGCCGTCGACGACTTGGGCTTGGTCCGGACAGTTACCGGACGGCCGGACAGTGAGCTACCCATTGCTCACTGTCCGCAAGCCCGCGCCTACGATGGCCGGAAATCGGGATCAGAATCCCGGCGGCGGCGGCGGCGATAACGGCGTTGCCTGATACGTTCGGCCTCCTCCTCTGCGAGCATATTGCTTCGCAGAAGTCGGCGACCGCGTGCCACTCCTCCTCGCTCCGGACCATGGCCTCAACCAAGGCCTGGCGCGAGAGGTCTCCGCCGCCGATCGCCCCCACGAGGGCACGGCGATGCTCCGCCCAAGCAGGGCACACCTCGACTGTGTGCTCCACCGTGTCCTCCGGGCGTTCCGCACAGTGGCGACACCCGGGCGTCACTTCCGCATGAATCCAGTGCAGAAGAATTTTCTACCTCGCAGTTTTTGAAGGAAAGCTAAGATTCAAAAACTTTGCGCGATCTTTTCTCGTGCACCATGGGTTGTAAACGAAGGCGCTACTCCTTTACCTGCAATAACAATGGGCTGAGAGGATAAGAGACCGAATTATTGCTATCTCTCTCACTCTCGGTGATTTTCATAAATTAACCTTAGGAACGAGAAAATAGGCAAAAAAAAATCGTCATATGGCCAATTTTAAGAATTTTCTACCTCGCAGTTTTTGAAGGCCGATTTAAGCCAAAGTAGCCCCATTACGTGCTATTTTTTTTATGATTCTGAAAGCTGAGAGTCTGGCGCATTTTTGAAGCCTACTTAGGAACCATGAAGTCTCCTGTTTAAATTTTTTATTTAAAGTTGACTAGCTAAGTCATAATTTCACGAACGTAAATTTTTCACTTTAGACCAACTTTTTCATAACTTCCATCACAGTTACGAAGCTGATTATTTTATACATAAAAGTACTACTCATGAAGATTCAGTTGCAAAAAAAAATCTCGACAAAATCATGTACTTTTTTTTTAAAAAAAATTTAGATTGGTCTGGTCGATCATTCTCAAAAAATCAGAAAAAAATTCATAACTCGAAAACTATGAAAAGTCGCGGAACATACATGGGGGTGATTCGGATACCCCACGATACGAGGGACCTAAATTTTATTTTTAGACGTCAATGTTCTGGCCACCCTGTATGGTGGGGTGCAAATATTTCCACAGGAACGCAACGTAACCGCGCCGTGAACGTTCAACGTTCTTAAAAATTGACACTTTTAAAACTAAATTTTAAAACCAACTTTAATTTTTTCCTTTAGATTCGTACGTAATACATATTAAACGGGGGGTAGGGTTCAGCTTATTCTTATTTAGAGGGGGGGGGGAATCAATAACTAGTAAAAATCGTCTTACGTAATAAATGAATGGCCCGTAGGGTGGATACGTGCTAGCTATTCTATTCTATGTCAGTATAACGGACGGGCTCCAGTAGGGCCGACGTTGCGGTAAACTTTGAATCAGTTCCCGTAGACCAAGAATGCAGAGAGCCGCTGAAGAAACACGGGTGGGTTTAGAAGGGTCAATTTATACTAGCGCAGAGTCGAAACGCTTTGAAGCGTCTATCCTAAACTGAACATAACAAATTTAACCGCACGAATGCGCGCATATTCGCTATAGTTGTAATGAATTTGAAGCTTCGATGCGCTTCGACTCTGCGCTCGTATAAATTGACCCTTAGCAAATGTCTGACACGCTATCACTTCACCTACAGTAAGATGACTCATTAATAATTTAAACACGTCACAAAATAAAACTACAAAAGTGCTATAAAACCATAAACTAATGGGCTATTTATTCTTAAAAACGAACTTAAAATCAGAGAAAAACGGCGAAAACCTATACACACTTACTTTAGGAGACGGCATCACGCTGAAAGTGTTCACGATCCTGTCGGGATACTCCTCGCGGAGCTTGCTGAGGAGCAGCGTGCCCAGGCCTGACCCGGTGCCTCCGCCCAGGGAGTGGGTGAGCTGGAAACCTGGACACCAGACACAGAACCAAGTTTTATTTTTTTGACATTACGATCATGGCAATTGAGCGTTTGTCATGCTCATTCAAATGTCTCGCTGTTGGTGGCTCGTATTATTGGGTCATTCAGTTCCCTTCGAAATGGTAGAGCTGAGACTAATGCACGCGTCATGCTCGTGAATGGGTGCCGTCAGATGAGACTGGTCATCTCTTAGCTGCCAGTGACTTAATTCAGTTTATGTAGGTATATCTTTTAATTATTTTATATTTTATTTTATTTTTTATTAACTACATTGTGCTCACATAATATAAGAAACAAGAAATATGTAACCAAGCATTATATGCAACACATAATATGATTTAAAAAAACTTTTTAACTTCAATGTTCACTGAAAAGTACATTCGAAATAACTTTAATTTTGGAAGTCGGTGTTTCTATAATAGTTTTGTCCCTTCGTTATTTAACACCGAAACTTTTCTTGGACCTTTTCTTCTGACCGACATTTGACTAGAGTGCGAGCAAGACAACTTGGCGCGTAGCTGGGGGCGTGCTTAATGTTGCCAGCCTAACAAATCTATTTTCCTTAATTTGATTAAAAACGTTCTTTCATAACAAAGTGTTATTTAAAGAATTTATTAGCTACACTACTTTTATACTAGCTACCTATTAAAAAGACAGTAAACAATTTTAATGCGTCTTGTAAAAGAAATATGTTTTTAAAAATGTTTCATAAAATATATTATACTACATTCAGGTTTTCTAAAAATATAGGATAGGTAAACAATGTAGCTAACATTATTTTTTGTGATAACTAGAAAAAAAGGATTCAAGATTTTCAGTAAGTACCTAACCCCTAAACATTTGACTATAGATTATTTTCATTTACATAAGTAATTTAATTTTAAAAAAAGTTTTGAAAACTTTGTAAATCATTTAATGGATATTTATTTTTTCATGGATGAAGTTTGCAGAATTCATATCGTCATGATAGTCACTTGATAAAGATTTAAGCACTTAGTAGCAGTCCATTTTCAACAAACTTTGTTGAATTGCTAGGTACCGCTCGGGTACGCATATTTAGGGAAATTTTATTGTGATGGTCACCCGAAAAATTGTTTGACAAATGGTCTAATTTTGGAAAATGGTACCGTAGCTGCGTAGGCCCAATATTTTCTCATTTCTCTTTACTTTTTAAGATAATATCCCTGCTAGCACTTTTAATCACTTTTGGTATAATAATGACGACTATTAACTTTAGAAATGATAAAAAACTCAGAACACAACACATTCTCCTAACACATGACATAAACGTCACACGTTTAGTTTCCAATTTTGGTCACGCGCCAACTTATCTTGTGCTAGCTCTATTCAAAAGTGCTGCGAATCAGGGATGTTGCGGATGCGGATTTTTTCACATCCGCGGATGCCAATGCGGATGCGGAGTTTTGAAGGCTCACATCCGCGGATGCGGATGTTTATATAATATTTTACAATCAGCTTTATTATGGTCCTCTGTATTTGGTTCAAAATAATGTCATATATTACTGTGTGTGTCGATGGTGACATTGTTTAAACTGGTTAGATAATCGGGGTAACCATGACGTTGAAAGTAAGATTGATTTACGGGGTTACCATGACGTTCAAAGTAAGATTGTTTTAATCTTGTTTCCGTGTGAGTAAGAGATGGCGCTAGACAACCTGTATAGCTCTGTTTCTTACGCACACTGAAACAAGATTAAAACAATCTTACTTTAAACGTCATGGTCTAGGTCTTAATCTTGTTTCAGTGTGAGTAAGAGATGGCGCTAGACAACCTGTATAGCTCTGTCTCTTACCCACACCGAAACAAGATTAAAACAATCTTACTTTAAACCTCATGGTCTAGGTCAATATTATAATGTACCATTAACGGGAACCACGCTGGAAAAATAAAGAATTTTGTTTTAAAACGATAAACTTCACCTACAATAAAACGTATTACCGGAGTAAACATACCTACTTAATGGAATTAACCCGGCACTTTTAATAAGCTGAGCTAGGACTAATGTAGTCTAATAGGTATAAAGTTTTCCCATAAACGACTATTTACACACAATGATCACTGTATCACAACAAAACTCACTCAAAATATCTATCTTTTTGTTATGTATGAAGAAACAAATGATGCACTACAACGAACTCGTCGGGTCTTGTCACCAATTACTCCGTTTCCACTGGTCATTATCACGCACGAACAGTACGTGCCATTCGCCGGCCCCGTCCGATTTCTTTCTTGTCGCAATTTGTAGGTATGACATTCGCATCCGCATGAATGCGGTTGCGGATGCGGATGTCTAAATCATTGCGGAAGCTCCGCATTTGCGGATGCGGATGCGAATATTCGCAACATCACTACTGCAAATTGTCTATTTGAAATAAATGATTTTGATTTTGAAACCGAAACTAAACCGAAACTCGACTGAAACCGAACATTCGGTGGGACAGCTAAGTAGTAATGTTCACCTTGCAGACAGTCGCAGGGCTCCGCCTCCTTGCGCACCACGTCCATGACGGACTCCACCAGCTCCGCGCCCTCGGTGTAGTGACCCTTAGCCCAGTTGTTACCTGAGGAAGCAAAACAATTACGTCTACCAACTGTAGTGTCCTTTTGATACACGTGGAGTCAGTTCGTCATTGTGAACGAGGCAGTTTCACCCGAGCACAAGGAGAGAGTGTTATGGAGCCGAGGGCTGCAATAGAGATGTGCCGTTGCCGGCAATATTGCCGTGAAGTGGGAATATTAGTGGCAATATTGCCTGAAGTATGAATATTGGTGGCAATATTGCCCGAAGTATGAATGTTGGTGGCAATATTGCCCGAAGTATGAATATTGGTGGCAATATTGCCCGAAGTATGAATATTGCCGGCTAAATTGCCACTACGGGCAATATTGCCGGCAACGGCACATCTCTAGGTTGCAGTGACATATATCCACGTATATCAAATGACCCCCTGCACAACACTTCACTATGGGCTTGCAGACGTCGAGCAATGGGTGCTCGCCGTCCGGCCGTCCTGTAACCGTCGACAGCGAGTAGTGTTCCACGCGCGTCTTAAAAGATATCAACAAAACCGTAGGGGCCCAGCAGGGTCGAAGCCTATGCTGAGGCCATGGTTAGCCCGAAAGGAAACCCCGGAGCTCTGGGACGCAAAGCAAAGAAAGATTCACACAGGAGTGGGTTTTACTCAGTAAAAGTACACGCGTTCCCGCTCCTCCCTGGAGCGGAAGAAGTCGTTGAATGATTTCCCACCTAAAATATACCTCATGTCACTCAATTATTAGGAGGAAGGTCTTACCAGCACCGCTCTGTCCAAACACGTAGTTATCAGGGCGGAACAGCTGTCCGTACGTGGAGGACCGGATAGCGTCCATAGTCCCTGGCTCCAGGTCCACCAGTACAGCCCGCGGCACGTACTTCTTGCCTGGGAAAGAATAAGAAGAGAATAGAATGGAATAAACTTTATTGTACACCAAAACAGAGCAGTGGTGGCCGAGTGGTAACGGCCCCGACTTACGAGGAGTGGGTCGCGGGTTCAAACCCAGCCAGGCGCATTTCTTTGTGTAGCTTATTTCATAACCACTCCTCTCAAAACGGTGAAGGAAAACATCGTGAGGAAACCGATATGTCCAAGAACCAAAAATTCGAAAACATTTGACATCCACCAACCCGCACTGGGGCCGCATGGTGGATTACGGCCCATTCCGCCTCCTAGAGAGGAGGCCTGAGTCCCAGCAGTGGGAAGGATGATGATGATGTACAAAAAAAAGTATCACAACACAACTTATACGGGGTTATTTGTAAAACACTGGCAACCTCTCAGGATAACATTATCATAAACAACTTTTGTTCTATGACTGGATAATTTATCACACATTGGTTCATCAGATTTTCATACAAAAATAAAAATGTCTAAATTGAACGTTCTACATGTTACGAAGCCTATGCGAAGTAAGCGATAGTACAATAGCGGAGGGGAGGAGAGGTGGATACAGCAAAACACAGAGTTGAAGTGTGTTAGATAGAACAACGAAATATTGAAAGTTTGTTTTTGGTAAATGTATTACGTTTTGTAAAAAGTCATAGAACAAAAGTTGTTGTTTATGTTACTAATACAGTCCTGCAAGGTTTTTTTTTTTTCTTTAATAATTTAGGGAATTTTATAACGCATAGCGTATGTCAGTCCCATCGTACCCTAAGACAATTATTATTTAATAACAAACGAGCTCAATGGATCAGGGCCATGAAGTCGAACAACTTTCTCGCTTCATCGGAAGTCGGCTTGCTTAATATTTGGTGGAATGTACCCATATTGTTCTTGTTCAACTTCAAAACCCTGAACAACTCACTCCTGTCAGCCTCATACTGAACACATTCCAATAAGAATAGAATAGAATAGAAAAACTTTTATTCGGTAATAACAAGTGATGCATATCTACAACTCCACACAGCTCACAGTTGGGAGAGGTTATCTTTTTCATCAAGAAAGCGAATTTGTTACATGTAAAATGTCCCGATCTGAGTCTGTGAGCTGTAACCACTAGTTTCACGCACTCTTAGATCACAAGTTTGCTATTGGTTGTTACAATTATGAGCATGATCATATTTTGAAACACGCCTGCCCCGCCCACAAGGCTCTAAACTCTTTCATCTTTTATTTATTACATTTAAACTTCATGTACAGTGGTGGTACATAGGCGGACTGGACTGGACTGTGGGTATTAATCCTCTGGGTACAATGCCGGTCTGATCGCATACTTTGACTGGCCCGTTGGTCTAGTGGTTATTGGCATTGACTGCTATGCCGGAGGTCGTGCGTCCGATTCCCACCCAGGACAAATGTTTGTGTGATGAGCATGATCATTTGTTCTGTCTGGGTGTAATTTATCTATAATATGTTATGTATGTATTTAGAAATATATAAGGTATGTTTATCAGTTGTCTAGTACTCATAAGATAAGCTCTGCTTAGCTTGAGACTAGACGGCGTTGTGTGATAGTTTTGGAATATTATATTTTATTAATTCATTAAACCCCAAGCGAACGCCGGCGTTCGCGCACCTATTGTCTTTCAATTGTGTCTGTCATTATCAAGATTGAAAGGTTAATAGGGTCAAGTTCCAAATTGTTAAAAACTTTGTCTCACCGTCGGCCGCTTCGTTGTAGTAGACCTGGATCCTCTCGAGCTGCAGGTCGCTGTCTCCGCGGTAGTAGCCGGTCTGGTCGATGCCATGCTCGTCCGAGATGATCTCCCAGAACTGGTGATGAGGATGGTAAAAGTCGCGTTAAAAAAAAGCAGTGGTAAAAACTAAAATATTTTTTTCGATAGGTACACTAACTCGAAAACCTGCTCTTAGCCCACCGCTTTTAGGCATGCAACTGACTATTTTTCGCACTTGTGCAGAAAATACCATAAAATGGAGTGACTAGAGAAAAATTTTTAAAGGATATTTTCTCGATATTTGATCATTTTTTGCAGCACTTAACCATATCAATTTATTAATGAATTGTTATTCTAAAAAATCGATGCTTTGTTAGAGGCCGAATATTATGGTATCAAAGTGAAAAACCAAACCAAACTTTTGTCTCTATTCACCCCGTTTTACTGTAGGTATATCTACTATAAATACGACTGGAATAATCTAAGTACAGTAAGACCCATAAACAAAGTAGGTCAGTGTCGGTCCAACTGATGTGGTTCAGATAAAGATCTGAGATTCGCATCATTAGCTTGCTTTGTATGCTAATTAGTAAGTAATTAAATGAAAGCAAGAGATGCGCTGTAAGGCGCGCCGTAGACCGAGCAACTACAGTTTATAGAGTAAAGAGACATTATCTTCTTCTTAGTCGTACACTTTTGGCGGAGTGGTGGTGGTCGTGGATCGTCTAGTAGTTCGGTTGCGGCTTTTGCGAGACTTCTCCATCTCTCTCTATTAGTGGCACTGCGTGTGCATTCAATGAGGGAACACTTTGATGAGGTCCGTCCATCTGGTAGGTGATCGATCGCGTTGGCCCTCTACTCTACCCTGTACCACAAACGTTGTAAGAGTTCATTACGGATGATATGTCCAAACATTTTAAAGATTTCCAGTTGCACAATCGATGAAAATCTTGATTCGATGCGAAGCTCTTTAAGAATGGAAACGCTAGAGCGGTGACCAGTCCATTTTATCCTCAACAGACGCCTCCGGCACCACGTCTCAAGGGCGTCAATCTTTTTACGGTACTTTTTTTGGATCATCCATGTTACGGCTCCATACTGATGATGAGACTTAGGTAATGTGGAATTCTGCACAAGCCTTTCTTCTGCGATGAAAGCTGTAAGAAGGGGTTCTTCAAAATTCAACTTTTAAAAATTTCTCTGCATACTGTAGATGGTTTTCATGTAATATTTAACAGACAGAGGTCATTGACGGTCTTATTTTTATTTGAATTGTATTATGTATGTATCTATGTATACTTAAAATAAATCTGTAGAAGTTTTTAGTTGTGCGTGCATCACGTGAAATGTACGGAACCGATGTAGATAACTTTATACATTAAAATTGTGTGTACTTACCTGTCTTGATACAGGGCTATCTGTAAAACGATGCGCCAGTCAACCCGTATATTAATTTCTTCGCAAATGTATTGAAAAAAGTAGTTTCATACACGTACTTCGTCACTACAGCCCTCGGCTCGATCACACACTCGCCTACCACGGCTCGTGCGGATTCTGCCTCGGTCGCAAATGTCGCAATGACAAACTTTCCGCACATGTGTCAAAATGTAATATTGATGATATTTGATTCCCCAACTCAAAAACAAAGACTGGCCTAGTGGTCAGTGACCCTGACTGCTGAACCTGGGTTCGATTCCCACCCAGGAAAAATGTTCGTTTGATGATCAGTATTTTGTTCTGCATTGTGGACAAAGTTTAAAAAAAAAAAAAAATTTTGCGCGCGAATTTTCGCTGCATCGAAAATTCTATGGCCTCTGCAATGCCAAGTACCTATCTTCATAGAGAAACTGGAAACTACAAAACCTAAATGCTAGATAAATTACCGCAAAAGTAATACCTATCATTGGTCTATTTAACTTTAAAAGTCAGTCAACGGGAAATATCACATCTTATAATAACACACAGTGCCGTTAGACAGACTCAGATCAAGCGTATCATAACGTAAAAATAGATTGACGAATTCTATTTGAAAAAGATTAAATAGAAATACAGAAAATCAGTGTTTAGATTCCCACCTTTGAGCCAATCTGGTTGCCGCACTGTCCCGCCTGCAAATGCACAATTTCACGCATTTTCAATGTTTTCTCTTCAAAAACATCCAAACGAAAGCGACTGTGCTAGACAAATGTACTATTTTTAGGATTGTCTACGCGCGCACTTTTAGCTAACACGTGGGATGACTAGTAGTTCTAAGATCGTAGCAATTAATTTTTAATTAGTTTCAGCTTATAAAAAAAGTGTTTGAGTTGATATTGTTCTATAATAATCGTAGAAATCTGTAATAGAAAATCATACTCTTTCTTGCTGCCGGCAGAAAAGGCTAGTGGGGACAAACTGTGGAAATTAAATGCAGCGCCATCTATTGACAAATCTAAAAGTTAGTCATTCTGTAAACTTTTTGACTTGTTAACTGGATTTATTTAACTGTATTAAAAATATAAGAATAGAAACTTAAAATTTAAATTGTAATTTACTATTTTTTATTTTCTTTTGTTCAAAAACTATTAAACCAAACGCAATTTTATTAGGCCCGCATTGCTTTCCTTCTCACCTGCAATGTTGTCATCTTAATAAATTTTCCACTAAAACTGGTATTTTCGACTATTCAATTGGTGGAGAAATGATGTTTTCACTGGCTAGTGGTTCAAAGAATTTCATTTATCTGCATTTCGCAAATTCGTTTACTGATTACATAAATGAAATAAAGTTAACTAAGTTATTTTTGGTTGTCTCTGGAATACTTTTAGTATTAAGTACTCTGTTTACAAAATCAAACGACTGGGGAATTACGTATAATATTTAATCATTTAAAATAATTATTTAGATTAAAAAATATTCGATACTTTTTAGGTTCTTCTATTAGCAAACAGTGATGAAGATCTCATAATCAACCTTGATTATTGAACCAATGTTAACCTTTCAATCGTGGAAAACTTCTTACGTCAGATTTCATTTTTCTCTAATAATTTCCCAAGTCATTTGACTTTTTAGACAGACTCTATTGTCCATTATTTTATTTTATTACACATATCGAGTTCATGTGTTGTTTCATTTTGAATTTTTATTTCGCGTTTTTTTATTTATTTATCCAATCTGTTTATTTACTGTTTTGAGGAAATTGAACAATGAGTAGTTTTTTGTTAGGGTGGTTTTGGAAGTTACATCACCGCGTTCTCATGACGTGTTAAAGTGGTGGTCGTGCGGGAGAGAAAGAGGGATGGAGCTATACACGTTTTATAGCCACCCCTTTAACAGATCAGTTTAGGTCGTCAAATGGATCTCAATAAAAGCTCGTCATAGGGTTTTAGCTCTGATGGAAACCTAAATTTAAAATTATCTATTGGCAACACTGCTCACCTGACGTTTCGCGTTCACTGATTGAATGACAAAACCAAACGTCAAATCAGGGATTTTCTTTAATAATTTTATCGCCGCAACCTCAGTTATAATAATCGTTAAACCACCCATTGGAGTGCAGTAACAGTGATTTAGTTTATTATCGAAGTATTTAACTGTGTTAAAAGTGAAAAACATGGATTCGCCATATTGCTACGTTGTTTCGCTCGAGGGCAATGGCGATTATTAATGTGTAAAACTCTTTTGTCCTGCATCAAGATATTGATAACTCTGACGTGTTATACATAGCCGTCACTAATCGTACGGTAAGTAAAACTAGATTGTTTATATATGTTTTTTTTTACTGGGTACAATATACCTACCGATATTTTAATATGTACCGACGAGAAAACACAGTTTACTTAGGTTCGGGTTTATTTTCTCGTAAATATTGGAATACTATATATACTTGTTGTTGATATAGGTGTGTCCACAATAAAGGCGGTAAAGATGAATAGTGTACAATTAGAATCTAATACAAATGTGTAACTGAGTAGGCTATAAATATATAATTAAATATTTATTTAGTAAAAAAATCGACTCTAATGTAAGTAATGTAGAATATGTAGATAATTATGATGTATTTTCTAAATATATTTTTCTTACTGGTTGCATCTTGTCCTAACAACAAGAAATACAACAAAAATACCAGCTCATGTGTTCAAGCCTTTTTATACCAGCTCATGTGAAGTTATTCCCATGGGCAGGGTTTGATCTAGCTATGTAGCCGCTCCAGGCAAAGATAATTTTTGCCGCCCTTTACATACTCAAAACCATATAAGTCATGAGTCTTAAATATTTCCAGTATCCAACCTGCAGTAGGTTGGAAGGTGGCACATACAATCCTCAACCTGCCAACTTGGGTGTGGATGACTAATGGCTAGGTTGGAAGATAGAAATAAGTTCCCGCCCCTCATTTTTTGCCGCAAGTGCTTGGCTTGCCCCCCCTTAGATCGAGCCCTGCTCATCGGGGATGATTTTTAGATTATTTTCAGGAAATTATTTGTTAATTTACTAGATTACTTAACAAATAAACCATTTTAGGAAGAACAATGTGTGTTAGACAGTAATAATATAATATTCCACAACTATCACACAACATCATCTAGTGACAAACTAAGCGGAGTTTGTGTTATGAGTACTAGACAACTGATAAACATGATACATAATATATATTTTTGACTCTTTCCAAATTTAACGCAATAGCCCCGGAAATCAAAATTATAGACAAAAGTTCTCTTCGTCTCCTGGGGTCTCCTATTTTTGAGGATTCCTTTCCCAACTTTGTCGAGGAAAAAATTCAAAATTTTAATGATGTTTCGGAAAGATTACTACAAATTAATATGCATTCGGCTATCACTATAATTCGTTTCTGCTGTTTCGGCCCTAAATTAATTTATTTCCTTCGCGCTTCTCATTTTTGGAAACACCCTCATCTTTTGGATAAAATGGACCAAATTATCCGGCGAACTCTTACTTCAATTTTAAACGTGGCCATGGACGACCGAGCTTGGGCTCAAGCTACTCTCCCTATCCGTATGGGTGGCCTCGGCGTCCGCAAAATTTCTAGTATTAGTTTACCAGCCTTTATATCCTCGGTTCACGGCACTGAGAAATTAATCAGGAATATCCTTTTTCCCTCACTGATTGATTTCAATGTGCCGTGCTTCATCGAGGCTATAAATGCCTGGAGACTCGCTTGCCCGAATTCTAATCCACCCGACGGACCATCATCCCAAAGACGGTGGGATGAGCCGCTCTGCAAAGTAGTACAGGAAAACCTGATTGAAACATTTACTGCCCCTGCGGAGCGAGCGCGCCTGCTGGCTGTGGGAGAGTGGGAGTCGGGTCTCTGGCTTCACGCACTACCGTCGTCGAACATCGGCACCTTGCTCGACGATAATACTTTCCGCCTCGCTGTTGCCTTACGTCTAGGCGATCCCTGCTGTTCTCCTCATCGCTGTCACTGCGGTGAAGTTGTCAACAGCCTCGGACACCACGGTCTGTCATGCAGCCGAAGTGCGGGTCGCATAGCGCGACACGCGAATATCAACGACATAATCAGACGCGCTCTTGTCACCGCCGGCGTTCCAGCCGTATTGGAACCCCATGGCCTGGCACGCGACGATGGCAAGAGACCGGATGGCATGTCGTTATTTCCTTGGAAGATGGGAAGGCCTTTAGTATGGGACGCTACTTGTGTCGATACTCTTGCGCCTTCACATCTTCCTAGCTCGTCGTGTCGTGCTGGTGCTGCCGCTGCGGCTGCGGAGAACCTCAAGCGGCGAAAATATAACAACCTAGTTGGAAGTTATATTTTCGAACCGTTTGGGGTTGAAACTCTTGGATCGTGGGGTCCGAGTGCTCACAGTTTGTTTAAAGATCTGTCGAAACGTTTAGTTGACACTTCACGTGACCCAAAGGCTGGCTTTTACCTTGGACAGAGGATAAGCATTGCCATACAACGTGGCAATGCCGCCAGTCTTTTGGGCACATTACCAGTCGACAGCGATGTGGAAGAGTTTTTTGACGCCATATTTTAGATAGTGTATTTTAGCGTAGGGTTTTATTATTTATTTATTTTGTAATTTACTGTAATTATAGTTATTAAGTTGTTTATAGGTGTAAATAAAAGTATTATATATATTTCTAAACACTTATAAATTACAACTAGACACAGAACAAATAATGGTGCTCATCACACAAACATTTGTCTTGAGTGAGAATCAAACTGTCGACCTCCGGCTCAGCAGTCAGGCCCACTGACCACTAGTCCAGTCATGTCACTTCTTTTTATTGAAACGAGTTTTAGATTCCATAATCACAAAATATTGACAACTAGCTTTTAGGACCAGTACTTCCAGAGATTACAAGACCAAAAAACTGTTTACAAAAATAATATAACTGACTTCAATGTTAAAAAACACTGAAATGTATAAAATAACTTCAATTTCGGAAGTTGGTGTTTCTATAATAGTTTGGTCTCTTCGTTATTTAACACCGACTTCCGAAATTAACTACCACCATTAAAAAGTACCCCATAGCCTTTCAATAGTGGAAATTGCAGACACAATAGAAAGACAATAGTGGCGAACGCCGGCGTTCGCTTGGGGTTTAATGAATTAAACGAACTTAAAAACTTATAGGCACTATGCATTTCATAACGATTCTGATAATCCCAAACTCGGTTTTATTTACCTTCCGGCTTCATCACCAGATCAGTTTGATACATCCCCTCCCCCTTTTCTTTCAGTCAGTCATCGACTACATATATAAACAAAGCAAATTTACTTGTTACGATAATTCTGCAGTGATCCTGTAAGGAGTTCTGTTCCATATCTTCAAAGTTCATGATCAGATCATAACAATATTTCTATGTGACCAACTTCCCATAACTTGCCTTTCAATCAAAAAAATTATTTTCAAAATCGGTCCACAATTGACCAAGATATTGGTGAACATACATAAAAAAAAACACATTCAGCCGAACATAGAATCTCCTCCTTTTCGTAGTCGGTTAAAATACAAACTTTACCTCTTTATTATATTAGTTTATAATAATCTAAATCTAATCTAAATAAATCCATCCCTAAGACAACCCACTGACCAAAGAAATATTATTTGTATAATTAGTGATCTAATACTTACTGTTAATTCATAGGACCCCAAGCGCACGCTGGTGTCCGCGCTGCTATTGTCTTACTGTGTCTAATTGACGGTGTTTGATAGGTTAAGGTGTTTCATTTTTTTTTTCTATTTTTATTATAATTATTATATTATCATCATCAGCCGAATGACGTCCACATTGGACATAAGCCTGGACCAAGCGTCGCCACAACCCATCGGATTCCCGCGACCCTCACCAGGTCATCGGTCCACCTTGTGGGAGGCCTCCCAACGCTGTGTCTTCCGGTACGCGGTCGCCACTCCAGAACCTTTCATCCCCACCGACCATCTGTTCTGTAAGCAATGTGCCTGCCCACTGCCACTTAAGTTTGGCGATTCTTCAAGCTATATTGGTAACCTTGGTTCTCCTGCGGATATCTTCATTTCTAATCTACTATTTACACTATGTACTATAAAGAGGTAAAGTTTATTTTTTTTTGTTTGTAGGAGGTAATCTCTGAAAGTACTGGTCCAATGGCGAAATTTTTTTCACTGTTTGAAAGCTGTTTTACTCCTGAGTGACATTGGCTATATTTCATGTATGTGAGCGAAGCCACGGGCAAAAGCTAGTTATTTATATCATTACAAAATGACTCTCCTGAAAACAGTAGGGAGTGTGCACTAGAGTTACACAATTTAGTTCCGCCAAGTCCGTTCCATCATCAGACTACAAGACGTGCGGCGTTGCGCCCCCGGTACATGGTGGACATCTCACCCATACATACAAAACGTTCTCATTATACGTACAGCTAAGGAGTGGAATTCCCTGCCGGAGTCTGTGTTTCCTGATAGCTACAACCTAGGGGTCTTTAAGTCAAAAGTATATTATAATAGATTGCTTCTAGGCAAGCGTACTCCATCGTCGGCCACATCATCGCTTGCGATCAGGTGAGATGGTGGTCAAACGCGAGCCTATCAATTGTAAAAAAAAAAAACATTAGTTCTTAAATTATGACCCAGTATTTGTATTTCTAAAGCGCGTATTCTGCATACGGGTGGGACAAATGTGTTATTCGATCCACCCCAGTTTTTTAAGGGAGGCCAGCAGCGCCTTGGTGTTACTATCCATTTCGCGGAGAGTACCTGGGTTCTCGAAGCACATTGCCCTGTATCCAGTGGGCACTGGGCAGTTTAGAAGCAGATGAGCTGCTGTCTCCTCCTCCATGCAGGTTCTGCGCGGGTGGGCTGTCTGGAGAGGTTGAAATTTTTATACTTATTGGGATGTGGTTTATATTACACATGTTTTAATGCTCCTATGGACAGGCGCAATGTGAGAATATCTCAACACTTTTTATAGAAATAGGTAGTTCTACAAATTAATTATTTATATATTATTGTTATTCGGGGCCTGCTAGAACTGTCGCTAACGTTTGGTAACTGCCCGCGGCGGATTGCTCCGACGAAGGTCTCCACGTCCTATTCGCGCGGGGCGTGTGTTAGCGACCGGGTGCTCCATCTCGTTCAGCTCTTCAATCCCCATAGGTGACAGAAGAGCTGACGAGATGGAGTATTTCGTCGTGGATCGCATTATCACTCTGGTTGAATAAACGCGAAAGTGTTTGTTAAAAGATTAAAGACGTTTTAATTTGTTATCTCTTATTAAATAATAAGATTTGAAGGCCCTTGGTAATTTGCTTCAGACTCTAAAATACACAACACAGGTTGGTTTAAGCACAAAATAGATAGGTACAGAAGTCAATCAAATGTATATACTTCACTTTTTATACCCACGCTAGGCGATCGCGCTAGAGTCAATGCGTTGCGCCGAATTGTACGAGTGCGCCCGGGCGATTGAGCCGAGATACCGTGTCCGTGTGCGGTGTCTATGTGTGCGTTCAAGCAAAGCACACATAGACCCTGCGTTTTGTATGTAGATTGTCTTCTGTACTTATATATTTTGTAGTTTAAGTCGGTAAAAGCCTGACACACCCTCTCGCCCTAACCTAAAAATATCTCTTGAAAACTTTAGTTACATATAAAATAAGAGAGAATCTTAATTTATTTAAATATTTTTTACGTGTACATGCACCCAGTATGCCAGAGTTGTGCAACACGGCTTATCAGTAATGACCTTCAGAATGCTGTCGGCGCTCCCACGCACCCTGCGCATCATTGACCTTACTCACTTATGATGGCTTTAAAACCTACATACATATGTGCGTCGGCAAACATTCCTGATGCACTGCTGTGCGTGGGAGCCCCAGCAACATCATGAAGACTTTGTTAAACTGAACTTCAAGGGCGTTGTATGAGTCTGTTTCAGGTTTTCATAAACCGTTGTCTTCGTCGCATCTTCGGAATTTGCTGGCCCGAAACCATCTCAAACGTAGAACTGTTGCAGAAATGCCACGAAAGCCCGACCGACCTCCAGATAAAGCGTCGTAAATTAGAGGTAGATTAGTCACACGCTTAGGAGGGATTCCGATCACATACCTAAACAGGCGTTGGACTGGAATCCCCAAAGGAAAAGAAAGCGTGGCCGTCCTCGGCAAACCTAGCGAAATACTGTGTTGGCAGAAGCGACGGCCGTCGGATCGACATGGCGCGATGAGTGACTGCTGTCGACGCCCTCTGCCCCAGCTGGGTGACATAGAATCTTAAAGTGTATGGGTCTGTGGGTCTTGTGTGTGTTAGTTTTCATATTTGTGAACTCACCCACGATACAAGAGTCAATCCTAGTGTAGGGCAATGTTCTAAAAAAAAACCGGGTGTGCTGTGTCGGTGCACACGGCCGTTGGTTTTAGAGTCTGTGCGGAAAGTAAACCATCGTGGGATTTGAGGGCGCTGCTGTAGATAAATATCGTTTTTGTTATGTAAGCAACATTGTGACGTCATTATAGTGCGACTGTTAAATCTTGATATTTTGAAACTATGTTAGACTAGCTTCTTCCAGCGGCTTCACCCTATAATAAAAATTATCCTATTGGCTGCATTTGCTCACCTAATGAAACTGCAAAGTTATAGCTTATGTGCTATATTATTGGAATGTTTATGATCTTCTAGTATCTGTCCAGTAGTTTTTGCGCGACACATCCATACATACGAGTATCTCCATCCATCTTCACAAACTTTCGCATTTATAATTTTAGTAGCCTATTTATTGAACTTGCTCACGTGGTGAAACTTAGCAAAAATATAGATTATAAGCTATATTATTGCAACGTTTATCATTAAATTCATCCGTTTATAAGTTTTTGCGTAATGCCGTTTATTGTGGCGACACCTGGGGGAGGCCTATGTCGAATAGTAGACGTCTTTCGATTGTAATGATGATAAACATTTAAATGCAAATACGAACCGGTAAAGGAAAATAGCATGAAGAAACTGCTGTACTGCCTATCTAGGTAGGTTCCACCAACGACCACTTACCCAGTCCCAACGAAAATGGTTCTATCACTTTGACTGGGATCGGTCTATTATCACTGACTGGAATATTGTAGCTAGCAGTAAGTTTATGTTTACCCAAGTTAAACTTAAAGGTAAAAATGGGACACACTACCTTTTCTATACTACTACATTTTCTCGTTGTCTTCCTCGGTACATTTTTCCCTTTTGCTAATCAATGAAAAATATGAACTTAATGACTATGAAAATAAAGTAGGTACACTTCAGAATTTGTAATGTTGCTTCGTAAAAAATCTATTTAGCCTGTAAGGGACCATCTCGTATATAAGATCCTTAGGATCACATGGTTGTTCGTCTGTTAAGACCCTTTAACTCGAGAACGCTTGGAGGTATCGAGTTAAAATTATAACCATACACTCAAATCTGCGGTCTTTTGAAGTTGTGAAAAAATCAGCCTTCTGAGTTAACGAAAAAAAAGATACGGCCGTTTATGTCGCAAAAAAACATATATTTCGATACTCAAGGGAATGAAAGTTCAAAGGGGTGACTTGACCTAGAATCCTGAAATTTGGCATAAATCATCAATCTCATAGAACAAGTAAGGGAAAGATCTGAAAATTGTAAATTTGTAGATCGGCCACTAAAAAAAAAAAATTGCAATTCGGAGAAATCTTCGTAACTCAATTCGAGAATTGATTTCATAGGTAAATTTGTACAGAATCTTCAGTGCGCGAGTCCAACTCGCACTTGCCCTTTTTTATTTTAGTTACTGTATCCTTACTCAAGCCTGAAAAGAAATATTCTAAGTTAGTCGAAACGCATTATAAATTTAAAGTATCAATACTCTTTATACTAGCCATCGAAAATATTGGCCAAATCAAAATAAACAAATATCGTCATGTTTAAATGAATTTCCGTTTAATTTATATATATTTGGAGATAATAGGGACAGGAGTTTACCTAGGAAGTCTAAAAACATTAAAACAAAAGTGTTACGTACCAAAAAAACAGCATACCAATGTTTCCCAAGTTCGTGACTTTGTTTTGATCAATAATTGTGTGATTTGCCATTTGTTATGTTTGGCAAAACTGTAATATATTAAATATTATTTCCCTTGCAGCTCAGTGAAATTTTTTATCACATTTCTGAAGATTTCAATTAAAAATCACAATAAAATAACATAATAAACAAACCCTCTGTCAATATTGTATGACGTTTGGCATTTGACGGATGGCTGGGTTGTGTTGCTACTTAAAATCTTTAATGTTGTTTTCACTTTACGCCACGACGGTTTTTTAGGGTTCCGTAGCCAAATGGCAAAAAACGGAACCCTTATAGATTCGTCATGTCTGTCTGTCTGTCTGTCTGTCTGTCCGTCCGTATGTCACAGCCACTTTTTTCCGAAACTATTAGAGCTATACTGTTGAAACTTTGTAAGTAGATGTATTCTGTGAACCGCATTAAGATTTTCACACAAAAATAGAAAAAAAGCAATAAATTTTGGGGGTCCCCATACATAGAACTGAAACTCAAAATTTTTTTTTTCATCCTACCCATGCGTGTGGGGTATCTATGGATAGGTCTTCAAAAATGATACTGAGGTTTCTAACATCATTTTTTTCTAAACTGAATAGTTTGCGCGAGAGACACTTCCAAAGTGGTAAAATGTGTGTCCCCCCCCCTCTAACTTCTAAGATAAGAGAATGATAAAACTAAAAAAAATATATGATATACATTACTGTAAAAACTACCAACGAAAATTGGTTTGAACTAGGGCTTTCAATACCGGTATTACGGGATCCCGTAATACCGTGATCACGGATATATTTTGGTCTTTTTCAATCACGGTATTGACGAGCCAATACCGTGATTACGGTATTACAATCTTTAATATATATTATTGTGTTTTGTTGTAATAAGTAGTAAGAAGTTGTATTATATAATATAAATTACGATGTAATATAATTCTCACACTTCATTTCTCACACCATAGACTAAAATGGTCTGAATAACGCGTAGTGTAATAGGCCCTATACGAAGTTATTGTTTTGTTAGTCAGTATCGCAAAGGCGCCCGGGTAACACGTGCATGTGAACTTGGTCATTGCGTATTTTTGATAAGTTTGTAATCTTGACGAACAACATGGTATATAATATTAATACTTGTATTTTATGGGGTTTAACACAATTCTCAACGAATCACGCGATCGTTTTTTTTTTTTTTGTAAAAAACTAATGACGAATTACGAATTCACAACAAATTGAAGCATCTAAAATTGTGTCATTTTCCACTTTGTTTAATATCATTTTTACTTTAACGAATCACGTTATCCGTTAGATCTACAATTAAAAAGTAAAAATTTAATATTTTTGCGGTTTGGATGTGGCATTCTTTTTTAACTTCAAAATTAATTTAGCCTAATTAGTACTTATTAACTACTTTCGTGTTCAAAGAAACAATTCAAAATTATACATTTAATTGGTAGTTTGGTAAAACAATTACATGTGAGTTATTAATATAATAATAAGAAAGACACGAGTCTTGACGCTTGCTGACCTCTAAGGGCAGTATAGGTACTCGCATCGAATGTATTAGCCAGTAAACTAGAGGTACGACAGCGCCATGCTTACTTGAACCTTAGAACTGCGTATTAACCTTATTAGAAATGTCGTAAAAAAGTTACAGCGTCAAGTAAGCCTAAACCTTACGCAGATCTTTGATTTTAATCTACTTTATTTGCTAATTGCCGGTAAACAATCAGCGCCATGCTTACTAGAGCCTTATTAGAACGGTTAAGAGAGAATAAACACTGATTCGAAAACTAAAATATTTAAATGATTTTATTAATTTCCTAATTAAAGTTCCTATGAGACAGGGCTTAGTCAAGCACTAGTTTAAAAAAGAAACCTTGAGTTCAATACCGTGATCACGGTATTAAAAATTCTAATACCGGTATTGATACCGGTATTGAAAAAATCCGGTATTTGAAAGCCCTAGTTTGAACGAAATCCAGTAAGTAGTTTTTTTTTTAATGCGTCTTAAACGGAAAAAAATACACTATTATTAAAACATCGATCAAAGTTACAACACATAACAAGAACTTTTATATTATGTTACTTGCTGCTACGGAACCCTTCATGGGCGAGTCCGACTCGCACTTGGCCGGTTTTTTATCGCACAGACAATAACGTGAAATGTCTATAATAGCGAGTCGCTTTAGTGTTATGATTAAAAGAAAATCAGATTGACTTCTAAATCTATAATGTAAAAATGAATCGCTAAATGTGTTGCTAAGCGCAAATCTTGAGAACAGCTGAACCGATTTCGCTAATTCTTTTTTTTGTTGTGTTTGTTATTGTGAGAAGAAGGTTAAAAAAAATGAAAATTAGGATAGTGTAGGGTAGAGTAAGGAAGAGTAAAATAGGGTAAAATAAAGTATAGTAGGGTGGAGTAAAGTAGAGCGGGAGCAAAGATGCACGCGGAACAGGCGATTGACACACTCCCGAAACTGTCTCGCTCGCTCGGCGCCAGACGTTCGTGTACCTGTGCGGGGCTCTTGCCGACGATGGCCGTGTTTTATAGGTCTGGCTGGCCCTTGTACAGGTTGAAGCCGAAATATTTTTAACTACAAATATAATCAAAGTCACATTTATTATTTTTGAAATGCTAATTGCTGCTCAAAAGGTTGCCAAACTGAAATGGCACTAGTTAGGACACGTCTGCCGCATGCCCGACAAACTGTGGGCCAAAGTAGCACAAAGTTGGTGCCCTGAAACAGCGCGTCGGGGTCGCGGTAGACCGCGAAGGAGATGGCGCGACGAACTAGATAGATTCCACCAGAACTGGCAAGATGAAGCGCGAGTGCGTGAAAGATGGAAGGAGTGGACAGAACGGGCTAAAAAAAATTGCTGCTTTATTTAATAACTATTTTAAATTTTTGACCCATACAATTTTAAACAAACTTGAACACAGAACATTATCAATCAATGTGGCTGAGAGCCAGCACTTTTTAAATGTCAATTTTACTTTTCCGAAAGCTGTTTGTCACCAAGTGTTAGAGCTGCAAACAAGCGGCGCAACAAAGTCCTCAGCAAAAACAATGTATCTTAACACAAGAATATTTTTATTTTCAGATAAAAATGGAAGAGGTGAAAATGGAGGACCCTCCTCCAGTCGTGAAGTTCATCAGCGTCACCAGCGACGCCCTGACCGAAGAACAGAGAGAGATGTACGAGTCCGTACTGTCCACATGGAAGCCAGTCATGTTCCCCAAGCGAATCAAGCGTTATATTTGCAATAAGTGCAATAAAGAGTTCAAGAACTACCAAAATTTATATCTCCACACGACCAGGGTGCATTCCTCTGAAGAATCCGCAGTCATCTGCGATATTTGCGATAAAACATTCAAAAATAAACACTATCTTTACATGCATCGAATGAACAAACATTACTCCGAACTCGAGAAGTGCTATTGCCAGTTCTGCCTCCAAGAGTTTCGGACTAGAAGGGCTTTGCACATGCATGTGAAACGGATCCACCCTAACACGCTCCCTGAATTGAAGTGCAATGAATGCGGGAAAGAATTCCCGGTGCCCTACAAACTGAAATACCACATCGAAGCCTGTCACAGACAAGATAAAGAGAAATTCAAGTGTCATTTATGTGATAAGTTGTACAAGAATACATTGAATTTGAACAGGCATCTGCATTTCCAACACACGCCCATTGAAAGACATCCCTGTGTCTTCTGCAATATGACGTTCAAATCGCGACATCATATGAAGAGACACGTCTTGAACATTCACCCTCCTTTGGAGTCTAAAGTCCAATGTCCAGAATGCCTGAAAGAGTTTAAAAACGACCAGTATTTGAAGGAGCACATGCAGGTCCATTCCTCTCTCGATTCTAAAATCAAATGTGACATTTGTGACAAGTTATTTCACTCCGCCATTCGCTTGAAAAAGCATAAAAAGATCGTGCATCCATCTAAACCTAAGCTTCGTTGTGAGAAGTGCAATAAAGAGTTTGCGCACGCACATTATCTTCGTCGGCATAACAATGCTGTTCACTTGGAACTAGACGAGACGGAGTACCCACATTCTTGCGATCAATGCGGGAAGAAGTTTAAATTGAAGAAGTATTTAAATAATCATCTTCAAAGACATGAGCAACAGCATTTGAAGAGAATATCTCAGATGGTTAAGACCGTGATGGGTGATGAGAAGGATACGCCTGTCAAGAAACGAGGCAGACCCAGGAAGACCAGAGCAGAAATTGAGTTCATAAAATGCGAACCGGTCTCCAGTTCCGAATCGGAATCTGGAGAAACCGATTCAGATGATTCCGATTGAATTTTTCGCAGAAAAAGTGTCTGATTTTCCGTGTTATTACAGTGCAAAGTGTATATTATTCAGTTAAATAATGTCAAAAAGGTTTCCGGGAATGCAATCGTGGTTTGATTTCGTGGTATGCCGTTGTAGATATGTTCCAGGGGTAACCTAACAAGTTTTTAATGGTTATCGATCCTGCAAATGGGTCTTGATTTAGACCTTTTATAGTTAGGACCAAATTTTTGCAATTTATTCTTATTCGTATAGACTTTTTATAAGGTTAGCGTCGGACGGAAGAGTAAGGCTTCGGTGATAGTAAAGGAATTATTGTCTTGTGGCTTATATCGAGTCCATGTACCTTTTCTAGGGTCAATTAATAACTGTTCCGGTTCTTGTAGAAGCAATGTCAGAGTTTTACTGCTCACACCTGTTGCCCTTTGCGTTCTACGGCCTGTGCTAATGAGGAGTTGACTCTTCATCTTTGTGGGAACGCATTCTTAATATAAACAACGAGGCGAAAGGCCGTAGAGATGTCAATATTGTAAGAGTGTTTGTCATCCCCTTTTTAACATCTTCACTAGCGCAAAAAATTAAAACAATATTTGGTATCGCACCTGTGTCGATACGATCGATAAACATACAAAAATAGAATGCATTGTAAACAAAATACCTAAGTGCATTTATTAAAAAAAATTGTACTACGCGATTCAAATAAGAATAGGATCGACTTAGCGCCATGTTGTGACGTCATAGCTGTCAAATCGAATCGGGATGAGCAAGATATTTTTTGATTCAAATTACTTACGAATCATGTTCGAAAAAAAAGTCAGAATCAAGTTGTTCGATTCCGCTCGTCTCTGCATCAATGTGTGAAGATACACTTCACAGTAGTGGCGAATGGAAGAAGAAAGCAATTTGTTGCCAACAATGAAAGAAAGAAAACAGTTTATTTTAGTAATGTTCTAAAAATGAAATAATTTAAGTACCGTTTTATAACGTTTTTTCCTCACTTATATTTACCTAAGACTATGTTAAAGAAAGTAAAAAAAAAAGTTATTGATGCGCAAATAAGTTTTCTTTGACCTCTATCTATCAAATGTTACTGATAAATGATATTTATTTTGGAAATAGGTTTAAAAAACACTTTTACACGTCAATTTTTTTTTCGTCAGTTTATGCTAGATGAGGCCGGTGTTTCCTATCTGACTACCCTGAGAAGCAACACCGAAACAAACTCAGGGGTCAAAGTCTCTTTTAAAGTCCATACAGTAAATATGTAATGGTCACATGAGAACCATGCAGGTTTGTCTGAGATGGTCTTTTGAAGAAAGAACCATACAGATTTGAGTGGACCTGTCCAATCAGTGTAAGCATTTGTCAGTATTCGAAAAGCTCAACTTAGGACTACTATGGAGCTCTACGACTTGACGAACAATACCAAAGAAAGGACATTTGGGTAGGCTGCTGAAAACACTCAAATTGCCAAACATACGTTAAAATTACTGAAAAAAAAAAGAAAAAGCAATCAACATAGTCCTCACATTTACAATAATATAACCAAATTGATAGTTTACAAAATATTTAGAGAAGTAAATATTTATGTCAAAGAAAAAAAAAATACTTTAAGTACCTACTTAAAATGTATACATGTCATTTTGTAAAATAAAAATAATCTCCAATGTCAAATTGTTTAAAAAATAAATAATGTTTAAAAAATAAATAAAATACAAAGGAAAAGCACATTTGAAAATAAAATTAATTAAAAAATACAAAAGAAGAAAAATAAAAATGACAACAGTTGTAGTAGGTACTGGAGCAGGTCAATCCCAAGCCTTCTCGTCCTGAATAAAGTCTTTTACAGTGTAAAAAGCCTCTTGACAAAGTTTACGTTTTACAAATGATTTGAACTTATTAAGGCTTAGTTGTCGGTTACTTGAAATACGGTCACTTCAAGTAACATTTGACAGTTAGAGGTCATTGACGTTCCTATTCATATTTGAATAGCAAGTTAGAGCTCATCCATTCGCGGCTTTGCTAACGGCAGAGGTGACTGCAGTCGTCGATAGGGCGCTTGACACATGACGGCTGCCGCTGATATTCATTTATTGGGATGTCGACGGCCACGTTTAGATCCACCCGCGACGTCAGTAAGTTCAAATAGTATGAACTCACTGAAATAACATCGATTATGCGTACAGCTAAGGAGTGGAATTCCTTGCCGGAGTCTGTTTCCTGATGGTTACAACTCGGGAATCTTTAAGTCAATAGTGAATAGGTTTCTTCTAGGTTAGCGCGTTTCATCGTCGACCGTCGATTTCCATCAGGTAAGATAGCGGTCAAACGCGAACCTATTGACAATAAAAAAAAACTTGTCGCTAAAAACGGTAGCAAGTTTTATACACCCGCGCAAACGCCTGGCGGCCAATGTGAACAGGAACTTGCCACGTCTTCGCGCCCGCGCGTTCCAGCGTGAACAAGCACTTGACAGTTACCGCCGGCGTATCGACGGCTGCCTCCTGTCTCCTGCCGCTGGTACCATGCCGCTTACAGAACAGACGAAAAAGGTTAGAATGGCCTTGTGGAACAACTTTGTGGGCAGGCGTGCCACAAAGTAGGGCAATGCTCATAGTTCAACTACCAATAACAAACTTGCGATCTAAATGTGTATGTGCTCTGTTAATTGTGTAATGCACGTTCGTATTGGTTTATTGCCTGCAATGGAGCTGCCTGGGCTTATAGTTCCTTGCACCATGTGACCGAAATTATGTGGGGCTAACTCTCGCACTCGCCTAGGCGGCAGTGCGCAAATCTGTGCATTTATTTGCGGCCAACAGCGCCCGGAAAGCGCTTTAAGTCCATTTTCTTTGCGAGATATTGATTGATTTACATATGTAGATAATGTTCACTTTGAAGAATATTTAACCACCAATTTTTATGTGTAAAAATGTTTCTAAAGGTCCAAGCCGTTTTGAAGGAGTAGGGAAAAGTTGCGAAATTGCTAAATATTTTTTTTAGACAAAAGTATTAGATAATAGCATGAAAAAATCGAATGTTGATAATGTTGTTCATGAATCTTTAATAAACACTATTTTTTTTCAAAATTATTAACCTACCGTTACCGAGGAGTAGGCTTCAGAAAGTCACTGTTTTATGGCACTTTTCGGGCGCTTGGGACTTAAAGAGTGTGAGACAAGCGGCGACACTCGTTGTAGTACAAATTGGAAAGTATTTCCTTTCTAACCTCTGTCATCTTTTCTGTGATGCCGCTCGTGTGTTTGAGTTCATAACGCTCGTGTTGTAGATCTTGCCATTTTGCTGTACAAGTGTCATTCGACCTTGCAATGAGTTTTACTGACTTTACTCTTTCCGTCCGACGCATTTTAAATTCAATTTTTAATCTTATCGAGTCTTAGCCTGTGAGATAAGCTTATGCTCTTAAGTGGGAGGTGGCTGTGTAGCCGCGGAATTCATATGATGTATTTCAATCCCCCAAGGTTTAGGCGCTAAAGGCCTCTGCCAAAATTTTCAATTCTCTAAAAACCGGATTCTTAGAGCGGCCAATTAGTTAAAGGCTTCGCCATTTAACTGCGAATGTTCTACAATCGGGAATTCTTAATATAGAGGGCGCCAGATAACCAGATCGTTTCCTAATATTTCTGCGTAAGGAGCCGAAAAAAAATATGCTTTTCATTACTAAATCATGTAAAGGATCACGATACGTATCGATTAAAGACAGCTTTATGTCTTTACTTCCGTTTTTGAAATTAAGAATGTCAACAAATTTATTGGGGTCAATGACCGTTATTCCACTATATTTTAAGTAGTAGTCTTTTTGCGAATCGGGTGCCATTTTGAGAATTAGGTCTTTTGCGCCTAAACCACTACGACGTGTCATTAGTCCATCATGAATTTGTCGTGGAGAATTGAGTGGTTCTGTATGACTGCGTCTCATACAACGCAATCCTAGTTTTGACACGTCATAGGGGGACTGTTCGTACTCAAAAACGATCCCATAACAAAAATACTGTTTTAATGAGGGTAGTTTTGAAAAACTAATGATGACAATTTTTATTATTCATTTTGGTTAGTATTAGTGCCAGGATTAAAGTTAATTAATCTTAGGAATAAGATTCTCCTATTTATAATATTGTCATTATTAGTTTTTCAAAACTACCCTCGAAATACCTTTTTATAATGTTTTGCTACTACCGCGACAGTATATAAATAATGTATTTGTTTATGTACGAGTATTAATCGGAAAGTAATGCTCTTAGCTCAGTGCAAAAGTAGTATGTACTGGATTGCTTTTAAGATAGTCTGCTAAATTTAAATTTTCATAAGTTTTCTTTGTATTTTGCAGGTTAGTTTTATATTGATTTAAAATATAATTAATGGTAGTAACACATATTTAATTACGGAATTATAATAATTAAAATCATCAATAGAACCGTTTCAGTTCGTATAACTTATTGACATACTTTTTCATAAAACAGCCACAGAATGGGGTTAGTTAGACGAACTCGGGAAAAATTTTCGGGCTACCTTACAACCTGTCTTCAAGTCAAGAGTGGATACGTTACTTCTAGGCAAGCGTGCTCCATCGTTGACCCCATCATCGCTTACCATCAGGTGAGATAGTGGTCAAACGCGAACTTATCAATGACAAAACAAGTAGCAATTCAGGTACATTCGGTAAAAAAAAAAACAGTATTTTTGTCTTATAGCCGTTACTTTCAATTTTGGGTACTAATGTATTGATCACACGTACCGACTAAAAAGGCGAGACGGTAAAATGTTGCTCGGCCGAGACAGTAATGTAAACGAGTTGTATGTTGCTCGGCCGAGCACTCGGCGCTTTGTTTATACGTACCGAGTATTAGGCCGAGAGCACTGTCTCGCCCGTTTACTCGGTACGTGTGATCAAGGCATAAATTGTCGGCATTTGAATGATCTTATTAATATTTGTTGCGGTTTTTGGCTCAGTATTAGGTTGTATTATATTTTAAAAAATAAAAACCTGCGTAACAAATTATTTAATAAATTTACTATAGTATTGTTCTATTAAAATCAGCAGTACAACCTGATTATTTTTTGTAAGTAAACGTATGTTGTAAAGTCGATCTAAAAGGTCAAATGACTTTGGTAATTATTAGGCTACAATTAAATCTGATGTAGTCTACAATGGTTCAACAATCAAGATTGATTAGATCTTGATCATTGTTTACTAATAGAAGACCCTGATAAAAAGTATCGAAAATAAGTATTTTTTAAATGATTCAATACTATACAAAATTCCCAAGTTGTTGACTTTTTAGACAGACTATAGTCTGTATATTTTGTTTGCGAAATTTGACAGTGACCAAACTTAAAATATAGGGTATTTGAAATTTGACCTTATTGTTGACATATGATTTAAATATTTATTTATTTATTAAAACTTTATGCACTAGTAAACACTACAAAGGCGGACTTATGCCCTATGCATTTTCTACCATTCGACCTTAGGGTGGTGCAGAAACATAACATGGCAAATACCCTTTTTTTAATTATGTCTTTTTATTATTAAGCGTGCAATGCACTAACTACCTGTCTTTTTTAAATTTGTTTTGTAAGTATTTATTATGTTATATATTGCAATTAAATATTTTCTTTGATTGAAAAATTAGGGTGATTAAAACAAAAAAAAAAAAACAGGCAGTTATATCGAAAGTACTGACGATTTTAATGACTAAGCTATTGTAAATAAAATATAGATATATTTAATTTAATAAAAATTGTATTTCGCAGGCTACACGCGCCTCCAACTTAACTTGAAATATCTTGCGCGTCTAAATTATTAGGGAAAGGGAGATAAAACGTTTAACTTTAAATATATTTAATAGTTTTTTCTTATTAACTGTTTCTTTTTTGGTAGATTTATATTGAGTATGGCAACATTAAGATTTTGGTAGAAAAGACTGATGGTGACTGAATTTGGCGTGGATTGTAATTGCGCCTCGCCGTAGCACATTTTGCGATGTTTAAGAAAATTTAAACTGACATGTATGTTCCACCGAACAGCTACCATAGTCAGCCAGGATCAGCCGTGCTGCTGATACAAACTAGTTTTAACATTTTAACCTTCTGCGTCTGACATATTCGACAAGCACTTGCGTTTATCCCGCCAGGGTCGCACATCCACGACCAAATACTCCATCTCGTCAGCTCTTCTGTCACCTATAGGGATTGAAGAGCTAAACGAGATGGAGCACCCGGTCACGAACACACGACCCTGGCGAATAGGACGCGGAAACACTCGCCGGAGCAATCCGACGCCAGCGGTTAAATTCGAAATAATATATGATTGCAAACTACGCTACATCACGGCCCGTTGATTGACTTTTGGCAGCTATACTACCGTCCGTTCAACCGATTTTGACTTTTATTGCGTTGCTAGCACGACAAATGGCGACTGCAGTAAATAGTTGGTATTGTAACCACTGTTTTTGCTTTTAATGCCATCCTTATGTCAACAGAATAGTAGTCAAAATCAGTTAAACGGCCAGTAAAAAAGGTTGATTTAAATGTTTCTTATTGAATGGAGTATAATTAAGAAGTATTAATACCTTGTGATCTCGTTTTGTTCAATTCAGATGTCGCCACTATCACTGGAGAATTAAGAACGATGCTCGAATAAAAATTGTTTATACATTGGTCAATTAATAATAATGAGGAATAATAAGTTATTTAACTCAGTGTAACTAACATTGTTTTAACTATACCTACGGTATTTTTATAGCACGTCACTTCGAAATCGATGTTAATTAAATGTTCGATGATGAATGATCGATGTTGATGTTAATCGGTTAAATAAAATGTTTTTCTTTCTTACTTTTAATCGATTTTGTCCATCGATATATATGTACTACGCACTAGATTACGCGTGCCGGACACTCACTTCAATCGATTCATGTGTAATGTAGTCCGTAAACCTTGAATATTACACTATATTGAACGAAACGCGTAAATACCACAAAAATCATGGCACTTAAGACATTTTAGCCGCGAAAAAAGTGTCCTCTAAAAGCTATCTTAGCGCTGTATGTTTTAATAGTTCTGTTAGACGACAATGTCAATATAGCGCTGCGGCGAACTATTGTTTTAACTTTTCAGTATTTTGACGTGAACGTGCTTGCCTATCGCTAGAATATAAGTCGGTAATTTTGACAGTTTTCGTTCATACAATTTGAGCATCGTTCTTATGCAGTGTTCTTAATTAACTGGAGAGGTTGGCTTGTATTCGTAATTTAGAAAAAGAACGTCCAAAACAGTTGCCTATAAAAGAGAAACTAAAAAGAGTGTGAGACTTAAGATGAAAATTTAATGTTGCCATATATCAAAATTGTTATCTATTTCGGGTCAGTAATGTTAGTGGTTAATTAGGACTTTTAAAATTATGAGGATTTAGCTAAAATGGTTTTAAAATTGTAAACGTCCATTGGACAAAGGACTTCTCTTAGTAATAAATAATATTTATTTTGCAAATAGGTTTTAAAAAAAACACACTTACCCGACAATTATTTCGTCAGTTTAAACTAGATGAGGCCGGTGTTTCCTAGCTGACTACCCTGAGAAGAAACACCGAAACAAACTCAGGGGTCACTCACGGCTCTAAGACCATACACTAAACATGCAATGGTCAAATAATATGGGAATAGTGCAGATTAGTGTCTGAGATGGTCTTTTGAACACAGATATGAGTGGACCTGTCCAGTCAGTGCAAGCGTTTGTCAGTATTCGTATAGCTCAACTCAAGATTACTGACGAGCTAACACTGTGTTCGAAGTAGGCGATGAAACGCGGTCGTAATCACGAAGCAATCCTATGTAGTTTACGCGAATCCAACGCGAAGCGGCGGCCTAGTCTAACGTAAGTGCGAATTGCCATAATCTACTGTAAACAAGCCGCCGAACCGCAAGACTTCACGTGAAAATATCATACCAACATTATGTCCGCATCGCTTTGCTCATAGCCGTTCCACACCCACGTGTTGGTCACGTAGGCCACCGCAATATTGAGTATTAATTGTTTGTTCAGTTCACGCCGCGGCGCTTCGCTATCGCGTCTCTACGATGCGCGCGCCTACAATAGACACCAAGTAAGAGTTGCCACCGGTCGACATTCAGGGAAGTACTGCGACCTTAAAGAAGCATAATATTAAAAAAGATCACAAGTTTAGTTAGGATCAATTCTTCTTCCCTTTTTTTGAGGTGGGAAATCATTAAATAACTCCTCTTACACTGGGTGGGAGTGTCACAATCCCATTTTATTGACTACCTACCTATGTGAAAACTCTAAAAAGTTTCCGCAACATCCAGCAGGGTCCTGCAACCTTCAAGAAGCATAATATTTTAAAATATCACAAGTTTAGGTTAGTTGAATTTGTTCTACTTCTTCCTCCCCTCTTTTTGAGGTGGGGAACCTTTAAGTAGTTCCTTTCGTAGTGGGTGGACCGAGACAGAGTGTCACGCTTTTACTGAGTGATCTTCTATGCGTTCCTGAACCTCGTTAACGTCCGAGCTACAGCTCTAGAGACCTACCATGACGTGTTAAGATGTCAGGCGAGTGAGCGAGAAAGAGCGATGGAGCTCTACACCCTATATAGCTCTATCCCTTTAACAGACCTGCTTAGATTGTCAAATGAATCGCGTTAAGGACTCGTGAACGAGTTGTTCCTTCGCTGATACCATTAGGTATTGGGGATCAGGTCTTTAATTTCCCGCAACATGCGGCTATGTCTTGAGTTGTCATTACAGCTTGGTTAGTTTTGTTTTATATCCCTCTCTATATAGGACCATCAGCTCAATGGCGGGCGTCCGCCTTAGAGCATTCTTCATCAAGTGCAATATTTTTATCAACGTAGAATATTGAATGTATTTGTGTCTTATTTCGCGCGGGTCGTGTGTTCGCGACCGGGTGCTCCACCTCGTTTAGCTCTTCAATCCCCATAGGTGGCAGAAGAGCTGACGAGATGCGAGTATTTAGTCGTGGATGTGCGACCCTGGCGGGATATACGCGAGAGTATTGTCGGATATATCCGACGTAGGTGATTAAAAGGTAAATATTGGTTTATGTGATATCCTCATGATTTTGAAAGATTTCAAGTTCTGGACGAAGAGACAATGATGACATAAAACCTACAGACCTAATAGGAAATACAATAAAAAGAGAAGAATTGAAAAATTTCAAGTGACTGCAAGCGGTTATAGTATTACCCTATGTTCTAAATTCTCCCACTCGGCTCAATGAAATGGACAGTTCTTCTTGTTATTTATAAATCGAAGGTAGTTTTTTGCTGTCGTGGCAGCTGAGTAGGAGTGGAGGAAGTGTCCTTCAAAAAGACTTAAAATATAGATGTTAAAAAGACCGAATTGGTCCAGTTATGACTTTGTACATTTTTCTGATCAAAATCTCCATTTTCGTCGATACATAGAGTTTTTCGTCGATAGTCGAGATAGTATAAACGCCTTGTTGCGTTCTCGCTCGACTCGCATGTAATTCGCGTGTGAATCTACCAAAGTATGCACGTATATTAAATTCACACGATGTATAGGCGCGCAGTATCTCGCTAAAGCGCGAAACGTATCGCAGCGAACTCGCACTTTCTGGACAACAAGCTCAAATAGAGTTTTTTGACTCATATCAAAATATGCTTACATGGGCACTTATAAAACGCCAGAAGCTAATATACGGTTCTAATTAGAATCGGCTAGAAACTACTAATAAAAAAACTTAAGTGTTGGTTTAGGAGGACAGTGTAGACCAATCAATAAGTACAATTAAAGACAAAATAGTCTGAGTCTGCGGAGTCTACAGTGTTCTCAAATTCGCGTTATAAAAATGGAAGCTATATAAAAAAATAAACTTATAAATGACGCTTGTAGTAAAAATTTCTAACTACCAAACAAAAATATTTGAATTATTGTCTCCTCAGTCCACAGCTAGCAAAGTACATACTATTGATGTTATAAATATGTATATAAAGTTATTATTTAATTGTTAAGTTAGTAATTGAGGGTAGCTAACCAGATTTTCAGTTATATGAAACGCTAATTTTTGCACACGGTCTCTCTGGCGTGGCCTGAAGCTGAGAAACTAATTTCAAGGGTATTAAAAATAGTAAAATAGGTTTCGTGGTTGAATCATTAGTTCAGAGAATCATCATTTTAGCCGGAAGACGTCCACTAGGCCTCCCCCAAGTGTCACCATAACGAACGGATCTGTTCGTCTTGCATTCGTTGGATTCTCGTGACTTAACAAGTCATAGCTCCGCCTTGTGGGAAGCCTTCCAACGCTTAGTCTTCCGATACGGATCTGGAGTGGCAGAACCGTTTTGACTCCATCGACCATCTGTTCTGCGAGGTCTACAAAGTGTTTTAGAGGTTACAAATATACAATTTTATTTCTCTATAAAGTAAGTATAGGCCACGGGGACGATTAATAAAAAACTAATTCTTAACGCACTCCGGGATCGAAACGCTTACGACGTTTAGCTCTCTGAATGGTTAGCTAGGAGCGGGCCAATCAGAGCGACGAACGTCATAAACGTCTCGATCGCTTTAATGTAAAACAAATAGCACTACACTATAATGAGGGTATTTAAAAATTATGTTCACCAGCTGGCAGCACTGAGCCGTAAGGTCCAGGCACCTGTCAAAACGCTTATATTAATGACATTAATTAGACATTAACATCAACGTCTAAAGTCAGACGTCAACGTCATTTATACGTTTTCAAAAGAAAAGACCTGACGGCTAGGTGGCGCCAACTGATGGTGTGATTTTTCCTGAACACCCTCATAAACTTATGGAGTTAAAGGAAGTTTGTATGGGGAAACCTATCATTACGCGAGTGTAACCGTTGGTAGAAATTAGTATTGTATAAAAATATGCACAGGCAAATTAACTAATTAAAATAACCCGTAGCTACTCAGAGATGAACTGTCTCAACTGACTACAATCTTTCTCAGTGGAAATTGAAATGTTGAGGCTAACGTAGACGCGAGTTTGACGCGATAGCGGGTGGTGAAGGGATCCGATGCGGTTCTCGCAAACGTAACGCGATTCGGCAGCTTTGTCCTACGTGCGTGCGAAGTCGCTGCTTTAGCTGTTATTTATATAAAACAAGTCACTGCACCTCAAGAGTGCGCGAAAATATCTATACAAGTTATTGCGACCGCATCGCTTCGCTCATTACCGAACCGCACCTACTATCGATTGGTCATGTGGGCTACCGCAATAAATTATTATATTCAATTCACGCCACATCGCCTATCTAGGCCTTGCGCATGCTTATAATCCATTCGCGTTAAGATTAAACAGTTATAAAAACCTTTTTCACTGTCCGTTCAAACGATTTTGAATTTTATTGCGTTGGTGGCATGACAAATAGCGGCTGCGGTAAATAGTTGGTATTATAATAGTGTTGTAAAAATAAGCGCTGAGAGTCGAGCGTTGAGCGCCGAGTCGACGCTATTGAGCGTTCAAGACTCGAGCGTTTAGGACTCGTGAGCGTTGAAAACTCGGGCGCTCGACGCTCGAGTCGCGCGCTCGAGCGTGGAAGCGTTAACATTTTTACTGGGGGTATATTAATAATTTTATTTGACTATAGGGAAATCTTTAATCGTTGTGATGCATGACGTGCTTTAGATGCACTTCGACTCAAATCTTTTGTGTTTATAATATTTTCGAAACAAAAGATTTCTATAATTTATCATTATTTTACAATACATCGTTAAATTTTAATCGTTTTAATCCCGTGGATGGTCGATCCGGTACATGAAACACTATCGATTTGTAAAGATAAAATAAAAAAATAAAGTATCTTTTTTTTTGAAAAAAAGGTACTTCCCGCAGCCAAAATCTTGATATCACTGTCTGACGAATCGTCAGCTTGTCAGACTCGAGCTCCCTCAAGCCTCCCCCAAGTGTCGCCATAATGATCGGTGCCCACTGTTGGACATAAGTCTCCCATAAGGGTTGCCATTAGGCGCTATACTGAGTGATGCCCACTGTTGGGCATAAGTCTCCCCTCACTATAATGACCTATGCCCATACTACCCCTATATACTGTTGGACATAAGCCTCGTCCAAGTATCGCCATTTAGGCGCTATAATAACCGATATCCACTGTTGGGCGTAAGTCTCCCTTCGTATAATGACCTAGCCCACTGTTGGATATAAGCCTCAAAGTGTCGCCATTTAGGCGCTATAATGACTGATGCCCACTGTTGGTTGTAAATTTCCCCCTCACTATAATGATCTATGCCCACTGAGCTGGACTTAACCCTCCCCAAGTGTCGCCATTTAGGCGCTATGACTGATGCCCACTGTTGGACATAGGCCTCCCCTTCGCTATAGTGACTGGTGTCCTCTATTGGACTGTCCAGGCGCACTAGTTTATGAGCCTATGTCCAACTTGGACACCTAGTGCGCCTCACCATCAGATTGCATCACTGCTTACCATCAGGTAGGATCGCAGTCAAGCGCTAGTAATATTAATTAAAAAATAAAAATACGCATTTGAAAAAATTAAACATGACATTTTCGGTTCTTTTGATATTTTTCCGTTTTTTTTTTGGATTTATTGGAAAAATACATGAAATTTATACTTTTAAATTTCTTGAAAATTTCGAATGTTATAATGAATAAAACAACAGTATTGGAAAGAAACGGGAATTTTGCCTTCTTTTTTCAATGCTAGTCCCGAAGGAAGTGATAAAACTTTCTATAACAAATAAAAACCACGCAGATAAAACCGCGGGAATAACATATACAATGAGTAGTTAGTATTAAACTTATTTTTACACCATCTGCTCGATAATGTCGTTTTATACGTCATACAAACCTCACTTAAAAAGTAGTAAGTAAGTTAAGTTAAGTTAACTTAAGTAAGTTAACTTAAGTTTCTTATGTAACTGCTTTATTTTTGGTGTACAATAAAGAATTTATCTATCTATCTATCTATCTTAAAGCATGTCATTATATCCCTAGGGAGATAATGCAGTATGGCCGATCCCTAGGGAATAATGAGATTTGAATTTGGAGCATCAAGAATCGTCAACATTGTGAATTAAAATGTAGGCGCATCGAACAAGTTGACTCGAAATTCAAACCAAAGAGTATGTAATCACTATGATTTAAACTGGCCACTAACAAAAAAAAGAAAATAGATAGTCTGTCTAATAAATCAACCGACTTGAGAATTTTGTATAATATTTAATCAAATATTCGGTAATTTTTATAAGTTTCTTCTGTTAGTAAACAATGATCTCTATCTCTTAATCAACCTTGATTATTGAACTCGTGTTGACTACATCAGATTTCATTAAATCCTAATAATTACCCAAGTCGTTTAACTTATTAGACAGACTCTACTGACGACACGGGAGCATTATAGAAAATTGAAACTATAGAATCTTGGAGGAGTGAATTTTGTTTGTTTGATGAACTTGCAAATATAATACATATATTTCTCTAATTTATGATTTGGTCGACCAAATTGTCTTTTAATTATCTCACAGATGGTGTAAAAAGTAGAGTATGCAACACGGGGATAAAGCTGTCTTTGTCTTGGGCGGCTTTAATTCCTCACTTCACTCAGGTTTCTTTATTAACTCCCTCGCAATGCTCGGGAGTTAATTTTATAAATCCCTCACTATCGTTCGGGATTAAATCAGCAACCTTCGTTTCGTTCGGAATTCAACATGCCGCCCGCGACTTAAAGACACTGCTTTATCCCCTAGTCACATAAACTACTATTGTTCTTCACCTATTTTATAAAGACTCGTGCTCAAGCTCGAGTCGAGCGTCGAGTCGGCGCTATTTATCGAGCTTTTTAGGGTTCCGTAGCCAAATGGCAAAAAACGGAACCCTTATAGATTCGTCATGTCTGTCTGTCTGTCTGTCGGTCTGTCTGTCTGTCTGTCTGTCTGTCCGTCCGTATGTCACAGCCACTTTTTTCCGAAACTATAAGAGCTATACTGTTGAAACTTTGTAAGTAGATGTATTCTGTGAACCGCATTAAGATTTTCACACAAAAATAGAAAAAAACACAATTTTTGGGGGTCCCCATACATAGAACTGAAACTCAAAAAATTTTTTTTCATCAAACCCATGCGTGTCGGATATCTATGGATAGGTCTTCAAAAATGATACTGAGGTTTCTAATATCATTCTTTTCTAAACTGAATAGTTTGCGCGAGAGACACTTCCAAAGTGGTAAAATGTGTGTCCCCCCCCCCTCTAACTTCCAAGATAAGAGAATGATAAAACTAAAAAAAATATATGATGTACATTACTATAAAAACTACCAACGAAAATTGGTTTGAACGAAATCCAGTAAGTAGTTTTTTTTTAATGCGTCATAAACTGAAAAAAATACACTATTATTAAAACATCGATCAAAGTTACAACACATTACAAGAACTTTTATATTATGCTACTTGCTGCTATGGAACCCTTCATGGGCGAGTCCGACTCGCACTTGGCCGGTTTTTTTTCTTAACGCTCAAGCCAGCGCTCGAGCGTTTTCAAACCGACTCGAGTCCAGACTCGAGCGTTTTTAAACTGCTCGAGTCCGGACTCGAGCGTTTTAGCGCCGACTCGAGCGTTTTTACAACACTATATTATAACCACTATTTTTACTTTTAATGCCATCCTAAAAAAAATCTTCATCTTTTTAGCAAAAGAGGCGATAGACATAATTATGTTACAAGAAATAGGGATCAATTAGTTCAACCAGGTTTCAGACTGGCTAAAGTGGCCTCTTCTTTCATGGGGTACTGTTTGAAATGTTATAATAAAATACCTCCCCACATATTAGAACTCAATGAAACGAAATTTAAATCTTGTATTAAACGCACACTATGCAGACAAGCATATTATAAGTTGGAGGATTATATTCAAGATAAAAATGCTTGGCTCAATGCTGGTCCAGCTCCACTACCACTAGGGCGTACTAATTAGTTGATTAGTTGAAAACTAATATTATTATTTTTTAATTTGAAAGACACAATTGCATTGTATAATGTAGAAGCACTTTTTCCAAGTTTGTGAATGTGAAGCACCATGGAGCATTTTTATTAGGTTACAACTTTTTTTTTTTTTTTTTTGACATTACGAGCATGGCAGTTGAGAGTTTGTCATGCTCACTCAAATGTCTCGCTGTTGGTGGCACGTGTTATTGGGTCGTTCAGTTCCCTTCAAAATGGTTGAGCTGAGTGGGGCTGATGCACGCGTCATACTCGTGAACGGGTGCCGTCAGATGGGACTGGTCATCTCTTAGCTGCCAGTGGCTTAATTCAGTTTCTATCTTTTAATTATTTTACATTTTTATTTCACTATCGACATTGTGCTCACATGATAGAAGCAACAAGTAATATGTAACCAAGCATTATATGTAACACATATATGATTTAAAAGAGTGTCCATGGAGTTTCTTGCACGTTCTTCTCCATAGAGACCTACTCTTTGGAACGTGCAATTTAGCTTCACTTTTCTTGGACTGACCGACATTTGACTATTCAAAAGTGCCTGTAAATGGTCTATTTGAAATAAATGCTTTGAATTTGAATTTGAACTTATGTCAACCGAATAGTAGTCAAAATCGGTTGAAAGGACAGTATATAAGTCTTGTGTGGCGCGAATGGAATATAAAGCATAAGAAAAACAAAAGACGATGATATTCAAAAATAGACCTTAAATTTACTGTTTTAAATTCCAAACTTGTACAAACATCAACGCTTTGTTTACTCTGGTTAGCTCGCCTGTTCTTGTTTGATCTTTAAGGTGTGGCAATAAGGTTTAATATACAATGTCAACAGGCTAGCTTGAGCCATGTAACTGAAAATTGGTTTGCACAGTAAAGGGGTACTTTTAAAATTGTATTTTATTTTTATTTCTATTGAGTATTTATTGTAAATAAAATATTTTGATGTGAAGCTATATTATTCGTTTTTATTTCATACCTATTATTATTATTTTACGTTCGCATTTTTGGAACACATTGTGTTTTCAACTAAGGAGTAGAATTCACTGCTGGAGTCTGTGTCCTGATCGCTACGACCTGGTGGTCTTTGTCAAGAGCAGTCAAGAGTGAATAAGGTGCTTCTAGGCAAGCGTGCTCCTCCGTCGGCCACATCGCTTACCAATAGGTGAGATGGTGAGCCTATCTATAGTAAAAAAAAAGGAAATCTTAGAACTCTGGGGTCCTGGAACTTTGAAAGGCTTACGAGGGCCCGAAACCAACACGCAGAGGCCTTTTAGACAATTTTCTCGTGGAACTTGCTACCAACACGCACCATGCCAGCACCCAAGAACAACATGTCCGTTTGGATTGAGGAGCCACTTCATGATTTGTAAAGGAAACTTACCCCTTATTTAGTAGGTAAGAAAATAATTTTGTAGGCCAAACCCCGAAATTTGTAGTAAAACATATCCAAAGTTATATCAATTTTAAAGTGGCTCCTCAATCCAAACGTCTGAACTGAGGAGCCAGCTGGAACACCGAAAGTACTCAATGAATATTATTGAAAATTTTGTATCATTTAGTAGTAGTTGTGTATAGTAGGTACCTACTAAAAATTTGAGTCTAATACTGTTGATATTCAAGAATATACAATACTTTTAATGTGGCTCCTCAATCTATACACAAGAGCGTGAATTTACATGAAAGTAATTGGTCAATTTATAATTCCACTGCAAAAAACATTTAGTAGTATGTTTGAATTTGTAGCATACAGAGAAAGTAGTAAAACTGATTAAATTTAGTAAATAAATGCGTTTTATTTGGCTCCTCAGTCCTGACGTTTTACATAATAAATAATTGATTGTATGTGCCTGATATCGCAATGAAATCAAAAACCAAAAACACTAACATTTAGTATAAATGTCTACTAAATATATATGTACAAATCAAAATTGTACATATTCGGTATTTGATAAAAAAATACTTCTCAATATTCATTTAGAATTTGCTATTAAGGGTGACCATGTTGTGATTGTACCTGGGACAAACGGTCAAACTAGGTAAGTCCATTTTTGTTAAATTAGGGAAGTCATGCCATCTTCTTTTCCAAAAACCCGCAGTATCACGAAACAAAATTCTTTGACCAGTAAGTGTAGCCAGTTATGACTCACTCACAATGAATCGTTACGTTTTACTATAGGCCTCATAAGAAAACTCAAAACACCCAAAGGCCACTGAAGAAGGCTGTGCTTGGAGGTTCTCAGCAGCAAATCGAGTTAAGAATAATGTTGGAACTTAAGGGGAGGTCCAACAGTGGATCTCTTTCAGCTGAAATAAAATGAAAAAATAAATGATGTTAAATGAAATCACGATAAGTATTTTTGAAATTTAATTTTTAACAACTCGACACAGTAGGTAGGTACAGAGATTCTTCATATGTTTTGGGTTTAAAGGTATTCAGAACAGGGTGTAAAGTCCTATAAACTGTCCAATCAAGTTCATAATTTTGTATGGAGAGGCTGATTTTTAGGGTTCCGTAGCCAAATGGCAAATAACGGAACGAACGGGTACCTACGGTTTTGTTGTCATCTCCTTGGTGCGCAGGTGCGCATGGAATACTATGCACTTTCGATGACTTGGGCTCGGTCTGGAAGATTACCGGACGGTTGCTAGCATTACTGTTCAGCAGAAAGAGGCGACCGCTTACCACTCCTCCTTTCTCCGGAAAATTGTTTGTACCAAGGCTGGAACCTTCCGAATTTACAATGTCCGGTGAAGACCTACGTCATGCGCAAGGTAAAGACGCCGTGTTGTCTTTCTCAACGTTTCGCTTTACTGCCAATCCTGTGTAACACTGACAAAATAGTGGACCTTTACCAAAAAAAACAATGTCTATGCAGCACAAATCCAAACATATTATTTCTATGGTTACAGGAAAATAGTGCAATTAACACATACAGCCATGGTTTTCGAACAAACGATAATCCAAATCACAAAGAACATCTGTCCAGTAAACACAAGCGGTAGGTCGATTACCGCACGGTTTCCCGCAAAGCGGCAGGCCTTCTTGCTAGCCTGCCACCATGGGATCTGGAGGCAACAGTCCTTGCACATATGCACGACTTGTACGTGGGTGAAAGTCCGCTGCCGCAACAGGTCGCGGCTTGGCGGACAGAGCTCCGGCGGGATCCCATGGTGAAATGGCGTCAGCGACTGGCGCAACCCAGTGATGGACACAATTATGGCGGTAACCGGACCATGGCCCTGGTACAGGTCATGGTCCAGAGCAAGGAGGAGTGGCAGACGGTCGCCTCCTTCTGCGAAGCAGTAACGCTAGCAAAGGAGAAGGCCAACCGCATCAGGCAACGGCGGCGCTCACAGCGCCCCAGCCGCTACCGGGATTCCGATCCCGATTTCCGGCCACTGTCGGCGCGAGCTAGCGGACGGCGAGCAATGGGTAGCTCGCTGTCCAACCATCCGGTAACTGGCCGGACCGAACCTAATTCGTCTACGGCGCGCACTGTTCCCGCGCGCCTCAAAGAGCTGTCAGCAACAGCAGGGGCCCAGCTGGGTCGAAGCCTACTGGGCCCAGGGTTATGTCGAAAAGCCGTCTGATATTTTTTCGCCGTCATCACACACATAATTAATATCCGCGTTCCGAAAATCGTACCGTACGCCTGGCGATTTCTTGACACAGCGGTGATATCATAATTCCGAACGCGGAGATAAGTACCACAAATGTACACACATAGATACACTTTCACGTCAATTTCCACAGGGTTGCCAACTTATTAAAATAATGTTTGTAGTGATGCAACCTTATAGTTTTAATAAACTTTAAAAAGAAGGGGGGGGGGGGGGGCGAAAAATCTTATTTAATGCTCGAAAAAATCAAAATAATTATGCCCATTTAGCCTGCATATGTCAGATTGCTGTTCTTAATTATGTTTCGCCCAAGCCCCATACATTTATTGAACGTCTCATTTATGTTTCTTTCAATATGTGAGCAAACAAGTGAGTTTCATTGCTAGTGAACGTTAGGTTACTAAATAAATATTATTGAGGGTAGATAATAAGTATCGACATAAATTTGCAGTTTTGTGCTTCTATGCCATGAAACAAAGATTGTCTTAGTAAATAATGTCTTCATGGTCACCTTTCAAAACCATTTCATAGGAAATGAAAGAATAGCTAATAACTTCGTAGATATGTATTTTTTTAAGGCGGGGATTATATGTACATTTAGTAGAATTTTATACTAAATATAGGTGTTTTTTGTTCCAAATTTCATCACAAGTATAGTAGATTAGAGGCCAATTTATTTATCGAAGCATCTGAATTGAGGAGCCACATTAAATGTGCCATATCTCCTGATCCACTCATGTTTTATATCCGGTTTTTGTTCTACAAATCTAATATACTTACTACTAAATGATAACGAAATTGCGTATCGATTGAAGTAATGCTTTTCTGAAAAATGACGGGTCATGTGTATAGATTGAGGAGCCACATTAAAAGTATTGTATGTTCTTGAATATCAACAGTATTAGATTCAAATTTTTAGTAGGTACTATACACAACTACTACTAAATGATACAAAATTTTCAATAATATTCATTTAGTACTTTCGGTGTTCCAGCTGGCTCCTCAGTTCAGACGTTTGGATTGAGGAGCCACTTTAAAATTGATATAACTTTGGATATGTTTTACTACAAATTTCGGGGTTTGGCCTACAAAATTATTTTCTTTCCTACTAAATAAGGGGTAAGTTTCCTTTACAAATCATGAAGTGGCTCCTCAATCCAAACGGACATTACTAATTTACTGTTTTTAAATTTTTCCCTATATAAATACCCTATGAACGTTGATTTCCTTGAGTATCGAAATATAAGATTTTTTGCGACATAAACGGCCGTACCTATATTTTTTTTCGTTAATTTAGAAGTCTGATTTTTTCACAAGTGACCGCAGACCTGATGTAGGTACCTATATAATTTTAATTTTAACTCGGTATCTCCAAGCGTTCTCGAGTTAAAGGGTCTTATCAGATAAGCAAACGGATAACAAACGTGATCCCAAGGATCTTATATTATACGAGATGGTCCCTTCAGGCTAACTAGATTGATTACGAAGCAATATTACAAATTCTTAAGTGTACTTTATTTTCATAAGCCTTAAGTTCATATTTGACTGGTCTGTTGGTTTAGTGGTTAATGATCCTGACTGCTATACCGGAGGTCGTGAGTTCGATTCCCACCCAGAACAAATGTTTGTGTGCTGAGCATAATCATTTGTTCGGTGTAATTTATCTATAATATGTACCAATACCTACGTATTTAGAAATACTTAAGTAAGTTTATCAGTTGTCTAGTACCTATAACACAAGCTCTGCTTAGCTTTGGACTAGTCGGCGCTGTGTGATAGTTGTGGAATATTATATTTTTCATTGATTAGCAAAAGGGAAAAAATGTAGGTACAGAGCAAAACGAAAAAGTGCTAGTGTGTCCCATTTTTACTACTTATATAACTAGAGTAACCATAAATTAGCTATTAGCTACAATATTCCAGTCAGTGATGATAGACCGACCCCAGTCAAAGTTAAAACGATTTTCGTTGGAACTGGGTAAGTGGTCGTTGGTGGCACCTACTTATACATAGGCACACGCGTGTAAATCGGAGGTCCAAAATTTATGGGGAGTAACCTAATGCCACGTGGGCGGAGCCGCGATCAAAATCTAGTCTATACTAATATAATATAGAGGTTGAAGCCGCTGGAAGAAGCTAGTCTAACGTAGTTTCAAAATATCAAGATGTAACAGTCGCACTATAATGACCTCACAATGTTGCTCACATAACAATAACGATATTTATCTATAGCAGCACCACAACATAGATAGGTACAGAAGTCAATCTACATACAAAGCGCGCTCGAGTAATGCACACATAGACACCGCTCACGGACACGATATCTCAGGAGCGTCTCGGACCACTCGTCGAACAGTTCCAGCTCAAACGCTCATTAGTGTGCGTCCAACGAGCGTAGGTATAAAAAGTGAAGTACATACATGAAATTGTCTTCTGTACCTATCTTACCTATTTTGTAGCAGCACCCTCAAATCTCACGACTGTTAGTTTCCGCACATGTTCCGTACAGACAAAGATGTAACAGTCGCACTATAATGACGTCACAATGTTTCTTACATAACAAGAACAATATTTATCTACAGCAGCACCCTCAAATCCCACGACTGTCGACTCAGTCGACTGTGTAGTTTCGTGAAAGTGATCTCTATGTGGTGTGTCTCCGGTATCGATAGACTTTGCTTAAAAGACGTAGCTAAAAAGGCTTAGTATCCATAGCAAAAATATTAACAAAAAAAAAAGCTATCTGATCGCCATATTGTTTACATTTCTCATATTTGTGTCGAACATATTTGCGTGTTATTAATTTTATTTTATACCTTTCTGCTTGTAATAAAAATGGAAACAATGAGTCTAGGCCCTGAGGAGGATATCAAGTATGATTTTGAACCGGCAAAAGCTATTTGTAGGTGTTGTTTGACGACGGACAGGAGAATGTTTAGCGCTGTTGTTTTCGAAGCGTTTTTTAAGGATTTAGCCGATATTAATGTAAGTATTTAGCTATTTTATGCATAAATTAACTTTTTCTCCTGGTCTTCTCATCATACTCTTGCTCGCATCCCAATTTATTTGATGTCAGTACAACATTTTTTCTTTCCAATTTCTCTGTTATTTGTATTATTGTCTAAACAACCATTAACCAAACAAAAACCAAAATAAAACTACTAACAATGTATGTTGCATCAATTCCTCTCACAGTACTCTTGACGAATGTTATTTGATATAGATATTTACTTCACAAATATGTTAAAAATAACACTACACTTCAATATTATAAGACAGTTTAGAATGAGGCAGTGAGAGTTAGTAGTCGCTTCAGTAATCTCCATACGCAGAGTATGAAGGAGACCTCTTGAATGGCTGAAAATTTTATCAGTGTTTTACATGTATTTCTGTTGCCACTATAACAAAAAATACTAAAAACAGAATAAGATAAATATTTAAATGGGTTTCTCATACAACAGACATGATATTTTTTCTGTTATTCTCTTGATCTTAAACGCTTGGCATCTGAGTGGGGATCGCTTTGCGCATTCCATACATTGGCGAGCCAATCGTCGTTGTTTTTAGACACATGCAGCAAGCGCAGGAACGAATGACGTATGTGGCGCCGCGAGCCAATCACTGACACTTCCCGCCCCCGTGTCTCACTTCACACCACTAAAGAGACCTAACATTTGACTTCTGTGCAACTTGAAGCCAGGCTCAAGATCCGTGCCGGTAATTGTACTAGTTTCTGTCAGCAACTTCGGCCATGTGAAAGTCAGTTTGTTCATACAAGCTTTGGACCCCCGTTTCCTTCTGTCAATTTTGGAAAATCCTTTCTTAATGCTTGCCTGTGTCTCACAATGAAACCTTATGCAAATCTTCAAGCTCCTAATCTCAGTAGCATCGGCTGTCAGTTGATATGGTAGTCAGTCAGTTCCTCCTTTTATGAATATAGATCATAGTTACCCAACCTTTCATGAACTACTGCTCCCTTTACAAGAAAACAATAATAGTTAATTATACCAATTTTATACGTTTGAGGTTTAAGTGGTTGAAGGTCATGATTATTAATAACTAGCTTTTGCCCGTGGCGTCACCCGCGTACTTAAAATATAGTCTATGCCACTCAGGAATAAACCAGATTTCTATCAATGTAAAAATTTTAGCAATTGGACCAGTACTTCCTGAGATTACCTCCTATAAACAAAATAGCAAACTTTACCTCTTTATTATAATTTTTTTTTAAATTTATTTATTTACTTTAAAATAACACGGCCAAAGGCCAATTACATTAGTTCAAGACATACTAAATTTGAAAAATTATGAAGTAACAATACAAAAATAATAATAACTACACCACAGTTATACACTCATCTCACAGAACTCCAAACAGACAGACAAAATGTTCTTCCATTCATCTGCGAACACATCACAATCAGGTTTGGCATCCAAGAGAGCGTTGAGCGCGGAGATTCCACGAGGGATAGGAGACTGGGCTCGGGCGACGGTACGACTCCCAGAAACAACAAACAGTCGGTGCCTCCGATTACGGCTATAGTTAATCGGAGCAAACAGCTGGCAAAACTCGTCGTGTGGTTCAGGAACATTATATTAGTGTAGATTAAAAAAACAACTAAACCATGCTATAATAAAAACATTTAATCCATAAAGGCCAATGAACATCAGTCCATTTCTTTTCTTAGACAATAAATTAGCTACCCATGCCGTATTCGCCCCCTTGGCTGACATAAGCCCATTTCCCTCTGGACCCGTTACTGCCCCCCACGAACAAGCTCCAGCAGCCACTGGGGAGCGGTACTGCCCGTTGAGAATCTATGATATAGATAGATGATACGGAACCCTTAGTGTGCAAATTAGACTTGCACTTTGCTGGTTTTATTATACACTAGCTGTGGCCGCGACTTCGTTCGCGTGGACTACAGGATTTTGAATTTATTTTTCTAAAATAAAATTAGCCTGAGTTACTCCTTATTACATCAGCTACCTGCCAATAAAAGTCCCGTCAAAATCGGTCCAGCCATTTCAGAGATTAGCCTGAACAAACAGACAGACAGACGAAAATTGTAAAAAATGATATTTTGGTGTATGTACCGTGTATATATTCATATGCATGTAGTTAATAGCGGTTATTTCTATATTACAAACAGACACTTCAATTTTATTTATATGTATAGAAGGAGCTAAGGCTATGATCGTTACTTACCAGCCCCCCTAGCCCAGTTACAACCGTTTCGCTTGCGTCGAAGGCCTCGAGTTGGTCACGCTACAATTCTTTTGTTCTGACCACGTGACTGAGCATTGAGATGACGTCATTCTCATACATTTGAAGCTTTCTATTAACGATTGCAGATTAGCAACTTGGCCAGGGGTACAGTAACATTTATAATGTTTTCCAGGTTACAGAGTCTGACGGTCTACCGCAATGGTTGTGCTACGAGTGTGCCACCCTCTTACAGAAGTCCGTGCGCTTCAAGCACAAGGTTCTGAGGGCACACACGATGCTCTACGAGTACCTTACGCGCTGTGCACCTGTGAGTATCTATGGGGTCACTAACTTCAGTCCGTAGCCACAAAATAGCTAGGTACAGAAGTCAATCTACATACAAAGCGCGCTCTCACAACGCACACAGACACCGCTCACGGACACGATATCTCGGAGTGCCTCGGCCCGCTCGTCGAACAGTTCCGGCTCAAACGCTCATTAGTGTGCGTCCACTGAGCAGTAGGTATAAAAAGTGAAGTACATATACATGAGATTGCCTTCTGTACCTGTCTATTTTGTGCCGTAGTTAATAATTTATTTTGAAAAGATAATATGACAAATCCTCATGTTTGTACCGCTTAGCGGTTGGCACGTGTGCGTCGCGTAGGTACTTCACTAGACGCATCGAGCGCGACTGCTGCCGCTCGTCGTCTGATTTACCTAAACCCGAGCAATTCGATTTTGTCAAAGCGCTCTTGATGTGGGTACTTATCAAATATTATTAACGTAATAAGATTGATTAGGCAGTGGGTAGAAAAGTTTTCTCAGTTCCTGCAACGGTCATGTCAGTGCTTGGTCAGCCACTGACGCTGTGTTGTAGGATGACATACACATTTACGCGTTTCACGTACTAAACTTATCTAGTAAGTTTAATCTATCCCTGTTTTTCCCTTGCTGCAGTTCCCGATCGAGCCCCAGGACGAGGAGCTGTCGAAGTACGCCAGCCCGCACCTGAGCACCACCAGCGTGCTGACCATCGACATCGTGGGCAGGGGGAAGGCGGGCTACCAGCAGGTCTTAGAGGTAAACGGTCCCGTTGGGCATAACCTAGCTATTTAGTCGCTCCGGTCCGGGCAAAGATAATTTTCGCCGACCTTTACATACACAAAACCATATGCGACGCTTGGGGGAGGCCTATGTCCAACAGTGGGCGTCTTTCGGCTGAAATGTTATTTTTTAAAGAATAGGCTCGCGTTTGACCACTATCTCAACTGATGGTAAGCTATGATGTGACCGACGATGGAACATGCTTGCCTAAAAGCAATCTATTCACTCTTGACTTAAAGATTGTAGCTTTCAGGAAATACAGACTCCGGCAGAGAATTCCAGTCCTTAGTTGTTCGCATAATGAATGTGTATGGGTAGGATGTCCACCATGTATCAGTGGAACAACGCCGTACGTCTAGTGTAGATGAAACGGACTTGGTGGAATTGAATTATGCAATTCCAACGCATACTCCCCGACGAAGACATGTGACATCCATCAACCCGCATTGGTCCCGCGTGGTGGATTACGGCCCATTCCCTCTCCTAGAGAGGAGGCCTGAGTCCCAGCAGTGGGAACATTAAAAAGGCTGATGATGATGACTCCCCGACCTAACGACGTTTCCAAAACGCTTTACACGTACGCTGTCCACCGTGTACCGGTGGCGCTACGCCGTCCGGCTTGTGGTGCGATGTTGATGACGACAATTTGGTTCTGACTTTCAGCACGAGAAGCAAGTCCAGCCGTCCGGGCTCGATGACATCGACATCCAGTTCATCAACAAGATGGACGACGAGATAGTGAAGGAAGAGCATGGCTTCTCCGACTATGAGGATAACTTGACACTAGAAGAATTCAGGTGAGTTTCTTAGTTTCACAGTTTTCCCACACTAGAAATGACTGCTCCGTAGGCGCGGGCTTGCGGACGGCGAGTAATGGGTAGCTCGCCATCCGATTGTCCAGCCCAAGACGTCGACGGCGCGTATTGTTTCACGCCTTATTATGCATATTCGCGAAAGCGAATATTCGCACATTTTTTGACCCGTCATTCGCATTCGAATTCACAAGAAACCTGCGAATATGTAGCAATTTTTTTCGACAGAAAGGTATTAAAGTATTAGTTTGAATGGGTATATAATGATAATACAACTGATATGAATATTGTATATAATATAATGCAAATATTCGCATTCGCAAGTGTGAGAAATTTAATTCATTAACACGTTCGCTGCGGCACTGATTTTTCTATACTTTCCATTCCTGTGGCACAAGGTCTATACACCTGGTAATAAAACTTCAATTGTGGCGGCCAACGGCTTATAGACCCTGTAACTTTTAAGAAATCTTAATCTATTTTTGGCTTCATGTAAAAATATATCTTTTTGCTACACCGAACTAAATTTAAGTTATGCCTTCTGCACGACAACGAAGTCTATACTTTTCTTAGCCGCACTGTAAGCGAGACGTATTACAAGATGTTTAAACCTACACTGCACTTAACATTCGTTACATCATTAACTGCGCGTTTTCAGGCGCACTGACTACGCCTCAACAAAACACTATAAAAATATAAATATTTTCAGATCCGTAGCGACTAAAATAACGGAGGACGAGCTGGCGTCGTTACTGCAGGAGACCGACCAGGTGGAAGTGAAGCAAGAAGTCGTCACCAAGAAGAGGAAGGCCAAAACTAAACCAGTCAAGACCAAGAAGAAGAAGATACACGGGTGAGTGTCCGTGTAGCTGTCTTCTGTCCACCTGGTCCCGCGAGAGTAGGCTGCTTATGCTGGAGACGGCTTACGTAAGAGCCCCCAACGTGGCCCCGGTAACTTTGGTATTGCTAGCCTGTCGGTTTTGTACCGTTTTCTTTGGGGTCTATTTATTATAGTAGTTTATGTGACTAGGGGATAAAGCAGTGTCTTTAAGTCGCGGGCGGCATGTTTAATTCCGAAAGAAACGAAGGTTGCTGATTTTAATCCCGAACGATAGTGAGGGATTTATAAAATTAACTCCCGAGCATTGCGAGGGAGTTAATAAAGAAACCTGAGAGAAGTGAGGAATTTAAGCCGCCCAAGACAAAGACAGCTTTATCCCCGTGTTGCATACTCTACTTTTTACACCATCTGTGAGATAATTAAAAGACAATTTGGTCGACCAAAATCAAATATCCGAGAAATATAAGTATTATATTTACAAGTTCATCAAACAAACAAAATTCACTACTCCAAGATTCTATAGTTTCAATTTTCTATAATGCTCCCGTGTCGTCAGTGCGCACGTTTTATTCTATTTTCTTTTTAACGTGACAACGTCTTATAAATTGGTTTGCCGGGTGACACTTCAAGAAACTGCGTTACGCTCCGCTCACGTTATGCGCTCACAATGAGAGCGAGTGAGAGGCACGCGTCCCTTCCACTCGGGCATGGTTAGCCCGCCTAAGAGCGAGAGAGACAGACATAAAAAGTGAAAGGCACGCGTCCCTTCCACTCGAGCACAGTTAGCCCGCCTAAGAGCGAGAGAGACAGAGCGAGAGAGAGAGAGTGAGAGAGATAGGCATACACACCGGTTCATGTCTTGCGCTTCTATTTCGCTTAGGCGCCTGCATACAAGTTTACACGTTGCCAGTTAATTGTAAAACGATTGTGTAGTGATAATGTGAAGGTAGTTTCGTCCATCGCAACAATTCAAACAGCAAAGGTAAATAATTTCAGACTGATAATATAACATGATTGATAACAACTGATTGATTTAACATAAACCAATTTTGTGAATTCTCGAATTTGTTATTTATATTAATAACTGTTTCAACAAAGTTCAATTTATGCAAAAATTTGAAATAAAAAATGAATTTAACATACACAAATTTTGTGAAATTTCAAATTAATTATTTATATTAGTAACTTTTTAAAACTAAACCAACCAAATTGTGATCTTTTCTATGTTATAGAGAGTTTATCGTTATAAAGAATGATGTTATAAAGAGTTTACACTGTATTTGAAAACATTTAAAAATATGAGAAACAATAATTTCTAATTTGTTCAATTTTAGTACAATGGAGCCAGATGTACAAATTCCTTCAACGTCCAGTACACCGATGGAGACTGATGATATCGTGCCACCAACGTCTGCCATACCTTTCGCTGTGCCACAAACACCCCATAACGCCAAAGCGCGACGACAAAGTATGTATAGAAAACGTAAGGCCGCGGAAAGAACTCCTGCAGAGGCAGCAGATTTTGCAAAAGCAGCCGCCGAAAGACAACGTAGATGCAAGCAACGTAGACTCGCCAACTCAGCTCTTGACACCGGCACACTAGAGTCAGCCACAGTGTCTGCTCCTGTGCTAGTGGAAAGAACAGTTACTGCCCAGACCAGCGCTCAGCGACAACGTGCTTACAGACAGCGCAGAGCTGCTCAAATTGTTTCACAAATAAGTACTCCACCGACTCACACAGCAGTGCAACCGGAACAATCAACCTGGAATATCAAATGGTCGTCGTCAATAAAGAGGTTTAAAACTACATTTCTGGACAACGAATTTGGCCACGCTTGCTCTGTTTGCGACCGATTGTGGTTCAAGAATGACCTTAAAATCATCACTGCTGCACAACTACAGGTCATATCGGATTGGTTCGTTAAGGAAAATAGGCAACTACGCGAGGAGGATTATACGCATATTTGCAACACCTGTAGATTTTCGCTGAACAAACATAAGCTTCCTACCCTTGCAAAAGTGAATGGCTTCTCATATCCAGAAATACCTCCTGGCTTACCGCCACTGGATCCAATTAGTGAACGATTAATCTCACCACGTCTGCCATTCATGCAAGTGCGTCGTCTGCGGCATGACTTCTCTTATGGAATTATTGGTCAAGTGATCAACGTTCCAGTCAACGTAGAACACATGGTAAAATGCTTGCCCCGGCATTTAGATGAGGACGGCGTCATTAATGTCAACATCAAACGGAATCTCGCACACAAAACAAATTACATCAGTGGCTACATGTCCAAAAGGACAATCAAAGAATGGTTGGATGTACTTCAAAATTCAAGTCTATATCGCTTGTACGATATCAAAGTAGATTTGTCAAGGCTGCAAACTGTCGTGCCACCAGAGGAAGATTTGCAGGATGACTCGGCTCATCGAATCGAAACAATCGCCGCCGAGTGTACTCCGGAGTCAGAAATTCTTGCTTCCAGGCAGCATACACTGCTGTGGAACGAAGAGGATTGCCTCGACATCGCACCAGGACATCGGGCCATGCCTCTGAACATCATTTACGACCGTCATGCTGAAGAACTATCATTTCCTGCAATATACTACGGCCAGCCTCGTCGCTTCCACATGGGAGTTTCAGTGACACCTTACATGATGGCAACCAGTGAATTACGACGAAGTGACAGACGCGGAGCCACGCCTCAAAAAGTCTTGTACGTTGCTATGAAGATTCTACGTCTCCGCATGGTGGATGGCATTTACAGCACATTTCGGAATGTGTCAACCACGGAAAACGTAACTCGACGCATGTTGGAGGACCCGGAATTTCTTAAAGAATTTGTCGTTCAAAATCTTGCCTTCATGAAGTCAGTACCCAATTCCGTCCAGTATTGGGCCTCTCGCAAACGAGATCTGTTTGCGATGCTCCGTCAACTAGGTAAACCGACCATATTTCTCACTTTAAGTGCAAACGAAGTACGCTGGTTGATATTACTGAACTTACTCCTCAAATTGAGTAACAAGTATCCAGGAAAAGTTGCTGAAGATCTAAACACGTCAGAGCGGTGCAACTTAGTGAGCGACGATCCAGTTACGTGCTGCATATATTTCCACAAACTCGTCGGTACATTGATGAATATGCTGAAGGCAAAACAATCATATAATCCATTTGGCCAGTACTTTGTTAAAGATTATTTCTTTTGCATTGAGTTCCAGCATCGAGGAAGCCCCCACGCACACATTTTGGTGTGGTTGAATAATGATCCACACGAGGCCGTGTCAGAAAATATGCCAATGACCATCGAGCTCGTGGAGAAGCTGAGTTCTGTCGCCAAAGAAGATATGCCCAACGAGACCATCTACGCCAATCAAATTCACAAGCACACTTTCACCTGCACGAAGCGAGGTGAGACGACTTGCAGATTTGGGATCCCGTACTGGCCAATGCCTGCTACTCGAGTCTTGGTTCCAATGCCTCAGACTGATGGCAAGGAGCTACGAACGTGTCTCAGCGAACGTACATACCCTAGCATGAATGACTTTTTGAGGGAACATGGTCTGACATTTGATGCATATCTTGATATAGTACGTTCAACCCTTTGCAGGCCAACTTTGTTGTTTAAACGTAACTTCGATCAACTTATGACAAACACGTTCAACCCTTACCTTGCTGGTCAAATTAATTCCAACATCGATATTCAGTTTATCTTAGATGAATACAGCTGCGCACAGTACGTCGTGGAATACGTGAACAAATCAGCTCGTGGAATGGGTAACTTGAATCGAGAGTTGACTAAAATGATGGAAGAACATCCTGACCGCGATTACACTGGTCAATTAAAAGCATTGAGTGTCAAACTTGTCAATGCAGTTGAAATGTCGGCGCAAGAAGCAGCATGGTATTTGTTACGACAGCCGATGAGCGAAGCAAGCCGTCAAATTGTGTACATAGCAACAGTGTGGCCCTCAGAGAGACAACGTTGCCGCAAACGTCGGAAACAATTGGATCGCGAAGGAATCGCAGAGGACAGCACAGACGTCTGGACCAAAAACATCATTCAGCGGTATGAAGAAAGACCTCCATCTTTGCAAGATGTATATTTGGCCGAGTTTGCGTCGTGGTATGCTAACTCTCGTGATTTCATTGACAATGAAGACGACTTGAACGTGCATGAAGATGACGATCCTGAACCGCCGACTGGAGAAAGAACGACATCGAGAGGATATCGCAAACGTCTGATCGGTCGAATCATACGATACAGATGCTACGACATAGGTGAAACTGTCAATTATCAACGTGAGATGGTGCTGCTGTACTTGCCCTTTCGCAACGAAGTCGCTGACATTGTTGATTGTAATAAATTTATACAATTATTCAATGACAACAAGGAAACTATCATGGAACGCAGAAAACTTTATGAGAACAATATTGACATCGACAAAGTGATGCAAGAGCTAGAAGCAATGATGATTTTGCAAAATTCAGACACCACAGAACCAACGGAAACAGAGTCAAGAAGAGTGTTTGTAGAACAGCTGTGAGGAGGAGAGGGAGCTGAAAATAACGATGATGTTAATGAAATCGTGCCGCAAAACGGATTGTCAGTTGTAAAAAAACGGAGCAACGTGATGCCAAAACAACAATATTGTGAGCTGCTACGAACTACAAATGCTGAACAACGTGAGGTGGTTCTTGAGGCTATACATCGTTTACATGGCTGCGGAGATGAGCTCCTACAGGCTCTACAAATCTTCTTCACCGGACCAGCAGGATGTGGCAAAACGTATACATTGAAGGCCCTCATGGAAACGTACAATCGTTACACTCAGAACCACAACTCACTCAACAACGCCTACGTTGCTTGTCAAGCACAGGTAAAGCAGCTGTACCTCTTGGTGGACAACAGATCACTCAGCATTTCGCCTAACAACTTCTCGAGTTACAAGACTTCTATCAGCTGAAAACTTGCAAGCCTATAGAAATATGTTCGTTGGCGTGAGAGCAGTTTTCATTGACGAGATCAGCATGTTGAGTGCAGCTATCCTCGGTAAAATCAATTATCGATTGCAACAGATAACCGGCATATACGACCAAGTTTTCGGAGGCCTTCACATCATCTTATGCGGCGATTTCAGACAGCTGCCGCCTGTACGCGCTACTCCGTGTTACACAGTGCCAATCAACCAACTCGGAGGACCTATACTGTGGCAAAGCATCGACTACTTCCCATTGGTCCCTGTTGTACGACAAACTGACGAGCTGTTTTCGAGAATTCTGACTAAAATTGGAGATGGACTTAAACTAAGTGTCAATAACATCAAACTTATAGAATCCAGACATAAGTCAGAGTCCTGGTGCAAAGAGAACGTACCTGACGCTGTTCGGTTGTTTTACAGTAACTTTGAGGTTGATTCATACAATCGAAAAGCAATTAACAACGCACACAACTGTATTGCCACTGATATCATGCTCGGATATTCCAGTAATTCTGAGAGGGGCCAACAGCAAGGAAAACTTCACAAGATGTCGGTTGCAGAGACAGACGGATTGCCTTACATGCTGCCCTTAGCAGTGGGATACCCTTACATGATAACGTCTAACATCAACGTAGGAGATGGATTGGTAAACGGCGCTATTGGAGTCTTGCGACACATCGAACGTCAGCCAGCCGATCCAGCCGAAGCAGGACCATCGACCAGCACGACGTCACCGCCCACAAAAGATGAAATTATCACTCTTTGGTTCGAGTTTCCAGACAAAAGTACGGGTGCCAGTGCAAAACTCAAACGTCGACCACATGTACTCAGCAAACCAAACACTTTGTCCGTTGATTGGGTGCCGGTGTACAAAAAAGTGGTCAACATCACATTGACAAAAACAGTGAAATGCAAACGCAAACAATTTCCTTGCGTACCTGCTTGTGCCATTACGATTCACAAATCACAAGGTGGGACGTTTGATGTAATCGTGTATAAGTACTCCTCCAAGCAACCACAACAATTAGTATATGTAGCCATGAGCCGCGTAACGAGTATCAACGGATTGTATATCATCACGGAGAAGGACTCTCCTTTGATTTTCAAACATGGCGCGAAGGAAACGACTCACAAACTACACGAGATATCCGCACTGAATATATTCGACTCCAAGGACACACTTCTCAAACCACCACTAAAAAGGCAGTCAAATTCTGTGACGATGCTACCAGTGCTGGACAAACTATCGTGACGAACATCAATTGTCAAAGTTTGAGTGCTCATGCCACAGACATTGAAACAGATAGTGATTCCAAGATCTGACTATTTAGTACTGACCGAAACGTGGATGCGCGACACTTGTGAACCACATCCAATCAAGAATTATGAGTGCATATCAAGGAAGAATAATCGAACAAACTCAGACACCAACGCAGCAGGTGGAGTAGCGATCTATCGTAGGTTATCATCAATATCAACAGGAAAAGTGATCGATGTTGCGGTCACAGACACTGCTCGAGTTATCAAAACCTGCGGTGACTTGTGCTTGGCTGAAGTTACTTGCTTTACCGCTGATACTACCTTCAAATTTGTGCTCGGTGCTGTTTATATTCATCCAGGATTAAGTGTACAAGACATCGGAATGTTGCTACACCAGGCACTTCTTCCATACGTGCATAACAGCCAGTACGTGCCACCGTTCCTGCAAGTTGATCCTAATATGCCGATTCTTCTATGCGGTGACTTCAACCAAAACGTGAAGTCTGATGACAAGTTTCTCAAATTCATTAAAGATACGTTTAATCTTGATTGCGTATCAGATATGTCTAAGTCTACTACGTTAAAAGGAACAACCATTGACTTGACATTTTCTAGGCACATTACAGCAGAAACACTTCCTTTCATTTCATATTTCTCCTATCATCGCCCTGTCCTCAACAAAATCACTCAGATAGGAACAAGTTAAGTTGTAGTAAACGCTGTTTCATTGTACGCGTATATAAATACGTATGTATGTGTAAAGGTAAAAATAAAATTTTGTTAATATGAAATTCATTGCGAGATTCTTTGTATAAATTAATGTTTTAAATATAATTCTTTGTATAAATAAATGTTTTAAATTGTTACTATTATTTCATCCTTCTTCCTACTATACGAATGAATATTCACATTAAAATTATTTTTTACACCACCTGCTCGATAATGTCGTTTTATACGTCATCCAAACCTCACTTAAAGCAAGGCTTCTATCCCTAGGGAGATAATGCAGTATGGCCGATCCCTAGGGAATAATGAGATTTGAATTTGGAACACCAAAAATCGTCAATATTGTGAATTAAAATGTACTTGCATCGCACAAGTTGACTCGAAATTCAAACTGGCCACTAACAAAAATAGAATAAAACCTGCTTACTGACGGGAGCATTATAGAAAATTGAAAGTATAGAATCTTAGAGTATCGTCTGTTTGATATGTCAACCGACTTGGGAATTTTGTTTAATATTTAATCATTTAAAAAATACTTATATTCGATACTTTTTTTAAGTTTCTTCTGTTAGTTAACAATGATCTGGATCTCATCAACCTTGATTATTGACTCGTGTTGACTACATCAGATTTCATTAAATCCTAATAATTACCCAAGTCGTTTAACTTATTAGACAGACTCTACCTAGTGAATTTTGTTTGTTTGCTGAACTTGTAAATATTATACTTATATTTCTCTAATATATAATTTAGTCGACCAAATTGTTTTTTAATTATCTCACAGATGGTGTAAAAAGTAGAGTATGCAACACGGGGATAAAGCTGTCTTTGTCTTGGGCGGCTTGAATTCCTCACTTCACTCAGGTTTCTTTATTAACTCCCTCGCAATGCTCGGGAGTTAATTTTATAAATCCCTCACTATCGTTCGGGATTAAAATCAGCAACCTTCGTTTCGTTCGGAATTCAACATGCCGCCCGCGACTTAAAGACACTGCTTTATCCCCTAGTCACATAAACTACTATTACCACTCAAAGTCGTTGTCACGTGAAACTTTCGCCCGTATACCGACTTTACAGGCAACCAATTTTTTTTTTGTTAGTGGCCAGTTTGAATCATAGTGATTACATACTCTTTGGTTTGAATTTCGAGTCAACTTGTTCGATGCGCCTACATTTTAATTCACAATGTTGACGATTCTTGATGCTCCAAATTCAAATCTCATTATTCCCTAGGGATCGGCCATACTGCATTATCTCCCTAGGTATATAATGACTTGCTTTAAGTGAGGTCTGTATGACGTGTAAAACGACATTATCGAGCAGGTGGTGTAAAATAGTAGTTTATGTGACTAGGGGATAAAGCAGTGTCTTTAAGTCGCGGGCGGCATGTTGAATTCCGAACGAAACGAAGGTTGCTGATATTAATCCCGAACGACAGTGAGGGATTTATAAAATTAACTCCCGAGCATCGCGAGGGAGTTAATAAAGAAACCTGAGTGAAGTGAGGAATTCAAGCCGCCCAAGACAAAGACAGCTTTATCCCCGTGTTGCATACTTTACTTTTTACACCATCTGTGAGATAATTAAAAGATAATTTGGTCAACCAAATCATATACTAGAGAAATATAAGTATTAGAGTCTGTCTAATAAGTTAAACGACTTGGGTAATTATCAGGATTTAATTAAATCTGATGTAGTCAACACGGGTTCAATAATCAAGGTTAATTATGTGAAAAGTATCGAATATAAGTATTTTTTAAATGATTAAATATTATACAAAATTCCCAAGTCGGATGACTTATTGGACAGACTTTATACGAGTATTTACAAGTTCTTCAAATAAACAAAATTTACTACTCCAAGATTCTATTGTTTCAATTTTCTATAACGCTCCCGTCACGCGTCAGTACGCACGTTTTCTTCTATTTTCTTTTTTTTTGTTTGTGGCCAGTTTGAATCATAGTGATTACATACTCTTTGGTTTGAATTTCAAGTCAACTTGTTCGATGCGCCTACATTTTAATTCACAATGTTGACGATTTTTAATGTTCCAAATTCAAATCTCATTATTCCCTAGGGATCGGCCATACTGCATTATCTCCCTAGGGATAGAATGACATGCTTTAAGTGAGGTTTGTATGACGTATAAAACGACATTATCGAGCAGGTGGTGTAAAATAGTAGTTTATGTGACTAGGGGATAAAGCAGTGCCTTTAAGTCGCGGGCGACATGTTGAATTCCGAACGAAGCAGGGATCGGCCATACTGCATTATCTCCCTAGGTATATAATGACTTGCTTTAAGTGAGGTTTGTATGACGTGTAAAACGACATTATCGAGCAGGTGGTGTAAAAAGTACTTTATTGCACACTTTAGCTTATTACAGGACATTTACAAAAAGAATAAGTGTACAATAGGCGCTCTTATTGCACAAAGTAATGTCTATCAGACAACGTTTGGATGGACTGAACGTAAGGAAAAGATTTGGGGCTGTCAGTGTACAACATAGATAATGTAAATAAATATATACATAATATTTATGTATTATATATACCCGAGCAGAACAACGCGCCATATTTTTTATTAATTGGTAGTTTATTTATGTATTATTTAAATTTATATATATATATATATATAATACATAAATAAATGACCAAATAATAAACTAATAAATATTAAAATATACGAGAAAGGAGAAGAAAAATTAAAGTGTCAGGTAGTGCTCCTTCACCATCTGTCTTCATTGTCTATTAAAATATTTAACGGCGATTATGACATCTTTTTTCTAGCTGCCAAAAAATTGGGGCTTTTAGCTACAGTGAGACGGTCTTTGACGCCGGAACAGCTGCTCAAACTTTATCAAGCGCAAGTTAGACCGTGTATGGAGTACTGCTCTCATCTTTGGTATGGATCTCCCAAATACCAGCTTAGGGCGCTGGAGTCGATTGAGAGACGAGCCAAGAAAATCATCGGCAATGATGCACTCGTTGAGTTCAGACTTGAGTCTTGAGCATCGCCGCCGAGTTGCTAGCCTGTCGATTTTCTGTCGTTTACATTTCGGGGAGTGTGCACTGGAATTGCACAATTGAATTCCGCCAAGTCCGTTCCATCATCGGACCACAAGACGTGCGGCGGTGTTGCGCCACCGGTACATGGTGGACATTCCACTCATACGTATAAAGCGTTTTGGTAACACATTCATTGTGCGCACAGCTAACCAGTGGAATTCTCAGAAGTTTGTTTCCTGATAGTTACGACCTAGGGGTCTTTAAGTCACGGGTAAATAGGTTACAACCCCCCCCCCCCCCTGTTACCTGTTCACATTATCATCGTCATCATATCAGCCGATAGACGTCCACTGTTGGACATAGGCCTCCGCCAAGTGTGACCACAATGAACGATCCTGTGCGTCCCGTGTCCATCGGATTCCCGCAATCTTCACCAAGTGTTCGGTCCACCTTGTAGGAGGCCTTCTAATGCTGCGTTTTCCGGTTTGCAGTCGCCAATCCAGAACCTTTCGGCCCCATCGGCCATTCAAAATATGTACTTTTACGTAGCATGAAGTTTTAATAAATAAATATAATAATAAAAAAATAAAAAAAAATTAAGCGCGCCAGCGCTATCTGACAAGAACCATGGATACTAAGTCCTTTAAGCCACGTCTTCGTATGAATGAATGGTTCATTATTTTACGTTTAGAGTATGGATTGTTGTGTAGATTAAAAACCGGTTTACAGTGACTCAACTCTTGAAAATGAGAACGACAGTCAAGCGGAAACCAAGTCCTCAATCAGGAAACCTGTGGAGCTGGACCCCGCCAAGATCAGGATAGTGACCCTCAATCCTGAGGAACAGATCAAACAGAGAGAGGTGAGTTACATCACGCTACCATCCCGGGACTTGTCTCGCTCTAGGGCGGAGCGTTTACAATACACAGTTATTTGTACAGATACCGGCACGGATCTTGAACGCTGGCTTCAAGCTGCACAGAAGTCAAATATTCGGTCTTCTTAGTGGTGCGAAGTGAGCCGCGGGGGCGGGAAGTGTCTGCGATTAGCTCACCGAGCCATCGTGTCATAGACGTCACTCGTGATTCGTTCCCTGCGCTTGCTGCATGTATCTAACAACGACGACGATTGGCTCACCAATGTTTGGAATGCGCAAAGCGATCCCCACTCTGACACCGAGCGCTCAAGATCCGTGCCGGTACCTGTAAAACACTAACAACCTTGCAGGACTGTATTACTAACATCATAAACAACAACTTTGTTCTATGACTTTTTACAAAATATTTACCAAAATCAAACCTTCAACATTTCATTGTTCTATCTAACACATTTCAATTCTGTATTTTGCTATACCAACCTACGTCTGTATGACGCGACGTAAGCGCATCAAACATCCCTGTCGCCCGATTCCAGCTCCCCTCCGCTATTGTACTACCGCTGGCATAGACTTCGTAATATTTAGAACGTTCAATTTAAATATTTTTATTTTCGTATGAAAATCTGATGAACTTTAAATAAATGATAAATTTTTAAAAGTCATAGAACAAAAGTTGTTGTTTATGATGTTAGTAACACAGTCCTGAGATGTCGCTAGTGTTTTACAAATAACCCTGAATAGTGATAATCATTTAGCTTAGCCTTAGGATCCGTCCGATTCTATGTTAGACAGAGATAGCAATAAAAGGTTTTGTTCCAGGAAGAAAGTAAGGCTGGCTTGAAGTTCCCGTTCCATTGTAATTTGTGCCATAAGGGGTTCAACTTTGAGTCCAAATTACAAAATCATATGAGCAAGCACAGTCCGGTAAGTCGAAACTGGTATTATTATTAACTAGCTTTAATGTGACCCTAGGAACATACTCTTGAGAGCTGTGGTGGCCGAGTGGTAACGGCTCCGACTTACGAGTTGTAGGTCGCGGGCTCGAACCCCGCCAGGCGTATTACTTTGTGTAATTTATTTCATTACCACTGCTCTCAAAACGGTGAAGGAAAACATCGTGAGGAAACCGGCGTGTCCTATAACCAAAACTTTGAAAACATATGACATCCACCAACCCGCACTGGGCTCGCGCGGTGGATTACGGTCCATGTCCTCTCCTAAAGAGGAAGCTTGAGTCCAGCTGTGGGAATATTAAAAAGGCTGATGATGAGGAACGTACTCTTAAATGCCTTCATCAGATATATCCGACAAACACTCGCGTTTAATCAGCCAGGGTGCGTTTAGGTTGCCACTTATACACCGTTACATTTTGATCGTTTTAATCCCGTGGAGGGTCGATTCTGTACATGAAACACTATCGATTTGTAAAGATAAAATTAAAAAAAATCATATACCTTTTTTTTAAACTCAGCTGAGCGATTCCAATGACCTTTATGTAGTAGTCGACGTTGCGTGTTAACTACCTGTAAGTCATTGGATTCGCTCAGCTGACGTTTTCTTAAAGAAATTATTTTCGTACATGTGTAAATTAATACGAGTTTTGAAAAAAAAAAGTACTTTATTTTTTAATTTTATCTTTACATATACCGGATCGACCCTCCACAGGATTAAAACGATCAAAATTTATCGGTGTAATGTGACTTGCGGATGAAAGGTTAAAATGTAGTCGTGTTCCAGTCGCGAGGTCCGTACGAGTGCAAGCTGTGTCGCATGTACCTGCCGACGTCGTACAGCTTCAACGTGCACTCGCTCATCCACCTGCGGCGCTACGAGTGCGTCGCGTGCGGCCGCCGCATGATCGACCGCCCCTCCATCATAGACCACTACAGGTACACATATGTACTACCCGTATGAGTACCGTACAGCTTCAACGTGCACTCGCTCATCCACCTGCGGCGCTACGAGTGCGTCGCGTGCGGCCGCCGCATGATCGACCGCCCCTCCATCATAGACCACTACAGGTACACATATGTACTACCCGTATGAGTACCGTACAGCTTCAACTAACATTTTTTCGCCGATAGCTCCTTTATTCGTGACTATATTATGTGCGCGGGTGAAGTTGCGGGCAAAAGCTAGTTTATACATATAAATAAAATTGGAGAGTCTGTTTGTAATATTGAAATAACCGCTTTTTACTACATGCATATGAATATATCTAAATATACGGTACATATACAAAAATACATTTTTTACAATTTTTGCCTGTCTGTTCGTTCCGGTTAATCTCTGAAATGGCTGGGACTTTTTTTGGCAGGTATCTGAATTTAAGAAAAAAAAAATTCAAAATCCTGTAGTCGACGCGAACGAAGTCGCGGGCACAGCTAGTAGATAATATATTCAATGTTTGTTTTTCTTTCAGAACTCAACACGAAGGTTTTCAAACAATATTCACGTGTCATCTTTGTGGAAAAGTTTCAAAGTGAGTACCAACACTATCTTAACTAGCATTACTTCTTGCATCCATTTAAACCGGACGAAATAGCGCGCGACATCTGTACACCCCTATTTTTTAATTAGTACAAATACATAAATGGCTTATTAGAAAAGGTCTTGTTATTATTTAATTGTAAGTAAAGTCTCAATAAATAATATTCATAAACAGCACAGTTATTAGCGTTTGTTTATATTTGAAAATGTCACATAAGTAAACATTTAACACATGTAACACTTATGTAAAAACACACGGGCACCAAAAAAGATAGAAGCGGCCACAAAAAAGCTAGAAGCGCCCGCAAAAAGCTAGAAGTGGCCACAAAAAAGCTAGTACTGGCCACAAAAAAGCTAGAAGCGGCCGCAAAAAGCTTGAAGTGGCCACAAAAAAGCTAGAAGCGGCCGCAAAAAGCTAGAAGTGGCCACAAAAAGCTAGTACCGCCCACAAAAAGCTAGAAGCGGCCGCTATAAGCTAGAAGTGACCACAAAAAAAGCTAGTACCGCCCACAAAAAAGCTAGAAGCGGCCGCAAAAAGCTAGAAGTGGCCACAAAAAAGCTAGTACCGCCCACAAAAAAGCTAGAAGCGGCCGCAAAAAAGCTAGAAGCGGCCGCAAAAAGCTAGAAGTGGCCACAAAAAAGTTAGGAGCGGCCGCAAAAAAGCTAAAAGCGCCCACAAAAAAAAGCTGAAGCGCGCAACAGCTTGTGGCCGGAGAAGCTAGAAGCGGTTTCTAGCTTTTTTTTTGTAGCGGTGCCGCCGCACGCAGGTCACAGAAAAACGCCGCCACAAAAAGAAGCTAGAAGCGCCTTTTTTTGTTGCGCGTGTGCGGCGACACTTGTGGAAATACTGTACAGGCTATTGATTTTTTGAATGAATGACGATCAAAATAAAAAAAGAAAACTGCGTGTAGTTGTTCTAGTAGTAATTTTTATGAATAACTTAATCAATAATGAATTTATCAACTAGGACAAATTTTCGTCGACAATTTCGTGATTTCGTTTTTGTTTTTTTACTTTTGATCGCACAAATATGATCAGTAACGTGTGCGGATAGTCCCATTTTTTTGTACTAATTAAAAAATAGTGGTTTATAAGTACATTTATCAGTTGTCTAGGACTCGTAACACAAGCTCTACTTAGTTCGGGAGGAACTTCTTATGTGAGCCGCACTAACTATAGTGCGTTTCGTTGTATAGTTTATTCAAAAATAGTTTTTACTCCCAAAGTAAAATAAAAGTAACGAAATATTAAGTAATACCATTGCTAAAAATTTAGCAACACTGTTTATCCGTATTGCCAACATTACGGCGAAGGAACTTCATAAGTGAAACGCACTGTAGATGGCGCTGCGTGGAAGTTGTGGAATATTATTATATTCTTACTCCCTTTTTAATATTAGTGTGTGTTCGTGTCAATCACCGAACAATAATGAACTTGTCAGCGTTATTGCGACACCGCGCTCGATGCCTTTATTATTTTATGTATTACCTAAGTAATTACTGTCAGTACGCATGTGGATAGCATATCGGGCGCGACTCAATCTCATCTCGTTCACCTCATTAGTTTAAATAGTTTTTCCTTTGTATTAGTTTAATCGGTATTGTTGGAATAAATCTATCTTTAATCTTGGTTTATCTTACCCTCGCCCCAAACATTGGTCCTTCGAGCCGGATCACCCCAAACAGTGTGCTTCGAATGTTCGCAGTAACAACAAAACGCACCGCGGCCACATGCGGAATCACCACAGCGGGGACCGGCCCAAGTGCGACCAGTGCGGGAAGACGTTCATCAACAAGGACTCCTTGGTGGAACACCAGCAGTGAGTACTACTCCAAGTTATGATTTGACTGACCTGACTGCTATGTCGGAGGTCGTGCGTTCAATTCCTACCCAGAACAAATGTTTATGAGATCATTGATGGGACGAAAGGTTCTGGAGTGGCGACCACGTACCGGAAGACGCAGCGTTGGACGGCCTCCAACAAGGTGGACCGATGACCTGGTCAGGGTCGCGGGAACCCGAAGGATGCTTGACGCACAGGACCGGTCGTTGTGGCGACGCTTGGGGGAGGCCTATGTCCAACAGTGGACGTCTTTCGGCTGATATGATGATGATGTATGCGGGCAGAACAGATGGCCGTTGGGGCCGAAAGTTTCTGGAGTGGCGACTGCGTACCAGAAAACGCAGCGTTAGAACTCCTACAAGGTGGACCGATGACCTGGTGAAGGTTGCGGGAATCCGATGGATGCAAGACGCACAGGATCGTTCATTGTGGCGACATTTGGGGGAGGCCTATATCCAACAGTGGACGTCTTCGGCTGAAATGTTGATGTATTTAGAAATATATCGGTTTAAAGAAATTTATTTCTTATAAGAACATACAGTCCGCTTATAATGAGATACAAAGTAATAAGTATAATTATACAATTTAAATTCTTCCAGAGTATTAGATGTTATAATGTAGTTACATGGTTCTTAAGTTTGTTTTTAAAAGTATTCATGTTATCGCATTCCTTGATATCGTCCGGTAATCCATTGAACAGATGAACTCCTTCAAATAATATGGTCTTTCTACCGCAATTAGTGCGGACGCTGATGACTTCAAGTTTGTTTTTATATCTATTTCTCAGGTTATGTGACATGTCTTTTTCTTTATTTGTATGTTAGTTAGTATACAGTTAGAGTATATATAAGTATGTTTATCAGTTGTCTAGTACTCAAAACTAGGGATGGGCCGAAATTCGTAAAAAAAAAACACCTTTATACGTCAATTTTGTTTTCAGTCAGTTTAAACTAGATGATGCCGGTGTTTCCTATCTGACTACCCTGAGAAGAAACACCGAAACAAACTCAGGGGTCAAAGTCTCTTTTAAAGTCCATACAGTAAATATGTAATGGTCAAATCACATGAGAACCATGCAAATTGAGCCTGAGATGGTCTTTTGAAGAAAGAACCACACAGTTGTAAATGGACCTGTCCAGTCAGTGCAAGCATTTGTCAGTATGCGTGTAGCTCAACTCAGGACTACTAAGGAACTCAACGACTTGACGAACTATGCCAAGGAAAGGACATTTGAGTAGGCCGGTATTTCTGAGTGACATAGGCTATATTATAAGCCGCATACAGACATCGCGAGGCGTGCGTCGCGAACGGTTCGTCTCGCATGCCTCGGGCTGTGTGGACGTGTGCGCTCACAGTGAGCATTCGCGTCATACGATCGTTGCGAACGCCGCCTCAGTACGAGCCGTGTTTGCGTTTTCTAATGACGAACTCTGTGCGTGGTGGTTTGCGTGCTCAGCTTGAGCATGTGTCGTTCGGGACGCACGCATAAATGTTCTGTCGAGGTTGAGGCATGCGTGACGAACCATTCGCAACGCACGCCTCGTGATGCCTGTACGCGGGCGAAGCCACGGGCAAAAGCTAGTTTATAATGTTAGTATGTGTGTTGTTCCAGGATCCACCAGGGCATCAAGAACTACGAGTGCTCGCTCTGCGGGAAGCGCTTCCGCACCAGGACGCAGATCAAGCACCACCAGCTCACGCACACCGACGTCAAGGACTACTACTGCGTCGAGTGCGACGTCAGGTAACATACCCGCGGGCTGCCGGACGGAGAGCAATAGCTCGCTCACTTACGATCAAGCACCACCAGCTTAAGTGCAAGGGCATTAAGTAACAGCGCAAGCTGGGTGCAGAAGCAAAACTCCTTTGTAGCCCGGATGGCCCGGTGACTATGTATTTTTGCTGACATAAAAAGTTATAACTTTGTGATTTTTCATGATACAGTTATGAAATTTTGTACATAGATTCTTTACATAAAAATACTAGACACGTGTTTCGGGTTTTGCAAGTACTAAAAGTAATGTTGTATTTCAATCACCGTGAGGTACATTTTTGCTTGAACCGTGTGATTTAATGTTCCAGGTTCAAGACGGCGCACAGTTTAAGACAACATCTGCTGAAGAGTATGAAACATCGAGATAAACAGAGTTTGAAGTGAGTGTCCAATCACTACTTGTCTTTGTTCTCACCATTCATTTTTAGTGTAAGCAGTGATAACGTTAATGAAACCCCAAGAGAACGCCGGCGTTCGTCCGGTCATTGTCTTTCTATTGTGTCTCTAATTACGATAGATATTCGCAAGGTTAAATGTGTATTTCCGAATGCTTTCGTGAAATCTCCGAGCGGCTGTTTAATTGCAACTGCATCAAATTAAATTGTGGACGCAACAAACTGACGAAAGCAACGTCTCAGGGTTATTTGTAAACACTAACAACCTTGCATAATTAATTTGCCAAAAACAAACCTTCAAGATTTCGTTTTTATATATAACACATTCAACTCTGTATTTTGTCGTACCTCTGTATAACGTGATGCAAGCGTATTAAGCACCCCTGCCGCTTGATCCCCGCTTCCCTCCGCTATTGTACTATCGCTTGCTTCGCATAGACTTCGTAATCGTTTAATTTAAATATTTTTATTTTTGTATGAAAATCTTTTTTTTGTTATTGATAGGTTCGCGTTTGACCACCATCTCACCAGACAGTAAGCAATGATTTGGTGGACGATGGTACGACTTGATGAACTAAAATATGATATTTTTTTAAAGTCGTAGAACAAAAGTTGTTGTTAGTGATGTTAGTAGCACAGTCCTGAGAGGCTGCTAGTGTTTAACAAACAACCGTGTGCAGATAGAGTGAAGTGGTCCAGACGTAGGTTGTAATGCACAGTTGTGTTGTCGTGCGTCAGGTTCACGTGCACGCGCTGCACGGCGCGCTTCCCGTGCTCGCGCGCGCTGACGGAGCACGTGCGCGTGCAGCACGACGGCGTGCGCGCGCACGTGTGCGGCGAGTGCGGCGCCGCGCTGGCGTCGCGCTCGTCGCTCAGCAAGCACACGCACGCCGTGCACCGCGGCGTCAGGCCGGCACGCCGACACGTCTGCGACACCTGCGGGAAGGCCTTCCGGGTGAGTTACCTACATCATCATCTTCGAGCCCTTATATCACTCGTGGTTGGCGCAACACGTCTTTCTCTCCCATTTTATCTTGTCACTCATCACATTATCACTGGTTCCCTTTTCTTTCCCATCACTCCTCACACAATCCATCCATCTTTTCTTTGACCTCCCTCCGCTCTCCACCCATCTACATGATAACTCTTTCAATAACTCTTCACATGCCCTCCCTCACAGTGCTAGTAGAGTTAATTATATAAATCCCTCACGCCATTTGGAAGTAAATCTTAGCGAGCTTCGTTTCGTTCGGAATTCAAAACGTCGCCTGCGACTTAGACACCACTTTATCCCCTGGTCACGTAATCTACTATTTTAAAACAAAATGGTGCTTACTTCAGACCATACGACAGAGAGTGAATATTACATTATGACGAGTTTAATAATATGACATCATACTCGTTCGGACGAGCTCGGCCGACTCGAGCCGACTTAGCAACGAACATGAGTATATTCGATGGCAGCAAAGTAGAAAAGGACATCTACATTTCTGCGAAAATGATTACAAAAATGAGCTTATTATTCCTATCTACAAGTCTGTAATAAGATTATCTTAAATTTCAAAATAATGAAGAATATCCGACACGTAGATGAAGACATCTACATTGGATTTATAACAAACATCGCAATAGAAGCGGGCATTTCACTTTGTTTGCTTTTACTTCGGAGCTTTGACTGACGAATGAAACGTCAACAATCACATCAGCCACTTGGCCGAGTGTGTATCGGTTATGTTTTCGAGTTTTGAAAAGCTTTTATTTAGTTTCACCTGTCCCGATGTTTGTCTGTCATCGAATCTTGCAACTTGAATTTGACTCACTTCCCGGTTACCGATTGAGCTGAAATTTTGGATCCATGTGTAAATCAGGTGACAATTCAAAATTATAATGGCATGAAACTGATCTGATGATGGAACCGGAACGTGGCTATAGGAGCTTGGTAGTTAAACAATACAACCCCATCGAGTTTGGACTCGTATGATTCGTCTTGACGTGTATTAATTATATGTATAAGTATTATATACCGTGCTATAAAAGCTTGTTATGAAAAAAATATTTTCACTAAATACTTGTTTTATTGAATTGACATTGTTTAACGCATTTTACTTAATCTTAATGGGGTGGTTTCCACACGTAGTAGTTCATTCGATATTTTTAAATGTAATGGGCACTTTTTATTACAAAATATAAACGGATATCAGATGACCACTATTTTTAACTAAATCGACTCTACTGTAAAGTTGCAATTTTGTAAATGTTCGTTTATACTTTGCTGCCATCGAATTATATCGGCTCGTCAGCATGGTTCGAGCTGTGAGCATCTACCAGGTGGACCTGTCTGAGTATCGTGCAATGAATAAAAACGGCTAGGAACTGAATCAGTTTAGTTCTCAATACAATTCGGTACAGTGCACTGTAATATTGTTATTAGGTAAGTACGAACAAGAAAACGTAGGCACAAAATAGATAGGTACAGAAGACAATCTAAACATACAAAGCGCGTTCGAGCAACGCACACGTAGACACCGCTCACGGACACGATATCTCGGCTCAATCGGCCGCTCGCACTCGTACAGTTCGGAGCAATGCGCTGACCTTTGTGCGGTCGCCTAGCGAAAGTATAAAAAGTGAAGTACATACATGAGATTGACTTCTGTACCTATATATTTGGTGACGTAGGACAGTTTCGGAGCGTCTTCACGCTGCGACGGCTGAGAGTGTCCGCTGTCCGGGCGGGTTCTGCCTTCCCAAGCTCGTAGCAAAACGAAAACGCCCGACTCTGTCAAAGCGCGCCACTTCTCATTCTTCCAGTTGCCACTAGATGGCATGCCTTGTTTTGGTGTCAACAAATCATTTGTTGGTTCCGACATATAAATATAATGACTGTGTGTTTGGTAGATAACATCTGATATAACTCAAAAGCACAACTACCAAGCACAGTCACACAGTAACACACGCATGCATCATATCACACATACACAACATCACAATTACACATACATACACAACACATTATTATTATTGTTTATATATTTGTTTATCTCAGGACCCTGAGGTCCTGGACCTTTGGAAGGCATACGAGGAGTCGAAACCAACTCACAGAGGCCCTTTTAGTCGCTTTTAATGGAATGTGGTAGAAACCGGTGATTGTTTCTGTATGCACTATGTTAGTGCATCCAAGGACAACCCCTGGTTGGAGGGAAACTATTGCAACATGTGGAAAAGTAATATAACGCTATGGTTTTTTGAGTCTTACGTGGACTGGTTACCTGGAACTACGTTAAGGCTATGGCCCCTGACTGAACAATGTTTTTTAATTTCCATCGATAAAAAGGCAGGGGTGATTTATTATAATTATAACATTTTTACAACATCTTTACAGACATGGACTCATACACTCATCACACGAGAGCAAGTTTGCACTAATTGTTTAACTATATTTTAGTTTTAATGTTGTTGCATAAATTGTTAATGTTCTACAAACAACTGATTCCTTTAACACAGGAGCCACCTAGCTCAGGAGCCAGGGTTTCGATTGATGTATGAACCTCTTTGTGTCAATAAAACATGATTATTTCGACGTGTGTGGCAGGGTAAGAGCGTGTTGACGAACCATGTGCGCACGCACACGGGCGAGAAGCCGTTCGAGTGCGGCGAGTGCGGGCGGCGCTTCTCGCAGCGCACCGCCATGCGCACGCACGTCAAGCTCGTGCACCTCAAGCTGCGCCGCACGCCCAAGGTACACCGCATGACCTTTTTTTGTTATAACTAGCTTTGGTCGGAGCTTCGCCTGCGTACATAAAAAATAACAGCCTATGTCATGTCACTCAGGAATAAAGGAGCACCATTACTTTTAACTGGCCTGTTGGTCTACGCCGGAGGTCGTAGGTTCAACTCCCACTCAAGACATAAAATGAGCTTTCCATCGAACTTGTAAAGATCCAAATGAAAAGATGTCACATCATTTTGACTTTTACAGGATCAATCAATAATTGACTGGCCTGTTGGAATACTGGTTAGTGGCCCGGACTGTCATACCAGAGGTCGTGGGTTCGATTCCCACCCAGGACAAATGTTTATATGATGAGCATGATCATTTGTTCTGTGTCTGGGTGTAATTTATCTATAATAATAATAGTAATAGTTGTTTATTACTCATAACACAAGCACTGCTTAGCTTGAGACTAGACGACGCACGCCGCGGCGTTGTAAAATTAATCAAAACATTTATTTCTTTAATACAGGTAGACAGATGTTAAAAATCTGAAACCTTCTGTATCTTTCAAAATAAAAATTACACTAGTTTACGTGATTTTTGTCCTTCAAAAGGAATATACTCATAATTATGGTTACGTTACTGTGGGTATCTGCAATGCGGAATAAATATTAAAAAAATATCCAGCACGTCAATTTTTTTTTTTAAATTTTCGTCGTTATCTAGATTTTCACAAAAAACTACATGGAAATAATCAATAGACAGTTGAAAAGTAATTTTTGCTCTTTTTTTATAAATATTTTGATCTGTATCTCTCACAACAGACCAGCAACAGTCACCGCACATTTTGGTCGTTTTGTCTTAAATCTTGAAATCGCTCACCGTGTCCATTATTACTCATACTACCAAGATTTTGAAAAAAATCTTAGAGAATCTTGGTAGTATGAGTAATAATGGAAAAACTGAATTTTTGTCTGAATATATTGTGTTCGGTTCGTCACAAACTCGTTTTTAGGGCCCACAAATGTTCCTTCCTAAAGGAAGCCTCAGAAAGATTCGTAAATATCGAGCAGAGGTATTGAAGGGCAGACAAAACAAACCGTTTACGAGTATGACGCGTGCATCAGCCTCACTCAGCTCAACCATTTTTAAGGACCTAATAACACGTGCCACCATCAGCGAGACATTTGAGTGAGCATGACAAACTCTGAGTTGTCATGCTTGTTTTTTTTTGGTGGGAAAATCATCAATGACAACCCCTGCTCTTGGGCGGAGCGGGAGATAGTGTCACACTCTTACTGACTAAAAACCCACCCCGTTCCTTCAAACCGAGTTCCTTCATACCAGGGCTCGAGCTGTCTATCGAAACTAATCCTGGCCCCGGTAGGTCAACTGCCATGCTGTTAATGTGTAATGTCGTGAGGCGTTAGGTCGCAGTCAAGCACTAGTTTATATCAATTTAAAAAAAAAATGTTGTCTTTATTTCGATTTTAGCATTTGTGTGAAATGGAAATATGCTAAACTCAATAAAATAATTAAAAAATGTAAAAACCACAAGAAGCAACAAAAACACTGTTCCAAAAATATTCAACTGCGGAAAGAACGTGTTAACTTAATTAATCAATTAAATAATTATCAGATTAAGTTGGAAGACAGTATAAATATTTATCAAATTGACACTCAGCGCTTGCAGTCTGAAATACACACGCTTGATAACTCCCTAAAGTCAATATATAACAAATATGTATGCTCAAAGAACCAAATAAAGGAACATATTCTGGCTACAAATGAGCTGGTGGACAAAGTAGACTCTCTTACTCTAAGAAACCATAAATGCACTTGCCAGACAGAATCTAAACCACCTGGCCTCGAACTTGTGGTAACAGAGAACTCATCCCAGCCCATCAGTGCTCAGGACTGTATTCCCGACCAGGTACCCCACATTCAGCATGAATTAACTCAAGGGGTAGATTCAGATAATTGTAATTTTTCCTCTCATAGCAGTAGGGATTATCAATCAATTATATTTTCAGATAGCATAGGAAGAGGATTAGGGCAATTAATTAGTAAAAAACTCCCTTTTCCTTCTCAAAATTATTGCACACCTCAAGCTTCCTACCATCACATAATGTCATTAGTAAATGAGCAAGTATATGATCCCAACGCTATTCTAACTGTATTTGTGGGTAATAGCTTAAATGTGAAGAAAGATGATATCACCAATAATATCACTGAACTGTTGAAGATAAATTGTAAAAAGATTATTTTGTGTGCTTTTCCTTACTTTGAGCACTTATCAAACAGACAAAATAAGTACATACATATGCTAAATATGCATATGCATTTTTTAGTTACTCACCATAGTAATAAGTTTTTATATTTTGACATCAACAATGTTGCTGATAAACTTTTTTCGACCAGGTATACTGTATACCTACCTATTGTTTTAAGACGTCAAATAGCGAAGCTATTAGAATTTAATATTTACTCAGACATAAATAGTATGTCGACGTACCCGGTAGTTAGTCCAACCATTAGTAGTAGTACTAATGATTTAAACTAGTTAATAAGACAACAGTTGGTACTGTGAGTAGTTTATGTCAACTTAATACAGTATCGTCTAGCATTCAAGCTACGCAAAAATCCTTTAATTTGTTTCTTCAAAACATTCAGGGTTTTTCTTCGAAACAATTAGAAATCGAATTATTTTTGGAAAAAACTAAGTTTGACATCATTTGTTTTACTGAGCATTGGTTAAAGGATTCTGAAATGCTAATTAATTATGATAATTATAATGTGGGCAGTTGTTTTAACCGCAAGTCAATGTTACGTGGGGGTTCACTAATCCTTATTAAAAATAGTATTAAATTTAAAACTCGTAAAGATATAGTTGCACTGTCCGTTGAACATAGCATTGAAGTGTCGTGTGTTGAGCTGGATAGGCATATCATAGTGTGCGTTTACAGGCCCCCTAATTATCAAAACTACTCTATTTTTGAGTCAGTCATGGAAGATGTTATGGCTAAACTTTCAACTGGTAATAAACCAGTAATTATCTGCGGAGACTTTAATGTTAATATTTTAGAAAATAATTCAGATAGCAGTAGATTATTAAATCTTTTCAAATCATTTAATTTATCAAATGTGTTTATTGAACCAACTCGAACAACGACAACTACTGCTACATGTATCGATAATGTTTTTTGTTGCTGCAAGTATTTAGAAAAAGCCATTGTAAATTATCTGCCTTCTGATCATAGCGGCCTAATGGTAACATTTGAATCCAACTTACCAATACAACAAGTGCAGATACAATTCAGACCAATAACATCCGGTAAATTAAATAAATTTAATAGCACTATAACTAGCAGGTTGGGTGATTGGAACCTGGCAGAAAACAATGGTAATATTTTGTATAAAAATTTTTTTTCAGTAGTTCAAAAGGAGTTTAATCAGACGTTTGAGAAAAAAACTAAAACTATCTGCCCTAAGTTTAGATTTAGTGACTGGGCAACTAAAGGAATCAGAATAAGTAGGGAAAGACTTTTCGAGTTGTATGGCCTTAAGCCTATTATTAACACTGAAACTTTTAATAAATATGTTGCTACTTATTCTAAAATGTTTAAAAATACTTGTAAGGCAGCTAAGGCCTTATACATTAGCAACAAAGTTAAAACAGCAGATAATAAAATAAAAACAGTTTGGAATATTATAAATAATGAAACCAACAGAAACAAAAGAAATAATAATGATTACACATTGGAGACTCATCATGGTCTCATTAGCGATAACAAACTAGTTGCAGAAGAATTTGTCAATTTCTTTACCAGTATACCAATTAAAACTACTGAAGCCCTAAATTCGTCGCCATCGCATGCTTTTGATTTATTACAGGCGAACGTTGCAGCCTGTTCAACTGAATTTAACTTTAAACATATAAACCCCATAACAGTAATAAAAGCTTTTAAAGAAATCAAGATTAAATTGACAGAAGATCTGTGGGGTATGTCTATAAAAGTTTCTTGTTCTCGCAAATATGAATGTTTCCGTCGTCGCATGTCCAGACCCCTTGACTGTCGAGGACTCCTATCATCCTGCATTATTAGTTAAATTAATTACCGCACAACCTTATCCACTCAAAGCCAATGCACGTATAGTATATCAGTATAACAAATGCAACTATGACCGTGTTCGTTCTGCGCTGCGTGATGTTAACTGGGATGACATATTGATGAAGGGAACTGTCAATGAGGCTGTCGGAAGGTTTTACTCTGCATTGTTTGAAATAAGAGACCAACACATTCCGCAACGGCTGTGCAAACAATTTAAATATCCCCCTTGGTATAATTCTGCACTTACTAAGATTCTTAAAGAAAAATTCAAATACTACACCAGATTTAAAGCTTATGGCAATATCTCAGATCGGCTCACTTATCAATTACTTCGCGACAGAGCTAATGACGTCGAACAGGTTTGCTATGCAGCTTACATGGAAAAAATCGAGTCCTCAATAGGTTCAAACCCGAAGTTATTCTGGTCCTTTATAAAAAGCAAACGCATGAACAATAACTTCCCTTCCAGCATGTCATACTGTGATAGCAAAAGTGACTCTGGGGAAGGAATTTGTGAACTCTTTTCCGATTATTTTCAATCAACATTTCTCAACACCTCCATTAATGTGAACACGTTCGTTGATACTTCTGCTATCACCCAAAGTTATGGCTCGACTGGCTGCGTTTCCAACTGTGACATAAGTACAATTGAAATTGATGTGTCAACTGTACATAAACTTTTGAAATCCCTTGACTTGACCAAATCTGCAGGGCCAGATACTTTACCTGCCGTGTTTATTGTTAATTGCGCTGATGAACTGGCTTTACCTGTTTCACTGCTATTTAAACGGTCAATTGCTGAGGGGTTTGTTCCATCTTTATGGAAATCCGCATTTATATCTCCCATTCATAAAAAAGGCTCCAAAGACAAGGTTGAGAATTATAGGCCAATCTCTAAGCTCTGTCTTCTAGCCAAGGTACTTGAACGTATAGTTTATAACCAGCTGTACAGCAGGCTGGCCTCTAGTTTAAACTCTCAGCAACACGGGTTTTTGAAAGGGAGATCCACAGTTTCTAACCTAGTCCTCTTTACAGAATTTGTTACTGAGCATATGGATAGGGGATCCCAAGTTGACGCAATCTATACAGACTACAGTAAAGCATTCGATAGGATCGACCATGACATCCTATTGAGGAAGCTTTTCGACTTGGGCATCAGAGGAGATCTATACAGATGGTTCTCATCTTATGTGCAAAATAGGACACAAGCCGTAGTCCTTAATGGCTTCGTATCTTCCTGGGTAACAATCCCCTCTGGTGTACCCCAAGGCTCCCTGCTGGGACCACTATTGTTTATAGTATTTGTTAATGATATCGGTGAATGTTTCAAGCATTCTGAGTACCTAATGTTTGCAGATGACATGAAAATATTCAAATCAGTTACGAATCTAACTGATACTAGTCTATTGCAGGAAGATTTATTCAGGTTAATGAAATATTGTAAAAGTAATAAGCTAGATCTTAACATTTCAAAATGTTTAGTCATCACGTTCACACGTAAGACTCAGCCAGTCATGTTTAGCTACTCGATTGAGAATCAGCCGTTATCGCGAACTAACGTTACCAGAGATCTCGGTATTCTTATCGACAATAAGCTCTCCTACGAATGTCATGTCGATCATATCGCCAAAAAAGCTACCAAAGCCTTGGGATTCCTTATCCGTAATTCCAGTTCGTTTAAAAGTATGAAAACCCTAAAAATTCTTTACTGTACTTACGTCCGCAGTCACCTTGAATACGGTAGTCAAATTTGGAACCCAAATTATGCTATTCAATCTGACCGGTTGGAACGAATACAACGGAGATTCACGAGGTACTTGGGGTACAAGTTCAAAATACCTTATATAAGTTACAACGAAAGATGCACTCGACTCCACTTGCTGCCCCTTGTAACTCGCAGAAATATATCTGATATTCGTTTTCTAATCAAAATAGCACGCTCTATGATAGATTGCCCTGAATTATTGTCAAAGCTATCCCTGAATGTCCCCCCTCGGCACTGTCGGATTAGAAATCTACTTCACGCTCCTCATTCACGCACGGTCTACCGTAGTAACTCTTATTTGATTCGCGCAGCAAAAGCATTTAACAATTTAGTGAAAGAACACACCTCAGTTGATCTCTTTACAAGCAGCTTAGCATCCATAAATATTGTTATGTCCAAAAGCAATGTTTTGTAATTGCATTACATTATTGTCTTCTATATTATCTTGCTACCAAACTTTGTATATCTCAATTACTTCCTAACTGTAACTTTCCACAATACTTCCATACTATATGTGGAGGCTTGTAAATGGCTCATCGTGATCTATTTTAAGGTTTATCTTGTATTATCAGCTGTAAGCCACCCAAATAAAATAAAATAAAATAAATAAATAAATAAAATAAAAGTTTGTACCTCAATTATTGAGACTATAGCGCCGTACTTGGCTTTAACACTTAAGGACTCGCGCCTTAATTTGTAACACTTATACTCGCTACCGGGTGCGCCGGACCCAGTAAGATATCCTGTTTGTTTTGCAAAAATACTGAATTAAAATGAATACTACTTTATTAGAAGAATAATATGATAATAAACGTAAAACAATAGTGTATCAAATACTAATATTTATTGCATTTTCTTATACAACAAGTAATTACAAAAATTAAAGATTTTTTGGCATACTTTTATGACAAGATTAAGGTTAATTGTGAAAAATTCTGTAATTAATTATTATAACCAACAACTTCCATATTTTCTTAGACTACTATGATGTACCTACTTAGAACAATTAACAATTAAAGGTCAATAATTATAGTATACAAAAAAATGATCTTTGAAAATCAATTGAAATTTTTTTTTTTTTTTTGGGATAAAATAGTATTTAAACATTTTTTAGTCTCTTTCTACATCTAATTTAGATATAAAAATTTGAACAAACGTATTTTATGTATTTCCCACAAGCGTAAAATGCAATGCAGCTGTTTGGCTATATCGCATTTTACGCAAACAAAAATTAGTTTTCGAACTTTCTTGAGTTAGAAAGACCGATCAATAATACATTCTTATATTTTGTTAGGTCTCAAGGGCCTATTGGTAGTCATTTTCTATGAAATAAAATAAAAATACGTTAATAAATAGTAATAATATGATGAAAAAACACAAACGTGTTTAGTCGCTACCGGGTCCGGTGGACCCGGTCACACCTAAATTCGCCTGTAGCGCTCACACACAGCGTGCTAACTGACGAGTACGACTACCACTCGCCGTTTTACACTGTCGTCGAAAGGTATTAAGCACGGCAACATCGTAAACGTCAAATCTTAATAGTTATTACAAATAAATTGAACAACTGGGTCCTTTAGACCCAGTAGCGAGTCCTTAAGTGTTAATATTTAATTTGTGTATAGATCAAGGAGTCTTTCCAGATCTAATGAAATATAGTAAAGTGATACCGCTCTTTAAATCCGGGAATAGTAAAGACACTAATAATTATAGGCCGGTGTCCGTTTTGCCGGTTCTTAGCAAGATATTTGAAAAGGTAATGTTAAATCAAATGCTTAGTCATTTTAACTCCAATAACATCCTACATGATAAACAGTATGGTTTCACCAAAGGACGTTGTACAACTGACGCGGGTGTTTCCTTACTAAAACACATTTTTAATGCGTGGGAAGAGGCACAAGATGCTATAGGCATCTTCTGCGACCTATCTAAGGCGTTTGATTGCGTAGTTCATGAAACATTGCTTCAGAAACTCAAGCATTACGGACTAGGCAATGCAGCGTTAAGCTTATTAAAATCTTATTTGAATAATAGACAGCAATTAGTGCAAATAAACGGTGTCAATTCGTCGGGATTGAATGTTGAAATGGGGGTGCCCCAAGGTTCAATTTTAGGTCCTTTTTTGTTTTTAGTTTATATTAATGATTTACCCAATTTGTTGCAAAATAAACTTAATATGGTGTTGTTTGCTGACGACACTTCTTTGATTTTTAAGATAAATAGAAAAACTAACAATCTTGACAACGAAAATAGCGCCCTATTGCAGGTTCAAAACTGGTTCACTGCTAATAATCTGGTTCTAAATGGGAAAAAAACTAAATGCATAAGATTTTCCTTACCGAATGTCAAATGTAGTGATTGTGACATTGTATTGAATAATGAAAAACTAGAATTTGTTGATAAAACGATTTTCCTGGGGATTACGCTTGATTCAAGGCTACAATGGGGTCCTCACTTAACTTCTCTTGCAGGGCGGCTTAGCTCAGCTGCATATGCTGTTAGAAAAATCCGCCAATTTACGGATGTTGATACCGCTAGACTAGTCTATTTTAGTTATTTTCATAGTGTCATGTCGTACGGTATCTTACTATGGGGACGGGCTGCTGACATCGAGTCAATCTTTATATTACAGAAAAGAGCCATCAGAGCGATTTACAATCTCCGCCGGTGCGATTCTTTAAGGGAACTGTTTAAAGATATTAACATAATGACAGTACCTTGTCAATATATCTATGAAAACATAATGTATGTTAGAAAAAATCTTCATCTTTTTAGCAAAAGAGGCGATAGACATAATTATGTTACAAGAAATAGGGATCAATTAGTTCAACCAGGTTTCAGACTGGCTAAAGTGGCCTCTTCTTTCATGGGGTACTGTTTGAAATGTTATAATAAAATACCTCCCCACATATTAGAACTCAATGAAACGAAATTTAAATCTTGTATTAAACGCACACTATGCAGACAAGCATATTATAAGTTGGAGGATTATATTCAAGATAAAAATGCTTGGCTCAATGCTGGTCCAGCTCCACTACCACTAGGGCGTACTAATTAGTTGATTAGTTGGAAACTAATATTATTATTTTTTAATTTGAAAGACACAATTGCATTGTATAATGTAGAAGCACTTTTTCCAAGTTTGTGAATGTGAAGCACCATGGAGCATTTTTATTAGGTTACAACTTTTTTTTTGACATTACGAGCATGGCAGTTGAGAGTTTGTCATGCTCACTCAAATGTCTCGCTGTTGGTGGCACGTGTTATTGGGTCGTTCAGTTCCCTTCAAAATGGTTGAGCTGAGTGGGGCTGATGCACGCGTCATGCTCGTGAACGGGTGCCGTCAGATGGGACTGGTCATCTCTTAGCTGCCAGTGGCTTAATTCAGTTTCTATCTTTTAATTATTTTACATTTTTATTTCACTATCGACATTGTGCTCACATGATAGAAGCAACAAGTAATATGTAACCAAGCATTATATGTAACACATATATGATTTAAAAGAGTGTCCATGGAGTTTCTTGCACGTTCTTCTCCATAGAGACCTACTCTTTGGAACGTGCAATTTAGCTTCACTTTTCTTGGACTGACCGACATTTGACTATTCAAAAGTGCCTGTAAATGGTCTATTTGAAATAAATGCTTTGATTTGATTTGATGGTTTGCATAAGTAGAATAAGTGTGCCTAATTCTAAGCTCTGAGTCCAAGGCTGTGTGGTTGCAGATGAAGCCGGAGCTGGGCGCGGAGGCGGCGCCGGCCGCGCTGAAGCCGGCCGAGCCCTGGCGCGCCCCCTGCGACGTGTACTTCCGCGTGACGGCCGGCTACTGAGCCCACGACAACTACACATACACACGTCACGTCACAAGGTTCCTACATCGCGCAGTTTTCTATAAAACATTATTTTTAGTATAAGCAAAACCTGAACATAGTTTGTTCAGAATCAGTCACAGAATTAATTACAATCATTTATATTATACCATTTTTTCTCGAAAATATTTAAATAAGATCACAAGTTGGACGCAACCGACACTAAGCCACAGCGCGCGCTGGTGACTTTGTCACCGTGACTTTAAACAAAAAAGTCACGGTGCTTAAGAACCCAACATGCAGTACGAGCACTTGAAGACGTGACAGTTCGGTAAAAATGTGTAAAAAATGTATTGTCACCGTGACAAAAGTCACCAGTGCGCGCTATGTCTAAGTACAACACAGATCGTGTTAGGTCATAGCTGGCATTAAGTACTAGCGCACAGCTGGACGCAGGAGCGAAACAACCCCTCAGTGGCTTGGCAATGACTATGTATTGTTGCTGACATAACAAGTTTAGAACTTTCATGATACAGTTATGAAATTTGCAGATTTTTACATAAAAATATTAGACATGTGTTTCGGGTTTTGCAAGTACTAACACTAACGTTATATATACAACAGTTTTAAAACAAGCATTAAGCACTTGTTCAACAGATTACATGAAGTTGAAAGTTTTTTATTTTTGGAAAATCATAAGGCTTCTCCCGCTCTAAATGAAAGGAAAGAATCAGACGTTAGCTGACTGAAACTCACCCATGTTCCTTCAGTAGGCTTGCGGACGGCGAGCAATGGGTGGCTCACCGTCCGGCCGACCGAGCCCGAGTCGTCGACGACGCATGTCCCACGCGCGCCTCAAATAGATGTTAGTAGAAGAAGAAGTCGTAGGGGCTCGGAGCCTACTGGACCCATGGGTTGATTTCCAAAAGGGAAGGACAGAAAACAGGAGTGGGTTTTAGCCGGTAATAGTCTGACGCGCCCTCCCGCTCCGCCCTGGAGCGGGAGAAGTCATGGGATGATTTCCTACCTAAAAAGAAATTGTTACCAGAGATTGATGTTTTAGGTTCACGCGATAAGTAGACCGGGGTTCCTCTATTTTTCAAGTTTTAAATTGTAAATAATTTTGTCGTCTTTATATATGGGGTGAGTGGTAATTAGTGACAGATACTTACACACGTGATAGTACTCATGATTACAGACAACTTTCCCAAAGAAACTTTTTTTTTAAACTCATTAGATTTGTTATAACAATAACTAAACAGCTGTTCGCGCAAATTAGTGCGGGCGCGCCCGCGACCTCTCAGCTGTTAGCCGCGTAACGCTGTTGTCTCATGTACCTTAACTACAATAGTGATAGACCCGCGCCGCTTGCACACCCAACGGTGTACGTAATCAGTGTAGGTACCTACATGTTCCGGTTAAATATTATAAATTAAACAATGAATATAAAAAAAGTTTCTTCGGGAAAGTTGTCTGTAATCATGAGTACAATCACGTGTGTAAGTATCGGTCACTAATTACCAGTCGCCCTATATAATTGTTAGACTTATGTTTGATCCCTGCCGCACCTAATGAAAGAAAAAATGTGGTCGATGCTGAAGCTTGCTACCTGTTTTTCAACACACATTTATTAGAAAATTTACTTACTCAAAGTTCCTTTTTTAATGCAGTGCGTTTCTGTTTTTACACACTCGTGCTCTAAAACACCAGGATGTTTAAAAGATTAAAATGAATAAACATTATTTAAAAATGGCGCACGAGAAAACAAACGCTTCAACACAATTTTATTTTATGTGTTGAAAAACGTGGTTCGATACACCTGAACGTTTTTCATTGCAGTCCAGGCTCCATAACGCCTCAGTCCTGCCTCGGCTGCAATGACAATCTTCGCCGACAGTTTACTAATACAATGATCTCAATAAAAACATACTTTTGTCCTTTTCAATATTTGACAAAAAAAATGTGTTTGATTTTAGTGTCTTTTAAAATAAAAATTGTGTGAACTGATTGTGGAATAAATAAAATATATTTTATAAATCTGTGTTTTATTAATATAACTAGGTGTGCCCGCGACTTCGTTCGCGTGGACTACACGATTTTGAATTTACTTTTTCTAAAATAAAAGTAGCTTATGTTACTCCTTATTACATCAGCTAACTGCAAAAAAAAGTCCCGTCAAAATCGGTCCAGCCATTTCAGAGATAAGCCGGAAGAAAAAGTATATATTCATATGCATGTAGTTAAAAGCGGTTATTTCAATGTTACAAACAGACTCCAATTTTATATATATGTATAGATATTAGGTACATACAATTAACAACAGTGAACACCGCCGACACTAAGTAGGTACGTTGCGTATTACAGGTCACGGCACGTTGCGGGCTTGCGGACAGCGAGCAATGGATAGCTCGCCGTCTGACCGGCCGGTAACCATCCGGACCGAGCCCACGACGTCGACAGCGCCTATTGTTCCACGCGAGTCAAGGAGTTGTCAGCAAACCGTAGAGGCCCAACAGAGTCGAAGCCTGCTGGGGCCACAGGCAGTGTGAAAATGAGTCCCGGGGCCCTGGAAAGAAGGCAAAGAAGGAACAGGAGTGGGTTTTTAGTCTGTAAAAGTCTGAAAATATCTCCCGCTCCGCCCAAGAGTCATTGGATGATTTTACCACATTCAAAAAAAAAAGTCACGGCTGCTCATAACTTTTTGGATTTTTATGATACAGAACAGTTATGAATTATTTTATGTACAAAAGGGTAGAAAATTAACTCATTGGGCATCAAAAAATTCATCAACATCGATGTCAATGGGAAGTGCCCTGAACGCTGGCAGCGGATGTAGGCTGTGTCATCTTTGCGTTTGGAACATTTGTATCTGAATCACTGAAATGTTTCGGAACAGTGGTATGACCGTTTGGAACATCGGCTCAAATGAATCGTGATCTGTTACGTCGCGTCATAGTCACACTGAAACAGAGTAATGTTAGATGATACCAATATTGTATCATAATATCATTTATTCAAAAGATACAATGATAGACACTGACTGTTACGATTCGTGATCTGTTATCGTACAGTCTCTCTCAAAATTCAAACGACTTAGGTTAAAATTATTAGGTTAAAATGAAATCTGATGTAGTCAACACTGGCTCAATGATCAAGGTTGATTAAGAGATCTTGATCATTGTTTACTAATAGAAAAACCTTATAAAAAGTATCGAATATAAGTATTTTTTAAATGATTAAATATTATACAAAATTCCCAAGTCTTTTTAGACAGTCTATATCATTCAGGGTGTCTCTGACATCGACGCACAAACGAATAACATGGATCCAGTACCTACATGAGTGGACCCCCCAATGGTAGAATTTTTCGTCGGATTTTTCCTATATTTTTTTTTACGTTTTTTAATTTAAACTGTATAATATCGTTATATTTACATTTTTTTTTGTGAAAAAAAAAATGAATGAAAATCTTTGAAACTAAAAATGTTATCAGGATTGATTAGTATGACAATTTTATGTACCCCGATAACTTTTTAATTAATTTTTAAATGATTTTTTTTTTCTAAAAATACAATGTGTCGTTTTGAAGCTGCAAAATATTTCAGGAGGTGATTATGTTAGTGATTCTCGACCCGAATCAATAATAAAATGAGTAGGTAACTATTTAATTATTTTTTTTCTTATTTATGGAAATCGGCATGTGTGAACTACGTTTCTTAAAAAGCAGCCAGTCTGATACCTGCCTTATAACCGCGCTTTCTTTCACACACACAAACACGGAACAATAAAGGGCGTTTTCACACACTAACTCGCAACGATAGTTTCATAAATAATGTACCATCCAATCATCATCCCGCACGCCTCACCCTAGCCACGCCCCCGCGGCCATCGATCAATCGAATTAGTTTAGTATAATTAAAAAATAAAATAAGAAGTATTACTGATTATTGACCAGGTATCGTTTTTTCACATGATTATTTATGAGTTTTATTACAACCTCCTAAAATATTGTGCAGTTTTAAAACTGCACCTTGTATAGTCGGGGTTGGTTAGAATATTTAACGATTTTACACTGTTTAAATTAAAGAAAAATCTTTTTTTTTTTCAAAAATTAGGAAAAAGCCGACGAAAAATTCCACCATTGGGGCGTCCAGAATCATGTACTGGATCCGTGGCAATCGTTTGTGCGTCGATGTCAGAGGCACCGCGTATAGTACGCTAACAGTTATTTTTTTGTTTGTTGTCTTAAGTCCTGCCATCTGTCTCGACATTGGGCTGGGTTTTAGGTAGGTATTTGAAGTAATGGGCGTGTATGGCACAGTACCCAGCGACACGTCCAATTTGGTACTAGCTCGAGCACGTCTTTTAAACCATTGGAAGGTGGAGTTTGGCTGTGTTCTCAGCTCCCTAGCTGGGTGGTGATTAAATTTAGTCTATTTGAATATTTTTGTAGACTGTTCTTTATTTCCTCCTAGACAGACTCAACTTTCAGGTCTCTGTGGAGACGCATGGTTGTTACGAACCAGGGTGCTCCAATTATCATTCGCAGGGTCTTTGATTGGAATCGCTTTGAAATGCCTAAGGAATTAAGTAGTCCGCCTCTGTACTTTTATGTGCATGAAGTATAAATAAATATATAAATCGCTGCAAAATCTCTGTGTTAGAAGAGGAACAGCATCCCCACAGCTGGATACTGTAGAAAGAAGAAAGAAAACATTTTATTTGACGGAAAGGCCAAACAGTATTTAAAAATTATAAATTTAATGAAAAGAATGCGCCACTTCCGAGCAAAACGGCCGAACGCTCAGCATAATGCCGAGACCACAACGCTAAACGCGCGAGTCGACGGCGCTGGTTGTCAGCGTGGGCCGATAACAGTGTCGACAAAAACGTCGGCACGGTGCTGTGTGCCAAGAAACTCCAATACGACAAATAAATAAAATTATGTTTTAGGGACAAGAAAAATAAACAAAAAAAAAATCAATACCTAACGAATAAATAAATAACGAGGAAATATGATATGTGTATAAAATAAAGTGGCAACATTACGTCAAGTCTGTGCCAAAGGACGCGATCATAGTAAACTGTAGGTCCGAAAAGGCTATAGTGTACTTTTACAAAGAAGAAGCTCGTTTTCTAGACTAAGTTGTGACTTTCGTTCCTTCAGCCAATGCATATTATTTACTTATTTAAACTCCATGTACAGTAGGTAGTGGTAAATAGCGGACAGGCATTCTCTACCACACCATTATGGTTAGTTTAGCTTTGCCGTAGTCGGGTAAAAAGAAATAAAAAGCAGTTTATTTAAAACATTATAATTAATAAATATACAAAACGATATAAAAACAAAGGTCATTCCTTCTTGCTGTGGTCGCAAGCTAGCACGTAGACGGGCGGCGCGGGCAGCACGAACACCGGCGCGTCTGTGAATAACATACAAATGTACGTCAGTTAGTCAATAAATATATTGTACAGTATTGGCATCACCTTTTAAAATGTTCCCACTGCTGGGACTCGGGCCTCCTCTCTAGGAGAGAGGGCCCAGTGCCGGGTTGATGGATGTCACAAAGACATTATCTTTGAATTTTCGGTTGTAGAACATGCCGATTTCCTCACGATGTTTTCCTTCACCTATTTGAGAGCAGTATGCTTCGACCAGTGCTGGGCCCTTACATGCGTGGCGTTGTGTGGGGTAGTTATATTATAAGTTTGGCCTAATGACTGATGGATAGAAATTAGAGATGAATATTTGTTTTATATTCGGTATACTCAGCAGAAAATCAAAATCATTCGGTTGAAATGACGAATATATTTGTTTAATGAATCATTATATATCAGTCTATAGAGCAAAATAAATTAAAGGAATCCCATATTCTAACCATTGTTTATTAGACAACTAAATTGTTTTGTTTTATCTCACTTTGTAAGAAATTATTTCAGTAATTTTTGTTGCACAATCGAAACTGATGATGACCCGCATTGTCCGATCTAAGGGGGGGCAAGCCGGATATATTTGCCCAGAGCGGCAAAAAATGAGGGGGCGGCGAAATTTACTTATTCCTATTTTCCAATCTAGCATGGTTAAGTAAATAAATATCTTATCTTATCTTAGCCATCCACACCCAAGTTGGCAGGTTTTATGTGCCTAAACCTACTTCAGGTTGGATAGTGGATACATTTAAGACTTAAGACTCATATGGTTTTGTGTATGTAAAGGGCGGCGTAAATTATCTTTGCCGGAGCAGCTCAACTGCTAGATCGGATGATGATCCGGCCACCGACGGTGGCCCAGCCACTGGTACCGGAACCATATCCAAAACCATATCGGAAAACATGGCACACAAAACTAAGGAACGGGGAATCGAATTATTCGGCAGTGTATTCGGTTCGGAGAGCAGTGGTGGCAGAGTGGCAACGGCCCCGACTTACGAGTTGTATCTCGTAGGTTCGAACCCAGCCAGGCGCATTACTTTGTGTAATTTATTTTATCACCACTGCTCTCAAAACGTGAAGGAAAACATGGTGAGGAAACCGGCATGTCCAAGAACCAAAAATTCGAAGACATGTGACATTCACCAACACGCACTGGACCCGCTTGGTGGATTACGGCCCATCCCCTCTCCTACAGAGCAGCTAGGCTTGAGTCCCAACGGTTGGAACATTAAAAAGGCTGGTGATGATGATGATATTCGCTTCGGTAAGAACTTAACCGAATATTATTCGGTATTCAGTTATTCGGTGAAACCACTATTCGGCGCATCTCTAATAGAAATTATAATTGAACATACCGCAGAGAGAATTACATTGATTCTTCAAATTGTCTAAAGATCCGTGATGACAGTTTTTGCTGAAAAAAAGGAAAATATTATTTTAGTGCTGGTCACATTCTTTAAAATAATAAAAAAAAAAATATTACTAGTTCAAAAACATTTCATCAAATTGTAAATAGAACAACCTACACACACTACAGTACCTACAACTACTACAGAGTAAATAACATTTTGACCAATCCGAGAATGGAATCCAGAACTAAGTGTTTCGAATCATCATTTATAATGCGTACATCGAAGGACTGGAACTATTTGCCTGCTGAGGTCTTCCAGTCCGGTTAATAAAAAATAGATTAATCTTATATATAAAATTCTCGTGTCACAATGTTCGTTCCAGTACTCCTCCGAAACGGCTTGACCGATTCTCATGAAATTTTGTGAGCATATTAAGTAAGTCTGAGAATCAGCCAACATCTATTTTTCATACCCCTTAGTGATAAGGGTTGTCCACCCTTAACATTTTTCTTTAATGGCAAAACAACGTTTGCCGGGTCAGCTAGTTAAATATAATAATCTCGGTATCTTCAAGGCTAGAGTTGCATCACCGCTTCCCGTCACGCAGTCAAGCACTACCTAGTTTATATCACAAAAAAAAAAAACAGTTTTCCCTTACTAAAAGATATTTTCTACTCACCAATGATCCCCCAAGCTATTTAACGATCTCGACAACGAGCATTGCCCGACATTATTCAAGTCTGCGAGCGAGCAAGCTTGCCTCAACCGCGCCACCAACTTGTGCGGTAGACTCAAACTTTGGCAACTGCTCGAGCAATCACTGCCCCCGCACTTACTGCCCTCGTCCACACTCTCAACATTAATCTTCGGAACAGAAACGTCACTTTGACATTGACAGCTGACAGCACCAGAGTTGCCAGCTTGAGAATTTTCTACTAAATTAGTAGGATTAGTCGAAATGGTCGGTCTCGATTCTACAGAGCGATGTATGTTAGGATCTGAGGCGTATGTTGGGCCAAATTTTTCGTTGAAGTGGACGGTTTTCTTGTATTTGTTCATCAGGGAGTGTTGGTACTGTCCGCGGCGGTGCGGCGAGGGCGACGTGTTGCGGGATCGGTTGGGAGACGTGTACGCTGAGGTGGTTTGCGTTGGTCGCTTCGCTTTGGGGTTCTTTAGCTCGTATTCCATTGCTATTGCTTCAAAAACCTGAAATAATGAAGCAGTTTTATTTTTACCCAAAGTATTACGTGTAAAACGGAACGAGAATTGATTATATTAGAGGAAGCTTGAAAATGGCGTCAGTGATTGAAAAGTTGAAAGGGAATCTTTTGATATGGAAGATGAGGGATGAAACGCAAGTTACTAAAAGAGTTATGAGTGTACAATAACTGGAAAAGAGAGGCAAAGGGAAGCCAAAACAGATGGATGGGTTGTGTGAGGAGTGATATGAAAGAAAAGGCAGTTAGTGATAGTGTGACGAGAGACAGGACAGAACGGAAGAGAAAAACGTGTTGCGCTGATCCCAAATAAAACGCGCCTAGAGAAGGTGATGATGATGATGATGCTGCGAGACCATATTGCTATGTACCAACCAACATAAATCCAGACAGCGCACAGTTATTAAGCTGCTCGGAAATTCAAGATAGAAATACCTGCCCGATAAACTTTACAGACTCGAGAATCGACCCCAGAACATCATGCTCAGCTGTAGACACTTACGACAATTAGACAAACGGATTAGTCAGTCAGAAAAGAGAAATACCTGTTCAGCAACTAGGTTCCTAGCGTATGGAGAGTTCTTGGATGGTAAGGCTTCGCGGCACAGGGCACAGCGTTCCAGCCGGACCCAACAGGCTGCGAACACAAAAAGAAGTTATAATACTTACAAAAAATAAGGAGTACCCGACTGTTACGGCTATATTTCACTGTGAAATATAGCCCTACGCTACCAAACTAGACACCATACCGACACCAGAGTCGCCACACGTGCGAGCTGGTCGCGCCACCTACTTAATACTCAATACTTTATTGCATTCCATATGTACATATATAGAAGGTATAAAAATATGTTGGTCTTAACTATATTTTTATATACATATCGGACACAGCAAAGATATTTCTATCTATATTTATAAATTATGTACCTATCTATTTAAATTAAATTGTGTAAATGTACTGAAGAACAACTAAGCCTGTTCCATCATCGGAACAAGACACGCACGGTGATGCGTCAGCAGACGGACCACTACAAGCACTAAACGCACCAAAAGTTTCGAAAACACAATCATTGTGCGCACAGCTAGGGGACCACCTCCACGAGCGAGAGACTCGCGACGAGTCCGTGCTTCTATCTCCGGGTAGTCACCACAAACGAGCGCCAGCGTATCGTCGCGAATAGACGCGTGTCCGCGACGCCTCGTTCATATTCATACTCATTTTATTAGCCATTTCAACAAGAATTAAACCGCAAAAAGCACGCGTGCACTCTCAATGGCAACTCCGATTAAACTGATGCGTCGCCGGACGTGTGGGTGGACAGGCGCCGGACGTCCGCGCCGAAACCCTTTGATCTGTGTCGCAAAAACCGACGACAATCGGATTCGAGGCGGACGCGTCTGCGTGCGTGCGGTCGTTAAATTTCTACAACAGATGCACAAATTACTCCCTCTATACGGCTGCGGACGCATCCGCAGATGACGTCCGCGGACGCATCTGCAGACGTGTAGAGGACGCATATGAGTGTGTTTAGAAAAAAGTGGCACGACGACGATAATATCGCCGCGATTCTCTCGCTCGTGGAGATGGTCCCTTAGGAGTGGTGTTCCCTGACGGAGTTTGTTTTCTTTATGTCAAAAATGAATGGATTTCTTATAAGTAAGCGTGCTTCATTTGCGACAACATCTTCGCTTACCATAAGGTGAGATAGCAGTGCCTAGTCTATAATCATGCCACGACAGGTTGCACAATATACCAGCCCACCGAGCCGGGTTACAATCGTACGAAGCGGTTGTGGCATATCTTTAATTCATTAAACCCCAAGCGAACGGCGTTCGCGCTGTCATTGTGTTTCTTTTATTGTGTCTCTAATTAACGGTATTATGGGGATGCAACTCGACATGTAACATTTTCACTGTTTTTCAGACAACCGCTCTTACGCGATTATGACGTTAATACACATTTTTCATTAGATATTTAGGAAACACAGTATCTTGTGAATATTAACAAGGCTTATATTGAAATCAATCACACATTTTATAAAGTGTAAAACTAATCCAGTAAAGACCTCTGAAAATCTGCTATTTTGCATGAACTTTGACACAATGACGACAACATTTTTCAAAAATTTATGGGTTTAAAAGAAAAGTTTTGAAAAATATTCGAGTAAATCAAGGAATCACTGAATTGGAATGCTAACAGAGTTTTCAGGCGTTTTCTCTCCTTTTTCGCGTTGCCTTTTCGTCAAACATCGCGTTGGATTGCGTTAGGTGCTTACCTACTTAGCTTTTAAATGATGCTCGATGATGAAAGATTGTAACTTAGCTTTTATATCATGCTCGATGTTGACCATAGGCGAGTGCAAGAGCAGCCGCATAAGGTGTATTTTATAATGTGACTCGGGTGGCGAGTCGGTCGTTAAGTTCATTGGCAAAACCACGCTGTTTATACGAGTAGGTATTTTGAGCTTTTGTTTAATAATATTAGTAAAAACTTCTAACCATCTCAGTCAACGGGTAAAAAAATAGCTTGTCTATACATACATACATATATAAATAAAATTGGACTGTCTGTTTGCAATATTGAAATAACCGCATTTTACTGCATGCATATATAGACTGTACATACCTACACCAAAATCTGACTGTCCGTCTGACTGTATGTCTGTCTGTTTGTTCCGGCTATTCTCTGAAATGGCTGGACCGATTTTGACGGGACTTTTTTTGGCAGGTAGCTGATGTAACAAGGAGTAACTTAGGCTACTTTTAATTTAGAAAAAATAAATTCAATATCCTGTAGTCCACGCGAACGTAGTCGCGGGCACAGCTAGTATCTTATAATATCAGTTAGATAAACTCACGTTCGCAGTAAACATGCGAGCGGGCGCAGGTGAGCGGCTTGGTAGCCGTGGACGCGCACACGACGCAGGCGAGCGCGCGCACCACGCCCGCCAGCGCGCGCCGCGACTTCTCGCCGCGCACGCCGCCGCCACAGCTCCACAGCAACTGGGAATCGTACAGACCAGTGATGTAACGAATATTCGCACATTTTTACATTCGCATGTTTCATTTTTTTTTAAAAACAATAAGGTATAGAATTTAAGTATTGATTGCGAATATTGATCGCGAATATTCGTCAAAATTTTTTTTTCGTCAAAATAATACCAGAACAAAATAGACAGGTACACTCACTTACAAAAGTCGATAGGAATTCTTAAAACGTATTCGTTTGACGTTTAGTTTGACTTACGACCTTTTATTTTCAAGTTTCGCCAACAAATGATTGAAATTCACAATTTCATCAACTTAGCATAAGTCAAGATAGCCCAGTGGTATAGGCACACAGATTGAAGCGCAAATCAGTGTGCCGCAAGTTCAAATCCCACGCAATTATTGACTTTTTGTAAGTTCTTACCCGATTGGAAGTTATGTATTTGCATTACATATATTAAATTATTCTTTAACATGTTCACACATTTCTTAGAGTTAGAAAGGTAGATCACAAAAAAACTAAATAAAGAATTAGATTTCTGCGAGGTAGACATGAGTTTTAACTTGACCGAAATGAACTGTCGTTTGGTTGTAGTTGTTGGTTAGTGACGTGTGGTTGACAGTATTGTAATATTCGCAAAATGCAGGCTAATATTAGTATTGAAGTGAGGGCGACTATCATTGGGCTGCATAAAAGTGGTTTTAATAAAACACAAATATCTGAAGAAACCGGACTGAATGTGAGTATAATAGCTATTAATGAATTGTAACTTTATTACAAATTAATCTTCTAATTAAAACGTATGCCATTTATGAATCCATTCATCGTATCTATAAGAGGTTTAGAAGAGAAATACGTAAATCGTTGGGTTTATTGGATTGGTTATTGGATTAATAAATGCAGTTTTATTTTAAAATTATATTCAATAATTATGATTATTAACATTTTATATAATGAAAATGAAGTGAAGTAGGTATAGCTGCCTAATATATATATATTTTTTTATTTTAGAAAAATACTGTAAATCTTTGGCTAAAAAGATATGAGGAAGAAGGTAGCCTTGCTAGTCGAAAGAGAAGTGGGAGACCGAAGCTTATTAGCGAGGCGCAGCGACGACATATGGTGGACGTATACGAAACGAATGGTTTCGCACCAACGAGACATTTTGCGGAATTATATGACACCTCGATGGATACTGTTCGCCGTGCACTTCACGCTGAAGGCGTGCATCACAGAAAACCTGCTAAAAAGCCGTACTTGACAGAGAGGCACAAACAAGAACGATTACGTTTCGCACTAAATGTTTAATGTTAACTAAACTAAAGGGCCTACCATTTTATTTTAACATATCTGTGATTATTCGTTAACAAACACTGTATTATATTGTGTTTACTTTCGTTTAAAACAGCTATATCTTTTAATTTGTGCCATCGCCTCATCTTAAGAATGCAGTGAACTCGCTATCAATTTTGTTGACAATAATCATGAGTCTATTTTGTTTTTTATTCTTCTACCCGCACTGTTATAACATAATATTATAGTTCATTTTATTTTGCTCATCTAATTGACGATTATCTTGTGAGAACTAAAGTTCTTTTAACAGAAATTGAGGTTTAGTTTCAATCTTCTTTTCGTCAAGAAAATGAACAATTAAGCTATGACCTCAATACATTAATTGTGACGTTACACAAAAATAAAATGTTTACAAAGTCTAAATCATAAATCACTTTTCAATAAATAACTGGATATAAACAATTACCTATATTTTATTTTATTAAAATTTGAATATCCGTTCATTGTTACGTTATTCATAATATGAATGGTCTAAGTGGGTATACTTCCAACAAACAATCTTACGCGTAACATAGATTACGGTTACAAGATAACTTTTTGCTATTCGACGTCACAATTCTCATAAATGTTTAATTTGTAAATATAAAGCATAAACATTTTTATTAAACACGTCTTTTTATTTCCACCTTACAACATCGAAAAGATGTAACAACTAAATAATTGCAAATTACGAATGTGATTCTTCTTGTGGTTAATAGATCACATTCGTAATTTGCAACTATTTAGTGCAAAAAATGCAATAGTATTTTTCATAGAAATTTAAAAAAATGACTATATCAATATAGATTGGGAATTTTCAAAGTAAGAAATAAATGCAACGGACTGACCATGATTTGAACTCGGGTTACGTGATTTGCGAATCCAACACTTAGTTCACACGGCTACCAGCACATGACGTATTTGCGCGAATTTTATCAATGCTATGGTAAGAACAGAAAAATAATAATGTTTTGCTCAGTGCGACGACAGTTCCTTAGTGTGTGTTATCTGTGGAATGTGGATACTCATACATGCGCACACATACGCATCGCGCTCGCTCGGTTCATAGCAATGTAATCTTTAACGTTCCTATGGACTTTTGTCTCCTTACTGTACAGAAGACAATCTCATGTATGTACTTCACTTTTTATACCTTCGCTCGGTGGACGCACACTGAGCGTCTGAGCCGGACTGTTCGACGAGCCGGCCGAGGCGCTCCGAGATATCGTGTCCGTGAGCGGCGTGTATGTGTGCGTTGCTCGAGCGGACGAGCGCGCTTTGAGATTGACTTCTGTGCCTATCTATTTTGTGATACCAGCGTCAGGAATTGCCTGACACATGTTGAGTTGGGCTCCCATGTGATGCAGCTTGTAGCACATACCGCGCTATGCTATTAACTTCTTTGTTTCACAAAACAAAGTCTAATGTAGGTACACGTAATATTTATGTTTGTGATTGTTAACATTTTTATTTTTTGTTAATTAATGTGCTTAGTTTGGTAATTTTATTGTTTGTATATTACCTACCTACCTGTTTATTTCTCTGTGTGCATCAAATAAATGCTACATCTTCTATCTATCTATCTAAAACTTCAGTCATAGGCTTTTCTTATTCTTTGTATTCATCATAAAAAGGCATCTCGCAAGGCTTTGGACTGTGGTGGGTGTGTCAGTGAGAGATTCTCCAGCGGGCTGCTGTGCACGGACAGCATATTCGTCATTATACGCCTGGTGTACATACTTTTGCCCACGGTTTCGCCCGCGCACATAAAATATAACCTGTCACTCAGGAATTAAGCAGCTTTCTATCGGTTAAAAATTTTTCGCAATCAGACCAGTACTTTCAGAGATTACCTCGTACAAAAAAAAAAACTTTACCTCTTCATAATATTAGTGTATATGAAACTCTATAGACCACTGCTCTCAAAACGGTGAAGGAAAACATCGTTACCGGCATCCTAGAACCAAAAATTCGAAGACGTGTGACATTCACCAACCCGCACTGAGCTCGCGTGGTGGATAACGGACTATTCCCTCTCCTAGAGAGAAGGCCTGAGTCCCAGCAGTGGGAACATTAAAAAGGCTAATAATGTCAGTTACCTCAGGGTCATCTTTGGGGTCCACGCCGCAGTTCCACACGAGTAGAGACACGCCACCGCCCGCGCCGTCTCCTCTGATAATACCAGCCACTTGTCCCACCTGAAATATATAATTAAGGTCTTTTAGGGTTCCATACCTCAAAATGAAAAAAAACCGGCCAAGTGCGAGTCGGACTCGCCCATGTTGGATTCCGTAGCATCAAGTAACATAATATAAAAATTCTTGTAGTTCGTTGTAACTTTGATCGACGTTTAAAAAATAGTGTATTTTTTTAGATTTATGATGTATTAAAAAAAAACTACTAACTAGATCTCGTTCAAACCAATTTTCGTTGGTAGTTTACATGGTGATGTATATCATATATTTTTTTTAGTTTTATCATTCTCTTATTTTAGAAGTTACGGGGTGATAAAACGTGTCCCCCGTTTTATCACTTTGGAAGTGTCTCTCGCGTAAACTATTCAATTTAGAAAAAAATGATTTTAATCTACTCGAAATACGTACAGGTAGTCCCAGCAGGTCCTTGCCGTCGGCCTGTAAGATGCAGTCTCCTGGCTTCAAACCTGCGTGGTCTGCTCTGCCATTGGGAGTCACCTCACGAACCTGTAAAATTAAGAAAACCATTAGTTTTTTTTTCGGTTATGTTCCTGCATTACTTTTTTTTATTGGGAAAAATCATCCAATGACAACCCCCTCTCTTGGGCCGACTGGGAGATATTGTCAGACTCTTATTGACTAAAAGACCCACCCTGTTCCTTCTAGCCTTCATACCGGGGCTCCAGTTCTCTTTTGGATAACCCTGGCCCCAGTAGGCTTCGACCCGACTGGGTCTGTTGCTGACAACTCCTTGAGACGCGCGGGAACAGCGCGCGCCGTCGACGACTTGGGCTTGATCCGGACAGTTACCCATTGCTGCACTGTCCGCAAGCCCGCGCCTACGGTGGCCGGAAATCGGGATCAGAATCCCGGCGGCGGCGGCGAGAGCGCCGTTGCCTGATGCGGTCGGCCTTCTCCTTTGCGAGCATTACTGCTTCACAGAAGTCGGCGACCGCCTGACACTCCTCCTCGCTTCGGACCATGGCCTCAACCAGGGCCCCCACGAGGGCACGGCGATGCTCCGTCCAAGCAGGTCACACCTCAACTGTGTGCTCCACCGTGTCCTCCGGGCATTCTGCACAGTGGCGACACCCGGGCGTATCTTCCACACGAATCTGGTGCAGGAGCCTCCCGAACGTGCCATGTCCGGTGAGGACCTGCGTCACACGGAAGGTAAGGACGCCGTGAGGTCTTTCCAGCCACGCCTCAAAGAGGGGACTTACCGCCATAATTGTAGCTTGCCCAGCACTGCACTCTGTCCGCCTTGTGACCTGTCGCGGCAGCGGACTTTCACCTCGACGTTGCATCTCCACGCGCATATCGTGCATGTGTGCAAGGACTGTTGCCTCCAGATCCTACGGTGGTAGGCCAGTCAGAAGGCTCGCCGCTTCGCGGGAAATCGTGCGGTATCCCCGCACCATCCGTATTGCCCTCTGCAGGCGTTCAGCGCCTGTCGCTTTTGCAGCGACGGTGCCCACACCGGCGCCCCGTAGAGGGCCATGGACCGAACGATCCCCGCGTAGAGCCTCCGGCAGGAGGCATCAGGACCCTCAAGGTTGGGCAGGAGCCGCTTGAGCGCAGCCCCAGCTCGGTTGAGTTTGGGAGCCAGTCGTCGGAAATGCTCCCCGAAATTCCACCGGGTATCGAGGATGAGTCCCAGGTACTTCATCGTCGACCCGACGCCGATGTGAATTCCTCCTACCGTTAGTGGGGAACCCGATGGTGGCGCGTTCCGAGAGCCGTGAAAGCACATCGCCTCGGAATGTTCCTGCATCACTGTTGTAGTGTTTGATTCTATTTTATTTTCCGGTAAAAAATAGCTTGATTTTCATTTATTTTTTTTTGTCTATTGAGTATATAATATACTAGCGGCCCGTCCCAGCTTCGCACGGACAATAAATATAGCCTATGTTACTCAGGGTAAATGTAGCTTTCCAATGGTGAAAGAATTTTTGAAATCGGCTCTGTAGTTTTTGAGTTTATTCATTACAAACATACACACAAAAATATAAATTTTCCCTCAAATGTTTATAATATTAGTGTAGATAAATTAGCTAAGCGTTGTCTTTCTTTCTTACTTCATTTTTAATATATCTTCTTCTTCCTACCCCTATCCTGTATTACTTGGGGTCGGCGCAACATGTATTTTTCTTCCATGCTGTCCTGTCACCCGTCAAACTACCGCTAACTCCCTTTTCTTTCATACCATTCCTCACACTATCCATCCATCTTATATATAGGTATTATATTTGTATTTGTATATTTCATCTACCAAGAACAAGTGGCAGTGGGCAGGGCACATTACTCGTACGCGTAGTGACGACCGCACTCCGGAAAACGCAGCGTTGGAAGGCCTCCAAGGTGGAGTGACGATCTGGTGAGAGCCGCGGGAATGCAGTGGATGCTGAGGCGACGGTTGAGGGAGGTCTCTGTCCAACAGTGGATGTCTTTCGGCTGAAATGACGTGATGATGATTTTTTTTTTGTTGAGTAAAAGTCATCCAAATGACATCCATGTTTTCCTGCTGTTTTTATAATGTCGTCACTCCATATCTTTTGTAGTCTGCCTTGTCTGCGCTTTCTGCCCATTGGGTACAAGTTCGTGGTGATATTGGTGCACCGTCATATTTGTCACACTACACACCCATCTCAACATTCTCATCTCCACTACATGCAATCTTTTTTCATCCGACTTTTTCACAGCCCAATATTCTTTTCTTTCTTCACGAACTAAAATTAAAAATCCTTCATCGTGATATCAGAATTCTCCAAGCAATTGCAATATACACAACAGCCAGACATCAACTATCGGGCAGTTGCCTAGACCAAACACAACACCGGTCTGGTTGGAGGATCCTTCCTTATCAACGGAGGTTTGTGGAACTTCACACTAAGGCCCGGTCTAAGGGGGCAAGCCAACCATTTGCATAGAGCGGTAAAAAACGACGGGCGGCAAAATTGACTTATTCCTTTTTTCCAACCTAGCTATCGACACCCAAGTAGTCAGGTTGAAAATTTAATGTGCCACCTTCCCATGGACTACTAGTTGGATAGCAGAAATATTTAGACTTAAGTCTCATGACTTATAAGGTTTTGTGTATGTAAAGGGCGCCAAAAATTATCTTTACCCGGAGCGGCTAAACGCTAGGTCGTGCCCAGCTTCACACGCTCTTCCGCATGACTTCTGAAAGTCCTTTTTGATAAAATTCCGTTCTTACCCAAGGATATGGATCCCACAGCGTCCTCGTGAGCCGGAAGCCCAGCCCCTCCCCTTCATCCTCGGGTAAATTCAACTGAAACAATAACAGTTCTGTTAGGATCTAGATCTGTACTCTTAGCCAAGTTGCTAATCTGCAATAATTAACTATAGTAGAAAGCTTCAAATGTACGGGAATGACGTCACCTCAATGCTCAGTCACGTGGTCAGAACAAAAGAATCAGGGGCGTGGCCAACTCGAAGCGTTCGACGCAAGCGAAACGGTTGTAACTTGGGGCTGGACTTAAATAAAAAGCAGTGGACTGCAAAACTGACAAACGTATATCCATAGAAATAAATTTGTAGGTCTCTACAGATAGGAATTTACAAGGCGTACGTCTCGTTCTCGGTCCCGAAGCAGCCCGACGAGTAACGAAAGTAGCTGACGGCGCCCGAGCAGATCAATTTGACTGGCCTGTTGATCTAGTGGTTAGTGGCTCTCACTGTTATGCCGGAGGTCGTGAGTTCGATTCCCACTCAGAACAAATGTTTGTGTGATGAGCACGATCATTTGTTCTGTGTCTGGGTGTAATTTATCTATGTGTGTATGTATTTAGAATTACATTTAAAGTATGTTTATCAGTCGTACGTTATGAGTACTAGTCATAGCACAAGTTCTGCGAGGCTTGGGACCAGACGGCATTGTGTGACATTTGTAGAATATATAATTGTTGAGAGAGTGCGTGGGAATTACATGACTTGATTCCACCATCACCATTCGTCCATCGGACAGCCCGAAGTACGGCGAGTGTCCAACCTTACGTTGTTGACACCTCTACGCTTCGCACTAAGCGTTTCGTCTCGTCGTTTATACCGCGTACATCGAAAGACTGGAACAATTTTCCTGCTGCGGTCTTCCCGTCCAATTATAATTTAGGTGTGTCTTCAAGGCTAGAGTGAATAGGCTCTTAATAAACTAGTGCGCCTCACCATCAACGATTGCATCACTATGCACCATCAGGTGGATGCGCAGTCAAGTACTAAGTAGTTTATATAATTTAAAAAAAAAGGCCCAGTGGTAGGCCCGACTTTAATGTTCTAGGTCGCGTGTTCAAACCCAGCCAGGCGCATTACTTTGTGTAATTTATGTCATTACCACTGGGCCTCAAGTCTGCTATTACAATAGTGTCACAATGGTCTATCATTGGTGTCATAATTGTCGATTTTGACCAGTTTGGTAATCTACTAATATAATGGCGTCATTATGACTTTCCAATGGTCAACCACTGACACTCCATTGAAAGAAGTGACATAAAATGGTAATCTCGTACATATTGACAAATGAATATTTGAAGTTTGCGGTATTCTACTAAAACTTTGACAGTTTATTTGATCAGTGTTTTACCATTAGAACGTTATTGTTTAGTTATTGGTTTTAATATGCTCGAAATTATCATTCTACCACAATTCTATTACAAGACCATTGACCGATCAGTGATCGATCATTATGAATTAGCAGATTACAAACTTTTAGCAAAATGACAATTGGATCGTGTTGGAATGACGAATTTATGAAAATAGCAGACTTGGGGCCTGCTCTCAAAACGGTGAAGGAAAACATCGTGAATTCGTGAAGAAACCGGCGTGTCACAGTATAAAGATGTGAAGGTATATCACATCGAGTAACTACACTGGCCCCGAGTGATGGAAAACGGCCCACTCCCTCTCGTAGGAAATAATAAATAATAATTAAAGTTTTAATCATTTGTTCTGTGTCTGGGTGTATTTTTGTCTTCTTACTAAATACTTTGACATATCACTGACGATATGTTGGTGTTTTGTCATATCACTAGATACTTTTAGTGATATGACCAAACACCAACTTATCGCCAGTGATATGTTGTTTCACTAAACTAAATCCAGTAAAATGTCACAAAAGCGGATTATATATTTTCTAATAAAAATGCAACAGTTAATTTGGAATTTTGTTTTATTACTTTATTAAATCATCAATAGTCATCATCATTCTTTCTTTCACTAGGTACCTACATTTAGTTTAGTGAAATGACATATCTGTGACTTTATATTAGTATTTTGTACTATCACAAGATACTTTTAGTAAGAAGACGTAATAAACAAGAATATTCGACATCTGCCGGGATTTCGTGAAATCCCTGATATCCTCATTTCCCTGCGACATATGTATTTAGAAATATATATGTATGTTTATCAGTTGTCTAGTACTCATAACATAAGCTCTGCTTAGCTTGGGACTAGACGGCGTTGTGTGATTGTGATAGTAGTGGAATATTATTATTATTTGTATGTAGGTATTTAAATTTAATCATTTATATATCTATATTTTGTTTTAATTATTGAAAATAAAAAAGTTAGCAGTGTCGCTGCAGGTGTGTTGATGCAGGCTTTAGGAGTTTAGGCTCTAGAACGTGTCTAAGAAAGATAAGAAATATCATACAGATATTCGAAAAACTCTCCTACTGGCGTAGTCGGCTGTACCTAAATATTTCATTTTGTCTGCATGCTTACGAGAAGGCGCCAAAGTATCGGTTGCACACGGGCGCCGCGAAGGCTAGAGCCGCCTTGCTTCACGCAGGCGTATAATGACGAATACGCGTCTATAGTCTGTCTAATAAGTCAACCGACTTGGGAATTTTGTGTAATATTTAATTATTTAAAAAATACTTATATTCGGTACTTTTTATAAGGTTCTTCTGTTAGTAATCAATGATCTCTTTCTCTTAATCAACCTTGATTATTGAACCCTTGTTGACTACATCAGATTACATTAAATCCTAATAATTACCCAAGTCGTTTAACTTACTAAACAGTCTCTATGAAGCTACGCGTCCGTGGACAGTAGTATCTTGAATAGGAAGGAAGTACTTAATTCTACCAAACACTCACGACAGCTCCGGACGGCACTGACATTAACTTTGGACTCGTTCACCTTCACATTATAATTCACCTTGCTATAGACCTCTTTTGTACAATATAAACATACAGAACGATACGAGAGTCGTACAATAAATTCGGAAATGGTTATTAAATGATATTTAATTCCTTTACTTATATGACTATGGGTTTTAAAAAGGAAATAACAATCAGCTGTTGAATTTACATTTCTGGTGTTCGTGGGCGGTGTCTATGTGTGCGTTGCTCGAGCGCGCTTTGTATGTAGATTGAGTTCTGTACCTATCTATGTTGTGCCTACGGTCCGGATAGCTTTTTAACCTAAATGTGATTCTGGGCTCGCTTCGCTTGCCAATGATCATGATTATACGAAGATAAAATATAACTACTGGTAAAGTTCAAAGTCAATGTATGACGAGTCAATGGACTATGAAATTTACTACTAGATATTTTAATTTTCGACATTAAAACATGTACCCGTACCAAATAATCGTCACTCTAAAATCTAAATAAACGTTATGCTAAACGAAATTATGCGGAATTTTAATTATGACCAACGTACCTATTAAGGAAAATAAAATTCTGCCAATTTGAAAATATCGGCCAAACAGTAGTTAGGTAGGTATGTTATATAATTTTTACACCATAAAAATATTCAATTAAAGAAAGAAAGATTTGAAAAAAGAAAAAAACAATAAGTAAATAAAAGATATATTAAAAATAGATTATGCCAAGTGTGTTATGCAAAATTTTTAGATTATCAAAATTCTGCCAGATAAAGATAATCTATAGTGAATAGACTCATAATAAACTAGTGCGCCTCACCATCAACGATTGCATCACTGCTTACCATCAGGTGAGATCGCAGTCAATAGTTTTTTATAGCCCATTGTATGTCCCACAGCTGGTCAAAGCTCTCCCCTTTCTGGTTCCAAACCTTTCCGTCTAGGGCGATCTTTGGTTAAGTTTGCCCCGTGAACATAATCGGATCGTCACGCCACTTTTGCCGCAGTCAACCTCGACGGCGTCGACCTCCTTCATGGGTCCAGTGAGTGACGATCCTCGCCCACCTGTCCGGGTGCACTCGTGCGACGTGGCCAGCCCACTCAGCCGGGCTGTTTCTTCCTCGACTTCTGCTACTAGTTTATTTCATTAAAAAAATGTCCATGAGTAAGAATAAAGAAGGACTTACCATCACGACCCTAACTCCTTCGGTGTACTCCTCTTCAGCATCAGCGTTTGAAGAGCCTTCCGCTGGTGCCTCCATCTTTCAACAAACCAATTTCTCCAGTAAGAACAACAGAACTAGGTAAGTGAGTGCGGAACCTGAATACAGTTTGTTCAGAATCAGTAACTGAATGGATTCCAATCATTTTTACACCATGTATATTTTTTTAAAAACGTGTTGCGCCGGCCCCAAATGAAACGGGACAAGGGCAGGAAGAAGAAGAAGAAGTTATACGTATATTTTTTACCAAAAATATTTAAATAATGTCACAAGTTGGACCTGTGTTGTAACACAGGTCACGGCAGCTTATAGCGGGCATTCGGTGCCAGCGCACAAACATCCCCTCAGTTGCCCGGACGTTCCGGAGACCATGTACTTGTGCGGACCAATAAAAAACAATAAAAGCGTAACATAACAAGCTTATAACTTTGGGATTTTTCATGATGCAGTAATGAAATTTGACATCATATACTAATGTTGTATATATTTTTTTAAGCTATTGCATAGCTTCTATCGCGGGCCTTGAGCGTGGAAACCGAATCCAAAAATTCCGTAACGAAAATAACCTAACACCCTCCACTCATTTGTTTTTTGAGCGTGGTGACCAATAAGAAAACAAATGAGTGAACAATCAATCAAAATTCAATTTAATGTGTGAAAGTGTAACTTCAATTAATATCAAAGAAAAAAAAAACAAAGGAAAAAAAATACTGCATAAATAAAATAAAAAAATAATTATAATTGCATAAGTTGATAAAAATGCTATGCAATAGCTTTACCGCGGCAGTCTCCGAGTGCCACACGTCTTTTTTATTTTTGTTGGTAGGTTCGCGCTTGACCGTTATCTCATATATATTTATTTAGTCCAGCAGTCCGCCGGGCGTCGTAGTTTTTGCTCCGCTACTATTGTTGGTTGTAGCGTGACTTATGTCTGCTCATGTCTTTCAAAAATTATACTTATATTTATCTAATACTAGCTGTACCCCCGCGGCTTCGCCCGCGTGGATAACTAATAACAAAAACAACAAAAAAAGAATTAGTGAAATCGGTCCAGCTGTTCTCGAGATTTGCGCTTAGCGACACATTTCGCGATTCATTTTTATATTATAGGTAGATATAATTTGTTTCAGTATATTGTCTTTTAATCATCTCGCTGAAGGTGTTAACAGTAAAGCAATAACACGGAGATAAAGCAGGCCGTCTTTATCTTGGGTGGATTGAATTCCTCAATTCGCTCCGGTTTCCATATAAACTCCCTCGCAGTGCTCGTAATGAGTACGAACTCCATGAACACTCTTTTAAATCATGTATCATATTATTATAAGGGTGATTTTAATATGGTGCGGATTTATCACGCATGCGGCTTTGCTCTGCATGCGTGTATTTTTTTCATACATGTATTTATTGTAATGAAAATAAGCCGCATGCGTTTTTTTTGTTTTTGTTGGATAAAATCATCCAAATGACATCGCTCGCACTTGGGCGGAGCGGGAGATAGGGTCAGATTCTTACTGACTAAAAAACCCACCCCGTTCCTTCGTGCCTTTCATATCGGGGCTGAGCTACCTTTCGCAGCTAACCCTGGCTCCAGTAGGCTTGTAAAGGTGTGCCGGTGGCGCATCGCTGTCCCTACGTCTGGTCGGCCGATGATGGAGCGAGCGCGGGCGGAATTAGGTTATGCAATTCCGATGCACACTCCCCGAAATGCAGCCGGTCGAAAACCGACAGGCTAGCGACTCGGTGTCGATGCTCAAGACTTTGAAGCCTCGACTCGACGAGTGTATCATCATGCTCGTCATCCGCAAGCCCAAGACAATGGTGATCTAACCTTGGTTTATTATTGCCACATGAGCTGATAATTTGTTTCAGAATAAATGGAATATCATAGTATAGAGTCTGTCTGAAAAGTCAAACGAATTAGGTAATTGTTAGGGTGAAAAGAAATCTGATGTAGACAACACTGGTTCAATGATCAAGGTTGATTAAGAGATCTTGATCATTGTTTACTAATAGAAGAACCTCATAAAAAGTATCGAATATAAGTATTTTTATAAATGATTCAATACTATACAAAATTCCCAAGTCGTTTGAATTTTTAGACAGACTATACCTGTATTGTTTTTAAAATAACTGTAAATATATGACAGGTTTGTAAGATGGCGGACTGTAATTATTTGTGTTGACACATGCCTCAAGGCAAAATATTTATGTTTTTGTTTATCGTTTGTTTGTATAAAATATACTGTTGTGCTCAGGGCTCGATCTAGCTATTTTGCCGCTCCGGGCAAAGATAATTTTCGCCGCCTTTTACGCACTCATAACCATATAAGTCATGAGTCTTAAATATTTCCACTATCCAACCTGAAGTAGGTTGGAAGGTGGCACATACAATTCTCAACCTGCCAACTTGGGTTTGGATGGCTAGGTTGAAAGATAGGAACAAGTCAATTTTGCCGCCCCTCACTTTTTTGCCGCTCTGGGCAAATGCCTGGCTTGCCATTAGATCGGGCTCAGGGGTGCTATTCTCTAAGAAAACAGCCTTGAGCGCAGCGCTGGCCACAGCGACGAGTCGAGGGTGCAGTACATTGAATTAACAATCTACCTAATGTATAGGACCATTACATTGTTAATCCAATGTACCTATTTAGATTTCGTCGCCAGCGCTGCGCTCAAGGCTTGTCTTATAGAATAGCACGCCTGGTTGTACTAACTAGTTTCTGCCCGTGGCTTCGCCCGCGTGAATGTAATTAAGTTTGTTCATTAAAACTTTGGACCCCTGTTTTATATCTGATAATCTCTTCAATCAATTGGTCTTCCCGTCAGATTATAATTCGAGTGTCTTCAAGGCTAGAGGCTGCCAGAGGGTCATGGCAATTCGGATGGTGCGGGGATACCGCACGATTTCCCGCGAAGCGGCGAGCCTTCTGGCTGGCCTACCACCGTGGGATCTGGAGGCAACAGTCCTTGCACACATGCACGACATGCGCGTGGAGATGCAACGCCGGGGTGAAAGTCCTCTGCCGCGACAGGTCGCGGCATGGCGGACAGAGCTCCGGCGGGATCTCATGGTGGAATGGCGTCAGCGACTATCGCAACCCAGTGCTGGGCACGCCACAATTATGGCGATAAGTCCCCTCTTTGAGGCGTGGCTGGAAAGACCTCACGGCGTCCTTACCTTCCGCATGACACAGGTCCTCACCGGAAATGGCAAGTTCGGGAGGTTCCTGTTCCGAATTAAAGCGGAAGTGACGCCCGGGTGTCGCCACTGTGCGGAACACCCGGAGGACACGGTGGAGCACACAATCGCGGTGTGCCCTGCTTGGGTGGAGCATCGCCGTGCCCTCGTGGGGGTGATCGGCGGCGGAGACCTCTCGCGCCGGGCCTTGGTCGAGGCTATGGTCCGGAGTGAGGAGGAGTGGCAGGCGGTCGCCGACTTCTGCGAAGCAGTAATGCTCGCTAAGGAGGAGGCCGACCGCATCAGGCAACGGCGCTCTCGCCGCCGCCGGGATTCCGATCCCGATTTCCAGCCACCGTAGGCGCGGGCTTGCGGACAGTGAGCAATGGGTAGCTCGCTGTCCGGCCGTCCGGTAACTGTCCGGACCAAGCCCAAGTCGTCGACGGCGCGCGCTGTTCCCGCGCGCCTTAAGGAGTTGTCAGCAACAGCAGGGACCCAGCCGGGTCGAAGCCTACTGGGGCCAGGGTTATCCGAAAGGGCGCTCGAGCCCCGGTATGAAGGCTTGAAGGAACGGGATGGGTTTTTTAGTCAGTAAGAGTCTGACACTATCTCCCGCTCCGCCCAAGAGCGGGGGTTGTCATAAGATGATTTTTCCCATCGAAAAAAAAAAAAAAAAAAAAAAAAAAGGCTAGAGGCTCTTAATAAACTAGTGCGCCTTACTATCAAAGATTGCATCGCTGCTTATTATCAGGTGGGATCGCAGACAAGCATTAGTTTATTTATATTTAAAAAATATCTCTTGGTTTTCGCCTCCGTCATAAAGGGCACCTTGTGCAAAAGTTCACGCTCCTAGCGCCAGTAGTGAGTAGTTCCGGCTGTGCGTTGATATGTCAGTCGGTCAGTGTTTAGTACAGGTAGATAAAGAAGTAAATTTTTTTTTTTTTGCAAATAAAAAAACAAAAAAAGAAAAAAAAGCAAAATACCACTCGCTGATTAATCACGAAACCTCAGACACACCATACAAACACACATAGACACCACAAACTTAAAATTTGGCAGTGGGTTCCTTATTGGGTAGACATCCGTTATGAACGCATTTTTCGAAACTCCGCCACTAAGGGAATGAAACGGGGATCCAGAGTTTGTATGGAGAATCCGACTTCCACGCGGGCGGAGCCGCTGGCAGAAGCTAGTAAGTTCTTTGATAATATATAGATGTAATTACGTGAGAACACTGTACACCTACAGTCCTCAGAATAATAGATTAGTTTTCTATTTAAATCCATTTTTAGGGACTTAGGTACGAGTTGTAGGTCGCAGGTTTGAACCCCGCCAGGCGCATTACTTTGTGTAATTTATTTCATCACAACTGCTCCCAAAACGGTGAAGGAAAACATCGTGAGGAAACCGGCGTGTGTTAGAACCAAAAATTTAAAGTATTGTGACATCCACAAACTCGCACTGGGCTCGCGTGGATTACGACCCATTCCTTCTCTCAGAGAGGAGGCCTGAGTCCCAGCAGTGGGAACGTTATAAGGCTGATTATGCTATGCTACTTACTTGGTACTTGTTCTACTGTGTCCTATCAGATCTATTAATACTTATTGATGAAAAATTTCTAAATTCAATCATGTTATTTAAAAGACCCATACCTAACCATGGAGTTTATTGCCGGTTCTTCTACATAGGAATCGACCCATCGGAACCGTGCACTAACTACTGACGTTTTATAAGTGCCCATTTAGGCTTATAAGAAATAAAACATTTTAAGGGCAAAATCAAAGGGCATGCAATTCGACATAATATTTTCACTGTTTTTCACATAACCTATTTTACGCAATTATGACGTTAGTATAAATACATCAATGATAAGATATTTTGGAAACACAGTATCTTGTGGATACTAGGCTTTTATTGAAACCAATTTATAATTTAGTGTAAAACTAATCTAGTAACGACCTCTGAAAATCTGCTATTTTGTATACTTTATTGACACTTTATAATTTACTCAAAAATTTAAAAAGTCAAAAATATGTAGCTTTGCAAATTTCATTAAATTCTGAATGACAACCGTTTTTTTTTAATTTTAAAGGTTTAAAAAACGCGAAGCAAGTTTTGTGAAATTTTTAAACAGAGTTTTCAGGCGTTTTCTCTCTTTTTTCGCGTTCACTTTTCGTCAAACATCGCGTTGGAATGTGTTAGATAAAGTAACAAGCTTTTAAACCATGCTCGATAGGCGCGTGGAGAAGCAGCCTCTTAAGTTTATAATTTTGAGTAAAATAATAAACTAGGTACTTACATTTTTCTACCGTCTGCACAAAATCAAAAGATGTACCTGTGGTGTTCTCAGTTTTCACAACAAAAATTAAAGCACATATTTTTCAACAAATTTTCCCCTGACACATAACTTGTGTATCACACTTATTATTGTTGATATCGATACTGTGTTCAAAGCCGTGTGTAACAGATTCAACTGGCGATCAACGCTGATCTTAACACCGTAGTGTTGCGCTCAGTCTGTGAAAGTTTATCGATAATTTGTCATGTTTTGATATATGGGCGTGATGTGTTTACAGTGTTAATAATCGTGTGTCGTAGTGAGTTCCTTAAGTCAAGTATTTTTAGAGCTAGATTCCGTTTTGATAAATCACTATTTCCAACATATTACATTATATAATAGCAAAATATAAGTTTTTAAGAGGTACTCAAAAAGCAATTAGTTTAACATCTACTTCGTGTAGTTTGATTACTTCAGTTACCGAGTAAATTGAGGTAACTTTGGTCCTGGGTAACTCAGGAACAGCTATTAACCAATAGGAACACAGGGCTAAAGTAACCCCACTTTACGGTAGTAGTAACTACTTTTAATCATAATTAGTAATCAGATTACAACATAGTAGTCAATTACGCCCTATATCGCTCCCGCTCCACTCTAGAGTGGGAAAAGTCATTGGATGATTTCGAGTGTCAATAACTCTTTGAAACATAGGGTATGTTTAAAAGAGTTATTGACACTACCATACCACCACCACTCTGACATCTACCATATCTGGTATCTACTTAAATAATAAATCTATAAAAGTTTTTAGTTGTGCGCGCATCGCGTAAAATGTGCACAATTGATGTAAATAACTCTTATACATTAACCCTAGATTACTACTCTACGTCGCAGAGGCGCCCGCGTTTTTGATATATTGCTCTCTCTTTTTATTTTTCGCACATATGGCATTCACGTTCAGGGGCATCTCAGGTATCGCCAGCACGTGTCGCAGGACGGTGGTTGCATTACGATAAGTGTGCTAGTTTTTTTTATATTACTACCCTTGGCGCTCCAAAGACGTATGAGTAGCTTGTACGTAAGTTTTGTGCTATTAATTAAATTATTATTTAGTGGGTTTTTGCATTATTAGTGTGTTTTATCTTTTTTTTGGGTATGTTTTGAAGCTTCAACATCTGAAAAACCCCTGGGTTGAATATAATTTATGAAAATACTTAGCACGCAGTTGACTACTGAATGAATGCAAAAAAGACTAGAAGTACCGACGTTGAAACGCAATATCCGGGATAATATCGAAGTTATCCTGAAAAAACCTTCGGATAACTCTTTTGTAGAAAATGAGGGTCCACCACCGCCAAAAAAAAGAAGATATTGCTCTTATTGTTCATCTTAAAAGAAGAGGATGTCCAAAATGACGTGCGCAAAATCTATCTGTGGCGAACATCAAGTTCATGTATATATCAAATGCATCTAAAATATTTTTTTTGTTACTTTGTTAGTTTTTTTAGTTAATTACTTCATAATTAACTATTTTTTAGGAGAAGTGCATACTTTAAGTTCTTTTTTCTTAGTTTTTAATGAAAAATCTGTTTAATAGTCTAAGTTGCTAAAATTTGTTTCTAAGATTTATTTGATTAAAGATTTTATAATAGAAATATATAAATATTATTTAAAATTGTGTTTTTCTCTTTTTAGTAATATATACAATTATATAAACAGTCAAAAAATATCAATCACACTTATAGGTTTTGAATAAAATCTAGTCAAAATGATGCGCCTCGCGAGCGTATGAGTAGTTTCTTTGTACGTCGCAACTTGAGTAGTAATGTAGGGTTAAAAGTATGTGTAATTTGAAGTATTACTTAGGCTTTGTTTCATCGCAATCGGTTAACCATATCGAATGATACATATTATACTATGCTTACTGTTAGGCGGTACGAAATTCACCGGGTCAACGTCGATATAGTTTGTTTAAAAAGTAGGGTAAGGTTAAGGAAATAAAAATCAGTTGTTGGCAACGCAAATTTTAGTTGTCATTCACTTGTTTGTTGAGATCAAAATAGTTCAACAACAGATGTTGATCGTAACATGGCGAGTGATGATGAATCAATAAGCGGAGTAGACTATTTAGAAGCTGATTTCTCTTATTTTTCCAGATTTATGTTATTACTTTATACTTATATATGACACTAACTAATATATCTTTGCAAATGTATCCTACTTGTGTATTAAAGAGACTGAAATTAAAAAATCCCTTAATAATGTTAAATCATTTAAAAAACACTCATATACGATATGTTCTTCTAATGGTAAACAATGTTCAAGATCAAGATATAATTGAACCAGTGTTGACACACCAGTTGTCATTTTACCCTAATATAACCCAAGTCGTTTGACTTTAACTCTAATAAAATCAATCAACGAAAAACATCGACATCGACAATTCGATTTCAATTCGCCACTCACATCACTAACTAACCAGTTCGCCTCAATTCACGGCCGATCGAAGGTTGTTGAATCAGGTTACTAAATGTTGCACAATCAACAACTACATTATGTTGTCACGAACAAACCATACGCGATCAAATGCAGCTCACGGGCAAACGTTGAGCTCATTAGCTGAGAGCAGCTGAGATATTGTGCGACAGTAAGCGGCAGCCCTCGAGGACACTTGAGCCCTTGAGGATTACCACGAGCTCTTACCGCGATCATAAACAGAATTGTTAAACAGATGGACGCTATAGAGAGTGTACCTATATGTAGTTCCAACCCTGTTTCTCGTTCGCACGCCTGACGATTATCCTTTCGAATACCGCAAGGCGGCTGTCACACTGCCACGCAGCGTAGCGCGTTAAAGCGCACCCACGCAGATCAGGATCTGCATCATCGTGTGGGTTTTTTACGCATTCACGTGCGTACGTGCGTTTTGTAAATTCACGCAGGCACGCACTCATTTCATACAAAATCACGCACGGTATACGAGACCCAATGTGGCATACCTTGCGTGTCGCGGGGTCGCCTCGCACCCACGCGCGTGTTTCTCCGCAGGTGCGCGATCTGCATGAACGCGAGTGGATGCATTTTCAGTGTGTCGGACTGTGCGTGTTTTCTATACAAACGGAGATACTTACAAGCAACGTTAAGACACGCATTCACGCACTGCGCTGCAGGGTGCGTGGCAGTGTGATGACCGCCTGATTAGAGGCACAATAGAAAGACAATGAGGGTGCGAACGCCGGCGTTCGTTTGGGGTTAATGAATTAATTAAAGTTACAAGATGAAACTATAAAATACTACGAAAAACTTATTACTTGCGGTCGTTACAGTAATCGGGTCTAGGGATCGAACCGCAAAATTAAGTTGGTTTTATATGGTATATACTATTCCGGGATAAAAAGTACCCAGTGTAGTGCCCAGGATATTAAAGAATAATAATTAATTATACCAAGTTTCATCGTAATCGAACCGGTAGTTTTTGCGTGATGCCTGAACAAACAGACAGACAGACAAACAAACATTTTTTTAATCACATTTTGGATTTGGTGTCGGTCTAGTAACGTCCCCTGCCATTTATTTATTTGATATTTTCAATGTACAGAATTTTCACTTCTACAGATTTATTATAAGTAGGTATAGATAAATTACATCTAGACACAGAACAAATGATCGTGCTCATCACACAAACATTTGTCCTGGGTGGGAATCGAACCTACGACCTCCGGCATAGCAGTCAGGGCTACTAACCACTAGACGGGTTAGGGGTCGTTCGGCCCACTATGGAACTGGGACCTCGGACCAGTTACCCCTTTTAAAAATTTATAATGGTTAACTGGGCCCACATCTGTTTTGCTTTCATTCAAGCGAAGGGTGGCTTAAAACGGTTTATATATTATTAAGTATACAATAGACTTTGTATAGGTACAAGCATTGACATATAAATATTATACATTATTATTTTTATTACTATATTGCAACGTATGTTACATTGCAAATTGCAAAAATATGTAGGTAAGAAAATTTGATTTTCACGGGCGCCCCTGGCTCTTTCGCCTTAAAAAAAAACAAGTCTAATTAATTAATCAATCAATCTATCTCGTCAAAATGTAGGGAACAGCTGATGTTTTTTTTGATATTCCTGGTTTTGGTCATGTATTAAAAGTTGTTCATTATGATGAGTACAATAACCCCAATATGAGGTTGTGCTTTAATTCCGGGACATAAACATATTGGGTGTAATATTGGGTATTTGGGTGTTATAGACATATAAAAATATATCGTCATGTTAATTTAAGAAAAAAAGGCTATTTAAGTAGTGAAATTATTCAACATTTTAATAATCAACGTATAATTATTTCTTAAAAAATACTTATTAAAAAACAAATAAATTTTACCCTTATCAAATCACAATTGGTACTTGGGACTGCATTAAAAAAATTGCGAGCTTGCTCCTTTATAACTATTGTTATATTTGTGACTAAGATGGCTGTACACAATTTTCTATTAACACAACGATATCGATATGACCATTGAAATTAGAACGCTTTAAAGCGTACCGCTATCCATTATACAACAATAAGTCACCTCTTTAAGATTTCATAATTTATACTCTTAACCATTACAGATAGAAGTTTCTGCTGATATTCCAAAAAAAAAGATATGAAATACAATCCAATTCTTATGATACTTGAAAAAAAAATCATTTAAGTGATTTCTAAAACTCACCTTATTTTTTTAATCTTTATAATTATTTCTACGCATTCGCAACTTCCTCTTGTTGCAATAAACTATTTTTGATTACTTTGTGTTTAAAACTATAGAATAGATTCTCAACTAATTAATAAAAATGTAAACCTATAAAAAATATTTATTACAAAACTATCGAACATAGAAAAGTTTTTTATTTTATTTTGTATGATGTGGGTTAATTGTTAATTAGACTGTTTTTTCTTAAGGCGAAAGCGCCAGGGTCAACCGTTTGTCGAATTTTGCAATTTGCAATGTATGTTATAGTAATAAAAATAGTAATGTATAATATTTATAAGTAAATGCTTGTATCTGTACAAAGTCTATTGTATACTTAATAATATATAAACCATTTTAAGCCGCCCTTCGCTTGACTGAAAGCAAAACAGATGTAGGCCCAGTTAACCATTTTCAATTTTTAAAAGGGGTAACTGGTCCGAGGTCCCAGTTCCATAGTGTGCCGAACGACCCCTAACCCGGCGATGTAGCGCATCAGGGATGTTCGCGGACGCATGTGTTGACTGGTTCACCGCAATCATGCGGAAGCGATGCGCTTCCATGTTGGCGCACCTGCGCTCTTCCTCTAATAGCATCCTGAATGTGTTTTCAGACAGGTGGGACTCCCCCCTGTTACGAAGGTGGATAAGTGTCCAAACTCATTTATTGTAATAAACTAATGAACCATTGAACTGCTCGTGCAATGGTTCATTGGTTGTTTATTATTATTATTATTTAATTAAATACTAACATTAGGCTAAGTTTGTACCACTAATAACACATATGGATAATTATCTGAAATAAATATTTGAATTGAATTTAATATACGGGCCGAATCGTGGCGCGGCTGCGGACATAGCTCCCTTGGCCATCTTATAGTGTCCGCAGGTGCTTCTTGATCCCTTACAAATTAGCCGTCATGTGTCCCTATGTGGGCATTCTCCCTACTGGGCTTGCGCAACGACACACTACAAGAAGTATCGGTCTTATGCCCCTGAAACTTGGCCAGAAACATCCTGCTACGGGCAGCGTGCCACGCGTGCGCGAACTCCCTTAGCCTTTCGAAGTTCGCCGGTGAGCTCACAAGATCGCCGTAGTAGAACGGATCTTGCACCTGGCATCTTCATATAGGGGACAGACCCACAGCGCATGGTACACCATGGAATATGAGCACCTACAGGTGCTCATATTCCATACCGCAATAACACACACTGACCTCGCATAACTTCATAACGAACAGTCTTTCTGAAGCATCCATGCCCCGCGAGAATCTGGGAGACCTGGTAGACTGGGATGACCCAGTTGTGCTTTAATCTGACTGCCACGTCCGGGAAGAAACGGTATAGTTCCCGTCCTTTCTTCTCATTCGTCCACCTCCTTTGTCATGTATCCATCGTCTCATTCCAGATCACTTGCTTCCGTCTAGCCAGCTCCCGCCTCCGCACGATCGGCTCCACCTGTGCCTCGGCCGCGGCCTGGCGCTCCTCATCATATCGCCCACCACGGATCATCTCCAGGTCAGCCAGCAGAACACCACTCAAGACTGCCAGCGCAGCCGTACTGGTAGACCTGTACGCCTTCGTCAGCAGAAACAGGCTTGGTCTCTGGCACCTGAGCAGCGCACTGCGAACAACGTGGAGTGTGGCTCTTTCGTACCAACAAGCAGCGGCATACGTAACCGTGGAAACGAACGTGCCCTTATAGAGGATGCGCAGACCGGGATATCGAATGTGCCAGGACTACGCCGACACCCGCGACTTCTTCCCAAAGCATTTGGCTGCTCACTCCCCTATCGATACCGCATGCTGCGCAAAGGACAGACTTGGATCGAGGAACACGCCCAGCACCGTTGTCGAGATGACGCTCCTGACCGAATCCCCATCGAGCCTTACCGTGGGAGGCCGCTGAAGCTTTCCCCTTATCGTCATCATCGCTGACTTTGGCGGGAAAAACTCCAGACGGTTCCTCTCGGCCCACGCCGCTATCAGATCTAGCGACTCTTTAGCCGCCTTCTCGAGCTCAAGTCGAGACCGTAACCCGATCAAGAGCGTCACATCGTCCGCATATGCGACAATACAAACGCCGCACGGCAGTGGCAGTCAAAACAAGTCGTCAATTAGCAGGTTACCACGTGCCCACGGACAGAACCCTGAAGGCAGCCCATGGTGGACACCTTCCGCTCCACCCGGTCCCCGATGAAAAGCCCGACCCGAAGTAGTCCTTCAACATCTTAAAGATGTTAGGCGGGCACCCCTCCCCCCTACCCGCTTGACTTTCGTCAAGATCATCGGCCACCAGGCTTTTTCAAAGGCGCCCGATATCTCCAAAAATATGGCCTGCAAATACTTGTCCGGCCCGTCCTTCGCAGCATCCAATATTTCATTGAGCGCCGTTACGATGGACCTTTCAGGAAAGAACCTGTGCTGTGCGGCAGGTTTGATCTGGTTGCTGATCGTCGGAGCGCACCTCATGTGCGCTCTAAAATGTTGCCTATACCAGGAAAGAGCGTGATCGGTCTGTAAGCCTTAGGGTCAGTAAGGGGCTTACCGTTGCCCTTCGGCAAGATTAAGAGTCGGCCATCCTTCCACACATCTGGAAACACGCCGTCCGTGACACACTTGCCGTACACTGCAGTGACTTCCTTTGGTACGACAGCCCAGACATTCTTCATTATGCGTGCACTGATACCATCCAATCCAGGGGCCGTGTTGGGCAAGCTCCTGATTATGGCTCCCAGACTGTCGCGCGACAGGGGAGGCGTAGCCAGGCCTGACGGAGTGAGCGATGCAGCAGCGCGGATCTGCCTATGGTAGGGCGTATCATGTGATGGGTCATCGTCCGTGCACAGAGCTCGCAGAAGCCCAGTCGCCGCATCGCTCACTGAGGTCGCAAAGCCCACTGCCAGCTTCATGCCATTGACCACCCGGGCGGGCGGCCTCAGTCTGCCACTAGCGGCTCGATAAGACAGCCCCCACGGATCACCGTTACCTGAGTCAGCAATACACCTAAAGTGCTCAAGCTCCGCCTCTTCCATTGCCTTTCGGTATCTCGCTCTCATTGCATGGAATTCATCTCGCAGGCCTCACGCAACCCTCCATTCTTTCAACACGAACTTTAGTCACTAAAGTCGAACTTTAGTGTTGTATATCTGTACCATTTTTTAATTTATTGTTTTATGTTGTGGTATATTATATTGCTTGCGCCGAATTAATGCTATTCTATTCTTTATTTCTATTCTAATTTTGAATTCGGGGGCTTTGGGCATAGGGGCGTCAAGAATCGCCCTCAGTATGTCCTTGTAAAGGAGCCCCAATTGCGCGTCCGACATGGGCTCCTTGTTACGGATTCCCCCCCGGATGTTAGTTAGGACATCCTTAAAAGACAGCGCTTGTCTCAGGCGGTGGTCCGACCTATGTTGCGGACGCCTCATCAGGGATCATTGGAATTGACCCTGACTTTTCGTCCACACGCGTAGTCTTTTTGGCATGATCTTTTGGCGATTCGTCCTCGGATCGAGATCGTTTTACCGGCCTCTTCCCCGAGGACATATAGGCCATTAGACCAATCGAAGGAGTGTGCGCACTCGCCAACCGCTCCGTGACCAGCTTGTAGGCATCAATGGGGTCCATACCGCCAGTCCAGCGGCGCCGCAGGCGCTTACACGCTGCTCCTAGCAACCATCGTTTCCTGGGACTGAGGTCAGTTCCCGACGGCACTTCCGAGTCCATCTCGGTAGGCCTCGTGCCGTCGTTTGCTGACTCCAGCTCAGGAGGGTTGAGTTCGGTTTACAAGGTGACTTGGGAGTCTCCCTCAGAACCGAGCAAGAGAGCAGTCAGATCGGGAATTGACCCAGTAAGACTAATCGAGAGTTCCGGACGTCCGTCATCGTCCAGAGATGGAGTAATTTTTTTAAACAAGTTTAAATTCATACAGTTCCCACGAGAAGCTAGGGAAATAAACAGTCCACCTATGCAGAGCCCCGCTTGCCCAGGTAAGGTGAAATTACTACTCCAGGATTGCCATCTCCCTGGAGAGACACCGATAGGAACCAAGCTCCCCCTTGGATGCACCGTCCCCCACACTGTTCTTCCCAGCGAATGCCTACATACAGCCGCATGTAAAATGTAGATGCATACATGCATGAACTGGGATGAACAGCAAGAGAGCACACGTGGAGGTTATCTAGCACGCACCCCTGGCAATCCATGTTAGGGTGAGAAATAAAGTATTTTTTTATTTATGTAAGATGATTTTTATTTAAAAAAAATGAACAGTTTTTTCTGTTTAATTTTTTAAATACATATTTTCAGAGCTTTTCGAACAACTCATTAATTTACACTCTTTTTTAAACGCCTCATCACGATTATGTATAACTAAAATTAAAATAAAAAAACCGGCCAAGAGCGTGTCGGGCCACGCTCAGTGCAGTGGCGTGCGAGCCATATAAGCAAAAAAGCCTGGCTTGCGGTAAAATTTCGTGACACAACACAACATCTAAGGTCATGGAACATTTAACCAATTATCTAAAATAAAAATCTAAAATTTAAACTTCGCGCGTAATGGAAGATTCATTCATAAATACAACTTACCCAGCGTTCCAAATCGAGATAAAAATGAATCGCGAATCCGACTAAATTTGATAGTCACAAAATTAAGCGCAACTGAATAATAATTGTGACGTCGCGCGTTGGTCGTGTTCGCGGTATATTCACTTTTATCGTAATTCGGGACGCAGGGTTAATGCAACGTTGCCATCTTGCACAGTTCTACGTAACAATGACACGCGATCTCCGATCTCGCTCTAACCGATAGGCTTCTTACCGGGCTTTATCTGCCATCTTATTCTTCCCTATAAAAACATGAAAAATGTGAGTCTGTGTGAGTAAAGTATGTGAATGTGTGCAAGTACTCGTCGACCTGATTTGTAGTAAAATAAGCCCACGTTCGGGAATTTTATCAATGAATCTTTTACGCATATTATAATACGAGGCGCCCTCTATGACGCGTAAAGTTGTACGAACTAAAAAGTACTCAGTTCAAATTTGCTTTGATCGGTTATCGTGTTGTACGTAATTATATCTCTATTCTCTAAGCGTAATTATTGTTTTGATAGTTTTTTTTTGTTTTCCGTCATTTAACAGTTTATGAATTCGGAAACTATACTTGTGGTTGTGTGTGGATATTATTATGTGTGGAATTGATATTGGCCAGGTAGGGTTTGAGTTTTAAAGATAAATATAATCTTGTAACTTTACTATTTTGAATATTTCTCAGAAAAGTTAATAACAATGCTTGGAATATGTACATTAGGTATGACTCAAATAACTTCGCTAGTGCCATGAAAATTCTCAAAAGTACTTGAACGCTGTTATTTCATTCTTTATTGTTGGTAAACCGCCAAAAGAAAGTTGGTTCTCTTTCTCGAGAATTAAGTGATAAGTGTGTTTAAGGCCCGTATTAATAAACGTTCCTCAGCCCAAGATCTCGTACTTAATACCAAGCTTGAGGTCTTGATCGTATTAATAAACGAGATTCACAAGCTTAAGCTCAAGCTCAAGTTCGAGCTCAAGCTCAGCTTAGGTTTACGGCATCAGCCCAGTGTTGTCTGATTAATAAACGAAACTCGAAACTTAAGTTTACAACAATCTCTGTACTTAGCTGCCAGATCATGAGTGTAGACCGACCGGCACTTGAGGTCGTGATTATCGTAGCGCGAAACATGGAGTTTGTAAATATTTTGGGTCGAATTAATTAGGTATTACGACGAAATAGAGAGTACTATTATGCTATGGTATGGCCTTTGCGATATCGTTTATCAAAAATTGATGTAAGAAATGCTTCAAATCCTTTTGGATTGCCAAGTAAATAAAAAAAAAATCAGATTTGTTCAAGATTCGGTATTTTCTATTCCCATTAAAAGACATTTTATTTTAAACTTTGGCCAATGTGACGTAATCGTTCACGTAAGCTAAGCTTGAGTACAGCGCATTGAGGAGCTGATTTTGGTAACTGAGATCCCGTACTCATGTGTTTATTAATTAGCAAAGATCTTGAGCTTCTGTCATCGTATAATCGGGGATCAAATGATATCACACTTGAGGACGGAGTTCAGCATCGTTTATTAATACGGGCCTGAGAACTGTTAACTGTGTGAGGAAAAATAATTGTGTGAGCGTCTAAGGCCCGTATTAATAAACGTTCCTCAGCCCAAGATCTCGTACCTGATACCAAGCTTGAGGTCTTGATCGTATTAATAAACGAGATTCACAAGCTTAAGCTCAAGCTTAAGTTCGAGCTCAAGCTCAGCTTAGGTTTACGACATCGGCCGAGTGTTGTCTGAATAAACGAAACTCGAAACTTAAGTTGACAGAGATCTCTGTTTTTGAGCTGCCAGATCATGAGTGCAAATCGACCGGGACTTGAGGTCGTGATTAGCGGTAGCGCAAAACATGGAGTTTGTAAATATTTTGAGTCGAATTAATTAGGTATTACGACGAAATAGAGTGCACTATTATGCTCTTTTATGGCCTTTACGATATCGTTTATCAAAAATTGATGTAAGAAATGCTTCAAATCTTTTTTGGTTGCCAAGTAATTAAAAAAAAAGTCACATTTGATCAAAATTCGATATTTTATATTCCCATTAAAAGGCAAATTTTATTTTAAACTTCGGCCAATGTGACGTTATCGTTCACGTAAGCTAAGCTTGAGTACACATTGAGAAGCTGATCTTGATAACTGAGGCCCGTATTAATAAACGTTTCTCAGCCCAAGATCTCGTACTTATTACCAAGCTTGAGGTATTGATCGTATTAATAAACGAGATTCAAAAGCTTAAGCTCAAGCTCAAGTTCGAGCTCAAGCTCAGCTTAGGTTTACGGCATCAGCCGAGTGTTGTCTGATTAATAAACGAAACTCAAAACTTAAGTTTACAACAATCTCTGTACTTGAGCTGCCAGATCATGAGTGTAGACCGACCGGGACTTGAGGTCGTGATTATCGTAGCGCAAAACATGGAGTTTGTAAATATTTTGAGTCGAATTAATTAGGCATTACGACTAAATAGAGAGTACTTTTATGCTATTTTATTCTATTTTATTTTATTCTACAGATTTGATCAAGATTCGATATTTTATATTCCTATTAAAAGGCATTTTATTTTAAACTTCGGCCAATATGACGTAGGTAATCGTTCACGTAAGCAAAGCTTGAGTACGCATTGAGGAGCTGATCTTGGTAATTGAGATCCTGTACTCATGTGTTTATTAATTAGCAAAGATCTTGAGCTTCTGTCATCGTATAATCGGGGATCAAATGATATCACACTTGAGGACGGAGTTGAGCATCGTTTATTAATACGGGCCTGAGATCCTGTACTCATGTGTTTATTAATTAGCAAAGATCTTGAGTTTCTGTCATCGTATAATCGGGGATCAAATGATATCACACTTGAGGACGGAGTTCAGCATCGTTTATTAATACGGGCCTAAGTCTAACGCAAGTATTGAGTAAGTATAGTCTGATGATGAATTACATACTACTATTTTGATGCTGAAAACAGTAATTTGTTTACTTTATTTTTGTTCAACATTAAAAAATATAACGTAGTATAAAACAGTATAATACTGTGTTTAACAGTATAGTTGGTAACCCTACTGGTAATAGGTACTTATACCCCTTTTTCAAGTCAAGTCAGCAGTCTTCATAATTAACGGTGAAGAAAGAAAACCTGCGACCAGGCTCGTGAACTCCACTCAGCGCGGCGTCAAGTTAGACTGGTGGCCCCAACATACCTACACGATCTCAAAAACTTCTGGACCCCGACCCTGATTTCCAGCCGCCGTAGGCGTGGGCTTAAGGACGACGAGCAATAGGTAGCTCGCCAACTAATAGAACATCTTAACTAATATCATAAATGTAAAAGTGTGGATGTTTGTTACTTAACCTTTCAATCGTGGAAATTACAGACACAATAGAAAGACTTGTGGTTCGCTTGGGGTTTAATGAATTAATCACGCAAAAACGGCTGAACGCATTTAGATGAAATTTAGCTTACATATAGCCTTTGACATGAAAACAACATAGGCTACCTTTTATCCCGATCCCTAAGTACTTAATGCCACGCGGGCAAAGCCGTGGGCAAAAGCTAGTATAATATAATTATCTATAAACCTTATAGGTGTCACCCTATAAGATTACTTCAAAAATAGAAATAAAATAATTTGATTTTGATTTGATTTTGATGAAGATCTGTAAAACACGTCGAGACCCAACCAAGCGCGCGTAACGAAACCATAGCGCGATGTAGCCGCGCGGGACAACGCCATCTATCGAGCACTAGTCACAACTTACACCTACTAGATTTAAACCAAAGCATTGTTGGCACTGACTTCTAAACATATTTGTATACAGATTGTTGATTTTAATTTAAATATATTTCAGGTAAATAAATATTTATATTTTCACTTACACACAAAATGTTTAATTGTAGATCTAGACTCAAGTAATTATCAATAGGTACTTATAAAATGCTTGACTGTTGACCGACTGACGGACCAACGCACAGCCACTAGACCGCTGGTCGTAAAGACCTGAAACTGGGAAGGTATGTTCTTTGTCTGACGTAGGCATCCGATAAGAAAGGATTTTACGAAATTCTACCCATAAGGGGGGTGAAAAAAGGGGGCCACGTTTGTATGGGACAACGAGATTTCTTGGTCCAATCAGGAAAATGATTTTGGGGGTTATTTGCTTCAAAGTTATTATTAATACACTCCATAGTGCAGTTCATGACATATTGCTAAAAGACGTATGACATGACATATATAGTGCCTCAGGTTGAGGCATGCGAGACGAACCATTCGCGACGCACGCCTCGACTGCGATAATAATGTCAGTTTCGCAGGTCAAGTAGTTTCCGAGATTCCGTGTTTAGTCAATGAGTTTAGACTTTCTTCACTTTTCATTAAATTACCAAACATCTTGTTACTTTATTGTTTTGACATGGCAGTCATGTTTATTTTTATTTATTTATTATTAACCTTGAAGATTGACCACGATACCAATAGTAGCAGTAAAAAAAAAAAAACATCAATAAATCAATAGTACCACTTTTTATTAATAAAATATACAATTGTCAAAATAACTGCGTGCAAAATGAGAAAAAAAACTTAGTTTATTTACAATTTAATAAAAATAAAAATTCACACTATACTAGCATGCACCCGCGGCTTCGTTTCCCAGGAACGGGAGCCATAGTTTTCTGGGATAAAAAGCATCATATCACACTCTGTAAATACCTATTGTCTAAATATCACCAGAGATCGAAATAGATACGGTAAAGTGGGATTAGGTGATCATTTGAGAGAAATGTCTCATTCATTGGGCCTAGATTTTTCTTATAATTTGATAATTTTATTTGCATTAGTTATCCCCGATCACCAAGTGTATCCAAGGCACTCATTGGCGCCCAGTGGCTTACGACACAAAGTAGATAGGAACGAATACTAGGCCAGGTGAATGAGACATTCCCTCGGTATCAAAGAATCACCCGGTTACGTCAGCTCTAAGGCGGTTACCACACTGCCACGCAGCGTAGTGCGTGAATGCGTGTCTTAACGTTGCTTGTATCTCCGTTTGTATAGAAAACACGCACAGTCCAACACAACGAAACTGCATCCACGCACGTACGCGCGTGAGAGCGTAAAAAACCCGCACGATGATGCAGATCTGCACTCCTGTAGGTACGCGCGTAGGAGCGTTGACACGCAACATACAGCGTGATGCGTGGCAGTGTGGTAATCGCCTAAGGTTTTGAGCTTTTGACCCAAGCTCGATAGCCAATATAAAGCTAGAAACACAATAAACAGTTTCTCGGATTCCTATTAGTTACTAAGCTAGTGCCAGAGTTGTACTCCGGAACCAGTAACCCGACTATACTTGATAAACAACATTATTTTTAGTATATGCGTAACCCGTAAGTGGATTTTTAGTCAGTAAAAGTCGGACACTATCTCCCGCTCCGCCCAAGAGCGGATTTTTTTTATGATTACAGGATTTTACAGGTTTCGTCAACTTTCCATAAAAATACTAGACACGTGTTTCGAGTTTCGCGTATACTAAAACTAATATTATATATGCAACGTAGGTGCTGTGGCCCACCTGCGTGGCGAGGGTACGAGAGCGGCTCGTGCGAACTCGTAGGTGTGTGAGGGTTGCGTCGGGAAATATTGTGGGAACTGACTAGAATGACATTATGTGTATAGATTCTGAGATTACAACAAATAAACGTAAACTAAGTAGGTTTTGTAAATCAGTTGCTATGTTACAGAAACTATTCGACAAAAATAGCGGTTATTTATTTGAATTGGATTTCAGATACTTAGTGCTTCTTCACACGTACCGCAAGCACACCACGTGGCCGGGCGCATATTTTATATTAAAAATGAATAGAACGTTATCGACCGTGTATGTGATATCGACCACATCGCAACCACAACGTTGCGTCGACGTAACGGCAGTGCGTAACCGTGTCTGCACACCACGTAACCGCATCGCAACTACTCGCGACAACGCCACAGACATTTTGTCGGTACCACATCGCAACCACAAAAAGCTGTAGCAACAGTATTCACTACTTGACAGCATTTTGTTGTTGCGGCGTGCTGTGGTTGCGGTACGTGTAAAGAAGCATGTCATGTCAGGAAATGTTACCGCCAAGTGACACGACACCGGAGCAAAACATTTTGTCAGATAATTAAAAATATGTTTCAGGGTGTTTGTAATATCGTGCGGTTTTGATCACGCATGCGGGGTTGCTCCGCACGCGTCGCCCACGCAAGTACCGGCTGGTGCTGAAAATCAGCGCTGTGGCTCCGTCTTACACGAGCCCCAGCATTTTGCTGAGCTCTGGCCGTTTTGCGCGGATGTGACGCATATCCTACATACGTGCTACTTTAAGTCGATATTGTTATTTGTTTTATTTTAAGGTACATGCGCCATGTTTGACGCAAATATACTCTGTCTCTTTCTTTGTAAATGTCATTTCCATACAAGTATTTATTGTAACGCGTAGTACACGCTCGCGGGCCGCGCTCCCGGGGCGGCTCCCCACGCTCTTGTCGTCTGTTGATCACAACCACATCACAGTGTGTCACGCTGCGTGTAATTTTCTGCCTGCGGGGCAATCCCGCATGCGTGACGAAATCCGCATGATCATAAAAACACCCCAAGTCGTGGCTAGATGTTAGAATTGATCGCTTCATGATATGCCCAACTAAAACTGGCCGGATCGTTTAAACGTTAACGTTCGACCATTTTATCATTAATGTAGGATTTCAACGATATTAAAAAGAAATATTCTCCACTAATAATACTAATTGTACACCAGATGCTACGGACTATTTACAATTATTAAGGGACTTGGGGCATTTGCCTCGGTCAGGTTAGGTTAGGTTAGGAGGGGATCCTTCGTGACTATTTTTTTTATCCACTGGAACAGCATATATTTTTGTGTACAATTAGTATTTTTGATGGAACAAATCCTTTTTATTGTAATGAAAAAGGAATGCTTTAAGAAACAGAGGGCTCTACCGGTGGACAACGTAAGAGCAACGAAACTACACGATGTGATCAATGATCAGCCATATTTGACCATATCTAGTAATAAGCACGCCTAGCTGAGATAGCACCATTTCATGAAATGACTGGCGAACAGTTCCAAGATCTGGCCGTGACGTAAATGCATATATACGTATATGCTATTAATAAAAATCTACAATTTATTTATTTATACTATATAATATACACAAAAGCTAGGTAGCTTTAGCACAAAATAGACAGGTACAGAAGTCAATCTCATATATGTACTTCACTTTTGATACCTACGCTCGGTGAACGCACACACGCCAGCGCGTTGCGTCGAACTGTACGAGTGTGAGCGGCCGATTGAGCCGAGATGTCGTGTCCGTGAGCGGTGTCTATGTGTGCGTTGTGAGAGCGCGCACAGTATATAGATTGTCTTCTGTGCCTATCTATTTTGTGGCTTGAGTAAATAAAGTCAGATCGGTGTACGTACGTTTGTCTAGAACTACAATACTAATATTATCATAAAATATCAAGTTATTGCTTGTTGTCTTGTGCCCGATCGGAAAAGATCATATTTATTAGCGGGCTAAATTCCACCTTGAGGCCGTCACTTAATCACGTGTATTTTTAGTACCTACAAAGAATATTAAATTCTTTACGATATTATGTTTAAATATAGGTTTATAGTATAATCTTATTTTATTACGAAATTAAAGACAATGATGGAAATGTCTAGACAGAAAGGTGGAAGGTTGTTTTTGATAGGCATTATGTATATTAATATTTTTTGTTTCTTGTGGTCTCTGTGTGTAAATCTGTGCGGTTCTTTCCTCTAAAGACCATCCGAGACACTAATCTGCATGGTTCTCATATGATTTGACCATTACATATTTACTGTATGGACTTTAAAAGAGACTTTGCCCCCTGAGGTGTTTCTTCTCAGGGTAGTGAACTAGGCAACACCGGCCTCATCTAGTTTAAACTGACTGAAAACAAAATTGACGTGTAAAAAGTGTTTTAAAAAAAAAAAACCTATATGCAAACTATAGATAATTTATCATTTGTTGATAAATCATTTATTCCCGCTTCCCACTTGTGACATTTCGTAATTTTTGTCAAACCCTAAAGAGACCCCAAAAGACTTGAAAAGGGGGGGAGCCCCGCTCACCTTTCGAGCCTCACGTGATTAAAAGATGGCCTCCTTGATACGTTGCCAAATAAGACGGTCACCACACTGCCACGCACAGTCCAGCACACCAAAACTGCGTCCACGCGTGTTCATGCAGATCACGCGCCTACATGCCGACAAACAAGCGCGGGGGGGGGGAGCGGGGTGTGCCACGCTGAGGCGAGTAGTGCCGCGCGTCATTCTGTTTGAAATGAGTGCGCGCCTGCGTGAATTTACAAGGCGCACCTAAGCGAGAGCGTAAAATTCCCGCACGATGATGCAGATCTGCACTCCCGCAAATTCGTGCATAAGAGCGTCTTCCCGCGCTACGCTGCGTGGTGCGTGGCAGTGTGATGACCGCCTAACTATTAACACTATTACAATCAGTTGCAAAATACATCAAAAAAATTGATCTTGACTTGCCCGCTGGATCGCAATAAGAGCTCATGGTAGCCAAGAAGTCTTAACGCGATCTATTTGACGACCCATCAGCCGCCTGCGTCGGATTTTCACGCCGAGTGTCTCCGCGTCCTATTCGCGCGGCTTGTGTGTTCGCGCCCGGGTGCTCCACCTCGTTTAGCTCTTCACTCCCCATAGGTGACAGAAGAGCTGACGAGATGGAGTATTTGCTCGTGGATATGCGACCCTGGCGGGATATACGCGAGAGTGTTTGTCGGACATCCCCGACGCCGCTGGTTGAAAGGGTAATCTCCACTTACATTTACACTTATCAGAATTATAAATCCATTGCTTTACGAGATTACAGTTGAATACTTAAATTAGACTTAAGAATAGAGAATGGCTCATTTAGTTACGTCTAGCTTATACTTGGGAGATTCGTTTGAAGTCTCATTTATAACTAATATTTGCAATAAAGGCTGCCTTCTTAACTAAAGCAGCACGGTACGAAAAGCTACACTCGAGTAAGCACCCAAACAAGTCTTAAAAAGAAAAAGATTATGGGCATAAAAAGACACACTGACATTAGACATTAAGGGTGAGTTGCACCATTTAAATATAACGATAACAAAGCCTTTAACAGTTGTCAAATCGTCGAATTGACCAATAGGCGGCCGTTTCACGGCTGGTTATGGTTTGGTTATCGTTATAGTTAAATGGTGCAACTCACCCTTAGTGTATATCTTAAAAAGATAACGCAAAACTAATTTTGGACTTTAAAACAAAAGTTATCAATAAGAATGGCCTTAAAAAATAAGTTTTGATATTCAAAAAAGATGGCCAGACAATCGACATAAATATTGTCTGTAAAAAGATACATTGATTTTAATTTTTATCTTAAAAAAATAATGTAACACAAATTTTGGTCATAAAAACACAACTAGACAATAAGGATGGCTTCAAAAATAGATTGACAAACCATCAACAACAACATTGTCCGTAAAAAGATATGTTGCCACAACAATTGACCACACAAAGATATCAAATATCATACAGCATCCTTCATGGCCACATTGACTAACTGTCCGTCACTATTTAAATGCACATCCAAGCCGCTTTTGATAGTTTTTTCACCAGCCTCTTTAAAAACTGCAGGAAATACGAATTTCTTGTTATTTTTCAAAGGCATTGCTCTCTGCAACTTCTCCGTGAACCGCGCATCGTCCCATTTGAGGAAAGTGTTCATCTTCATGTGAGACTTCAAATCCTCAGACAATTTTTCATGGTTAGCCACATCTTCCAGTAAAATAAGAACTATTCTACTTTTCCCATCTTTCAAAGCCAAATTATGAGCTGCCCTAAATTCCATGTTAGCATAAGCTGAGTCTAAAAAGTTTTTTGACATCATGATGATAGTTTTTCTAGATTTTTCAACGGATTTGTTGATCTGATCCGGAATGAAATCTCCCACGAGCCAATCTCGGTAATGAACACATGTTTTCAAACCAAAATCATTCTCTAACTTAGGCATAAGCGTTTCTAAATACTTCCTGTCTTTGTGAGCATATGAGACAAAGACATCGTATTCTTTGTTCATGTCGTCCAGATCGTCGACAAAGCAACAAGGACACAACCCACGGTTGATAATGAACACTATAATTTTATGTGAATTTTTGTATATGATCATAGCAAGGATAGCCACGATTAGAACAAGGACGAGGAAGGTGCCGCTCGCGACTGCAGCAGCGCGCCAGTTATTACACAGATCCGAAGGCTCCATAGCCGAGAGCAATTTGTCTCCGCACTTAATCAAACCAAGATCTAGAACATTTTTGCTCGATTTCAAGTAAGACAGTTCTTCAGAATTCCAACAGTCACATTGAAATCTGTTATTAGATAAATATAAACTTATATTTGCCTCTAAGAATTCCATGGGTATCTCTGTCAGATTATTGTTTGAAAAATCTATTGTTTGAACGTTTAGCGACGGTGGAAATGGTATTTCTTTCAACGCTATACCGGATAGATTTAACAGTTTCAAATTGAGGTTTCTCAATGATTTTGGTGGCGTTTTTAATCTTAAAGACACATGTTTAAGTCCAAATTCTTCCGATACATTCTTTAAATAATCATCTTCAGACATATTCCTTGATATTTTATTACAATTAAATGCTAATTCGTTGGTAGCAGGTCTAATTTGACACGACAGACAATTTTGATCGCATTTCTCAGCGGACACGTCACAATTTAGGTCGTAAGGCGATACATTCTTAAACAATTTTCCTCGTAAGTGTGTCGGAGATGCGCATTTGGCGTTGTCAAGTACAAACTTGGGCTCCACCGTCATTGATTTGGCACCCTTCAGTCTCATAGCTAGGTTGTAGAGTCCGCAGTCACAGTTGAGAGGGTTGTCGTCTAAGAGGACGGAGTTAGTGGACTCCTTGTACATGGGGTCGCCTCTGTGCAGGCTCGGGTGAGGCAGCAGCAGCTCGGAGATGTGGTTGTGACTCAGGTCCACCACGACGTACTGGCTCAGGAGTTGAAGATCTGTTACCTGAAAAAGAAAGCAGTAAGTCACTGACTTTGCAGGTTTATTACTACGCTAGTAGAAATAACTATGTAGCAAAATCAAGAATCAAAATTTAAGCCGCATACAGACATCGCGAGGCGTGCGTCACGAATGGTTCGCCTCGCATGCCTCGGGCTGTGTGGACGAGTGTGCTCAGTGAGCTTTCGCGTCGTACGATGGTTGCGAACGCCGCCTCAGTTCGAGCCGTGCGCTCGTGTGGACGGACAGGTGTTGTTTGCGTTTTCTACTGACGAATATTGTGCAGGGTGGTTGCGTTGCCAGCTTGAGCATGTGTCGTTCGTGACGTACGCATAAATGTACCGTCGTATGCCTCAGGTTAAGGCATGCGTGACGAACCGATTATTATGTTATACATTTACTTATCTCTGGACCCTGAGGTCCTATTATTATTTTAAAAAGTACTCACATCCAGGAAAGTGAAGTTGTTATTGGAGAGATCCAGCTTCTGAAGCTTGTTGAGCACCATGACCCAGTCGGAGAACATCGTACTTATTTGGTTTCCGCTCAAATACAAGTTCTGCAGCTCTTCCAAGACACCGAACGGGGAGTAGTCTTCAAAGTTCTCGTATCCACCTGCGAGCTGGTACTGGGGCTTGAGAGTAAGTCTGTTGTTCTTCAGCGAGACAGTTGTAAGGCGTATGGCTCCTGAAAAGGCTTCGGAGCTTATGTTTTGAAGAAGGTTGTCGTCCATTGAAACGTGTTCCAGCTTGCCGAGGCCGGAGAATAGATGGCTGAAATAAAAAGTATTTGCTGCAAAATATGTCACATGGTAGACATCCCACTCATACGTACAAAGCGTTTTGGGAACATATTTATTATGCGTACAGTTAACAAGTGGAATTCCCTAACGGAGTCTGTTTCCTGATAGCTACAAACTAAGGGTCTTTAAGTTAGGAGTGAATAGGTTACTTCCAGGCAAGCGTGCTCGACCGTCGGCTACATTATCGCTTACCATCAGGTGAGATAGTAGTCAAACGCGAGCCTATCAATAATAAAAAAAAATCAAAATTCACCACAGTTCTAAAACGTAGAGGATCAACTGTCCTGTTGGTCTAGTGGTTAGTGGCCCTGACTGCTATGCTGGAGGTCGTGGGTTCGATTGCACCCAAGACAAACGATTGTGTGATGAGCACAATTTTACGCAAGGGGTTTTCTTTTTATTTTTTAATAAATTTTGCTATTATTTTCGAAGTTAGTATTTTATTTTTGTGTATTTATTGATAAACTATTCTGTGCTGTATGAATCAGAATGCTAAGCTGTGAAAAAGTCGGATGAAAAAAGATTGCATGTAGAGCAGATGAGAATGTTGAGATGGATTTCCTGGAGCCCTAACAAAAACGATATAAAAAATAACTTACTCTGGCAGTTCTTCCAAATGATTGCTGTTCAAATCCAAGTACTTCAATTGCTTCAGAGGAGCAAAGACACCCGGATCCAACCTCGCTATCTTATTATGATTCAAATCTAACGTCTCCAGCTTCTTCAAATCCTTAAATATTCCGCCCGGAAGTGACGTGATGTTGTTCCTAGACAGATCGAGCGTCTGTATTTGGTCACAGCCTGTGAAGAGTTCTTCGGGAAGGTCGGAGGAACAGTCCGCTATCTTGAGGTTCTTCAACGAAGGGAGATTTGCTAACGAATGCTTGTGGAGTTTCAATGGTGAAACGCCATGCGGTTGTGTTATTGTAACCTGGAAATACAATACAACACAGGGTTATTTGTAGAACACTAACAAGCTTGCAGGACTGTATTACTAACATCATAAACAACAACTTTTGTTCTATAACTTTAAAAAAATCTTCAAAATTTCGTTGTTCTATCTAGCACATTTCAACTCTGTATTTTACTATATCTACATACATCTGTATGACGCGGCGCAAGCGCATCAAGCACCTCCGCCGGCCAATGCCCGCTCCCCTCCGCTATAGTACTATCGCTTGCTTGCGCATAGACTACGTAATATTTAACGTTCAATTTTAATGTTTTTATTTTTGTATGAAAATCTGATGAACTAAAATATGATAATTTTTCACAAGTCACAGAACAAAAGTTGTTATTTATGATTTTAGTAGCCTGAGATGTTGTCGGTGTTTTACAAATGACCCGGTATATTTTTAGTTTTTAACACATGCACACTTGCACATGTTTGGCTCGGGCTCTGGTGCAGGCCATGGTCCGGAGTGAGGACGAGTGGTAGGCCAACGCCTCCAGGTCTCCCGCCGACCCCGATTTCCAACCACCGTAGCTTGCGGACGGTGAGCAATGGGTAGTTCGCCGTCCGGCCGTCCGATTTCCGATCGGACCGAGCTCGAGTCGTCGACGGCGCGTAGGGCCGAGCAGGGCATAAGCTTACTAGGACCATAGGTTTTTTTTCGTTGGGTAAAATTAGTGATGCAAGGGTCTTAACGGAAGCGGAAACGGAAACGTTATTACTATGAAGAAAAACCACAATTTTATTTTTTTTAATTTGTTTATGTAATTGAATATTAGTATTGTTATTTGTACTTTTAGTATTCGAAACTAAATAAAGGTAAACTACATTGTTCCGCTTTTTATAATTTTGCCTTGCTTTTGTGTTCTTTATATATTAAAACATATAAACAAACTCGTTGCGACACGTTTGTGTGTGTAATTCGGAAAAATCTTCGAGACTTGACATTCGGGAATTGTAGTTTGCACGGAACCCCCAGTGCACGAGTCCGACTCGCACTTGCCTAGTTTTTTTTTTTTTTTAAACGCCTGAATACTAGTAGACAGAAGAATTGAGTCCTGAAGACACAGTGTTCTTGGGTATAACTCTTGATGCTAAGCTTCAGTGGGGCCCACACGTAGATAAGTTGTCGAAAAAACTTAGCTCTGCCGCATACGCTGTTAGACAAATTCGAAATCTAACTGACTTAGAGACAGCCCGTTTAGTTTACTTCAGTTATTTTCATAGTGTCATGTCGTACGGTATTCTATTGTGGGGAAATGCCGCCGATATCCAAACGATTTTTGTTTTGCAGAAAAGGGCCATTCGTTCAATTTATAAATTAAGTCCCAGATACACCCTCAGACATAAATTTAAAAATATTAATATTTTGACTGTGCTCAGTATATCTATGAAAATATTTTGTATGTTCATAAAAATAAAGACATGTTTAAAAAATACAGTGACATTCACAACGTTAATACTAGGAACAAACACAAGTTAGTGGTTCCTGCCACCAGGCTCAAAAAAATAGGACGCTCATTTAGATGCCAATGTATACATTTTTATAATAAACTTCCCAGTCCTATTCAGGAACTTAGCATTAATAAATTCAAAAAATTTGCAAAACGAAAACTTTTTTTTTGTTTTAATTGCCTTTTTTTACTGACGATTGTTGTTGTTTTACAATTATGATTTTGTATATATACATTATTATTTATATACTTTTTTTACGATTTGCAATATTTACACTTTTAGAAAGAAAAAGAAAAGAAAGAAAAGTATTTATTTTGGCGCAAAAAAACATTGTAGACAACAAAAACTTAAACAAAACAAAAAAAAATAATAATAAAAAAATAATAAAAGTAACATTGTCTGTCACACGTTTGCGCCAAAAAAGGTCCAGTTCAGCGAAATGCCAGACAACTACGAGGTAGTTGTCTGGCGCTGGTTTTCAACTGAACCTTATTACTTACTTACCTTACTTACTCATTACTTACTTTTTTTACTTTTGTAAATTTTATTATTGTGAATGTGAGAACTATGTGGATTACTCTTTCCTTTTCTTTTATTTTCACATGATGTCTGGCAGTTTTGAGTATTTGATGCGGCCTACCCAAATGTCCTTTCCTTGGCATAGTTCGTCAAGTCGTTGAGCTCCTTAGTAGTCCTGAGTTGAGCTACACGCATACTGACAAATGCTTGCACTGACTGGACAGGTCCATTTACAACTGTGTGGTTCTTTCTTCAAAAGACCATCTCAGGCTCAATTTGCATGGTTCTCATGTGATTTGACCATTACATATATACTGTATGGACTTTAAAAGAGACTTTGAGCCCTGAGTTTGTTTCGGTGTTTCTTCTCAGGGTAGTCAAGTAGGAAACACCGGCCTCATCTAGCATTAATTGACGAAGAAAAAAAATGGACGTGTAAAAGTGTTTTTATAAAACCTAGTTGCAAAATAAAGATATCATTATTTATCATAGACCTAATTTCTGGAATAAATAAATATTTCGGCGAGCCGCGTTCTTTTAAGACTCAGTGCGCATTCTACCAGTCTAACTATAACACTACACTCTAGTCATAACATTACAACATATACATACATAACTACATCTATTAAATCTGTCAATAATAATAAATTCCATGCATTGTAATTTAGCCTTCATTCTCTCTCCTAACTTTACTGTGCCCGACAGGGTCCATATTGATCTTCAAAATATGTTATACCACCTATGTATACAATATGGAATGTAATAAAGTATTGAATATTGAGTCTACCCTTAGTATATATATCACCTTTATTCAAAACAAATCTAAATCTTATGGGTGTCACCCCATAAGATTACTTCAATCATCAATAATTAAATAAATATATTTTGATTTAGAACTTAGAAGTTTGATTTTTTTACAACAATCGATTTTTGTTTTTTATTGATATTTTCAAAACGTGATTTTTATGCTACGGACGATATTTTTTAAATGGGGAATCATCCTATGTCTTCTCTCGCTCTAGGGCGGAGCGCGAGGTTGTATCTCACTTTTACTGACTAAAACCCACTCTAATGTTCTTTCTTTGCCTGGAGTTCCAAGGCCCGGGGTTTCCATTCAGAAGCGAACCCATGGTCCCAGTAGGCCCTGTTGTCTGTCGGCAGCTGGTTGTCGCACAGTTCTACTTACATTCTCCAGCTCCGTCAGGTTGTGCAGCAGGCCTGGCGGCAGGTCCTGCAGCTGGTTGTCGGCCAGCTCCAGCGCCCGCAGCGTCGGCACGTGTGCCAGCGCGGCGGCGGGCACGCCGGGGATGTGGTTCAAACACAGCGTCAGCTTCTGCAGAGACTCCAGCCCTGGAATCAAGGAAATATTATATTTTAAAACAATTTGGCTGCTGCGGTCTTCTTGTCTTATGTAATGTAGCGTGTCTTCAATGCTAGAGTGAATAGGCTCTTAATAAACTAGTGCGCCTCACCATCAACGATTTAACAACAAATAATTCAAAAGCGTTACCCCTTAATGAATTAACATGTATCTCAAGAACGCCGTCGTTCCCCCAGATGTTCAGCCATTGCAAGTTCGTCAGGCCCCTGAAGGCGTCCTCCGGTAGGCCTCCCACGAGTCCATCAGATATCTCCAGGTATTCAATCTGGGAGGCGTTCAGGAAGTCGTTGGCTTGCAGAGTTATTGGGGTGCCGGTGATGCGGAGGTGGCGGAGACTCGGCAGGGCGGCGATCACTGATGACGGGATACGAGTTTCAGGACCTGGAAGTAATGAGAATAATGATCGTAAACAGTTATTTACTTATTATTTCGAATTTTGGAACATACCTTTACCTATGTTAGAGAAAAACTAAACACGTATAATTACAAAACAAAAACATACTGAACTGTTTAACCCCATCCATCTTAATAGAGACCTTCCTAACAGCTGCTTAATCCCACCCATCCAAATACAGACCTCACCAACAGCTGCTTAATCCCACCCACCCAAAACCAGCAGGGTTACTATTGAGTTCAATTCCGATCGGTCGACATTGAGATTGTGACGTTTCGTACCCTTGAATGCTAGCGCCAAATTGGTTCAAAATTGCGTGACCATTTTGAGAACTAAGTGAAATCGTTTAGGTTGACAGTATTGTTTTCAAGAGTATCAAATCACGTAACGTCAAAATTGACATTGCAATCGGATTGACTTTAGATTGAAATTAAAATTAATTTGGAGACCTCACTAACAACTTAACCCAACCCATACCTTGATTAATCATGAGGCGCTGTACGTCTCCCAAGGCCGCGACATGCTCTCCCTCCAAGGGCGCAACGCCCTCGGTGACGTATAGGAAGGTTGCGGAGGGAGTGTTCAGGACAGCGTTCATACATTTCAGGATGGCTGGCGAACAGCCCTCGATCTTCAGAGACGGGAGAGGTAGGTCGTTCGCCAGGTTCATGAGAGGCAGGTCGGCGCACGTGAAGTTTGTACCCTGGAAACATATCAATAACATCAAGATCAGATTGTCACAAAAATGGCCACAACCTTGAACAGCTCATCGTAACTGGCATGGTTGATGGCAAACGACCAAGAGGCCGCAGCCCAAAAAAAATGGGCAGATCAGGTCCGCTCCACACTGGACACCTAATTGCACGTCACACTTCATATCGCTAAGAGCCGTCACAGATGGCGAGATACCATCAATAAGAAGCTAATCCAGCGGGAACTTCACGACCCTCAGTAATGAGGAATACGAATCGAGGAGAAGGAGGAACATATTAATAAGTGTTTTGTGAGTTTTAGGCGGGATGTCTTCGAGTGAAGTGTCTGTTTTAATTATTCACAAAATGATTTCTGGATTAATAAAGCTGACAAGTCCGATATACGCATATGTCAAAAGTTACAATTCGACAATTTTTCTGTAAAATAACACTAAAAATTTCAAGACATGTGACATCCACCAATGGCACTGGGCTCGCGTGGTGGATTATGGTCCTTTCTCTCTCCTGGCTGAGGCTTAAGGCCTGAGTCCCAACAGTGGAAACATTTAAGGCTGAATATGTTACTCTTATGCTATTTTTGTCGATGTCGTGACCAAATCATAGAAATGAAATGAATGGCCAACTAAAGCTGGCCAGATTGTATAAACGTTAACGTTTGATGATATGTCAAACCTCGTTTGGCCATATCGTGATTACTATGATGATAAAAGGTCTAAAAAAATCGGTCTTGTGATACTTTTTTTTAAATATATTTATTTTGCAGCTAATCCATTATAAAAATAAGATCCTATAGGAGTTTAAAGACTGAGATTACAATACATAATTTTCCGATACTTTAGGCTCCAGGGCCTACATTGTATGGGCGCTGAGCAATGTCCTTCAATGTTTAAAACGATCTGACCAGTTTCAGTTGTCTATAACATGAAGTGATCAATGTCTCAGATCTGGCTACATCTACACCACTTACCTCACAGCGTATATTGACATATTCGTTGACCCTGGCTTTGAAAATGACAGTGGCGCTCCCGACATGGTCGCAGTAGTACTCCTGTTCGTCGCCGATGCCACAGTCGCACTGCTTCGGGCAATAAAACGCGGAACACACGCACAGACACGCGGCTAGGATGAGCAGGCGCATGGTGTTAGCTTGGGGGAGACATATCTGAAAAGACAGAGAAAACATGTCATTAATAGACTCCTGGCTGTCTTTTCTTCCAGTGGTTAGTGGCCCCGACTGCTATGCCGGAGGTTGTTGGTCCGATTCCCACAGAACAAATGTTTGTGGTGAGCACGATCATTAGTTCTGTGTCTGGGTGTAATTTATCTATAATGCGTATGTTTTTATAAATCTATAAACTTTTCAGCGAAATAACACTCACTGATTAATCACGACATCTCAGAAACTCTATCACTTACACACTTAAAATTTGGCAGGTAGGTTCCTTAAAGGGTGTAGACATCCGCTAAGAACGGACTTTACGAAACGGCACCCCTAAGGGGATGAAACGGGGGTCCAGAGTTTGTTCGGAGAAATCTACTTTCACGCGGGCGAAGCCGCTGGCAGAAGCTAGTGTAATATAAACGTGTTGATCAGTTGTCCAGTGCTCATAGCACGATGTGTGCCAAGAGGAGCATTGGCAATGACGCGCTTCTCAAGTCGAAACTCCGAATGAACATCGACGCCGAGTTGCTAGCCTGTCCGTTTTCTATCGTTTATATTTCGGGGAGTGTGCACTGGAGTTACACAATTTAATCCCGCCAAGTCCGTTCCATCATCGGACCACAAGACGTACGGCGTTGCGCCACCGGTGCATGGTAGACTTCCCAGCCATACGTACAAAGCGTTTTGGGATCACATTCATTACAGCGTACAGTTAATCATTAACTTAGAACTTTGATTTTTTCACAACTTCAAGGGACCGCAGACCTGAGTACTTATTATGGTTTTAATTTCAAATTGATACTTCCACACGTTCCCGAGATAAAGAGTCGTTACAGACAAACAGACGGACCTGCCGGATGCTCTATACAGGAATCGTCAGGTCCATGGCCCTTTATGGAGCGCCGGTACGGGCGCCGTCGCTACGAAAGCGACCCGCGACCAAGTTGGACGCAAGCCAGAGGGTCATGGCCATTCGGATGATGCGGGGATACCGTACGGTTTCCCGCGAAGCGGCGAGCCTTCTTGCTGGACTACCACCGTGGGATTTGGAGGCAACAGTCCTTGCACACAAGCACGATTTGCGCGTGGAGATACAAACTCCGCCGGGGCGAAACTCCGCTACCGCGCCAAGTCGCGGCATGGCGGACAGAGTTCCGGCGGGATCACATAGTGGAATGGCGACAGCGATGCGACAGTCGCTGGTGTGACCCAGTGCTGGGCACGCTGTAATTATGGCGGTAAGTCCCCTCTTTGAGGCGTGGCTGGAAAGACCTCACGGCGTCCTCGCCTTCCGCATGACGCAGGTCCTAACTGGACATGGTCAGTTCGGGAAATTCCTGCACCGGATTCGTGCGGAAGAAACGCCCGGGTGTCACCATGGTGTGGACCGCCCGGAGGACACGTTGGAACATACGGTAGAGGTGTGTCCGGCCTGGGCAGAGCACCGCCGTGTCCTCGTGAGGACGCTCGGCGGCAGTGATGTCTCGCGCCGGGCCTTAGTACAGGCCATGGTCCGGAGCGAGGAGGAGTGGCAGGCGGTCGCCAACTTCTGCGAAACAGTAATGCTAGCAAAGGAGGCGGCCCTCGCGCCTCGGCTCGCGGGTCGAAGCCTACTGGTGCCATGGGTGTTGCGAAAGATATCCCAGGGGCCCTGGAACAATGGCAAAGAAGGAACAGGAGTGGGTTTTTAGTCAGTAAAATTCTGAAACTATCTCCCGCACCACCCAAGAGCGGGGGTTGTTATTGAATGATTTTCCCACCTAGAAAAAAAAGACAGACGGATGTGTTCCTAAAGGGTTATTTTTTTTTGTTTGAGTATGGAACCCTAAACATAGTGTAGTTTATCTTTTTACCAAGAAATTCTAATACATAGTACGTTACTGAGAAATACATTGAGTCACACACGCCTTCCTCTTGCTGGAGAGGAAACGCATATCTTCATCACTGATAAAAATATCTTGTTTGTTTAATTCATCACCCGAATGACACAGCCAAGGAGGAGGCCGACCGTATCAGGCAACGGCGCTCTCGCCGCCGCCGGGATTCCGATCCCGATTTCCGGACACCGTAAACGCGGGCTTACGGACGGCGAGCAGCGCGCCGTCCGACCGTCCGGTAATTGTCCGGACCAAGCCCAAGTCGTCGACGTGCACTGTTCCCGCGCGCCAAAAAAAGGACGTGTGAAAAGGAAGTGACGTCTTTCCAGCCACTCTCCAAACAGGGACTTACCGCCATAATTATGACGTGCCCAAGTAAAGTTAAGAAGCTAGAATATGGATCACCCTTTAGAGCGAGCACGCACTACAATAAAAAATCGTTGCGAAAAAATATCTCAAATCTGTGAACCACAGAAATACACTAAATCCGCGCATTGCGAAAATAAATCGTTCAATTTTTTAATGAGTTTATTTCGCATTAAAAAAATCGCAACGATTTTTTATCGCGGTGCGCGCTTAGCCTTAGCATTTAATACTGCGTAATGTTTTGACCTCATGTCGCAGCCTGCCCCCGAATGTATTATTAAAATAATAAAACCCTATCAACAATTTGGCTGTACAAAAAACCCAACCAGATAAGAAAAAAAAATACCTAGAAAACAGTGATAACCGATTCTTTTTTCATATAAACAAATGTAAAGTTTTATCTTTCTGAAATATAAAAGCGAAACACCACTCACTAATTAATCACGAAAACTCAGAAACTATAACACCTAAAACTTAGGAAGTTTCTTACGTGGTGTAGACATCCGCAAATCCTTGCGGACGCGGAAGCCGAAACGAAAGTGTTAATACATAGGTACCTGCCTCTTCCCGATCGATGCGTCTTATCGTGTGAGTGCCCCCCTCCCCCCTAAAGCCAAGCGGAAGCAGACTTCTGTCCACTATGGCGGACTGATTACCTGGAGGAGTTCGATGGGCGCGAGACGCACAGGAACGGTTAATGTGGCGACAAGTGGGGAAGACCTATGCTCAGCTATAGGCTGAAATGATAATAAGATTACGCGGTCGAAGACTAAGTAGGTTTTTGTTGTTGCCTAGAAATAACCTATTCACTCTTGACTTAAAGACACTCAAATTGTAGCTATCAGCAAACACAGACGCCAATGTTACATTTAGTATAAAAAAAACTTTTTAAGTGATTTCGGTTATATTTTATTTGTAAAAACTTTTATTTTACACTCGGTCAAACCTCTCTCATTCATCTCATAACAATTCTAATAGTCCCAAACACGGTTAGATTACATTAATTACCTTCTGGCTACATCATCTGATCAGTTCGATATATCCCTTCCTCCTATTCTTACAGTCAAACATCGACTACACATATAAACAAAGAAATTTTACTTGTTACGACAGTTCTGCTGTGATCCTATGAGGAGTTCTGTTCCATATCTTCGAAGTTCATGATCAGATCATAACAATATTTCTATGTTGAAGTTGGTTCTTGGAAACATAACTTTTCAATCAAAAAAATAATTTTCTTTCTTCTTTCTTTCAGATATCGGTGAACATACATAAAGAAAAATAATATACATTCAGCTGAACATGGAACTCTTCCTCCTTTTCAAAGTTGGTTAAAAAGAGTGTTCATGAAGTTTTTGGTACATTCGTCTCCGCAGAGAACTACCTACGCTCTGGAATATGCAATTAGCAAAAAATCATTAAGGCTTATAGTCCCTTGAACCATCTGGCCAGCCCAAAAGTATGTGGACGCACCTCACGCACCCGCCTAGGTGGCAGTACGCAAATCTGTGCATTTATTTGCGGCCAGCAGCGCCCGAAAAGCGCGCGGCTGACCTTTAAATCCATTTTCTTTCCGAAATATTGATTGATTTACATTATGCAATGTTCACTTGAATATTTAACCACCAATTTTTATGTGTAAAAATGTTTCTAAAGATCCAAGCCGTTTCGAAGGAGTAGAGAAAAGTTGCGAAATTGCTAAATATTTTTTTAGACAAAAGTACGAGAAAATCAAATGATGATAATGTTGTTCATGAATCTATATTATTATTTTTTTCAAACCTATTAACCTGGCCGTTACCGAGGAGTAGGCTTCAGAAAGTCACTGTTTTAAGGCACTTTTCGGGCGCTTGGGGCTTAATCTTCCATGACGTAAAATACAGATTTTTCCCGGCATTGTACTTGTGAATCATTTGACATATGTTACTCTATTGTAGTAAATTATTGAATTTCTCCTAGAAGGATACTACGTGGTCTCTCGTAAAAACACATGACATACGTCATCAAAATAAAAAATGCATGTGGATTTATTTTCCTCAAATGATAAAACATTTAATTAAATAAATATAAATTAATTATTTATTTAACTAGGTTTAGCCCGCGGCGTCGCCCGCTTTCATAAAATATGGCCTATGTCACTCAGGAATAAAGCAGCTTTCTATCAGTTTCAGATTTGCTTTCAGTAAGCAGTTTTATAAAAAACACTTACACGTCAATTTTTTTTCCGTCAATTAAAACTAGATGAGGCCGGTACTTACAGAGATTACCTCCTACAAACAAACAAAAAAAACAACCTTTATTACATTAATGTTGATTGTAAAGCTTACAGTCACCTAAAGGTCAATGGAAAGGGCTATGCTCGGAGTTTCTTTGCGTGATCGCATCAAGAATGAAGATATCCGCAGGAGAACCAAGGTTGCCGACGTAGGACGAAGAATCCCCAAACTAAAGTGTCAGTGGGCAGGGCACATTGCGCACAGAACGGACGGTCGATGGGCTGCAAGGTACTAGAGTGGAGCACAAGGTTGGCGACGACCTGGTGAGAGTCGCACGAGTGCGGTGGATGCAAGACGCTGCTTTATTCCTGAGTTACTATATTTTTATGCACGCTGGTGAAGCCGTAGGCAAAAGCTAGTCTAGTCTTTATTTAAAAAAAAGGAGAAACTGACTGAGTGACACATCAACGCACAGCCGAAACTACTGGCGCTAGGAACATGTCATTTAGCACAAGGGTTCCTTTATGACTGTGTAGGGGATTAAGCCCCAAGCGCCCGAAAAGTACCATAAAACCGAGTCTGTCTGAAGCCTGCTCCTCGGTAACGGCCAGGTTAATAGGTATGAAAAAAATATATATTTTTGGCGGGTACGAGAGTGGTGTTCATTTAATTTCAGTCAGATGGTTCAAGGAACTATAAGCCTAACCTTTTAATCGGGTACATTAGAGACACAATAGAAAGACAATGGGTGCGCGAAAGCCGGCAATTGAACGGGAGTCTAAAGTTTGTATGTACGATGTACAATGTACAATGCCCTTCACACCGCCAGAGACAGGAACAGATGGAGGAATATCATAAGGGTTAGAGTGATGAAACAGGGAGGTCACGACCCTCAGCATTGAGGAATACGACGCAAGGAGGAGGAAAGTTTGTATGGAGAAAATATACAACGCAGGCGAGGCCACTGGTAGAAGCTAGTGCTAGTATTACATAGATATTTCAATTTGATTTGTAGATGTATCATAGATAGATTTTTTTTGTCAGCCTATTCTGTCCCACTCCTGGGCAAAGGCCTCCCTCCACTCCTTCCACTTTCGCGCGCCCGAGTTTCTTCTTGCCAGTTCTGGTGGAATCTATCTAGTTCGTCGCGCCATCTCCTTCGCAGTCTACCGCGACCCCGACGCGCTGTTTCAGGGCACCAACTGTGTGCTACTTTGGCCCACAGTTTGTCGGGAACGCGGCAGACGTGTCCTGCCCAGTCCCACTTCAGTTTGGCAGCCTTTTGAGCCATCAACTATTTTGGTTTTGGAGCACAATATAGTGTTTCGAGTTCGATCCGTTAATTTAATATCTAGATAAAATGCACATATTAAATGGCGTTTCAGTCAATAAGATAATAACATATTTAAATATAGCCAGCTGCCCTGATAACAGGCCCCAGAACAACATATGTGGACTGATAAGTTTTATAAACACTACTAGGAACGCGCCCCGGCTTTGCTCGCGTACAAACGAACCAAAGCTTGGGTAGGTTTTTTCTTTTTTTAGGGTTCCGTACCTCAAAAGGAAAAAACGGAACCCTTATAGGATCGCTTTGTTGTCCATTTGTCTGTCTGTCGGTCAAGACTCTTTATCTCAAGAATGCGTGGAGGTACCTATAGAGATGAAATTAAAATCCATATACATCAATCTGTGGGCCCTTGAAATTGTGAAAAAATCAAACTTCTGAGTTAACGAAAAAAGAGATAAGTCCGTTTATGTCGCAAAATACATATATTTCGACACTCTTAACGGATTTAAAATTCATAGCGTACTTCCCATTGACCCAGAATCCTGAAATTTGGGATAAAGTGAGGTTTCATAGCACAAGTATAAGAAAATTCTGAAAACTATACGTCTCAAAAAAAAACTTTTTTTGCGATTCGGAAAAATATTCGTAACTCAATTAAGCTAGTTTGTACGGAACCCTCAGTGCGCGAGTCCGACTCGCCCTTGCTAGGTTTTTTTTTTATTCTCGATAAGCATGCGTTTGTCCACCATCTCATCTGATGGTAAGCGATGATGCGGTCGACGATGGAGCACGCTTGCCTAGGTTGTAGCAATCAGGAAACACAGACGCCGGCAGGGAATTCCACTCCTTGGCTGTACGCACAATAAATGAGTTCCCAAAACGCTTTGTGCGTATGGGTGGGATGTCTACCATGCACCTGTGGCGCAACGCCATGATGGAACGGACTAGGCGGAATTAGATTGTGCAATTCCAGTGCATCATATTGCTCAAGAATACCTTTTTAGTGTAACCGAAAATAGTACGTTTATTTATGCAGAAAGTTTGTCATTGCGACCGAGGCGCAAGTCGCACGAGCCATGGAGTGTGTTATGGAACCGAGAACTGCGGTGACAAATCGACACGTTTATCAAAAGACTTTTTTCAATACACTTACGAAGCAATGAATAATCGGGGGTTGACCGGCGAAGAGTAGTCGAGGCGCGCCCAGCCTGACACGGATACATGTTATAAAACTGTCGCGGAAGAAAGCACTAGTATTTTTCTGCACTAATGCGGAAAACAGACTATTGCGTGCCTAAAAGCGGTGGGATAAGAGCGGCTTTTCGAGTAAGTGTATTGAAAAAACTTTACTATTCTTTTGTAGTAGCTCTGTGTGTTCATATTTTATCCTTGACAGTGACTTTGCATCAGCATTGTTGGCTTTGTAATGTTTCCAGTGCTGGGACTCACGCCTCCTCTCTAGGAGAGGAAATGGGCCCAGTGCGGGTTGGTGGATATCACATGTCTTCGTATTTTTGGTTCAGGGACAGGCCGCTTTCCTCACGATGTTTTCCTTCACCGTTTTATGAATATTGGTGATGAAATAATTTAAAAAAGTAATGCGCCTGGCTGGGTTTGACCCTCCGACGCACAAGTTGTAAGTCGGGGCCGGTACCACTCGGCCTCCACTGCTCTCTGCGGTGACATTTGACATTTTTTTTCATTGTTTATTAGTTTGAACGCTTTTATCTCAGGAACTACTCGTCCGAACTGTACAATTATTTTAGTGTTGGAAAGTCCATTAATTTATTGATGAAGTCGTCATACAGGGTTATTTATAAAACATTACAGGACTGTGTTACTAACATCATAAACAACAACTTTTGTTCTATGACTTTTTACAAAACATAATTCATGTACTAAACGGTTTGTTTTTCAAGATTTCATTGTTCTATGTAACACATTTCAACTCTATATTTTGATATACCTGCCTACGTCTGTACGATACAACGCAAGCGCATCAAGCATCCCCACCGCGCGATCCCGCTATTGTACTACCTCTTCTTCGCATAGACTTCTTATTATTTAGAACGTTCAATTTAAATATTTTTATTTTTGTATAAAAATCTGATGATATGATATATATAAATTTTTAAAAGTCATAGAACAAAAGTTTTGTTTATGACGTTAGTAACATAGTCCTGAGTAATTACCTATGTTTTATAAATAATATGATGGTAAGCGATGATGTGGTCGACGATGGAGCACGCTTGCCTAGACGTAACCTATTCACTCTTGACTTAAAGAACCCTAGGTTGTCGCTATCAGGAAATACAGACTCAAAATGTATGTACCAACTGTTTATGGGGATTGAAGAGCTAACCTAGATGGAGTACCCAGTCGCTAACACACGACCTTGGCGAGGAGGACTCGAAAACACAATTGTTATTTAGCTCTCCGCCAGTTAATTAGTCAAATACGAGAGGTCAGTTTGATACAATAATATATAGTTAGTCTTATCTATTCAACGCCATTGATAACAACAAATGACATTATTTTATGTTTATTATTCACAAAAAAATATTATGTTTTTTTTTTTTATAATGGATGGGCTCACGTTTGACCACCATCCAACCTGATCATCCAACGATGATGTGGCCGACGAAGGACCACGCTTGCCTAGAAGCAACCTATTCACTCTTGACTTAAAGACCCCTGGGTTATAGCTATCCGGAAACAGTTTAAAGCTACTTACGTTAAAACGGTAAAAAAAATATTCTACAAACACTCATATCACTTTTATAACACACTATTTGCATTTATTTACCACTGAATTCAAGCTAAAACACTACAACGTAAATAAATGCGGAGCTGGTAAACACGACCTCACTCTGCGGCAGCTGGAGTGTGTCTGTGTCGGACGCGGACGAATCCAGCGCATGCGCATCAAAAGATTGACGAATGCCGCGATTATTTGTGATAACTTTATTACCAATCAGAAAACCCGGAGTTTTTATCTGGAAATAAACAGTTTTCATTGTCCGTTGATGAATCTTGAGCTTGAACCGTTGTCGCTTAGTGACCAACTTTGTGCACACCACACAACTTTCACACAACGCCGTCTAGTCCCGAACGGAACAGAGCTTGTGCTATGAGCACTAGACAACTGATACTTATATTTCTAAATACAATACATAATATTCATGATCATCATCATCTGCCTTTTTAATGTTCCCACTGCTGAGACTCAGGTCTCCCTAGGAGAGGGAATAGGCCGTCATCCACCACGCGGGCCCAGTGCGGGTCTGATGAATGTCACATGTCTTCGAATTTTTGGTTCTAGGACATGCTGGTTTCCTCACGATGTTTTACTTCACCGTTTTGAGAGTAGTAGTGATGAAATAAATGACACAAAGTAATGCGCCTGGCTGGGTTCGAACCCGCGACCTATACAACTCGTAAGTCGAGGCCATTACCACTGCAGTGATGGCTGAGTGGTGGTAATACGTAATATTATAACGAGATAAAGTGTAAGAGGTAATCTCTGGACGTACTGGTCTAATTGCTAAAATTTTTTCACCGATAGAAAAAACCTGCTTTAATCCTGAGAGACACAGAATATATGTATTTTAAGAAGGTACGCGGGCGAAGCTGCTGGCAAAAGCTAGATCCATCACACAAACCTTTGTCTTGGGTGGGAATTAAGCCCACGACCATTGCCTAGCTGTGAGAGCCACTAACCACTAGACCAACAGGCCAATCCATAACACAGAACTATTGTATTTATGTGTTTAAGTAAATCGCTGGGTTTGCCCGTAATGTCGTAACTACGGATCAAGCTGACTTAGGTGACCTATAATCTATTGGTTTCTTACACAAGATAGTGCCGTTTGGGTTTCTCAGCGCTTGAGAAAGCGGATATAGATATGGATACGGAAGAGAGGAAATTATGAAGTCTGGCTATTTATTTTAAACTAGCTTCGGCCTGTGTCTTTGGCTACAAGAAAGTAGAAAATCATTTCAAGAAATCAGAAATGTTTATTTCAAATAGACCAATAACAAGCACTTTTGAATTGTCAAAATGTCGGTCAGTCAAACAAGTGAAGCTAAATTGCACGTTGCAAAGAGTTGGTCTCTATGGAGAAGAACGTGCAAGAAACTCCATGGACACTCTAAAATCATATAATGAGTTAAATAATGAGTGAGTCACATCGAGGAAACGTACTCCCAGAGAACGAGCAATGAGTGGGTCAACCAGAGAACAGATGAATGAGGTTAGAATGGCCTTGTGGCGTGCTACAAAGTAGGGCAATGCTCATAGTTCAACTCATCATCATCAGTTCAGCCGAAACACGTCCACTATTGGACATAGGCCTCCCCCAAGTATCGCCACAATGAACGATCCTGTGCGTCTCGCATCCATCAGAATTCCGCAACCCTTACCAGGTCATCGGTCCACCTAGTAAAAGGCCTTCCAACGCTACGTCTCCGGTACGATATATATAGGTTCAACTACCAACAGCAAACTTGCGATCTAAGTGTGCGTGGTTTGTTAGTTACGTAATGCGCGCTCGTATTAGTTTATTGCCTGTAGTGCAGTTAAAGGGTGAGACAAGCGGCGACACTCGTTGTAGTACAAATCGGAAAGTATTTCCTTTCTAACCTCTTTTGTCTTTCCTGTGGGTGGGTCAACCGTCTGGATCGCTGCCAAGTCCACGCGCTCCTGGAAGAGATGTCGGCAACACCGCGGGGCCCGGGGTAGAAGCCTACTGGGGCTACGTCGGATTTAAGACATGAGGAAAACCGTAGTCCTAGAACACAAAGCGCAACTGAAGGACACAGGTGTGGTTTTAGTCAGTTAAAATCTGATATCCCGACCCAGTCAAGAGCGTGAGAAGTTATTGGAAGATTTCCCACTTTAAAAAAAGACTAAAACTGCGAATTTGCTTCATGGAGGACTATTAATTAGAGGTGTCAGCAGCGGTGGCCCAGGGGCAACGGCGCCGGATTACGAGCTGTAGGTCGTACGTTCGCACCTAGGTAGAGCATTACTTTGTGTATCATCACCACTGCTCTCAAAACGGTGACGGAAAACATCGTATGAAACCGGCATGTCCTAGAACCAAAAAATTCAAAGACATGTGATTACTCCCTCTCCTAGAGGGGAGGTCCGAGTCCCAGCAGTGGGAACATTAAAAAGGCTAATGATGACTAGCTTCAGGCTGCGGCTTCGCCCGTGTGAAATAAGCAAGTTATCCCAAGGACACACTCCTGGGATAAAAACTATCCTATGTGCTATTCTAAATTTATTCGACTTTATATAATATTACTGTGACGTTAAAGAGGAAAGGATTATTTTTTTGATGAGTTTTCTGTTAATAATAGTTGATCGTTAAAGCAATTAAAATATAATTATATTGTATTGTTGATTGAACTACATTAGACCGACGCACACGTGTAACACGCCTGATTTTTACGTAGAACGACGCGTGGCGTGGATCTAGTGTAGCTCTACAAGTCTAGTTGCCATATGAAATGTATGGAGACCGACGCGCCCAGAACGACGTGTGTGGCACACGCGTGCGCAGTGTAGTTCTAGCTTTATAGTTACTTATGTGCTGTCCGAGGCGGGTCCGACTCGGCTGGGCAGCGTTCAGGAAGCTGAACGGTATCTTCTCGACCAAAATCCCACAGTATCTCAAGACGAAAGTCTATGACCAGTGCGTGTTGCCAGTCAAGACATATGGCTCCGAAACGTGGTCGCTCACAATGGACCTCATCAGGTCCATTGTGAGCGACCACGTCGGTGAAGTCTTCTGATGAGAAGACTTAAGTCACCCAAAGGGCAATGGAAAGGGCTGCGCTCAGAGTTTTCTTGCGTGATCGAATCAGGAATGAGGATATCCGCAGAAGAACCAAGGTTACCGACATAGCACGAAGAATCGCCAAACTTAAGTGGCAATGGGCAGGGCACATTGCTCGCAGAACAGATGGCCGTTGTGGACGAAAGTTCTGGAATGGCGACCACGTACCGGAAGACGTAGCGTTGGAAGGCTTCATACAAAGTGGACCGATGACTTGGTAAGGGTTACGGGAATCCGATGGATGCGAGACGCACAGGACCGCTCCATTCACATTAAAATTCGACATTTAAACAATCATTTTTCTCTGTCCGTTCAACCGATTTTGACTTTTATTACGTTGGCAGCATGATAAATGGCGGCTGCAGTAAATAGTTGGTATTGTAACCCCTTATTTGCTTTTAACGCCATCCTTATGACCACGGAATTGAAGTCAAAATCGGTTGAACGGACAATAAAAATATGTATACGGACAGGAAATATAAAATGTTCGCGATCTCAGACATTGGAATTTCAGGTGAGATGGTGGTCAAACGCAAAAATATCCAAAATAATAAAAAGCACCAGATTTAGCTAGGCAACCTATTCGGAATGTCTTAATAAACGCATTATCTAACACATAATATTTATCATAATCGAATAACAGATGAGAGATGTTTCTTTACGGATCTTAGACCATACGCCCCCACCCTTCTTCACACCAATGGTTAACTATTCTGCAATACGTTTACAACATTAACAGCAGACCCTTAGACCTTAACTTTTTGTCGTTTAAAGACCATATTGTCAAAATATGTAAAAAAAGCCTACCGGGTAAAGTAGGGTAACTTTGGCCCTGGGGTATAACTTTGGCTAAGCTTATTAACCAATAGGAACATGAGAAACGGTGTTTACTGTGTTCCTATTGGTTTATGAGTGCGGGTCAAAGTTATACCTTAGGTCCAAAGTAACCCGACTTTACGGTACCGTAATTTAGGGTTTGTGTTACGCAGCGTCTAAAATTTTTCTAACATCAAGGCGCTTATTGCACTCTTTAATGCCCGTCATCTGGTCTCCACATGAAACTAAATATAGTATTATGTTGGAGCGAGTGCAGAACAAATTTATTAGATATCTCTATATCCCCTAATTCCCTTTCTTTCCCCTAATGCATCCCACCTTGTTTATTTTAGGCATGGTGGGATATAATGAACTTAGAGTAAGAAGGGAATTTGCTCTTGTATTTATATTTTTAAAGTAATAAGAGGAAAACTGGATAACGCAGCTTTGTTGGAGTTGTTGTGTCTATGTGTACCTGCCAGATATGTTTGGCGCCGGCTTCGGCCTCCACTGCTGGTGGTGCCGAGGGCGCGAACAAACCTGCTCAAAGAGTCGCCTCTGACGCGCGCACTTCGCACTTACAACAATTTAACAGAGTGTCACTAGCAGTTATATGCTTTTGTAATTAAGTAGGTTTAGTAACAAATTATGTTTAAATAGTTACTTTGGTTCATTGGTTGTACTGTCGCGTTAGGTCTCCCTGTAAAGACAGTATAAGTTTGATAAATAAATAATAAAAGTTCAGAATACTAATTGCCGCTTCATTTGATAACCAAATTTAATGCTATGAAGAATTTAATTTCAGAAAAAGATTATTTTTTAGTGTTATTTGTGGTTTAATACAAATTAAATTAGTATTATAATATCATTATCCGGTTCGTGTTAATAGAGTAGGAAATTGATTGAGGTGACGTCACGACAATTACGTTATGGGAAAATCAACGTTTTTGCTTCCTTGGGTAATATCAATGAAACCGGTATTACAAGTTTATTTAAATTATGTGGATTACTTTCTAGTTCTCCCACAAGTGTTACGGAAGGGGATTTTTTTACCCGACTACCGCAAAGCCAAAGGAGGTGATGATTTTTTTAGTACCTAAGTAGCTAACGACCTTTTAGGGTTCCGTACATCAAGAGGAAAAACGAAACCCTTGTAGGATTACTTTGTTGTCCGCACGGATATCTATGGTTGTCCGTCTGTCTGTTTGCTGTCAAGACCCTTTATCTCGGAAACACGTGGAGCTATCGAGTTGAAATTGAAACTATATACTCAGGTCTGCGGTCCTTTGCAGCTATGAAAAAAAACGAACCTCTAAGTTAATGAAAAAATATAGACGCGTTTATGTCGCAAAAAACGTATATTTCAACACTCTCAACGAAATCAAAATTCCTAGGGTACTTCCCGTTGACCTAGTCCTGAAATTTGCACGAAACAAGGTCTCATAGTACAAGTATACTCGTAGGAATAAATCTGAAAACCGTAGTTTTTCTGCAAACTTTTAGTTTCTTAAACTTTACGGGGTCTACTAGGCCCCTTACCGTCGTTATGATAGTTTTCAAACGAGATCTTAAATGCCCCGTACAGCAGGAATGGAAATAAAAACAATTGTGCCGTGTAAGTCGACGTTATAAGTACCGATCTGACCGTTGCGTTGTCGACAATCTCATCTCAACTATTTAATTTCAACACATGTACGAGTAGGTATCAAACATTCCCGGAACACGCAACACATGGCCCAGACAGCCATGGTAGACTATTACTCACCGATCTGAAGATGAATGTAGCCACATCTAAATCAGCTATGTATTTATCATCGCTACGTACTTATGTATGTGTAACAGGAAATAAAATTGTCTGTAACAATTAGCGTGCTGCGGTATTTCAGTCCGATTATGATTTAGGTGTCTTCAAGGCTACAGTGAATAGGCTCTTAAATGCGCCTCACCATCAACGTCGAATATTTATTTAGTTATTTTATGAACTAAAACTAACACTTACTTTCTGAACCATACTCCATCGGTTCAGGTACCTAGTTAACTAAAGGTAAACCATCTTGATAAGTAGGTAAATCGTATAATTAAAAGACAGAAAGACTTTGGGCGGTTCATTGAGTCCAAGGCCAAGGTAGCTGCTAGGAAGCTGGGCGTTCTAGCAAAGGTCCGGCGGTACTTCACGCCGGGTCAGCTTTTGATGTTATACAAAGCACAGGTCCGATCGTGTGTGGAGTACTGCAGTCACATATGGGCTGGTGCTGCAAAATGCCACCTGGCAGCTTTGGACTCGGTGGAAAGGCGTGCAAAGAGGCTAATTGGTGATCTAGATTTGGTTAAGTCCAACCTTCAAAGCCTTGAGCATAGGCGTAGAGTAGCCAGCCTTTCGGTGTTTTATAGGATCCATTTAGGAGAATGTGCGAAGGAATTGCATGACTTGATTCCGCCATCGCAATTCTACCATCGGACAACCCGACGTACGGCGAATATTCACCCTTACGTTGTTGAAACCTCTACGGTCCGGACTAAGCGTTTCGCCTCGTCGTTTATACCGCGTACGTCGAAGGACTGGAACAGTCTGCCTGCTGCGGTCTTCCCGTCCGATTAAAATTTGGGTGTCTTCAAGGCTAGAGTGAATAGGCTCTTAATAAACTAGTGCGCCTCACCATCAAAGGTTGCATCGCTACTTACCATCAGGTGGGATCGCAGTCAAGCACTAGTTTATCTGAATTAAAAAACAAAAAAAAAAAGATTATTTAAAATTAATTAATTAGTTACTTACCTAACATCGGTTTGGGTAAATACCTAATCGTAAACATTTATAGATAAATTTTTTAGACAAGTTTTTCGATAGGTCATAGACATGATATGATTGTTTACATTTAGTTAGCTTATACTCTATGTGTTGGTAGTAGGTAATATATCTCCCGCGAAGCGGCGAGCCTTCTGGCTGGCCTACCACCGTGGGATCTGGAGGCAACAGTCCTTGCACACATGCACGATATGCGCGTGGAGATGCAACGCCGGGGTGAAAGTCCGCTGCCGCGACAGGTCACGGCATGGCGGACAGAGCTCCGGCGGGATCTCATGGTGAAATGGCGTCAACGACTATCGCAACCCAGTGCTGGGCACGCCACAATCATGGCGGTAAGTCCCCTCTTTGAGGCGTGGCTGGAAAGGCCTCACGGCGTCCTTACCTTCCGCATGACGCAGGTCCTCACCGGACATGGTTCGTTCGGGAGTTTCCTACACCGGATTCATGCGGAAGTGACGCCCGGGTGTCGCCACTGTGCGGAACGCCCGGAGGACACGGTGGAGCACACAGTCGAGGTGTGCCCTGCTTGGGCGGAGCATCGCCGTGCCCTCGTGGGGGCGATCGGCGGCGGAGACCTCTCGCGCCGGGCCTTGGTTGAGGCCATGGTCCGGAGCGAGGAGGAGTGGCAGGCGGTCGCCGACTTCTGCGAAGCAGTAATGCTTGCAAAGGAGGAGGCCGAACGCATCAGGCAACGGCGTTATCGCCGCCGCCGTCGCCGGGGTTCTGATCCCGATTTCCGGCCAACGTAGACGCGGGCTCGCGGACAGTGAGCAATGGGTAGCTCGCTGTCCGGCCGTCCGGTAACTGTCCGGACCAAGCCCATGTCGTCGACGGCGCGCACTGTTCCCGCGCGCCTCAAGGAGTTGTCAGCAACAGCAGGGACCCAGCCGGGTCGAAGCCTACTGGGGCCAGGGTTATCCGAAAGGGCGCTCGAGCCCCGGTATGAAGGCTAGAAGGAACGGGGTGGGTCTTTTAGTCAGTAAGAGTCTGACACTATCTCCCGCTCCGCCCAAGGGCGGGGGATGTCAATGCATGATTTTACCCACCATAAAAAAAAAAAAAAAAAAAAGTAAGTAATATATTTTTAGATTTTTCTCTTACAGCTGGTTTATTTAATACCCAATTTTGGTGCTGTTTTCATTTCATGATTATTTATCATGCAAGAAACTCCACGGACACTAATTTAAATCAATGAAAAGTAATAGGAAACCTCAAGTACCTATTTATTTATTTATTAAAACTTTATGCAACACACAGCGGACTCTTAAGTATTGACGTAGGTATTATATTAAAAAGGTCAATTGTTTTCAAATGACCTCCGTTTGTGGGGATTTACAATCTTACAGAAATGTTACTTTCCGCAAGAATTTCACAACCGACTGTACACGCAGCACAGATCCGCCTCGACGGAACATTTATGTTCAATGCTTTCTGCTACACATACAGTTTTAGTACATGCGAAAACCGAAACACATATCTAGTATTTTTATGTAAAAAATCTGTTTACAAAATTTCATACTGTATCATGAAAAATCAAAAAATTATAAGCTTGTTATGTCAGCAAAAATACACAGTACATCCAGGCGACTGAGGGGTTGTTTTGCAGTCGCACCCAGCCATTTGCTGCCGCCTAATACCCGCTATGACCTGTATTGTTAAAAACATTATGTGCATCTATCCTCATGTACTGCATTCCTGTATGGGGAGGCACCCATAAAAGCCTCCTGCTTCAAGCAGAGCGTGCACAAAGGGCGATTCTTAAGGTTATGCATTTTAAGCGAAGAGATTACCCAACTACCCAGCTGTACTCGGAATCCCAAGTCCTCACCGTGCGGCAACTGTTTACCTTGCGTGTAGTCTTACGCCGCCATTCCATGCTGCCACTAGACTCAAGCATCCTTCTCAGACGTCGAGGTTTTCCGGTCAGTGACTCCCTACATTGCAGGACCGCTTTCGCAGGTCGTCAATTCATTATTCTAAGCGCTCGCATTTATAATAAGATTCACCATCTGATCAATACACAAAACAATCAATACATTAAATAGATATACACTAAAGACTAAGTTAGCTAAGTGGTTGCAAGAACTGTCTTATGATTATACCGAATCATTATTAACAATCATCGCATAACTATCCCTTCATACTGTAACACGTCTATATAAGGGCTATAGTAATTGTACCAAACATCCTATTTTTGATCATCTCCAAGGAGGAACTGGCTCCTGAGATACAAGTATTTATTTTACTTAGTTTAGGAGTCAAATGTTCATTTTATTTCCAACTAGCTGTGCCCCGCGGTTTCACCCGCGTTTTTCTCGTTTCCGTGGAAATACCGAGATAAAATATTGCCTATTTAAAAATTGCCTCCCTCAATAAATGGACTATTTAATATTTAAACAGTTTTCATATCAGATCAGTATTTCCCAAAATTACCGCGTTCATAAATTTATTTATTATACTCTTCAAAGATCTTATACTTACAATCACCAACAAATATATTTCGAAAAAGATTATTACAGGATTTTATGTTAATAAAAAACTCTATGGCCCATACTACTCATTAATAGGTACCTAGTGTACCTACCAACTCTTAACATCTTACACACGTGATAACTTTTAAACGAAATATCCGATTGAGATGAAACAAAAAGTATTTTACTTCTACATAAATACTCTTGATAACATAATGCTTAATTTCGATAAAGATTAATATTTCGATACATATTTAACGTAGTTTATTTTTCTTCAGACGATTTAATAATTATTTTGAACACAAAATCGGTTATTGTGATTAAACCATGATAGCTAGATATATGTTCTCGCGGACTTTTTTTTAGGTCTTAATGGGATCTACAAACCCGTAGTACATCATTTTGTTCTATTGTCAATAGTTTTTGCAGCGCATGCAAAAATAGGTTTTCGATTTTACACCTTGTGTTACAAAATAGCAATTTTATTACGGATCCCTAATTTTGAAAAAAATAAAACATAGCCTATAGCCTTCCTCGATAAATGGACTACCCAACACTGAAAGAATCATTCAAATCAGATCAGTAGTTCCAGAGATTAGCGCGTTCAAACAAACAAACAAACAAACTCTTCCGCTGTATAATATTATTAATATAGTATAGATGATCAGTATTTGTTCAACTATTGTATCTGTACTTGTTTGTTACTGTGTGTGTTGAATGTACTAAATAAAGATTATTATTATTATATTATTATTGTACTTAGTGTCAGTGGTGCCCAATTTGTGACCTTTTTAGGGTTCCGTAGCCAAATGGCAAAAAACGGAACCCTTATAGATTCGTCATGTCTGTCTGTCTGTCTGTCTGTCTGTCTGTCCGTCCGTATGTCACAGCCACTTTTTTCCGAAACTATAAGAGCTATACTGTTGAAACTTTGTAAGTAGATGTGTTCTGTGAACCGCATTAAGATTTTTACACAAAAATAGAAAAAAAGCAATAAATTTTTTTTCATCAAACCCATGCGTGTGGGGTATCTATGGATAGGTCTTCAAAAATGATACTGAGGTTTCTAATATAATTTTTTTCTAAATTGAATAGTTTGCGCGAGAGACACTTCCAAAGTGGTAAAATGTGTGTCCCCCCCCCCTCTAACTTCCAAGATAAGAGAATGATAAAACTAAAAAAAAATATATGATGTACATTACTATAAAAACTACCAACGAAAATTGGTTTGAACGAAATCCAGTAAATAGTTTTTTTTTAATGCGTCATAAACTGAAAAAAATACACTATTATTAAAACATCGATCAAAGTTACAACACATTACAAGAACTTTTATATTATGCTACTTGCTGCTATGGAACCCTTCATGGGCGAGTCCGACTCGCACTTGGCCGGTTTTTATTGTTTTTATTATTGATAGGCTCGCGTTTGACCACCATCTCACCTGGTGGTAAGCGATGATGTGGTCGACGATGGAGCACGATTGCCTAGAAGTAACCTATAGACTCTTGTCTTAAAGACCCCGAAGTTTTCTTGGTTCAAAAGACACGTTACCCTGTTCCCAACATAATACGATTTTTTTTTAAACTGATATAAACTAGTGCTTGACTGCGATCCTACCTGATAATAAGCAGTGATTCAATCGTCTAGTTTACTAAGAGCCTATTCACTCTTGCCTTGAAGACACCCAAATTATAAATGGACGGGAAAACCGCAGCAGGCAAATTGTTCCAGTGTTTTGTTTACTAAAATGTCACCTGGTAAGCAAGATGTGGTCGACCCTGACTTGTACATACTAGGACAAACTAGGCGAGTCAAGAACATTACTCTATATGGATTACAAACAGATAAGGAGTTGTAATTTTGAAATTATAAGACTATTTGTACAGGGTTTTTTGTAGAACACTAATAACCTTGCAGGACTGTATTACTAACATCATAAACAACAACTTTTGTTAAAACTTAAAACTTAGTTCATTTACCAAATAATAAAAATCTTGTAAAATAAACTTGGATTTGGTTGTTATATCTACCTACCTACGTTTGTATGACGCGACGCAAGCGCATCAAGTGCCCGCGCTGGCCGGTCCCCACTCCCCTCCGCTACTGTACTATCGCTTGCTTCTCATAATACCTCGTAATATTTAAAACCATTCAATTTAATATTGTTATTTTTGTATGAAAAAGTTTTGAGGTGCACGGGAACAGTGCGCGTCGTCGAAGACTTGGACTTGGTCCGGACAGTTACCGGATGGCCGGACAGCGAGCTACCCATTGCTCACTGTCCGCAAGCCCGCGTCTACCGGTGGCCGGAAATAGGGATCGGAATTCCTGCGGCGGCAGCGAAATTTACAAATAACACTATAAAACAAAATCCTGTTAATTACACCTGTGATCACACCATATAATAATAACTGAAGAACGGCTGGACCATTTTTAATAGATTACCACGCACCTGATCATAACCAGCGTCAAGGCCTTTTTTTATGGTGGGAAAAAATCATCCAATGACAACCCCCGCTCTTGGGCGGAGCGGGAGATAGTGTCAGACTCTTTCTGACTAAAAGACCCACCCTATTCCTTCTTGCCTTCATACCGGGGCTCGAGCTATCTTTCGAAACTAACCCTGGCCCCAGTAGGCTTCGACCCAACTGGGTCTCTGCTGTTGCTGACAACTCCTTGAGGCGCGCGGGAATAGTGCGCGCCGTCGACGACTTGGGCTTGGTCCGGATAGTTACCGGACGGCCGGACAGTGAACTACCCATTTCTCACTGCCCGCAAGCCCGCGCCTACGGTGAACGTCTACGTCGGACATGGTGGTGCTCTACCTAAGTGGCACTTATTTCCACAGAAAGCTCCGCCGTGTCCTTCAGGCGATCCGCACAATGGTGACACTCGGGCGTACCTACGTTGCCAGTACTGGGAAGCAGACGGTTAAACGCATCATGTAGTCTTTCTTTATGATTTATCCTCAAACATTAATTAATAATTCAATGATGTAAAAAACAAGACGTGCCATGCGTCTTAAAAGATTCGCTAATCAAGACAATCTATTCGCGGATTGTGTCTACAGACCGGCGACCAACGCCTATCCTAGTACGACCGCCGAGCGTAGGTATGAAAAGTGAAGTACCTATGTCGAGGCTAGATCTTAGAAATTGATCACTTCACGATATGGGCAAGTACAATTGGCTAGATCATTTTAAACATTAGTTAAATCAGTTTGACGATATTTGAGTCCTCTTTTGGCCTACTTTGTTTAGACCTTTTATTAAATAGGTTAAAAGTAGACAATAGAAATCCTACATCAACGATATGGCCAAAAGTTAATGACAGTCTGGCCAGTTTTAGTGGAACATATGAAGTGATCAATTCTAAGATATACACGACATACATGACATTGACTTCTGTACCTATTTTGTGGTGCAGGGATGATGAATGTCATTTTCCATAATTTTTTCCTACATTTATCTACACTAATATTATAAGGAGGTACTTTGTTTTTTTGTTTTATTAATCTTGTGAATATTAATTTTGTTAATCTCTGAAAGTACTGGTCCGATTGCTAAAATTATGTCACCGATAGAAAGCTTCTTTAATCCCGAGTGACATGGGCTATATTTTATGTACTACGCGGTTGAAGTCGCGGGCAAAAGCTAGTTTATTATTATAACACTTTACTGTACACGTCATAATGTGGACAAGATAAACATAAACAAAAACTAAATTTACAAAGGGCGGTCTTATCGCACAGGGCAATCTCTTACAGACTACCTGAGGATGGACTGAACGAGAGGAGATAGATTTGGGGCGGTCAGTCTACAAATATATATACACTGCTAAATTGTAATCGTTTTAATCCCGTGGAGGGTCGATCCGGTACATGAAACACTATCGATTTGTAAAGATAAAATTAAAGTATCTCTATTATAAAGTATATAGAAATTAGCATCTTTAAGAAAACGGTAGCTGATCGAGTTCAATGACCTGTAGTTAATAGTCGGCGTTGCGTACAAAGTACCTACAGGTCATTGAACTCGCTCAGCTGACTTTTTCTTAAAGATACTGAATTAATAAGAGTTTTAAAAAAGAGGTACTTTATTTTTTAGTTATATCTTAACAAATCGATAGTGTTTCATGTACCAGATCGACCCTCCATGGGATTAAAACGATTAAAATTTAACGGTGTATAATATCCTCTCAATATTTTTCTTAAACTGTATCTTGAAAAGACGTACTTGACGAGCTAGATGTAAAGATGTCTGTATTGCGGTATCAGTTCAGTAGATATAATCTGTTATTAGCAATTCTGAGAATCGAACTCAGACTTCCAATGAGTCAAGGCTGCCCGTTGAACCACGAAAATTTAAACGCGCGATATTTTGTTTCTACCGAAAATAGTTCATGACTAAGAAGCAGAACGAAACGAACTAATTACTTCAGCTGAAAGACGTGCACTGTTGCCACTGTTGAACATAAGCCTCCCCCAAGTGTCGCCACAACGACCGGTCCTGTGCGTCTCGCATCCATCGGCTTCCCGCGACCCGCCTCTGCTCATCAAGTCACCTTATGAGTCAGCTCCATTATATCGAGATCGCGCCTGTTGCAACGACTCCACATACACAGAGACACACAACTACAACAATGTTACATCACAATGTCCATTAAGAGGCCTTTTACAAAAAAACGCGAAATTGCAAGTGTTCGACGTTGAAATTGTATGTTTTACGTTCGTTAAATGAAATAACAATTATTGTCAAAAATAGTTTGTTTTCTCTACTATATTAACTATTTAACCGATTTTAGATAACTTGTTTAATTATTTAGTAATAAACTTTCTTCCGATGCATGTTTAGGCAAAAACTCACGGAGACGTGATTTGGCAGCTCTAATTTGGAGATTCTACTGAATATCTACCACCAAAACTAATATTAATTAGCTGTCAAATATCCTTAACTTCAAAAATTATTGAGTAGTTTTTGGTTAAATGCCTTTTGTGTAAAAAAATAAAAAATCTACATAATTCAATTATCGACCGAAAAGGCTTCGAAACAAGCCCCAATATCTCCAAAGTTCTACATTATTTAGGCGTAAAATTTATACCAAAATAATCAACAACATTTGCTTAAACTATAGTATTATTTTTATTTTTTTAATCGCTACTATTATTTTGTAATTAAATAAATAAAAATACTATATATTTCACTGCGCCAGCCATCCGCGACTAGTACCGCGCGAGCGCTTGTCGAGGTCGGACCTATGTCAGTTTATTTCCCGCGCGCCTTCGTTCCGATACTAACATTGTGTGCGCCGATTGTCGCGTAGACGCTACCGCATTGCTGTTGTGTGCGTGTGAACTACGAACGCCGTTTTTGATCTTTGTATTTATTTTCTAACGGTATTCATTATGTGCAAAGTTCACATATTATTAGTATACCAGATAGTCGCGATTGGAACGAAGTTCCTTATCGTGCATTGTGAAAGGGGGGGGGCTAGAAAAGTTGATTTATATATACTTATATCAACTTTTCGATATAGGTGTCTTTTTCATGATTTTCGAGGGTGTTGAAGCCGATAGTTCTGTCAAAATGTGAATCCAAGATGGCGGTTCCAAGAAATTATGTACTTTTTGATATGGGTGTCGTTTTCATGTTTTTCAAGGATGTTGAAACCGATAGTACTGTCAAAATATAAATCCAAGATGGCGGTTCCAAGAAATTATGTACTTTTTGATATGGGTGTCGTTTTCATGGTTTTCGAGGGTGTTGAAACCGATAGTACTGTCAAAATATAAATCCAAGATGGCGGTTGCAAGAAATTATCTACTTTTTCGATATGGGTGTCGTTTTCATGTTTTTCGAGGATGTTGAAACCGATAGTACTGTCAAAATATAAATCCAAGATGGCGGTTCCAAGAAATTATGTACTTTTTGATATGGGTGTCGTTTTCATGGTTTTCGAGGGTGTTGAAACCGATAGTACTGTCAAAATATAAATCCAAGATGGCGGTTCCAAGAAATTATGTACTTTTTGATATGGGTGTCGTTTTCATGGTTTTCGAGGGTGTTGAAACCGATAGTACTGTCAAAATATAAATCCAAGATGGCGGTTGCAAGAAATTATCTACTTTTTCGATATGGGTGTCGTTTTCATGTTTTTCGAGGATGTTGAAACCGATAGTACTGTCAAAATATAAATCCAAGATGGCGGTTGCAAGAAATTATCTACCTTTTCGATATTGGTGTCTTTTTCATGTTTTTCGAGGATGTTGAAACCGATAGTACTGTCAAAATATAAATCCAAGATAGCGGCTGCAAGAAATTATTAAATTTTTCGTCATGGGTGTCGTTTTCATGGTTTTCGAGGGTGTTGAAGCCGATAGTACTGTCAAAATATAAATCCAAGATGGCGGCTGCAAAAAATATTAAATTTTTCGATATGGGTGTCGTTTTCATGGTTTTCGAGGGTGTTGAAACCGATAGTACTCTCAAAATATAAATTCAAGATGGCAGCTGCAAGAAATTATCAACTTTTTCGTCATGGGTGTCATTTTCGTGGTTTTCGAGGGTGTATGAAAACGATTGTACTGTCAAAATGTAAATTCAAGATGGTGGCTGCAATAAATTATCAACTTTTTCGATATGGGTGTCTTTTTCATGGTTTTTGAGGTTGTTGAAGCCGATAGTGCTGTCAAAATGTAAATCTAAGATGGCTGCTGTCAGAAATTATCAACTTTTTCGTCATGAGTATCGTTTTCATGGTTTCGAAGATGTTGAAATAGTGCTGTCAAAATGTACATAAAATAGGATAGTATTTTTTTGGAACGAAGTTATGCGACTACGATAAAATAAATAAATGAATGGTTTGAATAGGTATGTTGAAAATAGTATTATTGAAGTGACCTGATGATGATGATGGAGCCGGAAGATAGGCACCGGAACACCGTAATTAATCACATTGATTAATTACGGAGTTCCTACCTACCCGTGTTTGGGCTTATTAGAATTGTCATGAGATGCACTTTGGCTATAAGGTACTATCGAACTAATCTGATGATGATGATGGAGCCGGAAGGTAGACACGGGAACTTCATAATAAAACAATGTATCCAAGCAGGGTTTGAGTTAATTGGAATCGCCACGAGAAAAAGGTACTCTGGCTGTAAGTGTATTGCCACTAAAAAGTGTGAAATAAAAAAACTTTTTACAAAAATAAATAACCGACTTCACTAAAAAGAAACACTAAAATCATCAAAATCATTTTAATTTCGGAAGTCGGTGTTAGATAAGAAACAGACAATATCGAGAAACACCGAATTCCGAAATTAAAATGTTTTTGATGGTTTTAGTGTTTTTTTTATTGTAAAAAGTTTTTTAATTTAAAAACTTCCAAAAATAATGTTGACATGAATGTCAATTTAGGTGCGGTTTCGGTGGCGATAATAACTGGCATTGGACTTACAAATCTAAATGAACAGTCTGCTTCGATGGATTTGCCTACCTTACCTTTCCGGTTATTCAGCAAATGCCATGACAAAGTAGCAAAAATGTGGAAGCTGCAGAAATAACAATGACACAAGCGGTTGAAAAAGAAGCTGAAGCTGCAAAACTGCGTGGCGATGTTAACAGTGCGGGTATACCTACTTTATGATATGATAAATATCTGATTTTGGAGCTAAATCATATTTACGTGAAGACCTTTGAAATGATACCAAACACGACGTATATATCTTTATTTTTTATAATGGATAGGCTTGCTTTGTACGTATAGGGTGTCCACCATGTATCGGTGGCACAACGCCGTACGTCTTGTGGTCCGATGATGAAAAGGACTTGGCGGAATTAAATTGTGTAACTCTAGTGCACACTCCCCGAAGTGTAAACCATAGAAAACAGACAGGCTAGCAACTCGGCGTCGATGCTAAAGACTTTGGAGTTTTGACTTCACAAGAACATCATTGCCATCTTCTTGGCACGCTTTTCAATAGACTCTAGTGCATCCAGCTGGTATTAGGCTGACCTATCCCAACGATGAGAGCAGTACTCCATACACGATCAAACTTGCGCTTGATAGAGGTTGAGCAGCTGTTCCGGGGTGAAATACCGTCTCACCTTTGATAAGATCCCCAATTTTTTTGGCAGCTAGTTGGGCTTTTGCCTCGATGTAGGAGCCGAAATTAAAGGTAGACGATAGCGTTACCCCAAGAAGTTCAATGTGGTCGGTAATTGGCACGGTTACACCCCGGAAAGATGGAGCCGGGTGGAATTGGCTCCGTTCAGTGGAGAAAAGACACGCCTGGGTTTTCGTCACATTAAACTTGACCAGATTGGCATCGCCCCATTCTGAGACTGCCTCTAAGGATGAGTTCAAGCGTTCAACCATAGCTTCTCGAAATGACTGGATCTGTGACCCACTAGCTCGTGCGTTAGACACATATCTCTCAGCAACAGTGCTGTCGTCTGCATACCCAAAAGTTTCGGGTTTAAGTAGGTCATTATGTGCAGCAAAAACAGTGATGCCGAGAATACCGACCCTTGAGGAACTCCGGCATTAATATCCATTTGACCGGACGAGCATCCATCAATTACCACTCGGATGGGTCGATCCCTCAAGAAGTCTGCGATCCAATCACACAGACCAGTGGGTAGACCGAAGGAAGGAAGTTTAGCAATAAGGCTTTCGTGCCAGACCCTATCGAAGACCTTCGAGATATCAAGGGACACGGCAAGCGCTTCCCCATGCTTCTCAATGACCTCGCTCCAGATGTGAATGGCATACGTTAGAAGGTCCCCAGTAGCCCGATTTTGATGAAAGCCGTATTGCTGGTCGCTGAGGATGTCGTTAGCTTCCAGGTGTGCTAGAAGTTTCCTGTTAATTACCCGTTCCATACTCTTACAGAGGATGGACGTAACAGAGATGGGTCGGTAGTTTGCCGGGTCAGCTCTACTGCCCTTCTTGGGCACAGGCTGCACTAGGTTTGCTTTCTCCTCAGCGGTGTGGGCCAGTGTCCCGTCGGGACTCAGTAGTGGCGGAAGTGAGGGACGGCAGAAGTTCGATTCAACCGACTTTTCCAGGGACCAAAACGCTTTACTACCAGCGGGGTATGAAGCAAGTTTGTTCCCTATTCGGCTAATGTGGTCGAACCGAGACTTTCTCAACATCTTTTTGCACGAATTGGCAGCCCTGTTAAAGGCCTTCTTCTTAAGAGTCACGTCACTGGCTTTGCGCATACGAGCATCGGCCCAAGCTTGGTATGCCGCATGTTTTTTCGTGTCGGCGCCAAACCAAGTTCGAACTTGGTCCGACATTGCTACGTCAGAGTATGGGATGTAGTACTCCATTCCCTGTCGTAACACATGTGTCACGGCATCAGCGCACGACGATGCATCCTTCGAAGAAAAGCAAGTGGGCTGCCAAGGATATCATGCGAAGAAAGACCGCTTGTCATCCCAATCTGCTGACCTGTATCGCCAAACCCACTGAGTTCCTCTAGGACTAGGATCGGGCGAGGAGTAGATAGACACAGATTTAACCAGATAGTGGTCAGAACTGCCTAAAGGCGAAGATATCGACACTAAGTAGCGGTCTGGATCTGTGGTCATTAGAAGGTCCAAGCAATTGGTTGTGTGCGAATCCACATCAGGTACCCTCGTTCCCCCTAGACCAGCTGGGTGAGATTCAATTCCAGCGCTAGCTTCCGCATCTCACGACCAGCATGATCTGTGCACTGGTATGGGAAAAGCCACTCTTGGTGGTGCGCATTAAAGTGCCCAGTAACACCAGTTGGGCGGAAGGTTACCGCTGCTGAGCCGCATCTGCCGCCTCACTCAGATGCTGTGTGAGCCCGGACGTCTCCACTATGCGAACGGTAAACACAAGCGTAGATTATTTTATCTAGGCCTGTGGCGACCAAAGCCCAAAGCGTTGAGAACCTGGAGTCTTCAAGATTGCGGAGACGCCGATAGCAGATGTCGTCCCGGGCATACATACATACGCCCGCGAGTGGTTTGAAGTTGTGCTCCAAGGTAAACCCTGGGTATGAAAGATACGACACGTCGGACGGACCTCTGATCTGCGTCTCCGTAAGGAATAGTAGAGCTAGTTTTTTCAGTCTCCAGGTGGTGATGGACTGCAACGAGATTTAAGTGCAGACCTCGTATATTTGAGAGGTGCACTTTATGAGAGAGGGCAGCCGCTGTTTAACTGTACTCTTTCCATTCCTTTTCATAATTTGAGAGTGAATGGAGGAGAGGAGAAGGAAGTGAAATGGGCAGCCACGCTGCTAACCTTCAGGCACGCACTGAAAGGACGACATCATTAGGAGACTATCTTTTTTTTTACACAAAACTTTTTGACCACGAGAGGGCGCCACATTGTTTTTTTAATTTTTGCAAAGTACCGGTGAAGCCCTTTCAAATGATATTAAACACGGTGTATTTATCTTAACATTTATCACATTATCTTTTGTCCGCTAGAGGGCGTCACTTTGAATTTGAGCAACATATTGGAAATACACAACTTTGACGAATTTATGATGTAATGTAATTTAATTTTGACGTAAATATTAATTTGGACTGAAAATTGTTATGACTGTTAATTGTATAATTTATTTTAATCTGTGATTTGACATTGACTTGTTTTCTTGTATTTCATTTTATTTGTTTGACATTTTATACTATTTGCCATTGTAATGTAATTATTTGTGTCATTTGTATTGTGTAATTTGAAATATTTGTTTATGACTTGTAAGAATCCCTTACCAATAAACTACTATGACTATGACTAAGCCCTTTCAAATGATACCAAACACGGCGTATTTATCTCCATTTTTATTTTTAACACATTACTTTTTGTCCGCTAGAGGGCGCCATATCGTGTTTTGTGACACGTCACACAGCATATGTTCAGCGAACGATTAAGACTGTTCTAACGATACCTCATATGTCGAGTTCTGATAAGTAGATTAGGAGCTATAAGGAACAAATGAACATACTCACAAACATACATACATACATAGCCTGTCAAAATCTTAAGTTCCCTCCGTTGTCGGGTAATAATTAAAAAAACCGGCCAAGTGCGAGTCGGACTCGCCCATGAAGGGTTCCGTAGCAGCAAATAACATAATATAAAAGTTCTTGTAATGTGTTGTAACTTTGATCGATGTTTTAATAATAGTGTATTTTTTTCGGTTTATGACGCATTAAAAAAAAACTACTTACTGGATTTCGTTCAAACCAATTTTCGTTGGTAGATTTTATAGTAATGTACATCATATATTTTTTTAAGTTTTATCATTCTCTTATCTTAGAAGTTAGAGGGGGGGGACACACATTTTACCACTTTGGAAGTGTCTCTCACGCAAACTATTCAGTTTAGAAAGAAATGATATTAGAAACCTCAGTATCATTTTTGAAAACCTATCCATAGATACCCCACAAGCATGGGTTTGATGAAAAAAAAATTTTTGAGTTTCAGTTCTATGTACGGGGACCCCCAAAATGTATAGCTTTTTTTCTATTTTTGTGTGAAAATCTTAATGCGGTTTACAGAATACATCTACTTATAAAGTTTCAACAGTATAGCTCTTATAGTTTCGGAAAAAAGTGGCTGTGACATACGGACGGACAGACAGACAGACAGACAGACAGACAGACAGACAGACATGACGAATCTATAAGGGTTCCGTTTTTTGCCATTTGGCTACGGAACCCTAAAAATACTCTCTTCATTCTTCTCTTTCTATAATTAATATATTTGTTAATTAAATATATTATATTAATAATATTTAATTTTCTGTGAAATTGTTACTACGAGTATTTTGGTGAACAATAAAGTTTATTCTATTCTATTACATTTGGTTGATTTATTTATTAGAATACGTTGCAGCAACCATACTACTATAATATATACAATTAATACTAATGCTATTGACTGTAGATATTATAATCGATTACTGCATAACAATTAAAAAAATTATGTAAACATGGTCTATAAAAAATAATATAAGAAAAATCAATTAATATAAATTCATTTTATAAAATTGAAATAACACGTCAACAATTTCCACCTACTAACCTTCATCCTAAGAAACCTTAAGTTAAGTACGGAAAATCCAGATCGTTTAGTCGCCGTATTAAGTGCGAGCGAGAAGTATGAATGAAAGTATCGGTGGCGCAGTTAGCCGTCCGCTCGAGCGCTCGGTGCGTAAAATACCTAAACTTGCGTAAAGCCGAAACGTAAAAGGACTCTTAACAATCTATTTGCGAATAATTAAAACAGCCGCTGAACTTTATTCGCAAATACTTATCTGTTCTGAGTACATCTATGACGATCGACGCTCCTATTGGCCCGCTCTAAGCTCTTAACCAATCAGCGCGCAAAACCACGGCAAACGTTCGTAGCGATTGTCAAAACGTTTGGTATTGACCACGTGACACTAATAGCTAGGGTCGCCAGGCCTTCAAACCGAAAAGCCGCACAGACCAGCCAATTTAGTCGAACTTTGAGTAAAATGGCCGACCATTTTTTTAAAGTCAAACCCGAGTGTTTTATTATTATTGACCATAATATAATGTAGTTATTTTTTTAATTATAAGCATCACCTATGTACCTATTTTTCGGTTTCTGTCTTCTTTTCTTTTATAAGTTAAGTGTGTACATGAACTGTTAAATAAATACTAACGGAACAACAATAAAATTGCCTGATACAATAGCTAGTCCGCTCCGCTTATGCTAGGGATACAAGATAAAGTCGAAAACATTACAAATCCAAAAAAAAACAATTGTCTAATTTAAAAAGCCGAACAAAAATCGGACAGGCCGTCCTCTGCCTAATTTGGCCGGACACGCAACTAAAAAGCCTAACCCTGTCCGGCTTCATCCGGACGCCTGGCACCGTTACTAAAACCCATCTAAGTAGATACGTTTTGATTTTTCGACAGTTGTCGACAAAAAAATTCTGTCCCTAGAGCTGAGGACCCCCAATTCCTACAGGCCTTGGAACGCAAGGGCACTGAAGGTACACAGGGGTTTTAGTCAGCTTACCTGTTGAGTATTGTCATTAGAGACACAGCAGAAACACAATGAAAGAGCGAACGCGCCGTTCGCTTGAGGTTTCATGAATAAAGTCGTAGGTAGACTATTACTTCCATTGAATACCCTTCATAGGCCGAAGCATCTATTTTTTTCCGTTTTTCACAGCTTCAACTGACCGTAGACCTGAGTATATGGTTTTAGACGGACGGACGGACAACAAAGTGATCCTATAAGGGTTCCGATTGTTTCCTTTTGAGGTACGGAACCCTAGAAAAAGGTTTCCGTTTCGGCCGACAGCGGAACACATACAGAATCCTAAAAATAGAGAAGACTATTTTATTGTTGTTTTCCTGTCTCGAGTTTCGTTTGAATATCAATTAATGTTACAATACGAGTATTATTCGGAGCGACTGTCAGTTGACCTTTAGACCTCAATTACTGACCAGTTCCGATGTTCTCGAATGCTTTAATATCGAATGTGGTAGTTAAATGGTTTCTAGACGCTTCGTTAGTTCGGTCGCAGAGCAAGTATGTTTTTTTTTATCTAGGAAAAACATCCAACGACATCCCCCGCTCTTGGGTGGTGCGAGAGATAGTGTCACTTTTACTGACTAACAACGCATTCCAGTTCCTTATTTGCCATTGTTCTAGAGCCCCGGAGATCTCTTCACATCACCCATTAGGCTTCGACGCGCGGAACACTACGACTTTACAACCACAATTTAATTAAAAGTTTAATTAAAGTTTAATTCTCTTTAGTCCGGACGGTTACCGGACGGTCAGACGGCGAGGTACCCATTGCTCGCCGTCCGCAAGTCCGAGCTTACGGTGGCCGGAAATCGGGATCGGAATCCAGGCAGCTGGGAGCAAGAGTTGATGTGTGAATGTGACGAGTAAGAATAAAGTGAGAAATGAGCACATCAGAGGCAGTTTGAAAGTGGTGCCACTGCCAGTGACTGAAAAGTTGAGTGAAACATTTCACTTTTTTTTTTAATATCAATTCAATCGTACCTACTTATTAGGTAACTTTCTTAAATCAATAAAAAAATATAAAACTTTTGCTCCACTACAATTAGGTTTCGTTAAGATGCACTAAAAACTCCTGCATCCATTGCGGACAATTGCTACTGACTTTAAAAGAATGTTGTCTATGGCCATGTGAAGAGGGGATTAGAACTATAGATATAAGAAAGGAGGAGATATGTTAAGTAGTAAAAAAACCGGCCAAGTGTGAGTCGGACTCGCCCATGAAGGGTTCCGTAGCAGCAAGTAAACATAATATAAAAGTTCTTGTAGTTCGTTGTAACTTTGATCGATGTTTTAATAATAGTGTATTTTTTTTAGATTTATGACGTATTAAAAAAAAACTACTTACTAGATCTCGTTCAAACCAATTTTCCTTGGCGGTTTGCACGGTAATGTAAATCATATATTTTTTTAGTTTTATCATTTTCTTATTTTAGAAGTTACTGGGGGGAAACATTTTACCACTTTGGAAGTGTCTCTCGCGCAAACTACTCAGTTTAGAAAAAAATGACATTAGAAACCTCAATATCATTTTTGAATAACTATTCATAGATACCTCACACGTATGGGTTTGATGAAAAAAAAATTCGAGTTTTGAGTTCTATGTATAGGGATCCCCAAAATTTATTGATTTTTTCTTCGGTGGTTCACAGAATACATCTACTCACTAAATTTCATCAGTATAGCTCTTTTAGTTTCGGAAAATAGTGGCTGTGACACACGGACGGACAGACAGACCTAACGAATCTATAAGGGCCCCGTTTTTTGCCATTTGGCTACGGAACCTTAAAAATGTATAATGTAATTAAATAAAAGCTGCCAGAAAATTATGTATCAAGAACAATAATGCATTGCACATGTATGCAATACAGCAAGCGCAGGGAACGAATCACGACTGACGTCTATGACACGATGGCGCGGCGAGCCGACCACTGACATTCCCCATATTTGATTATATGACTTCTGCGCAATTTGAAGCCAGCGCTCAAGATCCGTGCCGTTAACTATACACGTAGATGGATGGAGAGGGAGAAACAAAAAAAATAGGGCAAGTGCGAGTCGAACTCGCGCACTGAGGGTTCCGTGCAAACCACAATTCCCGAATTGAGTCTCGAAGATTTTTCCGAATTGCAATTTTTTTTTCTTGTTACGTATGTAACAACAGTTTTCAGGTTTTTCCCTATGTCTGTGCTATAAGACCTTGCTTTGTACTAAATTTCAGGATTCTGGGTCAACGGGAAATACTCTATGAATTTCAATCTTTGAGAGTATCAAAATATACGTTTTTTGCGACATAAACGGCAGTATCTTTTTTATTCGTTAACTTAGAAGATTGATTTTTTCACAGCTTGAAGGCACCGCAGACCTGAGTATAATACGGTTTTAATTTCAACTCGATTTAACTTCATACCTCCACGCGTTCTCGAGATAAAGGGTCTTGACAGACAGTCAAACAGACAGACGGACAACAAAGTGATCCTATAAGGGTTCCGTTTCTTCCTTTTGAGGTATGGAACCCTAAAAAAGATTCAAATCACTCCTCACAAACCATCCAAATATGTATATTCTACGTAGCTTTATTTTGTATCGTCATAATGTGTGTAAAACGGCGGTATTGCTTGCGGAATTACTCATGCATTCATAATTAGACTTATTAAGACGTTATTAAGACTACGTCTACTAGCGCGAAGTGAGGATATTTCCATAGAAGCGTACATAAAGACGTGCATACAGTCCAGTTGTAACTACCGTCATAATTACCGGAACAATTTGCCTGCTGCGGTCTTCCCATCCAAGTATAAATTAGGTGTCGTCAAGGCTAAAGTGAATAGGCTCTTAGTAAACTAGTGCGCCTCACCATCAACGATTGCATCACTGCTTACCATCAGGTGGGATCGCAGGCGAGCATTAGTTTATATCAATTTATATATATCACACTCGCATCACTAATGGAGTTAGCACAGATACAGTACACTCACTCACTCACTTGTTTATTATAGTCTGTCTAAAAGGTCAAACGACTTGGGTACCTAATTATTAATTCATTAAACCCCAATTGTGTCTGTAATTTCCACGATTGAAAGGTGGTAAAATGAAATATTATGTAGCTACATAGTCAACACTGGTTCAATAATCAAGGTTGATTAGGAGATCTTGATCATTGGTTACTAATAGAACCTTATAAAAACTATCAAATATAAGTATGTATTTTTTAAATGATTTATATTTTTACTGGAATAAGTAGCAAAATCATGGAAGGAGGCTAGCCGGGTGGCTGATCACAAGCACAGTCATTAGAGAGCAACGTAGTATGTTTAATAGTTTGGACGCGCAAGTGGCGTGACGGTAAAGCTAGAACTACATCAGACCGACGCACACGCATAACACGCCTGATTTGTACGTAGAACGACATCGCGTGGCGTGGATCTAGTGTAGCGCTACAAGTTTAGTTGCCGTATAAAAAACAAACTAGGTACACTGCGCACAAATGAGCCACTAACTAATCTGGGCGCGTGGTTCTCCATAAATTTTATATGGCAACTAAACTTGTAGAGCTACACTAGATCCACGCCACGCGAGTAGTTCTACATGCAAATTAGGCGTGTTACACGGGTGCGTCGTCGGTCTGATGCAGTTCTAGCTTAAAGGTAAAACTATACTGCGCACAGTCATGTGTGCCATGTATCGGGACGCATCGGGCTGCAATAGGCTAGTTGCCGTAAAAAATGTATTTAGTCCGCCTTTTAGATTATTAAAAATAAGGGACACGTATTTTTTTATTTGTAAATTAAACCAAAATGAGAAAGATATAGCCCATTAACGTCACGCCGTGCTGCATTTTTTCGCACGGGGTGACGTCACACTTTACTTTAATGGGCTATATCTTTATTTTTTGTATAAGCGAAAAAAGAAAAAATAAGTGTCCAGTATTTTTTATAATCTAAAATACGGATTAAATAAAATGTAATAATTTTGACCCTGGAAACTACCCTATTCTCCATTTTTTTTTTATGGAAACTAGACTTGTAGCGCTACACTTGATCCACGCCACGCGACGTCGTTCTACGTACAAATCAGGCGTGTTACACGTGTGCATCGGTCTGATGTAGTTCTGGCTTAACGACATTGTTAGTCTGGCCACGTACGGGTAGTCGTGCGGGATGCGTACACTATCTTCTAATATTATAAACGAGAAAGTTTGTATAGTATGGTGTTTGTTACTCTTTCACGCAAAAACTATTGAGTGGATTTCGATGAAACTTGGTACACGGATAGATATGTCTCGGAATAGTACATGGGCTACTTTTAAGGTTCCGTACCTCAAAAGGAAATAACGGAACCCTTATAAGATTAGTTTGTTGTCCGCCTGTCTTTCTGTCAAGACCCTTTATCTCAGGAATGCGTGGAGGTACCGCGTTGAAATTAAAAGTCATTTACTCAGGTCTGCGGTCCCTTGAAGCAGGGAAAAAATTAAATTTCTGATATTAACGAAAAAAAAATGATAAGTACGTTACGTACGTACGTTTTTATGTGGGAAAATCATCCAATGACTTTTATTAACTAAAACCTCATTCCTGTTCCTTCGTTGCCGTTCGAACCGGGGCCGAATCTTCCTTTCAGAAGCAGACTCTTGGCCCCAGTAGGCTTCGGCCCTGCTGAGTTCCTACGGTTTGCTGACAACTCCTTGAGGCGCGCGTGGAACAATACGCACCGTCGAAGTCTTGGGTTCGGTCCAGACGGTTACCGAACTATCGGACGGCGAGCTACCCATCGCTTGGTGTCCGCAAGCCCGCGCCTTCGGTGGCCGGAAATCTGTTTTGGTATCCCGGCGACGGCGACGGCTGGAACAACGCACACGCAGAGCGCAGTTCGAGCGCGAGTGCATCCACTTAGGCGACTAACACACGGCACCGCGCACCGCCGCGGTTGGCGGTGAAGCGGATCTCGTTATTACATTGGTCACTTAGAAATCCGTCAATATCTAACACACGCACACCGACGGACCGCGCGGTGGAGCGGCGCCACACACGGGGCGCAGCATAACCGCGCGGATTATTGTAGGTGCTACGTAAAAATGGATGAACCCAATATCTTCTTAATTTTTTCTTTCTATGCAATAAAAGCCAGATTGCTGCCACTACTTCAGTGTCCATTTTCACCAGTGTCTGTGATAAAACTGGTCAAAACCGCGTTAAATCCATCCGCGCGGTTTTTTTTTTTTCTTTATTTATTTATAGAGGGTTTAATCACAAACTGATTATGCCACCCTCATCGGTACAAACAGAACTTCTTCTATGAATACAATCATGTTCTAAATGCTATGTTAGCTAGTCTATATACTGTTCTTGCCTCCTTTGACAGAGGGAACGCAAGAATGCTGTTACATCTACCTACATCTAGTGACTTGGGTAAAATTGAAATTCTGTCGGCCTCGTTCCGGACACACTCCATCAGTATATGATAAGTGTCTTCCACTATACTACAGTCAGGGCAATTTGGAGACGTAACTTTACCCATATCCGCGCGGTTGGGCGCGTAAACCGCCTAACCGCGCGTAGCACCGCTAAGAAATCCGCTTCACCGCCACCGCCCTCCGCATCGGTGCGCGGTGCCGTGTGTCAATCGCCTAAAGACGCATCTATGAATTTTTTTTGTGCAACAACAAATGTTGTAACCATTCAGTGGACGATTGTTTAAATTCAAAATTAAATGATAAATTATCGTTTTTTAAGCTACCAGTTGTTTCAGAGAGGTAAACAAGAGTTTGTAGCCATTTAATATTTTAACAATTTACATAAGGCATTTATCGGCTCGCCCGGGCCCGCTCGGACAGAGCGACGCCGACCCTGGCGCGACCGCCGAGCGTAGTTATGAAAAGTGTAGAACTGTATGTACATACATGAGTTTGACTTCTGTACCTATCTGTATTATGGGCCGCGACCGTCCTTTTAATATCATCACGTAGCCCAGATGAAATTACACAATTTATTAGCAGACAGGACGCTGCCAATGCAATCGTTATGATATTCTATAAGCAGTTTTGTTTAGTCACGGCCAGAACCCACCATATTACCAGGCCATATCTCACGAACCGTGAATTACTATCACGGTCAAACGACTTGGGTAATAATTAGGGTAAAATGAAATCTACATCAGATTTCAGTTTACCCTAATTATTACCCAAGTCGTTCAATCATGAACGAAAAAAGTTTAATCACAATCCAGTTCTTCAATTAGGTATCCTCATCTCTGCGTCACTTTATCTAAAGTGTCAAAGTAGTGGCAAATGGAAGAACGCGAATTTTTCCTAACAATGAAAATAAGAAAGATAACGGCTTTTTTTAAATAATTAAGTACGACCTGAACAATATATATATTTTTTTTTATCTTGTATAACTAGTGCTTGACTGCGATCCTAGTTGCTGTTACCATCAGGTAAGATCGCAGTCAGCAGCAAGCACTAGTTTTTTTTTAAAGGAGGTGGGATCGCAGTCAAGCACTTTTCTTTTTGTAGGTACCTACTTACAAAGATATATAAATTTCGCCGAGCCCAATGCACAGATCAACCATAGTGCAGGAATGTGGCAAGCCTGAGTCACAACCCAAAGTAAACAGTTTTATTACGTATTCACTCTTGATACCATTTTATCTCATCCAAAAGTAGCGCAGCATCTATTCATAATGGATTACGAAATATCAGTACGTAGCTTATTTTTACGTGGGAAATTATCTAATGAATTCTCCCCATCTTGGGCGGGGCGGGAGGGCGTGCCAGACTTTCCCAGACTAAAACCCACTCTAGGTAGGTACCTAGGTACCTGAAATAACGGAAAGGTCGATATTTACAAAAATACAAACTAGGTAGGTACCTACTTTATGAAAAACTTATTTTACGTTCTTGGTTAATCGTAGGTATCTTAAAAAAAACTGCTCAATATTTTTTATTCTTGGTGTTGTTTAACCGAAATGGCGGGAAATCACGCGCGAACGCTGGCGTTCGCTTGGAGTTTGGGGAGGTACTTTCTTTCATTTGCACAGCAGCTGCAGGTAGCTAAGTCGGTCGTCGAGATGAATTTTATTGTCTGTCTGTCTTATATAAAGGAATTATAGGTAGGTACCTGCTGTTTACAAATCTATTTACGATCCTAAGATACATCGGCATTTGTCCAAAAGATAATCAGTAAAAAGATTAATAAAGTAATTACATATTAAAACTTTAACAGTAAAAAATAACACGGATAAACAAAAGTAAACCTTGTGCACCTACCTTAGCGCCTTGACGAAGCGTTACAATTCCAATGAAATGATCAAATTATACACTTAGCTGCCACTAACCTTAAAACTAACACTAAAAGAGTTCACTATATCACTTATAAAATCATTTTGTAACACATCCCACAGTTCATTTGTAAAATGAAAGTTTAAAGTTTGTTTTTAACACGCTTTTTTATTATCTAAATGCGACAGAACACAAGTTGTTACGACGTAACTACGTCACAGACTACTAATAATTTAGTTGTGCTCGATGTTGTCATCCTAAAATTTAAATTTGCGTGGAGCACAGATTATAAATACAGGTAATTATAGATACCTACATGTAGTCAAAAAATGTTGTTTTGTTATGTTAGTTAAAAGGGCGTTTAGTTTTCACAAAGAAAAAGAAACCTTTATTGGAGACATTAAGGATGGTGGTGAGAAGACAAAGATGTGTTGAAATATATTGAGAGTTGAGAAAAGATTTAAATCAGCTATATTCTTGAGAGATAGCAAGGGCCAGTTATCTAGTTATAACAATAATTTCTTTTAAAATATTATTAAGGATAATTACAATCTATTCTTATATTTATAAAATAATAAACCGGTGAATTTTAGTTCATAGAAAAATAACGGTAACTGATTTTTTTTGGCAGGTACATTCAAAACGTCTGTTAAAATCGATTATCTCGTTCTAAAACTATATTATGGTAAACTTCAAATTAAAAAAATTACATTTACTTATCATTAATTTGAACTAATCATAACATAATAATAAATAATGAATTATAATAAAGTATAATGCATAATACCAGTTGCTACAATAATTGTTGCATTCACTACAACTATTTAAAATTTTGAACAACTGCAATATTAAACTGATTTCCCACAAAAAAGGAGAACATTCTCAAGCCTGGCAACACTACCGTCTGGTTTTGCTCAAGCAAATTGACACGGATGTGACTCAACCACGTTAATTTTACGCATACAAGCGCCTTTAAAACGTTGTAATAAAAGCTATTATTTTTTATTTGCATACTCCAGTAACTTTGTAACTAACGCAACTTTTGCTATTTACAAAATTATTTTGCAGTTGTTATGATTCTTATTACAGGTGATAATGGTATAGATTGGTTTGAATGCCAAGTATAACAAAAGCGGGTGATTAAGACTGGTTTCTTAGTATTGTGTCGTCGTATATAGTATTGGGGTCTTACTATAGTCCGGCCTTGCGTGTACGGCTTGCAAAATCAAACCAAAAAAACCATATCGAGCGGCCATATTGAATATTTACAAACACGTAAAAACCATGTTTATAGATTGGAAAATCTATTAAAGATCATTTTTTCCAAGATCCTTGTTAGAGGTTATATTTTTTACCTTCTCTTTATTTTAGATTGATTCTGAGTACCTATCTACTCAGTATTTTTTTCCGGTGGGAAAATCATATAATGACATTCCCCGCTCTTGGGCGGAGCGGGAGATAATGTCAGACTTTTTGTGCTTTTACTGACTAAAAACCCACTCTGTTCCTTCTTGCCTTTCGTACCGGGACCGAGCTTCCCTTTTGGACCCACCTCCGCGGTGTGCTCCACACCGTGTCCTCCGGGTGTTCCGCACAGTGGAGACACCCGGGCGTCACTTCCGCACGAATCCGGTGCAGGAACCTCCCGAACTTGCCATGTCCAGTGAGAACCTGCGTCATGCGGAAGGTGAGGACACCGTGAGGTCTTTCCGGCCACGCCTCAAAGAGTATCCAACTACTCAGTTTATACAATATTATTTTTAATGCAAAAATATTTATAAAAGGTCACTAGTTAGACAACACAGGTAACGGCACGTCATTGCGGTCATTAGGTACCAGCGCACTGGGAACGGAAGTAAAACAACCCCTCAATCGCCCGGATGGCCCGGTGACCACCAATTTGTGCAGACCACCAGGTGACATAACAAATTTATAACTTTGTGTTTTATCATGATACAGTTATGAAGTTTCGTACATAGATTCTTTACATGCTTAAATACCTATACTAGACACGTGTTTCGCATACACTAACATAACATTGAGAGCAGCGGTGGCCGAGTGGTAACGGCCCCGATTTACGAGTTGTAGGTCGCTGGGTTCAAACCCAACCAGGCGCATTACTTTGTGTAATTTATTTCATCATCACTGCTCTCAAAACGGTGAAGGAAAACATCGTGAAGAAACCGGCATGTCCTAGAAACAAAAAATTCGAAGACATGTAACATCCACCAACCCGCACTGGGCCCGCGTGGTGGATTACGGCCCATTCCCTCCTACAAAGGAGGCCTGAGTCCCAGCAGTGGGAACATTATAAGGCCGACTATGCTATGCTATATACTAAAACGGATGTTGTATAATTGCTTGTTTTGCAACGTTACGTTGAACAGCGAAGGAGATGGTTGCAACTGTGTCATGGGTTTGCGGACGGCGAGCAATGGGTAGCCCGCCGTTCCGCCGTCTGGTTAAGACTGAGCCCGGGTCGTTGACACGACGGCGACTAGTAAATATTCCACGCACGAGCCCGCACTTCATCGCTTACCGTCAAACGCGAGCCACTAAACGCGTCTACACTGAGGGTGAGTTGCACAATTTAATTATAACGATATCCAAACCATAACCAGCCGTGAAACGGCCGCCTATTGGTCAATTCGACGATTTGACAACTGTTAACGGCTTTTTAGGGTTCCGTAGCCAAATGGCAAAAAACGGAACCCTTATAGATTCGTCATGTCTGTCTGTCCGTCCGTATGTCACAGCCACTTTTTTCCGAAACTATAAGAACTATACTGTTGAAACTTTGTAAGTAGATGTATTCTGTGAACCGCATTAAGATTTTCATACAAAAATAGAAAAAAAGCAATAAATTTTGGGGGTCACCATACTTAGAACTGAAACTCAAATTTTTTTTTTTCGTCGAACCCATGGGTGTGGGGTATCTATGGATAGGTCTTCAAAAATGATACTGAGGTTTCTAATATAATTTTTTTCTAAACTGAATATTTTGCGCGAGAGACACTTCCAAAGTGGTAAAATGTGTGTCCCCCCCCCCTCTAACTTCTAAAATAAGAGAATGATAAATCTAAAAAAAAATATATGATGTACATTACTACCAACGAAAATTGGTTTGAACGAAATCTAGTAAGTAGTTTTTTTTTAAGACGTCATAAATCGAAAAAAATACACTATTATTAAAACATCGATCAAAGTTACAACACATTACAAGAACTTTTATATTATGTTACTTGCTGCTACGGAACCCTTCATGGGCGAGTCCGACTCGCACTTGGCCGGTCTTTTATCGTTATAGTTAAATGGTGCAACTAACCCTAATATACTAAAGAGGTAGTAAGTATCTAGCTTTATGTTTTTTTTTTTTTGTAGAAAGTAATCTCTAGAAGTACTGATCCGATTGCTAAAATTTATCCTCCTTTAGATAATTCTAGCTACTAACATTTGGAACCAAAAACAGTTATGTCTAGAATAAACAATAGACTCCTACAAACAAGTTTTTGAAACACATATGAATTGTTGCTTTATTTAATATCTAACTGGAATTGATGGCCGGCGCTTATTTATTTAACCAGAATGACAAAATGCCAAATACACTGATCATATTAGGTACAAATTATGTAAAACAGATTAAAGAAAATCTAACACAGATAATACAGGGTTATTTGTAAAACACTAACCACCTTGCAGGACTGTTTTACTAACATCATAGACAACAACTTTTGTTCTATGACTTTTCACAAGGCATGATTCAGTTACTACAGGTCGCGCGGTGAGTTAAGATCGCTCGGCAAAAGTGGAAGGGGCATGCGCAGTATTCAATTATAAGGTCTATTTGGCGACGTACAGGCGGGTGTGCGCCGACGGCGACACGTCATTGGTAGATAGAGTCGCTCTTCAATTCCCGCGTTGCGTTCTCGCGTCTCATTGGATACTGTTGTACTTGGGTACTGTTGCGTACAGCTTGTGTTGCTACGTATTAGTAATACGTAGTCGTAAAAAAATGGTTAAAAATAGTTTTAAAACAGCAAGCCAGAAAAATGGTTTACGACGTGAATTGTTACGTTAAGAAAGTAACTAACGAAATTTTTTTTTTTTAATTTTAAATTTAATTTTAAAAAAAATAATTTATCTACTTACAAGATAAATTACAAGCAAAAACTAGTGTTATTACAAGTTACGTTACTAAGGTTCAAACATACGAAATTAAAAATAAAATCCTAACATACTAAGAATTTCTGTGCGCAATTGTACACATGCGCCGATTGCCCCCACTACTTTTACCGAGCGATCTTGATTCACCGCGCGAACTGTAAAATCAACCCTTTAAGATTTCGTCTTTATATCTAACACATTTCAACTCTGTACTTTGGTATACCTACCTAACGTCTGTATGACACAATGCAAACGCATCAAGCACCTGCCCCCTCGCCGCCCGATGTCCGCTCCCCTCTGCTATTGTACTATCGCATTACAAACACTTTTTTATTGTTGATAGGTTGGCGCTTGACCGCTATCTCACCTGATGGAAAGCGACGATGCGGATGCATGGAAATCGCCGATGGAACGCGCTTACCTTGGAGAGCGGTGTCGCCACTGTCACGTTACGAATCGGCTCTGATTATATTTTTGTCAATAAAATAGTAATTGCGTTAATATAAACCTAAAATCACCAGCAATCGAACAATTAAGTGCATAATAACCTGTGATATGTAGTGTTATCTTAAAAAAACATATAACAAATAGTGACAAAACTGTTTTATAAAATATAAACATATTGATTGTCATAATAATCTAAAACTGTGAACATTACAAGTGATTAAAAAGTAAAACTACTTTGAAACCTATTGTAAAAGTGCCTAGAAAGCAAATATTCCAAAGTTGTGAACGGTTACTTATCAAAATTTGAAGATCTGCGAAGTAATCAACGCATACAGTGACATCTAATTAAAAGATTGAACACTAACATCAAAGAACATCGGTCGATAAAGCAGAACTTTTCTGTTCAAGAGGACTAGTTTTACAACTATTTGATAGCCGAGTAAAAAAACTGGCCAAGAGCGTGTCGGGCCACACTCAGTGTAGGGTTCCGTACTTTCCCGTCCGTCACAATAAGTGTTCCCACTTGTGAGTTTAAAAAAATGCTTGCATATACAATTATACTACAAACTTAGTCCAGAAATTATTTTGTAGAACCCTTTTGTCTTTTTTGTATAAAAACTGTTCTTTACATCAAGTTCATTATTTCTTGGCTTAATAATAATAATTTAAGAATTAATCTTGCCAAAACACAAGTAATGCATTTTGGCCATAAAAAACCTAGATTGGAAATGAAAATCAAAATTCATGATGTAGATAGTGTAAAATTTCTAGGCTTAGTAATTGACAGACAACTTAATTGGAAGAATCACGTTGAAGCGCTTAGAAGAAAATTAGTAGTTAATCCTATACCTTGAATAAACTTGCCCTTACTGTTTCCATAGATGCACTACTTACAGCGTATCATGGCCTTGTAGCATCTGTATTATATGGTATTATTTTCTGGGGCAATTTAACAAATAGAGAAACTGCTTTTAAAGCGCAAAAGCGTTCTATCAGAGCCATGTTCAAACTTCAAGTTAAAGACAGTTGTGAACCATTTTTCAAAAAATATAAAATTCTGACACTACCGTCTTTGTATATTTTATGAGACTGCTTTATTTGTCAAATTAAACTCACACCTGTTTCCTAACTTATCAGATACTGTGAAACGTAATAGGCGAAAAGATATGTTACGTGGACGTAAAGCTAAAACAGCACTAATGAGAAAAAGTATATTCTGCATAGCCCCACAAGTGTTTAACAAAATTCCAAAATCGATTAAAGACTATTTATTTATTTATTAAATCTAAAAATCTATTTAGTTATTATAATATACATATGTACATAAAAAACTTAAATACTAAATAAACTATTTATACTAAAACCTAACTATGTACATAAATATAATACAAAATGACAAAGTACGCTCAGGCGTCAAAGTACTCCTCCACATCGCTGTCATCCGGAAATGTGCCCAGAAGACTGGCAGCATTGCCACGTTGAATGGCAATGCTAATTCTTTGGGCGAAGAACGAGCCAGCCCTCTGGTCACGTGAAGTGTCGATCAGTCGGCGTGAAATTTCCTTGAAAAGGAGACGCGCACTCGGACCCCACGAACCAAGTGTTTCGACCCCAAACGGCTCAAAACTGTAATTACCAATAAGGTTACAGTACTTGCGCCGTTTAAGGGTCTCAGCAGCAGCAGCGGCAGCGCCAGCACAGCCTGCCGTACTTGGAATATGGGATGGCGCAAGGGTGTCGACACAGGTTGCGTCCCACACCAGAGGCCTACCCACCTTCCACGGTACCAACGTCATACCATCTGGTCTCTTCCCATCGTCACGTACCAAACCATTTGGTTCTAATACGGCAGGTACCCCGGCGGTGACAAGAGCTCGACGAATAATGTCGTTGATGCTAGCGTGTCGTGGTATGCGGCCTGCGCTCCTGCAACAGGACAAGCCATGGTGTCCGAGGCTGTCGACACCTTCACCACAGTGGCACCGATGTGGAGCAACACAAGGTGCGCCTAAGCGTAGACAGGTAGCTAGCCGAAACGAGGCGTCATCCATCATAGTGCCTATGGTGGATGACGGGAGTGCCTGAAGCCATAAGCCCGACTCCCATTCCCCAACAGCCAGCAGACGCGCACGCTCAGCAGTACTTGACGACGTATTTAATAGGTTATTCCGTACAATACTGCAGAGCGGCACATCCCACCGTCTCTGTGAGGACAGGTTGTCGGGCAAATCCGTGTTGGGACAAGCCATTTTCCAAGCGTTCAACGCATCGGACAAGCACGGTACCTCAACATCAACCAGTGAGGAAGATAAAATATTCCTGGTTAATGTTTCAGTACTGTGCACCGAGGAGAGGAAAGCTGGTAAACTTATACTAGAAATTTTGCGGACGCCGAGGCCACCTAGCCGGATGGGAAGCGTGGCTTGCTGCCATGCTCGGTCGTCCAAGGCCACATTTAGAATTGAAGATAATGTGTTCCTAATAATTTGATCGACTTTTTCTAAAAGTTGTGGGTGCTTCCAAAGATGGGAAGCGCGAAGGCTATACGTAAATTTAGGCCCAAAACAGCAGTATCGAATGAGTGTGAATGCCGAATGCATGTTAATTTTGAAAAGTCTTTCCGAGACGTCATTAAAATTTTGTATCTTTTGTTCAATGAAAGTTGGAAAAGATTCATCGAAAATTGGGGAGCCCAGGAGGTGAAGAGAATTTCTATCGGTGATTTGTAAATTGGGTGCTATTGAGTTAAATTTTGCTAAAGTCGTCTGTCTGTCAGTCGTTTGGGGGAGGTAAATTTCACATTTTGAAAGGTTTAATTGTAATCCAATAGAAGAAAATTTATTTTTCAAAAAAGTTAAATCTTTTAAGACCGTGTCTACATCACCTCCCAGGGTTCCGTCATCCAAATACCAGATATTAAATTTAGAATTTACCTGCCGAATGATAGGATTTATTGCCAAACTGAAAATGACTGGCCCAAGAGGGTCACCCTGTTGACAGCCGACGGCTGATTCCAAAAGGTTTTCTTTGTACAGTAATTTGGAGGGGTATTAAAGACTTAAATTTAAATTTGTTTAAAAAGGAACTTAAAGACTTGTTGTGTAAAAAATATTATAATTTAAACGACTATTTGAATGATACCTTCGACATAATAATTAAATTGTAATTTTATAAATTTTGACATCTCTCTCTAATAATTTTATAGATTTCGACATTCTCTCTCTAATAATAATTTGACATTGAATATTACTTTGAATTTAATCCACACTAAATTTTTAGATGACGTGCCATATATTGTTAATTTTATTCGTACTAACTCAATGCTAAAATAATAATTTTTTTTCTACATATTTATGATTGTGATTATGTATCTACCTACCAAATATTTGCACGCCACACGTGGCAGAATGTGATGAGACTATTAATTTATTTCAAGACCATAATTATGTACCATATTCTGACTAAATAAATGATTTGATTTGATTCGAGAAACCTATTCACTCTTGACTTAAAGATTCTCGGGTTGTAGCTATCAGGAAACAGACTCCGGCAAGGAATTCCACTCCTTAGCTGCCACGCATAATGAATGTGTTCCTAAACGTTCTGTGCGTGTAGGTGGGATGTCCACCATGTACCGGTGGCGCATAGCCGTACGTCTGGTACTCCGGTGAAGGAACGGGCGCGGGCGGAATTGGTTATGCCATTCCGACGCACACTCCCCGAATTGCAATCGGCAGAAAACCGACAGGCTAGCAACTCGGCGTCGACGCTCAAGACTTTGAAGCCTCGAGTCGACGAGTGCATCATTGTCAATTATCCTTCTGGCTCGCCTCTCAATTGCCTCAAGTGCATCAAGCTGGTATCGGTCAGATCCGTCCCAAAGATGAGAGTAATACTCCATACACGATCGAACTTGCGCTTGATAAAGTTTGAGCATCTGTTCCGGCGTGAAGTACTGAAAATTAAAAAGAAATCTTTTACTGATAATAGCATCAAAATTGATGATTAAATGAAGCAGCAATTAGCATATAAGGAACAGTGGGCCCGTGGTGGGAATTTCAGACTATTTCTTTTGAAAACACGTAACCTAATGTTGGATTGCCGCAACCCTTACAAGGTTATCGGTCCACTTTGTAGGAGGCCTTCCAACGCTACGTCTTCCGGTACGTAGTCGCCATTCCAGAACCTTGCCCCAACGGCCACCTGTTTTGCGGGCAATGTGCCCTGCCCACTGCCACTTCAGTTTGGCGATTCTTCGTGAATTTGGGTATCTGTTGTATGCGAGGCGCACAGGACCGTTCAGTGTGGCGACACTTGGGGGAGGCCATGTCCAACAGTGGACGTCTTTCGGCTGAAATGATGATGATGATGAACCTAATGTCGGTGTTGTCATATTTCAGTAAGATACCCTTATAGTATTATAGAGGAACCTGTCAAATGACAGTAGTACCGTAGTACCCAGCGCGAGCTTTTTTTTTATTGTTGATAGGTTGGCGCTTGACCGCTATCTGACCTGATGGAAAGCAACGATGCGGTCGACGATGGAACGCGCTTACCTAGAAGAAACCTGCCGTACCTCCGGGGGCGGCTGCGGCATGAACATGTCCGTTCCCTCGCCAGCAATCATTGTTCACCAGTGACCGCTCCATATCCTGAGCAGTAGCCTTACGGGTCATCACAGGCATGGTTTCAGGGTTAGTGACTGAAAACAGATACGAAGAAACGGAAAGAAACAAAGATGGAGAGAAAGATAATGAAATAAAGAATAAGAAAGTTAGTGCAGTTAAGTGGAAAATTGATGAAAACATCGTGAGGAAACCGGCATGTCCTAGAACCAAAAATTCGAAGACATGTGACAACCCCCCAACTCGCACTGACCCCCGTGGTGGATTACGGCCCATTCCCTCTCCTAGAGAGGAGGCCTGAGTCCCAGCAGTGGGAACATTATGAGGCCGACTATGCTATGCTGGATCAGTTTGAAAAAGCTAGTTTTGTAGTCCGTTCTTGCCTTGCCAAAGGATTATAATTTTCTAAGGTAAGAGGGTAGAGTCTAAAACATAAAAACACTCCTTTCTTACACCTATGGTCGCAACTCGCGGCTCCGACCGTCCGGTAACTGTCCGGACCGAGCTCAAGACGTCGACGGTGCGTATTGTTCCACACGCAACTTAAGGAATTGTCAGCAAACCCTAGGAGCTCAACAGGGTCGAAGCCTACTGAGGCCAAAGGTCTGTTTCTGAAAGGAAGATTCAGCCCCGGTACGAAAGGCAATGAAGGGGCAGACTATGTCCGACATTTACTGACTAAAAGCCCACGTATTTTGTCAGTAAATATCTTGCAGTCCCGCTCCGCCCAAGAGTGGAGGATGTCATTGAACGATTTTCCAACATAAAAAAAATCCTATGGTCTTTTTTTATCAGCCTATTATGTCTCAGTGCTGGGCAAAGGCCTCCCCTTTCTCCTTCAAACTTCTCTGTCTAGGGCGATCTCTGGTCAAGTTAGCCCCGCGAACATGATCAGATCGCCGTTGTCGACCTCCTCCTGGCGTCCAGTGGGTGACGATCCTCGCCCACCTGTCCGGGTGCATTCGTGCGTCGTGGCCAGTCCTCTCCCACTTCAGCCAGGCCGTTTTTTCCCAACATCTGCTATTTTGAGTTATGGAGCGCAGTGTGTTGTTTCTCTAAATAAATCAATAATAATAATCTATGGTCTAAGTGTTAAAATAAAAGCACTGAAAAAATTAAAGAGGTTAGAATGGCCTTGTGGGCGGCAGCGTGCCACAAAATGTGATCATGCTCATAATTGGTATCAATATCAATATTCTTGGTATTGTTTATTCCATATTTAACACCATGACTTCCGAAATTAAAATTATTTTGATCGTCTTTTTTTAGTGAAGTCGTTTATTTTGTAAAACGTTTTTCATTTCACACTTTTTAGTTGCGATACACTTGTAGCCAGGGTACCTTTTTCTCACGACAATTCCAATTAATCCAAACTCTGAATACATTGCTTTATTATAAAGTTCCCGTTTTCACCTTCCGCCTTCCGGCTCCACGATCAGATCAGTTCGATAGTACCTTATAGCCAAAGCGCATCTCATGATAATTCAAATAAGCCCAAATACGGGTAGGATATATTGATTAATTACGGAGTTCCGGCGCCTATCACTTCGATGAGAACATTTTCAACATAACTATTCAGAACTATTCATTTGTTTGTATTGTCATAGTCGCATTGTGATATCTGTGTGAGTATGAACTTCCATTGGCTATTTCTGGTCTTCTTCACCCAGTTCCAATTCATCAAATGTCACTTTTTGACTTAAATGCTTAGGTCGTTGTTGAAAATACCAAAATAATTGTAGTCGTCTACCATATTTGAGAAGTTCCCTCGATTCTTCACGGATCTCATCGTCGGAACTATATTTTGAAAGAAATGGAACCAATCTGGAAGTATATCATTTGAGAGAAAAAAAAAATTGGAAATCGGTCCTTAAACGACGGAGTTCTGACAGAGTTGAAAACGTAAAATATAAAATACAACCGAAATTGAGAACCTCCTTTTTTGGAAGTCTGTTTAAAATTTGACAGAGGCATAGGGTGTAGACATCCGCTAAGAACGGATTTTACAAAACTCCCCTAAGAGGATGAAACAGGGGTCCAGAGTCTGTATGGAAAAAAACCAACTTCACGCGGGAGAAACAGCTGGCAAAAGCTAGTATAGTCACTTTGACAGAATCCGTTCTGACGTTTGCACGAGTCGAGCGCATAACTGGGGTCTTTACTCTGTGGCTATCGTGCGAACAACTACTAGTCTCGGGGACTGTCCCGTGCGAACGACATCTAGTCCCGGGGACTGTCTCACGGCTCGTTGTGAAGTGAATACCTAAAGCTTGCATCATAATAAATTATTTGTATGGGGAATAGTTTGTGGGGGCCTAGGGCCCACCGGTTCGGCCTCCTGCGCCGACATATATATTTTGCTCGATTCGGTCTGTCTCTTGCTGCCTTCCCCTAGCGCCTAAGCCGAGGTCCATACCCCACAGAGGGTTTTTTTTTTGGTGGGTAAAAATCATCCAGATGACATCCCCCGCCCTTGGGCGGTGCGGGAGATAGTGTCAGTCTTACTTAAAAAACCCACCCCGTTCCTTCTTACCTTTCATACCGGAGTCGAGCCTCCCTTTCGAAACTAGACAGGCGCCAGTAGGCTTCGACCCAGCCGGGCCCCTGCTGTTGCTGACAACTCCTTGAGGCGCGCGGGAACAGTGCGCGGCGTCATCGATTTGGGCTCAGTACGGACAGTTACCGGACGGTCGGCCTCCTCCTTTGCTAGCATTACTGCTGGCCGCCTGCCACTCCTCCTCGCTCCGGACCATGGCCTGTAACCAAGGCCCAGTGCGAGAGATCGTCGCCGCCGATCACCCCTACGAGGGCAAGGCGATGCTCTTTCCAACCGGGTTACACCTCCACTGTGTGCTCCACGGCTACTAACCGGGTTACACTTCCACTGTGTGCTCCACGGCTACCGACCGGGTTACACCTCCACTGTGTGCTCCACGGCTACCGACCGGGTTACACCTCCACTATGTGCTCCACGGCTACCGACCGGGTTACACCTCCATTGTGTGCTCCACGGCTACCGACCGGGTTACACCTCCACTATGTGCTCCACGGCTACCGACCGGGTTACACCTCCACTGTGTGCTCCACGGCTACCGACCGGGTTACACCTCCACTGTGTGCTCCACGGCTACCGACCGGGTTACACCTCCACTGTGTGCTCCACGGCTACCGACCGGGTTACACCTCCACTGTGTGCTCCACGGCTACCGACCGGGTTACACCTCCACTGTGTGCTCCACGGCTACCGACCGGGTTACACCTCCACTGTGTGCTCCACGGCTACTAACCGGGTTACACCTCCACTGTGTGCTCCACGGCTACCGACCGGGTTACACCTCCACTGTGTGCTCCACGGCTACCGACCGGGTTACACCTCCACTATGTGCTCCACGGCTACCGACCGGGTTACACCTCCACTGTGTGCTCCACGGCTACCGACCGGGTTACACCTCCACTGTGTGCTCCACGGCTACCGACCGGGTTACACCTCCACTGTGTGCTCCACGGCTACCGACCGGGTTACACCTCCACTGTGTGCTCCACGGCTACCGACCGGGTTACACCTCCACTGTGTGCTCCACGGCTACTAACCGGGTTACACCTCCACTGTGTGCTCCACGGCTACCGACCGGGTTACACCTCCACTATGTGCTCCACGGCTACCGACCGGGTTACACCTCCACTGTGTGCTCCACGGCTACCGACCGGGTTACACCTCCACTATGTGCCCCACGGCTACCGACCGGGTTACACCTCCACTGTGTGCTCCACGGCTACCGACCGGGTTACACCTGCACTATGTGCCCCACGGCTACCGACCGGGTTACACCTCCACTGTATGCTCCACGGCTACCGACCGGGTTACACCTCCACTGTGTGCTCCACGGCTACCGACCGAGTTACACCTCCACTATGTGCCCCACGGCTACCGACCGGGTTACACCTCCACTGTATGCTCCACGGCTACCGACCGGGTTACACCTCCACTGTGTGCTCCACGGCTACCGACTGAGTTACACCTCCACTGTGTGCTTCACGGCTACCGACCGGGTTACACCTCCACTGTGTGCTCCACGGCTATCGACCGGGTTAAATGATGAAGGAATGGAAAGCAGTCACCTCCTACGATAAAGCTAAATGGCGGAGAACTTGAGAGGGAGTACATGCTCAAACCCCTCCCATCGTCTCTTGGAGACGACCAAGGCATCATGGCGATTCGCAAGTGTTGATCATTTTTGGGTGTTTAAATTACCCGTTAATTCAGCCAGGATTTTTGTTGGTGCGACATTTGACTGACGTCCTCATACATCAATCAAATGTTATTCTTTAGTGGGAACTAATCCACCGACAGTGTTCATATCAGAAATGAACTAATTTTAAGCGGTGTATATCTGTGGCCCTAGTGAAAAGGGGTATAAGTCCGATTTTGTCGAAAATGAGTTAAGTATACCGAAATGATCAGAAAAAAATGCTCTATCGTTTGGTGAAAACAGATCAAAGCTAACCCTAAAAATAAGGAAGTTACTTGGTGCAAAAGGATTCAACTGACACCAAAAAAACCACAAAAGTTGATTTCAAGTCCATTTATATTGTTTTATACGGAAAAATAAAAACTTTCTTTTGTGTTTTTTAATCTAAATTAACATAAATCAACCGCATTTCAATTTGGTTGGTGTTTATCGATACAACAACACTTAGTCCATAAAAATGGTTTAAGTTACAAATGATATTATTAGACTTATATCCGTTTTCACCGAAATAGAGAGAAAAAATATTTCTTTGCATTAGGTAATTAGTTATTAAAAATAATTTCAAATGCGAATCCCTTTTCACGTGCATGAATTAATATGTAACTTATGGGAGAAGGGGTCTAACTTATTTTATACCCTTATGGAATTCATTTTGTGATTGGTATAAGTCACTATCTTAAAAACTATTAACTTTACATAAAAAATAACCGAATAATAGTAAAGAGCATAAATTGTTTACCTATAAAAAACATCACATGTATTTTATTTGACAGCGGTTTGAATGACACACGAGGTCAAACACGAATTTGAAGCACGCGGAGTGTTTTTTGCGTCTCCTGTAAAGTTGCATTTTTGGACTTAGATCCCTTTTCACTAGGGCCACAGATATATGCTTAACCGAATTCGCATTTTGATGATCAAATAAATGTAGTCTTTGATTTCGCGTTATTAACGGGTAAAGATTGCAAAGCTGTGACATTCTATCAATAAAATAAAACCCACCATGTTCCTGCAGATGTCTTTTGCGAATAATTTTATAAACCTGGCAGCCATTGGCCATAACGGGCTTCGTCGCTTTTGTTGACACTTCTGTGAGGCGCGCGTGGAACATAATGCGAAGTTACTCAGGCCGGTTTTTATTGGACAGCGAACTAATAATTATTCATCGTCTACAAACCCACGCTTACAAAAGCACGGAATCGCTCTGCGAGTCTCAATGTCCAAGGCATCTCCTGCGGTGGTAGAGACGTGAGAATTGACGCTCCCTCACGCTTTCTGCCACCTTCTTTGCTTGCACTACTGTTTGGCGGAAGGAGGTGATGACTACTCTCCATGTCTTCTCTCTCTGTACCATGGCTTGTACCAGGAACGGACGCGAGAGGTCGCTACCGCAAATCACCTCCTCGAATACGCAGCTGTTCAACCCAAGCGGTGCAGACCTCCATCGTATGCTTCACTGTGTCGCCACTTCCCATCGAAAACGGAACAGAAAACTCTCGAAAAACTCACAACAGCTCTAGGTTTCTGACTTCACGAAAAACCAACAATCGCAGAATCGCTGTCAATGACGCTGTCCACCATGGGTGTTATCCCAGTATTGGTCACCGCTCACTATAAAGGAGGTAAATTGTAAGGAATGTGAGATACGTCATCAAACTGTCCTCAAGAACGCAAACCACGTCGGGCCCCATACTATGGGGCCCAGCGTGAACCAGTAACCGCAAATAGTAAAATTCGTTATTATCAGGATGCATTGTGTGTCCATTAACTACCTCTTTGCTTATCCTACGTGTACTATAATAGCACTCTTCTAAATTAGGAAACCTTCGCAAACTGATCTCTCTCAAATATTTAAAAAAATAATTTAGTTCACATTTTTTTAATGGATGGTTGGTTTATGTAATTTGAAAGCTAGGTGCAATTTCAATTCCAAAACTGTATGATAAATAATCCACAAATATTAGAATGATTGGAATTCTTCGTTTTGTTCGGTCCGGGCCGAGGAAGATGCTACATAAAATTATGTTAGACCCCACCAACTCCTAAAATTTGTGCAGCCGAGTCAGTTACGAAGGATACGAAGGAACGTGTCTTTGTGATTACATATTTATATTGTTTGTTTTTGGTGGTATCCTAGTGGATGATACTTCGTTTATTATTCTCTGTATAACATAAGAGGAATTTCGAAGTGTTACTCGGGACTGATCAACGTTGAACACTTATTACGTGTGTGGTCGGTTTTGAGTAGCATTACTGAGTTTGGCAACTGGTCGGACAACACCAAGACACTACCTTCTGGCTTTCTCCTAGCCAGTTCAGGGTACCATTTCTTAGTGGTGAGGGTGAGAAGAAACATTGAAGAAATCTGTGTGAGATCATTTACGGAGAAACAGTTGTTCCTAAACTACACGACAAACTATTTCAACATTAAACTTCGATCAACTTACCGTAACAGGAGGCACAGACCGTTGTATCTGGGGTCGAACCGTCGCCCGAGCCTAGTCTCCTACCGTTGGGTTTCATTTTACACATTTTATTATGAGTCTAAAAAAAATTGTGAAGGTGCAAAAATACGTAAAAAAAAACTTTACGGTGACAAAATAAAATATTAACTTTTTTCTAAAAGAGCCAAATGGAATTCGAACACCCTTCGTGTCATATGCATCTATAGCATGCATGATACCACTGCGCGCGATCTTCGCTGATATCGTTAAAAATAGACGTTCTTATTTAAATAACATAATTGAATGATTGTCCCCTTATCGATAATAGCGTGGTGATTTTCGTTTCAAAAGATAAATTTGCAGCTAAATGAAATGATGTAACATTATAGTACTTACGCGATTTTTGTCGCCGCTTTGACATTACTATGTGTTTTGATTGTTTATACAAAATATTTGGAAGACATTAAATAAAAATGTCGAATTTGTTTTAAAGAAATGGTAAAAAAATACATTTCATTACAAGAAAAGAAGATAAAATAATCACAACATTTTTAACTGTAGCTGGGAATCGAACTCACGGCAAATGTCGTTCAAGACCGACGTTTTGGAATGTTGCTTACCCCTCATAGCAAATAGCGTGATAATGTATAGGCTAAAAATTGACCTGGCCTATCAGGATTATAATACAAAATTTGAACAGGATCGGTTCAGTAGTTTTTGCGCCATTTAACGCCATCGGAAAATTACTGTCTTATTATGTGTATAATAATACAAGAAGATGAACAATGTATACCTATTGCGTTTCTCTAAATAACTGCGTGATCAAAGAGTTCGATAACCAAACATCTGTTCACAAGAACGTCGTAAGTGCATCTGACTGGATTGCTAATGCACTTCTGACCACGATGGTACCTAGTTTATTGTTCAAGTTCCTAGAAAGAATTAAAACGGAAATAGTTGCGTAGAAATGAAAACAATATTCAAAAAATGTATTGTAAATTATGATCAGTCCCATGATCAAATAAACGATATTGATTTAAGCCGCAACTGACGAAACATTTCAGATACGTTACTCCACTGATCACCGCAACACGGGATGTTTCAGTTTCGTAACCGTGCTGATCACCGCAACGAACAGGATTTTTCAGTAAAAGTCGTTACTCACGGAATATTTCAGTTACGCTATTCCACTGATCACCGCAACACGGAATATTTCAGTTTCGTAACCGTGCTGATCACCGCAACGAACAGGATTTTTCAGTAAAAGTCGTTACTCACGGAATATTTCAGTTACGCTATTCCACTGATCACCGCAACACGGGATGTTTCAGTTTCGTAACCATGCTGATCACCGCAATGAACAGGATTTTACAGTGAAAGCCGTTACTCACGGAATATTTCAGTTACGCTACTCCACTGATCACCGCAACACGGGATGTTTCAGTTTCATAACCATGCTGATCACCGCAACGAACAGAATTTTACTGATAATTACCGTTACTCACGGAATATTTCAGTTACGCTACTCCACTGATCACCGTAACACGGGATGTTTCAGTTTCATAACCATGCTGATCACCGCAACGAACAGAATTTTACTGATAATTACCGTTACTCACGGAATATTTCAGTTACGCTACTCCACTGATCACCGCAACACGGAATATTTCAGTTTCATAACAATACTGATCACGGCAACAAACGCGACGTTTTCCTTTTTTAAAATTTATTTCCCTAGCTGAACGCCTAACACTAAGGACTGTACATAATTAGACTTACAGAGAATTTTAATGTCAGAATTTTTTCTGTGCATAGACACCATCGCGGTCAGAATTGCAGTATACGCACAGACGTGTTAAAATGTCAAGCGTGTGAGTGAGAAAGAGGGATAAAGCTGTACACTATAACGGGTGACTGGCAATTAGTGTACGATACTTAAACACGTGATTGTGCACATGATAACAAACAATTTTTATTATGGGAGCAAAGCCGAAATCGCGAAAAAAATATCAGCTGTTCAGTACATTAGGCAAACATAAATGTACTGAACAGCTGTTTTTTTTTTCGCGATCGGCTCTTAATAAACTAGGGCGCCTCACCATCAACGATTGTAGCACTGCTTACCATCAGGTGGAATCGCAGTCAAGCACTAGTTTATATCAGATAAAAAAGGAAAATCATATCTAACTTCGAAAATTTTATTGTTTTTGGTATTTTGTATAAAAATACCAAAAACAATAAAATTATTTACCGATGGTATTAAATGGCATAAAAACTACTGAACGGATCCTGTTCAAATTTTGCATACACAATCCTGATACGCCAGGTCAACTGTTAGGCTATACATTACCAAGCTATTTGCTATGAGGGGTAAGCAACATTTCAAAACGTCGGTCTTGATCGATATTTGCCGTGAGTTCGATTCCCAGCTACAGTTAAAAATGTTGTGATTATTTTATCTTCTTTTCTTGTAATAAAATGTTTTTTACCAATTTTCCAAAACAAATTTGACATTTCTATTCAATGTCTTCCAAATATTTTGTATAAACAATCAAAACACATAGTAATGTCAAAGCGGCGACAAAAATCGCGTAAGTACTATAATGTTACATCATTTCATTTAGCTGCAAATTTATCTTTTGAAACGAAAATCACCACGCTATTATCGATAAGGGGCCAATCCTTCAATTATGTTATTTAAATAAGAACGTCTATTTTGAACGATATTATCGAAGATCGCGCGCAGTGGTGTCATACTTAGAGTTGCATATGACACGAAGGGTGTTCGAATTCCATTTGGCTCTTTTAGAAAAAAGTTAATATTTTATTTTGTCACCGTAAAGTTTTTTTTTACGTAGTTTTGCACCTTCACAATTTTTTTTAGACTCATAATAAAATGTGTAAAATGAAACCCAACGGTAGGAGACTAGGCTCGGGCGACGGTTCGACCCCAGATACAACGGTCTGTGCCTGCAGTTACGGCAAGTTGATCGAAGTTTAATGTTGAAATAGTTTGTCGTGTAGTTTAGGAACAACTGTTTCTTCATAAATGATCTTATACAGATTTGTTCATTGTTTCTTCTCACCCTCACCACTAAGAAATGGTACCCTGAACTGGCTAGGAGAAAGCCAGAAGGTAGTGTCTTGGTGTTGTCCGACCAGTTACCACACTCAGTAATGCTACTCAAAACCGACCACACACGTGATAAGTGTTCAACGTTGATCAGTCCCGAGTAACACTTCGAAATTCGTCTTATGTTATACAGAGAATAATAAACGAAGTATCATCCACTAGGATACCACCAAAAACAAACAATATAAATATGTAATCACAAAGACACGTTCCTTCGTATCCTTCGTAACTGACTCGGCTGTACAAATTTTAGGAGTTGGTGGGGTCTAACATAATTTTATGTAGCATCTTCCTCGGCCCGGACCGAACAAAACGAGGAATTCCAATCATTCTAATATTTGTGGATTATTTAACATACAGTTTTGGAATTGAAATTGCACCTAGCTTTCAAATTACATAAACCAACCATCCATTAAAAAAATGTGAACTAAATTATTTTTTAATATTTTTGAGAGAGATCAGTTTGCGAAGGTTTCCTAATTTAGAAGAGTGCTATTATAGTACACGTAGGATAAGCAAAGAGGTAGTTAATGGACACACAATGCATCCTGATAATAACGAATTTTACTATTTGCGGTTACTGGTTCACGCTGGGCCCCATAGTATGGGGCCCGACGTGGTTTGCGTTCTTGAGGACAGTTTGATGACGTATCTCACATTCCTTACAATTTACCTCCTTTATAGTGAGCGGTGACCAATACTGGGATAACACCCATGGTGGACAGCGTCATTGACAGCGATTCTGCGATTGTTGGTTTTTCGTGAAGTCAGAAACCTAGAGCTGTTGTGAGTTTTTCGAGAGTTTTCTGTTCCGTTTTCGATGGGAAGTGGCGACACAGTGAAGCATACGATGGAGGTCTGCACCGCTTGGGTTGAACAGCTGCGTATTCGAGGAGGTGATTTGCGGTAGCGACCTCTCGCGTCCGTTCCTGGTACAAGCCATGGTACAGAGAGAGAAGACATGGAGAGAAGTCATCACCTCCTTCCGCCAAACAATGATGCGAGCAAAGAAGATAGCAGAAAGCGTGAGGGAGCGTCAATTCTCACGTCTCTACCACCGCAGGAGATGCCTTGGACATTGAGACTCGCAGAGCGATTCCGTGCTTTTGTAAGCGTGGGTTTGTAGACGATGAATAATTATTAGTTCGCTGTCCAATAAGAACCGGCCTGAGTAACTTCGCATTATGTTCCACGCGCGCCTCACAGAACTGTCAACAAAAGCGACGAAGCCCGTTAGGGCCAATGGCTGCCAGGTTTATAAAATTATTCGCAAAGGACATCTGCAGGAACATGGTGGGTTTTATTTTATTGATAGAATGTCACAGCTTTGCAATCTTTACCCGTTAAGAACGCGAAATCAAAGACTACGTTTGATCATCAATATGCGAGGTTGGTTTGGCAAAAACACATCGGTTAAAAATTTTTTCATTTCAAATATGAACGCTGTTGGTGGACTAGTTCCCACTAAAGAAAAACATTCGTTTGAGGACGCCAGTCAAATATCTCTCGCATCAATAAAAATCCTGGCTGAATGAAAGGGTAATTTAAACACCCAAAAATGGTCAACGGTGGTTGCGAATCGCCATGATGCCTGGCTCGTCTCCAAGAGACGATGCGAGGGGTTTGAGGATGTAATCCCTCTCATGGTTTCAGCCACCTTTACCGTAGGAGGTGACAGCTTTCCATTCCCTCTCGGTCCGACTCGGGGTCGGGGTCGGGGTCGGGTCGGGATGACTTGAACCAGTGCCAGATGTGTTAAGTTGTCGCCGCCAATCGCCTCCACGAAGATTCTGATTCTAAATCCACGGCAATATGGCGGTGCTCCGCCCTTGCAGGGCAGACTTTCCTCCGGGTGATCCACATAATGGTGACACCCGGACTATTTTACCACATAGTTCAAGAGACAGACAGACGGACGGAGAGACAGGCAGACGGACGGACGGACAGACGGACTGACGGACAGACGGACAGACGGACTGACAGACAGACGTACGGACAGACGGACTGACAGACAGACGTACGGACAGACGGACTGACAGGCAGACGGACAGACGGACTGACAGACAGACGAGCGGGCGGACGGACGGACAGACAGACAGACGTACGGACAGACGGACTGACAGACAGACGGACAGACGGACTGACAGACAGACGGGCGGGCGGACGGACGGACAGACGGACGGACGGACAGACGGACTGACAGACAGACGGACAGACGGGCTGACAGACAGACGGGCGGGCGGACGGACGGACGGACAGATGGACTGACAGACAGACGGACTGACAGACAGACGTACGGACGGACGGAAAGACAGACAGACGGACTGACAGACAGACGTACGGACAGACGGACAGACAGGCAGGCGGACGGACGGACAGACAGACAGACGGACGGACGGACGGACAGACAGACAGACGTACAGATGGACTGACACACAGACGTACGGACAGACGGACAGACAGACGTACGGACAGACGGACGGACAGACAGACAGCGTACAGACGGACTGACAGACAGACGTACGGACAAACGGACAGACAGGCAGGCGGACGGACGGACAGACAGACAGACGGACAGACGGACAGACAGACGTACGGACAGGCGGACGGACAGACAGACAGACGTACAGACGGACTGACAGACAGACGTACGGACAAACGGACAGACAGGCAGGCGGACGGACGGACAGACAGACAGACGGACGGACGGACGGACAGACAGACAGACGTACAGATGGACTGACAGACAGACGTACGGACAGACGGACAGACAGACGTACGGACAGACGGACGGACAGACAGACAGACGTACAGACGGACTGACAGACAGACGTACGGACAAACGGACAGACAGGCAGGCGGACGGACGGACAGACAGACAGACGGACGGACGGACGGACAGACAGACAGACGTACAGATGGACTGACAGACAGACGTACGGACAGACGAACAGACAGACGTACGGACAGACGGACGGACAGACAGACAGACGTACAGACGGACTGACAGACAGACGTACGTACAAACGGACACACAGGCAGGCGGACGGACGGACAGACAGACAGACAGACGGACGGACGGACTGACAGACAGACGGACAGACGGACAGACGGACAGACGTACGGACGGACGGACGGACAGACAGACAGACGTACAGACGGACTGACAGACAGACGTACGGACAGACAGGCGGGCGGACGGACGGACAGACAGACGGACGGACGGACAGACAGACGAACGGGCAGACGGACGAACCGACGGACTGACAGACAGATAGATGGACGGACGGACAGACAGACGAACGGGCAGACGGACGAACCGACGGACTGACAGACAGATAGATGGACGGACGGACAGACAGACAGACGGATTGACAGGCAGACGGGCTGACAGATAGACAGACGAGCGGACAGACAGACAGACGGGATGAAAGACAGACATATGAACGGACGGACGAAACGGGCGGGCCGACGGACGGACGGACGGACAGTCAGACAGACAGACGGACGAACGGACAGAAAATCGGACAGATAGACAGACAAACCGACAGACAGTCAGACAGACGGACGACTGGACAGGCGGACGGACGGACAGATGGACAAACAGACGGACGGATGGACAGACCAGACGGGCAGACAGACTGACAGACAGACGGACGGACGGCCGGACAGACGAACAGACAGATGGACGGACAGACAGACGTGCGGGCAGACGGACGGACAGATAGACTGATAGATAGACGGACGGACAGACAGATATACAGACGGACAGACGGATGTACGGGTGGACGGACAGACGGATGTACGGGTGGACGGACAGACGGATGTACGGGTGGACGGACAGACGGATGTACGGGTGGACGGACAGACGGATGTACGGGTGGACGGACAGACGGATGGACAGACAGACGGACGGATAGACAGACAGACGGGCAAACAGACGGACGGACAGGCAAACACAGACAGACATACAGACGGATGGACGGACGGACAGACAGACGGATAGACAGACAGATAGGACAGACTGTCTGTCTGTCTGTCCTTCAGACGTGCGGGCGGACGGACGAACAGACAGACTGACAGATAGACGGACGGACCGACAGATATACAAACGGACAGACGGATGTACGGACGGACAGACAGACGGACGGGCAGACTGACAGACAGATGGATGGATAGACCGACAAACGGACTGACAGACAGACAGAGGCACAGACGAATGGGCAGGCGGACGGACGGACAGACGGACAGACGTGACATAGGCTACATTATATGTACGCAGGCGAAGCTGTGGGCAAATGCTGGTTTTAAATATCTGGACTTAAAATGTAAGGAAATGTAAGCAGTGAAACACCGCAGCTTAGGCTATGCGAACACCACATACAGGCAGAATACTGGTGGTCCTCGACACCAGAATGCAGGCAGGCCAAGGAGGCCATGCCACACTGCAATAAGGCCCTCATTAAAAAACTGATAATACCAGATAGAGGTGACCTACGCCTGATAATGGGGACCATCACCGGACACTGCACACTGAATAAGCACCTCCACACAATAGGCATCACAGACAGTCCCCTGTGCAGAGCATGCTTGGAGGGGGAGGAGACAATTGCGCATGTGCTCCTTGACTGCACAGTTGTCTCTGGAATATGCACAAGAACTAAAGGATTCTCGAACTTCCATACTGAAGCCCTGAAAAACTTGAGAGGCCTAATCTGTTTTTGGAGAGAGGTGGACTGGCTGGAATAAGCCCACCTAAGGTTATGGCCGCCATGGCCCACAAAGAATGGTCCACATAGGCTACGGAGTAAGAGAAGAGTAAGTAAAGGCTGCGGAGTATGGTTTCTGCACTACGTACCATACTCCGCAGCCTTGTGTCTGAATGGCAAGAGTTTGTAATTAATAATTGTATCCTAGACCTGTTTAAGCTTGTAAGAATTGTCCTGAGATGCACTTAGGCTATAAAGTACTATCGAACTGAACTGATGGTGGAGCCGGAAAGTGGAAGCGAGACACGGGAACTTCATAATAAAACAATGTATCCTAGCAGTGTTTGGGGTGATTGGAATTGTCATGAGAAATAGGCACTCTGGTTATAAGTGTATCAAAACTAAAAAGTGTGAAATAACTTTTTTTTCTCAGTATTGTTTGTTTCTTATTTAACATTGACTTCCAAAGTTAAAGTTATTTTGATCCTTTTAGTGTTGTTTTTTAGTGAAGTCAGTTTTTTTTTTATTTTTATTTTATTTAATAGATGTATGTATAATGCTGATATTGTCTTGCAAGTACAATTTTTATTTTAAAATAAGTAATTAAATTGTTCCATGTATTTTCTAGTCCAGCAGTGGATGTCTATCGGCTGAAATGATGAAGTGAAAAGCTGAGTGTTCAGTCAGAGGATAATTATTACCATACCACATGCATGTCCATTTGTTGGGGCTTACCAGTCAACAGCCATGTGGACAACATATTTTTTTTATTTTTTGACGAGATGACATCCACCAACCTGCACTGGATCCACGTAGTGGATTTCGGCCCATTCATTTCCCTGGAGAGGAAGCCTGAATCCCAGCAGTGGGGACATTATAAAAAGACTGCTTATGCTATTTTCTATTTTAATAATAAATTAATTAAGATTAGAAAAAAAAAAAAAAAAAAATTATTACTTGAGATATTTTATATTTAACTTAAATTAGGCTTTTTTGTACGAATAAGATGTCGTTTGGCTTCTGTTTACACGCAAAAAAGCAAAAGAACATCACAATCATGTACCTACTTATATTGGTTTTTATGTAAAAATTTCGAGTATATAACTTTTAATTAGTTACTATTATTCTAAAGTCATCGAATACAATAAGATAATCGTCGTTTACACTGTAGACATATCCCTAATAAGATGAAATAATTAAAACTAATAAGTATGTAAATAAAAAACTTACGGGTAGGTAGGTGGTGATTTTCAAGTCAAATAACTTACGGCAAACCACTCAAATACTTACGGACATTTTCTTACTTCCATTTTCTCAATCCTAAAACTAATTTTGATTTTTTTCAAAACCAAAACTTACTTTAGCGTCTAAACTATTAGCAAAAAAATTTAATTCTAGCCAGTTAACCACTTTTAACAATTTACACTTATTTACTTAAATTCTTACAATGATCTGAATCAATATTATTTTCATCTCAAACATAGAAATCACCCATTCTTTAATTCTTATTTGAATTCTCCAACGCGTTCGCGGTAAATACAAATTAATTAATGGCCGCCCGCCTTGCCAATTTTTTTTTTCACTGTTGTCAATTTTTTTCTTGACCATGGATACAAAGTCCTTCAGTCGCAATAATAGAGATTATAAATAGATACTTGTTTCTAAATAGTTTTGTTTATGTAGGTACTCTTTTTTTAGACATATTTTCAGAATATAAATACACATCCTAATGTTTTTGTAGTATTTGGCAGCAATTAAATCAAGTCAAGCTTATTGTGAAACTTGTTACTGAAGTAATCGTTTTCACATATTATTCAGTTGTGTAGACTATTGTTATGATACAAAACTTCACTTGCATAACAATATCAACCAGGAATTAATTTGCGAATAATTATACAACCACTGAACTTAGCATAAAGAAATCCCGCCAAAAACCTGATACCTAAATTTTAATTGTTTTAATTGTTTATTTCTATAATGTCCATAGATCATGTTGCCAGAGTGATTTCGACGTCACTGCCATTATCTTTTAATTGTTAAAGGGCCTATTACACTACGCGTTATTCAGACTCGTTTTGTCTATGGTTCGACGTATCGCGTAGTGTACAACTACCGGCACGAATATTGAGCGCTCGGCGTCAGAGTGGGGATCGCTTTGCGCATTCCATATATTGGTGAGCCAATCGTCATCGTTGTTAGATACATGGAGCAAAATAAGGAATCACGAGTGACGTCTATGACACGATGGCGCGGCGAGCTAATCACTGACACTTCCCGCCCCCGCGTCTCACTTCGCATCACTAAAGAGACCGAATATTTGACTTCTGCGCAACTTGAAGTCAGCGCTCAAGATCCGTTCCGGTAATTGTAATAGGGGTCAGACTATCTTACTCTGAATATCGCCGGCAAAATCGGGCTTGACGAGGCTTACTGTCGTACAGTCGGAATATCGAGTAGTGTAATAAGGGTTTCACGTTCAGTCTGCGCTCGCGCCTGATAAAGCAACATTTAAAAACAAACTAAAGTCTACACTAATCCAAACTTCCAAACTAATATTATAAATGCGAAAGTAACTCTGTCTGTCTGTCTGTCTGTCTTTGCTTCACGCCTAAACTACTGGACCGATTTGTGTGAAATTTGGTACAGACATAGTTTGGAACTTGAGAAATGACATAGGATAGTTTTTATTACAAAAAATAAAATAAAAAATAAAATTTATTCCGGACATACAGCGCCATCTAATGGTCAAGAGTCGGCATCAATTCAGTACTATCTGCCGGAAGTCACTATTCCACGCGAACGAAGTCGGGCAAAAGCTAGTACTATTATAGATGTAAAGTTGTTTTTAGGGTTCCGTATCTCGAAAGGAAAAAACGGAACCCTTATTGGATCACTTTGTTGTCCGTCCGACCATCTGTCTGTCCTTCTATCAAGACTCTTTATCTCGGGAACGCGTGCAGGTATCGAGTTGAAATTAAAACCATATACTCAGGTCTGCGGATTATTGAAGCTGTAAAAAAAATAAAACTTGATAGTTAAGGAAAAAAGATACTTTTGTTTATGTGACAAAAAACGTACTTTCCGTTGACCTAGGGTCGAACCATAAACATTTATAAAACAATCTTATTGCAGGAACGTTTTGTTTCCATCTTAAAGTAATATTACTTAATTTCGTACCATGAACTTAATCGCTCAGTATGATTGTACTCCTGCTAAGGGCTGGGAAAGAATGAACGATTTTAAAGATTTTGTCTATTCCCTGCTAAAAAGAAAAGATACGCGCTATATAGATCTGTATGGCGTTGTCTCTTTCGCATGTTTGTTTGAATCGCTAGTTCATTGAGAACCAATAGAATACATTGAACTCAAAAAAAAATCCTTTTTAGAAGTCTGTCTAATAATTTAAACGACTTGGGTAATTATTAAGATTTAATGAAATCTGATGTAGTCAACACGGGTTCAATAATCAAGGTTGATTAAGATATAAAGATCATTGTCTACTAACAGAAGAACCTTATAAAAAGCACTGAATTTAAGTATTTTTTAAATGATTAAATATTATACAAAATTCCTAAGTCGGTTGACTTATTAGACAGACTATAAATAGGTATATATTTAAAACGATCTAAGTAACTTTCATAAAAAGGACGTAATAACTTTAAGAATTTACATTAATAAAGTAGAAAAATAAAAAGCTGCGAGCGACTACGTTAACATTTAATTTTAGTTGCAAGTTAGATAGTGTGAATCGTATTCAGAATTCGGAACGTATGTTTACATTAACAAGATTCTTATCAGTGTTGATTTGTTACGTGCGAACCGATTTTGAAATATTAAAATAGTTTTCAAGTGCGTTCGAAGCGGATAATTGAACCCACGAAGTGCGTATGTTATCCTTGAAATTTATTGTCTAAGGACGTCATGGAATCAAGGTAAAGTTAAACAGTTTATTCCAGTGAAATAACTTGTTGTTTGTTTTGTTGTTCGTGCACTGTTGAAGTCAGAGTTATCTACTTCCAGAAACAAAAAATCATATTACATGTTCGCCATTCAGAATAAAATAATAAATTAATAATAATAACCCACGTAAGGACAAAAATCACTAGATTAAACAATTAACTGGGCTCTTTTAGGTATCGAAATAAGTTTTAAATACTTTATATATCCCAAAAAACGCTTTAAATGGTACTTATTTGGAAAACAATAATAAATCCGCTGCGTTTGAGCAACTTTTTTACTCCTACTAATTTGACGTAAAAACAATACTGCTAGCGGTCAAAAATCCCGTCAGAGTACGAAAAGAATGAACTTTTTAAGAGTGACGTCACATTATCGCTAAGAAAATAATCTTGTTTTAATATTGTAATAAGGTTGTTTTGAAGGCGTCATGGTACGAAAAGCTTATGTAATATTAAAACAATACTGCTTTAAGGTCTTATGGTCGGCCCCCTAGAATCCTGAAATTTGGCATAAAGCAATCTCTCACAAGGATAGGAAAAATAAATCTGAAAACTGTTTTGTTGATACGTCACATTCACGTCAAAAAAATTTGCAATCGAACCAGTACTTTTATTCAGAGATTAGGTACCTCATAAACACCAAAAAAAAAAACAGAGCAAGTGCGAGTGGAACTCGCGCCCCCTCAGGGCGCGAGTTCCACTCGCACTCGTCCTGAGGGTTCCGTACAAAATCTATGTAAACAGTTGAATTCCGGAATGAAGTGTCGGAAGACGTTTTCGAGTAGCAAAAAAAAAATTTGTATGATACGTATCAACAAAATAGTCTTCAGATTTATTCCTATCATTGTGAGAGATTGCTTTATGCCAAATTTCAGGATTCTAGGTCAACGGGAAGTACGTTTTTTGCCACATAAACAAAAGTATCTTTTTTCCTTAATTTACAAGTTTTATTTTTTTTTACAGCTTCAAGAATCCGCAAACCTGAGTATATAGTTTTTTCATTACTCATACTCTGAAAGTAGGTCTGAAGTTGCCTGAGGAGCGGGCTGAAAGTGATACTTTTCATCCCTAGGGAGTTTTACTTTACAACTGACAGCTGTCAAATTATAAAAAAAAACTAGTTCTATCTTCACATTTCTATTGAACCATGTTCCAATTTTCCATACAGCCAGTCAATCACAGCGCGATATAAAATTGAAATAACTTAAAGACAAGTATTAATTAAATAATGTTATATTTTAAGTAATTTATTTGTTCAACTAATTCTTTAAAATACTTTATTTTTAAATGATTACAATTAATTTCTAATTTTTTATTAATGAGGCTGAATAGCTGCATGGCCGCAATAAAAAACAAAATGGCGGGAAAGTGGCAATCAGTCGTTGGTTTTTTCGAGTTTTGTTTACATTTCCGTAAAACAGAGATTTGTATTAACACGTTATGTTTATCAGATTAAAGTAGTGATTTAACGCTTAATTTCATAAGAGAAGAGGCTGAAGCAGTAGTGGAATAACTTTTACCGCCTAAATCAGAAGAAAGATACCTGCTTAAAATCACAGGTACGACGACTCAGGTTTTACAAATTTTTATTTTATTTTTAGTTTCCTCGTATTCGTAATGAAAAGCACAGTGTTTACCTCGGGGTGAAAGTAACCCATTTAACCCCTCGAATTAGCGACCTCGCTTCGCTCGCCCGCCAACTCCTTCTCGGGACGAAATGAGTTACTTTCACCCCTTGTGTAACAATGTACTATAATTTCATCTCGATACCTCCACGCGTTCCCGAGATCGTGATAAACGGACGAAAGAGTCTTGACAGACGGACGGACAACAAAGTGATCCTATGTGGGTTCCGTTTTTCCTTTCGTGGTACGGAATAATAAAAAAGTGTCCTTGACGAATAACCATAGCTAGGTACTAGTCATGATCATGCATGATGTATGTTGCACATAATAATATGTTTTAGTTTCTAGTCGGCATAGTATGCCGTTATACTGTAACACCCCTTTCTAATACTTGGTATGCGCGAACGACTTCACCATCATTTGTAAAGAATAGTAAAGCTAGAAAGAACTACACAAGACCGACGCACATGTCGACCACACCTGAACTTTATGAAAGTTCAATTTCCGAAATGTTAGAAAGATTTATCAGAATCGCAAAAAAAAGGTTTTATTTTTCTGATGAAACTACAATTTTTTCCTATACCTACTTGTATACCTAATTGTGCTAAGAGATCTTAATTCATGCCTTTCAGGATTCTAGGTCAACGGGAAGAACACTATGAATTTTGATTCCCTTGAGAGTGTCGAAAACGCGTTTTTTAGCGGCCGTATCTTTTTTTTTCGTTAACTCTGAAATTTGATTTTTCCTCAGCTTCATGAGACCACAGACTGTGTATAGAGTCTGTCTAAAAAGTCAAACGACTTGGGTAATTAATAGGTTAAAATGAAATGTGATGTAGTCAACATTGGCTCAATAATCAAGGTTGATGAAGAGATCTTGATCATTGTATACCAATAGAAGAACCTTATAAAAAAAGTATCGAATATAAGTAGGTATTTTTTAAATGATTAATCTTTTTGGATACGGAACCCTAAAAAGATTGAAAAACCCTTCTCTATAACATAAAAATGTTTCTTTGTACTACTTATTATGCTCGAACGAGTTGAACTGATGACGCGGAGAGTCGCACAATGATTGATTGCAATACAATACAGTGCGTGGGGGACGGTGAGACAATGTGACAGCGGGTTTTTACGACTTGACACCACGTCTGAACCACAAAATAGACAGGTACAGAAGACAATCTATAGACAAAGCGCGCTCGAGCAACGCACACATAGACACCACTCACGAACACGACATCTCGGCTCAATCGCCCGGTCGCACCGTACAGATTGGCGCAACGCGCTGACCCTAGCGCGATTACCTAGCGCTGCCGCGCTGGTACCAATAAAAAGTAAAGTACATAATATATGAGATTGACTTCTGTACCTATCTATTTTGTGTCTGAAGTCTGAACACATGGGCACCTGTAGTGCTGCCTGTTCCGGTTGAAATAAAATCGGGACTGATGGTAAAACAAATCGGGATTTAGGATTTTTTGATGATGAGATTATGACTGATATTTATGTTACTTTGTAATATGCAATTATAATGCCGTTTAGTAGATTTATTGATAAATCGGGAGATTTTGCGTCCTGATCAGGCGCAAATCGTGACGTCCTCAAAATCGGGACATCCCACGCAAATCGAGACACCTGGCAACACTAGTACTTACCTATTTATAGTTGCCATCACGGATCTTGAACGCTGGGCATCAGAGTGGGGATCGCTTTGCGCATTCCATACATTGGCGAGCCAATCATCTTCGTTGTTAGATACATGCAGCAACGCAGTGAACGAATGAGGAGTGACATCTATGACGCGATGGCGCGGCCAGCCAATCACTGATACTACCCGCCCCTGCGTCTCACTTCGCACCACTAATGAGACCGAATATTTGACTTCTGCGCAAGTGTTCAAGATCCGTGATGGCAACTATACGTCACGGTACTCATGACAGTTATTATTCTGAAAGTCTTGTATGTTTGTGTTTGTTCACGGCCGCCGCTCTGCACGGATTTCAATGAATTTTCATTGCACACGGGTAGATCATGTCTACTTTTTATCCCGAGAGTGTGTTCCCTATTTTTTTCTTTAATAGGGCTCTGTACCCAAAGGGTAAAAATGGGATCCTACTACTAAGACTTCGCTGTCTGTGTAGCCGCTATAACAAAAAATACACAAAACAAACATACAACTCGCGATTTTTTTTTTTTTGCCGTTTTTTCTATGGATGGTACTGAACCCTGCGTGCGCGAGTCCGACTCGCCCTTGCCCAGTTTTTTGAGTATGTGTGTGAAATTATTGAGCTGTTTATTTTCCGGCGGGAACGGGACTTAAATCCCGGGGAGGGGGAGGGGTATTAGGTAGGTATTATAGAGGGAGGAATAAATGTACCATCGCGGTCATAACTGCCTGGTCACTTAAAAAAAAATCTCTTCAATCCTGCGGCGCGGCGCCTAACCAAATCCTTTGAAGTTTCGTTTCGAGTGCAAGCAAAATGAACTTAGCGGTGGTCAGGTGGAAGTGTCTTTGATGGTACTTACGTGGAAATTTGTCAATGCAATCCTCAGCTTCATGACACTCTACATATGAAAGTGACAAACTTTTTCCATTTGTATCAAAATGTATTACCTACTTAATTGCTAGTAGAAGTTACTGTTATCACCGAACCATCATCAAAATCATCAGCCATTTCTAATGTTCCCACTGTTGGACTCAGGCCTTTTCTCTAGGAGAGGGAATGGGCTGTAATCCACCACGCGGCCTCAGTGCGGTTTAGTGGTTGTCACATGTCTTCGGATTATTGGTTCTAGGACACGCCGGTTTCCTCACGATGTTTTCCTTCACCGTTTTGATAGCAGTGGTAATGAAATAAATGACACAAAGTAATGCGCCTGGCGGGGTTTGAACCCGCGACCTACAACTCGTAAGTCGGAGCCGTTACCACTCGGCCACCACTGCTCTCACAGAGCCATGCTCTATAAATACAATGAACAGTTAAGCGTTGTATCACTGAGTTCACTTGACTGTGACAATCTCTAACATTAGTACTGCTTCGCTGCACGTGACAAGATTTCCAAGCCCGGTTGTCATAACTCTGCGCGAGACAGAGATAGCGGATACAATAGTGCTGGAGTTAGAGCGAGACGGACATAATTTTTATTAGTATGTTGTTTTGAATTATATGCGTGTTGGTATTTTTATTATTTGGTTGGTCATTGGACTGCTTTTTGGGATGCCTTAAGAAGTCATGATGAATCTTTTTTTTTTCAATACCCTTACTTACTCGGAACCTAACTCTTATCCCACCGCTTACAAGCACGCAATGGACTGTTTTCCGCACTAGTGCAGAAAAATGCACTTGCTCGTCCCCGCTTCAGTTTTATTGCAATAAAATTGTTCTGGGCACGCGTCGACCCCCACGGGGCGCGAGTCGACCTCCACTAGTCGCAGGTGTATTGAAAAACGTCGTTTGACACACGTGTTTTGTCACTGCATCCCTCGGCTCGTGCGAATTGCCCCTCGGTCGCAATTAGAGAATCCAATCCCGCAGATCCCGCGGAATTTGCGGGATGGGGATTTTTTATTTATTTTTTAGGGTTCCGTAGCCAAATGGCAAAAAACGGAACCCTTATAGATTCGTCATGTCTGTCTGTCTGTCTGTCTGTCTGTCTGTCTGTCTGTCTGTCCGTCCGTCCGTATGTCACAGCCACTTTATTCCGAAACTATAAGAGCTGTACTGTTGAAACTTAGTAAGTAGATGTATTCTGTGAACCGCTTTAAGATTTTCATACAAAAATAGAAAAATAGCAATAAATTTTGGGGGTCCCCATACTTAGAACTGAAACACAAAAATTTTTTTTTCATCAAACCTATATGAATGGGGTATTTATGGATAGGTCTTCAAAAATGGTATTGAGGTTTCTAATACCATTATTTTCTAAATTGAATAGTTTACGCGAGAGACACTTCCAAAGTGGTAAAATGTGTGTCCCCCCCCCCTGTAACTTCTAAAATAAGAGAATGATAAAACTAAAAAAATATATGAAGTACATCACCATGTAAACTACCAACGAAAATTGGTTTGAACGAGATCTAGCGAGTAGTTTTTTTTTAATACGTCGTAAGTCTAAAAAAATACACTATTAAAACATCGATCAAAGTTACAACGAACTACAAGAACTTTTATATTATGTTACTTGCTGCTACGGAACCCTCCATGGGCGAGTCCGACTCGCACTTGGCCGGTTTTTGTTATAAGCAGTAATAAACACAAAAACCGGTCAAGTGCGAGATGGACTTGCACATCGAGGGTTTTTTTATAAAACCTACCTATCTAAAAAGTTCCGATTCCCGAATCGAGTTTCTAAGAATTTCCAAATAGCAAGGATGAGCTGCGTCTAATAAATAATCTAAACAGCGGCACGTCGTCGGAATCCAATTTCCTTATAAAAAACTTCAATCCCACAGAAGTGCGGGATCCCGCATGAGTGATCCCGCATTTCCGATCCCGCAGAAAAGGTGCGGGATCCCGCTCTTGCGGGATTGGATTCCCTGGTCGCAATGACAAACTTTCTGCACTTATCAGAATGTAGGTACTATTTTTTCTGGACTCGACGGTGCACAGCGATGCAATCGTTGACGGTGAGGGATAGTGTTGCCAGGTCCGATTGGATGAAAATCGGGACAGACGGCAAAACAAATCGGGATTTAGGATTTTAGATCGGGACAATTTTTTTTTTAGTAAATTTTTTTTTTCGAGTCAGGAAATCATCTTATAAAAGTCAAAAGTCATAGTCAAAAGTTTTTATTTCACATAGGCCTACATGGGCAATTATAAAACGTCAGAAGCTAGTGCACGGTTCGAAATTGGTCTTTTCCTATGGAGAAGAATCGGCAAGAAACTCCATGGTTACTCTTTTACAAAAATGGTTGTACTTACAATATTTCCAGTATTAAAAGGTATTATTTAAGAACAGTGTAGACCGGTCTATATTGTACTCAAAAGCGCAATAAAAATAATCATTTAAAAAAAGTGAGTCAAAATATGAAGTAATCTAAGAATTCGTGGAGTCTACAGTGTTCTTCCATTAACATTATAAAAAGAGGCTATATAAAAAAAAGGTAGAAAAAAAAATAATAATTACAACTGTCAGTAAATGAGACGTTAACAACCAAAAAAAGAAAAATTATCGTATTTAATGTGGTTGGAGTCAGAAAATATTAAAAAAAAAAATTGCAAAAGCAATGTGTTGGAGAAAAAAAAAATATGTTACAACAAAGATGGAGCAGTTAATAGATACATTCGCACAATATTATGAGTTACCAGGGGGCCACAAGTGCAGAGGCAGTCATTGCCAAACAAGCGTGTCTTCGACATAATCTTTAACCTTGTAATATGCTTTTTTGGTTAAGACACGCTTAATATGGGTTTTGAACTTTCCTTCGCTAAGTTCGAGTCTACATCAGCTGCAGATCCCCACAGTAAAATGCCATAAGTTAAAATACTGTGGAAATAGGCGATATAACTTCTCCCGTTCTAGGGCGGAACGAAAAATAAACTTGTACTGATTAAAAGCCAGACTTCTTCTGTCGACCTTTGCATTTCAGGGGCACGGGCACTGTTTGAAACGTTCCCACAGCCCTAGCATTCATCAGCCCTACGAATACCTTCAGTTTTCCTGGTATCTCTTTGAGAAACGTGTGCGGTATCGCCTCGGACCTGGTACTTATTTAACGGGCGAACGACGAGTTACCATTGCTCGTCGTTTGCAAAAACCCATATCTATTGAGGCCGGAAATCGCTGTGTGACTCGCCCGGAATATCTCCTTCGGAGACGACTGGGACGTGAGGGTGTATGTCCTTTTTCGGTTGCGGTCAACTCCTTCGCGGTCACGGTTAATTCTTTCGTGGTTGCAGTCAACTCCTTCGCTGTAAGAGGCGACTGCTTTCTATTCCCTCTCGCTTTGGATTATGGTCAGAACCAGGGCCAGCGACCGAGCGAGCAGTCGCCGCCAAAAGCCTTCACAAGGAAACAGCGGTGCTCCGCTCAAGCAGAGCACACTTCCATGATAAGCTCTATGGTGTCACCCAGGCGGTCCACACAATACTGACACCCGGGCATTTCTTTCGCACGATTCAGGTGCAGGAGTACAGACAAAAACTAAAAAAATATTGAAGTTATGAATGATTCCCGCTGTTTTAAAGTTTTAATATTATATTATTGGTTGGTCACATTTTACTGCATATGAATGGAATGGATAAACAAAGATATATCATTGATTGAGTCACAGATTACTTATAGTTACGTGGATTGATTAACGTAGAAGACGCTGCGCGAGAGAGGGACAATTAGAACTTTCTGATTTATCGGGACATTTAGCGTCCCGATCAGGTGCAAATCGGGACGCGTCCCCAGACCCCTAAAAATCGGGACGTCCCGCGCAAATCGGGACGCCTGGTAACACTAGTGAGGGAGCCTGTTCACTCCAGCCTTGAAGACTCCTACATTATAGTCGGACGGGAAGGCCGCGGCAGGCCAATTGTTCCAGCCCTTCGATGTTCACGCGATCCAAATAAGAGTAGGCAAGTCAATAACCTCGAGCTGTCAAATGAATGAGTGAAAAGTACGGTTTGCAAATAAAACTTATTTGCGTGTCAATACAGGGTTTTTTTTGTTTTGTATTACTAAGTATTACTTAAATCTAGGTGAAGTAAAAATATTATTGTTTAATATAAATATTAGCTAAATATATTGTTTTAAGTCATAATTTTTGTGTTTTAAAAAAAAACTATTTTCTTTCTTATTTTCATTGTTGGGAACAATTTGCGTTCTTCTTCCATTTGCCACTACTCAGACACTTCGCAAAGTGACGCAGAGATGATCAGAATGAATGAGAATGAAGAACTGGATTCTGATTAAACCTTTTCGTTCACGATTCGTAACTAATTAAATTTTAAAAATTTCATGTTTTGCTCACCGTACCCAATTTCTTGCGACGTGACGTCACAACATGGCATTGTACGCGGTATGAACGACGAAGCGGAGGAGTTAACAACGGCAACGTAAGGGCGGGCGCTCGCCGCACGTCGCCTTGTACGATGGTAGACATTTTCCTATGATTTTTTGAATTTTGCAGGTCATAAGCTAGATAAGCAGATAGACAGATTAAATATTCCACAACTGTCACACAACGCCGTGTGCTTGCGCCAAAGAGCTTGTGTTATGAGTACTGGACATAAATACATACCTATTATAGATAAATTACACCGAGGCACAAGAATAAATGATCGTACTCATCACAAAAACATTTGTCCTGGGTATATATTTCATCGTCCCTCTAGGGATTGCGTCTTGTGCCTGGGCACCGCGCACCGCTAGCGCAGCCGTAGTTACGGCACTGTGATCATGTGAAAAGGAGAGGTCCACTGAGGACATAGGCCTCCCCTATGTCCTCAGAGGACATCTGTAGGCTGAAATGATGATGATGATGATAGCGTGATTGCTAACAAGATATACCTAATGCAGAATTGCGCTAACAACAAGTAATAATATGGTTCAAGGGCAGGCAGAAAGATAAAGACATTAAAAATCACTGGATCTTGAACAAAAAATCTAAAAGCACACACACAGTGGAAATACCATATTGACGAAACTGGTATTTTTACGAACTGTTCAATAGATACCTAACAGTTATTATAAAAACCCAATTAGTGTAGATATTAATTCGACACTATTGTGCTATATTTATGTTTGGCTTTTTTTACCACAAATTAATGATAGTCAGGTGTATTCTAAGAATAACCTTCAAATAAAATAAATAATTAATATCACACTAATAATAAAGGCGAACATTTTTGTGTGTGTTTGTTAGTTCTTCACGCTCGAACTGCTGTATGGATTTCGATGAAACTTGGTTCTTGGGTTTTAGTCAGTAAAAGTTTGACTCACCCTCCCGCTCTGCCCTAGAGCGGAAGAAGTCATTGGATGATCTCTCACTTAAAAAAAAAACCGAAAGTAAGACGTATACAAGGCCTATTAGACCTCGAAAATGATAAACGATAACCTTTAAAACGTTCAACAGTGCTTACTTGACGCATTGACACACACACTTTATCCAGATTTATATTTTTTATTTATTTATGATTGATATTTCCATTTATTTCTTTGTCCTTGGCACACTACACCGTTTTATTTTCCGTTGGGAAAGTCATCTAATGACATCTCCCGCTCTTGGGCGGAGCGTGAGATGTGTCCAACTCTTAGTGACTAAAAACCCACTCCTGTTCCTTCGTTGCCTTTCGTACCGGGGCTGAGCTACCTATCTTTCGAAACTAACCCTGGCTCCAGTAGGCTTCAACCCGGCTGGGCCCCTGCTGTTGCTGACAACTCCTTGAGGCGCGCAGGAAAAGTGCGCGCAGTCGACGACTTGAGCTTGATCCGGACAGTTACTGGACGGTCGGACAGCGAGCTACCCATTGCTCGCCGTCCGCAAGCCTGCGCCTGCCGATTTGTATTAGTCGAACCGTCCCCGGCCCACGTTGAAAACCAGCGCTGTGGACTCGTCGCATTTTGCGTGTGGACACAGCATTATGCTGAGCGTGCGGCCGTGTTGCTCGGACGTGGCGCATACATTGTTATTTTGTCATGAAAAATGTTTAAAATAATAAATACAATAATGTACATGTGTTTAAATGTAGTCTTAAGTTTGCGCCTTGTCGGGCAAATAAAATGTTTTCCTTTCTTGTCCACGCACTCGCGGGCGACGATCACTACAGCGCTAACCGGTTATGCAAACTTACTGTCTTGGTAAGACGTAGTATTTGTATTGTCATTAGCTATTCTAGGAACATTCAACATCAGAGGGGTAGCTACCGCTGCATCAATGACACGGGGCCCCCGAGATACAGGGGCCTTTTTGTGGTGGTACCATAAGTAAAAAGTGTAAAAGTCGGTGTTAATTAACGAAGAGACAAAACTATTATAGAAACACCGACTTCCGAAATTAAAGTTATTTTGTACTTTTCAGTGTTTTTTAACATTGAAGTCGGTTGTATTTTTTTTTTTTTTTGTAAACTGATTTTTTATAGTAGGTTGGTACTTTCTGAATCATCAAATCATTCATTAAACCCTAAGCGAACGCATCTATTGTCTTATTATTGTGTCTCAAATTGACGGTATCTGAAAGGTTAAATGAGCTCATTTTTATTTCCGAGGGCTCTCAAGGTACTATTTCTAAGTCAAACTTTCCTACGGCCTGGTGAGTTTTTGATTAATATTAATATTTTTGATACGGGGCCCCATCTAGAATAGCTACATCTCTGTTCACCACGTACCTAGCACTGTCAACACGCGCGCGCCTAAAACATAAACCACTTATAACCAACCATTTACGGTAAAGAAACTTAATGAAGATGATTAAGGCCCGGGATCCCGAGCAATGCCATAAAACTGACTTTCTGAAGCCTACTCCTTGGTAACGGCGAGGTCAATATGTTTGAAAAAAATTATAGACGTTAACGTTATAAAAAACCGGCCAAGTGCGAGTCGGACTCGCCCATGAAGGGTTCCGTAGCAGCAAGTTACATAATATAAAAGTTCTTGTAATGTGTTGTAACTTTGATCGATGTTTTAATAATAGTGTATTTTTTTTCGGTTTATGACGCATTAAAAAAAACTACTTACTGGATTTCGTTCAAACCAATTTTCGTTGGTAGTTTTTATAGTAATGTACATCATATATTTTTTTTTAGTTTTATCATTCTCTTATCTTGGAAGTTAGAGGGGGGGGGACACATATTTTACCACTTTGGAAGTGTCTCTCGCGCAAACTATTTAGTTTAGAAAAAAATGATATTAGAAACCTCAGTATCATTTTTGAAGACCTATCCATAGATACCACACACGCATGGGTTTGATGAAAAAAAAATTTTTGAGTTTCAGTTCTATGTATGGGGACCCCCAAAATTTATTGCTTTTTTTCTATTTTTGTGTGAAAATCTTAATGCGGTTCACAGAATACATCTAATTACAAAGTTTCAATAGTATAGCTCTTATAGTTTCGGAAAAAAGTGGCTGTGACATACGGACGGACGGACAGACAGACAGACAGACAGACAGACAGACAGACAGACAGACAGACATGACGAATCTATAAGGGTTCCGTTTTTTGCCATTTGGCTACGGAACCCTAAAAATAAGTATTGAAGCACTATGGATATCTATGATACAGATAGATAAACCAATTAACAAGCACTAGTTAGCGCAGTCACGCACTAGTTTTTATCAATTAAAAAAAAGCTGCTTATATATTATGTACTCTTTTGAATTATAAAGAAGTCAGTCAGTCAGAAAAATGACGCCTAATTGCACCGGCGAGCAATGGGTAACTCGCTGTCCGACCGTCCGGTAACCGTCCGGACCGAACTCAAGTCGTCGACGCCGCGCACTGTTCCCGCGCGCCTCAAGGAGCTGTCAGCAACAGCAGGGGCCCGGCTGGGTCGAAGCCTACTGGGGCCAGTGGTCTGTTTCTGAAGGGAAGGCTCAGCCCCGGTATGAAAGGCAACGAAGACACGGGGTGGGTTTTTTTAGTCAGTAAACTGTTTTTGCTGCACACAAATGACCTACTTAAACCCGGAACCTTTGGGTATGCAGACGACAGCACTGTTGCTGAGAGATATGTGTCTGACGCACGAGCTAGTGGGTCACAGATCCAGTCATTCCGAGGGGCTATGGTTGATCGCTTGAACTCGTCCTTAAAGGCAGTCTCAGAATGGGGCGATGCCAATCTGGTCAAGTTCAATGCGACGAAAACCCAGGCGTGTCTTTTCTCCGCTAAACGGAGCCAATTCCACCCGGCTCCATCTTTCCAAGGTGTAACGTACGGCGTGTACGTGCCAATTACCGACCACCTTAAACTTCTTAGGATAACGCTATCGTCTACCCTCAATTTCGGCTCCTACATCGAGACAAAAGCCCAACTAGCTGCCAAAAAATTGGGAATCTTAGCAAAGGTGAGACGGTATTTCATGCCGGAACAACTGCTCAACCTCTATCAAGCGCAAGTTCGATCGTGTATGGAGTACTGTTCTCATCTTTAAGTCCAGCTGGTATTTGGCTGACATGGGTCAGCCAAATACCAGCTGGACTGGATGCACTAGAGTCTATTGAAAAGCGTGCCAAGAAGATCATAGGCAATGATGCTCTTGTGAAGTCAAAACTCCAAAGTCTTGAGCATCGACGCCGAGTTGCTGGCCTGTCTGTTTTCTATAGTTTACACTTCGGGGAGTGTGCACTACAGTTACACAATTTAATTCCGCCAAGTCCGTTCCATCATCGGACCACAAAACGTACGGCGTTGCGCCACCGGTACATGGTGGACATCCCACCTATACGTACAAAGCGTTTTGGGAATACATTCATTATGCGTACAGCTAAGGAGTGGAATTCCCTGCTGGAGTCTGTGTTTACTGATAGCTATAACCGGGGTCTTAGGCAAGCGTGTTCCATCGTCGGCCTCATCATCGCTTACCATCAGGTGAGATTGTGGTAAAACGAGAGCCAATCCAATATAAAAAAAAAGTAAAAGCCTAACACTATCTCCCGCTCCGCCCAAGGGCGGGGGATGTCATCTAGCCTAATTGCACGTTCCAAACTGTAGATCTGTATATAGAAAAATGTGCAAGAAGCTCCATGGATACTCTTTTCAATCATGTTATGTATTACAAAAATCTCGGTTACTTGTTTCTGGTCACTTTTATATTTTCACCATTTTCAGAAAACTCTGAAAAGAATACATTTACCTCTTTTCTACGATAAAAATATAACTACCCTTACTTAAAACCCCTAAAACAAAGCGCACAACCCCTTCCATTATATTCCTATAAATATTTTACTTGGGGATGAAGGGCGTGGCTCTCAACCCCAACACACCCCCTCGAAGGGGGCGGGGTGTATGCAGACCACGCCTACTGGACCCATCCCTTACGGCAGTAGCTTCTCGTCTGCCTCGAAGATTGTTTCTCTAAGGTGGATTACAGATGTGCGATTTTGCGTTTTTGCGATTAGTTGCAATTCGTGAGTGATAGTGGTTTTGTGACGTTTTGAAACTGTTCACAGTTCTGTGTGTGTGTTTTTAATGTGATTATAAAACACTACCCCGTGTATATACTGTTATAGGTATGTATGTAGTTACCTTTATACTAAAAAAGTGCAATTTTGTATTTGTGCACTAAAAATATGCTCTAAATCAATAATACACATAATAGACTTATCACCAAAGGTTATAAAAAAATAGTCGACGACCTATTTCGTTGTAGGACTACGAGTTTCCTTGTCAGAACCCCCCGCGGTCGCAACGGGCACCGGCCCTACTGGGCCCCTATTGTTTACTGACATCTTTTTGAGGCGCGCGTGGAACAACTTCTGCAACTTGGCCTCGGTTCGGACGGCGAGCTACATATAGCTTGTAGTTTGCAAGCTCGCGGCTTAGAAGATAGTCGGAGTCGAGTTACAGCTGGGGCGTGAGGACGTCCATTCCTTCGCTCCTTCTCCAACTGTAGCATTATTGCTTCGCAGAAGGAGCCGACCGCCGGTCGCTCCCCTTCACTCCGAACCATGGCCTGGACCAGGTCCCGGCGCAACATGTCACCGTCGCCGAGCGCCCCCACGGGGACCGGGCGGGGCACACATTCAACGCAAGTTCCACCGTGTCATCCGGGCGGTCCACATATCCCATGTCATGTGATGAGAACACCGTGACGCGTCTCCAGCCACTCCTTAAAGAGAGACTCCTCCTAGAAATATAGATACTTAATATTCATAATCCTCCAATCAATTTCGGTGATGGTGTCTCCAATCTCAACGGATATTAGCCAAGTACTCAGGAGACATTGTACTATACGAGTGCATGTGCAACAGGAGCTCTATCTGTGTCTCACACAGTAGAGCATACAGTGGAGGTGTGACCCGCTCGGCTCATGAGGCCGGGGCCCGCGGCGGCAACGGGGAATTTGTGAAAAGGAAATCCTAGGTCCTAGGACGCACAGGGCAAATGAAGGATACAGGTGGGTTTTAGTCTCTAAAAGACTGACTTGCCCCTGGCATCACCTCAAATAGATCCCTCGTTTGTCCACGACTCGCACTGTCTTATTTTAAACTTATTTACCTACAGAAACTTGTTTTAAAATAATTTAACCCTTTAACCATCTCGCGTCGGTTTGCTCCGACGAGTGTCTCCGCGTCCTCTTCGCGCGGCTCGTGTGTTCGCGACCGGGTGCTTCATCTCGTTTAGCTCTTCACTCCCCATAGGTGACAGAAGAGCTGACGAAATGCGAGTATTTAGTCGTGCATGTGCGACCCTGGCGGGATATACGCGAGAGAGTTTGTCGGATATATCCGACGACAGCGGTTGAAATGTTTAATATCTGCGGAAACATACGTCATAATTAGTTTGGTAAAGTGGAGTGATATCAATCAGTCATTTGTATGTAATGTGCAGCTGCATAGTATTTTTTTTGGTATTTTTAATTAATCCCTTCCTTTTTTAGGGTTCCGTACTTCAAAAGGAAAAAAACGGAACCCTTATAGGATGACTTTGTTGTTCGTGCGTCCGTCTGTCTGTCTGTCAAGACCCTTTATCTCACGAACGCGCGGAAATACCGAGTTGAAATTAATACCATATACTCAGGTCTACGGTCCCTTTAAGTTGTGAAAAAAAACAAACTTCTAAGTTAACGAATTACTCCTTTTATGTAAAAAACTTATATTTTGATTCTCTCAAAGATCGAAATTCATAGGGTACTTCCCGTTGACCCAGAATTATGAAATTTGGCACAAAGCGAGGTCTTGTAACACAGGTATAGGAATAAATCTGAAAACCGTAAATTTGTTGTTACCTAAGTCACGAAAAAAATAATTTTGCAATTCCCTGCCGGAATCTGTGTTTCCTGATAGCTATAACCTAGGGTTTTTTTTTTTTTTTTTGTTTAAGTCAATAGTGAATAGATTGCTTCTAGGCAAGCGTGCTCCATCGTCGGCCACATCATCGCTTGCTGTCAGGTGAGATTGTGGTCAAACGCGAGCCTAACCATTATAAAACAAAAAAAATATCGGAAAAACCTTCGATTCGGCAATTGTAGTTTGCACGGAACCCTCAGTGCGCGAGTCCGAGTCGCACTTGCCCAGTTTTTTAAAAGGGCCTCGCAAAAACAAAAATCTTGAATATATAGTTAGTTATTGTTTTTTGTTATAAAAATAAAACCGCTGTCACGGAACCGCGAAATCTAAGTACATTGACCCGCGCGGAGTTCATACAACACACTCAGTGACTACAGTTGCCACAACGGATCTTGAGCGCTCGGCGTCAGAGTGGGGATCGCTTTGCGCATTTCATACATTGGCGAGCCAATCGACTTCGTTGTTAGATACATGCAGCAACGCAGTGAACGAATCAGGAGTGACGTCTATGACGCGATGGCGCGGCGGGCCAGTCATTGATACTCCCCGCCCCCGCGTCTCACTTTGCACCACTAAAGAGACCGAATATTTGAGTTCTGCGCAACCGCTCAAGATCCGTTATGGCAACTGTACAACCGGCTCTGAAGACCAATTTCATTGATCTATTTTTAGGTGTTTGTCTTATGTTTTTGTTGTCTACAATGTTTTGTGCGCCAAAATAAATAACTACTTTTCTTTCTTTCTTTATCAAAAATAAACCTTTAACATTTCGTTGTTCTATCTAAAACATTTAAACTCTGTATTCTGCTGTACCTGCGTTTCAATCTATCATAAGGTTGTTAGATATCGCTGTCAGGGATGACACCGCCATTGTACCCATAGATTTAAGTTTATATCGATATCCGTGTGTTTATGTCATGTTACCTAATGGTCTAGACTAAAGTTTATTCCATTCTATTCTAAAAAAAAGTCTGTCTAAAAAGTCAAACTACTTGGGATTTTGTATAATATTTAATCATTTAGAAAATACTTATAACAATTCGATACTTTTTATAAGGTTCTTCTATTAGTAAACAATGATCTCTTATTCAACCTTAATTATTGAATTAGTGTTGACTACATCAGATTTCATTTTACCCTAATAATAACCCAAGTCGTTTACCTACTTACGCTTCCCGCGCACTTTTCTCGTAGTGTTATGTATGGCAATAGTAAGTTGGCTTCCAAATTTCTATCACACCTACAACAACCATTCGCGCCATTTCCATTTACAGCATCCGAGATTGTGAAAAAGCAATACTTACACAAGAAACACTTCACAACTGCACGAGACACTTTCTACTAACGTCGACGCTCGCGTGGGGTGAAATTCCGCCCCATGCACTTTCGAGCGTGGAACCCAATACAGAAATACACTTGTACGATATGACTATATACAGAAAGCACAGTTAATAGAAATCTCTATTCCTAGACAGCACGTTTCGCCGAAAACTTTGTTGTTAGAAAACATTGTTTGTAGACATCTCGGTACATAGGAAGCACTGTTGACAGAAATCTCTGTTCATAGATAGCACTTCTTGCCGTAAACTTTTTCATAGAAACCACTGTTTCCAGATACCTTGGTTCACAGAAAGCGCCTCTGGAGAAGAAACTATTAATATTTATTATCGCTTTTCTGGCTCAGATTCAGACACGCATTATGTTAGCCGCTACGCTACATAGTATTCATTAATTCATGTAATTATAACCATGTCAATAAATTATTATCTATTTACGGAAACCAATTAGATAATTATTTTTATAATGTGATTATGCACATTGCGTCGCGTCGTATTGTAGAAGTTTAACAATAATACGAGAATGAATGCAGAAATGAGAAAAAATGTAGGGTACATGTAAACTATTGCGCCTTACAAAGTAACAAACGTTTCCTACGCATTTAGTTTTGCATTTGTAATTGTCGCTGCTGAGTGCTTGCAAGTTAGTAGAATCAAATCGTGGAGCAAGTGTACTTATAGTGGATGGTTATTCATATCACGTAAATAAAAAAGTGAATGATACATTTTACTGGAGATGTGCGCGGAGTAGTGCTAAAGGTTGTGGTGCTACTGTAAAAACATTAACTATCGGTAATGAACATTCGATCATCAATCTAAACAACGCACATGGACATTTGCCAGAGCCAGAAAAGCGAATACAAATGGAATATAAATCAAAAATAAGGAATATAGCAAAAAAATCCATGGATTCTCCGTCACAAATCGTTAACCGCTACCTCCAGGATGTTTCAAGTACGAGTGCTGTCCACTTGCCTAATAAAGCAGCAGCACGAATGATTGTGCACCGCATTAGGAATAAAGGACAACCGAAAATCCCTAATACAATTAATTTCGACATACCGGACTATCTTTCAAAAATTGGAGAAGAGCAATTTTTAATCGGCCAATATATCAACCAAAATGAGAGTGTAGTCGTATTTTGCACAAAAAGTAATTTCAAACTACTTATTAATGCAAAATGTTGGGTAATGGATGGCACGTTTTCTACATGTCCAGCGCCATTCTGTCAAATATATACTATACATGGTTCAATAGGAACAGAAAATGGCACAAATAAATTTCTACCTTTAGTGTTTGCATTATTATCGCATAAGGCAGAAACATGTTATACAATTTTATTAGAATTATTAAAAAGATATGGCGCTAACACATTTCAGACTAATTTGTCTCCTGAGAACATTTTAACTGATTTTGAAATAGCTGCTATCAATGCCGTTAAACAGCAATTTCCAGAATGTATACAAAGACTATGTTTATTCCATCTTACGCAGAGCATTTGGCGGCATGTACAGATCGAGGGTTTAGCAAAGAAGTATGAGAATGATTTTTCATTTGCGCATAAAATTAGGCATTTATTTGCTTTGGCATTCCTAGATCCCAACGAGATACCTGAAGCTTTTCAACTTGTTAAAGATAAAGTATTACCAGAGGAAGCCGCAGGAGTAGCGAAGTGGTTCGATAAATATTATGTCTCTGGGACGTATGTAAGAAATAATGCCAATAGTACAAAATTAACAATAAATAGAAAGCCACTATTTCCACCTGCTATGTGGTCAGTGTTTGATCGCACATATGACATTCCCAAGACACAAAACGTCTTGGAATCTTGGCATGAACGCTGGACTACACTTCTTAACCGTAAGAAATGGAATGTGTTTAAAACTATAAAAGAATTTTCAAAAGAGGTAAAATACACAGAATGTGAAATTGAGCGCATCAGGGCGTCAGAGCCCATGCCAAAGCGTCGTCGATCTCCACAAATTCAATACGAAAACAGAATGCAAAAGCACTTGTCTCAAAGAAGTGAGATGGACTTATTAGCCTTTTTAGGTGGATTAGCTCATGTTTGGCACATGAAAAAATAATAATATTGAAGTTTAGTGTATAAACAATATTTTTTAAGTTATATCGAGTACTTTTTTGTTTCTATTATAAAGCTAAAGAGTTTGTTTTGTTTTCAATTTCATCTATTGCTTTCGTTTTGCTTCATTTTTGATTAAAATGGCATTTTTGTATGAAATAAACGTGTTTTTTTTTATGGATAGAGAGGCAGAAAAGCGAAATTTAGTAATATAATAAATATTAATAGTTTCTTCTCCAGAGGCGTTTTCTGTGAACCAAGGTATCTGGAAACAGTGGTTTCTATGAAAAAGTTTACGGCAAGAAGTGCTATCTATGAACAGAGATTTCTGTCAACAGTGCTTCCTATGTACCGAGATGTCTACAAACAATGTTTTCTAACAACAAAGTTTTCGGCGAAACGTGCTGTCTAGGAATAGAGATTTCTATTAACTGTGCTTTCTGTATATAGTCATATCGTACAAGCGTATTTCTGTATTGGGTTCCACGCTCTGCACTTTCCAGCCTATTTTTCTGCCACTTGCGCCTTCGTCCAGTGCCGAAAATATACTGACCTTAAACCTTGTTTATTTAACGAGGATTACACTAAGCGATACAATCTATAATCAAATTATATTTATTTTTATTTTTTTCACATCACTTTTCTGATATTAATTTATTTTTTGCTCCCTAATGACCTAGGTATGTACTTATTATTCTGCTTGACATTATTATTAAAATCTTATTACTATTGTTAGTTAGTTTTAGTACATTTATTTTGATTATTATTTGACATTTAAACACAATACAATTTTCTATTTTTCTTTTTCTATTTTGTGAACTTGATGTAATTTGCATGCCCATGTGACGGTAGAATGTGGAGGGGCTCAATAAGAAAACCCCTATGTCATCATTTATTGGTTTGGAAATAAACCATATTTGCAAACCAATAAATGATTTATGAAAATAATTTAAATATATGAACGTAAATATAGGCCTGGGGCGAAAATTTACCCCACGCGCTTATACGTATTATTAGCTAAACATATTATATTTGCTTTTTAAATATCATCTGCAGTATCTGTTATTCGAGGACCACCTGCATGTACCTAGTGTACATTTATATCTACACTCACCGGCACAATTAACCGCCCACCTGTATTCTTGGTGACCCTGTTTGTTTATGTTAACTGTGGCTTATCTACCGTTTAATTGTTTGTTAAGTGGGTACTTTAGCAATAAACGAAACACTTATACCCTTATTTCGATTCAAAAACTTCACAACATCACAACCATCGTGTGCGAATATTGTTTAATTTGAGTTTATAGTGTTTGATTATTTTTTGACTGAAAAAAGTGGCACTCGATGCAACTGGAGCTGCTAGGGCAGTGGTTTCAGCTGACGCTGGGTGTAGTCAACGTCGCATCGCTCGTACGCTTGCTCTACCTCGAAATACGGTACGAGATGCCATCAGATGCTTTTGGGAGACAATTCATAAACGAGGAGGCCAGGTCAAGGCCGATATGGGTGCACTTCAGCTCAGGATGACCGTTTGGTTATCAGTAACGTCCTGAGATATTGCTTTTCCACTACTACTGAAGCGCGTACACGCCTTTTGGAGGTGAGAAATGTTGGTGTGAGTGAACGTACCATTAGAAGAAGACTGCCTGAAAGTAATCTGAGGAGTTTTCGTCCAGCTCGCACTCCACAACTGCTTTCAAAACATCGTAGAGCTAGACTTGCGTTACGCGAGAATATGCTGACTGGACTATGGAGGATTGTAAGAACGTACTGTTTTCAGATGAGAGCAGAATGGCAGATGAACGCCAGTGTGCATATAGACGCCAAATGAACGTAACCGAAGCCGTGGGTTATCAGGGTGGGTTCATAATGGTTAGGAGAGTTATCGCTTACGAAGCTCGTACCGATCTTGTGGTGTTTGATAGAGGCGGAGAGAACGCTCAAAGATACGTGGAGGAAGTCTTACAAGCCACGTGTTGCCTTTTGCACCATTTATTGGGGCCTTTTGCACCATTAAGACGGCCGCGGTAGAGAAGTAGCACAATATCCCTCAGTAGGATATTCACGTCCTCATGGATGGATTACCAAACCGGCTACAAGAAGTCAATTAAAATTTAAATTAAAAAATAAACAGTCCATTTTTTTTTTAAATAAACTCAATAACATCTTCGATTGATTCTGATCTTGATTTTATTTATCCACGTAACTCCCATCAAATGTGGTCAAAATCTGTCGATTACTGGAAACTGAAAGAAATACAAGGTGGGCGGCCAATTGTGCCGGTTCGGGCACAGTCACTGCAACTGTATTGTATGTCTATACTCTTTTTTTTACTATTATGTTATGTTGTTGTATATTGTGTTGTTTGCTCCGAATAAATGCTATTCTATTCTATTCTATTGTACCGATGACACTCGAAAAATTTTTTTTTGAGAGGCGGATAATCATCTATTGTCTTCTCCCGCTCTGTGGCCGAGCTGGAGGAATATCAGACTTACTGACGAAACCCACCCGTGTTTCTTCAGTATTCTTTTGCGTTCCAGGGCAGCACAGCAGAAATCTTTGAACAATCCCACACAATGACGTGGAATTCATTACTTCAAATTGCACACAATATTTGGGCTATCGTTATTTGACTGTCGTCACCATAGCGACTGCAGCTTTGCAAGTCATCGTTATAATCAATACGTTGCGAGTTGAAACAAATAAGCGTGAAGTGTAGCTGTGGTACCTACTGGTATTGTTAGTAACGTTACTAATTGGTAGCGTCTCTATATTAAGAAATACTTGTGATTCAATAAAATTATATTTGTATTACTTGGAATCTTACTATGACGTTTTTTAGGGTTCCGTAGCCAAATGGCAAAAAACGGAACCCTTATAGATTCGTCATGTCTGTCTGTCTGTCTGTCTGTCCGTCCGTATGTCACAGCCACTTTTTTCCGAAACTATAAGAGCTATACTGTTGTAACTTTGTAAGTAGATGTATTCTGTGAACCGCATTAAGATTTTCACACAAAAATAGACAAAAAGCAATAAATTTTGGGGGTCCCCATACATAGAACTGAAACTCAAAAAATTTTTTTTCATCAAACCCATGCGTGTGGGATATCTATGGATAGGTCTTCAAAAATGATACTGAGGTTTCTAATATCATTCTTTTCTAAACTGAACAGTTTGCGCGAGAGACACTTCCAAAGTGGTAAAATGTGTGTCCCCTCCCCCCCTCTAACTTCTAAGATAAGAGAATGATAAAACTAAAAAAAATATATGATGTACATTACTATAAAAACTACCAACGAAAATTGGTTTGAACGAAATCCAGTAAGTAGTTTTTTTTTAATGCGTCATAAACCGAAAAAAATACACTATTATTAAAACATCGATCAAAGTTACAACACATTACAAGAACTTTTATATTATGTTACTTGCTGCTACGGAACCCTTCATGGGCGAGTCCGACTCGCACTTGGCCGGTTTTTTTACGGTGGTATAAATATCTAATGACATCCCCCGCTCTAGGGGGGAGCGAGAGATACAGATTTTAATGACTAAAAACTCACTCCAGTTCCTTCGTTGTCTTTCGTACCGGGGGCTAAACTACCTTTCGGAGCTAACCCTGGCCCCAGTAGGCTTCGACCTAGCTGGGCCCCTGCTGTTGCTGATAACTCCTTGAGGCGCGCGGGAACAGTGCGCGCCCTCGACGACTTAGGCTCGGTCTGGACAGTTACCGGACGGTCGGAACGCGAGCTACCCATTGCTTGCCGTCCGCGAGCCCGGTGCCAATGCCTACGGTGGCAGGAAATCGGGATCGGAATCCCGGCGGCGGCGGCGGCTGGGGCGCGCGCTGTGAGCTTCGTTGCCTGATGCGGTCGGCCACCTCCTTTGCTAGCAGTACTGCTTCACAGAAGGAGGTGGGTGCCTGCACTATGCCGTGTTAAAATATCAGTCTGACTGGCCTGTTGGTCTAGTGGTAAGTGGCCCTGACTGCCATGCCGCCGGTCATGGGTTCGATTCCCACCCAGGACAAATGTTTATGTGACGAGCATGATCATTTGTTCTGTGTCTGGGTGTAATTTATCTATAACTAGCGACCCGCCCCGGCTTCGCACGGGTGCAATGCTCTTGCCGCACCGGGCGGCCGGTCGGTACCGCCGCAAACGCTACGTCCCGCAATTTTTAAATCTGTAATATCTTCGAAAATATGCTCTTAAATCATACGGTGCAAAGGGCCATATAGATCTATATTAAATAAACAATGTATTCAAGGTATTTAATTGGTTAAGGATTAATGCTGTATTCGTTAAAATCGCTTCGAAAATTAGCCATTATTTGTCGTAAAAAGTAAATGACAAAAAAAAGTTATTGTGGGTTATCCATAAGAGATAGACATATACCATCACGGACTTTTCTGTAGACCTATTCAATGTGTACAATACTAAGTACATTATTTTGATAAAACTCGTAGGGTTCAGCCTGCGTTTGCAATGTAAGCGGAAAAAATGTAATTATTTACGACATCACATTAGAAACCTCAAAAATAACAGTACTTCTCCACTATTTAATGATGTTATTATACATATAAACCTTCCTCTTGAATCACTCTATCTATTAAAAAAAACTGCATCAAAATCCGTTGCGTAGTTTCAAAGATTTAAGCATACAAAGGGACATAGGGACAGAGAAAGCGACTTTGTTTTATACTATGTAGTGATATGTATGTATTTAGAAATATACAATTATGTTTTTATCAGTTGTCTAGTACTCATAACACAAGCTCTGCTTAGCTTGGGACTAGACGGCGTTGTGTGATAGTTGTGGAATATTATATTATATACGCGTGAGAACGAGGGATGAAGGCATACAGCTACCATAAACAGGGTTATTTGTAAAACACTCAGGTCTATGTTACTAACATCATAAACAACAACTTTTGTTCTGTTTTTGTTTTTTTGTTGTGTTTTGTTTGTTGTGTATTTTTGACATTTATAATTCTAACTCAATTTTGACATTTATAATTCCTACTCAAAAATGACTTTAATAATTCTGACGCAATTTTGACTTTTATAATTCTGACTCAATTTTGACATTTATAAATCCAACTAAATTTTGATTCAATTATTTGTTAAATATTTTCTTAGTACAATCTGTAATTTATTATTGTGTGCCTAATTGGCAGGACATAATGGAACTATAATTTATTATTTAATTTTAACACCTGTATGTAACCTATATACAATAAAGACATTCTGATTCTGATTCTGATTCTGACTTTTAAAAATTATCATGTTTTTTTTAGTTCATCAGATTTTCATACAAAAATAAAAATTATACAGACATATTATATGACGTTCAATTTAAATAAAATTGAACGTCCTAAATGTTACCAAGTCTATGTGAAGCAATCGATAGTACAATAACGGAGAAGAGCGGGGATCGGGCGTCGGGGGTTCTTGATGCGCTTGCGTCGCATCAGGTGGATATAGCAAAGTACAGCAGACTTGAAATGTGTTAGATGCAACAACTAAATCTTGACGGTTTGTTTTTGGTAACTGAATTATGTTCTGTAAAAAGTCATAGAACAAAAGTGGTTGTTTATGAAGTTAGTAACACAGTCCTGCAAGCTTGTTAGTGTTCAACAAATACCCCTGTGTAGCTCGATCCCTCTAGGAGTTCAGTTCAGGTCGTCGAGTGGGTCGCGTTGATAGCTCGTGATAGCCCCTCTGCATTTTCCCTAATAATGTTGCAATCACATCTATTTAGAGAGGGGAAGACCTAGATAGTAACCCGATGCAAGAAGTCTAGCTTAATATAAACTCCAGTATATCAAAGAATGAATTCCATTTTTTTTTTTTTAATTATTACAATAATAATATTCCACAACTTTCATACTAAGCCATCTAGTCCCAAACTAAGCAGAGCGTGTGCTGTGAGTACTTGACAACTGATACGCATATATTTCTAAATCCACATTTGTTCTGAAGCGCCGTGCCGTCGTGTCGTTGCCGCGTCCTCAACAGATTTTCAAGGTTTTGTGTGCAAGCTTCAGACAGGCGTACACTGTAGCGCGTAACACTGAAATCGTGTCTATTAAGTTACGCGGCCGTGGACAGTAGGCCTAAGATTACAAATGTCATCTACATATGTATCAAAAACAGAGTAGGCCTTAAAACACTTCCTTGGGTAACATCAAAAGACGTGTTTTTCTGTTAACAATGAGGTTATTGCCAATCTGTAACGCTCTGGCTATGGTCTTCTTAATAACTTTAGAAGAATGAAGCATTTCGTTGAATGTGTCTTATGCTCACTAGCTCATGCTTATCAACAGAATAGGAATGGAAACTGTCAAAAGCTTTGGCAAGGTCCAGGATAAAGCCTAGGGATATGTGCTCTTTGATTGCCATAAGCTCCGCAGAGTCGGATGGCGAGGGTCGCAGGAATCGGATGGACGCGAGATAAACAGGATCGTTCTCCTCCTTTAGGTCTCTCCCAAGTGTCGCCATAACGACCGTAGATGTCTTTAGATTGAAATGATGAAGCTTCACATCTGCCAAACCTTTGGGAAACACAGGCGTAATGTTATGCCTATGTAAACATTGTCTTGGTCTGACTTGGTAATCGAACTCTGCAGCCACGGTCGCGACAGTCAGATTGTTGATGCCACTGTCACATTATGAGCTCCTCAGACACGCAGCAGGGCGTCTGCCTGCCCTCTAGCGGATATAACCGCGAAGACTCACAAAATTTATTCCTTTCATCTTATAATCAGTTCAAAATTATTGACAGCCCTATCTTAGAAAAGCACGCCTATATACCGCTGTCCAATCATTGATTGACTCATATTTTGTGAGCTTTAAAGTCTATAATAGCATTGTAACCAAGTTCTTGACTAAGAAAAATAAACTTGACATTTTTTTTTGCAGTTAATAAAAGGTTGATTTTAAATTGTAGGTTGTATTTACACGATTGTAAGGTATAAAATTGTCAGGGTATGAGTTGGTGACTGTATAAATAAGTTGGTTTATATTTTAGAAGTAACTTATTTTTGATTCGCGCAGCGGGGTGTCACGTTTGATAGGGTAACTTACATTTGGGAGAAAAAGTGGATATTTTGAAAGAATATTCTTAAGAGATATGAATATACATACTAACTGCTGGAAGGCCTCCCACAAAGTGGACCGCGAGAATCCTGTGGATGAGAGACGCGTTCGTTGTGACGACACTTGGGGGAGGTCTATGTCCAACAGTAGACATCTTTTGACTGAAGTGATGATGATGATGACTATCTAGTTACTGCCCGCGGCTTCGCCCGCTTGAAAGTAGAAAATTTTCCCAAAGTTCCGTACTCCCGGAATAAAAAAATATCCGTGTGTGTACCAAGCATCATCAAAATCAATTCAACCGTTCGAGCGTAAAGAAGTAACAAACCTACAGACACTCACAAAGCGTTGCAACGTTTTAATATTAGTGTGATATGTAGAAGGACGGAGAGGTTGAGACCTCAACAAAGCAAATCTAGTATATATTGATGGAAATGGCAACTGCCGTCATGGAGGAATACATGCCCGAGCTTCTAGCGAGGGTGTTTGGGAGACGAGAAACTTCAATGACAATTTTTTGCTGTTGTTGAAGTGTGGTCTACCGTCGTTCCTTTTTCAACACCGATGGATAGTTTCTACTGACATTGAGCGTCGTGATTGAAATTCGGTCAGGGGGCTACTATTATTATTAATTTATTTATCGTTTATTTCAGGTAAAAATTAAATTATTACATAATTATGAGATAAGATAAATTATTAAATTACAATATTAAAATCATTAAAATTGATGTGGTAACAGAAAATCTGGAGAGAAAATCAAATGTTTTAATTACAACTAAGCATAATTGTATATTTATGACTTACATAAATTACAAAAAAAATGTCAATTAAATGGACGATTACATAAAAATTATAACTTAGTTCGAACGAATGGAACAATTTTCCTGCTGCGATATTCCCGACCGATTATAATTTGGGTGTCTTCAAGGCTAGAGTGAATACGCTTTTAATAAAGTAGTGCGCCTCACCATCAACGATTGCATCACTGCTTACCATTAAGTGGGACTACAATCAGGCACTAATTAATAATGACATTAGAAAAAGATAAGTCAATTTTTAGGTAGGTATCTTACTGGGGCCAGGGTCATCCGAAAGGGCGCTCGAGCCCCGGTATGAAGGCTTGAAGGAACGGGATGGGTTTTTAGTCAGTAAGAGTCTGACACTATCTCCCGCTCCGCCCAAGAGCGGGGCTCGAGTTCCCTCACAGATAAACCTGGCCCCAGTACGCTTAGTCCCGACTGGGTCTCTACTATTGCTAACAACTCCTTGAGGCGCGCGGGAACAGTGCGCGCTGCCGACGACTCGGGCTTGGTCCGGACGGCCGGACAGCGAGCTACCCAATGCTCATTGGCCGTTAGGTAGGTATTTGCTACAATCATTGACGAATATACTTCGGCCACTTTATGATCGACACCGAACTTTTGATCATCATCTTAATCATAATCAGCCTTTTTAATGTTCCCACTGCTGGGACTCAGGCCTTCTTTCTAGGAGAGGGAATGGGCCGTAATACACCACGCGAGCCCAGTACGGGTTGGTGAATGTCACATGTCTTCGAAGTTTTGGTTCTAGGACACGCCGGTTTCCTCACGATGTTTTCCTTCACCGTTTTGAGAGCAGTGGTAAAGAAATAAATTACTCAAAGTAATGCGCCTGGCGGGGTTTTAACCCGCGACCTGCAACTCGTAAGTCGGAGCCAGTACCACTCGGCCACCACTGCTTGGTCTTACTTAGCTTTTAATCGGTCTCTACTAAAAATATCCCAAATATTTCTCAACCACAGTCACCACACCCCTGCTCCTGACATTCGACGTTTGATCACTAACTTCGCCCCGTGACGTCACCCCCCCCCCCCCGCTGTACGCCCCAACCCCCCGCACCCCGCTGCGACAATTACCGATTAATATTGTTGATGTTTTACTCAATATTTAGGGGAAGATGGTAGTCTATAGTCTATGATTAGAAACAATATGATCGGTTATTGAGGGAGAGTAGTGAATGTAGGGACAGTGTCCTGAATGTAAACTCACGCGTGCGAAGAATCGCCTAACTGAAGTGGCAGTGGCCAGGGCTTAAAGGTTCTGGAGTGTAGACCGAGTACCGGAAAACGCAGCGTTGGGAGGCCTCCCACAAGGTGAACCGATGACTTGTTGGGGATCGTTGGAATCCGATGGACGCGAGACGCACAGGACCTATCTCTATGGCGGAACTTGGGCAGGCATGATATAATATGTCCAACAGTGGACGTCTTTCGGCTGAGTAGAGTTATATTTTTGACAAAAAACAATGAAATGAAAAACAAGAACAAAAAGTTAAACGTCTTCCCCCGTCATGAAGTTTGGGTGCAAAAGAACAGGTTCAGGAGTGCTGCCTGGGCATCTATATACTGATACGGAAAATCTAAAAATTATTAATTAATTTATAAACTGTTCGTAATCAATCACATGCACTCCTCATTCATAATATGTAATAGGTACCTACACCTATTTTCCTGTTAGTATACATAACTCAGTGCATGGTGCTGAAACACGTACTGATTACTTTTCCCCCCCTAAGTTCGGTCCCGGTGCGAAAGGCAACGAAGGATTAGGGATTTTAGTCAGTAAAAGTAGCCCTTAAAACACAGGATACCAGTTTGGGTTAGCCATTTATTTAAAGAAAAAAAAAAACTTAACCCGTCAATACTCGCCTAGGGTCAAAAAAACCCACTTGAGACAAGTGTTAGTTTCTGAAACCTTGTCACCACCACCTCTGGAGTGTGTCACACATAACCCTAACACTATCACAACCCCCTAATGTATACTGACCGAAGGGACGCTTGATATAATGACATTTATTTGATGAGTGTCCGTTTTGATCAGTTTAGGGGTAATTCGGTTTTAAACGCGAATTTATTTGTGTTCGGCTGCGACTCTATTGAGCGACTGAGGGGTTGTATTGCAGTTGCACCCAGCTGTTTGCTGGCGGCATATGTCCGCTCATTGCTGCCGTGACCAGTGTTAAATATTTTTGGGAGAAAATACAACATGGTGTAGAAACTATTGGAATTCATTCTGTTACTGATTCAGAACAAACTATATTCAGGTTTCGCATAAATAAATAATAATGTTATCTATGAGTGAAGGCGTAATCGTAACCGATTAATTAATAGATATAAATCAATTTATAAAGTACTATCTTTTGCCCGTACTTTCAAAAATTACCACCTACAAACAAAAAACAAACTTTACCTCTGTATTATATTAATGTAGATATCTAATGTTTTTGTAATAACGGTTGAAAATGCAATTGTCGGGTGTAGTACCATAAAGCCCAGTTTTATGTATTATGTTACTAGCGACCCACCCTTTAAATACTCTATAACCCTGTAATATTTTTACTCTAATAACAACAATCACTGAACTTCACTCACGAAACTCGCCAAAAACACCCATCAATTTGAACAATTCCGACTGATTGACTTTTTTTTTTATGTTTGGTCAAGAAATTATTAAAAAAAAACTTCAAAATCGTTGCAGGGACCACGGAAATGCCGAAATAATGAGCATATTATTTTTGTAAACTTTAACTGACCTGATATTTTTTTCTAGTCACTATTTATTATTTTCTATCTAGTCATTATTTTACATTTAGTATAAATAACAATCTTGTCCACGGCTAGTCAATCTTGGGCTATATTCTGATCACTCTCTTGGCATTAATACATTCTTAGCTCAAACTACTCAACACAGAACACTAATTACTGCCAATTACAAGAGCCACCTGTCGCGTAACCCTTCACTGCATGCTTCACTGTGACCACTCATCGTAATGGAGACCCCCGCGGGGTCCGGAGTTCACTAGACAATGTGTTGACACTACGTATTTGTACACCCTCGTTTGTGTCGCTGATCAATGGGGCGGTGTGGCGAACTCTGTGGTTATCTGGTCTAGCTTATTTTTAGACTTGCTTAGTAACCTGCTTTATACTATATCCGTCTCTGGTTCAAACATATGTAATTGGACATAAGCCTCCCCCAAGTGTCATCACAGCGACCGGTCCTATGCATCTCACATCCATCGGATTCTCGCGACCTTCACTAGGTCATCGGTTCACCTTATGGGAGGGTTTCTAATTCGTCTTCTGAACCTTTCGTTCCCATCAACCATCTGTTCTGCGAGCAATGTGCCCTGCCCGCTGCCACTTATCACTTATGTTTGGCGATTCTTTGAGCTATGTCGGTAACCTTGGTTCTGTTGCAGAATTCTTCATTTCTGATGTGATCACGGAAGGAAACTCCAAGCCCTTTCCATAGAGCTGTTTCACCTATTAATAAACCAGCAGACGATTAGGTGCGCGCTGAACACCGTCAGGGATGAACGGATTACACCAGTAGCCGGCATTTAGCTGGAAAGTGGCAAACAAATAATTAATGTAATGCCGTCGGCCATGATACCCTGACGCTATGAGGGGCCAGGGGAACAGCGGGTCACATCACAACAGTGAATAAACCCGTTCATTGTGCGTAGGTGTACAGGTTTTTTTTTGGGAGATGGAAAGTCATCTAATAAGCAGTGGTGGCCGAGCGGTAACTGCCCCGACTTACGAGTTGTAGGTGGCGGGTTCAAACCCAGCCAGGCGCATAACTTTGTGTAATTTATTTCATCACCACTGCTCTCAAAACGGTGAAGGAGACATCGTGAGGAAACCGGCATGTCCTAGAACCAAAAATTCGAAGACATGTGACATCCACCAACACACACTGGGCCCGCGTGGTGGATTACGGCTCATTCCCTCTCCTAGAGAGTAGGCTTGAGTCCCAACAGTGGGAACATTAAAAAGGCTGGTGATGAACCATGTGTCAAACTTTTACTGACTAAAATCAGATTGTGCCCTTCAGTTGGCCCTGTGTTCTTTCAAGCGCATGCGGAACACTACGTGTGCCGTCGTCGATTTGAGCTCGGTCCGAACGGTTACCCGACAGCCGGACGGTCAACTACCTATTACTAGTAGTCCGCAAGCTCGCGCCTTCCATAGCACGGGCTTCCATAGTTGGGGTCAGGGTCTCGGCGGTTGCGGCGTGAGGATCATGTCCGATCCCTCACGTGTGCCGTCTCTGTCGCTAGCATGACTGCTTCACAGAAGGCAACCGCCTCCCATACCCTCTTGCTAAACCAGGACCGGCCAGGATACTTCTAGGCAAACATGAGCAAGCTACAAATGAGAATTTTTTTATTGAAATAACCAACTCAACAACATCACTTACGTACAATATTAGGCAGAAAACAAAAATAATTAATAATTAAATCCCTGCCTCCCGCTCGTTTCGCAGCCCGACATGAATGTAAAGCTTTTAATGAAAAGAGCAAGCTAGTTAACCCTCTGTTTGCCGACGGATCGCGCGGGGCCCGCGGAGCCCGGCAGCGTGGGGCTAGGGGCCCGCGGCGATAATGTTATGAGTTTTATTGTTTGCGATAAGTCAATTTTGATTTGGAGGCCGCCAATAGAGTTTACGGTAAATTGTTCTATTGTAGTATTCTTTAAATTAATTTGGTGACGAACAAAACATGAGACATAAGAGATAAGTTTAGATTACGACAATTTGCTTAAGAGTGTCTTATAGGGTGGTGAAGAACACTGAGGAAGGCGGTTAAGTACAGATGTATCTTGCACTAACTTTTGCTCGTACAGCACGCAGCTTGGCCCGCAGACTTCTATTGGTGAAAACTTTTTTGTAATCGGACCAGTACTTTCAGAAATTACATCCTACAAACAAAAAATAAACAAAAAACAAACTTTACCTCTTTATTATATTAGTTTAGATAATAAAATAACGCTGGATGAGCAGAGAACCTTAACATATTTACTTAAAGCTTTTAACTACAGCTTCGCTCGTGTTAATTTAGAATTTAAAAACACACACTCAGACACAGCACTAAAGACAACCAGCGACTTTTACAGCAATTGAAACCACTGAAAATTCGCAGGAACCGTAGTTTTTTCTGGTTGAAAAGTACTTCAAATCTTTTTCTGTACATCTGAAAATGTATACAAATCTTGTGACGATGAGTTTAGTGGTTTCAACTAGATTACAAATTTATTTTTACACTAGCTTTTGCCCGCAGCTTCGCCCGCGTGGCATTAGGTACCTAAGGTATCGGGATAAAAGGTAGCCTATGTTCTATCCCATGTCAAAGTCTATATGCATGCCAAACATCCAAATCCGTTCAGCCATTTTTGCGTGATTAAATAAGAAACATCCAAACATCATTAGTTAGGATTATTAAAATGTATTAATTAGATTTAATGACCGTACACAGTCTTTACTGTATGGATTTTAAAAGAGACTTTGAATTCGGAGATTCATCTATGTTTTTCTTTAGGGTAGTCAGCTAAAGCCTCATCTAGTTAAAATAATAAAAGTGTTTTTAAAAACTTATTTGAAAAATAAATATCTATAATTTACCTGCAGTGGACTTCTCGTTTGTTTATAATTTAGGTGTCTTCAAGGCTAGAGTGAATAGGCTCTTTATAAACTGGTGCTCCTCACCGTCAACGATTGCATCACTGTGCACCATCAGGAGGGATCGCAGTTAATGACTAGTTTGTATCATTATAAAATAATGTTTCAACAACTTAAAAATACATAAAAATGCTGTCTAATTCAACCCTTCACCGCTAAGCCCTCGTGAATGTAATGCTGGTCGACGCAGCGTGTAATAGCCAACGTTAATAATGTACACTAGACAATTCATTGTTTTGGGGTACGATTACATTTTGGGGTACTTGTGACCGGCAGCGGCAGTGAAGGGTTGGTTTTGTTAATCCGATTTTATTAATTTAAATTGATGTGTGTCTGTGTACGAGCTTAAGTTTAACGTGTAAATTAATATTATGTCATTTTTAGGGTTACGTACTCAATGGCTAAAACGGAACCATATTACTAAGACTGCTGTCCGTCCATCTGTCTGTCTATCCATCTGTCCCCAGGCTTTATCTCATGAACCGTGTTAGAGAGTTGAAATTTTCACGGGTTTTATCCTTTTGGATACAGAGCCCTAAAACTAACCCTTTCGGGGTTAGTCAAGTAAAAATGATAACCGAAACGAGTACCGCATTACCGTGTCGCTCCTGCCTGCGATAGCCTTTAAGGCGTAATGTCCGTGAACTTTTTGCCAAAACGTTGTTAATGTCCATTGATTACGGTAAAAAATATGTAATGTTAATTATTTAAAATGTAAAAATTTTGAGTTCAAAGTAACGTCTGTTATTTTGTTCATTTTTGTAACAACGAAATTTAATATTATTTAGAATTTGTAAAAGGGACTAACTTAAATTATAACGAGCCAAACCAAATATGAGACAGTAGTTTTGCCCTCGAGGGAAATTAGTGAAAGACGTGTGTTTCTTTGTCAGCGAGTAGAATTCCAATTTTAATTTATCAGTTTTTTTTTGTTTCAAACAATGCAGGTAAGTGAGCACCTATTATTTAATTAATCAGTTAAGCACGATATTGCTGATATTTATTGAAATGCAAGGCAGTTGGAAGTCATTGAGAATTCTGTTTAGCTTAACATTAATTGAATTAATTTTAAAGCATACGCTGTTCATCATTTTTTTATGATTTTAGCTACGTTACAAAAATGAAATAACAAAAATGAACTAAAGTCGCAATCACATTGCTGACAAAATAACTTATACACTTTAATACATACCTATGTACATTCTTAAGAAAACTTAAATACTAACTAAACTATCCATAATAAACAATGACCCATCTGTTACCGAGGAGTAGGCTTCAGGTAATCACTGTTTTATGGCAATGCTCGGGAGCCTTAAACAAATACCGAAAGAATGTGACAGGCTCAGGTGTGTATTGATGTATTGTATTGTGTACTCTGACGTCACGCCACACAATTAGCTAATGAACTGGGGTTCACGACATAATAGGTGTTCATCCATTGTGTCGCGACAAACTTAGCACAAAGGACAGAACAGGGGACTGAGTTAAAAGAAATACGTGTTCTTTTTGACACTTTACGAGTATGTTCGAACAGTAGTAGCACAAAATAGAACAGAAATCAATCTCATGTATGTACTTCACTTTTTATACCTACGCTAGGCGATCGCGCTAGGGTCAGTGCGTTGCGCCGAATTGTACGAGTGCGACCGGGCGATTGATCCGAGAAATCATGTCCGTGAGCGGTGTGTATGTGTGCGTTGCTCGAGCGCGCTTTGTATGTAGATTGACTTCTGTATGTCAATTTTGTGGTAGCAGTAACTTTATAGATTTTTCCCGCAACTTGCGAGGGTTTTCCACAGAAACGGTAAATTTTAACTGACTTCAAAAATGAGGAAGTTCTATGTTTGGCTGACTGTATTTTTTTTTTAATTGAAAGGTTATGCTTCCAAGTTGGTTCCACAGAAATATTGTTATGATCTGATGATGAACTTCGAAGATATGGAACAGAACTCCTCATAGGATCACAGTAGAACTGTTAACAAGTAAAATTGCTTTGTTTAAACGTGTAGGCGACGACTACGTGAAAGAAAAGGGGGGGGGGGTGGATGTATCGAACTGATCTGGTGATGAAACGGAATAGTAAATTAATGTAATCTAACCGTGTTTGGAATTGTTCGAACTGTTATGAGATGCACTCTGGCTATAAGATATTTATGTTTGGCAGAGGGATACTTTTTAGTGGCGGTACCATAACTAAAAAGAGTAAAATAAAATAATTTTTACAAAAAAAAAAGACGGGTTGCACTCCGGGAGTGCCGGCAGAAGTGAAAACTTGATTATTAACGTTGAAATATATATATATAAATAAATATATATATATATATATAAATAAATATAAATATATATATAAATAAATATAAATATATATATAATATATATATATATTTATATATATCTATATATTTGAAACAGTAGGCCCAGGCATACATTTTCGCCGCGCCGTAGAGAGGGGATAGCTGTCTACTCTCCATCCGTCTTACGCTTTTTCGATCAGGTCACGTGTCCTGACGCGAGTTTAAGATTTTATACCCATTACAGAAAAAGTGCTCAACGCCGCTAAAGAAGTTTTCACTTCAAAAAAAAAAAAAGACCGACTTCAATTAAATAACGATGAGACAAAACTATTACAGAAACTCCCACTACCGAAACTAAAGTTATTTTGCACTTTTTTGTGTTCTTTTACATTGAAGCTTTTAGTTTTATAAACAAAGTCCCACATTAAGTATATTGTTAGAAGCCAATTGAAAAATTATTAATGGCGCGACTGTAGGTACTGTAATTTAAGTTACTAATACAACTCAAACAAACTCAAAAAAGCAAAACTGTATCGGTCAATTGAAACATAAAATACCCTAACTCAACAAGTGTATCTAAATGCACCGTGAACTAAGTACACTGTGTCCCCCCGGGGTTCAGTTGAGAACTCCCGGGAATACACGGGGTTTTAGCTGTAGTTAAATATTTACGGTTACGGTAGTAAGCAATGCCGGGGTGTGTTTGTTACTGTATTAATATAATAGGATGCAAGTACATATCTCGGTGCAAGTGACTTGAACCCCGGTTTAGGAAATGAACATTAATTACTAACTTCTGCCAGCGGCTTCGCCCACGTAAAAATAGGTTTTTCCATACAAGTTTTAGACACCTATTTCATCCTTTTAGGGGTGGAATTTCGTAAAATTCGTTCTTAGTAGATACACCCTATAAGGAACCCACCTGCCAAATTTTAAGTTTTTAGGTATTATAGTTTCTGAGATTTCGTGATTAACAGTGATATCGCTTTTTCAAATGTAGAAGATGCGAAACAGAATGCAAGTAGTCCGGCCACCGAAGGCGCGGGATTACTAACGACGAGCAGCTCGCTGTCCAGCTGTCTGGTACGAACCGAGCCCTAGTTGTCTACGTGCACTTCACAGACATGTCACCAAACCATAACATACCGACAATGCTGATGACGAATTACCCATTGTTCGTCGTCCGCAAGCCCGTGTCTACGGTGACAGCAACGGTGACCCGGTGGTAACGACTCCGAGTTGTAGGTCATGAGTTCAAACCCAGAAGCCTCATTACTTCGTGTAATATATTTTCATCACCACTGCTCTCAAAACGATAAAGGAAAACATCGTGAGGAAACCGGCATGTCTTAGAACCAAAAATCTGAAGACATGTTTTTTTTTTGTAGGGAAAATCATCCAATGACAACCCCCGCAATTGGGCGGAGCCGGAGATAGTGTCAGACTCTTACTGACTAAAAAACCCACCCCGTTCCCAACCCGGCTGGGCCCGTGCTGTTGCTAACAACTCTTTGAGGCGAGCGGGAACAGTGCGCGCCTTTGACGACTTGGGCTTGGTTCGGTCCGATTATCGGACGGCCGGACAGCGAGCTACCCATTGCTCACTGTCCGCAAGCTCGCGCCGACGGTGGCTGGAAATCGGGATCGGAATCCCGGCGGCGGCGAGAGCGCCGTTGCCTGATGCGGTCTGGCTCTTCCTTTGCAGCATTACTGCTTCGCAGAAGTCGGCGACCGCCTACCACTCCTCCTCGCTCCGAACCATGGGCTCAACCAAGGCCCGGTGCGAGAGGTCTCCGCCGCCGATCGCCCCCACACCTCGAGTGTGTGCTCCACCGTGTCCTCCGGGCGTTCCGCACAGTGGCGACACCCGGGCGTCACTTCCGCTTTAATCCGGAACAGGAACTTCCCGAACTTGCCATGTCCGATGAGGACCTGTGTCATGCGGAAGGTAAGGACGCCGTGAGGTCTTTTCAGCCACGCCTCAAAGAGGGGACTTACTGCCATAATTGTGGCGTGCCCAGCACTGGGTTGCGATAGTCGCTGACGCCATTTCACCATGAGATCCCGCCGGAGCTCTGTCCACCATGCCGTTACTTGTCGCGGCAGCGGACATTCACCCCGGCGTTGCATCTCCACGCGCATATCGTGCATGTGTGCAAGGACTGTTGCCTCCAGATCCCACGGTGGTAGGCCAATCAGAAGGCTTGCCGCTTCGCGGGAAATCGTGCGGTATCCCCGCACCATCCGGATTGCCATGACCCTCTGGCAGGCGTTCAGAATGGCCGCCGGTCGCTTTTGCAGCGACCGGCGGCCATTCTGTAGTACCTCATTGATGACCCGACGCCGATGCGAACTCCTCCTACCGTTAATTGAGAACCCGATGGCGGCGTGTTCCGAGGGCCGCAACCGTGAAAACACATGGCCTCGGATTTGCGTAGCGCCACCTCGAGTCCCAAAATCTGAAGACATGTGAATTCCACCAACACGCACAGGGCTCGTGTGATGGTTTACGGCTCATTCCTTCTCCTAGGGAGGAGACTCGAGTCTCAGTGGGAACATTGTATGGCTCCTTAGGTACTATAAAGATTTGTGTTTGATATTATTCTTATTGTTCAAAGATAATCGACCAATAATCGGGTAAATTGATCTACTGAACTGCTTTTCGCTTTGGTATGTGTTAGTCTGTGGCACCGTAGCTCCTAAACGGGTGATACGATTAAGATGTAGTTTTCTTTTAGTTGGAAATAGGTTTTCTAGTTCGATAATTCTTAGACAAGCTTTATCAAAATCGATTTAGCTACTTGCAGGTTATGGGGCAATAAAAGTGGGAATAAACAACTGATTGTAATTCAGGGATCAAATGAAACTGTATAATTACCTACATTACAGAACTGTTTGAGAAATGAAAATGGGTTAAATTACATATTTATATAGGTTATGATGAGCTAAAGAACGTAATTTGAACGTTACATCAAAACATTTTATTTTTATTATGATACACGTGTTGATCAACACGCGGTAGTCAATCTATAACACTATTGACCCCCCCGGGGGTCCTAAACAAATAGCTCAATATTGCTAATGAGCCGTGTCATCGTCGCTTTGTGGGCTCACAGCTGTGTGGGGAAGGTGTACAAAAGGATCATAATATAGAAAAAACGAATCAATGACGAGTCGGACTTACAAAGAAAGGGTCCGGTACATTGCGACTGGTGTACCTAACATGATCGTGTATGGAGCACTGCTCTTATCTATGAGATGATATTAAAAAAAAAAAAAAAAAATCACATGGGCTTAGTGCCCATGAGCTCTTGATTTAAAGGCATTTACGTTGTAACTGTCAGAAAACACAGACCCCGGCAGGGCACTTCTTCACCTTGGGTTTAAATACAATAATGTGTTCCCAAAACGCTTTGTGTCCAACATGTACCGGTGGCGCAACGCTGTACATCTAGTGGTCGGATGATGGAACGGACTTGGCGGAATTAAATTTTGAAATTCCGACTCACACTCCCTGAAAAGTAAACGATAGAAAACGGACAGGCTGGCAACTCGGCGGCGATGTGAAGCGTCGACTCGACGAGTGCCTTAATGCCGAGGCTTCCGGCGACTGGGACCGCAATTAACTAGGACCGCGGTCCCAGTCGCCGGATCCATAAAAAATAATTAATTTTCTTCCGGCGACTGGGACCACTCATAGGTAACTTAAAAAAATCTATTATAGAAGCCAAAATTGGTACAGTCAAACGAAAAAATTTCTAAATTATTTATATGAATATCATAGCGCTTAGTAATAGATTAAGCTAGCCCATTTTTACATAATTCACACATGCAGGTAAAACACACACAAAGGCAATAGCATTGTATGATTGTATATTACTATCCCTTTCTAACTCGAGTCGGTTTTGCCTGTCGAATTCAAGGTCAGGTAGCCCTTTTGTTATAAACGGGAAAGAGGAATGACCATTTTTCACCTGGCTTTGTATAGTAATGAAATAAATGTTAAAATTTAGCCAATTATAATATGTATCTAATACGCCAAAAACAATTTTAAAAGAAACGCAGGAAAAAAACATTTTTAAGTTTTTCTATAAACTTATTCTACGTTTAGGGTTACATATTACCATGTTTTGAACGCACCTCAATTGCCTTTTGCCATAGATTATATAAAAATAGTGAGACCTTTTGCTACCACATTCCGTTTCACGCACTACTACTTGACTTTATTAATCTCTGTTTCTGAGTTTTATACATTATTTTACATTTTATTCAATCAATATGTTATTTTTTATTAGTCTTTGTTTAACACAGATTCATTGAAAATAAAATATTGATTAAATAAATTAATCATTCAGTCTGTGGTTGAGTTCGGATGATAGAAACGGATTTTTTTTTTACATTTGACAGTTCTACGATTGAAATTGGCGCAGTCCTTCGTTGGTGCGTGTGCGTCTCGTTGTGTACTGTGCTATTTTGTGTGTGATACCTCTGTTTACGACCTTATTGCTGCCCCCTGGACCTCGATATCTTCCTCATCTGACGACCTTTGCTTTCCATATTGTTGTAAATCCGCCCTCTTGATAATGGCGCCGTCAACAAAAAGCCGACGTATACTTTGCTTAAACTGCAACGTCTGCCTAAATACGTTGCGACGTTATCTCGTTTATGAGCTCAACACAAGAGTTATTTCGCTTCTTAGCGAGTGGATATCACCAGTAATCGTAAGTATTTATTTTTATAATGTTTAATCTAAAACTATCTATGATGTCAATCAAACTAACTGCCTGGCGCTTCTTTATTATGTATGACAACTGACAACACACACGCAAATGACCGAAAGATGGGATAAAACTAATACAGTTTTGTCTTGTTATTTCGTGTTTCGTTTTGAACTGTTAATCTTGGCATTAAACTATTACCTATATCAATTGTATGTAAAAGAAGTTTATATTGCCTTTCCTATTTCAGATTACAGAGGAAGATTACATTTGTGAACCTTGTAATGAACTCCTCATGAGAAGCATAAACCAGCAATTAACGACAAGCAGTGATGGTGCTCAAGCTTCAGGGTTATCTCGACCAGGTCAAAGACAAGTGTGCAATCTCTGTGGACGGTCAATACTTAATCGTCAGAGCCATTCTATTGTTTTTGACAATCCTTCAGAAGAGCTACGACAGATAAATGCTGTTATTCAAAACAAGGATTGCACCACGTCAGGTATTTATGTTTCTATATTGTTCATTATTTGCCAGTATATTACTTCATACCGTTACGGTCTTGGTGATTTCTCTTTTTAACCTCGATGTTGCCTTTTATTAATACATTTACAATACCTGATATTAACTCAATATTTTCTTTCATAGATGTCATCATCTGATAGAATATGCCATTCATGCTGGATGAGTTGTAAGCGTGTTGCCATACGTAATGTGCAAGCTGATGGAGCTCGTGGTGCATCTACTACTGAAGAAGTTGAAACAGGTGTCTCTGGGCCAATCACTGCTGAAACAGGTGACTCTGGGCCAATCACTGCTGAAACAGGTGACTCTGAGCCAATCACTGCTGAAACAGGTGCCTCTGAGCCAATCACTGCTGAACCAGTTAATGAAAGTCTAGAAGTACATTCTGAAGTTGTATCTAGCAACATAACATTAGTAAATTATAGACGAGCAGCAAATACTGCTTCGCGCTGCCTTTTTCATCAATGTACCAATATGAATCTGCACAATGTGGCAGATTCATTTGGAGCAACGATACTCAGTACATATAAATATTATATCCCTGTACATAGCCGTGTCTGCACAGAACATAGACTAAGTAATGAGTGGAGTAATCTGTATGATTCTAGTAATAGCATGAGTACATTTACTTCACAACAAGTAGAACACATTTTTTCATTTGTTAACTCTTTCAAGCCCTACCTTAATTTCACAAATGTAGAAGCCATTCATGAAATTGATGACAATATATTTTTCTTTTGGATAGGAAGGTCAAAACAAGACTTTTTTTACTCTTCTTAATGAAGTTCCTCGCATACAAGAAATGCACAAAGGAATATTAGGATTAGCCGCATTGTTAATGAAAATGAGAACTGGTGAATCAAATGTTAGGCTGTCGACATTATTAGATGTACCACGTACTACATTAGAGTGTTTAATGAACAAATGCAGGGAAATCCTGGTTCAAGATTTTGTACCTATGAACTTGGGTATCACTCACATTTCTAGAGAACGTTTAATGGATGACATAATGATTTCTCTTTTTGATGATGAAAACTCTTCTCTTAGATTATATTTTCAAGAAAATGATGTGTTTATATTAGATAGGGGTTTCCGAGATTCTATAAGAATGCTAGAAGGTTGTAATTATCGGCCACATATGCCTGATTCTCTATTAGAAGGCGAACACTAATTGACAACACAACAGGCCAACCGTAGTCGCTGTGTAACAATTTGCCGCTGGGTAGTTGAGGCAGTAAATGGACATTTTAAAAGAGATTTTAAGCTCCTGAGGCAAGACTATTTTAATAAATCAGTGCCAAATATGATGCAGAACTTCCAGATAGCTGCCAGTTTGCTTAATCGATTTGGAGTTCGTCTTCGTGACAGAGATGATTCTAATGAAATAGTTGCAATAATTAGAGAGAGAATTAATTTTGAAAACAATTTAGCCCTATTGGTCGAGGAACTAAATATGAATAGAAGGTCTACTGCTTTTCAGAGTATAACAGCTGACCGAGATAATTTATTTATGTTTCCAAGATTAAGTTATAGTGAATTAATACTGTTTGCTCTAGGTACTTACCAGATAAGGCAAGCCAGATCGTATTATGGTGAACATTACATTTACATTCGATTTCATGGATCATATAGAATAGAGATATTACATACACACAAGATTTTTCCCAATACAATCTGAGGGGAAGTGGTGACTTAACATTAATAAGAGGAAAAATTAAGTCCAGGCATATTTCAAGAAAACAATATTATGTCTACATTTTAATCGAAAATAATGTGTCTGGCAGAGCTGGTATTGTCGAATATTGCTGTAATTGTTTGGTCGGTCGACGAACCATTGGATGTTGCGCTCACGTTATGACATTAGTGTAGTATCTTGGGTGGGCTAGGTATCAAGCAAATATCTCTGCTCCAGCAGAATTTCTGGATGATGTAATTATAAGAGATTTAGATGATAATGATGATAATTAATAAAGCATTTCACTAAAACATATTGTATAATTTGTTTTTCCCTTTTTGTTTATTGTGTACTGTATACATACCGTAACCGTTAACCATAAGCCAATAAAATGTGTTGGGTAGATAAGTGATCAAGTGATGAACAGGTAAGAGATACTTTTTAGAGGTAGATACCTATACAAACTATTTATCATTTTTCTTTATTAAAAATGTATTTACTAGATAGGTAGTAAGTACAAGTTATTTGCGCTGGAGAAACCAAAATTATTATGCTCGACACTCAATTTTTTAAATAAAAAAGACTATTCGACCACAGCTAAGTATTCCTATTTTAGATTACAATTCGAGAGTTAATAATTATTTTTCTAACATCTCACGGCAAATTCTAACCTAAAAAGAAACATTAATATTTTTTGGACTTCGTGGCGTTCAAATCGTAAAAATGACTATGAGACATTATTTTCTAGACTTACAGGTAGTCTGTCTACTATACATTATTACTATACATTCACTTTTATTACCAGGTTTTGAAATGTATGGAAAGTGGTCATTGTTCTTTGCATTGCCCGATGACTGGCTCGGCCAATCACTAATAAGAAGCTTACCAGTTTAGGAAAGTCAAGTTTTGCATCAGAAAGTTTTGTATTAGATCATTGTATGAGTGAGTGGTGGTGTAGTGACTTCATTAATAGTCTTCAGGTATGTAAAACATTTTTTTATTAACTTATTTATGAACAAAACAAGCTAATAAGGGTGTTAAACAACGTGCTTACAAATGTTTTTACTTTATATTGTTTCTCATCTTTGATGAGACTTTTTAATAACACAAAAAAAAATTGTCATCTAATAAGATTATCTGATATGTAGTTAATATTTTTTTTTCGGTTTTGGAATTATCAAAATGGATGAACTTCAATTTCACGAGTTGAACAGTAGTTTTATATTGATGTCACACAAAGAGGACGTGAACTTTTGCGAAGAGCTGGCTATGAATATATTCTTAAAAGAATAAACAAAGATGGCTCAAAACTCTGGCGATGTGCAAGAAAAAGTGTTTGCAACGCGAGAATAAAAATCAGAGTCGATGCGATGACTATTTTGAATGAAACTGCTCATTGTCATGAACCTATTGATTTCGCGAAGGTTAAAGTGAACCGCCAAATGCAAAAATGTGTAGAAGATGTTCAAAAGGACTTAAATATCCCTGTTGCGCAAGTGTTTGAAAATAATATGGAAGTTTCAGAACTACAGGGAGAACAGACGAGGCATTTCAGTTTGCTACAGAATTACCATGTTTTCACAATATAGAAAAGCAACTCTACAAATAAGAAACGCTGCTATTGGAGCAAAAAAAGTCACTTTTCACAAAGCCGCTGACGTCGAAATACCCTAAACCTACCTACCCTTCTTTTTAAATCAAAAAGGATTTTTATTCATTTATTACATCGCTGTTTGACTGTACATAATTTGATTTAAGTTATCATTTATTAGTGGTCCGAGTCGCCGGAAGAAAATTATTTAATTTTTATGGATCCGGCGACTGGGACCGCGGTCCTAGTTAATTGCGGTCCCAGTCGCCGGAAGCCTCTTAATGCCGATGATCTTCTCAATATTCTTAATTTTTTTTTCTTGCTTTTTTTGTTTATATAGCCTCTTTTTAATAATGTGAATGTGAGAACTCTAGATTCTGCGAAGTCTTAGATCTCCTCTTACGATTCACTTTTTTAGGGTTCCGAAGTCAACTAGGAACCCTTTATAGTTTCGCCATGTCTGTCTGTCCGTCTGTCTGTCTGTCTGTCTGTCCGTCCTCGCTTAATCTCTGTGACCGTTAGCACTAGAAAGCTGAAATTTGGTACCAATATGTATATCGATCACGCCGACAAAGTGGTAAAATAAAAATTGGTAAAAATGTTTTATTAGGGTAGCCCCCCTATATGTAAAGTGGGAAGTGACTTTTTTTAAATTTCAACCCTAACGTGTGATATATTGTATATATGATATAGGTATTTAAAAATGAATAGGGGTTTACTAAAATCGTTTTTTGATAATGTCAATAATTTCGGAAATAATCGCACCAAAAGTAAAAAACTATGTGTGTCCCCCCCTCTAACTTTTGAACCATAAGTTTAGAAAATATGAAAAAAATCTGAGAAGTAGAACTTTATAAGGACTTTCTAGGAAAATTATTTTGAACTTGATGGAAAGAACAGTTTTTGTACAAAAAAGACAAAAGGGTTCTACAAAATAATTTCTGGACTAAGTTTGTAGTATAATCGTAGCAAGCATTTTTTTAAACTCATAAGTGGGTGCACTTTATTGTGACGAACGGGAAACTATGGAACCCTACACTGAGCGTGGCCCGACACGCTCTTGGCCGGTTTTTTATTATAATTATTTTTATTGTGCTTTTGTGTACAATATAAACCGGTCTACACTGTTCTTACATAATATCTATTAAAACTGTAATATGGAAATATTGTAAGATCAAACCATTTTTTTAAAGGATTATATAACCATCTTGCCAGTTCTTCTCCATAACAAACGACCAATTTCGAACCGTGCACTAGCTTCTGACGTTTTATAAGTGCCCATGTAGGCCTATGTGAAATAAAAAATTAAATTTGAAATCTCTTATTTGTAGCTACGCACACTTCTGTTCAAAAATTCATAAAAACAATGCCAATAATATCTCTGTACTAACATACTCCACCACGTTATACGTTAGCGCTCGATATTGAAACAGCAAACTAGGTGGGGGGAAGGGGACACACGCCGACTTCCGGACACGCCCCCTCCCCCCACCCGACCTGCTGAAAGCTGCCACACATTTGTAGATCCATATACAGCTACACGCCTGTTGGTCTAGTGGCCAGTGGCCCTAACTGCTGTGCCCGAGGTCGTGGGTTTGATTCGTACCCAGGAAAAATGTTTGTAAGATGAACTCGACCATTTATTCTGTTTTAGCGACATCTATGGCGTCACATAAGAAATAATTCGGCATCGCGTAATCAAAGTTCTTTGCACGATTTGATTAAATACGACAGCCCGTAAATCATCTATCGGGCAGTTGTCCACCAGACATAACACCCGTCTGTTCGGAGCAGCCTTTACTGTCCTGGTCTGATAGGTTGGCAATCCGACGCACCTGGGGAGAGACCTTGGGCCTTTATTTACAGAGGGAAATCATCAAAGAACTTCTCGAGCTCATTACGGAGGAAGAGGGCTAACGGACGACGAGCTATGGGCAGCTCACCGCTGGGCCGTCCGGTAACCGTCTGGACCGAGCCCGACACGCCGACGTGTACAGTCTGTCTCACAAGTTAAACAACTTGGGTAATTATTAGGGTAAAATGAAATCTGATGTAGTCAACACGATGGTTCTATAACCAAGGTTGATTATGAGATCTTGATCACTGTTTACTAACAGAAGAATTTTATAAAAAGTATCGAATTTTTTTTTTATGTTTTTTTGATGATACAAAATTCCCAAGTCGGTTGACTTTTTAGACAGACTATAATGTTTCACGCGCGCCTCAAATAGATACCAACAAAACCGTAGGGGGGCCAGCAGGGCCGAAGCCTGCTGGGGGCCAGGGTAGTCCGGAAGGGAACCCCGGGGTCCTGGAAAGCAAGGCAAAGAAGTAACATAGATATGGTTTTAGTAAGTAAAATCTGTCCGTCTGGCACGCTCTCACGCTCCGACCTAGAGCAAGAGAAGTCATCGGATGATACCCACTTTGAAAAGAAATATGTATGCTCTCTGTGCTCCTTATATGGTTTCATGGGACGGTTATCAGATACCATAGAGCTTTTTTAAGTGTGGGAATCATCAAAGAACTCTTGGAGAGAGAGGGTGCGTCAAACTAACGCTAGTGCCGACTCAAACCAACCAGGGTTTCTTCAGTTGCCCCACGCTTTCAGACTACTTCAGACCCGCGGCGTCACTTCTAAATCAAAACTGTATCACAAGAAATCTGATTGATATCACAAAGCTCCAATTTTTCGCACCTACCTATTGTCATTATAATACAAGCGCCTGATCTGAATATTTAACATAATTCAATAACAACATCGTCGCCACACCCCTCGCTAACCTCGCGGCGATATCTTATCATCAATTCTTTCAATTTCACAATTGTGGCTTTTTAAGTGTCGCGATGGCCCAGTGGTTAAGTCACCCGCCTCTTAACAAGAGGTTGCGGGTTCGAAACCGAGCAAATGCCAATATGATTTTTTCTATTCATATGCACTTTTCTAAGTTTATCTAAGATATTGCTGACACCCCGTGCACAAAATAGCTAGGTACAGAAGACAATCTACATACAAAGCACGCTCGAGCAACGCACACATAGACATCGCCCACAGACACGATATCTCGGCTCAATTGCCTGGTCGCGCTCATACAGTTGGCGCAACGCGCTGGCGTGTGTGCGTCCACCGAGCGTAGGTATCAAAAGTGAAGTACATACATGAGATTGACCTCTGTACCTGTCTATCTTGTGCCGCGCGGCTCAGGAGCACGTGGCGTCGTTGGTGCCGCTCGCCACTCGTAGATCTTTGACATTCGTTACAAGACCATCTGAAGATCATCTGACCATCAGTTATCAGAAGTGTAGTAACTGTGTTGTAGAGGTCTGGTAGGCAGTCGCTGCATGTAATCGCGTCCGGTGACACTGGAAGCCGACCCCGAACTAGCTGGGAAACGTCTGGCGCGATGAAGATGTGGCTTTGAGGATAAGTTATAAATAGGTCGTCGTTGATAACGCGTACACATGGAAGGACTGGAACAGTTGGCCTGCTGCGGTCTTCACGACCGATTATAACCTTACCAGGTGTCTTCAAGGCTAGAGTAAACTAGTGCGCCTCACCATCAACGACTGTGTCAGTGTGCACCATCAGGTGGGGTCGCAGTCAAGAACTAGTTTAGTTTATATCAAGGTCTAAGCTTAAAAAAAGTCTCCTGCTCAGTATGTTGCTGACTCTTCAAGACATAATACTGTTTGATTGAGTGACAGCTCGCCAATCTGGTTACGGATACACACGCAAACGGCAGGCGGAGCCGGGAGGCGAGACGTGAATAGCAATTACTTTGTCGATACTGTAGCAAGCCTGAGAAATAAGTAGGCACAGGGCTTGGAGGTACGTGAAAAGTATATGGTTAGAGTACGGTTGAGCAAACAAAAACATTCACACGTCTTGAGAACCTTCTCCTTTTTACCCGACTACGGCAAAGCCAAAGGAGAGTTATGATTTTGACAGGCTAAGTATGTAGTATTAGTGTATATGTTTACCTGTACCTCTACTATGAGTTTAAAGAAATGGTATTTGTCAAATTTGTGCAAATTTTACAGCGCCTCTAGCGGTCACATGTGGAACCATAGCCATACAAAATATTTACGTAGTCGGTATCGAGTATCGACAAATACAATTGCTTTAAACTCATGGTAGAGGTACTGTTCCTTAATAGCTTTTCGAAGATCGACAAATAAGGTATCGTTACTAGAACCGTCATAATCGTCCGCCGAGTACAGGCTACGTGACGTGTCACAAAACTCAATTTGGCGCCCTCTAGCGGACAAAAAGTAGGTATTGCGTTAAAATAAATAAGATAAATACGCCGTGTTTGGTATTATTTGAAAGGGATTCTTACTTACTTGCTTCACCAAAATATTGTTATTTTTTTAGAAATTATTTAAAAATAAAAGCTATCGACGTAAAAATAATAATGAATCAATAGGAATTAGGAATGCCATTTCTTTTTCAATATGTATGTTTTGTATGTTTGATTGCATCACTGCTGTGCTCACCAGGTGAGGTCGCAGTCAAGCACTGGTTTATAATAATTTAAAAAAATTGCTTTTGTACCAATTTAGATAGTATATTTTCACACTATTTTTTTATTTTTAGTGCTAAACTGGTTAGTAAACAAATATTTTTAAAGACGTGTTGCGCTGACCCCTATTATAATTATACATGCATATTCCATATTGTGTAATATAATCCTTATTATAAATATATATAAAAAATAATAATATAGGTTTATAGAAACTTAAAATATTTTTATTTTTGTATGAAACTCTGATGAAGTAACATATGACAATTTTTTAAAAGTCATCCTTATTTGAAGTCGGTTGAAACACTTTAAAACATAGACACCAATTTCAAAAATAAACGCTTTATAAATCGACCTGGCGCTCATAATCCGAGATTGTTTGAAATCTAATCGCGCGGCGGAAGTCAATGCCGCTTCCTTTCATTTCCCGGGGCGACATCCCGGGGTGAATCCCGGGGCGAATCCTGGGATCGGAGCTTAAATACTTTTCAATGAAAATCAAATCGGTAACTAGTTTGTGGTGAGAAATATTTCACATTAAAATAGGTCAAGTTTGAGAGTGCCCAGCCCGCGATACACTTTTTTTTTTAACCCGCGATACAAGCCATACAACCGCTCTTACGTGGTTATGACGTCATCACAAATCTTTTTTTATTTTTATCTGATATAAACTAGTGACTTTTGACTTGACTGCGACCCCACCTGATGGTGCACAGTGATGCAATCGTTGATGGTGCGGCGCACTAGTTTATTGAGAGCCTATTCACGCCTTGAAGACAACCAAATTATAATCGGACGGGAAGACCGCAGCAAGAAAATTGTTCCAGTCCTTCGATGTACGCGGTATAAACAACGATACAAAACGCTTAGTCCGGGCCGTAGAGGTGTAAACAACGTAAGGGTGGAAAGCTGGCTACGGCTGTGCTCAAGGCTTCGTAGATTGGAATTAACCAAATCTGGATCACCAATCAGCCTCTTCGCACGCCTTTCTACGAAGTCTAAAGCTGCTAGATGGCATTTTGCAACACCAGCCCATATTTTTACGTTGGACATCATCACATAACCCCTCGCGCTCTCTAGTAGAGAGGAAGTGTCAGGCTTTTACTGACTAAAGCCCAGCCGTGTTCCTTCGTGTTTCTGGCCATGAAGGACGTGAAGGGGGGATGAAGCACAATGTTACTAAAAGAGTTATTAGTATATGTGTGGATGGGTGGAGAGCGAGAGGAGGGTCAAAGACAAGATGGATGGAATGTGTGACGAAAACAAAAAGTACAGATGTGTGTGACGTCATTATAAAATGAACACTATGTGTTGCCGTCACCGGCGCACAAATATAAAACCCATCGTATACGACGGTCGTCACACCGCCACGCGCCCCGCAGCGTAGTGCGTGAATGCGTGTGTCAACGTTGCATGTAAGTACCACCGCCTCCGTTTGTATAGAAAACTCGCACTGTCCAACACACTGAAAAGTGAAAATGCTAATAAAAAAGCAAAATGAAAATGCCTCACGCGCGTAGGTGTGGCGACACGCATGGTATGGCACACTGAGTCTCGTAGTATACCATGCGTGATTTTGTATGAAATGAGTGCGTGCCTGCGTGAATTTAAAAAACGCACCTACGCGCGTGAGCGCATAAAAACCCGCACGATGATGCAGATCTGCACTCCCGCAAGTACGTGCGTGGGGGCGTTTTCACGCGCTACGCTGCGTGGTGCGTGGCAGTGTGATAACCTCCTGAAACAAATATGTCATCCAGATTAAACTTCCCAAATATAACTTAAATAACACTGCGTCAATTGATTTTTAAATTCTCCCGCAGCCTCCCCAATATTTGCGGTGGATTAGTGCACTGGCAGTCACTTGGCATGCGGTTCCCGTCTGGTGTCTGATTGATTTGTGCGCTCGTATCCGGGAGGGGATTGTCGCGCCGCGCGGGTTCGTCTGTGGTGTGTTTGTGTTTAATTGAGTACTGGAAATCAATTGACTCTTGATGAAAATACGGCGCTCTTTCCTGTTTCCCTTTCTGTCATTCTGCCAAATTTATTTAAATATTGTATGGGTGAGGCCAAACGAGCGTAATTTTGCGAGTCGTGAATTGCAGAATTTCGGTCCCGTAATTTCAAATACGGCATACAACTCATTTTGCGTCGCCGTGTAAATGCAGCAGGACTTTTGTATGAAACCGAATGCTGCAGAAATTACGCGACCGAAATTCTGCGACTCACGACTCACAAAATTACACTCGTTTGGCTTCACCCTAAAACAGGTGGCCCAGACGATTGCAATTCAGCGTCCCAACAGAGGTGACCTGCTTGGAGCTCGGTCTGTGTAGCGGCTGCACGGATTTAATGCACGCGCCAACATGACGGCAGATCAGTCATTGTGTTTGGGAAAACGCGCCTACCAACCGAGGGCGTCGAAGGTCATGGATTTCGACAGCTGTCTGACACGGATGCAACTAGCCAGGTCACCCCTGTTGGCACACTGGATTGCAACGTCGGTCCATGCTTTATCATTGATGAGTTCGCGCTTGACTATCTCACCTAAAGGTAAGAGATGATGTGGTCGACGATGAACCACGCTTACCTAGAAGTACCTAACCTATTCACTCTTGACTTAAAGACCCCCAGGTTGTAGCTATCAGCCTACGAAACACAGACTACGGCAGGGAATTCCACTTGTTAGCTGTACCCATAATGAATGTGTTCCCAAAACAATCCATGTCGGTGGAATGTCCTCCATGTACCGGCGGCAGTGCAACGCCGTACGTCGTGTGAAATAATTTTAAACAAATATGTTATAAAGCTTCAAATTTGCTAATAAGAATGAGAAGTCAGATGTGGTCTAAGACGTCAAAAATCATAGAATATCTTGTTTGCTTTCCGACCAATTTCTACATTTTCTACATTGTTTTCACAGTTAGTATTGTATTTTTTAATACGAGTATACATTCAGTCAAAAAAGTATCGGGAATGGATGATTTGTTTATAGTTCCAAATTCAAATTTTAGATTTTTTTGTTGTTGCTAAATTGGCACAACTGTTTTCCATTTTGGCGCGGAGTTTGAGTTGCATCTGTTATTTATATTAAATACAGTGCTGTTTTTAGTTACATCATATCTAGTGTGTATTGCTAATTTCATAATGGACAAAAACATCGAACAAAGAGAGATTTGTCTTAGATTTTGCATCGCCAATAGAATTTCGTGTTCGGAGTCACTGAAAATGTTACGGTGAATCGACTTTATCAAAAACACGCTTCACGCACGTTCAAAAGCGGTCGAGATGTGATGCAAGATTTCCATCGTTCTGGTAGGACATCAACCTCTGCAACTGAAGTTAACATCGCAAAAGTGAAGGAAATAGTGACTGAAAATCCTCATTCAAGTTTGACAGAGATAGCCGCCGAACTTTCTGTATCTCACGAGTCGATCCGTACTTACCATTTTAACTAATCATTTGAGTATGAAACATGTTGCCACTCGGCTAGTCCCAAAAGACCTGAATTTTCTCAAAAAACTCAATCGCATGATAGTCGTTGAGGACATGCTAGAACGAGTCAATTCCGACCCAACATTCATGAAACGCATTGTTACTGGCGACGAGACGTAGGTTTACGAGTTTAACATGCAAACAAGTCAACAAGCTTCGGAGTGGCGCCTTCCAACTGAACCAAAATAGAAAAAACCACGCCAAAGTCGATTAAAAGTCAAAGCATGTTGACTGTTTTCTTTAATTATCGCGGTGTTGTGCACTCGGAATTCTTACCGGAAGGTCAAACGGTAAATAAAGAATATTATTTGAGCGTGGTGCGGCTTTTAAGAGAGCAAATTCGACGAAAAATGCCAGATTTGTGGAAAGAAAATTCTTGGATTTTGCACCACGATAATGCGCCTTCACACAAGGCCAACACGACACAACGATGGCACAATCAACAAATACCATCGAGCAGCCACCATATTCGCCAGATATGGCTGCAGCCGACTTCTATCTTTTTCCTAAACTCAAATTACCACTTTGAGAATTCGCGGCGAGAACTGAACTCAATTTCGGAAACAGCGTTTAAAAATGTTTTCATGATTGGATTATTCGTTGGCGTAAGTGTATCGTTTCTGAAGGGGCATAGTTTGAAGGTGATAAAATAAATTTGGATGAATAACAAAAATTTTGTGTATTATTGATCTTTTCCTGGTACTTTCTTGACAGAGTAGTATTCAGGGTATCTTTGACATCGAAGCACAAACGAATACCAAGGATCTACATGATACTGGACCCTGTAGTGGTGGAACTTTTTTTAATTTAAAATGTATAAGTAAAATCGTTATTTTAACATGTTTTGTGAAAAATATGAATGAATGAATCAAAAGTAATTGAAATTAAAAATGTCATCGGGGTTGATTAGAATAACGATTTTATCTACCCCGATAACTTTTTAATTTAATTAAGTAATTTTTAAATTATGTTATTTGTTTTCTTTTTTATTAAAAATGTCATCGGTGTTGGTTAGAATAACGATTTTGCACAGTTTAAATTTTAAAAAGTACAGATTTTTTGATTTTTAAATTAGGAAAAAGCCCACGAAAAATTCCTCCACTGGTGAGTCCAGAATCATGTAGGTACTGGATCCGTGGTACTTCGTTTGTGCGTCGACGTCATACACACCGTGTATAGTCCCAGTTGAACCCGCGACACGCAACGCACCAGTCGATCGTTCAACCGTTGTACCAACCGCGCTGTCGAGGTAGTCCATGACCGGCAAATTGAAACAAGAGCCACAATCCAATAGAGCTACATTCCTTCATGTCAACAGCTCCATTAACTGTAAGCTACCTCGTCTCTACAGGTATCGACAGGAAATACAGTTACGACTCTAGGAAGTCAAATAATTTGTGGTTTTTATTTCTCTTTCTCCGGAAGCCGGGGATTTGTTTCTCGTCCAAGACAGTTTGTGTGATGTGCACTATCGTTATGTTCTGTGTCTGGATGTAATTTTTCTATAATATACGTGTTTATATAGAAATATGTATTATAAGTATGATAATTAGTAGTCTACTCGTAATACAAGATCTGCCTAGTTTGGGATTAGATGGCGTTATCTTTTAGGGTTTCATATCACAAAAGGGAATAACGGAACCCTTATAGGATTACCATGTTGTCTGCCTGTCTGTCAAGACCCTCTATCTTAGGAACGCGTTGAGGTATCGAGTTAAAATTAAAATCATATACTCAGGTCTTTGGTCCCTTGAAGCTGTGAAAAAATCAAACTTTCTGAGTTAGCGAAAAAAAAGATACAGCCGTTTATTTTGCAAAAAACGTGTAAGTATTTCGACTCTTAAGGGAATCCAAATTCATAGGGTACTACCGCTGACCTAGAATCCTGAAATTTGGCATGAATCAAGGTCTTATAGCACCAGTATAGGAAAAAATCTGAAAACTGTAAGTTACAATTGAGTTAGAATTGAGCCGTTTTCATAGGTAAGTTTCAAGTACGGAACTCGCAGTGTGCGAGCCCGACTCACACTTGCCCAGTTTTTTTAGGGTTCCGTAGTAAACTAGGAACCCTTGTAGTTTCGCCATGTCTGTCTGTCCGTCTGTCTGTCTGTCTGTCCGTCTGTCCGTCCTCGCTTAATCTCTGTAACCGTAAGCACTAGAAAGCTGAAATTTGGTACCAATATGTATATCAATCACGCCGACAAAGTGGGAACAGAATAAAAATTGGGAAAAAATGTTTTATTAGGGTAGCCCCCTGAATAACTGTTGGATCACTATTTATTCTATTTATTCTGTATCAATTCTCGTCGACAAGATTGTTTTCCTGACACCTAACCAGATCGTGGAGAATCTCATTTGCGACTTATAAGAAAGTGACCAACTTCATCTGTGGGTTTTTAACAGTATTAAGACTGCCCAACGCGCGACCGGTATACATCTTTGGCCAATTGATGTCACTTAACAAAAACTAAAAAAATCGGTTAAACACCCCCCTATATGTAAAGTGGGAAGCGATTTTTTTTTTTTATTTAAACCCTAGCGTGTAATATATTGTTGGATAGGTATTTAAAAATGTATAGGGGTTTACTAAAATCATTTTTTGATAATGTCAGTAATTTCGGAAATAATCGCTCCAAAAGTAAAAAACAATGTGTGTCCCCCCCGTTTAACTTTTGAACCATAAGTTTAGAAAATATGAAAAAAATCTGAAAAGTATAACTTTATAAGGACTTTCTAGGAAAATCATTTTGAACTTGATGGAAAGAACAGTTTTTGTACAAAAAATACAAAAAGGTTGTACCGTGGTAAAAAATCGTTGCTTCATAAATATATTCGTAATTTTACGAGTGCACAATCGCTGAAATTTCTACTACTTGCATACTGCTGTTTTAGTTATCAGCATCCTTGGTGGGCTCGTTTTAAGGGTTCTGTATTTATTAGAGTTCCGTACTTAGTATGTCAGGGAAACTACGGAACCCTACACTGAGCGTGGTCCGACACGCTCTTGGCCGGTTTTTTTATGCATAGACCCGCATTTGACCACAATCTCACCTGACGTAAAGACCCCTAGGTTATAACTATCAGGAAACAGACTCCCGCAGTGAATTGTGTGAAAGTTATGGAAAAAAAGCCTTGAACTGTCCTGCCGTTTAGCTGACTCGGAGTATGTATAAAATGATTACCATGTCTTTCGGCAGGTCCTCGCCATGATCAGGTCGCTGGAGACGGGGCCCGAGGAGTGGTGACATGTCGCAGCAGGGGCAGCCGTACCCCATCCCCTGGGGCCTGCACTACCAGCACAGGTAAGGTCCTTCTGATTCTGAAGAACTCAGAGTATTGTGATGCCAACTATTTGATAGCAAAATTTCAAGAAGTTACATTCAGTTCCCCCACACTTCAGCTGACGTGTCTATTAATCAGGCTAATCAACGGTGCCCATCTACGAGATATACTGTAAACGAAATATCTCGTACGTATGAAATCTCTACCATAATGATCTTACGATATATTTTAATGACACCTAAGAAAAAGTCATCTACGAGATATCTCGTAGTTGGTAATGAAATAAATTGGTTGGTGTTAATGAAATAAATTGATATCTAGAAGCAAGATTACGCTGAGAGGGAGGCTGTTTACTCAGCGTTTTTTCTTCTCAAATCTGTATCTCGTTCCAGGGTTTTGAAGAAACCTTACTAACATGACCGCCTCCTTTCTTCCAGAGAGTCATCAACCCCCACGTCATCAGGGCGTCCCTACGAGCACCCCCACACGCACACACACCCGCAGCTGTACGCGCGGCACACCCATGCACACACGCTGATAGACCAGCATGAGCCGTGAGTTCCCGCGCTTACCTAGAAGAAACCTATTCACTCTCGACTTAAAGATTCCTAGGTTGTAGCTATCGGGAAACACAGACTCCGGCAAGGAATTCCACTCCCTAGCTGCACGCACTATGAATGTGTTCCCAAAACGTTTTGTGCGTGTAGGTGGGATATCCACCATGTACCGGTGGCGCATCGCCGTACGTCTGGTAGACCGATGATGGAACGGGCTAGGCGGAATTAGGTTATGTAATTTAAAATTTAGTGATTTAAAATTAATTTTTTTCCGTTTGGGGTCGAAACGCTTGGGTCATAGGGTCCGAGTGCGCGTCTCCTTTTTAAGGAAATTTCTCGCCGGCTGATCGACACCTTGCGCGTTTAGTGGGCTGGCTCGTTCTTCGCTCAAAAAATTAGCATTGCCATTCAACGTGGCAATGCTGTCAGTCGCTGTCATCCGGAATATGTGTCCGGAGGAATACTTCGACGCCTGAGTGTTTTTGTGTTTTTGTATTTTATTTATGTACGTTATTTATTTATTTAGGTTAATGCGCTTAGGTCTTGGGTCAATTGAGAAATGAGCCAAGAAGATCATCGGTGACCATACACTCATCGAGGCAAACTCCAAAGTTTTAAGCATCGACGCCGAGTTGCTAGCCGGTTTTCTTAACGAACCGATAATTTTAATAATCATATTGTATTTGTGTCAACAGATGTAAAGGCGAGGGAGAAGAGACACGACCAGAGTACAGGGACTACACGGAACAGCTGCACAGGTGGGACTTGAGGCCTCTGGTCCACGGACGCGTGGCTTCACACACGCGTATTCGTCCATATACGCTTACGCGGCAACGTCGTGCGTCGTGTCGTTGCGGCTTCGTCGACAAAGTTTTAAAGTTTTTTATTTAAGCTTCACGCAGGCGTACATCAAACGTATTATGTCGAATACGCGTATAAGAAGCTACGCGTCCGTGGATAGTAGGCCTGAATCAAAGGTTTGATCAAGAGCGCAAAATTTTGTACAAGGCTTCCTTTTATGACGTAGGCGAGCACTGAGTGTCCTCGCACACGAGACACAAAAAAAAGCCCGCCTTAAAATGAAGCTTGAAGCGGTTTTTTTTTTGTGGTCCGTGTGCGGGGGACACTAAGATTTTCTAGGATGAAAATTTGTATCCAGATCAACTTACTTTCACGTGGGCAAAGCCGCTTGCAGGAACTAGTTATAAAATGAGTGCAAATTAAATGAAATAGATTAGTGGTGGCGGATTTTGTGGTAACGGTCGGTGGTCAGCAATTCGATTGCCTTTATTTCAGATGCAGTTCCTACGGCAAATGCGTGGAGGAGGTGCCGGAGGAGGGTCGTGAGAGGGACGAGCCCGTCTCCAGCACCGACCACTTGCAGCACTGGGACGAGAAGATAGGTGAGCTAGCGATATAGGTAGCGACATCTATGGCGCCACATGTCAACTAGACTACCAAATCCTGAATTGCGTAGAGTTCTCCGCGCAACTTCAACATATATCATCGTCATCATTTCAACCAAAAGACTTCCACTGTTAGACATAGGCCTCCCCCAAGCGTCGCTACAACGACCTGTTTTTCTCCTTTATCTGTCAAATCCATCCAATAAGGGTTGTCTGTATAAAATCGCTTTTAGCGATAAGACCGCCCGTTGTGACATCTTATTCATTTTAAATTTCTACTGAAATTGTATTTATGGTGTACAATAAAAATTATATGTATCTACCATTGGCCCATCTTGCGAGAGGTGTTCTAACGCTTAACCTTTCTTCCCCATCGACCATCTGTTCTGCGTACAATACGCCCTGCCCCTTGCCTCTTAAGTTTAACGATTGTTCGAGGTGTCTGTAACCTTGGTTCTCCTGCGGATATCTTCATTTCTGGTGTGCAAGGAAACTCTGAGCATAGCCTTTCCCATTGCCCTTTGGTTGACTTAAAGTCTTCTTGTGAGGCCCATTGTAGGCGACCCCATTTCGGAGCCATATGTCATCACTCATCTGAACATATAGAACTGCCCGAAAACATCTATCGGGCAGTTGCCCATCAGACATAACACCCGTCTGGTCGGAGGATCCTCCCTTTTCAACGGAGGTGCGGGACTTGACTCTCTGTTCCATAAACCTTCAAAATAGATTGGTACACCAGGTCTGAGGTATGCAGAACTGAGTGTAAAGTCCTGCAAATCTACGTTAAACAGGGAGGATCCTCCGACCAGGCGTTTGTTGAGTCTGGTCCGGGGGACTGTTATTTACAATATATTCTAATCGCGTGGATACCTCCACCGTTGGTACACCGGTCTGGATGTGTTAAGAACTATTTCACGATCTACAGTATACACCTCCATATAACAATGGTCTACTTCGCAGTAAGCAGTTCTCTTTGCTCAACGTCGGGCCCGACGACGTCGACGCGCACCGACGCCGCCTCCCCGCACCAGCACGTCACCACCACGCACGCTGGTGAGTCTCTCATCACAATGTCACTCAATAATATGGCAATATTGTACCTACAGGTATATTGATTACGAATACATGAATGGCGATCAAAATGGAAAAACACTGCGCGTAGTATTTTCTAATAGCAATTGTTATGAATGATTTATTTAATCGTGAATTTACCAATTATAACAAATTCTCGTGGACAATTTTGGGATTTGGTTTTTTTTTTTACTTTTGACTACACACACATATATGATCATTAACGGGTACGGGTACTAATAAAAAAACTAGGGCTGTATATTGAACGCAATGTTGCTGCGATGCAGTTGATCTGACGGCAGCCTTAGTTGTTTCTTCTGTTCAATACAAAGCATCTATAGACTTTGTCTATTCAGATTTCACTGTACAATATACGCATTAAGATTAGACATTTAAAGAAACCTTTTTTTACTGTCTGTTCAACCGATTTTAATTTCTATTTCGTAAGCATAAGGATGGCATTATTAAAAGCAAAAAAGTGGTTACAACACCAACTATTTCCTGCAGCCGCCATTTATCATGCCACCAACGTAATAAAATGTCAAAATCTGTTGAACGGACAATAACAATTTTTTTTCATAAATGTCTAATGTTATTCTGAACAAAGCAAAGCTTCAAATATTTAACGTAATTTTTTCCGCCATTTCCAGGCGGCGGGCGGCGCGGGGCGCTGCAGCTGTGGCAGTTCCTGGTGTCGCTGCTGGCGGAGGGCGCGCGCTGCGTGGCCTGGACCGGCCGCGGCCTGGAGTTCAAGCTGCACGAGCCTGAGGAGGTGAGGGGAACTATGTGCCTCCTCTCTAGGAGAGGGAATGGACCGGAATCCAGCACGCGGACCCAATAGGGTGCTGGATTTGTGATATGTTTTCGAACTTTTGGTTCCAGGGTATGTCGGTTCCCACCCAATCTTTTGCTTCACCGTTTTGTATATAAAATAAAACGCTTAACGCTTGTCTGGGTTGGCACCCACAATGCCCTACTCGTAAGTCAGAGTCGTTACCACTAGGCCATTACTACTCCTCAAAGCAAACCAGATAACTCCTCGTGGACAAGGAGTTCTCAACAATACAAGGCTTCTCACATGTTGACAGCGGCATTCATTTTTAGGACCTCGTTTGAAAACTATCATGGTGGTCTTAGCCCCTTAGGGGCTTGTTAGCTTTTAAGAAAACCAAAGTTTCTTTTAACTTAGTGCGGTACGAGGTCAAAGTGACCCTGTATCACAGTAGATACACCACTGCACGGCATCTTAAGTATAATATTCTTCTTTATCCTAAACCAAACCAAATTGAAGTGACGGTCTCCGCGTGGCAGAGAACACTACGTTTTTGTTAGCCGCATCGCAAAGTAAGGTGTCGATGGCGACGAAAGGTTCGGGAGTAGCGACCATACGTACCGGAACACGCAGCGTTGGCGCGGCCGCGCACAAGGTGGACTGATGACCTGGTGAGGGTCGCGGGAATCTGATGGACGCGAGTCGCACAGGGGCGGTCGTTATTGTGACAGTTGGAGGTGGCCTGTGTCCTGTTGGAAGTCTTTCAGCTGAAATGATGATTACCTTAAGAGAAATACATACGAGGTGGTTTCGACCTCGTAATACATTGAACGTGTCAAAGCTACTAGTTTTGTCAGCTCATCATGAAGAAATCTAAAGCTCTGGTGTGTCCACAGGTGGCTCGTCGCTGGGGCGCGCAGAAGAACCGCCCTGCGATGAACTACGACAAGCTGTCGAGGTCTTTGCGATATTACTACGAGAAGGGCATCATGCAGAAGGTAGCAGGTATGCATCAGGGCCATCAGGTGAACAGGGATGGGGAACCACAGGGGAGTAAGTGGGTAGCGGCCTGTCGCTGCTGACCGTTAGTCTGTGACCTCAGAATCGTGCACATTCTTCTCCACAGAGGTCTACACTTTCGAATGTGCAATTAGCATCATTTTTCTGATTGACTGACTTCTTGACTATTCAAAACTGTCTTGTCTTGACACTGATTCTTGATTCTTGCCTATCGGACAATTGTCAGGACCAGACACGACACCCGTCTGGTCAGAGGATCTTCCATTTTCAACGGAGGTTTGCAGAACTCTCTTAAAAGATATTGGTACCTCAACTGAACCCAAGTTGTGTTGCAGGCGAGCGCTACGTGTACAAGTTCGTGTGCGACCCCGAGGCACTGTTCAGCATGGCGGCGCCCCCGCGGGCCCGCTCCCCCCCGGCGCCGCCCCCGCCGGCGCCCTACGACGTGCTGACGTCGCTGTACGGGGGCGTGTACCCGCAGTACCTGCCGCCCGCGCAGACCGACTACCAGCGGAGGTACTACCACCACATCAACCACACGGGACACTACGACGCGTAGACCAAGTGCCGCCATCTATAACATGAAGACGATGATACGACTACGATGAAATCACTTGGAATTCTCATCCTTATGAACAACTGTAGGGCCGAAACGAAAAGTAGTCTCTTACAAACGTGCTGCGTCGCGGCCCACAGGCCCCGCGCCCGCGCCTCTACGAAATAATATACAAGTTCTCCATCGGCACGACTACACGCACACCGTTAAAGTTGAACTAGCGACACTGCGCAGGTCATCATCCAGTTTCTACGACAGGGACCGTCAGCGTGACACACGCGCGGCGTCACGAGACCTGGGCCCGTTGCGGCCGTCTGCTTTACACAATTCCAGCACACTAAAGCGAATCTGGGGAAAATTTGTTTTCGTGATTTCAGTGACGACTTCGTAATAAAAGTATCTTCATTTCCACATATCAACAACAAACTGAACTGACGTCGTGATCCCGCGTCTCGCAATCATACATATCCGAAAACTACTATCAATAATGTCATAAAACAATGTCTTAGAATACCCGCGTATAGATCGCGTTAAGAGCTCGTGCCCCACGAGCTCTTAACGCGATCCATTTGTCGACCTAAACTGAACTGTGTAAGGGATGGAGCTACCTCTTATTAACACGTCATTGTAAGGCCCCTGAGACCACGGTTCACCGCATGACACTCACAAATGCCGAGAAACCAGTAGCGACATCTATGATGCTACATAGGAACTAAAAATACAAAATGCTGCATCGCGGATTCAGTTCTTCCGTGTGTTCTTCGAAATCAACTATCAGGCATTAGCCTGGATCAGACACAACATCTGTCTGGTCGGGGGATCCTCCCTTTTCGACAAAGGTTTGCGGGACTTTACACTATGTTCAGCATAAGAGTCTTAAATGCACTGATTGGTTCAATAATACCACACCTCGGCCTAGCTAATGTTATTGATGCAATGTTTCTCAACGGAGCACACGGTGATAGTCCTGCTGTCAGTCTGTCACTCACGGAGCAGCTCGAGTGATCTGATCATAACATTTTAAATAATAAATAATGTACATTATAATAAAAATAATAATTTTATTGGACATTGCACTGTTTTTCAGAATTAAAATCATCATAATCTTAGTTCATACATACATAAGTATATGTCGCAGCCGTTTCGTATGCCGTGTGACGTATTGAAGCGCTGGGTTGAAAAGCGTCGTACGTAGTGACGTGATGTGGCTAGTTAGTGGTAGCGCATATGTTCTACGAAGTGGCGCCCAACGTTTAGCTGTATTGTCAGTGTAGGGTGACTACAAATTTTGAAGAACCAATCCAAAAGTGACCGCCTATTTCTGTAATCCGGGGTTTTAAAATAAAAGTCGGGGTGCCCTCACAGTCCGACGACGCTTTGCTCGCTCTTGGATTAATACTCTAATTAATTGTAGGAATATTAATAGAATTATCAATAAATTAGGCTTCTAAAGTGATAGATCTGATATTTTAGATACAAATATAATTATGATTCCTGTCCGTGACTATCTTTTTTGGACAAAACACAAATTTCACTTTGGTCTGATGTCGTTGTCGAACTTAAAAAGCGGTATACCGACAGTTCGCCATTTTGTTATACACAAACAAAACGGCGAATTAGCACGTTACTAAGCCACTTTGACGAATAGCACTGCGCATTCAATGCAAATACTTTATTTCAGCCGAATCGACATCCGGGTGAACACGCATTACGTTATAGAGTCGTTTTTCAATCCAGCGCGCCAACTTGTAATAGGGCGTATTGTACAAAACAGCTTGGATATATTTATTATAATGCTTAAGAAAAGTTAGCAATTTCTCTGTAAACCGTTCTCAAAAAAACTAATTGAGTGAATGATGCAACTTGTCAACATCGGCCAAAATTGAAGAGCCACAAAACATTACATTCCGAATATATTTCCTTAGTCGAAAATGAACCAAAATGTTACATTATAACTAGTCACTTTGTAATAAGTAAATGATAAGAGTTTCTAGTCAATAATATGTTACTAATAAGTAAAAATTGTGCAATATTATTAATAGTAACTACGATATTATGAAAAGATAAGCAATCTTGTGAATATATTATATAGTATCTAATGATAAGTGTGTTTTATTTCAAAATATTGAATCATTATTTCAGCTGAAAGTACTTAGGCCTCCCTCAAGTGCCTCCGCAACGCACGGACCTGTGCGTCCCGCCTCCATCTATTTCTTGCGATGCTCACCAGGTTAGCTAATTCAGAACCTTTCAGCACCATCGAGCTGTTCTACGAGCAATGTGCCCTGCTCGCTGCCACTAAGGCCCAAGCGCCCAAAACGTGCAATAAAAGTGTGACTTTTTGAAGCCTACTCCTCGGTAACGGCTCAATTGATAGGATTGGAAAAAAAAATATTAAAATTTAATATTTGATTTTTTCGTGCGATGAATGCGATGATACTTTTGTGAAAAAAATATTTAGGAATTTCGCAACTTTTCCCAATTTCTTCGAAACGGCACAACGAAATTTTCCTAAAGATCCAATCTTTAGGAAAATTTTTATACATAATAATTGGTGTTTAAATATTCTTCAAAGTGAACATAGCATGTGAACATCAATCAATATTTCGCCAAGAAAATGGGTTTAAAGGTCAGCCGCGCACTATCCAGGCGCAGCTAGCCGCAATTAAATACATAGATACGCGTACTGCCGCCTAGACGGGTACGAGAGTTGTGTCCATTTAATTTCGGCCAGATGGTTCAAGTGACTATAAGCCTTAAGTTTGGCGATTCTTCGGGCTATGGCGGCGGGAGACAACGGAAGGGAGGCGTTTGCCCTGCAGTGGACACAACAATTAAAAATTAAAAAAAAATATAAAAAGAAGTTTGTTAAGCAGAAGAAAAACACAAAATAATATAATAAACATTTATTAGAGTCTAAACGCGTCACAAGAACATAGAACAGTCGCGCTCGTCTCAGACGAGGAATTAGAATCAGAGATAATTGGCACTCGCTCGCTATTATTGTGTAGTTATTTCATAATTGGATGTTTGTGTGTAGACACCACGAATTTTTAATTAGTACAAATACTTAAAGGGCTTGTTAGAAAAGGTCCCGTTATTATTTAAGTAAAGTCTCAATAAGTTATGTTCATAGACAGCAAAGTTATTAGCGTTTGTTTATATCCCAAAATGTCCCATTGATTTGTACTAATTAAAAATTAGAGTCCTGCATGTTTTGAAATTAAATAGGACCGGGCAGGTGGTGACATCGAGGTTATCGTTCTATGATAATTATCTAAGATTCTAAATCCAAGTGTACATTTTCTAGATTCAAACTAAATTAGCTAGCGAAACTCCGCACATGTAATAGTAACGTCTATGGATGATAAAAACGTTTCATTTGAAGGAACTCGACTGCAAACACCTTTGAAACCTTGCCTATTCTACACACTGAAAACCCGCTCCTACTCGAAAGTGCGACGCTCTTCCTCCGAAACAATTTATTGTATCAGGATGGTCACTCAATTTACTATTAAATATATTATGATCGTGACGTTTTACTCATTAATTTCGAGTGTGTTGAAAAACGTCGTTTGATATACATGGGCAAATTTCGTGTCGTTGCTCACTATCTATTTTTTTAACGGATATCGATGCCTAGTCCCGCTAGCTAAGCTTATTTGCCTATTTATTATTCCTACTTCGAATCAAAGCAACTATTTTTACAAACAACTGAGAAGGACAACCGTTCGCTACAGTATATTATAAATAACAATTATTAATAATAGCATTTTATTATTATTATTATTTTACAATATGGAAGAACGCTGATTTAGTTACAATCTAAGGTTTTTGACAACTCTTATAAAGTGCGTTTGAAATAAGAATAGGAACGTCAATGACCTCTATCTGTCAAATGTTACTTGAAAATTACGGTTTGCAAAAAGAAAACTTATTTGCGAATCAAAACCGTTTTTTTTACTTTGTTTACCCGAGTCTTATTAAATCTAAGCGAAGAAAAAACGATGCTGAATCGAAGTTAGTAAAGTCATAAATAGAAAAAAATCTATTTACTTTCTTATTTTTATTGTTGGCAACAATTCGCCTTCTCCTTCCATTCGTCACTACTCAGACACTTCACACAGTGACGCAGAGATTGAAGAAACGAATTCTAATAAATTAAATTTAATAAATAAACAATGTTTTGCTCACCGTCCCCGACTTGATTTGACAGTTATGACGTCACAACATGGCGCTCGTCGAACCTATTCTTATTTGAAATGCATGGGAGTGATTTGTTGAATGAAATGTGATAATAATGAACACTCCCGGTTCTAGGGTCTTGGAACCTAAGTCTAACCGGACATTTGAGTAAAAAGAACAACATTTTTTAGGGAAATATTTGTTTCGGCTCTAAATTTCAATAAAGACTATAAAGTAATACTTTAACTTAAACAATAACAACATAAATATCTATTTATACAAAAACTGAGTCGCACTCGTGGAAAGAGTTCCGCATACAAGGACTAGACATTACAAGATTAGGGTTCCACAAACATTACCAGTGCTATTTTGAGCGTTATTGCACGATTCGATAAAAATGCCCAAAATTTATTTCTAAATCTAACTACATTATTTAATTATATAATCTCGTAAAATTATATGATTATCTAAAAAAAACAAATAACAAACATTTAAGTATGTTTTAACAAATTTTTTTATAAAGTGATTTAATATAAACTTTACATAATATTTGACTTAAAAATTGAGATAGCAAAGTGCAGTTTCAATACATTTCTATTGTTTTATATATTTATTAACAATAATATTTTAATCAAATCTGAGTGATACAATTAAAATATGACAAACTAATATAGTCCATATAATCTAAATTACCAACACTTTTTGATTTCTGAGTTTGTTTAAGTTGGGAAATTATCTAATGACTTTCTCTAGGGTGGAGCGGGAGCGCGTGTCAGATTTTACCGACTAAAACCACACCTAGAGATGTGTCGTTGCCGACAATATTGCCCGAAGTGGGAATTTTTCTGGCAATATTGCCACCAGTAGTCATACTTCAGGCAATATTGCCACCAATATCCCCACTTTTCGGCAATATGGCCGGCAACGACACATCTCTAACTACACCTGTCTTTCATCAGTTACCCTCTGTGTTCTAAGACCACGGGATACTCTTTCAAAAGTGAACCCATGGCCCCAATAGGCTTGGTTTGGGTACTCAGTCCTTTAAGCTTCGTAAGAATAATTTATTTACTTTTTAGAACGCGGATGTACAATGTTTTTGTAGTGTGTGCCAGCAAACGTATCAAGTCCACCTTCTCGGCAAACGTCGCCAAGCTACTCAACACTACAATCTAATTCTCAGCTCCATTATATCGAGGTGGCGCCTGTTACGACTCCACATACAGTCCAGGTGCGCACACACTCGAGACACACAACTACAACAACGTTACATCACAATATCCACCAGGAACCTTCTCTTTAATGAATTGGTAATATAGATTATATAACATTGCATTGCTTTATGAATATTACAAACATAACAACATATTTACAATTCTTATTACCTAAGAAGTGTAGAACCTGAGTTTCAATTCGCGACAGATTGCAGCTTTTTAAGATCCCGCCAAGACTCTACAGTCTATCTGTATGTCACCAGGCTGTATCTCACGAACCGTGATAGCTAGACAGTTGACATTTCCACAGATAATGTATCTATGTTGCCGGTATAACAACAAATACTTAAAATCGAATAAAATAAATTGAGTAAAAAAGTGTGTATACGGAACCATTCGTGCGCGAATCCGACTCGCACTTGGCCTTTTTTTTCTTTAAGGTGAGAAATAATTAAATAACTTCTCCCGTTCTGGGTGAAGCGAGAGGGAGTGTCTATCTTTTATTGACTAAAAACCCACTCGTGTACCTACTAGTTCATCTTTCGAACAATCTCAAAGTGAAACCTGATAGGTGCCCCTTTAACTGCGTCGGTTTGCTCCGACGAGGGTCTCCGCGTCCTGTACGCGCGGCTCGTGTGTTCGCGACCGGGTGCTCCATCTCGTTCAGCTCTTCACTCCCCATAGGTGACAGAAGAGCTGACGAGATGGAGTATTTGGTCGTGGATAAGCGACCCTGGCGGGATGAACGCGAGTGTTTGTCGGATGTATCTGAAGTAATAAGGTAATTTTTGTAATGTTTCGCCACACTACGGATATATTCGATGTAGGTAGGTAAAAACTTTCAAGGCTTGAAAAGATTTAAGTCCTGAATACATTACATTAAACGACCCTCCTCCTTTTTTTGAAGTCGGTTAAGGAATAATATTAAAGAAAAAAGTCATCATTGACCTGCTTCGTTCACACTATGCTGGGGTCGGCTTTCAGCTTGGCCAGAGAAAAATAAAAACAAAAGAAAAAACCCTTCAAAATCAAAAATACCAAAATATGATTTAGACCGAGACAATAATATCTACAATCGTAAGAAAAAAACAAATGAAAGAAAAATTTAAATAAGAAAATTACGATTGATGAGAGGTCGTAGTTCCAGAATCAAGCAGGCACTTTGATAATTTTTATTATAGTATCAAAGTGTAAGAAATAAGCAACTACCGAAGTATCAATCACAACTTATTACAAAAAAACTATCAATTATCGATTTACAACGAATATAGACCATAACGAAGTAACCCAGGGGACAAAGAGTTGCGACGCTCTACAGGGACTGAAGGCAACGACCATGTTCTTGTGGTGAGCACGGGCATTGGTCCTGTGTCTCAGTGTTATACATATAACCTTTCAATCGTGGAAATTATAGACACAATAGAAAGGCAATAGGTGCGCGAACGGCGTTCGCTTGGGGTTTAATGAATTAATTTATAAATAAAAGGATAAACTGACTGACTGACACATCAACAGTCAAAACTACTGGTACAAAGAAAGTGTGGGCGACCACTAAGAGAACATTTTCCAAAATTCGCGAAAATACTTTTCCGCCGACAACGCCGCTGGCAGGAGCTAGTTTATCTATAATACGTATGTCTTTACAAATACACGCGTATGTTTATCAGTCGTCCACTGCTCATAGCACTAGCTCTGCTTAGCTTAGGACTAGATGACGTTGTGAGATAAAACAAGTGAGCGAACATGATCCAGGGAATACACAGTTGCGATGCTCTAAAGGGACTGATAGCGACATCTACACGATCTCGTGTGAACTACAACGGAACTCGCGTCACACATCCTGCATCGCGCAAGCTAAGTTAAGCTAAGTTTCTTTAAGTGGAAAATCATCCGATGACATTTCCGTGTCAGACTTTCACTGACTAAAACACACTCCTGTTCCTTCTTTGCCTCGACGACTCAGGTGCGGTCCTCACCGTACGGCCGGACGGCGAGCTACCCGCTGCTCGTCGTCCGCCAGCCCACGCCTAGTGATTTTGTCTTCTTATTGAAACTCAGGTATGTACACATCTTTTGTAATGAGACCGACTGGGTCTATAAGGCGTATGTGTAGACAGTGGTCTTCAAAAAAAGGCTGTAATGGCTGTAATGGCTACTTCACCGCTTGCGTCGTATTGTCGCGTCCTCTTCGCGCGAGTCGTGTGTTAGCGACCGGGTGCTCCATCTTTAGCTCTTCAATCCCCATAGGTGACAGAAGAGCTGACGAGATGCGAGTATTTGGACGTGAATGTGTGACGCTGGCGGGATATACGCGAGAGTGTTTGCCGGATGTATCTGAGGTAATGTTGTAATGTTCCGCCACACTACGAATGCCTCCTGTGTCGTGAGTCCGTTCACAAACATGTACACTCACACACTCACACACAGACTAGGAACAATTATCTGTACATACATACAAATATTTGTTCCGTACGAGAGTCGAAATCATTACACAAAGCGCAGCAGTCAATCGCGCGACCACTGCGCCAAGCGTGACGTCGAAAATTTATTTAGTGAGAAACAATTTGTTTGGAAGAATAAAAAAAAGTATTGTATTTAGTAAGTTAATTATTAGGATAAGAAATCAAAAAAAATATATCCAAGCGCACTTAGCTTGGACATTATGTTTAATTAATTTCAAGCCATTTTATTGGTTGATCAAATGAATATTTAAAACAAATTGTGAAAATGAAAAATAAAGAAATTGTTAAAATGGAAATTTAAAATAGAGAAATTGTGAAAATGGAAATTAAAAATAAAGAAATTGTGAAAATAAAAATTAAAAATACAGAAATTGTTAAAATGGAAATTAAAAATAAAGAAATTTTGAAAATAAAAATTAAAAATACAGAAATTGTTAAAATGGAAATTAAAAATAAAGAAATTGTAAAAATGAAAAAGGAAAATAAAGAAATCAAAATAGAAGTTTGATAATGCTATGAAGATTTATTTTAATTAAAAAAACTCCCCCAAAATGGTAGAAAAAAAATATTCTTACCAGCTAAAATTAATCATTTTAACTTAGTAATAAAGTAAAAAATGCGCTAAAATACTGTATTATTACTAAATAGAAATTATAAAATGAAGTATAAAAAAAAAATATCTAGTGGCACATTTATGGCTGTTTTTTTTCCTTTTTTGTTTTTTTGAAGGTATGAAATAACTTTATCCTCTCTGGGGAGAGAGAGAGGAAGTGTCAGTTACTGACTAAAACCCTCCAATAACCTCTCGTCGTCACATTCAACTGCAGGTTGATGTTTTTTTTAATTGATTTAAACTAGTGCTTGACTGCGGTGTCGGACCCACCTGATGGTGCACAGTGATGCCATCGTTGATGGTGCGGCGCACTAGTTTATTAAGCCTATTCACTCTAGCCTTGAAGACACCTAAATTATAATCGAACAGGAATACCGTAGCAAGCAAATTGTTCCAGTCCATCGATAAAAACGGCGAGGTGAAACGCTTAGTGCGGACCGTAGAGGTGTTAACGATGCAAGGGTTGACACTCGCCGTACATCGGGTTGGTGATGGCGGAATAAGCAAGTTATTTCGCTGACTGTACATTTAAGTATCGCATCCAAGCGTGTTTTTATAAAAACCACTGTCTACGTGTACATATAACATGTTACAATTAAATTAAAATAATAATATCTATCTATGAGCGTAGTAATACTCTTCTAAAAGATTTATTTTCCAGTGTGAGGGCGAAAACGCATCGATGCGTTGCGGCCGCATCGATCAATTTTTCATCGTCATCGGCCGAGGGTTGTCCAAATTATGTCGGAGTCGACTTCTGATACTGATAAATTACATCGATGCGGCCGCAACTTGATAACTACGACCGCTTCAATAATTTTTTTATAGTCAGCTGCCAAAGCTTGTTCCAACTGTAACCGGTTCGGGAGCCAGACTAACTGGACGCAGCTGAGTTCCATCAATGCGGCCGCAACTTTCTATTAACGATCGCATCGACAATTTTTTCCCATCACCACTCGCCGAAGCTTGTTCCATCTGCGGCCGACTCGGCTTCTGGTCTAACCAGATGCAGCTGTTACATCGATGCGGCCTCATCTTTAAAGTTGCGGGATTGAACTATTTCATTTTCGCGCTATTAATGTGATTATTAAGTGTTTGCAGATAGTTAACAAAAATATTCCGTCAACGTTTGAAATTATTTTACATACACAAAATGACAACTTTCTGACGAGCGCATCAACATGTGTCAGAATTTTCTGACATCTATCATTAGATATACCCTCTTTAGAGCTTACTACTATGTTGTGGAGGCCACATGTGGCGCTCCATGCAACACAATAATGTAACAAAGTAATGTATACATGAGTGTTAGTACATGCGAAACGTGAAACACGTGTCTAGTATTATTATGTAAGGAATTTGCAAGAATGTATTTCACAACTGTATCATGAAAAATCACAAAGTTATTAGCTTGTTATGACAGCAAAAATACATAGTCACCATCATCTAGATGACTGAGGGGTTGTAATGAACTTGCACCCAGCTGTTTGCTGGCGCCTAATGCCCGCTATGACTTGCCGTGTCCTGTGTTGTACTTAGTGTTGGTGATGTCTAACGTGACCCTTGGAATTATTTTTGGGAAAAAATATGATGTAAAAGCTATTGGAATCCATTCAGTGATTGATTCTGAACAAACTGTATTCAGGTTCCGCATATACTAAAAATAATGTTGTCTATGTAGATACTTCTCCCGCTCGAGGCAAACGCCGCTCGGTTTGCCGAATTCGCAAGCCGAATCATGCCGACCGATAATTTTTTCGGGTCGGTTTTTTTGTCCAAAGATATTGCCGAATTGAATGTACTAAGTGATCGTTCTACAGATCTGACGGATTTCTTTGCCGACTACCTGCAGACGACGTGCCGACACTTATAAAATCATTTTCATTGTCTATTATTGTCAAAATTCAGTCACTTAATACCAGTGGCTCCCAACCGGTTTTTAATCTGTGACAACTTTCGGATCTGTGACAATTTTCGGATTAATTGAAACGTACAATTATCACAGAAACATTTCTAATAGAAACGTGTATTCAATTGACAGTAATGCAACTTTTCACTTATAAAGTTATTTTTAAACCTTTCGTAGATCATTAAGTTCTTGCGGACTACAGGTTGAGAACCACTGTTTTATATACTAAAGCCTAAGCCTACTGTCGACGGCCGCGTAGCTTCATAGACGCGTATTCATCATTATACGCTTGTGTGAAGCTTGCATACTAAACTATGAAACGTTGTCGACGAAGCGGCAACGACACGACGTTGTTTACTCCAAGCGTATAGTGACGAATACGCGTCTATGAAGCTACGCGGCCGTGGGCTGTAGGACTTACAGTTGAGTGAATGCTTGCATCCTAAAGATAGCCACACTAGTGTATAACTGTATAGTACTGCCATACTCCAGCAGTGTGTGTTCGAGGACATCTTCAACTATCTAATCTATTTTTAACATTCTATCTAAACTATAAATATAATACCAAGACCATTTTTCAATTGACTTTTGACAGCTTTTCTGACATTATACAGGGTGGATGACGAAATGTAACTGTCATATTAATTTGTCATAGCGTTTAGCTTTCATTTGAGTATTAACACTGATATATATATAACACAAACATGTATTTTCAATTGATAATGAGGATCAATCACATAGTAGTAGCAAAACCGACTTTAACTGAGTAATTTTTTAAATTATTAAAATTTGTTAACAAATTTATTAAAGTTTTTCTGAACAGCTACTTAGAAACGTGCGCTCTCGCTGGACTGTTTACGATGACGTCATCTGTCATGATCCGTGCGACGTACAGTTTGGTCGTATGCACGTGACGGTGGAGACCGACCATGACAGATGACGTCACAGCGAGTCCACTAAAATTGCTGTATCTTCGTCATTTTTGGTCCGATTTAAATTTAAATAATATCTTCACAGTATTTACACAGGGAGTAAGAGACAGCCTTCTACAAACTTTAAGGGCTTGCTCAGTAGACGAAACTGAACCACCTTCCACAAGACTTTTTTTCAAGAAACCAAAAAGATTAAGTTAGCCTCACCACATAAAATTAAAAACTTGATTGGACAGTTTGTATGGAGAGGCCGATTTTTTTTCGTTTCCTGAAAAAAAATCTTGTGTGAAATGTTATGTGGAATCCTGGCTGGAAAGACCTCACGGCGTCCTCACCTTCCGCATGACGCAGGTCCTCACCGGATATGGCACGTTCAGGAGGTACCTGTTCCGGATTAAAGCGGAAGTAACGCCCGGGTGTCGCCATTGTGCGGCATGACCGGAGGACACGGTGGCGCACACAGTCGAGGTGTGCCCTGCTTGGGCGGAGCATCGCCGTGCCCTCGTGGGGGTGATCGGTGGCGGAGACCTCTCGCGCCGGGCCTTGGTGGAGGCCATGGTCCGGAGCGAGGAGGAGTGGCGCGAGCCGACAAGTGCGAAGCTGTCATGTGAGCTAAGGAGGAGGCCGACCGCATCAGGCAACGCCGTTCTCGCCGCCGCCGGGATTTCGATCCCAATTTCCAGCCCCGTTGGCGCGAGCTTGCGGACAATGGGCAATGGGTAGCTCGCTGTCCGGACCAAGCCCCAGTCGTCAACGGCGCGCACTGTTCCCGCGCGCCTCAAGAAGTTGTCAGCAACAGCAGGGACCCAGCCGGGTCGAAGCCTACTGGGGCAAGGAACGGGATGGGCTTTTAGTCAGTAAGAGTCTGTCACTATCTCCCGCTCTACCCAAGAGCGAGGGTTATCATTGGATGATTTCTCGCATAAAAAAAAATGACTGATCCTCATTAATATTTTCAATTGAAAAAATAACCCATCCTGTATACGGCCTTGAGCTGTCAAATCGCGGGTGACAGCGGCTGTCAATGTCAAACCTCTGTGTGAGTGTGAAGCGTGGACTAGCTGTGGAAGTGCAGGGCGACGTCTCGCAGCGCGCTCTTGATGCTGTCGTAGGTGGCGAACGAGATGCCCACGGCGATGGGGCCCTTCACCCAGTTCATGCTCAGGCCCTTGTAGAACCCGCGCCAGCCTTCCGACCTACACGGAACGTGATCATCACTGTCAGTATCACGCCTGTGGGGTATACTCATATCTTCATGGCAAGTACATAGTAGGCTTGGTCTGCTGGCCAAGCATAGATAGCAGATCTACCGGCCTTCGTAGTCCTTGTAAGTAGGTACAGGTCGCGCGGCGAATCAAGATCGCTCGGTGAAAGTAGTGGGGGCAATCGGCGCATGTGTACAATTGCGCACAGAAATTCTTAGTATGTTAGGATTTTATTTTTTATTTCGTATGTTTGAACCTTAGTAACATAACTTATAATAACACTAGTTTTTGATTGTAATTTATCTTGTAAGTAGGTAAATTCAAAAAATTAAAAATTTGTAAATAAAACATAAAATTAAAAAAAATAATTTCGTTAGTTTCTTTCTTTAACGTAATAATTCACGTCGTAAACCATTTTTCTGGCTAGCCGTTTTAAAACTTTATTTTTAACCATTTTTTTTAAGACTACGTATTACTATTACGATAACACAAGCTGTACGCAACAGTACCCAAGTATAGCAGTATCCAATGAGAGGCGAGAACGCAACGCGGGAATTGAAGAGCGACTCTATCTACCAATGACGTGTCGCCGACGGCGCACACCCGCCCGTACGTCGCCAAATAGACCGTAGAATTGAATACTCCGCATGCCCCTTCCACTTTTGCTGAGCGATCTTGATTCATCGCGCGACCTGTATTCGAATTCTAGGGAAAATATAAGAAGTGGGATAATAAGTTGTGGAATACAAGGATATTAAGAAGGATTTAGACGGATACTAAGGTAGTCAGATACTAGGACATTAGGAAGTAGTTAGACGGATATTAAGGTCATCAAACACTGGAATATTATGTAGTAGTTAGACAAATGCTAGGGTAGTCGAATACTAGAATATCATGTAGTAGTTAGACGGATACTGGGGTAGTCGCACTCTAGGATATTAAGAAATACTTAGGCGGATACTAGGGTGGTTGCATAATAAGATATACAACACACTCACTTGTACACTAAAACCAGCGTATCCTTGATGCTGGCATACGGGTAGGTGCCATCAGGGCGCCGCCTTGCCGTCTGCATGCGACGTCGCACGATGTCTAGCGGGTAGGACGCTGTCTGTGCGATGGCCCCCGCCATGCCGCCCAAGCACACGTTCACCATCGCACCTTGCGGCTTACCGAAATATTCTACAACAGCACAGGATATAATACATTAAGCCTGTACGCTTCGAAAGGATCACAAAAAGTAATTTGACATTTCACAAGTTATTTTACAATATTAAGCGGCGAATCACAGAACTTACCCAAGTACTTGTGTTTGAGCGTATCATATGTGAAGAAGGAGACGCCGGCGTAGGGAATCACGCCTAATACTGTCGCCGAATAGCCTCTGAAAGATAACAGTAATATGTTACATAAACATTTTTTAAATGATTGTCCGGAGACAACCCAATACTTTAATGTCCCTGGCAATGAACTGCAACATTTTTCTTTTTCACATATCTATCATAGGCCTCCGTAAAATTGTTATAATTATTTCTATCAATTGTGCTGTAATTTTTTTAGGCTCACCATCAGACTATGAGTATTGCCATTTTAACATAATTCAATTTTTACTACTATCTACTATTAAAACCTATTAGCTATTACAAGAAAAAAAAAAAGAAATGTCACCAACAATAGAGAAACAATAGTTAATTATAGGATTTTTTTTTGTAATCATCACCAGCCGGATATTAGATCACATTAGGCCGGATAGTGTCCGGATATTGATGTACCTGTACAACGTGAGCACCCCCTCGTCCCTGGCGACGCGCACGAAGACGGCGCGCAGCGTGCTGTACTCGGCGGCGTTGGTGACGGCCATGCGCGCGCGCGCCACGTCCAGCGGGTACGTGGCCGACTGTGACGTCACGCCCGCCAGCGAGCCCGCCACCAGGTGCAGCACCGGCGCCGCTCTGCAACAGCGTGCTCACCTCAACTATGTGCTACATACTGCGTTTGTTAGAGTTCGGTAAAACGGATTGATCTATCTGACACCTGGCTCTCATGAACCGCGAGACTGAGACACTTGACATTTTCACAGATGATGTGTTTCTGTAGCCGCTATAACAACCAATACTAAAACTAGTGTAGGGTAAGGTAGAGTCCCCACTCTACCTTACCCTACACTACAACTACAAGAGTAGGGTAGAGCAGGGTAGAGTAGGGTAGAATAGGGTAGAGTAGAGTAGGGTGGAGTAGCGGCGCGAACAAAAACTAGTTATAATAGAAAAAAGTTTCTGGAGTGATGACCGCGTACCGGAAGCCCGGACCGATGACCTGCATCCGTGAGGGTCACGAGATATCGACGGACGCGAGACACACAGGACCACACATTGCTGCGACATTCGGAGAAGGTTTATGTCCAACAGTGGATGTCCTTTGGCTGAAATGATGACGATGACGTAGGTACTGACTTGGCGGTGGCCGGCGTGTCCACCCCCAGCGCCTTCTTCCACTGCTCGTGCGCCGTGAACTGTATGGCGGCGTAGGGCACGATGCGCGCCATGGTGGCGCTGTTCCCGCGCCACAGCGCCACCAGACCCTCGGTGCGCGCGCTGTGCACCAGGAAGTTCACCGCTGCGCGCCATGAGTACGGGGTTTGACTGCGGAAAGGAGATAGAAATTAACCCATTGAATACCTACTATCAAAATTTTTTTTTTTTTTAACACTTTACGCACACATGAGTACAGAGGCGAACTTAATGCCTTAGGCATTCTCTTCCAGTCAACCTTTAAATATTACGCAGCCGGTAATGATGGCAGATGTCGACTACGTATTATTCCCCGGGTCCAATACAAACAATGCGTTCAGTTTGCTGATGGGTCTGCCTCGCTATTGCAGCGCGTTAGCGATGTTTGCCGACGCACAAGTGGATGGCTTGCATGCCATAATCCATCAGCGGGCGGCATCGCTGATGCGCAGGTTGGGGGACAGCTCCAACAGCTACCTGAAGGTAATTGCTTGTAAGCTAGATAGTCTATGTCTGCTATGTCTATGGAGGAGTGATTTATCCACTCCATCCATCTCAAATTATTTTTTGCAATACGATTTTGGTACCCATAAGAGCTGAAATGAAATGGTAATGAGTCACAGATAAAAAGTCCCAAACATATGTGGTATCTATCACGTCTAGTTTTTGAGGTACATGCCAATCAATATTTCAACTCTAAATCTATCTCAGTCTCAATCTCAAATCAATATTTAACTCATTCCGGGCCCGGTCGCCGTGCCCGGTATGAATGGCCGGGCCCGGTGCATGTCTAAAAGGGCACCGGGCCCGGTTTGCAATCTCTAGTTATACCTATTAGGAAACAGACTCCGGCAGAGAATTCCACTCCTTTAAAAAAAGGGTTAAATACCGAGTCGGATGCCCCAAGTCCCTCAATAATTGTAAAAAGTCCAATATTTGGTGTACAATGAGTATTTTTATTGATGAATAAGAATTTTGATGCCCAATTAAACACATTTTATTTTTTCCTCTTATAATAAAGTTATTTTTACGATACCTATTATCAAAAACCTGTATTCCGCAAACATTTTAATTACTACATTAGTTCAAATTAAACACCGTAATCATTCGACATATATTTTCCCGTTACGCTCGTGTGTTAGATGCCACGTTGTTTGTTCTGGCTATCGACTTTCCCAATTAAAATAACTACAATGTTTTCGTCAGTTTTCCTGTAGGTACACTTTGTTTATGAACCATACATAATTTTAACGTTAAGAAACTGTGATTAATTACATTCACGTTAGGTACTAACAGTGTTTTTGTTGCTATACAAAAGACTTTTAGACCCTTACGGCTATATTACATCGGGACAGCATGGCGGCGCGACCAGTCGCCGCTGCCAACAGAATGTATACAGCTCTAATAGAGAGTTACTCACGTGTTGTCCGTTTGGTTGCGCAACCAATGTGGTGGCGCGACCAGCTCGGTCATGGGGCGATTCTGGCGTCTGTTTGGTAGCTTAGGGCTATATTATTTTATGGCCCTTACATAACCGCCGGGATTCCGACCCCGATTTCCAGCCATCGCATGCGTGGGCTTGCGGACGACGAGCATTGGGTAGCTCGCCGTCCGAACTGAGCCTGAGTCGTCAATGGCACGTAGCGTTTCACGCGCGCCTAATAGAGATGTCAGTGAAACCGTAGCGGCCCAGCAGAGCCGAAGCCTACAGGGTCATGGGTTGAATTCCGAAAGGAAAAGCTAGGAGAAGAGTATAGGTGTGGTTTTAGTCAGTTAAAGTCCGCCACGACCTCCACCGCCGCTGCTCCACTCCGCCCTAGAGCGAGAGCAGTCATTGGATGTCTTCCCGCCTTAAAAAAAGATCTTTACAGAAAGATTCCAAGAGAAAACTTTGATTTTAATACGATTTGTGAACACGACCATTGTGCGTTACAGCCAAGGAGTGGACTTACCTGCCGGAGTCTACGTTTTCTGACAACTACAACCTGGAGGAAAAAATAGGTTACTTCTAGGCAAGCGTGCTCCATCGTCGCTTACCATCAGGTGAGATAGTGGCCAAACGCAAGCCTATCAATAATAAAAGATTAACCTTCAAAAAGTTCTGACTCTCAAATTGAATTAATAAAATGTTCATACTTACGAGATCTGAAAGTTGATCTTAGTCCTGTCCAGGGGCGCGATGGCGGTCTTAGCGATGGCGCCGGCGGTGGCGCCCGCGATCAGCGACGTGGCGACGATGGCGCCGCCGCCCAGGCTCGAGTGGTCTGCTAGCGCTTTGTGAGCGGCCGGCTCTGGGGAGCAAATGGTAAGTTATGAACTGGTTGTTAGCACGGTCTTCACATGAGAACACAGTAGCAGCCGCCGCAACCTACCGGGCTCAATTTAGTTTTCAAACCTTCCAGGAACCCATTCAAATAGACAAACAAATTTCCATACAAATCGGTCAAGCAGAGTAGGGGAAGTTAGATGAGAAACACACACAGAAGAATTATATAGAAGGTTACATACCTTCCTAACTGCAACACTGCTATGACGGAAACAGATATATGGCAATATATACTAGTGATAAGGTAAGCAGTCGCAAGCCATGTTGTGCAGCCGCAGCCGAACTGGCGGACTGACTGGAGCGTACTGACGCGATCCTGCGCGCTCCTACGCGGGCGCAGGTCTTCCACAGAGGTCCCGAGATAAAGACGCCGACCGCCGAGTGGTGCTGTGGTATTCTCCTATTGGTTACTATGGTTTGTTCACTTTGGCCAATGAGATATTAACAACACAACGAAATATAACTTTGTCATATTTACAAGAGCAAGAAGCATAGTTACACGTTGTAGGTCGCGGGTTCAAACCCAGCCAGTCACATTTCTTACTGCAATCTATTTCATCACCACTGCTCTCAAAACGGTGAAGGAAAACATCGTGAGGAAACCGGCTTGTCCTAGAACCGAAAATTCATTTTTTATCGGCGGGTAAAAATTATCCAAACGACATCCCCTGCCCTTGGTCGGAGCGGGAGATAGTGTCAGACTCTTACTGACTAAAAAACCCCGTTCCTTCTTGCCTTTCATTCCGGAGCTGAGCTAACTTTCGGAGCTAACCTTGGCCCCAGTAGGCTTCGAGTCCCTAGAAGTTACCTATTTACTCTTGACTTAAATACTTCTAGAATAGAATAGAATAAACTTTTTTTTTCTAGATTGTAGATATCAAAAACACACATACCTACTCCGGCAGGCAATTCCACTCTTTAGCTGTACGCACAATGAATGTGTTACCAATACTAGCTAAATAAAATAATTTTCAATATAGGTAGAAAATAAATAAAAGCACGGGGTGCTTTGTGCCATATTTTTCGTAAATCGAGCACCCCACGCTTTTTTAACAATGATATTAATATTTTTCGTTCATTATTATTATTTTCTACCTATATTGAAAATTATTTTACACTTTTTAGATTGATATGCTATAAAAGCGTGTTTTTTTAGATTTTTTTAAAAATATATTTTAATTTTTTACTAAAACAAAAAACCGGATTATTGTATTGTCATCAGTCTTTGATGAGTGTGCAAAGTTTGAAGAAAATCTGATCGCTCAAAGTTGGTCAAAATCGAGCTCAAAGGGGTTGTTTACAAACATACAGGTGAAGCTAATAAGCGTGTTAATAAAATAAAATAAACCCCTATGCATAAAAACTACAATAAGTAAAAGAACTGGTAAAGAGGAGTCTAATGAGCCTTAACTCGACGTGTTTACTAGTAGGCATTCCAGGGTTCCATTAGCCACCTGCCAGTTCTAGCCTCGTAATCGTCCTCGTAATCATGATTTTTTTTTTTTTTTTTTATCTCTTATAAACTAGTACTTGACTGCGATCCCGCCTGATGGTAAGCAGTGATGCAATCGTTGATGGTGAGGCGCACTAGTTTATTAAGAGCCTATTCACTCTAGCCTTGAAGACACCCAAATTATAATCGGACGGGAAGACCGCAGCAGGCAGACTGTTCCAGTCCTTCGAAGTACGCGGTATAAATGACGAGGCGAAACGCTTAGTCCGGACCGTAGATGTTTCAACAACGTAAGGGTGGATACTCGCCGTGCGTCGGTTTGTCCGATGATAGAAATGTGATGGCGGAATCAAGTCATGCAGTTCCTGCGCACACTCTCCAAAATGCAATCTGTAAAACACCGAAAGGCTGGCTACCCTACGCCTACGTACGCTAGAACTGGTTGAGACGAATCTAATGAGTCCAAACTCGATGTGTTTACTATAAGGCATTCCAGGGATCCATCAACCACTTCCCAGTTCAAGCAACAGGTCCTCGTCATCGAGAATAATATTTAGAACTGGTTAAGACGAATTTAATGAGCCCAAACCAAATTATAGTGAGACAGGAAGTCCGCGGCGGGCAAATTGTTTCAGTACTTCGATCGTGGTATAGACGACCTGTTTGTTTAATGAAACCTGCGCCGCGCAAAGTAGCAGGCAGGCAGTGAACTACTGCGCCAACCGTCACGTCGAAAATTTATTTTGTGTAGTAATAAAAGAAGAAATATATTTAGAAGTTAACTATTAGGTTCAGAAATAAACAATGGCCTTGGGACACCAATGGTAACTGAAGAAACACAGGTGGGTTTTATTCAGCAAAAGTCTGACACTCCCTGTCATTCCACTCGGAGCGAAAGGAATTATGTTATGATATTTTGGAGGTACACGAAGAGTAAAGTCTGGCACACCTCCGTTGAAAAGGGTAGGCCACTTCCCGATGATTTCGGACTGTCGTATATGTTCAAATCGCGCGGAGAACTTTAATTGCGCGATGCAGGATTAGTTCTTATGTGACGCTGTAGATGTCGCTAAAATATAACCCTAAAAATAGAAACCTATACCCCTCTACCTACCCGCCGGGCGCCGGACTACACAAGCGTGATGCTGTGTCAATTGACGGTCGCAGCCACGTCGCAGCACAATCATTTGAGATAAATATCACGCAGCGTAAATACCACAAAAGAGATAGGTACAGAAGTCAAACTACATACTGTGCACGCTCGAGCAACGCACACACAGACACCGCTCACGGACGCTATTTCTCGGTTCAATTCAGCTCATTGCGAGCGCGTATCCCTCCGCTTGAGACACGCGTCTGTGAACTGTTTGTGAAATAATGGAGCAAAAAAGTTAAGTATAACTGTTAAGTGGACGGTTTTTTAAATTCAACATTAATTGCTTCTTTTTATGTTGGGAAAAAATCATCCAATGACAACCCCCGCTCTTGGGCGGAGCGGGAGATAGTGTCAGACTATTACTGACTAAAAGACCCACCCCGTTCCTTTTAGCCTTCATACCGGGGCTCGAGCTGTCTTTCGAAACTAACCCTGGCCCCAGTAGGCTTCGACCCATCTGGGCCCCTGCTGTTGCTGACAACTCCTTGAGGCGCGCGGGAACAGCGCGCGCCGTCGACGACTTGGACTTGGTCCAGATATAATCAATGCTGCTTTGCAGAAGTCGGCAACCGCCTGCCACTCCTCCTCGCTCCGGACCATGGCCTCCACCAAGGCCCGACGCGAGAGGTCTCCGCCGCCGATCGCCCCCACCAGGGGACGGCGACATTAATTGCTGAATTATCGTTTTTAAAGTTACCAGTTTTAAGACGCAATTAAGTAGGTATTTGCTTGTACTTTGATATATGTACTATGATATGGTATATAATATTTTTAGAATATTATTAGGTGCAGCGTTTCGGTGTTCTACAGGTTGCATTATGAAGAGTGTGCGCGGGAATTGCATGACTTGATTCCGCCATCTCATTCCTACCATCGGACAACCTGACGTACGGCGAGTATCCACACTTACGTTGTTGAAACCTCTACGGTCCGGACTAAGCGTTTCGCCTTGTCATTTATACCGCGTACATCGAAGGGCTAGAACAATTTGCCTGCTGCGGTCTTCCCGTCTGATTTTAATGTAGGTGTCTTCAAGGCTAGAGTGAATAGGCTCTTAATAAACTAGTGCGCCTCACCATCAACGATTGCATCACTGTGCACCATCAGGTGGGGTCGCAGTCAAACACTAGTTTATATCAGATAAAAAAGGTATTTACTGTAGTATTTATAAGCTGTGTAAGCCTTGTGTAAAATAATGTAGATAGGAACTACCTACCCGGCGAGCCCGCGCCGCTCGCGCAGCCGTCACGGTAAATGACAATTGACAACCTAAGCGCGAACGCGCCGTGAGTAGGTGGGAAAAAAACTTTTTATAAAAAAAAATTCGCACTTTTTAGTTGCACTTGATTCCTCATGGATCCCATCATCAGAAACGGATTTTGAAAAAAATGGGACCTATCTGGAAGCATATCATCAGGGGGAAAAATAAAATTTGCAAATCACGCGCACTGTTCCCGCGCGCCTCAAGGAGTTGTCAGCAACAGCAGGGACCCAGCCGGGTCAAAGCCTACTGGGGCCAGGGTTATCCGAAAGGGAACTCGAGCCCCGGCATGAAGGCTTGAAGGAACGCGAACGGGGTGGGTTTTTTAGTTAGTAAGAGTCTGACACTATCTCCCGCTCCGCCCAAGAGCGGGGGTTGACACTGGATGATTTTCGCACCAAAAAAAAAATACAACCGAATTGAGAACCACCTCCTTTTTTTGGAAGTCGGTTAAAAAGTGAAGTTCCTACATAACATACTAGAGATTGACTTCTGCACCTACCTGTATCGTGGTACTACTGTAGTAGCGGCTGATAACGGCGACAACTGATATTGTGTTATTTATCAATTTACTCTTATCTCAAGGGACGAGCCAGAGATGAGTAGTGATGTGACAGAGACATAATTTATCAGATATTTGCAGTACGGTAGCTTTATCTATTTTGTGTTTACATAGAATAAAACAACCTCGCTTGGGCGGATCGGCAGCTGTGATGCGGGCCTTGGTACAGGCCATCCGGAGCGAGGAGGAGTGGCAGGCGATCGCCTCCTTCTGCGAAGCAGGCGGCTGCACGCGTGAGAGAACGGATATTCTTTCGCCTCAGCCGCCGAGACCCAACCTCGACTGCTACCCACCGTAGGCGCAAGTTTGTGAACGACGAGCAACGGGCAGCTCGCTGTCCGGCCATCTGGACTGTCCAGACCAAGCTCGAGTTGCTGACGCGCGCTTCAAATAGATATTAGCAAACCTGTAGGCGCCCAGCAGGGCCGAAGCCTATTAGGACCAGGGTCAAACTCTGAAAGTGAAACCAGTGGTCTTAATAGTGATTATGTTTTATTCTATTTTTTTAGGGTTCCGTGCCTCAAAAGGAAAAAACGGAACACTTATAGGATCATTTTGTTGTCTGTCTGTCTGTCTGCTTGTTTATCTGTCTGTCAAAACTATTTATCTCGGGAATACGTGGGGGTATCGAGTTAAAATTAAAACCATATACTCAGGTCTGCAGACTTTTGAAGCTGTAAAAAATCAAACTAGTAAGTTAACGAGAAATAAATATCGAGGAAATCAAAATTCTAGAGTACTTCCTGTTGTCCCAGAACCCTTTTTAGAATAAAGCAAGGTCTTATAGCACAAGTAAAGGAATAAATCTGAAAACTATTAATTTATTGTTAAGTCATAATTTTTTTTTTTGCAATTCCGATAAATTTTCCGAGACTATTCCAGAATATATATTCCAAAATAGCTCATATTTACATAGGTTAGTTTGTACGGAACCCTCAGGGCGTGAGTCCGACTCGCACTTGCCCTTGTTTTTTAAGGTAGGAAATTATCTAATAACTTCTCTCGCTCTGGGACCGAGCGCGATGGCGTGTAAGACTTTTACTGACTAATACCACACCTGTGTCCTTCAGTTGCCCTTTGCGTTATAAGACCGTAGGTTTCCGTTTCAGAAAAGCTTCCAGCCGATCTGAGGCTTAATGGGTGCATTAAGTTTACTATATATTTAGACATACCATAGGTTAATAAAGCTCAATATATGGTGTTGAAACAATGGAACAATGGAGGAGTTATCGGGGGCTACGTCGTAATATAAACTAAACACTCTGTATAGCTAATGTTACTTCCTACATGTTTAGATGTTTAGAAGCCAGCTACGCTTCAATGGCGGCACTTTGAATGAAACTTTGATCACAGTTAGACGAACCCCAAGGAAGGACTACTATTATCTGACTTCGACTTCAACTTCGCATCCATAATAACGACCGTCACTAACGCAGGCAAAGCCGCTGGTAGAGGCTAGTCGATTTACATGTCTAGAAATCCGTCAGTTCTACAACATAAAACGCGCATACTGTTGCACTGACTTATTAAAATAATTGTTATAAATTGTGTGAATTTGTTCATTGTGTCATCGAACTATAACATGGTGACGAAACAGGCGTTTTCTAGAACCAAAAAATTCGAAGACATGTGCTAACCCGCACTAGGCCCGCGTGGTGGACTACGGCCCATTCCTTCTCTTAGAGAGGATTCCCAGCAGTAGAAAGTGCAGGAAAACATTATAAAACTGATTATGCTATGTTTAAACGTTTTATGTAATACCTGGTCGGTAGTAGCCCCCGTGAGATGAAATAACACATTGTTTTTTAGTTTTGGAGCGATTATTTCCGAAATTATTGACATTATCAAAAAATGATTTTAGTAAACCCCTATTCATTTTTAGGGTTCCGTAGTCAACTAGGAACCCTTATTTTAATTAACCATGTCTGTTTGTCCGTCTGTCCGTCCTCGCTTAATCGCTGTAACCGTTAGCACTAGAAAGCTGAAATTTGATACCAACATGTAGGTATATCAATCACGCCGACAAAGTGGTAAAATAAAAATTGGTAAAAAATGTTTTATTAGGGTAGCCCCCCTATATGTAAAGTGGGAAGTTATTTTTTTTTTTAATTTCAACCCTAACGTGTGATATATTGTTGGATAGGTATTTAAAAATGAATATGGGTTTACTAGTATCATTTTTTGATAATGTCAATAATTTCGGAAATAATCGCTCCAAAAGTAAAAACCAATGTGTGTGTGTCTCTAACTTTTGAACCATAAGTTTAGAAAATATGAAAAAAATCTGAAAAGTAGAACTTTATAAAGACTTTCTAGGAAAATCATTTTGAACTTGATGGAAAGAACAGTTTTTGTACAAAAAAGACAAAAAGGTTGTACAAAATAATATACTAAGTGGACTAAGTTTGTAGTATAATCGTATATGCAAGCATTTTTTTAAACTCATAAGTGGGTACACTTATTGTGACGGACGGGAAACTACGGAACCCTACACTGAGCGTGGCCCGACACGCTCTTGGCCGGTTTTTTTACATGAGAACTCTTCAACAAATTCTCCCGCTCTCGGTGGCCTATAGTGTCCCTTCAGTTGGGCTGCCGTAACTCCTTCGAACAATCCGCAACCCTGGTAGAAGTCGGCCCTCACTGGCTCCTACAATTTTGCTGACATCTTTGAAGCGCTCATGGAACGCGCCATTGCGGGTAGGAGACACGCCGTGAACAATGTCCCCGCTGCGTAGTTTCGTACAGACGTCTCCTTTGCTTGTAATACTGTTTATCATAAAGAACCCTATTATTCTCTTATCTATTAGCTAAAGACGGCAGCTAACGCACTTGGTAGCAGTCGTTGATCTCGACTGCAACAGTTGCCAAATCTGCCAAATAAGGTCAACATTATCCACATTTGTGCGCCAGACAGAATATTTAACAGCGTTTCTCGTCGTTTTAGAACAGAACAATTGCTGTATGGGACCATTAATATGAATGACACATTGAGGGCAACTGTTTGGCCTTACTTTTTAATGTTCATATTATGTTTTAACGCTGTGAAGGAACGGACATCCTTCACCGTTTTGTGAGCAGTGGTGATAAAATAAATTACACAAAGTAATGCGCCTGGGGTTTGAACTTGCGACCGACAACTCGTACGTCGGCTGTTACCACTTGGCAAGAGAGCAGATAGTAACAGATATACCGAATTAAAAAGAAAAAAAAACACGCAAATATCATTTTTAGAATTCCGTACCTCAAAAGGAAAAAACGGAACCCTTACAGGATCACTTTGTTGGTCGTCCGTCTGTCTGTCTGTCTGTCTGTCAAGAACATTTATTATTTCATTATTTCGCTTAAGGAATAAAACGGCTATATTTTCGAATCTTCAATGTACGGCCAGATATCCGAAGTTCAATGATAGTGAAACGTTTCAAATCCTCTCGTGTCCGACGCTGCCACTCCGTCACTACTCCACATTATCAATGAATACACTAGTACTGAATAAATAACTAGTATCTACTGACAATAATAACATATCATTACCTACTCTCTTCTTATCAGACATTGTTTACTTATCATTACGTGGAGTGGCCACTCTTGTATCTTAGGCGATACAGATGGTATCTCGATTTGAGATACGGTTGCTCTTTGAAGAATGGAGTATCTGGGCACGTCATAATCGCAGCGATAAAAAAACGTTGCCGCTAGGAATGACCCTTGTACCGTGTGGGTGCCACACACATGTTGCCCACAAACATGTAAACTAAGACTCACAGACCCGGAACAACCGAGCCCAAATCGTCGACGGCGCGCACTGTTCCCGCGCGCCTCAAAGAGCTGTCCGCAACAGCAGGGACCCCGCTGGGTCGAAGCCTACTGGGGCCAGGGTTAGCTCCAAAAGGTAGCTCTGTCCCGATATGAAAGGCAAGAACAAACGGGGTGGGTTTTTTAGTCAGTAAGAGTCTGACACTACCTATCTCCCGCTCCGCCTAAAGGCGGGGGATGTCATTTGGATGATTTTTACCCACCAAAAAAAAGCCATATAAGTAAATGATTGATCGGTGTCGAACCTCGCCGTGGATTCCACTCCAAGGCACGACTCTATACTTCCCTAGCCGCACACTAGGCGACACGCGACAGCGACAGCTCGGCGACTAGACGCGACGACAAGCTGCAGCCGACAATTTCATAAATGTTGTTCAAAGCTTCGCACACTTGGCGTCAGAGTCGCGGAGTCGCGACGACAAGCTAGGGGCGTCGCGCGCGCTCACTACTTGTCGCCGTGTTTAGTGACGCTGTGCACGCGCACAGTAGACGATAGTCGCGCGACAGCTCTGCGTCAGTCTCGCTTTGAGCGGTGAGGAAGATGCACCGCCCAAGCTCGCCCCTGGCTACTGATCTGTCCTGGCGTGGAGCGCGGACGCTGGCCGGTCGCCGTGCAGCAGAGGGACGCGCGCCTCCATCTTGTGACGTCACCCCCTCACATCACTCGCGACATCCCCAGCTCGCCCCTGGCTACTGACCTGACTTGGCGTGGAGCGCGGACGCTGGCCGGTCGCCGTGCAGCAGAGGGACGCGCGCCTCCATCTTGTGACGTCACCCCCTCACATCACTCGCGACATCCCGAGCTCGCCCCTGGCTACTGACCTGACTTGGCGTGGATCGCGGACGCCGGCCGGTCGCTGTGCAGCAGAGGGACGCGCGCCTCGCCCACCGCCATCTTGTGACGTCACCCCCTCACATCACTCGCGACATCTGCGGACAAACATGGTTACCATCATCAAGTGGCTGTTGGCAGCAGTAGTCTAGAAGTATACGGAACAGTGTGTAAAGACGATGGAGCACCACAATCGGGATACACAGACACTGGAAGACAATTCCACTCCCTAGCTGTTCGCATAATGAATGTGTTCCCAAAGCGCTTTGTACTTATGTGTGGGATGTCAGTGTGTGATAGAACAGTTGAACGCTAACATAACTTTTCGTTCTCTTCAGACAGACCCTGTATCCCCCACAGAGAAGATGAAAGAGGTTAGAATGGCCTTGTGGGCGGGGCAGGCGTGCCTCAAAATATGATCATGCTCATGATTGACACAACCAATTGCATAATTATCTAAGTGTGCAATATCTAAGTGTGCGTGGTCTGTTAGTTGCGTAATGCGCGTTCGTATTGGTGTATTGCCTGTAGTGGAGTTTTTAGTTAGGATATTAGACAAGCGCCGACACTCGTTGTAGTACAAATCGGAAAGTAATTCCTTTTGAACCTCTTTCGACTTTTCTGTGGTATACTGGTATCCCCACAGCAAAAAAAAACACATTTCTATTACTAATACGTTTCTTGAAACGGCTAACAGGATTCCGAAAAGCGTCTTTTTAGGGTACCGTACCTCAAAAGGAAAAAACGGAACCCTTATAGGATCACTTTGTTGTCCGTCCGTCTGTCTGTCTGTCAAGACCCTTTACCTCGAGAACGCGTGGAGGTATCGAGTTGAAATGAAAACCATATACATACTCAAGTCTGCGTTCCCTTCAAGCTGTGAAAAAAAACAAACTTCTAAGTTAACGAATAAAAAAGATACGGCCATTTATGTCGCAAAAAAACGTATATACTCTCAAAGATCGAAATTCATAGGGTACTTCCCGTTGACCCAGAATCCTGAAATTTGGCACAAAGCAAGGTCTTATAGCACAGGTATAGGAATAAATCTGTAAACAGTTGTTACCTATTTTGTCACCCTAGAGCACCTCAAAAAACACAACAAATGTGTCCTTCCTATTTTTGTCGTGTATCATTCGGTCTACTAGAAATATCTTTACCTACACTTGTTCAATTGATTAGCTTCGTGCAATTGAAATTGAATTGACCCTAATGGCACCAAGCTGGAGCGACCGCATTCAGAGTTGTGGCGACATATTTAGTTACTTTATTTACTACTTATTTATTTACTACTTGTGTCTCAAGACGAATGTCTATGACCAGTGCGTGTTGCCAGTGATGACATATGGCTCCGAAACGTGGTCGCTCACAATGGGCATCATCAGAAGGCTTAAAGTCACACAAAGGGCAATGGAAAGGGCTATGTTCGGGGTTTCCTTGCGTGATCGAATCAAAAATGAAGATATCCGCAGGAGAACTAAATTTTCTGACATAGCACGAAGAATTGCCAAACTTAAGTGGCAATGGGCAGGGCATAGAATGCTCACAGAACAGATGGCCGTTGGGGCCGAAAGGTTCTGGAGTGGCGACCGCGTACCGGAAAACGCAGCGCTGGAAGGCTTCCTACAAGGTGGACCGATGATCTGGTGAAGGTTGCGGGAAACCGAAGGATGCGAGACGCACAGGAACGTTCGCTGTGGCGACGCTTGGCCTATGTCCAACAGTGGGCGTATGTCAGCTGAAATGATGATGATGCATCCACGCTTCCACGTTCATGCAGATCACGCGCCTACATGTGGAGAAACACGCTCCTACGCGCGTGAGTGCGTAAAAAAACCCGTAACTTGATGCAGATCTGCACTGCCGCAAGTACGTGCGTAGTGCGTAGCGTTTTCACGCACTCCGCTGCGTGGCGCGTGGCAGTGTGACAACCACCTTAAACAATATTTGTTCCTTGCGGGAAACGAACTTACGTAGTCAATCGCTCAACAACTGCGCCAATGATGTCGTCACACATAAGTGTCTAAACACAAAGATACAAACTCCACTGAACGCTATCGTGTTATGAACTATTTCGGATGGGACTTTGAACCGTCTTTAATCTATATCTATACTAATATTATAAAGCGGAAGAGTTTGTTTGTTTGTTTGTTTGTTTGTTTGTTTGTTTGTTTGTTTGAACGCGCTAATCTCTGGAACTACTGGTCCGATTTGAATGATTCTTTCAGTGTTGGGTAGTCCATTTATCGAGGAAGGCTTTAGGCTATGTTTTTTTCTTTTCAAAATTAGGGATCCGTAATAAAATTGCTATTTTGTAACACAAGGTGTAAAATCGAAAACCTATTTTTGCGTGCGCTGCAAAAACTATTGACAATAGAACAAAATGATGTAGGATGGGGTTGTAGATCCCATTAAGACCTACAAAAAAGTCCGCGAGAACATATATCTAGCTATCATGGTTTAATCACAATAACCGATTTTGTGTTCAAAATAATTATTAAATCGTCTGAAGAAAAAAAACTACGTTAAATATGTATCGTAATATTAATCTTTATCGAAATTAAGCATTATGTTATCAAGAGTATTTATGTAGAAGTAAAATACTTTTTGTTTCATCTCAATCGGATATTTCGTTTAAAAGTTATCACGTGTGTAAGATGTTAAGAGTTGGTACCTATTAATGAGTTATGGGCCATAGAATTTTTTATCAACATAAAATCCTGTAATAATCTTTTTCGAAATATATTTGTTGATGATTGTAAGTATATGATCTTTGAAGAGTATAATAAATACATTTATGAACGCGGTAATCTTGGGAAATACTGATCTGATTTGAAAACTGTTTAAATATTCAATAGTCCATTTATTGAAGGAGGCAATTATATTCAATATTTTATCTCGGTATTTCCACGGAAACGAGAAAAACGCGGGTGAAACCGCGGGGCACAGCTAGTGACTGATAAAATGATAACGAATTAGTCTGCAGAACTTTTTGATAACACTATCTTTTTTTGGCGTGGGAATTCATCAAATATCTCCTCTCGCTCTGGGTGGAGAGATTGTCTGACTTTTAATGACTGAAAGCTACTCGTGTCCACACCACACACCATCACTGCGTGACGATGTGGCTACTTATAGTTTTTTTTTTTGTTTGGCACTAAGTGACGTTTGCGCATGATATATTAAAGATAGATAGAAATCGTCATTTTCACAATATTTAGGCAGGTCTATTGTTAAACAGTATACCTGCCTAGAGTAGTGGTGGCCGAGCGGTAACGGCCTCGACAAACGAGTTGTGGGTCGCGGGTTCAAACCCAGCCAGGCGCATTACTTTGTCTAATTTATTTTATTTACCACTGCTCTCAAAATGATCAAGGAAAACATCTTGATAAAACCGGCATCTCCTAGAAACAATAATTCGAAGACATGTGACATTCACCAACACGCATTGGGCCCGCTTGGTGGATTACGGCACATTCCCTCTCCTAGAGAGGAGGCTACTTTTAATTTTATAAAAAATAAATTCAAAATCCTGTAGTCCACGCGAACGAAGTCGCGGGCACAGCTAGTTCCTGATAATACCACAAGTGTGGCAGCAAAGCCGGACATAAGGTCGTCCAGTATCTTTATTTGTCCTACACGACTATGAACGAATTTAACTTTTATTATTATATTTATCTGCTCACACGTTATCGGGGTCACTTTCAGAAGAGTTCAACGAATTTTGAGTGTGATATTAAAGCGCAATTCTTACTAAAATACATAGGTACCTACATTAGTATAACAATATTCATCATCACTAGACATCGCATTCTATGCACTCGCTTGTTTGCATTATACAAATGCATTAAACGCTATTTTTACAGCGTTTTTGCATCTTTTAGGACATTTTTAGGGTTACGTACCTCAAAAAGACAACTAAACCGACTTGCCGTGATTAAATGCCGTGGTTGCAGCCTATTTAGATATCGCAGGTGGGGGAATTTCTCGGTAGTTCAATAAGAGACACTAATGAGGTTTTGGGACCCCTGAGCCTGGGGGCCTCTGAGCCTAGAGGCTCCTGAGCCTGTGTCCAGGACAGGCGACGGTCTAGGTACATTCCAAGGTATTTTGCTTCTTGCGCTTGAGGAATTACAACATTATTAAGTCGTACAGGGGGCAAGTATCTCTTCTTGTAGTGAACGTCACGTGTACAGATTTGGTTTCGTTTGCTTTTATTCTCCATTCTCTTAGCCATTTAGAAATATCAGCTACGCTTTTTTGGAGCATCTCAGATGCTTGTACTGCATCTTCATGTACAGCCAGTGCGGCAGTGTCATCGGCAAATGTGCCCAAGACTACTCCTTTTGATACGGGGAAATCAGCGGTGTTTAGTAGGTAAAGAGTGGGACCCATCACACTGCCCTGCGGAACTCCGGCTCGAATTTCATGTAGTCCAGTTACTTCACAGCCTTGTTTGACAAAAAAAAGTACCTCTTTTTCAGATAAGACTTAATAAATATGTAGTAATTTGTTGGGAGTGCCTTCTAAATTTTATATAGAAGACCCTCGTGCCAAACTCGATCGAAAGCCTGAGAAATGTCTAGAAAAGCAGCCGAACAGTATTGTTTCCTTTCGTAAGTAAAGTGGATTTTTTCGACAAGCCAGTGTATCTGTTCTATTGTTCCATGCCTTTGTCTAACCCCGGATTGGTGGTTAGGTAAGAGTGAGTTTTGGTCTATAAGTGGTCTTAGTCCATTAATGAACAATGTTTCCAGTAATTTTAAGGGGATTGACAACAGGCTAATGGGCCGGAAAAATTTCACATCCCCAGGACTTTTTCCAGGTTTAGCAATCATGATTTTTTGGGCAACTTTCCATTGTGGAGGAATGTACCCCCTCAAAAGCATTGCATTATAAAGAGCTTTGAGAAAAGTTAGACTTGCTTTAGGAAGTTCTTTTAGTAGTTTTGCTGTAATGAAGTCATATCCAGGAGCTTTGCGTTCATGTAGTTTATTGATCCTTACTTCATTTTTCGGAACTTTTTCCAAGGGCAAGTCGAGTTGGTATGTTTGCTGTAAATATGTTATTCCACTGTGCAATTCTTGTGGTCCTTGAGCATCGTTGGGAGAAAATACTTTTCTCAGGTGTTCGGCAAAAGTTTGTGCTTTTTCGAGGTCACTTTTTGCCCATGTGTTGTTACTTTTGCGTATTGGTGCTTGGCTAGCTACAGGTCTTTTCATCTTTTTTGTTGCTCGCCACAGAGAACGATGCTCGATTGACGATAGGCGAGTGGAAAAGCAGCCTCTTAAGTCTACCTGTATACAGTTTTTACTAGTGCATTAAATTTTAATGAATAAAAAATAAATAAAATTATTATGTCATCTAATGAAATGCCAGTCCTACGGCGGTTACTTAAAAACAAGTCCCCCACGGCACAATCCTACTACAAACAACTTATTACATGATAACACTATCACATAATACGAGTTATCACGTTGTTGGTAAGACGCAGCGGGCTACAATTGGCAATTAGTACGTTTTGTAGTAATTAAAGTGATAGCTAAACTTAAGTGGCAATGGGCAGAGCACATTGCTCGCAGAACAGATGACCCTTGGGACCGAAAGTTTCTAGAGTGGCGATCGCGAACCGGAAGACGCAGCGTTGTAAGGCCTCCTGCAAGGTAGACCGATGACCTGTCGCGAGTCGCGAGAATCCGCGAGAATGCGAGACGCACAGGACCTGCCGTTATGGCGACACTTGGGGGAGGCCTATGTCCAACGGTGGATGTCTTTCGGCTGAAATGATGATGACGAAGATACCGCTTGTTCGTTATGTCTGCGAGTGACCCCGTTGCAAGAACTCAAGCTAGAACCACACTGCTCACACATGTGCCACCACACACCCTGATCTACATGCGTCGGTCTCCATACATTCTATTCGGAAACTAGACTTGAAGCGCGCGTGTACTTTTTTCTATGGGCGCAGTAGAGAAGCTGGCACCGGGCGTATAAAAGGCTATTTACAACAGGTATCAGCTGATACCTTTTTGAGGCGCCGTCGACTAGACCCTGATCCTTGGGACCTTCTGTGGTAGGCCCCATAAGGGCTGATATATGGAACACCGTGTAAAACTGTATGACATGAGTTTTACAATCACAGCCACACGCATGATGCTCTGAGTACGGCCTGCGCAGGCAAAACTATGGTGAAGCATGAGCGTGAGGACCCATATCGGACGGCGAACTATTGCTAACATCCTTCTTCTTTTATTTCCTACCCTTATCCCGTATCACTCGTGGTCGGCGCAACACGTTTTTTTCTTCCATTCTGTCCTGTCCCCGTCACACTAACTCCTATCTTTTCATATCACTCACACCATCCATCCGCCTTTTCTTTGGCCTCCCTCTCCTTCTCCATCCATCTACATGTATACTCATAACTCTTTTAGTAACATGCATCGATATAATTCTCGTATAATGTATTACGCACTAGATTACGCGTGCCGAACAGGGCCCGATCGGGGGGCAAGCCGGGCATTTAACCAGAACGGCAAAAAGGAGGTGCGGCAAAATTAACTTACCTATTCCTATCTTTCAACCTAGTCACCTACACCCAAGTTAGCAGGTTGAGAATTTTATGTGCCACCTTCCAACCAACTTCAAGTTAGATAGTGGAAATATGTAAGACTTAACCTTCATGACTTATATGGTATTGTGTGTGTAAAGGGCGGCGAAAATTATCTTTGCCCGGAGCGGCTAAATATCTAGATCGGGCACTGATACCGAGCCTAGTTTTTATATTTCTATGTGCCGTCGCTCACCTCAGTCGGCTCAGGTGTAATGTTATCTGTACACCTTGAACATTACACTGTATTGAACGAAACGCATAAGTGCCACGAAATTCATGGTGCCTAATTTTATTTGGTCGAAAAAAGTATTATTTAGCGTTGTATGTTTTAATAGTTCGGTTAGACGACATAATGCCAATGTAGCGCTACAGCGAACTTTTTTTTACTGTTCAGTATTTTGACAACAATAGTTTCCATGAAAGGGCTTGTCTAATGATAACATGCGTTTCATTTCTACTTCACATGTCCATACCAAGACAAACGATTCCCCTTCAGCGTGTCAGTCACTGGCGCCACTTTCAATCGTATTGGTACTAACCTAACCATAACCTAACCCACACAAATGAGACTCATTTATGTCGCCGGTCACGTCTCCCTCATGTCAGAGCGCCACTATTTTTAGCACTATTACGAGAATTGTCCAATACAATGCGAGCTGTCACAATTTGATAATAACACCACGATTCGCTAGCTCTGGCCGTGAACCCGCGAATTGTATACATACGCAAACGTTGACTCGGGATTAGATAAGAATACGCACAATACCCGCACTAGTGTTTTTTTTTTTAAGGTGGGAAATCATGACTTCTCGTGCTTAAGGGAGGAGCGGGAAGCTTGTTAACTTTTATTGAAATGACTTTAAATTGTTGCACCTGGTCCTTCTTAGCGAGTTGATAGCAAAACCAGTTAAACTCCTCGCCTGGTCCAGTACTCGGCCACGACCATGCCGGCCGCTGACGCTGTCATTAGGTTCCCACGTGAGCAGGTCACAGGGCATGGGATGCAGGACGGAAGGTGGGACATGGTCTGCGGAGAGACGCCGCACAAACACTGAAGATCGGAACCATTCGAGAACCTTCACCTGCAGAGATTGTCTTTGCTGCGCCCAACCTGGGTGCGGAGCCTGTTTGGAGTTTTCCAGGTTGGCCCGGTCTCCGAGAGGCTGTGTTTAGAGCAACTTTTTTTTAAAGTCGAGTTTTCTGAATATTTTAATTTTTTGTTAAAATAATATATATACGGAATCCTTATAGGATCACTTTGTTGTCCATATCTTATCTTATCTTAAACTAGTGCTTGACTGCGACCCCATCTGGTGGTGCACAGTGATGCAATCGTTGATGGTGAGGCGCACTAGTTTATTAAGAGCCTATTCACTCTAGCCTTCTTTGCATAAATAATTCAGTTGTCTGTCTGTCAAGACCACATATCTCGGGAACGCGTTGAGGTATCGAGTTGAAATTAAAAGCATACACTCAGGTCTGCGGACTCTTGAAGCCGTAAAAAAATCATACTTGTAAGTTAACGAAGAAAAGGAGATACTTCGGTTTATGTGGCAAAAAACGTTCCCCCTATTTCGACACTCCAATTTTTTTACTAATGTCGATAGAGTACATTCCTTATAATAGCAGTGTATATTTTTTTAAACAATAATTGCAATTTGTGCCAGTTGTTTGTGTATGTAGTTCAAACGTAAGAAAATAACATAGTTACAAAACATGTTTATGACTTATTAAACTATGTATCTGTTACAACTTTGAATGAATTCGTAATCTATCAAGTTATCTGGTTTTTAAAGCTCAATATCAAATCTCAACTTCACACCGTATTTCCGAAGATGACGATGATTCCCGAAGAACATACCTAATTTTCGGACAATAAATTCTTCAGATGATCTACGTAATTAAAAAATAAACATATCATTAGTTAATATTACTCAATGTTACGAAGATAAGCAAATAAGATAGCTGTCGCCGAACGCCAGCGCCGGTACCGGTCTGCTTCAACTGCTGGTACTCTGGGGGTACTTATGCAAGGTGATGCTGAGATCAGATACTTTTCATCCCAGGAAAATGTTCCCTTGGGACAAATTCTACATTCACGCGGGCGAAGCCGCTTCCAGCACCGAACAGTTAGTATTACACAACATTAGTTTCAGTATAATTGTGAAACCCCCAACACATGTCTTGTATTTTTTATTTTATGTAATGTACAACATTTCATAACTATATCATGAAAAATCACAAAGTTATAAGCTTGATAAATCAGCAAAAAAAGGTAGTCACCGGGCCAGCTAGGTAACTGAGAGGTTGTTTTGCACTTGCACACAGCTGTTTGCTGGCTCCTCCTGCCCGCTATGACCTGCCGCGACCTATACAACCATTGAAGAATGATTGATCAACAAACATGCAAACTTTCAACCAATTATATCAGTAGAATGACAACCACTTGTATTAATATTCACGCAACTCATCACGTCATTGCACTAACCTTAGTTGGTATTTATAAGTAACAAGCAACTGCCAGTGACTTTGACTGCGTTATAGTAAACAATGTGTCAAAAGATCATACTCCTAGGATAAAAACTATCAACCTTATCATTTCAGTCGAAAGACGTCCACTGTTGGACCTAGGCGTCCCCCAAGTGTCGCCACAGTAAACGGTCCTGCGGCTCTTGCATCCTTCATCTTTTATCTTCACCCTTCATCTACATTCTCGATTCCCGCAACCCTTGCCAGGTCATCAATCCACCTTGTAGGAGGCCTGCCAACACTAAAGTCTTCCGGTATGTGGTCGCCATTCTAAAGCTCGGCCCCAACGGCTATCCAATTATTTTAAAACTATACATTGTGTTATTCCAAGACATGCACCAAATTTACATAGTAATCTCTACAGGCGTTTGGAAAGAAGATGTACCTAACTAACATACACAATCACCAACTTTAGCTTTGAAAATATTAATGTGATATGTAATAATTCAATTTATTCAGTATGGTGTCTTAACACACATAGCTGTGTTTTGTTAACCTTCACAACCCATTGTATCACAGATAACAAAAGAAATAACAATTTTATTATTTATTATCCTAATAAAAACCTCAAATGATGATGATTAACATGATAAAGTTTTAACTTCATTATCATTGAACTAAGTTCACGAAGGCCATGACAATGCAAAAAACTATAATACAAACAAAATTTTCTCTTTGAATTTTCTTTATTTAAAGTACACAAGGATTTTAATTACGCAATTTTGTAGAATTGCGCAATTTTTCATTTAACGTCCATAGCGTAATTATGTCACAAGAACCAGTTTTTTAATGTTTACAAACGCAAAATGGGGCAAAGGCAACTGAGTTTTTAATAACATAACTCTCGATAGTTCAAAGTCTACTATGTAACCTTGAAATGATTATTTTAGGGCAAACGAACGGTAAAACACGACGGTGTTTTAAAAATAGATTCATAGGAAACGTTTCTACCGACGACACACAATAAACTTACCCAGAAAATTTATTTGAATGCACCATTGAGATTTTCACTATATTTTGACTTTTCTTGAAGATATCACACAATGATACACTGTTTTGAACTAGTTTCCAAAGCCAAGAATATGATTTGAAGGGCTTGGACACTAGAAGAGTCAGTTGTTTAGTCAATAATTTTCTTTAACAAAGAAAATTGTGAAAAACACTACGTAATGTTCGGCACTTGTGTACTTAGCGACTCGTTCAATCAGCTGTCAAAAGTGGAATCAAATCAGGAATGAATCTAAGGAATGACATAACAACGGATGACAGATATGACAGACAGTTGGTGTGACATTACGACAGCAAAATAATATTAAATTCCGTTATTTTTGTGGAAGATATAAATTATTTCTCGCCCTTCTGTACATAGTAGTTATGGATATTTATATATTAGTACAGGTCGCGCGGTGAATGAAGATCGCTAGGCGAAAGTAGTGGGGGCAATCGGCGCATGTGTACAATTGCGCACAGAAATTCTTAGTATGTTAGGATTTTATTTTTAATTTCGTATGTTTGAACCTTGGTAACATAGAGTCTGTCTAATAAGTTAAACGACTTGGGTAATTATTAGGATTTAATGAAATCTTATGTAGTCAACACGGGTTCAATAATCAAGGTTGATTTAGAGATAGAGATCAATGTTTATTAACAGAAGAACCTTATGAAAAGTATCAAATATAAGTATTTTTTAAAAGATTAAATATTATACAAAATTCCCAAGTCGGTTGACTTATTAGACAGACTATAACTTATAATAAAACTAGTTTTTTATTGTAATTGATCTTGTAAAAAGGTAAATTCAAAAAATTAAATAATAAAACAAAATTAAAAAATAATTATTTCGTTAGTGTTTTTTTTAACGTAATAATTCACGTCGTACTTTAACCATTTTTCTGGCGTTTTAAAACTTTATTTTTAACCATTTTTTTTACGACTACGTATTACTATTACGATAACACAAGCTGTACGCAACAGTACCCAAGTACAACAGTATCCAATGAGTGGCGAGAACGCAACGCAGGAAGAGCGACTCTATTTACCAATGACGTGTCGCCGACGACGCACACCCGCCCGCACGTCGCCAAATAGACCGTAGAATTGAATACTGCGCATGCCCCTTCCACTTTTGCCGAGCGATCTCTATTCATCGCGCGACCTGTAGTCTGTCTAATAAGTCAACCGACTTGGGAATTTTGTAAAATTTTTAATCATTTAAAAAATTATTTACTTTCGCTACATTTTATAAGGTTCTTCTATTAGTAAACAATGATCAAGATCAACCTTGAATATTGAACTAGTGTTGACCCCCCAACCCGCGGTAGTGATTACGTAATACCCGATTATCGGAAAATGGAGCGAATAGAAACAAAACTTTGGTTTGGTTTCCACTTTACTACCATAATATCGGCATCTAATAAAGCATCGACCTTTTAGAATAACAATTCTTTAATAAATTATGCTGCAAAAAAACATTCAAATGTTGAGATAATACCCTTTAAAGTTTAGTATCTATTGACCCCATTTTACACTGTAGGTACTTGAATGGCCCCTAAAACTGACAGCGAACAGTGAAAGTAATAAAGAAAACGACCTGTTACAAAAAGTTTTTATTTAAAATATCATATTAATTTGCATTACACATAAAATTTCACACACAATTGTATCACCCAACACTACTAGCCAAACGTGCCACATTACCACATCGGTAACTGGCAACACTACGCACGACCGCTCAAAAATAACCAACTTTAATTTGTACATTTTAAAGTCTATAATCATTTAGCACCATTCGCACACACATCGTTTTTTTAACCTTTTTAACCGCCTACGTCAGATACGTCCGACAAACACTCTCGCGTATATCCCGCCAGGCTCGCACATGCACGAGCAAATACTCCATCTCGTCAGCTCTTCTGCCACCTATGGGGAGTGAAGAGCTAAACGAGGTGGAGCACCCGGTCGCGAACACACGAGCCGCGCGTACAGGACGCGGAAAAAATAGAAGCAACAAGAAATATGTATTAATCGTAACGCATAATATGATTAGTTTCCATGAAATTTCTCGCACGTGATAGAGAGCTTTGGAACGTGCAATTTAGCTGCACTTTTCTTGGACTGACCAACGTTTGACTATTCAAAAGTGCCTGCAAATGATCTCAAATGGTAAAACACTCATCGAAGCACTCCGACGTGGGCGGTTGAGGGTTCACAACAAATAAATAATAATACAAAACATATAAATGTACAAACTAGCTAGTGTACTTATAATTTCTATATATTATATAGTTATGGCGTCTTATTGCATCCTTGTAATTAGTATTGTTCCTTTTGAATGTCTTATGTTACACAGTTCGACATAAGCAATTGTCTTTCTATTGTGTCTCTAATTACGGCATTCAAAGAGTTAATCTTGTAAGCAAGCTCGGACAACATGGAATGATTTTTACAATATCAATACAATTTAATTGAAACTGTGTCTCCTGGGCACGCCTTAATTATGGCGATAGGTCCCCTTATTTGAGTGGCTGAAATAACGTCACGGCGTCAACACCGGACATGGACAGTTCGGGAGATTCCTGCACCGGAATAATGCGGAACAAACGTCGGATGTTACCATTGAATGGGAGGACACGGTGGAGCACACGGTAAAGGTGTGCCCCGCTGGGGCAGAGCACCGCCATTTCCTCGTGGGCGCGATCGGCGACAGTAACATCTCGTGGTAGGTAGTGAAGAGGAGTGACAGGCGGTCGCTTCCGCGTGCGAAACAGTAATGTTAGCGAGGAGGTGGCCTACGCACAAGGAAACTGCCCTCACGCCCCAGCCGCCGGGATTCTGGCTCCGGTTTCCAGCCACCGTAGGAGTGGAATTGTCCGGACCGAGGCCGAGTCGTCACCGGTGCGTGGGGATCCACGCGCGACTTATAGAGATGTCGGAAAAACTGCAGGAGTTAGTACAGCCGATGCCCGCTCGGGCCACGGGAAATTTCTAAAATTAAGAAATTTAGAATTTCCTCTTTAAATTAGAACGGGAGGAATCATTAGATTAGTCTCTCATTAAGAAGAAGTAACAAGCTTACATACACACAGACAACAGTATTACTATAATTTAGTAAGTAAGACCTACTGTCCACGGACGCGTACTCAACATTATGCGCTTGGTGAACGCTTGCGTGAAGCTTACACATCATCATTTCAGCCGAAAGACGTCCACTATTGGACATAGGCCTCCCCCAAGTGTTGTTACAATGAACAATTCTGTGCGTCTCGCCTCCATCAACGGCCCTCTGTTCCGCGAGCAAGGTGCAAGCTTAGCTACATATAAAACTATGGAATTCTGTCGGCGGAGTGGCGGCGTGATGAAGCTGCTTGTCCGCGGACAGTGCGCGAGGCGGCGCTAGTCGCTGAGGTCCAGGTCGGAGTCGGAGTCGGGGCGGCCGCGGATGGTCTTCTTGCTCTGGATCTGCAGCATGCGAGCCTTGCGCGCCTCCTCCGGAGGTACCAGGAGATCACCGTTGTACTCTATTACTTCTGATCTGGAACGACATTGGAAAAACGTTAGATCAACCCTTTAGCGTGTGCGCACATATAGACACCACTCACAGACACGATATCTCGGCTCAATCGGCCGCTCGCACTCGTACAGTTCGACGCAACGCGCTGGCGTGTCTGCGATCGCCTAGCGTAGGTATCAAAAATGAAGTACATACATGACATTGTCTTCTGTACCTATTTATTTTATGCTTTAACTACCTACTTCGGATATATCCGGCAAACACTCGCGTTCATCCCGCCAGGGTCGCACATGCACGACCAAATACTCGCACCTCGTCAGCACTTCAGTCATCTATGGGGATTGAAAAGCTAAACGAGATGGAGCACACAGTCGCGAACACACGACGCTGGCGATAATAAGACGCGGAGACCCTCGGCGGAGCCATCCGACGCAAGCGGTTAAAGAGTTAGTGTCGACTTTTGGCAGTCTGTCTATCAGTGGACTGTATCTCATGAATACGTAGTATTGTCATTAAATAATAGGTAAATAAAGAGTAGGAACAGAGGCATTCGGTAGAGTACGCTTCGTGTACAAGTTCGACTCGCTTTTGGCAGATTTATATGAGACAATGTTTTAAATTCAGTTTGACATTCTATTTAGAGAAGAAATAATTACATTTAGGATTCGTTAGTCTGGCAGTCCCAAGCACAACGTGGCGTGGATTCGATTCTCACATTGGGATATTTTATTCTTATTCTTTATTGAAAAAAAAAAAAAATACAAATATATAAAAAACAGGACATTTGATGTAAGTACATAGGCAAATATAATGGGATATATTGATGTTGAAGACAATAAGGTCGGCACATATGATCAGGGCCCCAGCTAGCTATGTAGCCGCTCCGGGCAAACATAATTTTTGCCGCCCTTTACATACAAAAAACCGGCCAAGTGCGAGTCGGACTCGCCCATGAAGGGTTCCGTAGCAGCAAGTAACATAATATAAAAGTTCTTGTAATGTGTTGTAACTTTGATCGATGTTTTAATAATAGTGTTTTTTTTTCGATTTATGACGCATAAAAAAAAAACTACTCACTAGATTTCGTTCAAACCAATTTTCGTTGGTAGTTTTCATAGTAATGTACATCATATATTTTTTTTAGATTTATCATTCTCTTATCTTAGAAGTTAGAGGGGGGGGGACACACATTTTACCACTTTGGAAGTGTCTCTCGCGCAAAGTATTCAGTTTAGAAAAAAATGATTTTAGAAACCTCAGTATCATTTTTGAAGACCTATCCATATATACCCCACACGCATGGGTTTGATGAAAAAAAAATTTTTGAGTTTCAGTTCTATGTATGGGGACCCCCAAAATTTATTGCTTTTTTTCTATTTTTGTGTGAAAATCTTAATGCGGTTCACAGAATACATCTACTTACAAAGTTTCAACAGTATAGCTCTTATAGTTTCGGAAAAAAATGGCTGTGACATACGGACGGACAGACAGACAGACAGACAGACAGACAGACAGACAGACAGACAGACAGACAGACAGACAGACATGACGAATCTATAAGGGTTCCGTTTTTTGCCATTTGGCTACGGAACCCTAAAAACCATAAAAGACTTAAGTCTTAAATATTTCCATAATATTCCAGGTTGGAAGGCGGCACATAAAATCCTCAACCTGCCAACTTGGGTGTGGACGGCTAATGGCTAGGTTGGAAGGTAGGAACAAGTCAATTTTGCCGCCCCTCAGTTTTTGCCGCTCTGTTCCAATGCCCGGCTGCCCCCCTCCCCCTTAGATCGCCGGGCCCTGCGTATGATATCAGATGTATTCCTATTTTTGGTAAAAATAAAACTAGCAATGAAATTGAAAAACCTTCAGATTACAGTTGAACGTGGAACGTGGAACGTGCCGTTGCGGCGACACCTCGAGGAGGGCTATGACCAGGGACCGACGTCTACAGTGTAAAATGGTGTCGTGTCGTACCTGGCTATACGCCACTCCAGCACCTCGGTGGTGAAGTCGTCGCGGTTGCCGAGCTCCGTGAAGCCCACCACGAAGTCCTTCGTCTTGTTCTCCTTCACGAGCGCGATGGTCGGGATCACGCGGATCTTCAGCCGAGCTGCAGCATCACACGTAACTTAGTATCATACATTTTTAGGGTTCCATACCTCTAAAAGAAAAAACTGGGCAAGTGTGAGGCGGACTCGCGCACTGAGGGTTTCGTGCAAACTACAATTCCCGAATGAAGTCTCGAAGATTTTTCCGAATTGCAAAAAAGTACTTTTTTTGTTGTGACGTAGATAACAACAAATTTACTGCTTTCAGAGTTATTCCTATACCTGTGCTATAAGACATTGCTTTGTGCCAAATTTCAGGATTCTGGGTCACCTGGAAGTACCCTGTCGTTTTGTAAAATACTTCGAGAATCGGGAATTGAATTCTTTACATAGGTAAGTTTGTACGGAACCCTCAGGGCGCGAATCCGACTCGCACTTGCCCAGTTTTTTTTTTTTTAATGACGTAGGTTCTCCAGTGTTTGACTGCGAGCCTACCTGATGATGAGATCTACTCCAAAACCTATGAGCAGACCATAGTGAGTGCAGGCAGGCCAAGGAGGCTCTTCCCTCCATTGATGGCCGCTTCACAACACAGGCTCTACGTCTGATCAAACCTCAGTTGCGCAATGTGACGGCCGTTACAACTAGCCGTGGGAACTCTCTATCGTATGATAGAGAGGTCCCACGGCCAATTCATAGAGTGCCAACTCCTATGAGTTACAGACAGTCCACTCTTCAGAGCCCGCATGGAGGAGGACGAGACAGCTGCTCACCTGCTTCTAAGCTGCCCCGTGGTCGCTGGATACAGGGGCAAAGTACTTCGGAAACCCAAGTACCTCCGTAAAATGGTCAGTAACATCAATTTACACATTTGTCCTACCCGTACGTAAAATACGCGCTTTAGTCGTAAAGTTGCGGACACCAGTTCCAAATTACAATACAATTATAATTTTAGTGTCTTCAAGGCAAGAGCGAATAGGCTCTTAAACTAGTGCGCCTCACCATCAGAGATTGCATCACTGCTTACCATCAGATAGGATCACAGTCAAGCACTGGTTTAATTAAAAATCGTAACCCCACAAACCGCCGGATACGCGGGATTGATAACTTGAATCCCTAAGGACTGCGGGATCGCGATTATGATGCGGGATTGGATTCCCTAATCCCATCCATACGTACAAAGCGTTTTGGGAACACATTCATTATGCGTACAGCTAAAGAGTGGAATTCCCTGCCGGAGTCTGTGTTTCCTGATAGCTACATCTTAAGGGCCCTTAAGTGAATAGGTTACTTCTAGGCAAACGTGCTCCATCGTCGACCACATCATCGTTTACCATCAAGTAATAATAATAACCGATAGTTGTTTCAGCCAATGGCTTAATAGCCAAGAGCCTCGACCAACACCTTAGGAGGCTCTCGTTAGGTGACTAGATCAAGGGCTTGATTCAGAAAGCAGTATTGCTGGTCACGGCTCGTATAGTCAGGAGGTTCCTTTCTCTGGAGCCCTGACCGCCGGTGGCTTGGACCCTGTTCCCGATACCGGTGGGCTACTATTTTTTTTATATTTTTTTATGGTTTTTTTTCATATGAATATTTAAAAATATAATTTATATGTTCTTAAAGCTAAATAAACGAAATAATAATATAATCTTTTTATATTGTTAACTAGCTTTTCCCCGCGGCTTCGCTCCCGCTCTACCCAACTCCACCCTACTATACCTTACTCTAGCCTACTATTCCCTATTCCACGCTACTCCACCCTACTATACCTTTTTTCCATAAGAACCTTCTCCTCACAATAACAAACACAACAAAAAAGTATTAGCGAAATGGTTCAGCTGTTCTCGAGATTTGCGCTTTGCAACACATTTCGCGATTCATTTTAATATCATAGAAGATGAAGATTTCGCTGGACTCACCAGTGAGGAAGGGCGCGCGCTCCACGTCCAGCTTGACAAACCTGGTCTCCACGTGCTTCTTGGCCAGCAGGCGTAGGTGCATGTCCACGATCTTGCAGCGCGGCGTGTCACTCTTGTAGAAGTGGCACACCACGTTGTCGCTCTTGTTGCACACCGTGAAGAACTCCTTCTCGCCGTCGATCTCCGAGTACTCGCCGTGGCCCTGGAATTAAACACAGCTTCTCATTTATCTTCTTCAACAGAAGACCATCAACGCCCTACGCGTTCAGTATAACAACGCGTTTTTGATGCCGATGCGGCTGCCGCGGCACTCGAGTGCATCTGGCATGTTTGCCGCTGCACGTATTGATGGCTTTCATGTCATCCTTCGTAAGAGGGCTGCATCGCTGCTAAGTTGTGTCCGTGGTAGTAGCAACAGCATTCTTAGCGTTGTGGCCGGTCGAGCAGACTGCCCAATATTGTGGCATTGTATTCAAATGCATGTGGAAAAGTAATGCGCCATTTTAATTTTAGGTTACTAACATAATTTTTAAGTATAACTACTAACAAAAATATGTATCTGTTTTATGATATCTGAGGCACATAAAAAAGTCAACCTTATAGTCATTCGTTCAACTCAATACCTCCGCGCATACCCGAAATAAAGGGTCTTGAGTTCTTGACAGATGGGCGACAAAGTGTTCCGTTTTTCTCTTTTGAGGTACGGAACCCTAAAAAACAAAGTGTCGTGCCACTCACGTTGGCCAGCCACTCTTGCTTAGACTTGGCTCTCTTCTTCATCTCAGCGATGCGCTGTTGTCTGATCGTCTCCAGGTCACTCGAGTCCATGGTCTCTAACCTGTAATAAGTACATGTTTTTCAAAGCTAAAGTCACAATATTTTATTTCACATAGGCCTACATGGGCACTAATAAACGTCAGAAGCTAGTGCATGGTTACAAATTGGTTGTCACCTATGGAGAAGAACCGGCAACAAACTCCATGGTTACTCTTTTTAAAAAAAAGTGGTTGTTTTACAATATTTTAATCCTATCATATCCCTCGCTCGAATAGAGGTATTATTATTATTATTACGTAATTGCGCGTTTTTTAGTAAAATCAGCAAAAAAACTGGATTTTTCTAGGAATAACGAAGGTATAGTGACCAAAATTTCGTACAAACGTGTGTACTGCACGACAATGAAGCATATTTCAAGGTCATTCAAGATGTACAGACGTGTGTACAATCGGTGCTCGAGCATATTTAGCATTTTTATAAATTAGCTGTCTCTAGGTTTTTGGTTACTGCTACACTTCTATGAGTTGTAGTGTTTTTAATCGACTTCGAAAAGGAGGAGGACAAGTAAAATTGCTTTGATTATACAGGTCGTTGACTGAGTGAAAGAAAATGGGGATGTATCGAACTGATCTGATGATGAAGCCAGAAGGTAAATTAATCTAATCTAACCGTGTCTGGGATTATTACAATCTTTATGAAATGCTCTCTGGCTATAAGGTATTTAAGTTTGTCCGAGAGGTACTTTTTAGTGGCAGTACAATAACTAAAAAGAGTAAAATAAAAAACTTTTTCAAAAAAAAAATATACCCAATTTCAATGTTAAAAAAAAAAACACTGAAAAGTATAAAATGATATTTATTTTACAAATAGGAGATAAACTATTATTTATTTAGTTATTATAATATACATATGTACATAAAAAACTTAAATACTAAATAAACTATTTATACTAAAACCTAACTATGTACATAAATATAATACAAAATGACAAAGTACGCTCAGGCGTCAAAGTACTCCTCCACATCGCTGTCATCCGGAAATGTGCCCAGAAGACTGGCAGCATTGCCACGTTGAATGGCAATGCTAATTCTTTGGGCGAAGAACGAGCCAGCCCTCTGGTCACGTGAAGTGTCGATCAGTCGGCGTGAAATTTCCTTGAAAAGGAGACGCGCACTCGGACCCCACGAACCAAGTGTTTCGACCCCAAACGGCTCAAAACTGTAATTACCAGTAAGGTTACAGTACTTGCGCCGTTTAAGGGTCTCAGCAGCAGCAGCGGCAGCGCCAGCACAGCCTGCCGTACTTGGAATATGGGATGGCGCAAGGGTGTCGACACAGGTTGCGTCCCACACCAGAGGCCTACCCACCTTCCACGGTACCAACGTCATACCATCTGGTCTCTTCCCATCGTCACGTACCAAACCATTTGGTTCTAATACGGCAGGTACCCCGGCGGTGACAAGAGCTCGACGAATAATGTCGTTGATGCTAGCGTGTCGTGGTATGCGGCCTGCGCTCCTGCAACAGGACAAGCCATGGTGTCCGAGGCTGTCGACACCTTCACCACAGTGGCACCGATGTGGAGCAACACAAGGTGCGCCTAAGCGTAGACAGGTAGCTAGCCGAAACGAGGCGTCATCCATCATAGTGCCTATGGTGGATGACGGGAGTGCCTGAAGCCATAAGCCCGACTCCCATTCCCCCACAGCCAGCAGACGCGCACGCTCAGCAGTACTTGACGACGTATTTAATAGGTTATTCCGTACAATACTGCAGAGCGGCACATCCCACCGTCTCTGTGAGGACAGGTTGTCGGGCAAATCCGTGTTGGGACAAGCCATTTTCCAAGCGTTCAACGCATCGGACAAGCACGTATAAAATAACTTTAATTTCGGAAGTCGGTGCTAAATAACGAAGAGACAAAACTATTATAGAAACACTGACTTCCGAAAATAAAGTTATTTTTTTACTTTTCAGTGTTTTTTTTTTAACATTGAAATCAGTTATATTTTTTTTGAAAAAAGTTTTTTATTAAGGTGTAAAATCATATAAAGAATTCTCTTACTCTAGGGTGGAGCAAGAGGGTGTGTCAGACTTTTACTGACAAAAACTTCAGTTGTGCGTTGTGCATTCTAGGACCATAAGTATCCGGTATACCACGAGGTCGATCAACGACCTGAAGGCCTTTAGTGTTTCAAAAAATTTGAACACTTAAAGTTCTATGGGGTAATAAAAAGTTTATATGCATCATTTGGAACAATTGGAACACTGAAACACGCTTTACTTCAAGTGAACTGCAAGTTTTTTTAAAATTCAAATTAAAACTTAAATACTTAATGTAAATATCTAGCTTTTGCCCGCAACTTTGTTTGCGTACATAAATTATAGCCTATGTCACTCAGGGATAAACCAGATTTCCATCGGTGAAAAAACTTTAGCAATCGGACCAGTACTTCCGGAGATTAACACCTACAAACAAAAAAAAAACAAAAAAACAAACATTACCTCTTTATTATATTAGTATATATGAACTGAACTAAAAACATCTGCTTTAAATTATTGTAAAATCAAAATTCAATTAAACAAAGCTGTTGCAAAATTCAGTTAGATAAAAACGTAACAGATCACAATTCATAACAGTCGGTGACTGTGTTTGTATCTTTTGAGCCGTTGTTCCAGATGTTCCGTTTATTTTTGTGCGCTATGTTTAAATGTTCCATTTGTTCCATTCTGATGCAAATGTCTAATTCTAAGTTCTATTTCGAGCCGTACTCATCTTAGAGCTGATATGGAGATGTCACAGTTACCTCTCAAGCTCGCTGTCCAGCTGCTTCTCCATGTTGGTGGCCACTTGTTGCAGTAACTGATCCATGATTGATGGCTTTTCTGAAAATACAACAGTTAATTTTATGATGCATTCATGTAATGATCTTTATACATAAAGGAATTTTGGTAAGAACAAAACACAACAACAACAACGATAATTGAAAAAAAAAAAGCAAAATATGTGAGACGCATAAAACAATTATTTTGTAAAATGAAAGCCTTGACTTTTGTTCTTTCTTTAGTTTCTCCATGATTTTACCTTGCATGCTTTCTGTTTACAGTATTTTTAAATACAAATGGAGTTTAAAAACGCATATATGAGTCACTTACAATAACTGGAAAAGCAATACTTCCTCGAATTAGGACAAGCGGAGGCGTAAATATTCTATAATTGGTCACAGAACTACAAAACCTGTGTTTTCTTTGTTTTTACAACTTTCCCGGCAAATACCAAGCAGTTTAGTAATTCTCTTTGCCTGTTATAAGTGGCCAGTCTGCATTATATGCGTTTCTCAAAGATGTAAACTAATTTTGTATACGATGATCTCACAGAACACAGGCTACAAACACATGTTCATCGATCTAACAATATCACAAAAGATTACCTTATTCCGCCTTGAAAGAAAGTTAAACTATGTATAAACAAAGTTAAATTTTGTATCAGAACTATTTTAAATGGGATTTATCGTCAATTAAGCAATTAAAAACGATTTTTTGTGAACTCGGGCGCAGGCACCGCTATTTTGTTCACAAAAAATTGACACCAAAGAGTATATAATCACTACGTTCTATTGACACTGACAAATTTGGCATTGACAGTTGCGTTTTTATTTTATTTTCGACAGATGTTCGACTGGCTCAAAAGAAAATAAAACTAAGTTGGGTTTTTTTTTTAAAAAGCTTTTAAGTATTACAAACGATTAAAACCTTTTCCTAAAAGGTGGACCGATGACCTGGTGAAGGTAGAGTCTGTGCGGAAAGTAAACCATCGTGGGATTTGAGGGTGCTGCTGTAGATAAATATCGTTTTTGTTAGGTAAGCAACATTGTGACTTCATTATAGTGCGACTGTTAAATCTTGATATTTTGAAACATGTTATACTAGCTTCTTCCAGCGGCTTCACCCTATAATAAAAATTATCCTATTGGCTGAATTTGCTCACCTAATGAATCTGCAAAGTTATAGCTTATATGCTATATTATTGCAATATTTATGATAAGTTCATCTGTCTAGTAGTTTTTACGCGACACATCCATACATACGAGTACCTCCATCCATCTTCACAAACTTTCGCATTTATAATATTAGTAGCCTATTTATTGAACTTGCTCACGTGTATAAGCTATATTATTGCAACGTTTATAATTAAATTCATCCGTTTATAAGTTTTTGCGTAATGAGTAACAAATTGTTAATTGTAGCGACACCTGGGGGAGGCCTATGTCGAACAGTGGACGTCTTTTGATTGTCGAATCGGTAAAGGAAAATAGCGTGAAGAAACTACTGTACTGCCTATCTAGGTAGGTTCCACCAACGACCACTTACCCAGTTCCAACGGAAATGGTTCTATCATTTTGACTGGGATCGGTCTATTATCACTGACTGGAATATTGTAGCTAACAGCAAGTTTATTTTTAATTTTTACCCTAGTTAAATATAAAAGTAAAAATGGGACACCACTTTCTCGTTATTTCGCTCAGTACATTTTTCCCTTTTGCTAATCAATAAAAGCTATGAACTTAATGACTATGAAAATAAAGTACACTTCATAATTTGTAATGTTGCTTCGTAAAAAATCTATTTAGCTTGTAAGGGACCATCTCATCGTCTAGAAGATCCTTGGGATCACTTGGTTGTCCGTCTATTTATATGTTAAGACCCTTTAACTCGAGGACGCTTGGAGGTATCGAGTTAAAATTAAAACCATACACTCAAGTCTGCAGTCTATTGAAGTTGTGAAAAAATTAGACTTCTGAGTTAACGAAAAAAAAAAGATACGGCCGTTTATGTCGTAAAAAAACGTATATTTCGATACTCAAGGGAATCAAAGTTCATTGGGGGAATCCCATAGACCTAGAATCCTGAAATTTGGCATAAATCAAGGTTTCATAGAACAAGTACAGGGAAAAATCTTAAAAATTGTAAATTTCTAGATCCGCCACAAAAAAAAAAAAATGTTTGCAATTCGGAAAAATCTTCGTAACACAATTCGGGATTTGATTTCATAGGTAAATTTGTACAAAATCCTCAGTGCGCGACTCCGACTCGCACTTGCCCTTTTTTATTTTAGTTACTGTATCCTTACTCAAGCCTGAAAAGAAACATTCTAAGTTAGTCGAAACGCATTATAAATTAAAAGTATCAATAGGTACTCTTTATACTAGCCATCGAAAATATTGACCAAAACAAAATAAACAAACATCGTCATGTTTAAATGAATTTCCGTTTAATTAATATACACTTCTGGACACATCTATTGGCCCACCTTAGAGTTTAGGTTTCGATGGCCCCTACCGAAATATGATTGCTAGATTGAACAAAAACTGTTGATGCAGTTTTAAACCTGATACATTTTACCATCTTTTTCGATCGTATTGTTTTAAATTTGAATTCAGAATACCATACGACATAGAGCTACGCCTAACAAGTCGGATATGCGCCTTGTTAAAGGCAATTAATTTTTGAATAAAAAACAGATTTTATCAAATAAAGGTTTAATTTAATAACGCGTGTTGCCTCCATGGACATCTACCACAGCTCTCATTCGATTAGGCATAGAGTCTATCAACCGCTCTATGAAATTTTGAGGGATCATCTCCTATTCCTCTTCTATGGCAGTTTTCAACTCCTGCATCGTCTGGGCAACTGGCTGACGAGCCCTAACACGTCTTTTTAGCTCGTCCCACATGTGCTCAATGGAGTTCATGTCTGGGCTTCTGGCTGGCCAGTCCATAACTGTGATGTTCACATCCCGAAAATATTCCCTGACGATGCCGGCCGTATGGGCTCTTGCATTATCATGCATAAAAAGGAAATTTGGGCCCACATAGTCCGCGTATGGTATCACGTGAGTTTCTAAGCACTCACGAATGTACCTTTCAGCATTTAATGTTGGCAGCCGTGGTCCTGTAACAATCTCAAGTTGAATTTTGCCGCTCGCGGATATACCGCCCCAGACAGTCCATGAGTGACCGCCATAAGCAACCCTCTCTTCAAAGCAGCATTGTGCGAAACGCTTTCCCTTACGTCGGTAGACCTTCTTCCTTCCATCATTGCCATGTAACACAATTTTAGACTCATCAGAAAAGAGTACACGGCTCCAATCTTGCTGTGTCCAATTTAAATGACTGCGTGCGAAATGAAGGCGCGCTGTTCGGTGGGCTCACGTAAGTTTGGGCCCATTAGCTGGCTTGTGTGGTACCATATCGTGTTCTTTTAACCTTCTCCGAACAGTTCGAGCGCTCACAGATACTCCGTGGAAGACACAGATACTCGCGAAGTTGGTTTTGTATCTCAATGGAGGTAAGGTGACGATTTCTCAAGCTGGTCGTCACGATGAATCGATCCTGCCTTTCAGTTGTGACCCGAGATCGTGGCCTTCCTTGGCGACGAACAAAGCCGCCAGTCTCTAGGTACCTCCGATAAACATTTCGGACCGCAGATCGACTTAAATTAAGTTGAGCACTCACGTTTCTTTGGCTGTGTCCGGCTTGAATAAGTGCCACAGCTTGGGCGGCGACTTCAGGTGAAGTATCCATAGATTATTGATAGAACCTCACCTTAATGTTAAGAATAAGTAATGTTTGTTGCAAAACCAAAGATATCAATCACTTTTTCAAGAATTAAATCCAAGTAAACCAATAAAACCAAGTTTTCTTAGTATTCGATTGTTTGATATCAACAAACAGGCTCCAAATTGTCTTTTGTTTCTTTAAATTCTGTGTTCGAAATTCAAAAAAAGACTATTGAATGAAATTGTGAATGTGCCAGGTTCAAAACTGCATAAAAACTTTTTGCACGACCTAATATAAAATTTTAGCTAGGACCAAACAAAACTGAAAACACAAGGTGGGCCAATAGATGTGTCCAGAAGTGTATATTTGGAGATAACAGGGACAGGAGTTTACCTAGGAAGTCTAAAAAGATTAAAATAAAAGTGTTACGTACCAAAAAACAGCATACCAATGTTTCCCAAGTTCGTGACTTTGTTTTGATCAATAATGGTGTGATATATCTTTGGCAAAACTGTAATATATTAAATATTATTTCCCTTGCAGCTCGGTGAAATTTTTTATTAAATTTCTGAAGATTTCAATTAAAAATCACAACAAAAAAACATAATAAACAAACCGGTGTCAACATTTATGACGTTTGGCATTTGACGGATGGCTAGGTTGGGTTGCTACTTAAATCTTTAATATTGTTTTCACTTTATCCCACGACGGTTCTTTTATCGCACGGGAAACCGATGGATGCGGGACGCACAGGAACGTTCGATGTGGCGACGCTTGGGGGAGGTCTATGTCCAACAGTAGACATGTATCGGCTGAAATGATGATGATGATGAAAACCATTTTCAATAGACCAGTTTCAAATATAAGCGTTTTACACCTTTCTTGCTTTTATGATGTGCCATGCTTTAGTCATGGAAAGCCAGATGAATTAGTATCACACTTTTCCGCTTTGATAAGTTACAACTACAAGTATTGTCTGTGCAATAAAAGAACCGTCGCGGCGTAAAGTGAAAACAACATTAAAGATTTTAAGTAGCAACCCAACCCAGCCATCCATCAAATGCCAAATGTCATATCATGCTGACAGAGGGTTTGTTTATTATGTTATTTTATTGTGATTTTAATTGAAATCTTCCGAAATGTGATAAAAAATTTCACTGAGCTGCAAGGGAACTAATATTTAATATATTACAGTTTTGCCAAACATAAAAAATGGCAAATCACACCATTATTGATCAAAACAAAGTCACGAACTTGGGAAACTTTGGTATGCTGTGTTTTGGTACGTAACACTTTTATTTTAATGTTTTTAGACTTACTAGGTGAACTCCTGTCCCTGTTATCTCTAAATATATATAAATTAAACAGAAATTCATTTAAACATGACGATATTTGTTTATTTTGTTTTGGTCAATATTTTCGATGGCTAGTATAGAGAGTATTGATACTTTAAATTTATAATGCATTTCGACTAACTTAGAATATTTGTTTTCAGGCTTGAGTAAGGATACAGTAACTAAAATAAAAAAGGGCAAGTGCTAGTCGGACTCGCGCACTGAATATTCTGTACTTTACCTATGAAATCAATTCCCGAATTAAGTTACGAAGATTTTTCTGAATTGCAAACAATTGTTTTTTTGTGGCGGATCTACATATTTACAATTTTCACATTTTCCCTGTACTTGTTCTATGAGTCCTTGATTTATGCCAAATTTCAGGATTCTAGGTCAACGAGATTCACCCTATGAACTTTGATTCCCTTGTGTATCGAAATATATGTTTTTTTGCGACATAAACGGCAGTATCTTTTTTTCGTTAACTCAGAAGTCTGATTTTTTCACAACTTCAAAAGACCGCAAACTTGAGTGTATGGTTTTAATTTTAACTCGATACCTCCAAGCGTTCTCGAGTTAAAGGGTCTTAACAGATAAACAGACGGACAACCAAGTGATCCCAAGGATCTAATATGCGAGATTGTCCCTTACAGGCTAAATAGATTTTTTACGAAGAAAAATTACAAATTCTGAAGTGTACTTTATTGTTACAATCATTAAGTTCATATTTTTCATTGATTAGCAAAATCGAAAAATGTACTGAGGAAGACAACGAGAAAATTGTAGTGTCCCATTTTTACCTTTATATTTAACTAGGGTAAACATAAACTTGCTGCTAGCTACAATATGGAAACAGTACAGCAGTTTCTTTACGCTATTTTCCTTTACCGGTTCGTCTTTGCATTTAAATGTTCATCATCATTACAATCGAAAGACGACCACTGTTTGACATAGGCCTCCCCCAGGTGTCGCCACAATTAACGGCATTACGCAAAAACTTACAAACGGATGAAATTAATGATAAACGTTGCAATAATATAGCTTATAATCTATATTTTTGCTAAGTTTCATCACGTAAGCAAGTTCAATAAATAGGCTACTAATATTATAAATGGGAAAGTTTGTGAAGACGGATGGAGGTACTCGTATGTACAGATGAACTTAATCATAAATATTGCAATAATATAGCACATAAGCTATAGCTTTGCAGTTTCATTAGGTGAGCAAATTCAGCCAATAGGATAATTTTTATTACGTGGTGAAGCCGCTGGCAGAAGCTAGTGTAATATAGTTTCGAATTATCAAGATTTTACAGTCGCACTATAATGACGTCACAATGTTGCTTACATAACAAAAACGATATTTATCTACAGCAGCGCCCTCAAATCCCACGATGGTTTACTTTCCGCACAGACTTTAGAGCACAAGATGATTTTTCCCATCGAAAAAAAAAAAAAAAAGCACTACGTACTGAATGCGGAAGGTTAGAAGGCAAAGAGTATATAATCACTACGTTCTGTTAGAAGGTAGGACCGGGTAAGGGGACAGAATATTATGAGCAGTTGTGGACAAATGCTTATTTGTAGGCCGAAATTATTAGGTTTTTGCGGTAAGAGGTAAACCCATTGGTTGCCCATTTATTGAATGTGCAAGACAACCCCATCCTTTTTATCGATGGTTATTGTTTTTGTAAGGGCCATAGTCTTGACATAATTCCTAGTAACTAGTCCAAGACTTCAAAAATAACCCCTAAACACCAGTGCCGTAAATAGCCTTTTCTGCGCCCTGTGCGAGTTTTGTATATAAAACACGCACCGTCCAACACACAGAAAATACAGCCACGCGCGTTCATGCAGATCAAGCGCCTACAAGCGGCGAAACGTGCACACACGCGCGTGCGTGCGGGGCGACACGCAAGGTATGCCACATTGAGTCTCGTAGTTCCGAGCGTGATTTTGGATGAAATGAGTCAGAGCTTGCGTGAATCCACAAGACCCAAATACGCGCGTAATAAAACCGTATGATCATGCAGATCTGCACTCCCGCAAGTACGCGCTTAGGTACGTTGACACGCAACATGCAGCGTGATGCGCTGCGGTGTGATAATCGCCTTACTTTCAGCTTCATACCTCCACGCGTATCTGGACAAAATGTAAGGACAGACGGACAACAAAGACATCCTATAATGATTCCGTTTTTACTACAGGCAGCAGTGCTACCACGAGCTCTTAGAACGATCCATTTGACCACAGAAAAGATAAAAAGGGGTTGGAACGGAAATACCTTCAGATTTGTATTACGAGTGTCGCCGCTTGTCTCACACCCTTTAGCTTCACTACAGGCGAATAAACCAATACGAGCGCGCATTACGCAACTAACAGACAACGCACACTTAGATCGCAAGTTTGCTTTTGGTAAAGTCTGTCTAATAAGTCAACCGACTTGGGAATTTTGTATAATATTTAATCATTTAAAAAATACTTAGATACTTTTCATAAGGTTCTTCTGTTAGTAAACAATGATCTCTATCTCTTATTCAACCTTGATTTTTGAACCCGTGTTGACTACATCAGATTACATTAAATCCTATAATAACCCAAGTTGTTTAACTTATTAGACAGACTCTAGTTGAACTATGAGCATTGTCCTGCTTTGTGGTACGCCTGCCCCGGCCACACAAGGCCACTCTAACCTCTTTCATCAGTTCTGTGCATTTGAAGACCCAAACGAATGGAGCTTTATAGGGTTTATGTGTAGGTGCATACCTCTTTTCCGCTCGTACGACTGACATTGTAAGGGCCTACGCTGCGTTACACGGGCGCCCGCGACGTTCGCCCGTCGCGTGAACACGCGCGGTTTCCGTGAGACCGCATCGGGCCCCGTCACGGACGCAGTTCGCAATGTTGTTCGTACATCTCGATCTTTATATAATTCATTTGCCTGGTTCCTTATGGTAGGGCGACACGGCACTTCCAGAATTACCCTTTCAGTATGAAAAGACATTTTCCTCCGTACGTGCGTACTAGGGTTAAGCGGTCCACGTGTCCCGTGCGGGCCTTCGTCGCACGAAGGCGGGCACCGGAGCACAAAATAGATAGGTACAGAAGTCAATCTAATGTGTGTACTTCACTTTTTATACCTACGCTAGGCGATCGCATACACGTCAGCGCATTGCAGCAAGCATGGCCAAGTGCGAGTTCGATACGCGCACGAAGGGTTCCGTACCCTCCTTAAGAAGATTCGGCAAAAAAAAAATCACTTTTGTTGTATGGGAAGCCCCTTAAATATTTATTCTATTTTGTTTTAAGTAATTTTTTGTTATAGCGGCGACAGAATTACCTACATAATTTGTGAAAATGTCGACTGTCTAGCTATTGCGGTTCTTGAGATACAGCCTGGTGATAGACAGACGGATAGACAGCGAAGTCTTAATAAGAGGGTCCCGTTTTTACCTTTTGGGTACGGAACCCTAAAAAAAACAACAAATAACTGAAACAACTTTTTCATTTTGTATTTAAGGAATGAAGCTGCAAACTATGATCTAAGTTTCTTCTTCAGAAAATTGGCACCAAAAGCATACTCGTTAAATAATAAAGCCACATAATTAGATATTAAAATCTAATAATTATCGTTTGACAGATCGATTTTAAAAACTATACTCCATTCGCATCATGATTAATGATTTAAGCAAACCTTTTTTTACTGTCCGTTCAAGGGATTTTGATTAAGAGAGATTTCTTCTATTCCGTTGACGTAAGAGCCCACGCTGCATTAAGGGGGAGACAGCGGTAAGCGGAACCCTGAGCAGTGTCACTAGTTCAACTTGAACGGTGTGCATGTAGTCGTGCCGATGAAGAACTTTAACGTAGCAAAACGGGCGCGGGGTGCGGCTGCCCGCGAACGCTTCCGGACGGAGCACTTTTACATGACCAGATTTCGGCCTAAGGATGGAATTAAAAGCAAAAAAGTGGTTGCGATACCAACTGTAGTAAATAGTTGGTATCGTAACCACTTTTCTGCATTATTGTCATACCACCAACGTCAAAATCGGTTGAACAAAAGCAAAAAAGGTTTGTTTATATGTCTTATGTTATTAGGAATGGAGTATTATAACTATTACAGGAAATACCCGTTACGTCGACATTTGAATAGCCTGAATTTGAGATTATCACATTTTGGAATAAAAAACTCGTACAAAATAAAGTTCTAATTCCAATGCAATCCATACTTCTTATGGCCTTTTTAATACAAAAGCTCACTTAAATATCAACCTAAATTACACAAAACTAAAGTCCATAGTTGGATCGGTGGCAACAGAATGAAGTTATCTTGAATTACAATTAAAGTACACATACATACAATATTTTACATTACATTATGTTACAACTAGATTGGCTGAATGTCTGATGAAAACCCGTAAATCGATCAAAGATCTAAACATGTCAAAAAGTACGAAATATCATACAGTTTCTTACATACATATACACAACATCATCCCATCGGGTCAAGCAGACACAGTGATCCAACGCGATGGCGAACACGAAGCGATGCGGCGTGAAAAGAACAAACATGGCCAACATGTCAACCTCTTGCACGTGGGGCGGTGCAGTGACGAGCGAAGCGAAGTGGATGTGATCAGTTGTTTGATATTTTCACACGAACTCTTGTGACGTAGTGTATTTTTGGCGGCTGAAGCGGCGATTCCGCGCACACGTAAGATAAAGCCACCGCATCGGATCGCTTCGCAAAGGCGTCCAATCACCCACACTGACGTAGAACGCCGACATATTCATTTGTTTTACTTCATATTTTCTTGCAATCTTTTTCAAATATCTATAGTCAATTTGAGGTGAAGCGACAGCGGGATGCGGGACTAAAATAGTTGGCACAACCTCTATGATTTAAAAAAAGCTGGCGCAAATAGTCGTAACTTTCGTCAAAAAATAAGAGTCTCAGTGAGAAGCTTCTCTTTTTTTCCTAATTAAGAAACAAGTGTATTCTAGGCCCGGTCTAAGTATTCTATCGCTTTCCAGAAGCGAGATCACAGTCAAGAGCTCGTTTTTCAAGGAATCTTTATGCACGTCTCACATCCCCGTTGGTCTCACCGTAGTTAACACAGTCTTTTATAAAAATGAAGTCCGTCCCACTACAGCATTATTGAACCACTAGTTTCCAAGGCTGTGTGCCTTGTAAATTCTTAACCTAGACTCAGACAGAGCTGCTAGGACACAGTTCCCATTGATTTGTACCGAACACACGTCTAACGCAGGCTCGGCAGCCGGCAACGACATGGTCCTGGAACCATCCAAGCCATGGAGATATAGGGTCGCATCGCTTTCCGAGTGCGCAGCCACCCACGACGCGCCCTGGGTCTTACAGAACGTCGCTCTAGACATGACGGACGTGCGAGCCGAGCCGTTGATCACCTGGTCTACTTCTATGTCAGCCCCTCCGCTGATCCTCGGCAGCAATGAACACACAGTCAATTTCGAACGCTCTGAGCCTTTCGGTCTCATTGAAACCAAAGCTTTCTGAGATTCGCTATCGTAACACATCGACATGAATGCGCCGGTAACTGGAAATGATTTCGGCTCCCAGTGACCAGCATTAGACTCCCAAAGCCAGCAGGAGTTTAGCTGGCAAGTCAGGAGGCCGTATTCAGTTGAGCACATGGAGACTACAGGAGACATGTCACCGCTTGTTCCAGCTAGGGACCGAAGACAGGTGGAGGGGTTCCTAAAGTCATATTGATTTATCACGCCCCCGACTCCACCGACGTAAAATTGATTAGGTTTGTATAGATCCCAGGCACACGACCACAGAGGGATTCCTGCGTTCACCGTCACATTGATCATGCCCCTCTGCACGATTCTTGCCGTGCTGTCCAAAGCTACACTTAGTAGTAGATCACTGGGTTGAGAGTAAGTAATATCCCTGATGGGCTTGGGATGTAGAGGGACGAACGCTCCTAGAGTGTAGTCTACGCAGCTGACTTTTCTTATACCGTAGCCGGGGAACAAGTAGTTGGAGCTTTTCTGAGACACATATAATTCGTAAGTCCTACAGTTGTAAGTAAGGACTCTGCAGCCGCCATCTTTACATATTTCCAAGTTCTTTTCGAGAGCGAATCGCCAGGCCTTCCTCTCAGCCTGTTGCTTGGTCGCTTGCGTTAGTGCGATCGTCTTCTTTAGGTTTTCTAGCTGTTCCGATAAGGTGCGTTGTGTCATTTTCGCCGTCTGTAGTTGTAGTTCTGTTCGGCTCTTCTGTGCTAGCAGTGTATCCACTTGTTTCTGTAATCGTGTTATTTCAGAGTTGTCCGCTGCTACTAGTCTCCTGGCGTAGATGCATCGCAAGTCTCTTAGAGATGCTTTAGATTTGCATGTGGGGCAGTTTCTGTTATTGCTAGGTTGTGCCTTCAGCCATCTTTCAACGCATTCAGCGCCGAATAAATGGCCACATTTGAGAGCTACGAGTCTGTGCTTGCCAGAGTTGCCCCAGGTGTCTAGACATATAGGGCAGGTTTCTCCATCTAGGTCATCGCTTTTGTTTAGTTCATTTTTTGTTGGTTCTTTTTTGTCAGGAGAGCTGATTTTTCTGACTTTGGTAGGCGGTTCTTCCACCGATTCAGTGGTACTTTGCACACGGGCCTCAGGTAAAGATTGGTTGGAGTCCTCGCTAGATCCTACATTGCTACTGTCCTCACTTATCACGACAGGGTCCGGTTGAATCTCTGCCATTTGCTGTAAACGTCTGAGCTCTCTTTGTTCTCTTAAATGATTAAGAATAGAATTTTCAGCAACTCCTAATATGCTATCAATCTCTGTGACCATGCTCAGCTCGGCCTGGTACCTCCTGAGGCGTCTAACATGGCGAGGAATAGGCGATATGTCCAAGAAATTTCTCGGGGGTCGAGTAGAGCTGGGTTCGTTAGCCTGATACGGGGGATCAGGGTTGTGACTGCTGTTAACTGCAGGTAGTTGACCTAAGATGCTAGGACTGACGGCCCTGTCAATTGGACTGGCTTGTTCAGTGGGTTCGGGCCGGTCTGTGGGACTGGGTCGGTTGGTGGGGTAGGGCCGGTGAGTGGGGCCGGGATGAGCGGTGTGGCCAAGCCGGTCGGTGGGATCAGCCTGATTGGTAGAGCTGGCTCGCTCGGCGGAATCAGTTCGGTTGGTGTGGTCAGGCTGGTCGCTGTGGCTGGGCTGGTCAGCCCGGGTGGTGGCGCCAGCACGGGTAGTGGCGCCATTGCGAGTGGTGGGGCCAGCTCGGATGCTGGAGCTAGAACGAGTAGTGGGACCAGCCCTGACCTGGTCAGTAGATGTGATCCCAATACGACCATCCCTAACATCTGTACGGCCACCCCGGTCGATGTCTGAACCCAACTCCGGATCAGAAGATGACTCATCTTCAAAGCTACTGAACATCTTGATTCATGTGGGATCTGTAACGAAATTAAAACCAACTAAATACTTCGAACTCTTAAAGGGACGCTGAAATTGACCCTTGTGACTTCTGTAGCGATGCAGTAGCGACGCAGTCTCCATGATGTCGCAGATCTGATACGTTCGGCGCGCGACTGCATCGATACCATCGTGTAATTTAAGCCTACTGTCCACGGACGCGTAGCTTCATAGACGCTTCAACATACACCTTGAGCAACACGCGTACGTTTTCTATCATTTGTGGCAATGCTGTTGGACAACGAAGATAATGTCTTCGTTGCCTAACGCTATTGGTACAAATACCGACATTTTTCAGAAAAAATAATGCTGTGTTGTTTGTACGACATGCGGTACGTCAGGCCTCATGACGCCTGCAGCGACGCGAGCATGACGTTGCCGCTTCGTCGACAGAGTTTCATAGTTTTCTAAGCTTAGAGTTTCTTAGCTTCACGCAGGCGTACACCAAGCGTATAATGACGAATACGCGTTTATGAAGCTACGCAGCCGTGGACAGAAGGCTTTATTGTTACAAGGGCAAAACACAGAGAGGACCAGTCGAAGCGACGATCTAGCGACCCTTGTAACTGGCCTATTTCTAGCGGGATAAGCGCGTAACACAAAAATTCACAGTCAATTACAACTTATTAATGAATAAAAGGAATTGCAAGGTTTGATTTTAAACCCCAAGCGATCGCCGGCGTTCGCGCGCGAATTAAAGATGCTAATTAAACAGACTTTAATCTACATCTACACTAATATAATAAAGAGGTAAAGTTTGTTTTTTTATTTGTAGGAGGTAATCTTTGAAAGTACTGGTCACGATTGCTAAATCTAAATGTTAACGAGTGTCAGAATCATACTAGCCACTAGTTATCTTCTATTAACCTTTCGTATACCGTAATTAGAGACACTATAGAAAGATAATGAGAGAGCGAACGACGGCGTTCGCTTGAGGTTTAAAGAATTTAGGCACTTTCTGGTTCTCTAACTACGAAGGCGAGAGCGGAGCAGAACGGAGCTCCTGCCTTAGCCTCCTAACTTAACGTGTCAGTGTCAGAGTGCCCTACAATTCCGAGCTCTCTTCGCTCGCTAATGGACAAAGAATATTGAGTTGGTGCTGTTAAAAAACAACTTAGTTTAATACAGGCAATCTTATTTTCCCATTACATAATTTTGAAATGAGAAGTTTGATCACATAATCAATAAAGAAATGTTTGGCTTGACTTATAATTAGATGTTTTAAAATGAAAAGATAAGCTAAAACGCTACAAACAGGACTGTTCAACACATAATTATGTAAAATCAAGATGTTTGTAGTTGAAAGAAAGAAAGCCCTTTTGCTGCAGTGGGAGTATCAGACTTAACTAAACATGACAATGTTAAATTATATTGTAGAACACATGTGTATTAAAAAACACTCTTTAATAAAAAAAGTATGAATATATTCTGGTTATTTAAACAACATTGGCCCAAGGCGAAAAAAAATAAATGATTTGTTTTTTAATGATTTAATGTTTAGTTTTAATTTGTTGTTAAATTGTTATTTAAATTTAAATGATAAAATTAGAGATTTTTAATGACAAATGTGTACATACTGTATGCTAAAGACGTAAAATCTAAATATTTGTACGGCTGAAATGCCGAATATAGTGTGACCCAACTAAATTTTAAGAACTTGTAAAATACCTATATTCGTGCAAATAAATATATCATTCATTCATTCAAGGACTAGACACTAGACCAGGACCCTCTCGACTCAAGCACGCTCAGCGCATTCTGTGTTTGTTCTCTACTTTGTATTTGTGACCACTCGTGCTGTGTCTGTCTCGAGTAAAAGTATTTCTGTTACAGGCAAGGACTGGATTAATGCTGCCAAAATCAAAGGGAAATAGAAAAGGATGGAGGAGGCTTCACCGCTATGGGCCTAAATGGAAAATAAAGTATCCATACTGGATCGTAAGGAAGCAATACTGTTTGCAGGTCATCTCTGGAGGTTCTGATCCATTTATGGCTCAATGATAGAAATCTATGTTGTATATAATAACTAAATGAAAATACATATACATTAGCACTAAAATAAAATAACCCACAAAACAATTAAAACAATGCTTACTTATTTTTCATCCATCTTCTCACAAAACCTTAGAGATTCACGACACATATCTATTCATCTTCCAGCAAAGTCACACTCCGTTATGTTGTATCCTGTGGTCTATGGCTAAATTGAAGGGAACAGCTGATAGTGTCAAGTGTTGTAGAAACTATCAGTAGCCTGAATCACGTAAAATCAAACAAGCCAAATATCGTTGAAATTTTATAGTTGTTCGATCAACGTCTTATCCAAAAGCGATATTCACGATCTATCGACTTATTTCCAGTTACGTTAGTAAGTATTCTACCCTGATAATGTAATACAGATTTTTTTTTAATCGACGAATATCATACTGCTTTAAAATCAGTGTCGTTCAAACTCGATTGATGGATGTGAATATGGAAATGGTCTAAAAGACTAAATTGCTACGATATTGTTACGGTTTTCATTAAGTGAATCGGGCTACAGGCTTGTTTTAGTAAAAAGTTATTTTACTACTTACTAGGTCTTCAAGAGGCAATTCCACACATAAAGCGGTACATCTGTGATTTAACCTTTACATACTTCTAACTTAATAGGAATTTTTGTATTTTATATATTAGTATAACATCATAGTAAACTCTCAATATTCATAAAGTATTCCCTATTTTATTATAGTGACTATTTCTACGTTTGAATGTCTCCACACTTTATAAAACCCACGCCTCCATTAGCCAATAGTTGCTAGTGTTTCTTACCAAATAATAATAATAATGATAACACAACAAAGTAAAATTTTTCATCATAACACCTTGTTAAAATTTCTGATATTTCGAGTCAAGGATTAAAAGAAATAGGCTAGTTTTTAGTCATTAAAATAATCAGCTGATACAGAGGGTAAGACCGAGCGCTGTTTTAGTAAATAAGTCGTCGAAACGCAAAATCGCAACGCAAAGATTTTGCGCTTCGACGACTTCTATATCCTATCTAATAACTTTATAATAGATTATTCAACTAATTAAGACATTACAAACATATTATTACTTACCTAAACGAGTTAAAAAGGCTTCGAAAGTGTACTAGGTACATCTATTGTGCTGTGGTTCCGATCAAAGTTTTGTCAAAACTAGTCAATTCAAACAGTTAATTTCCCTTCAATCTTAGTTAAAAATAAACCAGTGATTTGTAACACCAATTCAAATAACTATTTGCACATGAAAAGTACTGAAAACATCGATCGGTATAATTCAAGAACAAAACAAGCCATTTTCTGTCAAGTCAAATCAAGTTCTGTCAATTTTCGGTTGAAATTAATCGGATACATGTCTATTATAAACTGTAGAAAATTGTATCTAAAAACGTTTGACAGAATTACAGTAATAGATTTTTTTTTTTAAATTTAATTAGAAATTAGTTAACTAAAATAAACGTGCTGCACAGAATTTGAAAACGAATATTAAAACTTAAATTTCAATTGTTCTGTTCAATTCTGATAGGTCAATAAACTCTTTCAAGGATCCTTTTTTGACATATCCGAACGCAAAAGAGGAACTGGATCAAACTCATTTTATTATCACCTAAAAATAAGTGAGATTGCTCACGCATTCAACTCTGATTGGTTTAAAAGTAAAATGTGTCAAATTTTAGACCAATCGTATTAATGTAAATTCTATTAGCCAATAGGATTGCGTAAATTGCAGTTGGTAATGAGATGTATTTATTTATGTTCCTGTCAGTTGGCAGCAGTGACAAAATTGCAGTGGAACGGGGTGGCGTAGCGGATTGCGCCCGAGCCCGTTTTTAACATTTTTCACATACTACGAGCTTGATCCGTGACTTATTTGTGTAAAATAATTATAGGTCGATAGTGATAAGTGTTTCGAGTGCGTGATACAACACGATGGACGCCGCATGAGCTGTGAAATAGTGCCTAACAAGTTAGTCGTCGATGTTGATAATGGCGTCCAGAACCGAATAAAATCAAAATGTTTGTGTGAAAACGTGAAATAATTGGAGGAAGCTGCTGTGATGTGTTTAGTTGTTGGTCAGTAACTTGTGCATACATTTTAACTTCCTTATTTCATGCGGAAATCTATCGATTACCGTGTATTTTGACGAAGACAAAGTTAGGTCCTGAAAGTGGAAAAAAAATAGGTCATGAATATGTTTTTGAATTTGATTGCGGAGTAGTGAAGGTAGTATGTAGGTCGTAGAGCGCGCGTGTTAGTCAATATCTGTGGTATTTCGCTCTGGGCGAGCTGTGTTGACATTTTACAGATTCATGTCGCAAGTCAGAATCTGGGTCAGGCAGTTGGGGTCAGGTGCGCGCGCACTGACGTCAGGCCTCCCCGTGCCACCCCCAGCGCATTTCACTTTCTGTGTACACGAAAATATAAAATATGTGGAAGCTAGGTCATGCCAGAGAGGCTGAATAGGGACCCTGTGTCAGGTATTTTTAGAACGTGTTTGTTTATGGTCCATATTGTGTGTGCAATGGGCCATTGGAACTGTTTTCTGGATCATCTGGGTATGTGCATATTTTATTTATCTTACTGAGATTCTTATTGGTAAAAATTAAAAAAAAAAAAAACTAATGGCCACCCCTGAGTTTATGGTGCATATAATATTTACAAGCAACCTACTAAAATTCTCTAAAATATCTCATAAGTATTTCTGCCAAAAAAAACATTAATGTACACTTGACTGAGAGTTAATATGGAATCAAATAATTTAAAAAAAGCTGTAAGATATAGTCTGTCCAAAAAGCCAATTGACTTGGAACTTTGTATAATATTTAATATTTTTAAAAGTACTTAGATTCGTTACTTTTTATAAGGTTCTATTAGCAAACAATCATCAAGATCTCTTAATCAAACTTGATTATTGAACCAGTGTTGACTACTTCTAATTTCATTTTACCCTAATAACTCAAGTCGTTTCACTTTTTAGACAGACTCTACCTATAAATTTATGAGCAGTTCCAATTGGATGCATCAACCAGCCAGTACTTTCTATTATGAGCATTCACTAACATCTCATAGAGAAAAAAAATAGAAATTGATAAGAAAAAACAAACATGGATTAAGCTAATAAAAAGTATTTAGAATGTTTTATGAAGGAACAGACAATATAAGTAGTTTTGACTGACAAACAAATGAACATAATATTTAAACTATCTAAACCAGTGGTTACCAAAGTTAATTAGACTGAAAACCTCCTGTATCATCCACCTATTTTTGACTGGTGTGTTGGTCTAGTGGGTAGTGGCCCTGACTGCTATGTTGGAGGTTGTGGGTTTGTTTCCACCACGAATGGACAAATGTTTGTGTGATGAGCATGATCATTTGTTCTGTGTCTGGATCTAATTTATCTATAATATGTTAAGTATTGTATTTAGAAATTTGTATGTATGTTTATTAGTTGTCTAGTGCTCATAGCACAAGCTCTGCTTATCTTGGGACTTGATGCCATTGTGTGACAGTTGTGGAATATTATTATTCTTTCTGTACTGGCAGAATTGAAGCCCCAATAAAAGGTTAATAAAATAACACAAGTCAAGTTCAACAAGTCTTTTCATTACATATTCCCTGCTGGAGTCTGTGTTTCCTGATAGCTATAAGTCAAGAGAGAATAGTTTACTTCTAGGCAAGTGTGTCCCATCATTGACTAGATCATTGCTTACCATAACACAAAATGGTCAAGCTAATAACAAAACTGTCCAAGGGTGAGTCAGGCTATTTCGTACCCTTACTGCAAACACAACTATCTGCATGTTTGCCCAAATTAATTCATTAAACCCCAAGCGAACGCCGGCGTTCGCGCACCTATTTATTGTCTTTCAATTGTGTCTGTAATTATCACAATTGAAAGGTTAAGTTAATTATCTGCGAGTAAAACTGGTTATTAGCTATGACACTTATTAACCAAGATGGCTTTGGCAAAAGGTAAATAATCTAAAGATTTGATTGGATATAGTAATATAACATAATAATACAAAAATGCAGATAGTTGGTTTTTGGAATAAGGGTACGATTTGTTGTTGCAACAAAGAAATACATCATCTGTGATAATTTCAACTGTCATGCTTCATAGGATACGATACAGCCTGGTGACAGACAGATGGACAGCGAGGTCTTAGCAATAGGCCATAGGGATCCCGTTTTTACCCTTTTGGTATTTTTGTTCTTTTAGGTCAGGTTCGTCTACCAATGACTTCTCCATGTGACTTTTACTGACTAAAACCCACTCCTATACTTCTTCTTTGCCTTGCATTTTCAGTGTTATGTTTCGCACAGCCCACGGTATCAGTAGGATCCGAGTTGAGTATGGAGTTCTAAAAGAGTGAATTCCTGAAATACTGTTTACAGCTCCACTTCTGTGAAAAACCAACATAATACTTATGAGTATGTTTTAAATGAATGATAAGATATATCACCAAGTATATAAAAATCTGTGTTACCAGTGATTGCATTAAAAGTGGAGCAAGTGAACATTTTAACTGAAAAATTGGACTTCCTGTAGGTTTAGCAGATTTTTAAATAATATAATTTACCTGTATTTTTTTTATACATACTATTTGTGTTAAAGTGCTTATGGAAGTTTTGTCTATTTCTGATATTGACCTACACTAATATTATAACAAGGGAAAATTTGTATGTTTGTAATGAATAAACTCTAGTTTTTGAGTGCCGATTTCAAAAATTCTTTCGCCACAGAAAGCTACAGTCACCCTGACTAACATAGGCTATATTAATTGCCTGTTCGAAGCCAGGATGCATAGTCATAGTATAAAAAAACAGATTTTTCAATTAAAGATGTGCAATTTAATACATTGCTCTCTTCTTTCTTTAGCTTCGCCCGCTTCCTAGATTTTTTTTTTTAAATGGTAAAACATATCCTATGTGAAATTCCAGGACTTGGTCTACCCATGTACCATCATTATCGTCATTTCAGCCGAAAGACGTCCACTGTTGGACATAGGCCTCCCCCAAGCGCCGCCACAACGACCGACCCTGTGCGTCCCATGTACCAAGTTTCATAAAATTACTTTCATCGGTTTGAGTTGTGAAGAATTAATAATCATACTCACTTACACACGCTTGCTCACTCATTATTCACTGACTCACTCATAAACTTTCCCCTTTATAATATTAGTGTAAAATTTTACGAGCTACATTATTATATCAGGCACGTTTTGTATTTCGCGCGACGCCAGGTCTTTGACCCCGTGATCAGCTGACTAAAACGAGATTTTGAGTTTTTCTTTTTGTTTTTTGAGTGACATTGATGTTAATAGTAATTTTTCGAAATAGATGACAAAATAAGATATAAGATAATTTTCAAGGGAAATTTCAGTTTGCGCGACCGGCGGCCGTTGAACCGATGATCAGCTGTAATTAATTCTAAGATTTTTATAAATCTGGTATGTCATGACACATTAGGGTGTGGAAGCATTATAACAGATACAAAAACTCACATTCACGTTTATATTTTTATAGTTTTTATCGTCGGCCACATCATCGCTTACCATCAGCTGAGATAGTGGTCAAATGCAAGCCTATCAATAATAAAAAAAAAAAAAAAAGTTAGGATGAATTTTACGATACGGATGGCGCAGTCATCAATCACAGGTTGAAATCCAGCATGGAACAAATTTTCTTTTTATTTTTTTTTATTTTTGATAGGCTTGCATTTGACCACCATCTCACCTGATGGTAAGTGATGATGTGGCCGACGATGGAGTACGCTTGCCTAGAAATAACCTATTCACTCTTGATTTAAAGACTCTCTTTTATGGTAGGAAAAAATCATCCAATGACAACCCCCGCTCTTGGGCGGAGCGGGAGATAGTGTCAGACTCTTACTGACTAAAAGACCCACCCTGTTCCTTCTAGCCGTCGACGACTTGGGCTTGGTCTGGACAGTTACCGGACGGCCAGACAGCGAGCTACCAATTGCTCACTGTCCGCAAGCTCGCGCCTAAGGTGGCCGGAAATCGGGATCGGAATCCCGGCGGCGGCGGCGAGAGCGCTGTTGCCTGATGCGGTCGGCCTCCTCCTTTGCAAGCATTACTACTTCACAGAAGTCGGCTCGCGCCTGCTACTCCTCCTCGCTTCGGACCATGGCCAAACAAGGCCCGCTGCGAGAGGTCTTTGCCGCCGAACGCCCCCACGAGGGCACAGTGATGCTCCGCCCAAGCAGGGCACACCTCGACTGTGTGCTCCGCCGTGTTCTCCGGGCGTTCCGCACAGTGGCGACACCCGGACGTCTCTTCCGCTCGAATCCGGAACAGCTTAAAGACCCCTAGGATGTAGGTATCAGGAAACACAGACTCCGGCAGGGAATTCCACTCCCTAGCTGTATAATTGCCAACGGCGTTATCGCCGCCGCCGCCGCCGCCGGGATTCTGATCCCGATTTCTGGCCACCGTAGGCGCGGGCTTGCGGACAGTGAGCAATGGGTAGCTCGCTGTCCGGCCGTCCGGTAACTGTCCGGACCAAGCCCAAGTCGTCGACGGCGCGCACTGTTCCCGCGCGCCTCAAGGAGTTGTCAGCAACAGCAGGGACCCAGCCGGGTCGAAGCCTACTGGGGCCAGGGTTATCCGAAAGGGCGCTCGAGCCCCGGTATGAAGGCTAGAAGGAACGGGATGGGTCTTTTAGTCAGTAAGAGTCTGACACTATCTCCCGCTCCGCCCAAGAGCGGGGGATGTCAATGCATGATTTTTTCCCACCATAAAAAAAAAGCTGTATAATTGCCAAAACGGATCTTGAGCGCTCGGCGTCAGAGTGGGGATGGCTTTGCGCATTCCATACATTGGCGAGCCAATCGTCTTCGTTGTTAGATACGTGCAGCAATGCAGGGAACGAATCACGAGTGACGTCTATGACACGATGGCGCGGCGAGCCAATCACTGACACTCCCCGCCCCCGCGTCTCACTTCGCACTAATAAAGAGACCGAATATTTGACTTTTGTGCAACTTGAAGCCAGCGCTCAAGATCCGTTTCGGCAATTGTACGCATTTGCAATATTTTGTGTCGTGTGTATGTGAGTTGAAATGTTTGCGAAAGCACCCACGACACAGGAGCTGAGCTAGAACTACATTAGATCGACGCACGCGTGGACCTCGCCTGATTTGTACGTAGAACGACCGCGACGACGCGTGGCGTGGATCTAGTGCAGCGCTACAAGTTTAGTTGCCATCTATAATGAATGGAGACCCAGCCAACCTCGCAACCAGATCGGCGTGTGTGGCACACGCGTAGCTTACCTTAATTCCTAGTGTGTTTCTTTTTTCATAGAGAAATTTAACTTTTTAGTTTTTTTTTTTATCGTGCGGCGTTTGACCACTATCTCACCTAATGGTAAGCGATGATGTGGCCGACGACGCAACAGGTTTGCCTGGAAATTATTATTCACTCCTGCCTTTTAGACCCCTAGGTTATTCAGGAAACACAGACTCCGGCAGGGAATTCCACTCCTTTAACTGTACGCATAATGAATGTGTTTCCAAAACGCTTTGTCCGTATGGGTGGGATGTCTACGTGCCGTACGTCTTGTGGTCCGATGATGGAACGGACTTGGCGGAATTAAAATGTGTAATTCCAGTGCACACTCCCCGAAATGTAAACGATAGAAAACGGACAGGGTTGCAACTCGGCGTCGATGCTCAAGACTTTGGAGTTTTGATTTGTATCAGGAAACACAGACTCCGGCAGGGAATTCCACTCCTTAGCTTAAGTGTTTAAATGAAATTGTGAATTTATTGCCAAAACAAAGTGGCAGGACAGTTGTGTTAAGCTGGTATTGACTAAAAGCTCGAACACAAAACTGCAATACGACGTCGAATCGTAACAATTGTAGGAGCTCGCGTGACGCATGGCAAGAACGTGTGAATTGAGTCGCAGCGCGCACAGAACAGATTGAAGAGGTTAGAATGGCCTTGAGGGCGGGGCAGGCGTACCACAGAGTAGGGCAATGCTCATAGTTCAACTACCAATAGCAAATTTGCGATCCAAGGGTGCGTGGTCTGTTAGTTGCGTAATGCGCGTTTGTATTGGTTTATTGTCTGTAGTGCAGTTAATGGGTGTGAGACAAGCGGCGACACTCGTTGTAGTCTTCTTCTTCTTCCTGCCCTTATCCCATATTATTTGGGGTCGGCACAACACGTTTTTTTCTTCCATTCTGTCCGATGTCAGCAAAACCGTAAGGGCCCAGTTGGGTGGAAGACTTCTGTGCTCATAAGTTCGCTTCTGATGGGAAAACCCGTGGTTCTGGAACGCAAGATAAAGAAGGAACATGGGTGTGGTATTAGTCAGTAAAAATGTGACACGCCCTCCTGCTTGCCCTAGAGCGAGAGAATTCATTGGATGATTTATCCCACCTAAGAAAGACCTGATCATCGGTTGATCTTGCAGGAGGCCTTCCAATACTACGGCTACGTCTTCCGTTACGCGGTCGCCACTCCAGAACCTTTTCTGCGAGCAATGTGCCCTGCTTGGCGATTCTTTGGGCTACTCCGGTAACCTTTGTTCTCCTGCAGAAATCATCATTGCCCTTCCGGTGACGCTCACATCTACCGAAGCTTTTTTTATTATTGATAGATAGGCTCGCGTTTGACCATATCTCATCTTATGGTACCGTATGTGGCCGAAGATGGATGGATGCTCTTGGGCGGAGCGGGAGATGAGGTAGTGTCAGACTTTTACTGTCTAAAAACCCACTCCTGTTTCTGCTTTGCCATTTTCCAGTGCCCCGGAGATCTCTTTCGCAATACCCATAGCCCCAGTAAGCTTCGACCCTGCTGGGCCCCTACGGTTGCTGAAAACTCCTTGAAGCGCGCGTGGAACACTACTCGCCGTCGACAACCTGAGCTCGGTCTGGACGGTTACCGGATGGTCGGACGGCGAGCTACCAATTGCTCGCCATCCGCAAGCCCGCGCCTGTGTTCTCAAAACGCTTTGTGTCAGGCTATCACACTTTTAATATAATTTATCTTGACAAATATTTGGTTTCTTTTGTCATAGTATTCGTTCATAGCAGCCATTTGACCTAGATCCTCAAGGCTATGCACACTATCACCAAACTGAGAGATAAACAATAAAAAGAAAAGTAGCTAAATGTTGTCAAGACAATTTATCACTTCTTTGTCACCATTTTTAGGGTATAAAACGGAACCCAAAAGCTACACTACACTACACTTCACGGGAGACTACACTGTTTGTCTGTCACCAGGCTGTATCTCATGAACCGTGATACTTATACAGTTGACATTTTCACAGATGATGTATATCTGTTGCCGCTGTATCAACAAATACTACTAACAGAATAAAATAAATGTTGGGCTATCATACAACAAAAGTGACTTTTTTCCCGTTTTTTGCTACGGACGGTACGGAATCTTTCGTGCGTGAGTCCGACTCGCGCTTTGTGTGTTGTTTTCTGTCTGCAAACAGGTGTGGTACCTGTAAAGTACCGAGCTAGTCTCTCATAATATGAAGAACGTTGTCTTCTGTACTATTTGGGGAACTTGATTCTTATGTTCGAAATTTCAAGATACTATCTTTTAGTTAGCGGTTAGTATGTAAGGCAGTGCTGTGGTAGCCGAGTGGTAATGGCCTCGATTTACGAGTTGTAGGTCGCAGGTTCATACCCAGTCAGGCGCATTACTTTGTGTAATTTATTTCATCACTACTGCTCTCAAAACGGTGAAGGAAAAAAATGTCCTAGAACCAAAAATTCGAAAACTTGACATATTCCAAACCGCACTGGGCCCGCGTGGTGGATTACGGCGCATTCCCTCTCCTAGAAAGGAGGCCTCAGTCCCAGCAGTGGGAATACTATAAGGCCGACTATGCTATGTGAGGCAAGGCGCTAACGTGAGTCTTGTGTCAAATACTACCGTTTAATTTTTTTTGTGTTCAGTTGTTTCCGCATAGCACATACTCGTGACGTTCAAAAAGTGTTCGTTGTCGGTAATTGAAAACTAATAGTGTCTTGCGCAACTTGTCGCTAAATATGTCATGGAGAATCCTTCAGCGCCAGTTCGACTCACACTTGACATTTTTTATTTGTTGTTATTTTACTACTGTGTTTGTTTGTTTGATCCCATAAGAAATTAGTCTTACGATAAAGCGAAGTCAAAAACACGCCTAAAAAATCTAGATAATTTCTCCCTCTCAAGAGTGGAACGAGTGACGGACTTTCACTAAAACTACACCCGCGTTCGTATCGACCCTCGCATCGGTTCGTTAGGCCCCTACGGTTTTGCTGACATCTCCTTGAGGCGCACGTGGAACACTACGCGTCGTCGACGACTTGGACTAGGTCCGGACAGTTACCGGAAGGTCGGACGGCGAGCTGCCCATTGCTCGTAATCTGTAAGCCCGCGTCTACGGTAGCCGGGGATCATCCTGCGGCTACTGATGTCCGGGGCGTCTCCTATCGCGTGCAGCCGCTAGCATTACTGCTTCGCAGAAGGAGGTCATGTCCTGCCGTTCCCCCTTGCTCTGGACCATCACCTAAACCGAGGTTATATCTCACTTGTCACGTGTCGTCTCTGAGCCTTAAAGGTAGAACTCTACTACACACACTTGTGCCACACACGGCGATCTGGGCGTGTCGGGCTCCACACATTTCATGTGGCAACTAGACTTTAAAGGCTATATTTTACCGAGACCACATGGCGGCGCGAAAGAACGGTAACACTAACCAGGATATAGGTCAGGTCGTTGTGGTGGAAACTCAGTCAACTGCGCAGGAGGTGAAGTAGGACGCACAATGCGGTGCATCGCCTGGTTCAGAGATAGACAAGTTATACACATCATTGGCAGTTATTGTACTTTCACTCTAAAAGGTAATTATTTTTATTTCTGCCGCCTATGTCAGCGGCCCTGGTTTTCTCCTGCATGTATCTTCATTCCTGATGCGATCACGCAAGGAAGCCCGAAGGATTGCTAAACTTGGGTAGACATTGCAGTGGGTAGATTAGTTTCTCTCGTTCACACAAACCAGGCGCGATCAGTCGCCGCTACCAACAAAATGTATACAGCTCTATAGAGAGCTATTCACAGGGACACCATGGCGGCGCAACTAGTCGCGCAGAACTACATTAGATCCACGCCACGCGTGCAAATCAGGCGTGGTCCTCGTGTCCGTCGGTCCAATGTAGTTCTATCTTTAATATCCTGTAATGTTTGCAACTATAGTGGTTTATTGTTGTTATTATTAGAATTATCCTTAAACTAAGCTCTAAATTAAACGATACCTTTGTTAGTTTTGACGATGATAGACATAAATAGATGTAGGAGGAAAACATGTAAACATGCGCGTACTAACATAACAAACGTGGTCACACCTCGCTCACGAGAGTGTATCTGCCGAGGTTTACTCCAAGTGTGTGGCGTCGGCTTGCAGTCTTACCGGACGCAACGTTTAGGGACCATCTTCACGAGCGAGACACTTGACGGTTCCGTGTAGGGAATCCAATCCCACAAGCGCGGGATCCCGCACTTTTCTGCGGGATCGGAAATGCGGGATTACTCATGCGGGATCCCGCACGTCTGCGGGATAGAAGTTTTTTTAAAAGAAAATTGGATTCCGATGATATTTACATTATTTCGAAATATTGTTTTTTGCGATTCGGAAAAGTTTTTAAGAAGCTCTCGGTGTAAAAGTCCGACTCGCACTTGACCGGTTTTCATGTTTATTACTACTTAAACAAAAAAGAAATTAAAAAATACCAATCCCTCAAATCACGCGGGATCTGCGGGATCGCCGACTTCAATCCCGCAGGCCTGCGGAATCGCGATTTTGAATTCCATGCTTATACCGTCGGGTAGTATCCACAAATGAGCGATTATTCGGCCAACTTATCGACTCTTAACAGAATAGCTGAGTGTCCGCGACGACTCGTTATGGAATCGCCGCGTTTCCGCGACGAGGCGTTGTGCAACTTGGCAAACGGACAACGCAGAAATGACCCGTGCTAGTAGCAACAGGCGCGCGGCATTACGACAAGGTTTCATTCGCACTCAGCCAGATAATATCGCTGTGCGGAGAGGAGGAGACACGTTCTAAAAGTGCGTATAGAATACGTGGCACGACGATAATATCGCCGCGATTCTCTCGCTCATGGAGATGGTTTCTTAGGGTGGATCGTGAGGGCGTCTCAAACATTTACTGACCAAACCCGGTGTGGGTTTGATTCAGTAAAAGTTCCTTTTTAGGGTTCCGTAGCCAAATGGCAAAAAACGGAACCCTTATAGATTCGTCATGTCTGTCTGTCTGTCTGTCTGTCTGTCTGTCTGTCTGTCCGTCCGTATGTCACAGCCACTTTATTCCGAAACTATAAGAGCTATACTGTTGAAACTTAGTAAGTAGATGTATTCTGTGAACCGCATTAAGATTTTCACACAAAAATAGAATAAAAGCAATAAATTTTGGGGGTCCCCATACTTAGAACTGAAACTCAAAAAATTTTTTTTCATCAAACCCATGCGTGTGGGGTATCTATGGATAGGTCTTCAAAAATGATACTGAGGTTTCTAATATCATTTTTTTCTAAACTGAATAGTTTGCGCGAGAGACACTTCCAAAGTGGTAAAATGTGTGTCCCCCCCCCCTCTAACTTCTAAAATAAGAGAATGATAATACTAAAAAAAATATATGATGTACATTACTATAAAAACTACCAACGAAAATTGGTTTGAACGAAATCTAGTAAGTAATTTTTTTTTAATGCGTCATAAATCGAAAAAAATACACTATTATTAAAACATCGATCAAAGTTACAACACATTACAAGAACCTTTATATTATGTTACTTGCTGCTACGGAACCCTACATGGGCGAGTCCGACTCGCACTTGGCCGGTTTTTTGCCTTGCGTTCCACCCGTGGCTCCAGTAGGCTTCGCCCCTGCTGGGCCCCTACGGTTTTGCTGACATCTTAAGGCGCGCGTGGAACACGACGCGCCGCCGACGAACTACTTATTGCTCGCCGAACCGGATGCAGTTAAGTTCCAATATTTTACATGAAATAACTGCCTATCAGACCTATTTACCTAGTACCTAACTGGGAAGTTATCATGTCCTTAGTGACATTGGTATTTCATGGTGCGTACCTACAGCTAAGGAGTGGAATTCTCAGTCAGAGTCCGTGTTTGATAATAGCCTTCGGACCACGTTTTGAGCCATAAATCTCTGTCATCACTAGAAAGAAATAAATAGGTACTTAAACTCTATTGTAAACTGAATGCTGTTGCAGGCATATGACTGATCGGAAGCTATTTTAAACAGATAACCTTTATTTGAATTTGACAGTGAAGGAGAAACGATGCGCAGGTAGTTGGTGGTGTACATCAAGTCCCTAGCCTTTCCCCAGCTAGCTCGGGGTCACCGGACGCGGCTGAATAGCCTTGTTGTATATGCAACGACTGCCTATCAGACCTCCACAACACAGTTACTGGGCAACACGATACTACTGGGGTAACTGATGGTCAGACTTTCTGGCGTCAGACTACTTGTAACGAATGTCAAAGATCTACGGTGCCGCTGCACCAACGACGCCACGTGCTTTTCGAGGCACGGAGAGTGGTGGTAAAAAATTTACATCTCATCATCATCATTTCAGCCGGAAGACGTCCACTGTTGGACATAGGCCTCTACCAAGTGTCGCCATAATGACCGGCCCTGTGCGTGTCGCATCCATCAGATTCGCACGACCCTCACCAGGTCATTGCTTCACCTCATGGGATGCGCTGCGTCTTCCAAGTATTTTGCAAAAATTGTGCCTGGTGCCACTTTAGTTTGGCGATTCTTTGGGCTAACCTTGGGTTCTCTTGTGCATATCTTCATTTCTGATGTGATCACGAACAGAAACTCTGAGCATAGCTCCTTCTATTGCCATTTGAGTGACTTTAAGTCTTCTGATGAGAGGCCCATTGTGCGCGACCACGTTTCGGAGCCATATGTCATCACTGGCGACACGCACTGGTCATAGATTTTCGTCTTGAGACACAGTGGTATATTGTCGAGAAGACACCGCGCAGCTTGCCGAACGCTGCCCAGCCGAGTCGGATTCGATGGTTGACCTCTTTCTCGAAGTTAGCCCTACCCAACTAGACCGTCACTGGTTAACGTAATCGTCCACAACTTCGAGTGTAGTCTCTGATGTTGATAGGAGTGAGTGCTACATAGATTTTTACCATGATTTTGGTTTTGTTCATGTTCATTTGTAGTCTCCCTCTTTCGGAAGTTCTACTGAGCTCACCGAGCATTGTACTGAGCTCCTTCGTAGTCTCAATTTCACAATTTATACCCAAAATAATATTATAAACCTGTCATATCGGGCTGTGAAAAAGACGGATGAAAAAAGGTTGCATGTAGCGGAGATGACAATGTTGAGATGGATGTATGGTGTGACGAGATTGAATAAAGTGGAGAAATGATTATATTAGAGGAAGTTTGAAAGTGGCGCCAGTTATTGACAAGCTGAAGGGGAATCGTTGATAGGCTCGCGTTTGACCACCATCTCACCTGATGGTAAGCGATGATGTGGGCGACGATGAAGCACGCTTGCCTAGAAGGTAACCTATTCACTCTTGACTTAAAGACCCCTAAGTTTGTCTTGGTATGGTCATGTAAAGAGGAGGGACGACATGCATGTTACTAAAAGAGTTATGAATATACATGTGGATGGGTGGAGAGGGAGAGGGAGGCCAAAGAAAAGATGGATGGATTGCGTGAATAGCGATATGAAAGAGAAGGAAATTAGTGATAGCATGAGGAGTGACAGGGCAGAATGGAAGAAAAAAAAGTATTGCGCCGACCCCAAATAAGATGGGATAAGGGCAGGAAGATGAGACCTAAAATAATATTATAAAGAGGAAAGATTAGATGTTTTTTTGTTTGTTTAACTGAAAAATTACTTGACCGATTTTCGAAATTATTTCACCAGTAGAGAGCAACTTTATCACAGAGTAATGGCAACCTCTCGGGACTATGTTACTAGCATCATAAACAACAACTTTGTTTTATGACTTTTAATTTATCATAATTTTTTTGTTCATCAGATTTTCATACAAAATTAAAAACATTTAAATTGAACGTTCTAAATATTACAAAGTCTATGCAAACCCAGTGATAGTACAATAGCGGAGGAGAGTGCGGATCGGGCGGCGGGGGTGCTCGATGCGCTTGCGTCATACAAACTACCTACGTTTGTATGACGCAAAGCAAGCGCATACAAACGTAGGTAGTTTTACAAAATACAGAGTTAAAACGTGTTAGATAGAACACCGAAATCTTGAAGGTTTGTTTTTTGATAAATTAATTATGTTTTGTAAAAAGTCGTAGCACAAAAGTTGTTGTATTATGATGTTGGTAATACATCCTTGCAAGGCTGTTCGTGTTTTACAAATATCCCCGTATTTTCTGTTTCTACGCGGGCGAATCTAGCAAAAACTTGTATGATATTATATTGAATGGAGTTTGGATTCGTAACCGTCTGTTAGAAAACTGAGAATTCTGGGTTCGTTAATTATATCGTTGAAAGTTATTCTAAGTTACATGAATGTTATATTATATCGTACTTTTCCGTCTTCATATAATCAAATTGAATATAAAACAACTGTACTGTAAACTAAAAATGTTACACAAACTTCTATGAGTTTTATGTCCAGCGACTCGATTCAGAGTTCGGATGTATACGGAACAGAGAGTAAAATCCCACACACCTCCTTTGAAAGGGTAGGATCCTCCGACCAGACGGGTGTTATGTCTGGTGGGCAACAGCCCGATAAATGATATCGGGCTGTCGTAAGTATATGTTCAAATCGTATGTCGTTAACACAGAATTCAGCCTCGGATTTGATTTGATACAAGTGGAGAAAGTTTGTGATAGCTAATCACAAACTTGCTCCACTTGTATCAAAATGTACTATTTACACTTGAAACGTTTCAGGTACACAGAGAGTCTCCGATCGTCCAATCTTATAACCACTTCTGATTTCTGACAACTCGATGCATATTGACGTAGAATCAAAGCCTTGTTTTGTAACATTTATACAGCATATTGACCCAATTATTTTTTGAGGAGGGAAATAGAATAGAATAAACTTTATTGTACTTTTTTGTAAATCATCAAATGTCTTCTGAAAGAAAGAAAAACAGTTTATTTACGTGAAAAAGACGAAATCCTAAAACTAGCTAACAAAAAAACAATAACATTACAGTAATTGTTAGGGAAGATATGCGCTTGTGCTTCTCCCGCTCTAATTTGCAATGAGACGGAGTTTTAGACTTTCACTGACTGAATCTCGCTTGTGTCCTTCAGTTGCCCTAGTCATTAAGGAGTCCGTGGAACACTACGCGCTGTCAATACTTGGGCTCGGTTTAAACAGTGAGCTACCTATTGCTCGTTGTCCGCAAGCCCGTGCCTGCCATGGCTGGTAATCAGAGGCGTGGTCCCGGTGTAAGGATGTCTAGTCCCTTACTTGAACTGTTTTCTTCGCTAGCATTACTGCTTCGATGGAGGCGACTGCCTGCCATTATCAGACCATGTAGTTCGAATCTGAGGGACCTAAGCGTTTCGGCGAGTCAGATTCAGTAGAGGGGGAGATATCATCGGATTTCCGCCTTCAAAAAAAATTTGTTCGGAAAATACTGATGATGAATCAGAAAACTGTTGCACATTTCTATAGTTTGCATGTTAATCGCACTGATATCTACACATTGTTGAAAAACAATCCGCGAACACACTCGATTGTTTTCACAGCGAATGTGAAAATACAGCTCCGTTGAAATGTTTCATGCATAAACAGAACAGTATGTGAAATTGTATGTTTACATTTTTTTCCTGACTATGCGCTGTTTAGCTTATTAATAGTCTAGGTTTTGCTCGCATTAATTTAGTTTGACAATCGCCAAACTTAAGTGGCAATGGGCAGGGCACATTGCTCGCAGAATATATGGCCGTTGGGGCCGAATGGTTCTGGAGTGGCGACCGCGTACCGAAAGTCGCAGCGTTGGAAGGCCTCCTACAAGGTGGACCGCTGAACCTGGTAAAGGTTGCGGGAATCCGATGGATGCGGGACGCGCAGGATCGTTCGTTGTGGCGACACTTGGGGACGCTTATGTCCAATAGTGGACGTCTATCGGCTGATATGATTATTCTAATAGTTGTGGGATATAGGAAACTGCAGGCTGTGGATGCAGGCAGTACATAATACGGCTGCTGCATGAAGCCAATACTGTTTGTTAAACCCCAGCCTCTTCATGTGCGTGGTCGCCACTCCAGAACTTCGACTGCATCGACCATGCGTTTTACGAGTGATGTGCCCTGCCCACTGCCATATTTGGCGATTCTTCGGGCTGTGTCGGCGACCTTTATTCTCCTGTTGATATCTTCATTTCTTATACGATTACGCAAGGAAACTCCGAGTATAGCCCTTTCTATTTGAGTGACTTTAAACCTTCTGATGAGGTCCTAAGCGACCACGTTTCAATACCTGCACTGGTCGTAGACACTGTGGTGTTGGACGAGATAAAACCGCGCAGCTTTCTTAGGAATCAATTTGAAAATATTCAAAACAGTCACTGAACTTGATCTGGAAAAATTCCGTCAACTACTCCCGGGGTCTGATTACCAGTGCCGTAGTCTGGGCAGGGTTGCGCTATCATATCAGGATACACAGTTTCTTGCATTTAATCATATTGTTTGTTGGTTGCAGACGGTGCGGGCGCTTGCATAGCGCGGTGATGGCGGTGGCGGGCGCCCCATGAGCCGGCTGCTGTGCTGTCTGTGTGAGCGCCGAGCCGACATGGGCGCCGCGCTCTCGCATCCTCAGGTATGTGTTGCAGACGGTGCGGGCGCTTGCATAGCGCGGTGTAGACGCTGAATATAACTCTCCAACAACGAATCCTGTTAAGGGCAATACATTAATAGTAGAACTATCACCGTGAACGTTCGGTAGATTTCCCCGTGTTCCAAGTCACGGTGATATCGCCGTTAGCGCGTCATCAGATCGCTGATGGACACGCTTATGGGCACTCAAAACGACTATTGGCGCGCTAACATCGATATTATCGTGACTCGGATCGCAGGGTTCATGCGTTCCTGCATTTTTACTGGTACTTTACTAGACTATTCAAGTACGAGTAAAAACGAGTTGATTTTCTATAGATCCCCTAGTAGAAAGCGTTGCCTGAATAAGTGCTCCACAAGGTAGACCCATCACCTGTTGCTATTCGTAAGTAACTTCTAAAAAATATACAGTAAACCTATGTGCAGCTGTGTATGGACGAAGCTTCACTGGTAGGCTGGGTTCTCGTAGGGGGGTGTGGGTAGACTTGGCCATTGTGTCTCGCGGCAGACATGTCCTGCCCAGTCCCATTTATGTGCAACTTTGGAGTGCAGTGTAGTGTTTCGAATATGGTCTGTTAATTTAACACAGAGTATGCTGCGCTTCGAAGCAAGTGCCCTTAAAGTTGTGTATTTATATTTCTCTGGTTAATCTTGTGCTCTCTGCCGGCAGGAGGGCGAGGCGTGCGACGGCGCCGTCGTGACGGCCGCGCCTCCCACCATGGCAGATGTCATACGGTGAGTGACCCGTACTTTTATTTTTAATAATATACTTTAGGAAACTAGGCTTTGTAGATTAAGTCCAATCTACTAAGCCTAGTTTCCTAGCAGCTAATTTGGTTTTGGACTCAATATACCGCCTAAAATTAATAGAAATCCCATGTCAGTTCATCTACTATGACCTGCCAGTGCTATTATAATTCCGTTGTGAAAGAGAGACAGGACGAATAGTGCTGTCTCACAGCATTGTGTATCACAGCGAATACATGACGTCGTGATACGGTAGATAATGGTGTACAAATGCAATAGGGGATCCAATGTGGTTTACGTGAATACAACGCCATCGGTAGCTGTGTTACATGCGTGCTAATGGTCGCATTTTATTAAAACAAACCACCACGCTGCAATATTTCGCGCGATAATATTTAACAACTCGCGTCCATTTCGCTCATCGCTGCACCGCACCCACGTAGACCACCGCAATAGAGTGCCAACTGTTTGTTCCATTTGCGCGGCGTAGCTTTGAGATCGTGATCGATTGAATTGCCTGCACAGGAAAACGCGTTAGTATCCCATTCGATTGTGATGCGTGGGGGTCTTGGCTAGCACAGCCAGTCTACCTCCATCCAGAAGAACAGACACTTCTCGGTAGCCTCTCAGAATTACACGGAGCAACTTCATTGACATTATGCCTTCGCAATTAGTTACGACGTGGGCTGATTCCGCGGCACCGAAGCAGCCCCTGTAGACTGATCTGAAGAGATGTTGTGTTTAATCTTCCCGACCGAATTTCGATCACGTAACCAAGAGATATTATAGTGAACAAGTGTGTTGGAATAAATAGGTTTTAAAAATTTAAATTATTAACGATTATAAATCCACGCTACAGGTGGCAACACCGACTGTAAAATCTTTTTATTGCTACTTGCACATCTTGTTGTGCACATGGTAATACTACTTGATCCTTATTGTTTTACTCTTAATTAAAACGCCTAAAAACCCGTCAAAGTGTCTGCGCAAACACAGGTGCGCTTTCTATTCCTTTGTTCTCATAGTCCGATGGGACGGCAGTCCAACACGGCAGGAGAGAGACCTGGTGTAGGAGCAACGGCTTTACGTGGCACGGGGCTATCACATCACCAACTTGCAAACTCCGGGCAGCTACAGAGTAATTTCTAGTGAAAAAACCCATCAGCACTTTTTGTTCGCCTCGGGCACCGTACCTAGACCTCAAGCTCAGCAGTCGCATTTGCGACGAGGCTTGGAACGAGGACTTTACTAGACAGTGGTCCATAACTGTTCTCTGTATCAAATGCATTTATTTATCAGAAACCCTCGGTAAATACCGGAGGTCGTGGGTTCGATTCAAAAGAAGTTATTTTAGTTAAGAAAACGTCGACAAAATGGTGAATGCGAAAAAGTGTGAGGTAGGTACAGAAGACTACGGTCGCGAGACGGTCGCATATCACTTGTAGACGTAGATATACTGAGGCGTCGGAAACAAACGCAGCGCGAACCTGCGGTCACTCTAGGACGCGACTTCCAATGCTAACTGCGATCAATTTCTGGCGTTCTTCTTGAAGAGGAGGAGGATGATGATGTTGTTGTACAAATGTTATTGAAACAGAAGAGAAGAAAAAGGCGTCACGAACTCATGACATTTATCATTTTTTTTTTACAAAATTTGCGTAGATAAAAAAAATACATATATCGACCAACGATGTCAAGTTAAATAAAATTCTATTTAATTGTATAAACACCATTTTCGTTGACAAAAACGCGGCGTCCTTGACGCCAGAATGCTCCGAAATGACTAGGTAGCGTACGACGTTGGGCGTGTGATGTACGTCGCCTACAGCGTCACGCCGGACGCGACCGTTTGTTGCAGACCGCCGCCTTATGCAGTTGGACTACAAGCTACTGTAAGTGCACTGCGCAGTCGGTCGAGTGCACCGACTGCCATAAAACTGTATCCATACTGCTATTATGCAGCTGGGCTTGCAGTTAGGTTTAAAGAATCTTTATTTCTCATAAGATGTCAGTTGTCGTCTAATGACGAAGCATTCAAGTTCAGATTAGTTTTGTTTAGAGCCCTTCAAGGAGATCGAAGGCCTTACCATCACGTGTTAAACTGACGTGCATGCGAGCGAGAAACAGGGACGCAGCTATACAGCCTATGTAGCTCCATCCCTTGTAACAATTCAGTGTAGGTCGTCAAATTGATCGCGTTAAGAGTTCGTGGTGGGTTCTCGGCTCACCACAGCCTGCCAGACGCTCCGTGGCACCAACAACATATTCACTCTAGCCTTGAAGACGCCTAAATTATAATCGGACGGGAAGACCGCAGCAGGAAAATTGTGCAGTATAACTTTAATTGGTTTTGTTTTCTGTAATTGGTTGCGTAATCATAGTAATTAATTGAAATAATTGACTGGTCAGATAATAATTGAATGTTCTTTTCCTTCCGTTACAGAGAGAGGAAGAAGAAGGCAGCGGGCTCGGGGCTCGGCACGCTGCGGCGCCGCATCGCGCTCGTGCGGCGCCCGCGCGACAACCGCCCCGACAGGGGTACGTACCGTCATCAGCACTGACGTAGCTTCCCAAGGGCTGGGTGGGGCCGCCAAGCTCGGAGGGGCTTCTTGCTTGGGTGCCCCTAGCTCTGTGCCCGGGATCCCCAAATTGTGAGGTCTTACCTCGGAGGGGCCCCTAACTCGAAGGTCCCCCTTGCTCTGATGGTCCCCCAACTGAAAGGTCCTACGTGTTCTAAGGGGCCCCTAGCTCTGAGAATTAAAAAGAGGGTGGTGTTGGCTACCCCGCTTCTGCAGTGCCCAAGGCATGTCTGCGGAAGTGAGTTGATTGCTGAAACAGAAGATCAGCTGTAGTGTAGTGGTTATAGGGAATCCATCAGTTTGTTAATCAGTGTGGTAACGTAACCCGGCAGGTTGCGAGCACGCGCGCTTCATCCGCTCGGTGGTGAGCTCGTGGCGCCTGGTCGAGGTGTTCCTGCTGTGCGAGGAGCTGGAGGCGGGCGCGGCGCTGCGCGACCTGGTCACGCAGGCCGAGCTGGCGCGCGAGCCCGCCGGCGCGCTGCACGCCGACCTGGCGCAGGCCTACAAGGACAGGTGAGCCACCAAAACAACCTTGGATACTTACTTGTTAGTGCTTATGAAGTAACCAAAGTCGGTTTGCTTGTTCGGAAATTTTTGCCTCAGACAGACGGTCCATTGGGTGGGTTTAATTTCGTGAAAGAGGTCAACCCTCGATTCCGACTTGGCTGTGCAGCGTTCGGGAAGCTGCGTGGTATCTTCTTATCCAACATACCACAGTGTCTCAAGACAAAAGTCTATGACCAGTGCGTGTCGCCATTGATGACAGGCTCCGAAACATGGTCGCTTACAATGGGCCTCATCAGAAGGTTTTAAGTCACCCAAAAGACTGCGGAGGTGTTTGAGCATTACTATGTTTTTTATTAGTGTTAAAATGAGTGGTCGACTGTGATCTCACCTGATGGTAAGCGGTAATACGATCGCTGATGGTGAGGCGGTGCGCCTGTATCTCGTGAGCTGACGCTGTGGTCCCCGCGCAGGTGGTGGTGCGACGTGGAGCTGGTGGGCAGCGGCTGGTCGCTGGCGGCGCACCGCGCCATCCTGTGCGCGCGCTGCAGCTACTTCCGCGACCTGCTGCAGCGCTACCCGCCGTGAGTACACTAACAACTTTTTTAATGATAATAACTTTATTTCGGATGGCATCGAAAAAAAGAAAAAATAAAGAATAGACTCATAGAAATCTTAACCAAGTACAAATTAATTTTATATATTACATCTTACTTGCCATGCCTGGCCACACCTACACAGGACGACCCACTTATTTTGATAGGAGAGCAATTTCAAAATAAAGTGTACCCTGTTTTAAAATTCGATTTTAATTATTAGGTTTATTTTTATTTTTAATTTTCTATAGTTTATTACGAAATATAGTTTATTATACAGGAAAACAAAAAAGAACACGGAATTCGAGGCATTTTTCCGATAATATCAAAACAAAATGGACTTTTTGGCGGAACTAGTTCCGTTATGTGACTACATTTAAAAGCAAAATTAAAGAAAAGTATGAAAATAATAAGCCTTTTTTAAATTTATGTTTAAAAAAAAATATTACGGAAAAAATCGAAGAATCGATTAGGTAAGAAATAAAATAATCATTTTAAATATATATTTTTACCTTACTATATTACAAAATTACAAACGAAACCTCAAACCCAATTATAATGTTGGTAGTAACACCAACTTCAGTCTTGTTTTTCAAAGGTTAGGTTAGCATAAATCGTTATTTTACAGACCCCGATATCAAGCTACCTCAAACTGTCAAATTTTCCCAATTGAACGTGAACCTTATGTAATTTTAATAACGTTGAAAAACTATTGTAGCGACATCTATGGCGCCACATAAGAACTACGAAGAAAGTACGAAATCCTGTATCGCGCAATCAAAGTTTTCCGCGCGATTTGAACATATACGACAACCCGAAATCATCTATCGGGCAGTCGCCCACCAGACCATAACACCTGTCTGGTCGGAGGATCCTCCCTTTTCAACGGAGGCATGCGGGACTTTACTCTCTGTTCCGCATACCTCTAAACTGGTGACCCTCGACAAAGAACGTCAGCGCAGCCTTCGTGCAGCTACTACTTCGTGATGTCATCATCACTTCCTCAAGCTTTCGAGCAGCGAGCCATACAGCCAGCACCCACGGCTATAGAGGGTATCCTGACCACCAGCATGCCTACCTGGCCATACCTGGTCATCACCTTCAGCCTCATCAGCGACCTTGGCTTGGCACACCGCACCTTCGGCCAGTCACATGAAGAGCCATGAAGAATCTCTCCTGGTCGACGCCATCAGTCAAGCCCTACGTCGCACAAGCACCGCTCCGACTCACTGGAGCCAGCAGCACTACTCCGACTCACTGGAGCCTGCAGCATCGTCCCGACTCACTGGGACAGCATCAACCCGACTCACTGGGGCATCATCCCGACTCACTGGGATACCAACACCCCCGACTCACTGGGGCATCACCGCAGACAGTTCCGACTCACCGAGAACTATGCGGCATCGGTTCCGACCCACTGGAACCAACCTACGCTGGCCTGGCACGCATCAAGAACCATCGATCTCCGATCTCCGGAGGGGAGTGATGTAGCGACATCTATGGCGCCACATAAGAACTACGAAGAAAGTACGAAATCCTGCATCGCGCAATCAAAGTTCTCCGCGCGATTTGAACATATACGACAGTCCGAAATCATCTATCGGGCAGTCGCCCACCAGACCATAACACCTGTCTGGTCGGAGGATCCTCCCTTTTCAACGGAGGCATGCGGGACTTTACTCTCTGTTCCGCCTACCTCCAAACTGGTCCTACCTCTAAACTATCAAAGAAAGACAGATTGGGCAAGCTTGATGTGCTGGCGTCTGTATTGACATCAGTCTGATTAAAACTTTGCAGGATACTGATTAATAGGAACTCCGAACTTTATAAACTAAAAAGATATATAACTAAAAGAGTTCTGAGTATACATGAAGATGGATGGAGAGGGAGAGGAAGGCCGAAAAAAAGATGGATGGATTGTGTGAGAAGTGATATGAAAGAAAAGAGAGTTAGTGATAGTTTGACGGGTGACAGGACAGAGGTGACGGGTGAGAGGAAGAAGAAAACGTATTGCGCCGACCCCAAGTAATATGGGATAACAGCAGGAAGAAGAAGATTTGCGATCACTAGGTATTTTAAGTTAGTTTAAGTGAAAAAATCACAATTAAATTAAGAAAACAAAACAATAATATTCCTTTTGCGTCAAGTCCAGGCTTACCTAACGTTTAAACGTCGTCAGCAAACTTCAATCTGTAAATTTGAAATTAAATAAAAAAGCTACATAATTTACAACTTTAGTATGTGTTAATTCGGATAGTAAACATTTGCATTATGAACTAAGCTTTATGCATTCCGACCTATTGTGACTTATCGTTCCGTTAAATGTAACCGTAGAAAAAGTGACGCAACGGAGGTCATATAATGCTACCTTCTCGTAGTTTTAAATTGTTTAAAAATTACCCATCTTACTTAGCGCTAATCAATTCTTGGTATCAATACATTTGCAATGTGTAAACAATAACAATAATCAAAGAGAAGTGATTTATAACAGAAAAACTTGGTCACATAACTTTTTTTTTATGGTGGGAAAATATCATTCAATGACAACCCCTGCTCTAGGGCAGAGCGGGAGATAGTGTCAGACTCTTACTGACTACAAAAGACCCACCCCGTTCCTTCTAGCCTTCATACTGGGGCTCGAGCTGTCTTTCGAAGCTAACACTGGCCCCAGTAGGCTTCGACCCAGCTGGGTCCCTGCTGTTGCTGACAACTCCTTGAGGCGCGCGGGAACAGTGCGCGCCGTCGACGACTTGGCTTGGTCCGGACAGTTACCGCACGGCCGGACAGCGAGCTACCCATTACTCACTGTCCGCAAGCCCGCGCCTACGGTGGCCGGAAATCGGGATCAGAATCCCGGCGGCGGCGGCGAGAACACCGTTGCCAGATTCGTTCGGCTCCCTCCTTCGCGAGCATTACTGCTTCGCAGAAGTCGGCTCGCGCCCGCCACTCCTCTTCGCTCCGGACCATGGCCTCAACCAAGGCCCGGCGCGAGAGGTCTCCGCCGCCGATCGCCCCCGTGAGGGCACTGCGATGCTCCGCCCAAGCAGGGCACACGTCTACTGTGTGCTCCACCGTGTTCTCCAGGCGTTCCGCACAGTGGCGACACCCGGGCGTCTCTTCCGCTCGAATCCGAAACAGGTACCTCCCAAACGTGCCATGTCTGGTGAGGACCTGCGTCATGCGGAAGGTAAGGACGCCGTGAGGTCTTTCCTGCCACGTCTCAAAGAGGGGACTTACCGCCATGATTGTAGCGTGCCCATTGGTCACATAACTGAGCAAAGAAATTGAAACACATGCACTTCAACAATACGTCCGCACTTATCACAAGTTAGTTTGTCAGTGAAAGCAAAATGGCGTTTGTCGATGACGGACGATATGTTGTATTGCCATATCGTACCGAATACTTTCCGCTATTAGAAGAATTTGAAGCTGTGTTTGTGGCTTGAAAGTCATCAGTGCGAGCTTCAGCAAACATTCCAGACTCGCTGCACCGCCACGGCAGACCCAACAACATCCTGAACGCATTATTGTACCGAGTGGTGCGCAAGGCTCCGTAGGCTCGCTGGGTATGTCTCACCCATAGGCCGCTTGAGTAGAAGGACTGGCAAAAAGCTATGAAGAGCGTCGTTTTCACTTCTCTCGTGCATCGCGCGAACCTGAGCATGTTAGCTCTCACCGCTAGAGCCCTGCGCTCCCGCTCAATATAACAACACGAAATTAAGATATGCATCGTTTAAGATGAGAGAAAAGGATAGGCTGGCTACATTGTATGAACCCGACAGCTGGCACCCTCACCATGCTTTAGCAATTGCAGTGTATACCATTTATTATAACATACTCAAATATTACCAAAATCGGAAACATCGAAATTTTTTAGTTGTTTGCTTCACGTGAAGTGCCCCAATATTATGATCCAATTTTATAAGTTCTGTGTGTCTGTGTGTCTGTTTGTGGCATCGTAGCGCCTTAGCGAATGGACCGACGAATGCGCTGACGTTAAGATGGTTCTATTTATGAAGATCTGTTCAGGTGTTCAAGGCCATCAACTCGTTTGTTGGCTGTGGCAGGGATCTCAAACACTCGGTGATTATATTCTTTACAAATAAACACATATATGTGACCTAATGTTTGAAATACTCATGTACCTACATGCCGGCGCTATCCAGCTGGTCTGATGATGGAGGTTGGAGGTAAGAGGCGTAACACTGGATTGCCTATTAATAAACCTGTCGAGTTTGGGCTCAATTAATTAAATATCTTAACCAGTTCTAAATACTTTTCCATGATGAGGACTTGATGCTAGAACTAGGAGGTGGCCAATAAAAACCTGGATTACGACACATTTTTTCAAGTGAAGTTCACTCACTCGATGAAATCCCGCCAGGACCTGTTATGAACCAGTTGCGCCCCACTGCAGGGCAAATGCTTCTCTTCCGCTCTTCTCTGTCCTTCTCTACTCCTGGCCAATACTTCGGGTAGGATTGCAACTCGTCACGCCATCTCCTGCGCCTGTCGCGTCGCCGGCTCGTGCTGTTTAGGATCCAGTCAGTGATTGCCTTAGCTCAATTGCTCGTGTGTGGCCTGCACAGCAGTGGCGTGCCTAATGCATTTATAAGGAGCAACCAAAGAAACCTTGACCTGCCTACTATTTACCTGATATTCCGAATAAAAAATATATGAAACCCGCCTTTGGACATTTTTGTGACAAGTCTTGCTCGCTCATGTCGCTACAATCGCTACAGTCGCAACATTCTAGCTCCACCCACAAATATTAAGCACACAGAAAACATATTTTAACTCAATAGATTTATTTGAGAAAAATATGTAATACCAACAGAACTATTTGTTTAAATAAGAACAGCCTACAATCCACTAAGTTTTGTATACTGAGCGATGAAACTGCCTATTATGTGATTTAGTTTTCTAAGAGAAATATTCAAATCAGGGATAGGTTTATTTATTTATTTATTTATTTTTATTTATTTATTTATTTTCGGAAATATTGAAAGAATGCCAATTACAAGTTTTAACAGATAACATTAGAGCAGAACAAGAGACAGTAGACAGATAACAAGAAAATAAAATAAAAAACGGTAAAGACGCTCGGAGCAAGTACATAATTAATTATAGCAAGAAAAATTAAACGTATGAGCACTAGATTTTTCGAAGGTCGCTGAAACTGTTAGCGGTCTTCGAAAAATCCAGCACACATTATGTGAAGTTACGCGATCATGTTTATCTTTAAAACTACCTTTCCTGTGTCAATTGCACACACTTTAATCATACAAAACAAAGGAAGTTACAACAATTCCTAATCACAAAACTCTAGATTTTATAAATCTGTTAAATTAATTACAGCCATTCAAAACTTGGAACTAATTTAAATTTTGCACAACTTCACTGTGCATGTCTTATGGGGCATCTCAAAATGCACAGGTGCAAGTATTTGCAGTGGACTTTTGAACAAAGAACCACACAGATTTGAGCGGACCTGTTCAATCAGTGCAAGCATTTGTCAATATTCATATAGTTCAACTCAGGACTACTAAGCAGCTCAACGACTTTAGGCCTCAGAAAGGAAAATCTATTGTTGCTGTTGCGCCATAAAACAGATTTTCTAAATCTTGTTTAAATGTTTATGACCTATTTGGTCAAAATGCGTAGCTTATGACAACGATAATGTCACTTTTCTTAAAGTGAATAGGCTATAGTAAGGTCTACTTATGTTACTTACGCCAGCCTACTGGGGCCAGGGTTATCCGGGACGGGGTGGGTCTTTTAGTCAGTAAGAGTCTGACACTATCTCCCGCTCCGCCCAAGAGTGGGGGATGTCATTGAATGATTTTTTTCCCACCATAAAAAAGGTCTACTTATGTTGTGACCGAAGACTGTCGTCGTTGATGTGCGCGGTGGTTCCCCAGGTCGTGCTGTCGCGTGCCGCTGGAGGGCGCGGGCGCGTCACTGTCGCGCGACGAGCTGGAGGCGTGCGTGCTGGCGCTGTACGCCGGCACGTCCGTGTGCTCGCGCGGCACGCTCTGCGCGCTCTGTGCCAGTAAGTAGCCCACGGACGAACTAGATCCCAGGTCGTGCTGCCGCGTGCAGCTGGAGGCGTGCGTGCTGGCGCTGTACGCCGGCACGTCCGTGTGCTCGCGCGGCACGCTCTGCGCGCTCTGTGCCAGTAAGTAGCCCACGGACGAACTAGATCCCAGGTCGTGCTGCCGCGTGCAGCTGGAGGCGTGCGTGCTGGCGCTGTACGCCGGCACGTCCGTGTGCTCGCGCGGCACGCTCTGCGCGCTCTGTGCCAGTAAGTAGCCCACGGACGAACTAGATCCCAGGTCGTGCTGCCGCGTGCAGCTGGAGGCGTGCGTGCTGGCGCTGTACGCCGGCACGTCCGTGTGCTCGCGCGGCACGCTCTGCGCGCTCTGTGCCAGTAAGTAGCCCACGGACGAACTAGATCCCAGGTCGTGCTGCCGCGTGCAGCTGGAGGCGTGCGTGCTGGCGCTGTACGCCGGCACGTCCGTGTGCTCGCGCGGCACGCTCTGCGCGCTCTGTGCCAGTAAGTAGCCCACGGACGAACTAGATCCCAGGTCGTGCTGCCGCGTGCAGCTGGAGGCGTGCGTGCTGGCGCTGTACGCCGGCACGTCCGTGTGCTCGCGCGGCACGCTCTGCGCGCTCTGTGCCAGTAAGTAGCCCACGGACGAACTAGATCCCAGGTCGTGCTGCCGCGTGCAGCTGGAGGCGTGCGTGCTGGCGCTGTACGCCGGCACGTCCGTGTGCTCGCGCGGCACGCTCTGCGCGCTCTGTGCCAGTAAGTAGCCCACGGACGAACTAGATCCCAGGTCGTGCTGCCGCGTGCAGCTGGAGGCGTGCGTGCTGGCGCTGTACGCCGGCACGTCCGTGTGCTCGCGCGGCACGCTCTGCGCGCTCTGTGCCAGTAAGTAGCCCACGGACGAACTAGATCCCAGGTCGTGCTGCCGCGTGCAGCTGGAGGCGTGCGTGCTGGCGCTGTACGCCGGCACGTCCGTGTGCTCGCGCGGCACGCTCTGCGCGCTCTGTGCCAGTAAGTAGCCCACGGACGAACTAGATCCCAGGTCGTGCTGCCGCGTGCAGCTGGAGGCGTGCGTGCTGGCGCTGTACGCCGGCACGTCCGTGTGCTCGCGCGGCACGCTCTGCGCGCTCTGTGCCAGTAAGTAGCCCACGGACGAACTAGATCCCAGGTCGTGCTGCCGCGTGCAGCTGGAGGCGTGCGTGCTGGCGCTGTACGCCGGCACGTCCGTGTGCTCGCGCGGCACGCTCTGCGCGCTCTGTGCCAGTAAGTAGCCCACGGACGAACTAGATCCCAGGTCGTGCTGCCGCGTGCAGCTGGAGGCGTGCGTGCTGGCGCTGTACGCCGGCACGTCCGTGTGCTCGCGCGGCACGCTCTGCGCGCTCTGTGCCAGTAAGTAGCCCACGGACGAACTAGATCCCAGGTCGTGCTGCCGCGTGCAGCTGGAGGCGTGCGTGCTGGCGCTGTACGCCGGCACGTCCGTGTGCTCGCGCACTACTAACGCTGCTGTCTGTTTGGTTACAGAGTGGGACCGCGGCGTGAACGCGGACGGCGACCTGGACATCATCAACGTGGACAACAATGGCAGTGAGTGGCTTGGTTCTTGCAGCTGCTGTTCATTCAGTTTTGATCTCACTTAGGACATGATTAATAAGTTGTACATTACACTCCAAATTTTTTACCCCAGTATGAATGCGCCTTTACTTTGCCGATGCACTGATGTCACTATTTTCTTAAAGTGAATAGGGTTAGAAGTAACTGTTAGCGAGTTTTATAATTAACGCGTCAATTATAATCAACATTGAAAGGTTAATGAATTAATACAAGTTTTAATCCCGTTGCATAACGAGGGTCTTTTAAGTGTAAATGGTCTTTTAAAGCCAACTTTTAATACACAGACTTAAAGTCGAAACTTCAGAGACCCATTGCTCGCCGTCTGGTTAGGACCGAACCCCGGTCGATGTTTAACTATTGATAATAGTGACGACACCATCAGCTTTATCAATGCTATTGCCTACAGCCCACGGACGGGTAGCTTCATATGACGCATATTCGTTATTGTAGTGTACGCCTGCGTGTAGTTTGCATACAATATTATGAAACTGTCGACGAAGCGGCAACGGCACGGCGGCGTTTTATACGCAAGTTACAGGCACGCATACACCGTATTGACGCAGACGCATCTATATAGCTACGCGACTGTGGACAGTAGCGCAAGGCGACCATTACAGTCATGGAAGCGTCCACCAACCCGCACAGGGCCCGCCTGGTGGATTCATAGGTGGTTGGCCCATTCCCTCTCCTACCTCTGTAGGAGAGGGAATGGGGCCTCAGTCCCAACAGTGGGAACATTGAAAGGCTGATTATGCTATTATATGAATGATGGTTTTCGTCAATCAGTACTAGGGATGTCAGAAATGCAATAAAGTATCGATACATATCGATATCGATATTTTTGAAAATATCAATATCGATATTCATTTTTATTTAACCTTTCAATCGTGGAAATTATAGACACAATAGAAAGACAATAGGTGCGCGAACCCATGAATTAAAAATATCGATATATCGGTACGATATGAAAAAAAAATGACCTTATCTACTTCAGTCATCTTAGTTAGCTACATTACTAGATAAGTACTAATCAATAGACATCATTTTTAATAAATCTATAACTAAATCTAATAAATATTAATTATTTATGAACTGAAACAATATTTATCTGATACAGACATAAGAAAAACTTTTAAGTACCAAATTCGACCAAATAAAAACAATTAAAAATATCGTTTTTGATACAATTTCGATCTTGGACATTTGATATCGATGTATAGTTATAAAATATAGCGCCCAAAAATATCGAAATATCGAATTGAAAATATCGATGTATCGATATTTATTCTACAAGCCTAATCAGTACTAAAAAACGTCAATCAACGCATTACGACGGTAGGTTTTTCGTCAATCAAAACTTTGACTGTGGCAAAACCTACCGTGTAATGTTCGGCTTAGTGAGTGTGTTCGTGAGTAACATGTGTGTATGTTCGTCGCAGCGTGTCGCAGCAGCTCGGTGTGCGGCTGCGGGCGCTCGCGCGTGGACGCCGCCACGCTGCGGCGCCTCGGCGCGCTGCTCGGCTTCTCGCTCGACTCGCTACACCACGACATGAGATACCTGCTGGATTCCGGTGAGTTTACCGTCTTCTCCACCCCTGCAAAGTGTTTTAGCCTCGCAGGCGTAGGCTTGTCCTGACGACCGAGCCGGAGTTAACGGCGCGTAGTGTTCCATGCGCGGCTCAAAGAGATGTCGGCAAAATAATATTTATTTAACAAATATCCGGCGGTCCCATGGCCGACCTCTCGCGGTCCGCCTGTTGCCCACCGTTGGTCTATGGGAACGAAAGGTTAGAGTGGCGGCCGCGCACCGACATGCAGTGTCAGCGCGGGCTGCCGCAAGGTGGACCGACGACCTGGTGAGACGCGCGGGGATGCGGGGGATCGGGCGTTGTGGCGACGCTTGGGGGACAGCCTATGTCTGACAGTGGACGTCTTTCAGCTGAAATGATGGTGATAATGATGACAATTGATTTCGGCGGAGATATGATTTGTTTGAGATTGGAGAGCAGTGGTGGCCGAGTGGTAATGGCTCCGTTTTACGAGTTGTAGGTCGCGGGTTCAAACCCTGCCAGGCGCATTACTTTGTGTAATTTATTTCATCTCCACTGCTCCCAAAACGGTGGTGATGAAATCAGCATGTCCTAGAACCATAAATTCGATAACATGTGACATCTACCAACCCGCACTGGGCCCGCGTGGTGGATTTACGGCCCATTGCCTCTCCTAGAGAAGAGGCCTGAGTCCTGACAGTGGGAACGTTAAAAAGGCTGATGATGATGAATGACTAGTTGTTGTTCGACGACATAACCAAGTGCATGTTGTTCCTCAGGTGAGATGGCGGACGCGCGGCTGGTGTTCCGACTGGAAGGCGGCTGCGGGCTGGCGTACGGGTTCCGCACGGCGCTGGAGCTGCCCTGCCACCGCCTCGTGCTGGCCGCGCGCTCCAGGTTCTTCAGGTAGGAGGAACACCAGCTCCAAGACACGCGACGTGTTCCGACTGGAGACGACCAACTGGACGAATACGTGCCAATTTTAGTCCATAAAAGTCTGTCTGACACTTTCTCGCTCAACCCAGAATCGAAGAAAGGAGTGCCTTTTTTATGTAGTTGGTGTGTAGGCATGTTATATGATCTTTATTTTGCAAGTAGGTTTTATAAAAAGACTTTTACACGTAATTTTTTTTTTCGTCAATTAAAGCTAGATGAGGCCGGTGTTTCCTAGCTGACTACCCTGAGAAGGAACACCGAAACAAACTCAGGGGTCGAAGTCTCTTTTAAAGTCCATACAGTAAAACATGTATTTTTTTAAATTTATTTTTATAATGGATAGGCTCGCGTTTGACCACAATCTCACCTGATGGTAATGGTCAAATCATTTGAGAACCATGCAGATTGAGCCTGAGATGGTCTTTTAAAGAAAGAACCACACAGTTCTAAGTGGACCTTTCCGGTCAGTGTAAGCATTTGTCAGTATGCATGTAGCTCAATCCAGGACTTGGCGAACAATTCCAAAGAAAGGACATTTGGGTAGGCCACATCAACTACTCAAAACTGCCAGACATCATGTGAAAATAAAAGAAAAGGAAAAAATAATCCACATAGTTCTCACATTCACAATAATAAAATTTACAAAAGTGTAAATATTGCAAATTGAAAAAAAAAAGTATATAAAAAATTGACAGTCAAATAGTAAAAATAAACATGTCATAATTGTAAAAAAATAATAATAAAAATATATATACACCGTTAAATTTTAATCGTTTTAATCCCGTGGAGGGTCGATCTGGTAGTTTGTACGCAACGCCGACTACTAACTACAGGTCATTGAACCCGCTCAGCTGACGTTTTCTTAAAGAAATTAATTTCGTACGTGCGTAAATTAATACGAGTTTTGAAAAAAAGGTACTTTGTTTTTTCATTTTATCTTTACAAATCGATAGTGTTTCATGTACTGGATCGACCCTCCACGGGATTAAAACGATTAAAATCTAGCGGTGTATATATACAATATCATAATTGTAAAACAACAACAATCGTCAATTAAAAAAAGGCAGTTAAAACAAAAAAAAACATTCAAATGATAACAATTACAGTGAGTAGGTACTGGAGCAGGTCAATCCCAGGACGTTTTATCCTCGAGATACTCTTTTACAGTATAAAAAGCCTTTTGGCAAAGTTTTCGCTTTACAAATGTTTTGAATTTATTAATGCTAAGTTCCTGAATAGGACTGTTAAGTTAATTATAAAAATGTATACATTGGCATCTAAATGAGGCTCATTAAAATAAATAATGACAGCTGGTAGCAGGAACCACTAACTTGTGTTTGTTCCTAGTAATGTTATGAATGTCACTGTATTTTTTAAACATGTTTTATTGATGAACATACAAAATATTTTCATAGATATACTGAGATGGCACAGTCAAAATATTAATATTTTTAAATTTATCTCTGAGGGAGTATCTGGAACTTAATTTATAAATTGAACGAATGGCCCTTTTCTGCAAAACAAAAATCGTCTGGATATCGGCGGAATTTTGTACGACATGACACTATGAAAATAACTGAAGTAAACTAAACGGGCTGTCTCTAAGTCAGTTAGATTTCGAATTTGCCTAACAGCGTATGTGGGCCCCACTGAAGCTTAGCATCAAGAGTTATACCCAAAAACACTGTAGTGTCTTCAGGACTCAATTCTTTACCTTTTATTAGCACACTAGTTTCTACCTGCCTAACGTGAGGCATCGTAAATTTAACAAATTTAGTTTTTTTTTCATTAAGGAGCAGGTTATTGACATTAAACCAGTGTACTATTTTTGAAAGGTCGTTATTTATGTCATCAGTAACTGGCTGCTGACGTTTAAGCTTAAACAAAAGCGAAGTGTCGTCTGCAAACAACACTATATCATGGTTATCCTTTATGAGGTATGGCAAGTCATTTATATGAATAAGAAATAGAAATGGGCCAAGAATTGAGCCCTGGGGAACACCCATTGATACTACAGACCCAGGTAATCTTTTCCGTTTACATCAACTCTCTGAATCCTATCACTCAAATAAGAAGTAAGAAGATCCAGAGAGGAATTTCGGATCCCGTAACGGTGTAGTTTCTTGATTAATGTTTCACGGAGAACGCAATCGAAAGCCTTGGACAAATCACAAAAAATACCCAGGACATCGCATTTGTCTTCCCATGTATTATAAATATGTCGTAAAAGTTCAACCCCGGCATCGATTGTTGAACGACTCCTTGTAAAACCGAACTGTTGTATGTAACAACTTATGTCTATTAAAAAATCTTTGTAATTGGTGTAAAATAAGTTTCTCAAATATTTTTCTAAAGGTGGGCACTGAAATAGGTTATAAATTGTGGGGTCAGATGTACTATACGTTTTAAACAATGGCATTATTTTACTATACTTCATTAAGTCGGTAAACTCGCCACGATCAATACAATTATTAAAAATAAGTGCTAAACTAGGAGCTACAACCTTTATAATAGACTTTACAACATCCACAGAATGTCCCCATAAATCTGTGTTCTTTTTTACATTCAAAGTGTTAAAGGTTTAATTATACGAGGGTAGATCGAAATATTCGCGGCCTAACATAAATACTTGAACTATTTTAATGTAACTGACCTCATTCGATTTGCTTACTCTCTGGTTGTCACATTGTAAAATTCTATCGCAATAGCATTATCTGTTTTTAAATTAGACTGAATTTTGTGAGCCAAAGTGCAGCGTTTTTAAAGAATGGAGAAAATTGAGCAACGTGCAGTCATCAAATATCTGTTTAAAAAAAAACTAACTTCAAAAGAGATTTACGAAGATATGTCAACAACATTGGGGGAATCTGCTCCGTCGTATACGACTGTGAAAAAGTGGGTTGCAGAATTTAAAAGCGGACGAGAGAGTATTGAAGATGTCCCTCGCTCTGGCCGGCCTACGACGTCTACGACTGAAGAAAACATCGGGAAAATCTGTGATGGGATATTGGCAGATCGGAGCGGAGATTGCATACACTATTGGCATCTCGTATGAACGAACACAAAACATCATAGTCAATAAATTTGGATTTTCTAAGGTTTCTGCGCGGTGGGTACTCAGATTGCTTTCAGTTGAACAAAAACGAATACGGCTCACGATTTCTCGCGACTGTTTGGAAATGTTAGAGGCTGATCCACAAGATTTTTTGGCCAGATTTGTGACAATGGATGAAACCTGGGTACACCACTGCACCCCAGAGTCAAAACAGCAATCCAAGCAGTGGAAAAAACCTGATGAACCGACTCCAAAAAAAGTTAAAGCAATTTTGTCAGCTGGCAAGGTGATGGCGTCAGTTTTTTGGGATGCTAAGGGTGTCATCATGGTGTACTACCTTGCAAAAGGTGAAACTATAAACTCGGCTTATTACTGCACCCTTTTACGTCGTTTGCGTGATACAGTCAAAGAGAAAAGGCCAGGATTACTCAGCAAGAAAGTGTTGTTCCATCAGGATAATGCACGCGTTACACGTCTGTTGAATCTATGGCTCAAATTCGTGCTTGTGGCTTTGAATTACTGCCCCATCCCGCCTATTCCCCTGATTTGGCACCTTCCGACTTATTTATTCCCAAACCTAAAAAAACCGGCCAAGTGCGAGTCGGACTCGCCCATGAAGGGTTCCGTAGCAGCAAGTAACATAATATAAAAGTTCTTGTAATGTGTTGTTAACTTTGATCGATGTTCTAATAATAGTGTATTTTTTTCGATTTATGACGCATTAAAAAAAAAACTACTTACTAGATTTCGTTCAAACCAATTTTCGTTGGTAGTTTTTATAGTATTGTACATCATATATTTTTTTTAGTTTTTTCATTCTCTTATTTTAGAAGTTAGAGGGGGGGGGACACACATTTTACCACTTTAGAAGTGTCTCTCGCGCAAACTATTCAGTATAGAAAAAAATGATATTAGAAACCTCAGTATCATTTTTGAAGACCTATCCATAGATACCCCACACGCATGGGTTAGATGAAAAAAAAATTTTTGTTTTTCAGTTCTATGTATGGGGACCCCCAAAATTTATTGCTTTTTTTCTATTTTTGTGTTAAAATCTTAATGCGGTTCACAGAATACATCTACTTACAAAGTTTCAACAGTATAGCTCTTATAGTTTCGGAAAAAAGTGGCTGTGACATACGGACGGACGGACAGACAGACAGACAGACAGACAGACAGACAGACAGACATGACGAATCTATAAGGGTTCCGTTTTTTGCCATTTGGCTACGGAACCCTAAAAACACCTTGGAGGTTAAAAATTTTCTTTTTTGAAGGCCTTGAAACTTATTTTATGACTGGCATACAGGCGTTGGAAAGCAGATGGAAGAAGTGCATTAAGTGGAGATTACGTGGAAAAATAAAATTAATTTGTTTATATTTTATATTGTTTTCTTGCTGAGGCCGCGAACTTTTCAATTCATCCTTGTATCCACATATGTCACATGTTCGAAATTAAAATCTGAATCACAAACTTTAACATTTTCTTTAAGTGAATGAATTAATCTACTAGATGCTAATCAGATCTACGGTTGAAGACACAAATCAGGTCAAAATGAGATAGCAGTTACTATCTGTGTGGTACTTTGGAGGTATGTAGAACAGGGTGTTAAGTCCCGCAAACCTCAAAGAGAAGTTCTTCCGACCGGACGTGTGTTGTGTCTGTTCTGAGCGACTGCCTGATAGTTAATTTTGAGCTGTTGTATATTTTGTAATTGCGCGGTGAACTATAATATTGCGATGTGGGACTTTGGAGTTTGCACCCGTAGTGCTAGGTGTCGGATTGTGGTGTACTCTCTAGCGTAGCGTGTACTAAGGTCCCCTCCTTCCCCCAGGAGCGTGATGTCGCGCCGCTCGCCCGGGGGCGGCGGGTCGGGAGCCGGCCCGGCGGGCGCGTGGTGCGTGGACGAGAAGGTGTTGCCGCGACGGTTCGCGCGCGCGCTGCTGCACGCCGCCTACACCGACATAGTAAGTGTTCTACTGAGCGTGATGTCGCGCCGCTCGCCCGGGGGCGGCGGGTCGGGAGCCGGCCCGGCGGGCGCGTGGTGCGTGGACGAGAAGGTGTTGCCGCGACGGTTCGCGCGCGCGCTGCTGCACGCCGCCTACACCGACATAGTAAGTGTTCTACTGAGCGTGATGTCGCGCCGCTCGCCCGGGGGCGGCGGGTCGGGAGCCGGCCCGGCGGGCGCGTGGTGCGTGGACGAGAAGGTGTTGCCGCGACGGTTCGCGCGCGCGCTGCTGCACGCCGCCTACACCGACATAGTAAGTGTTCTACTGAGCGTGATGTCGCGCCGCTCGCCCGGGGGCGGCGGGTCGGGAGCCGGCCCGGCGGGCGCGTGGTGCGTGGACGAGAAGGTGTTGCCGCGACGGTTCGCGCGCGCGCTGCTGCACGCCGCCTACACCGACATAGTAAGTGTTCTACTGAGCGTGATGTCGCGCCGCTCGCCCGGGGGCGGCGGGTCGGGAGCCGGCCCGGCGGGCGCGTGGTGCGTGGACGAGAAGGTGTTGCCGCGACGGTTCGCGCGCGCGCTGCTGCACGCCGCCTACACCGACATAGTAAGTGTTCTACTGAGCGTGATGTCGCGCCGCTCGCCCGGGGGCGGCGGGTCGGGAGCCGGCCCGGCGGGCGCGTGGTGCGTGGACGAGAAGGTGTTGCCGCGACGGTTCGCGCGCGCGCTGCTGCACGCCGCCTACACCGACATAGTAAGTGTTCTACTGAGCGTGATGTCGCGCCGCTCGCCCGGGGGCGGCGGGTCGGGAGCCGGCCCGGCGGGCGCGTGGTGCGTGGACGAGAAGGTGTTGCCGCGACGGTTCGCGCGCGCGCTGCTGCACGCCGCCTACACCGACATAGTAAGTGTTCTACTGAGCGTGATGTCGCGCCGCTCGCCCGGGGGCGGCGGGTCGGGAGCCGGCCCGGCGGGCGCGTGGTGCGTGGACGAGAAGGTGTTGCCGCGACGGTTCGCGCGCGCGCTGCTGCACGCCGCCTACACCGACATAGTAAGTGTTCTACTGAGCGTGATGTCGCGCCGCTCGCCCGGGGGCGGCGGGTCGGGAGCCGGCCCGGCGGGCGCGTGGTGCGTGGACGAGAAGGTGTTGCCGCGACGGTTCGCGCGCGCGCTGCTGCACGCCGCCTACACCGACATAGTAAGTGTTCTACTGAGCGTGATGTCGCGCCGCTCGCCCGGGGGCGGCGGGTCGGGAGCCGGCCCGGCGGGCGCGTGGTGCGTGGACGAGAAGGTGTTGCCGCGACGGTTCGCGCGCGCGCTGCTGCACGCCGCCTACACCGACATAGTAAGTGTTCTACTGAGCGTGATGTCGCGCCGCTCGCCCGGGGGCGGCGGGTCGGGAGCCGGCCCGGCGGGCGCGTGGTGCGTGGACGAGAAGGTGTTGCCGCGACGGTTCGCGCGCGCGCTGCTGCACGCCGCCTACACCGACATAGTAAGTGTTCTACTGAGCGTGATGTCGCGCCGCTCGCCCGGGGGCGGCGGGTCGGGAGCCGGCCCGGCGGGCGCGTGGTGCGTGGACGAGAAGGTGTTGCCGCGACGGTTCGCGCGCGCGCTGCTGCACGCCGCCTACACCGACATAGTAAGTGTTCTACTGAGCGTGATGTCGCGCCGCTCGCCCGGGGGCGGCGGGTCGGGAGCCGGCCCGGCGGGCGCGTGGTGCGTGGACGAGAAGGTGTTGCCGCGACGGTTCGCGCGCGCGCTGCTGCACGCCGCCTACACCGACATAGTAAGTGTTCTACTGAGCGTGATGTCGCGCCGCTCGCCCGGGGGCGGCGGGTCGGGAGCCGGCCCGGCGGGCGCGTGGTGCGTGGACGAGAAGGTGTTGCCGCGACGGTTCGCGCGCGCGCTGCTGCACGCCGCCTACACCGACATAGTAAGTGTTCTACTGAGCGTGATGTCGCGCCGCTCGCCCGGGGGCGGCGGGTCGGGAGCCGGCCCGGCGGGCGCGTGGTGCGTGGACGAGAAGGTGTTGCCGCGACGGTTCGCGCGCGCGCTGCTGCACGCCGCCTACACCGACATAGTAAGTGTTCTACTGAGCGTGATGTCGCGCCGCTCGCCCGGGGGCGGCGGGTCGGGAGCCGGCCCGGCGGGCGCGTGGTGCGTGGACGAGAAGGTGTTGCCGCGACGGTTCGCGCGCGCGCTGCTGCACGCCGCCTACACCGACATAGTAAGTGTTCTACTGAGCGTGATGTCGCGCCGCTCGCCCGGGGGCGGCGGGTCGGGAGCCGGCCCGGCGGGCGCGTGGTGCGTGGACGAGAAGGTGTTGCCGCGACGGTTCGCGCGCGCGCTGCTGCACGCCGCCTACACCGACATAGTAAGTGTTCTACTGAGCGTGATGTCGCGCCGCTCGCCCGGGGGCGGCGGGTCGGGAGCCGGCCCGGCGGGCGCGTGGTGCGTGGACGAGAAGGTGTTGCCGCGACGGTTCGCGCGCGCGCTGCTGCACGCCGCCTACACCGACATAGTAAGTGTTCTACTGAGCGTGATGTCGCGCCGCTCGCCCGGGGGCGGCGGGTCGGGAGCCGGCCCGGCGGGCGCGTGGTGCGTGGACGAGAAGGTGTTGCCGCGACGGTTCGCGCGCGCGCTGCTGCACGCCGCCTACACCGACATAGTAAGTGTTCTACTGAGCGTGATGTCGCGCCGCTCGCCCGGGGGCGGCGGGTCGGGAGCCGGCCCGGCGGGCGCGTGGTGCGTGGACGAGAAGGTGTTGCCGCGACGGGTCGCGCGCGCGCTGCTGCACGCCGCCTACACCGACATAGTAAGTGTTCTACTGAGCGTGATGTCGCGCCGCTCGCCCGGGGGCGGCGGGTCGGGAGCCGGCCCGGCGGGCGCGTGGTGCGTGGACGAGAAGGTGTTGCCGCGACGGTTCGCGCGCGCGCTGCTGCACGCCGCCTACACCGACATAGTAAGTGTTCTACTGAGCGTGATGTCGCGCCGCTCGCCCGGGGGCGGCGGGTCGGGAGCCGGCCCGGCGGGCGCGTGGTGCGAGGATCCTCCGGCCAGACGGGTGTATGTGTGGTGTGGGCGGAATGTCGTAGTCCGTAGTGTAATAGCCATAGATGTCGCTACAGTAACGTTGTGCTCCCTTGCAGGTGGATCTGAGCCTCATCGGTCGCAACTCGACGTCGCCGTCATCTACCACCAGCACCGGTAGTGGGACCAATGTGAGTATACTTTCTGTGCCTTTTGTAGTATTTTTGATCTAAACAATAAATTCTCAGCTCCATTTCGCCCAGGTCGCGCTAATTTCAATGATTGCTCAAACAGTCCAGTTGCGTAGACACTTGAGATACAACACTACAACAATGTTACATCACAATATCCACTAGGAATGTATTTGTGAATTATTAAAATAGACACTGAAATTCACACAAAAAAAAAATGCGATTCTTCCATTTCAAAAATAAGGGACGATGGGGCACGCTTGCCTAGAAGTAACCTATTCACCCTTGAATTAAAGAAAAATACAGACTCCGGCAGAGAATTCCACTCCTCAGCTGTACGCACATTGTGTTCGTAAATAGTTGTGATGTTGTTCGTAGGCGTGGGCGGGCGTGACTCGCAGCGGGACTCGTCCCGTCACGGCCGCCATGTTGGACGACGCCTTCCAGCTCTACGAGATCGCGAGGTGAGTGCTCGTACATTGATGCCGAGTGTTACGTGCGCGTCAAGTCGCCGCTTCACTCGCTGTTTGTTTAAAGTCACCGTGCGAAAATATAAATTCGTCGAGTCCGCTTCGCGTTGCTGCACCGCACCCACGTGCCAGCGGCGGCGTGGGTAGGTGGTGCGTTGTTCCATTTGCTTCACATTCGCTTTAGATTCGCGTTGGTTCGCCTACGTAGAACATGTGTTCACTTGTTACACTTTTTTGCCTCTAAGCTTTCGTTTACAAGGGGGACGAGTGAAATAAATGCGAAAATGTAAATAGACAAAATGAAATTACTCCCAAGTCTATTCAAGTTGTTGACGATTATGTTTACCTGGAACATACCTATGCATATCCTACACACACATACATACATATGCACAAGAGTCAGAACACCATTGATGTTTGTTCAATGCAATGTTCAATATAATAGCTTTTGCCAGCGACTTCACCCGTGTATATAAACTACCATAGCCTATGTCACTCGGGCATAAAGCAGCTTTCTATCGGTGAGAAAATTTTAGCAATCTGACCAGTACTTCCAGAGATTACCTCCAACAAACAAACAAAAACTTTACCTCTTTATAATATTAGTGTATTCAAGTCACTGTACGACTATACGAAATCAATTCAATGGATCCGCTTCGCTTTGGGCGGTGCCGCACCGCAACCAAGTGCCATGTAGGCCATCGTAATAGATCGAGTTGATTCGTAAAACGCGTTAAACTATACTCTGTTAAAAATAACATTAGACATTTAACCTTTTCGCCGCCAACGTACACAAAACGCAATGCCTCGCCGAGCGCCAAGCTATAAATGTATAACTAAATATACAATAAACAGTAGTGATGGGGATATCGTCATATCGATGAATAAGATTTGTACGCGTAAAGCTAAGATTTAAAGTTGATTTTACGAATATAAATAAAAACTGATTAAATATTTCCAGATTTGTTTTATTTCACAGTATCCTTAATAAGAAAAAACAGTATAATTTATGAGTATCAAAGAAACTTATACATAACTCACTTAGAACTAAAAGGAATGGGGTACATCTCTATTTGTTTCATGATCTCATTCTTTAACTTCATATCAAGTTATTGGCACTGAGGGCACGTTGAATTCGATTCTGATCAGGGATGGGGTCTATGGTCTTTCTTTCTTTTATTTTTGTTTATTCCTGTGTATAGAATACAAAAATAGTACCTAAATCTACTGTAATTACAGTGCATCTGGAGATACTGGGTTCACCGAACATCTTACATACTTATTGAATTCCTACTCTTTGATGAATAAACATTATTATTATCATCCAGTTAGACATACCTCAGAATTATCTTCTGGTTCAATATTCTCCACAAAATACTCCGAGTCCGATTCCACACCTTGCAAAATTTTCAGAAGTTGGTCCGAATCAAGTTCTTCACTCATTTTTCTATTTGCAAGTGAAAGAAAGAAAGATCCGTGCGCGCGAATCCGATTTTGTGCTGCACTATGCCAAAGTGACCTTGACAGCCGCACGCCTATGACGTCACTGACCAACTTCTATAGTAGTTCGTGGCACTCGGTGGCGCACAGGGGCATAGACGACCAATTGTTTTGTAGAGATGGGAAAATAACTATCGACAAGAATTAGTAACAACTTTATAATTACGTATCGGCATTTACCTGAAGGTCGAAATTCATCTACTATCCTTTGTAATGAAGTAGATAACTAAGTTCATATTTTATTGACCTCAAAATGTTTTCGATATTCGTAACTTTCTGTATTTATAAATATTTCAATGGTGAAATAAACCTTTCACGGCACATCACTGGCCAACTTGATATGAAGTGATTGGCGTTCTGAGGAAAGTAACAAAATTCGGAGTTTCTGTTTTTGCCGATTTTAGGACAAACTAGGGCTTATTTTGTGTAGAAAAATAAAAAACAGGGTAGTAGACAGTGCTATCTTAAATAATAAGATGAAACAAAGCTTTTAATCACAGTAAATTTATTTTAATAAGATAGTTAAAATGACCAACTTCTATAGAAGTTGTGGCGCTGGTGGCACGAAAATCCCGAACTTCTATAGAAGTGCTTGGCGGTGAAAAGGTTAAGAAAACCTTTTGTTACTGTCCGTTCAACCGATTATGACTTTTATTACGTTAGTGGCTTGACAAATGGCGGCTGCAGGAAATAGTTGGTATTGTAACCAGTTTTTGCTTTTAATGCCATCCTTATGTCTACGGAATAGAAGTTATAATCGATTGAACAGACAGTAAAAACGGACGAGTATGTTCACCGGGCATAGACGGTCCGGTTACGAGGGTGGGCCCAGAAGTACCCGACTGATATGTTCTCGGGTAGAAGGTGCAGAAATTAGAAGTCGGGTGCTTTCTATGGACGCTAGTTTAATACTGACGAAAATAATAAAAAAATTGCAAAAACAAGTTTTATTCTTTAGCTTAGTTTCCTTGTAGGTCGATAAATTTTTCTCAACATTGGTCAATAGCTTCAATACCTTGTTTATAGTAGGAACCTTGAAGCTCCTCAAATAGACATTAACGGTAGACACTACCTCTTCATAGTTTTTTTTTCGGCGGAAAAATCATCTAATGACATCCCCGCTCTTGGGCGGAGCGGGAGATGTCATTAGTGTTAGACTCTTACTGACTAAAAACCAACCTCGTTCCTTCATACCGGGGCTAAGCTATCTTTCGAAAGTAACCCTGGGCCTAGTAGGCTTCAACCCAGCTGGACCCCTGCTGTTGCTAACAACTCCTTAAGGCGCGCGGGAACAGTGCGCGACGTTGACGACTTGGGCTCGGTCCGGACAGCTACCGGACGGTTGGAATGCGAGCTATCCATTGTTCGCCGTCCGCAAGCCCGCGCCTACGTTAATCTTAAGAGATAGACATATGCCACCGCGGACTTTTCTATAGACCTATATAAGATACACAATTCCACCATACAATATTTTGTTATATCTCAAAGGGTTTAGGCAGCGTTTTCGTTGAAAGCTCCTGGACGGATTATTTTTTCCCGACGTCTTCAACAAATATCGGTAATGTACACAGAAATACATACAAAATTTAACAAATTATCTACTTAAAGTTTCCTCGAGATTCACGCTATCGAGTGGTGAAAACCGCTTCAAAATCGGTGCGGTAGATTTTGAGTTTATCGCGAACAGACAGACAGACAGAAGCGGCGCGGGACTTTGTTTTAGTGTAGTGATTTCGGGTACTTTTGGGACCATCATCTTCAATCTTCGCGTTTCTTCACTATCTCACCTGATGGTGGACGATGGAGTACGCTTGCTTGGAAGTAACCTATTCACTCTTGACCTCTGAGACGCCAAGTGTAGCCATCTGCACACTGATATCGGCTTTAGCAGCATTAAACCTGACCAAATTGGCATCGCTCCATTCGGAGACTGCCTCCAAGGACAAGTTCAAGCGCTCAGCCACAGCCTCTCGGAAGACTGGATCTGTGCCCTAGTAGTAGTGACCCATTAGGTCGTGCGTTAGACTCATATCTCTCAGCAACAGTGCTGATGCCCAGTAATAAATGATTTTATTATATTGTTGTGTATGACTTGCGCGTAGGTTTCTGGAGATGCCGATAGTGGTGCAGGGCTGTGAGGACGCCATCGTGGAGGCGCTGTGTCCCGACAGCTTGCCGCACGTGCTGCGCTGGGCGGCGCAGGCGCACGCCAGCCAGTGGGTGCACAGGTAATGTACTAAATACTAAATGGTGAACTCTCTATGATTTTCTCATGAAATTTTAAACCATTTGTCGATTATTAATGAAAACTTTGAATTTTTCTGCAGACAAGCGATGCGCTACCTCCGCGACGAGTTCCCCACGATAATGTCGTCTAACAACTGCGGGCGCATCCCGTCGCACGCGCTGTCGGAAGCGCTTTCGTCGCCCTTCCTGCAGGCCAGCGAGCCGCAAGCCTTGCGCGCCTTGCTGCGCTGGGCCGCCACCGCCATGCCGCACAGAGGTACGCGCTGTAGCGTTAGCTAAGTCTAATCAATGTATAGGGTTTGGGCCTCAAATAATCACATTGAACACCAATATGACCTCTATAGGTTGAGAAAGAGCGTAAATTTATTTTTAAGATAAAATTCCAGAGTCGAACATCGTGTGGTCGCGCGCGCAGTCGGTGGGGCGGCGCGGCTGCCGGCGCCGCGACGCGGGCGACGCCGCGCTGCGCGACGCGCTGGCCCCGCTGGCGCCGCTGCTGAGGCTCGAGCATCTGCCGCCCGACCACGAGCTGCTGCAGCAGGTATGTGCTCCACAAGTCGCACATCGTGTGGTCGCGCGCGCAGTCGGTGGGGCGGCGCGGCTGCCGGCGCCGCGACGCGGGCGACGCCGCGCTGCGCGACGCGCTGGCCCCGCTGGCGCCGCTGCTGAGGCTCGAGCATCTGCCGCCCGACCACGAGCTGCTGCAGCAGGTATGTGCTCCACAAGTCGCACATCGTGTGGTCGCGCGCGCAGTCGGTGGGGCGGCGCGGCTGCCGGCGCCGCGACGCGGGCGACGCCGCGCTGCGCGACGCGCTGGCCCCGCTGGCGCCGCTGCTGAGGCTCGAGCATCTGCCGCCCGACCACGAGCTGCTGCAGCAGGTATGTGCTCCACAAGTCGCACATCGTGTGGTCGCGCGCGCAGTCGGTGGGGCGGCGCGGCTGCCGGCGCCGCGACGCGGGCGACGCCGCGCTGCGCGACGCGCTGGCCCCGCTGGCGCCGCTGCTGAGGCTCGAGCATCTGCCGCCCGACCACGAGCTGCTGCAGCAGGTATGTGCTCCACAAGTCGCACATCGTGTGGTCGCGCGCGCAGTCGGTGGGGCGGCGCGGCTGCCGGCGCCGCGACGCGGGCGACGCCGCGCTGCGCGACGCGCTGGCCCCGCTGGCGCCGCTGCTGAGGCTCGAGCATCTGCCGCCCGACCACGAGCTGCTGCAGCAGGTATGTGCTCCACAAGTCGCACATCGTGTGGTCGCGCGCGCAGTCGGTGGGGCGGCGCGGCTGCCGGCGCCGCGACGCGGGCGACGCCGCGCTGCGCGACGCGCTGGCCCCGCTGGCGCCGCTGCTGAGGCTCGAGCATCTGCCGCCCGACCACGAGCTGCTGCAGCAGGTACGTGCTCCACAACTGGGACGTATTGCCCACTCTTTATTATGCAGATCGTCATTTGGACGTCAGGGCGTTCACTGCTAGACATAAGTCTCCTCCCATGCCACAATAAACGATCCTGTGTATCTCTCTATCTATCGGATTCTAGCGACTCTCACCAGGTCATTGTTCCACCTTGTGGGAGGTTTGTTGGTACTTAGATGTTAACCTGATGTGAGTCCTAAGAGCGCCTAATCCGAAATATATTTCTATACGATTACGATATAGCGACACGTGGAGGAGACCTATGTCCAGCTGTTAAAGCGTAATGTTTTAATTTAGTTCACCATAGTTCAATAGATAGCGCCAAGAAGCGTTGCGTAAACTTCCTAAGTTTTTGAACACCAACAATGGACGTCTATAGGCTTATATGATGATGATGTTCTTGATGATTCATGTGATTTTAACTTCTTTATCTTTTCTTTAGACATTATTGAAAAAGAAAAGAAAAAGAAAATTCCTGGTAAATATCACAATATTTACCAGGAATCAATTTGTGATTAAAAATTTATGATCGCGTTCATAATATTGTCTTCGACATTATTATGAACGCGACTTTAAATCTAGACTAATATTAAAAAGAGGCAAATCTTGTTTTTTTTTTTTTAATAGAAGGTAGGTAATCTCTGAAGTACTGGTCCGATTGCATACATTTTTTCATATGCAAATATGGTGCCCTCCCTGATATATCTAACCTATGTTGATTTTATGTACTGTTTAATATTATTTGGTTTTCTAAGACACAGCGTTGAGATGAAGAAAGCAGATGAAAATTCGCCCTAAATTATTTATCTATGGTTAAAACTTACCGAATTGTCCATGGTTTTATATCTGTCTCGCTCTTTCACCAGCGTGCGTCCTTTTCTTTCAAAGAAGGATGCTTGACACTAATCTGTCAATGTCATAGCGTTTGTAACTTTTGCCGCGAGAAAATCGCAAAATTTTCCAAATTGATAAAATACAATAATTTATTGTACTAGATTAGCACACAGCGTTTATTTAAAGTCATGAGAGTGTTTCTTGTAAGAGTTTTGTGTTTTCATGATGAATCTGTAATCTTTAAGTTATAATAAATAAATGTAGCTGATCACTGCCATTCCTTGGGTGCTATTCTCTAAGAAAACAGCCTTGAGCTCAGCGCTGGCACAGCGACGAGTCGTGAGCGCAGTACATTGAATTAACAACCCTATGCTCCTTTACATTGGATTGTTAATTCAATGTACTGCGCTCGCGACTCGTCGCTGTGCCAGCGTTGAGCTTAAGGCTGTTTTCTTAGAGAATAGCACCCCTTGTCTTCACTTGATTGGGACTTACTCTCCCCTTACCGGTACCTACCCCTTATGTACGGGACTGATCGGGATTTGTGTAAAATAAAAGAGGAGAAACGAGATTACTTCGCACTGAGTGTATTGCGTGATCAAGTCAATGGTGGTGCTAGTAAGAGAATGACAAGACATTACCTACATCTAATTAACTTACTTAAAACTAAACAAATGAACTCGATGCGCTGTCGCACGTTGCTATAACCAAAATTAGGTTCTAGGTTTGTAGGGTGTTCATAAGTTTAACACGTTATACTTGACTAGCACCTATCGTATGGTATAACCTCCCCCTGCGCAGGTGGTGCGGCGCGGCATCGTGGCGGGCGCGGCGGGCGAGCGCGCGGGCGCGGCGGACGCGTGGCTGGGGCGCGGCTCCTTCCGCCCGCCGCGCTGCTTCCTGCCCTACCTCGACGAGATCAAGGTACACATGTCCTTTATACGACAACCACCTAACCCTTTTACGTGCCCATACCTACAAAGCGGTTTAGGAACACTTTCCTTATACACACAACTAGTCATGGTGCTACGCGCTATTTATTCATAGCGTATAGCGTTTGCTAAATCGAGTGTTTGCGCACTATAATATAATTTCACCACTCCTTAGCTGTACACATAACGAATGTGTTATTAAAACGCATTGTAGCCGATATGCCGGTGGCGTCACGCCGTACGTTTATACAAATGTTTCCACCACGTCACATGAGCGAAATATAAAATGCAATATAGGTGTATAACGTGGTGTTGGTTCCAGGCGCTGCTGGAAGACCAGGCGGTGCCGGAGGCGGAGCTGGCGCGCGCGCGGCGCGAGCGCTACCTGCAGCGCATCCCCGACACGCTATACATGGTACGTACCCGAGTTATGTTACACCTACCTGAGGGTATATATAAGGGTGAATGATACACTTTTTTAGAGTTCCGTAGTCATCTAGGAACCCTTATAGTTTCGCCATGTCTGTCTGTCCGTCCTCGCTTAATCTCTGTTACCGTTAGCACTAGAAAGCTGAAATTTGGTACCAATATATATATCAATCACGCCGACAAAGTGGTAAAATAAAAATTGGAATAATTAGGGTAGCCCCCCTATATGTAAATTGGGAAGTGATTTTTTTTTTAATTTCAACCCTAACGTGTGATATATCGTTGGATAGGTATTTAAAAATGAATAGGGTTTTACTAAAATCATTTTTTGATAATGTCAATAATTTCGGAAATAATCGCTCCAAAAGTAAAAACCGGCCAAGTGCGAGTCGGACTCGCCCATGAAGGGTTCCGTAGCAGCAAGTAACATAATATAAAAGTTCTTGTAATGTGTTGTAACTTTGATCGATGTTTTAATAATAGTGTATTTTTTTCGGTTTATGACGCATTAAAAAAAAACTACTTACTGGATTTCGTTCAAACCAATTTTCGTTGGTAGTTTTTATAGTAATGTACATCATATAATTTTTTTAGTTTTATCATTCTCTTATCTTAGAAGTTAGAGGGGGGGGGACACACATTTTACCACTTTGGAAGTGTCTCTCGCGCAAACTATTCAGTTTAGAAGAAAATGATATAAAAAACCTCAGTATCATTTTTGAAGACCTATCCATAGATACCCCACACGCATGGGTTTGATGAAAAAAAAAATTTTGAGTTTCAGTTCTATGTATGGGGACCCCCAAAATTTATTGCTTTTTTTCTATTTTTGTGTGAAAATCTTAATGCGGTTCACAGAATACATCTACTTACAAAGTTTCAACAGTATAGCTCTTATAGTTTCGGAAAAAAGTGGCTGTGACATACGGACGGACGGACAGACAGACAGACAGACAGACAGACAGACAGACAGACAGACAGACAGACAGACAGACAGACAGACAGACAGACAGACATGACGAATCTATAAGGGTTCCGTTTTTTGCCATTTGGCTACGGAACCCTAAAAACAATGTGTGTGTGTCCCTCTAACTTTTGAACCATAAGTTTACAAAATATGAAAAAAATCTGAAAAGTAGAACTTTATAAGGACTTTCTAGGAAAATTATTTTGAACTTGACGGAAAGAACATTTTTTGTACAAAAAAGACAAAAAGGTTCTACAAAATAATTTCTGGACTAAGTTTGTAGTATAATCGTATATGCAAGCATTTTTTTAACCTTATAAGTGAGTACACTTATTGTGACCGACGGGAAACTACGGAACCCTACACTGAGCGTGGTCCGACATGCTCTTGGCCGGTTTTTAGTACTTTGATACCGCAAGTGTCTTCATGTGTATATAGACGTTTGGAAGTACGTGGAACAGAGTGTAACGTCTCACGAACCTCCATTGAAAAGGGAGCAACTACCCGATAGTCGATTTTGGGCTATTCTATATATTCTAATCGCGTGGAAAACTTTAATTGTGCGATGCAGAATTAGTTCTTATGTGGCGCCGTAGATGTCGTTACAGGCGTTTTTCAATCAATTTTATTGTATTAATTTTAAGACAACTTACAGCTAATATATTACAGTAAAAAAACATTATATGCAGAAGAAGGCCACTTACAAGCTTATATAAGCATATAAATAAATTGATCTATACGGCATACAAGCGTGAGCATTAAACAGAAATATAAGAAAACAAGAGCGTGTCGGGCCACGCTCAGTGTAGGGTTCCGTAGTTTCCCGTCCGTCACAATAAGTGTACCCATTTATGAGTTTAAAAAAATGCTTGCATATACGATTATACTACAAACTTAGTCCAGAACTTATTTTGTCTTTTTTGTACAAAAACTGTTCTTTCCATCAAGTTCAAAATAATTTTCCTAGAAAGTCTTTATAAAGTTCTACTTTTTAGATTTTTTTCATATTTTGTAAACTTATGGTTCAAAAGTTAGAGGGACACACACACATTGTTTTTTACTTTTGGAGCGATTATTTCCGAAATTATTGACATTATCAAAAAATGATTTTAGTAAAACCCTATTCATTTTTAAATACCTATCCAACGATATATCACACGTTAGGGTTGAAATTAAAAAAAAAATCACTTCCCACTTTACATATAGGGGGCTACCCTAATAAAACATTTTTTTCCAATTTTTATTTTACCACTTTGTCGGCGTGATTGATATGCATATTGGTACCTAATTTCAGCTTTCTAGTGCTAACGGTCACAGAGATTAAGCGAGGACGGACAGACAGACATGGCGTAACTATAAAGGTTCCTAGTTGACTACGGAACCCTAAAAGGAAACAAAAATACGATTTTCACAAACAACATTCATCAATAATCATCATCATCAATACCAATGACAGCCGAAACTGTGGCCAAAGCTCTTCTTTATGGATGGATTGCACGCCTCGATTACCCTACAAAAATAGTGACCGATCGTGGCAGACAATTTCAGTCAGTCTGATTCGAACACAAGTCGGTCATAACTAAATTCGAACATTGAATAACAATCGCTTACTACCCTTTCTGAAATGGTATGGTTTAGCGGTTCCACAGTCAGCTAAAAACAGCTGTTACGTGTCACAAGAACCCGGACTGGGTAGAATCGCTGCCTCTAGTCCTGTTAGGCGTCTGGTGTGCATACAAGGATGACGTACAGGCAACACCTGCAGAGTTAGTGTACGGAGAAACATTACGCTTAAAAGAGTTTTCTTACGATTTGAAAGAGTGTCCATGGAGTTTCTAGCACGTTCTTCTCTATAGTGATCGACGCTTTGGAACGACGATTCAAAAGTGCCTGCAGATGTTAAAATATTTTTTTTTGTCTGGTTTTATTATTTATTTATTTATTTAGTACATGGAGGACTTATCTCCATGTACTAAATAAATAAATAAATAAATCTTTTTGATTGATTGTTTGTTTCCATTTTAATCACTGCTTACGCTGCAAGTTTTTAAAACTTACCACCGCACTGCAATAGTGTACGCGAAAATTTCAAACCAAATATACACGTTTGCTTTGCCCTTTGCCAGACCACATCCACGTGTTGGTCACATTTGCGTTGAATGATTACAGTCCGTGCGACACCGCGTAACATTTCAATCGCGATACCAAAGTTAAAGTTAGGTTTTATTTGCTCGTCATCGCATCGGCATCGTCGTCACTTCGCGCGTCTCACTATTCTCGAGCGACTATGGGTTTTATGCCAAATGTGTGTTGTTTACTCATGTTTGGTCTTCAGTACGATAACTTAGCACCGTTGAATGTACCTTTTTGTCAACGAGCTGCTCAGGGAACTATGCCCCGAAGTGTTTAGCATGTGTGCTAGTTGTGCTTCCTCCTCCATGAGCTATAAGAACTGTGCTTGGTGCAGGTGGCAGCGGGGCGCGTGGGTGCGAGGTCGCCGCGCTCGTCATCGCCCACCTCGTCTCTAGCGGGAGCCGCGCGCGCGTGCGTGTCGCCGCGCGTGCTGGCGGGGCTGCGCGCGCGCGCACGCCATCTGCGCGCCGCGCCGCCTGCGCGCCGAGCTGCCGCGCTGCACGACAACGATACGCTCACCGTGTACAAGCAGGTATGTGTAGCGCGCGTGCGTGTCGCCGCGCGTGCTGGCGGGGCTGCGCGCGCGCGCACGCCATCTGCGCGCCGCGCCGCCTGCGCGCCGAGCTGCCGCGCTGCACGACAACGATACGCTCACCGTGTACAAGCAGGTATGTGTAGCGCGCGTGCGTGTCGCCGCGCGTGCTGGCGGGGCTGCGCGCGCGCGCACGCCATCTGCGCGCCGCGCCGCCTGCGCGCCGAGCTGCCGCGCTGCACGACAACGATACGCTCACCGTGTACAAGCAGGTATGTGTAGCGCGCGTGCGTAAGTACGCGACTTCGAGCCCACCTCACTTAAGAACAAGTGAACGAGTCGAAACAATGCTGACGTCACATTACTGCTGAATCCGGGCTGATGTTTGTACGAGCCGAACAAGCAAAGTCCTTCTTCCCACTGTCGGCAGCCGTGTGTCTCGTGGCTCGTTGTGTAGTGAACACCTACATCATAATAAATCAGTAGCGAGGTCTGGAATAGTTTGTTTATTGCTCGTTATTTTGTCACCGTCCACAAAATAAGACTCCCTGGAGAGTATTTCCACTATAATCGGCATCCAAAACCGACATACATACGCACATACATACACACACTTTTAATAGCACATCGCAATGTATATGTCATGGACAGATTTGGTTACTTCATGATATGACCAATTAAAACTGGCCAGAATGAAACGTTAACTTTTGTTGATATGACAATAATCATCGTTTTATTCTATGATATTAAAAGGTAAGAAAGTAGGTTTGGCCTACTTTCTGTAGACCTAGTAGGCCTTACTTCACATACCAGGATGACGTGTCGTCAAACTTTAAACGATCTGGCCAGTACATATCATGAAAGTTCTCTTGAGTTCAATTCCGATCGGTCGACATTGAGATTGTGACTTTTCTTACCCTTGAATTCAATGCTAGCGCCAATTTTTTTCAAAATTGCGTGACGATTTTGGGAACTAAGTGAAATCGTATTCGGATCGGAATCGCGCTTGACGTGCGCTAAACGCTACTCTTGAATTGATTTTGACAGCTGCTTATTGCGCCAATATTTAGTTGGGGATTGTTTGTCGATTGGGATTTTTCCCAATAAGAAAAGTGCAACTTTTTAGAAATTATTTTGTTTTAAATCAGTTATACAGTGTTGAACATACTTCATATAAAAAACACTTGTAACACAGACGAGATGAGCGTCGCCGTCGGTTCATGCGTTTTATGGACAAAGTGTTTTCTATGAATGAAGACCAGTCTAAGCATCTAATATCGATTGGAACTATATTACCATGACTGACGTAGCAGCAGATTTTCTTTGATACCTATCTCATATTGTTTATGACATTGTATTTCTTCAGTATATTTGTATACGCTCTACTATTCAGATTAAATATATTTTTCAAATAAGTGACAGCACTGTTTCTTCTTCACAGCCACAACACTAGGAAGCTATGAAGGATGGGCGTTTTGTAGGTGCTGTACTGTACCCTACATAATATATAATTGGACCAAAATAAAACCATCCATGTATAAAATATATACTTTTATTTACCTAAGTAGATATTTGATTAAACTATGACACCAATTAACAATAAGTCAAATTGCAATCATTTAATCAAAGTCAAAATTGCGACATTTTGTAGCTAAAAACTACCAAAGTTGATGTAACCCGCTGCGCTTGGATATAAATGAGTTGAAGAGTGGCACCGTGTACTGCAATGTCGAGTTGATACAGGTGCTGAAATATAATAAAGTATAATGTAGAATCTGCATTTCACCAAACTAGTGTGAAACTGCTGACTTGTTACATAAACAAGTCAATAAAATAGTATGTACTGGTGTAGACCGAAATGTGACAAATTTCAAAATATTTCAATGTGCACTCTATGTTGGGAGGGGTGACTGATGCTTGATTTATTTATTCATTTTTATCTCCAACATAGCATACATACCTACATACATAATTCAACATAACACAATTGGTTCTTTGTTATAAAAGAAAATATTATTTTTAACATCCAAAATCAAATTCAAATTAGACTTACTTGTAGATGATCCTGGTATTGCATCATTATATTATGTGCCACGAATAGGGGAAACATCTATGGTATGCTCAAAATGCATTTCTGTGTTTTCTGGTACAATGCTCGACTCCTCTATTGAAAGTGGTAAGTTAGCGATCTAGTCTGAAACAATAAAAATAAGAACTAGTATTACTTAGATATATTTGAACTACCAGTCACAATCTTTTCCACACATCACTGCCATCAATCTATTCTCTAAGGCAGACAAACTTGCAAGTGGTCTGCAGTCCCGCCGCCAGTGGCCGAGCACCTCATTAACCCGTTGTATGGCCGGAACGCGGATCCACGCGGGACACAATAACTTTTAATTGTGTCTCTAATTACGGCATGCCTAAGGCATTAAGTCCGCCTTTGTACCTGTGTGTTGCAAAAAGTTTTAATAAATAAATAAATACGAAAGGTTAAAGCCAAGAGTGGTGCATCTTGCTTCTTTAGAGCACATTTCTTCATAACCTAATATTAAAAACATGTATTATTCTTAACGAAATTACTTACTATTTAAATAGTACTGTAATTGTAATGTTCTACTTTATTATTTTGAATTACCTTAGCTCAGTCTTAATCATTTTTTATTAATCTATGTTTTATTAAGAATCTATTCACTCTAGCCTTGAAGATAGCTATATGTTGTAACGTGTTGTGTTGTACAGATTGCGCTGCGCGCCGTCCGCGAGATGTCGCTGCCGGACGCGTGCGCCGAGCTGCTCATCGCCGAGCTGGACAGCGACAGGTGACCACCACTACACTTCTCTTACTACCTTATAATGTTCTCACTACTGAGATCTACCAGTTCGTAATTACACCTGTCATAATGTATGGATCAGAATGTTGGGCTGTGAAAAAGAAATGTGACATTCACCTAACCGCACTGATTTCGCGTGGTGGATTACGCCCCATACTACTAGAGAAGAGGCCTGAGTCCCAGCAGTGGGATCATTACAAAGGCTGATGATGATGATATCTATCGATATTCATTCATCATTGACTGTTACGCGGTGCGAAGTTCGCCGGGTCAACTAGCAAAAACTAAAATTCAGAAGCCTGCATCACGGTATCGAAGTTGTTCCTACTATCAGTGCAGACCGAACACGACGCCCGTTCTGTCTGGTCGGAGGATCGGTCACCTTTATAATATTGTTTTTCCGCAGAGAAAGAGACGCGGAACAGTGGGAGTGCGGAGCGGACCGGCCGGCGGACAGTGCGCGCGTGTGGTGCGTGGACGAGGCGCCCGGACACGAGTGCTGCAGGTGAGGCGGCAGCTGCCACCGATACTCAGCTTTTTTTATCTGATATAATCTAGAGCTTGACTGCGATCCAACCTGACAGTAAGCAGTGATGCAATTGTTGACGGTGAGGCGCACTAGTTTATTAAGAGTCTATTCACTCTAGCCTTGAAAACATACAAATTATAATCGAACAGGAAGACCGCAGCAGGCAAATTGTTCCAGTCCTTCGATGTACGTGGTATAAATGACGAGGTGAAACGCTTAACCCGACCGTAAAGGCTGCTTTGTTCCTGGAGGAGGTCTATATTTTATGTACGCGGGAGAAGCCGCGGGCGAAAGCTAGTTCGATATAATTATTTATTTATTGCTTTTAAAAGTGGTTTTTTTTTCTCTGCATCACCCAAAGGTTGGCTGGCAGAAAATGCCTAAGGCATTAAGTCCGCCTCTGTACTTTGTGTGCAATAAACGAGAGAGAGAAGACGAATACAAGAATAGATATAAGTACTAAGAAACCATATACGAATAGTACAATTATACAATATATATTCAAATTAATAAACTACATACCTAACTAATATAGTCAAACAATTGGTCCAGATTGACGATTGGAAAACATTAAGGCCTATAAGCGTCCGAAAAGTGCCATAAAACAGTGACATTCTGCAGCATACTCCTCGGTAACGGCCAGGTTTAAAAAATATAGATGTTTATATTAGATTAATGAACTTATCAATATTTGATTATTTCGTGCGATTAATATTTTTGTTTAAAATAAATATTTAGCAATTTCGCAACTTTTCCCTACTCCTTCGAAACGGCTTGGATCTTTATAAACATTTTTACACATAAAAATTGGTGGTTAAATATTCTTCAAAGTGAACATAGCATATGTAAATCAATCAATATTTCACAAAGAAAATGGATTTAAAGGTCAGCCGCGCAACATCCGGGCGCAGCTGACCTGAATTAATGCACAGATACGCGTGCTGCCGCCTAGGCGGGTACGAGAGTTATGTCCATTTAAGAATAGAATAGAAAAACTTTTATTCGGTACAGACACAGCACAACGGTTATATTTATACACAAAGTAAATAAAAATAAAAGTAAAAAGTACGCCGAGCGTGCTCGCACCGAAAGGGTGACCACCTCAACATTTGCTAGACGTTGACACCCAGCGCTGGTTTTAATTTCGGCAAAATGGTTCAAGGGACTATAAGCCTTAACGTTGTGATGACACTACGGCCAACTTGTTGCGAATTGCTTAGGTTGTATTGTGTGTTAATTATGTGGCGTTGTGTGTCAGGTCTCTGGGCGGCAGCGGCTCCGTGCGCTGCGCGTCCACGGGCAGTCTGCGCGCGCACCACTCCACGCCTGGAGGTGAGTCCTCACATGCTCCACGTGACGTCTGCTTTGTAGGGGCCCATTCGGCTCGAAGCCTACTGGGGCTGGGCTGTTTCCAAAAGGGAGGCTCGGAATGAAAGGCAAGAAGGAACGGGGTGGGTTTTTTATTCAGTAAGAGTCTAACACTATGTTTGTTATTTTAATGATTTCTACCCACCGAAAAAAAATTAACTCCTATTTTTCTCATTTACCGCATTCCCGCGACTCTCACCGGTCGTTGTTCCACCTCGTGGGAAGCCTTGCAACGCTACGTTTTCCGGTGCGCGGTCGCCACTCTAGAACTTTTCAACGCCATCGACCATCCGCGCGCAATGTCCTGCCCACTGACACTGCAGTTAGGCGATTCTTCGGGCTATGTCGCCGATCTTGGTTCTCCTGCGGATGAGAGACACACAGGATCGGTCGTTATGGCGACGCTTGGCGGAGGCCTATGTCCAACAATGAACGTCTTTCAGCTAAAATTATAATGATTACTCCTATTTTTCTAGGCTTCACGTTGTTATAAAGAGAGATACCGATTAATCGAAAATTCGATTTTATAGGTGGATATTAGACATTGTATCGATACCGTTAATGCATCTCAGTCACTTGAAATCAATATTCGATTTTTTGCTGCATAATAATATTAGCATATTTATTATTTTAAAAAGTTCAAAGCTCCGCTTATGAAACGCTTATGTTTATGTTATACACCCAATTACAAGTCCGTGCATTCTTGATCCATCACAACCTGCACGGTAACCAACGGATCGATGTTTTAAATCGATTTATTTCTGAATGAATTCTTCAGATCTTGATCTTTAGCAAAAATCGCCATCCCTTATCACAGGCACAATAAATTGATGCTAAAAGTAATTTTTCCTTACAAGAGTGATTCTTATACAACGTGTAACGCAAAACTTGAAAATAGTTTGACCAGAATAACTAGCAGAATCAATTGAGCCACTTTTTAGAATAGCATTTATTCGGCGCAAGCAACACAATACACAACAACATAAAATAATAATAAAAAAAAGTACAGACATACAATACAGTTGCAGTGGAAAGAAAGTGCCTGAACCGAAAGGGTCACCAACTCGGCTATTGCTGGACGTCAAACACCCAATGCTGATATAAAATATAGAATATAGTTCACATTAAAAAAAAATATCCATCTTTATTAAAAATGTTGTTCTGTCTATTTATGAATAGGGCAGGCTATCACGTGCGCAAACCCGCCCAAGTGGGTAAACAAACACAAATGGTTGTTGTCCAATTTAAATTTTCTCATAAGCGGGATTATAATAGTTCTTATTTCAATATAGATACGAAGTTTATAGTAACTAAAACAGCACATAAAACCTTTACATTTTTTTTAATGATTTTTTTCTCTCATAATTTGATCAATTGACTTAAAAACCATTTGGGGTGTCTGAAGTTCTGCGCATTTAACGTTATATATATATGTCGCAGCCGTCTGGTTCGTTAAACGCCGGCATCCAATGAAATGGCTGAAGGACAACTAGCCAAATCGTAGACCGCAACGTTTAACCAGATAGCTGAACGTTATGTAGTTATTAAGTTTAGTAGGGTGACCGTCAGTTTATAAATTATATAAAACTACTTTTTAGTAATAGTGCCCACCAAGTAAGTGAAATAATATTAAATCAATAAATAGCGGAACTATATTTGAATCACTTGGCTGAGTCTTGATCAGTCATTTCGAAAGGGCTAACTTTCAATACGCCAATCTGATAAACGTTGAGTAATTTTAGTTCAAACAACTATCGGCCTAGGCATCCAATTGGATGCCGGCGTTTAACGAATGTCCTAGGCGTCCAATTGGATGGCTAATTTAACCAGACGGCTGCGAAAATACAAGTATAACTTTGGGTCCTCACGGTCGGTCACGGCGACGTTTTGTAGCGAAGCTGACGCGCGTTACATAAGCGCGCGACAGCTTCGTTACGAACGCGCGTTAGTTGCATTTGAAAGCGCTATAGAAGAGATTCCAACGCGCTATAGCATCGCTACAAAAAATGGCTGTGGGCGAGGTGCCTTTGGTATTGTGTAATTTAAACGTGTTTGTAATTTGTTCAGACAACTCGCGCGCGGGCACCTGTCGGAGAGAGGGCGGCTCGCGGTCGGCCGACGCGGCGCAGCACAGGTATACTAGCTGTTCATATGGGCGTGGAATATGACTACTATAGTAACACTAAAATGAAGGAAATAAAAAAAAATTAAAGTGTCAAAAAACCTGACGGCAAAAATTTCGAATTCGAATTTTGAGTCACTTAAAGCTGTCAGTCGTAGTCAGTTCATAGATTGAACTAAAATGTGTGGGTGCTTGATGCGCTTGCGTCGCATCATACAGACGTCGGTAGGTACAGAAAATACAGAGTTGAAATGTGTTAAATAGAAGAACGAAATGTTGAAGGTTTGTTTTTGGGAAGTTAATTGTGTTTTGTAAAACAGTCATAGAACTGAAGTGGTTGTTTAACAGTCCTGCAAAGTTGTTAGTGTTTTACAAATAACTCTGTATATGTTCAAATCGCGGCGAAAACTTGGATACCGCGATTTGAATAACTTTAGTATTAACACGGCGTCACATGGCACTGCTGGGTGGTCCTCTCCTTATGGTGAGTTCAGACCTGGCGAATGCGCAGTCACTTGAAAACGGCGTGTGAACTGTGCATTCGCCAGGTCTGGACACACCGTTATATAAGACATGTATGAATGACATATGTGTTGTACCGGCAGACAATCCGTATCATCGAGCTCGTCGCGGCTGTCGAGCGGCGCCAGCACGGCGCGACTGTCGGCCGCCGTGCCCGACGTGGCCATGGCACCCAACGCCAACACGCACCTGCTCACTGCCCGGGACTACTTCCGGCACGCGCCGCACAGAGGTAACCTCAGCTATCTACTAACTCTTCATGCGGCACCAGCACGGCGCGACTGTCGGCCACCGTGCCCGACGTGGCCATGGCACCCAACGCCAACACGCACCTGCTCACTGCCCGGGACTACTTCCGGCACGCGCCGCACAGAGGTAACCTCAGCTATCTACTAGCTCTTCATGCGGCACCAGCACGGCGCGACTGTCGGCCACCGTGCCCGACGTGGCCATGGCACCCAACGCCAACACGCACCTGCTCACTGCCCGGGACTACTTCCGGCACGCGCCGCACAGAGGTAACCTCAGCTATCTACTAGCTCTTCATGCGGCACCAGCACGGCGCGACTGTCGGCCACCGTGCCCGACGTGGCCATGGCACCCAACGCCAACACGCACCTGCTCACTGCCCGGGACTACTTCCGGCACGCGCCGCACAGAGGTAACCTCAGCTATCTACTAGCTCTTCATGCGGCACCAGCACGGCGCGACTGTCGGCCACCGTGCCCGACGTGGCCATGGCACCCAACGCCAACACGCACCTGCTCACTGCCCGGGACTACTTCCGGCACGCGCCGCACAGAGGTAACCTCAGCTATCTACTAGCTCTTCATGCGGCACCAGCACGGCGCGACTGTCGGCCACCGTGCCCGACGTGGCCATGGCACCCAACGCCAACACGCACCTGCTCACTGCCCGGGACTACTTCCGGCACGCGCCGCACAGAGGTAACCTCAGCTATCTACTAGCTCTTCATGCGGCACCAGCACGGCGCGACTGTCGGCCACCGTGCCCGACGTGGCCATGGCACCCAACGCCAACACGCACCTGCTCACTGCCCGGGACTACTTCCGGCACGCGCCGCACAGAGGTAACCTCAGCTATCTACTAGCTCTTCATGCGGCACCAGCACGGCGCGACTGTCGGCCACCGTGCCCGACGTGGCCATGGCACCCAACGCCAACACGCACCTGCTCACTGCCCGGGACTACTTCCGGCACGCGCCGCACAGAGGTAACCTCAGCTATCTACTAGCTCTTCATGCGGCACCAGCACGGCGCGACTGTCGGCCACCGTGCCCGACGTGGCCATGGCACCCAACGCCAACACGCACCTGCTCACTGCCCGGGACTACTTCCGGCACGCGCCGCACAGAGGTAACCTCAGCTATCTACTAGCTCTTCATGCGGCACCAGCACGGCGCGACTGTCGGCCACCGTGCCCGACGTGGCCATGGCACCCAACGCCAACACGCACCTGCTCACTGCCCGGGACTACTTCCGGCACGCGCCGCACAGAGGTAACCTCAGCTATCTACTAGCTCTTCATGCGGCACCAGCACGGCGCGACTGTCGGCCACCGTGCCCGACGTGGCCATGGCACCCAACGCCAACACGCACCTGCTCACTGCCCGGGACTACTTCCGGCACGCGCCGCACAGAGGTAACCTCAGCTATCTACTAGCTCTTCATGCGGCACCAGCACGGCGCGACTGTCGGCCACCGTGCCCGACGTGGCCATGGCACCCAACGCCAACACGCACCTGCTCACTGCCCGGGACTACTTCCGGCACGCGCCGCACAGAGGTAACCTCAGCTATCTACTAGCTCTTCATGCGGCACCAGCACGGCGCGACTGTCGGCCACCGTGCCCGACGTGGCCATGGCACCCAACGCCAACACGCACCTGCTCACTGCCCGGGACTACTTCCGGCACGCGCCGCACAGAGGTAACCTCAGCTATCTACTAGCTCTTCATGCGGCACCAGCACGGCGCGACTGTCGGCCACCGTGCCCGACGTGGCCATGGCACCCAACGCCAACACGCACCTGCTCACTGCCCGGGACTACTTCCGGCACGCGCCGCACAGAGGTAACCTCAGCTATCTACTAGCTCTTCATGCGGCACCAGCACGGCGCGACTGTCGGCCACCGTGCCCGACGTGGCCATGGCACCCAACGCCAACACGCACCTGCTCACTGCCCGGGACTACTTCCGGCACGCGCCGCACAGAGGTAACCTCAGCTATCTACTAGCTCTTCATGCGGCACCAGCACGGCGCGACTGTCGGCCACCGTGCCCGACGTGGCCATGGCACCCAACGCCAACACGCACCTGCTCACTGCCCGGGACTACTTCCGGCACGCGCCGCACAGAGGTAACCTCAGCTATCTACTAGCTCTTCATGCGGCACCAGCACGGCGCGACTGTCGGCCACCGTGCCCGACGTGGCCATGGCACCCAACGCCAACACGCACCTGCTCACTGCCCGGGACTACTTCCGGCACGCGCCGCACAGAGGTAACCTCAGCTATCTACTAGCTCTTCATGCGGCACCAGCACGGCGCGACTGTCGGCCACCGTGCCCGACGTGGCCATGGCACCCAACGCCAACACGCACCTGCTCACTGCCCGGGACTACTTCCGGCACGCGCCGCACAGAGGTAACCTCAGCTATCTACTAGCTCTTCATGCGGCACCAGCACGGCGCGACTGTCGGCCACCGTGCCCGACGTGGCCATGGCACCCAACGCCAACACGCACCTGCTCACTGCCCGGGACTACTTCCGGCACGCGCCGCACAGAGGTAACCTCAGCTATCTACTAGCTCTTCATGCGGCACCAGCACGGCGCGACTGTCGGCCACCGTGCCCGACGTGGCCATGGCACCCAACGCCAACACGCACCTGCTCACTGCCCGGGACTACTTCCGGCACGCGCCGCACAGAGGTAACCTCAGCTATCTACTAGCTCTTCATGCGGCACCAGCACGGCGCGACTGTCGGCCACCGTGCCCGACGTGGCCATGGCACCCAACGCCAACACGCACCTGCTCACTGCCCGGGACTACTTCCGGCACGCGCCGCACAGAGGTAACCTCAGCTATCTACTAGCTCTTCATGCGGCACCAGCACGGCGCGACTGTCGGCCACCGTGCCCGACGTGGCCATGGCACCCAACGCCAACACGCACCTGCTCACTGCCCGGGACTATCTAAGAAAAAAAGATATTACGTTTACTCGTGCCTCAAACAACAATCACATAATTTAAAAATATACACTGAAAAAAGAAAGTAACAATCTACACTTTGGAATATATAAGTAGCATTTTTTATGTCTGACTGATTAACTTCTATGACAATTCCAAAGTGACTGTAAATGGTTTTTAGCGAGCAATGCTTTGAAGCCTGTGTGTGTTGTTGCAGAGTACAGCGGCGGCGGCGTGCTGCAGCTGGACCTGGGCGACGGCGCCACGCACACGCCACGACCAGGTCACACACACTCTACATCAACTCCTATATTCTGTCTAAAAACTCTAAAGTCTTGGGTGATTATTAGGGTAAAATGAAATCTGACGTAGTCAACTCTGGGTCATTAATCAAGGTTGATTAAGAGATCTTGATCATTGAAGAACCTTATAAAAAGTATTGAATATAAGTTATTTTTTTTTTCAAATAATTGCAAAATATTGGGGGACTTTTTAATTTTCGTTTAGTAGAATGTGCCTATTTCAGTCTCTTTAATGATATTCTTATTACAAAAGTAGGATACATTTGCAAAGATAAAACAATGTCATAAGTAAATATAAAGTAGTAACATAAATCAGGTGTCGTAAGAGAAATCAGCTTCTAAATAGTCTACTCCGCTTATTGACTCATCATCACTCGCCATGTTACGAACAACATCTGTTGTAGAACTATCATCTCAACAAACAAGTGAATGATAACTAAGAAACGCGTTGCCAACAATATTTTGTTTATTTCCCAAGTCGTTTGACCTTTTAGCCGGTGTTACGACATGACGCCTGCACTATTTTATAGACAACATTATTTTTAGTTTATGCGAAACCTGAATAACTGAATCGATTCTAATAGTTAGGCAGGCGTGTAAAAAGTCACAAGTTGGACACTACTATTAAATACAACATAGGTCATAGGGGGCATTAGACGCTAACAAACAGTTGGGTGCAAATGCAAAACTACCCCTCAGACGCCTGAATGGCCCGGTGACTACTGTTATAAAATTTTGTAAATAGATTCTTTACACACGTGTTTCAGGGTTCCGCATGTACTAAACCTAATATCGTATATTGAGTCTACTAAATAATAACAAGACCTTTTTAATTAGCCCTTTAAGTATTTTTGTCGTAATTAAAATGACATGGTGTAAAGAGTACATGAAGTGTGTTGTCCCGTAGGGTCGCGAGCGCAGCGAGCGGGCGGCGCGGCGAGCTCCCGGCCGCCGCGCGAACACACGCCAGTGAGTTACTAAGCGATATACTTACCTCACGCCCTCCACACGCCAGTTTTTTACTTAGCTATATACTTACCTCACGCCCTCCACACGCCAGTGAGTTAATTAGCTATATACATACCTCACGCCTTCCACACGCCAGTTTGTTACTTAGCTATATACTTACCTCACACCCTCCACACGCCAGTTTGTTACTTAGCTATATACTTACCTCACGCCTTCCACACGCCAGTTTGTTACTTAGCTATATACTTACCTCACACCCTCCACACGCCAGTTTGTTACTTAGCTATATACTTACCTCACGCCCTCCACACGCCAGTGAGTTACTTAGCGATATACTTACCTCACACCCTCCACACGCCAGTCAGTTACTTAGCGATACCTACCTCACCCTCCACCAACGATCAAGGTGCTGATTGACCTGACCATTCACACGTAACAGAACATTGAGCCTTCTAGAGAAAGTTAAAAAACATTTCTTAGATTTAAGTGAAATTATTTGGATAGGTACTCCATTCCTATATCTTATAAATAAATAAATTAAGAATGAAATGAAAATCCTATAAAATTTTTGCTCGAAATGCTGAAATTTAACTCTCTAGAAGTAAGGCGCAATTACTTTTTGCTCGTCTTCGCATGTCGAGTTCTTCGAGGTGAATCTGATTACCCTGAATCAGTTGCTCAGCTGGTGAGGTTGTTCGTTCCTCCCGTACCTAATCAACTCCTCAGCTGATACTTTATCGCAGACAGTGTCAAGAGCTAACTCGCCACTCGTTCGTGCGCATTCTGTGCTTAATGCTCTTCTGACTCTAACACCAGAGTGTGACTTGTTTGCTGGGAGATGGATAGATGTGTGTCGTGAATGTCTGAGGTTTTGTGAGAGGATGGATGAAAAATAAGTAAACGTTGTCATATTTGGTGTTATGGGATATTTTATTTTATTTTAGTAATGGTTATGTAAATGTTTTTTTTTTCTTCTTTTATTTTTTAGTTTCTATACAACGCATTAGTTTAGGCTGTAATGTTGTACAAGTAAATTGAAAATAAATAAATAATTTGCCGTTTGTTTGTTGAACTGAACAACGAGCCGAGCCAAGCATTGCTACGAACATTTTCATGAGCACTAGTGAACGAAAAATTCGACACAGCTGCTTCGCTAGAATGCTCGCCAGAACGCTTGACAGAATGCTCTCTAAAACACTCTTGTTATTTTTCTGTAATGTTACATTCGCAAGAATGCTCATTACAAGTGAATGCTTAAGTTTGTCAGCACCTTTATGTTCTGTACTCTGACTTAAGAGGCTCCTTCTCCACGCGCCTTTCGTGAACATCGAGCATGGTTCAAAAGCTTGTTGCTTCATCTAACGCAATCCAACGCGATGTTTGATGAAGAGGTAATGCGAAAAAAGAGAGATAACGCCTGAAAAGTCTGTTATCATTCGGTAATTCCGTGTGTAAATATTTTACAAAACTTGTTCCTGGAGTTACGTGTTTTTTTTTAAAACTTTAGATAATATCCACAAGATACTGTGTTTCCAAAATATCTAATGAAAAAATGTGTAACAACGTCATAATCGCGTAAGAGCGATCGTATGAAAAACTGAAAATGTATGTCGATATCCCCTTAAAGTAGCTTGCCATTTCATACTGACCAGTATTTTCATATTCAAGTGTCTAAACGAACTATGCTGAAGGTACGCGACCGAGGTTGAATGATTGACGACATGTTATGCCGAAATTACGTTGCGTTATAGCGTACAGGAGAACTTCGGATGATAAGCAACAGGTAGCTCACCGTCCACCAACCCGCACTGAGCCCGCGTGGTGGATTACGACCCACACAACTTTTAAGTAAACTTAAATCTATGGGTAAAATGGAGCTTGCGTGGTCCCAAAAGTGCTCCGTAGCGGAGACCCGCGCGGGCACCCTTTCGCGTATCGTAATAATATATTAAATTCTCCATCGACACGACTACATGCACACCGTTACAGTTGAACAAGCGACAATTCGTAGGAAATATCCCGGCGTCCGCGCCAGGGACCATCGTGAGCGTCTGTAGTTAGGGCTATATTTCACCGAGACAGCATGTCGACGCCACCAACAAATAGACCAGTGTCGATAATTTTTAAAACAAAAAAAACTAATAGTAGGATGAAACCCATCACAAAAGGAGGAGAATATTATAAAAATGAAAGGAAAAATAATTTACGGGCGATCTGAGGTCGGGAAGGGGGTGGGGGTGACTTTTTAAGGGGAAAAAACGGTTTTTCTCGATTTCCGGCAAAACTAAAATCCCTATGGAAAAAAGTCAAATGGCAAAGTTGTAGGTAATAAAAAGATCTAAAACTTTTGTATTAACACTTTTTTCACATAACCTCAAAATTTAAGTGAAAAATTCAAAAAACCATGTTTTTGGTTTTTTATTTTTATCTCTTTCAAAAAACAATATTTTATCACGAAATTTGGTGAAAACTTACCTTTTTATGTCTCAAATACGCTGTAATTTATTTGATTAGAAATATTTATTTTTTCACCTTATTTTGAATAAATATCGAAAAATCACCCTAATTTTCAATCGAAAAATCACCCGTCAAAATATCTTTTTTTTTCAAAAAGTTTATATGGTGTCTGTTCATTGAAATCTCTTCTTTCCGATGGTGAAAAAAAATATAAATGTTACCATAGTAAATCTTCTCAGCAAATGCAAAAAACCGAAAAAAACTCGAATTCGAATTTTTTTTTCAATTATTATATTGAATGTAGAGCTATTTATTAAAATTTACACTTTAATTACTCGACAAACGTAAAATTACATGTTACATAGATAACAAAAAAAAATGCAAATCAAAATATAGTACTATAATTAACAAACAAATACGTTGATAAAATTAATACTTAATAAGACGTCTACAATATTTGGAGAAAGGAGTCGAATCTTCTTTAAGTTATATGCGTAGATGCCTATTTATAACTATTTTTAGATAACTTATATTTATCTGAGTGACCTACGAAAAATTTTAGCCCATCAAAAGGTATTTCATAGAGGAGTGGGGAAGGGGCTAGGCGGGTCCGGGTCTTACTACATACATACCTAATATTTCGTAGCAGCTGTAACAACCGTTAGCCTAGCCAGTATTCGAAATACAGTACAAGTATACAACATCGTTTATAAAAATACACGTGCACGTTGAGTTTCTTGAAGATAATTATGACAAGTTTACAAAAAAACTAAGAAGATTAAAAAAATAATAATCTCCTTTATTTTGCACAAACAAACTTAGTTACTCCCATAAAAATATATTTTAGATACATTCAAAATATATCCTAAAAGACATAAAAAACATAGCTAAAAATAAAATTAAAAAATTGAATATATCTGAAATATATTTGAAATGTATAATATATATATGAAAATCGGCCAAAAGTTAGTTAGTAAAAATATATGTACGATGTGTATTTTATATATCTTATGGGAGTAACTAAGTTTGTTTGTGCAAAATAAAGGAGATTATTATTTTTTTAATCTTCTCAGTTTTTTTGTAAACTTGTCATAATTATCTTCAAGAAACTCAACGTGCACGTGTATTTTTATAAACGATGTTGTATACTATACTGTATTTCGAATACTGGCTAGGCTAACGGTTGTTACAGCTGCTACGAAATATTAGGTATGTATGTAGTAAGACCCGGACCCGCCTAGCCCCTTCCCCACTCCTCTATGAAATACCTTTTGATGGGCTAAAATTTTTCGTAGGTCACTCAGATAAATATAAGTTATCTAAAAATAGTTATAAATAGGCATCTACGCATATAACTTAAAGAAGATTCGACTCCTTTCTCCAAATATTGTAGACGTCTTATTAAGTATTAATTTTATCAACTTATTTGTTTGTTAATTATAGTAGTATATTTTGATTTGCAATTTTTTTTGTTATCTATGTAACATGTAATTTTACGTTTTTCGAGTAATTAAAGTATAAATTTTAATAAATAGCTCTACATTCAATATAATAATTGAAAAAAAATTTCGAATTCAAGTTTTTTTCGGTTTTTTGCATTTGCTGAGAAGATTTACTATGGTAACATTTATATTTTTTTTCACCATCGGAAAGTAGAGATTTCAACGAACAGACACCATATAAACTTTTTGAAAAAAAAAGATATTTTGACGGGTGATTTTTCGATTGAAAATTAGGGTGATTTTTCGATATTTATTCAAAATAAGGTGAAAAAATAAATATTTCTAATCAAATAAATTACAGCGTATTTGGGACATAAAAAGGTAAGTTTTCACCAAATTTCGTGATAAAATATTGTTTTTTGAAAGAGATAAAAATAAAAAACCAAAAACATGGTTTTTTTGAATTTTTCACATAAATTTTGAGGTTATGTGAAAAAAGTGTTAATACAAAAGTTTTAGATCTTTTTATTACCTACAACTTTGCCATTTGACTTTTTTCCATAGGACTTTTAGTTTTGCCGGAAATCGAGAAAAACCGTTTTTTCCCCTTAAAAAGTCACCCCCACCCCCTTCCCGACCTCAGATCGCCCGTAAATTATTTTTCCTTTCATTTTTATAATATTCTCCTCCTTTTGTGATGGGTTTCATCCTACTATTATTATTTTTCACTTTTTATTATTTTTGAAGGCATCTACCCTGGTCTAAAAATGTATACAGCTCTATAAAGGAGTGGTTGCGCAACCCATTTGGTGGCGCGACCAGCTCGGACGTGTGGCGGCTCTGGGTGTTTCTTTATTTTATTATGGATAGGCTCGCGTTTGACCACTATCTCACCTTTTTTATGGTGGGTAAAAATCTATCTATAATCTACTATCTCACCTGATGTTAAGCGATGATGTGGCCGAGCGACGATGGAACACGCTTGCCTAGAAGCAATCTATTCACTCTTTACTTAAAGACCCATAGGTTGTAGCTATCAGGAAACACAGACTCCGGCAGGGAATTCCACTCCTTAGCTGTACGCATAATGAATGTGTTCCCAAAACGCTTTGTACGTATGAGTGGGATATCCACCGTGTACCGGTGGCGCAACGCCGTACGTCTTGTGGTCCGATGATGGAACGGACTTGGCAGAATTAAATTGTGTAACTCCAGTGCACACTCCCCGAAATATAAACGATAGAAAACGCTAGCAACTCAGTGTCGATGCTCAAAACTAGAGTTTTGACTTGACAAGCGCATCATTGCCTATGACCATTTCCTATGTCTGTATGGTGTCTATTAGTATAGTAGGCAACTGGTCGCGCCGCCACGGTGTCTCGGTGACATATAGCCCCTAGCGTGTAGTAGTGGCGGTGCGTGTAACGTGTGTCACGCCGCTGGTGTTGCAGGCCATGTCGTGCCTGCGCAGCCGCGCCGACGACGACGAGCTGCGCGCCGCCATCGAGCTCTCCGTCATCAGAGGTACGCATAGCGCATTACTTATATATTATATTGACTTTTTGTAGTCGTCACGGTTGCGAGTTTTGACCGACACGGTTGCAAGACGGATGACGAATTTTTATAACAGTCCTATGACGCTATTCCGTCAACCTCGCGCGTCTTGTGCGGCCGCAACCCGTCCGGCTGCGGCCAACGCTTGCGCAAGTAGCCCGCACACCGCGCCTGTCACACGCTGTGTCAAATGTGCTTCAATGTTTTACATTATATATACATTCTACAAAAGCTGCGGGCCCGCAACCGCGGTGACTGCAGGTCCAAACCTTTTCGTTACTTCTTAACCTAAATCTGTTCGCTGCTTTCTTGTGTTGAATTGTGTGTTGTGGCAGCAGATGTCGCTTAAAAGCGTTTGCATTTGTGAGTAAATGTATTCGATCGTTCGTGGCTAATCGTAAAAATATGTGTTTCGCAGCGTACTCGTCGTCTCGCCCCCCGCTGGGCACGGCCCCCCTGGGCGCGGCCCCCCTGCTGCTGGGGGCGGCGCCGCGCTCCTCCGCGACGCTGCCGCAAGACCGGACGCACCATGCGCTGCACGCCACTAACAGTACGTACTCGTCGTCTCGCCCCCCGCTGGGCACGGCCCCCCTGGGCGCGGCCCCCCTGCTGCTGGGGGCGGCGCCGCGCTCCTCCGCGACGCTGCCGCAAGACCGGACGCACCATGCGCTGCACGCCACTAACAGTACGTACTCGTCGTCTCGCCCCCCGCTGGGCACGGCCCCCCTGGCCGCGGCCCCCCTGCTGCTGGGGGCGGCGCCGCGCTCCTCCGCGACGCTGCCGCAAGACCGGACGCACCATGCGCTGCACGCCACTAACAGTACGTACTCGTCGTCTCGCCCCCCGCTGGGCACGGCCCCCCTGGCCGCGGCCCCCCTGCTGCTGGGGGCGGCGCCGCGCTCCTCCGCGACGCTGCCGCAAGACCGGACGCACCATGCGCTGCACGCCACTAACAGTACGTACTCGTCGTCTCGCCCCCCGCTGGGCACGGCCCCCCTGGCCGCGGCCCCCCTGCTGCTGGGGGCGGCGCCGCGCTCCTCCGCGACGCTGCCGCAAGACCGGACGCACCATGCGCTGCACGCCACTAACAGTACGTACTCGTCGTCTCGCCCCCCGCTGGGCACGGCCCCCCTGGCCGCGGCCCCCCTGCTGCTGGGGGCGGCGCCGCGCTCCTCCGCGACGCTGCCGCAAGACCGGACGCACCATGCGCTGCACGCCACTAACAGTACGTACTCGTCGTCTCGCCCCCCGCTGGGCACGGCCCCCCTGCTGCTGGGGGCGGCGCCGCGCTGCACGCCACTAACAGTACGTACTCGTCGTCTCGCCCCCCGCTGGGCACGGCCCCCCCGGGCGCGGCGCCGCGCTGCACGCCACTAACAGTACGTACTCCTCAATACTGAGGGTCGTGATCTCCCTGCTTCATCACTAATTTTATGATGTTTCTTCATCTCTGGCGGACTTGTATACCAAGCAGGCAAGAGCGGTGCGGATAGAACATAATAATATATTATAGTGTATTCGTCGTGTGGTACACAGCCACGCCCAATCTGATCATAATATGTTAAAATTCCGTCTTCACACTGATTAGTGGCAGTAGGTAAGTGCTTTAGTCAGTACGGACGCAGCTTTTGACAATGTTAAAAATGTGTACAATAATATTATTTGTAGATACTAAAAGAGAACATTCTGACGATTATGATTTAACACTAAAATAAATACTTGATAATAATATTTGTATATACTGTGTTCATACCAAAGAGAATTAAACCACTTGAGAGCTGATAGAGCGATTTCGTCTAGGCACACGATTCACCAACGCGGGCCGGGGGACGAGGGAACATGCAGCGGTTGTGATTGGCAGATGCAACAATGTCAACAAACATAGTGATGCACAAGTCAATTTTGCATCAATAATATCGTTATCGATAAAATCGACGTCGATTAATTTTGCTTGTTTTTTAATTTTGCTTTGTAAGGAAAAATAAATGAAGATATACCGAAAAATATATCCTTTATTTGTTATTCTTATTTTTTTTAGAAATGTAGTAATACATATCTAAAAAAATATTAAAAAATATTTTTTTTAAATAAAGACATCTTGAGATTAATCCACTTTTCTTTAACTTTCGGAACATTTGGAAATCTTAAATGTTAATTAACAAAAACATTAAAATGTAACTTAATTTTTTATTCACCATTGATAATAATCGATAAAATAATTTATCAGCTATGTTTTGAAGTTGTCACATCACTTCAGCACTCCGTAGAAAGTACTTGGGATAGAAAGGGATAGACTTATCTAATATTCTCGTGAAAGTAAAGGACTTTTCAAAAGACATCAACGCGGTATCACTTTTTTCGTATCCAACCATTTTAGCTTGAGCTCTCTAATTACCAAAAATGTTAATAAATATAAACATATTTTACCTACCGATGAAAACTTTCGCCAACTTTTTTATAACTAGATGTTCTAGATGATTTCCCGCGCCATTTAATTGCACAGGAACTCATTTTTGCTTCGGTTTAATGGTATAAATGTTTTTTAAGGTACCTAAATTAAGGAATGTGCACAGATCCAACAACTGGTCAGTACTAAAACATGCACTCATATCGGCATCTAATATAAGTGCAAAATCATGTATGTGTCGTCAGCCGGAGTCGCCCGTATGAGCGGTCAAGTGGTTGTATAGTCATTGGTTCATACACAGTATTTACTTATAGTCTACATCATTTCACCATGAGTCTCTATTATCTTAACTCGTATAGAGTACAGTAAACAGCTGTGAAGTAGTAACACGTGTCGGTGTCCCGCAGGAGCGGCCGCGTCGCCGCCGCGCGCCGCGCCCGCGCCGCAGCACCTCGCATGTGAGTCCTTTACTTCTACGGATTGCATTCCCACAGGATTAATATGCTGATTTGCTCAATCGAAAGTACAGATCTTTGTGAAAAAAAAATAGTTTAAATATCTTCACCAACAACGAAGTTAAAAATATATATATTATTATTTTATATTATTAAAGCTATAAAGCTACTAATAAGAGAAGTCCGACATGGACGTATATATATGTCGGAGAATTGACTCCCACTACCGAACGCTAGCGTGACGCAACACGATGAGTCGTGCTAGGACGCGGCCGGTGGAAGGGCATTCTATGATGGGAGCTCGCACCGAGCGGACGTGTCTGTTCGAATATTATTATGATACTATTTTAATAAAACGCTGTTCAGTTATTTCGCCTAGGGGTTGTTGCTCGGGGTTACCCACTATGCCGAAACCCTGCAAGGACATTTGCCCACTAAAGGTTGTGGCCCACCCCACGGTGACATATATGACAGTGCCATGTTTAACACTTGTGATTGTGTTATAGCTCGGCGCCTGGGCTACCCGGGGCGCGCGGGCGGGGCCCCCGGGGGCGCGGGCCCCTCCCGTTCGCCGTCGCCCAGCGCGGCGCCCGCGGAGGCCCCGCACGAGCGCCTGTACCGCCAACCGCCCGCAAACCCGCACTACAGGTAACTTATGTCACATGCCAGGTAGACTATAGCCCATTCCCTCTTATACAGCCCTGCGTTCAAAAATAACCAGAGTCGAGTAGAGTTGCCACCCAGGGTCGTTCTTTTATAACTCGAGTAGCTACCCTAGAGTTAACCCAAGTAACTGTAACTCTGAGCAGGGTAGTCAGAGTAAGCGGCCATATGCTTGACATTGACAGTTGAACTCGTTCGCGTTCAGAAATTACAGGGTAGAGTACAATACCCTATGACTTCATTAGAGACGCAGGGCAGAGGAGGCCTGAGTCCCAGCAGTGGAAACGTTATAAGACTGATTATTCTATGCTATATGCCAAGCCTCAGTGAAGATATCCGCAAGAGAAACAAGGTTACCGACATAGTTGGAAGAATCGCCAAACTTGAGTGGCAATGGGCAGGGCACATTGCTCGCAAAACAGATGGTCTATGGAGACAAAAGGTTCTGGAGTGACGACCACGCACCAAAAGACGAAGCGTTGTTTTGCCTCACACAAGGTGGATGGTGCAGGCTGAAGTGATGTTTTTTTTTTTTTTTTTATATAAACTAGTGCTTGACTGCGATCCCACCTGATGGTAAGCAGTGATGATGATGATGATAGTAATGTGTCGTGTTGTGTCGTTCCAGACTGGAGGCGTCGTACTCCGGCTCGAGCTCGGGCAGCCGACACACGTATGCGTGAGGCGCGCCCACGCCGCAGGTAATATTCCAACATATAGAACAGCCCGAAATCATGCATCGGACAGTTGCCCTCCAGACATAACACCCGTCTGGTCGGAGAACCCTACCTTTTCAACGGAGGTGGGGGGTGCTGTGCCACATACCTCCTTAATAGTATTTGTTGTTGTCGCTGCAATAGAAATACATGTGTGAAAATTTTTAATGAAGATTTTTTTTTTAATGTGACCCGTATTAAGGAGTGGTGCAATTGATCTGCGAATTTAACGATACATGTTGTATAGAAGAATAAGCACGGAACAGTAAAAACAGTGGAAGTAGCCTGAGAAAATGTTTGTCCCAGAACCGGTGTCGCCAAGCTCATACATTTACAATTTACTCTTACTGCAAACCCAAAAATATGATTGGCTGAAAATAAAAACAGGGCGTAGAAATGCAAAGAAAATATTATACGAAATGCAACCTTAAAATCAACTATCTATAAATCAAATTGACAAAAACAAGAAAGAAATACATCTTTGACTACCAAGTACCGCCACTCGTCGCTAGATGGCATTGTTTGAAATATATATTCAGTATGAACTGTAATTACGTAAAAACAAGAGTGGCATTTGAATGGCGTATCACTGACACCAATGCAGGCTGCTACTCAAATAGTGAAGTAACCTTATTCGATCGAAATAATATCGATTGTATGAAAACGTATTTAAAACATATATTGCAAAAAAAATTGTGTGCGATAGTGTGATAGTATTAAAATAATGAAATTAATAAGGATTAAAGTCAATTTTTAAACGTAGTAAAAAGGGTAAGTATTTATTTGCATAGTACATCAATTATCATCATCTCAGCTGAAATCATCGTCATCACCCACTAAACATAAATACTAAGTAAAATTCAAACGGCCTTTGTTGTTCCTAACTCTTTAACTATTTTTTTTTTTAATTTGTGTAAACTAGTGCTTGACTGCGATCCCACCTGATGGTAAACAAAAATAAATAAAAAATAATAAATTTATTTAAAATACATCACAAATATCATACCATAATTTTTATTTTATTAAATTTATTAATTTAATAATTATCTGTATTATATTACTTACAAAAACTATAATAACAATAAATAATAATAATATTCCTGAAAAGCTAATAACCGAGAAAAGAAAATCAACTTTGTTTTTATGTCATTAAGGACTAGTTTTGTTTGTACATCTTGCGCAATGTTTCACGTAATTTTATTTTTTTATTTTATTAAAATAAATCCGAAAATAATACTTTTCGGTGATATGATACACCTGCATGAGTTAGATTTATAGTCCAACTATGGTTTTTAAAGCACAGTATGGGACAATAAGGCTTTTAAATATTATTTTTCGTTAATTATTATGTTGCGCAGTCTAATTAGAGAATGAGAGCGTTTGGACAGCAAGTGCGCAACGCGGTTCTTACTAGCGGCGACAGTGCCACGCCTACTTACTTCTTCCACTGTTTTTACTGTTCCGTGAGAATAAGCCATGATAACAACACTAACGAAAAAATTTCGTCCACAGTCGCAACACGACTCCCGCTACGACTGCTAGCGACTGCGCGCGTCGGTTGCGCCACAGTGGCGCTACAGTTGCTCACAGACTATGCTCACTAGCTACAGTGAACGCCACGTGACTGTGTGCTCTCTCTGACTCGACCTGAAGACGGGAATATGCGTGTGTTGTGTTACTGAGAGATTGAACTAGCAGTGCGCGAGCGATACTATGTAGCCCAGGAAACTTTCAAATCTAACTCTTGGCGAAATGTGGGATTTTTTATAGGATACTACTAATCCATTCGTACGAGTGTCTTTGCAAGATTCTACAATACTTCGGCCATGGAGACACTAGCAACCTCGGAAGGCCTCAACCAATAAAATGAACGAGAAAAGGCTTCTGGCTTCTTCTTTCTCCTGGCTTGGTTTGGGCTACTAAAACAGGGTCACCACTCGTACTGATGAGTAAAATATCAAGATTGTAGCTTCAAGAACCCTCGTGACAGAGAGATGGATGGATGAGCGACAGTATTCAGAAGGAACCCTAAAGTTGTCCCATTGACGTAAGAAAAGTAGAACCAATCCCTTAGTGCTCCATTTTTCTGGCGGTTGAAGAAAATACTAACCGGTATCTACTGGAATTCCTCGTCGACAAAAACATTTTCCAAACACCTAAGTAGAAGAAGAAAGTGACGTCATCGATCAACACCAACTATTGATATTTAGTGAAACTTGTCGGTGTATGACTGCTACATATTTTTTGTTACTAGATGTCGCTAGTAGCGGCTAATGGACCAACATACAAATGGAAGACGGAAGCGTAGGAAGCTCCCACATTTCGTTAGTTATATTTGAATGGAAGGAAAACCTGGCGCCTTCAAGACTCTGGTCGTCTACTGGGTACTACCTGGTCTGAAGATACATCCCGTGTTCCATAGACTGCGGCCCCTCCCCCTCTTTCCCCTATGATCTCAACACTAGATGTGTAACAAACTGTATCATATAGAATGTAATATACTCAGTGAAGTGTACGAATGTAGGTTCGCAACTGAAAGTAACGCTGTCTCGCTCTAGCAAGTGTGGGTAGAAACAGATGGAACGTAGTGAAAAGTTTTGAAGATCCTTATGCCTAAAGAATAGAGGTCAAAATCGGTTGAACGGACAGTAAAGAAATGTTTGCGAATGAAGTATAATACTAAAAACATCTAAGGTTTTATCATAGAGATACGTTTTACAGTAACTTATTTACCAGATCAGCGTACGATAGAAAAAAGGCTAAATTCTAAAAAGTAAAATAAAATTATTTACTAAACTAGCTGGCCCGGCGAGCTTCGTACCGCCTAAGGGCTATATTTGACCAGGACAAGATGGCGGCGCGACCAGTGGCGCCGCCATGCTGTCCCGATCAATATAGCCCTAAGCTACCGAACTACACACCAGAGTCGCCACACGACCGAGCTGGTCGCGCCACCACATTGGTTGCGCAACCAAACGTACACCAGGTGAGTAACACTCTATAGAGCTGTATACATTCTGTTGGTAGCGGCGACTGGTCGCGCCGCCATGCTGTCTCGGTGAAATATAGCCCTAGTATAGTCTGTCTAATAAGTCAACCGACTTGGGAATTTTGTATAATATTTAATCATTTAAAAAATACAATTATTCGGTACTTTTTCTAAGGTTCTTCTATTAGTAAACAATAATCTCTCTAACTTAATCAACCTTGATTATTGAACCCGAGTTGACTACATCAGATTTCGTTAAATCCTAATAATTACCCAAGTCGTTTAACTTATTAGACAGACTCTATATCTTTCGATACAGTCAACCGATTGCAATGAAACAAAGCTTAAGTAATATATCAAGTTACACACAATTTTAATGTATAAAAGTTATCCACATCGATTTCGTACATTTTACGTGATGCGCGCAAAAGTAAAACTTCCATGTATAGATAAAGTTAATTTGCGCGAGAAGGCATACATTGCGAGTACCGGACAGTATTACTTTCAATTGAGATCAACCATTCCTACACGTTGATATTGCGACATGAGCGCAGCGGCAGAGATATGGCTTCTGCGCTGCAGGTCGCAGGTTCGATCGAATTGAATATAATGTGTATAACTAATGTGTAAACTGTATAGATAATGTTATAAGATACCTTGGTATGTTCGTTTGTCGTCACATCTCGAAACAAGAGAGACCAAAGAATGATGAGGAGGCTGACTGTTGAGATGTGACACTCTACCATGAGCTCTAAGCGATCCAGTTGACGACCTAAACTGAACTTTTAAAGGGATAGAGCTGTACGACGTTATTTTCAGTTTATGCGAAACCTGAATATAGTTTGTTCAGAATCAGTAACTGAATGGATTCCAATATATAAAAAAATACCATAAGTTGGACACCATCGACACTAAGTACAATACAGGTCACGGCAGGCCATGGGGGCATTAGGCGCCAGCTGTATGCAGGCGCAAAACAATCCTTCAGCTGTCCGGATGGCCCAATGACCATGTATTTGTAGTTTTGAAATGTTGTACATAGATTCTTTACATAAAAATATTAGACACGTGTTTCGAGTTTCGCATGTACTAAACTAATGTAGTATACGGTGTATAGCTCCGTCTCGCTCGCACGACTGACATTTATTGCGTCATGGTCAGGGTCCAAGACTGAGAGGAACATGGAGCAAGACACGCTGCGCCGATCTCTGGTACATAAAGGTGATAGTGAGAAGCGAGATGTGACGTCAGGTAGCCTCCCGGGGTCAGTGTGTAGATATACAGGGTGACTGGTAATTAGTGACCGATAATTATACAAGTGATTTTACACATGATTACAAACAATTTTCCCTGAGAAACTTTTTTAATCCTCGTTAGTTTTATCGTAACATCAATCATGCTCTATCACCATTGTACGTAGGGAACATGAGACAACGGCGTTACGCGGCTAACAGCTGAGTATAAAAAAAAAGTTTCTTTAAGAAAGTTGTTTGTAATCATGAGTACAATCACGTGTCAAAATCAAAATCAAAGCATTTATTTCAAATATACCATTTACAGGCACTTTTGAATTGTCAAATGTCGGTCAGTCCAAGAAAAGTGAAGCTAAATTGCACGTTCCAAAGAGTAGGTCTCTATGGAGAAGAACGTGCAAGAAACTCCATGGACACTCTTTTAAATCATATTATGTGTTACATAAAATGCTTGGTTACATATTACTTGTTGCTTCTATCATGTGAGCACAATGTCGATAATGAAATAGAAATGTAAAATAATTAAAAGATAGGAACTGAATTAAGCCACTGACAGCTAAGAGATGACCAGTCCTATCTGACGGCACCCGTTCACGAGCATGACACGTGTAACAGTCCCACTCAGCTCAACCATTTTGAAGGGAACTAACATGTGCCACCACCCAATAACACGTGCCACCAACAGCGAGACATTTGAGTGAGCATGACAAACTCTCAACTGCCATGCTCGTAATGTCAAAAAAAAAAAGTTGTAACCTAATAAAAATGCTCCATGGTGCTTCACATTCACATACTTGGAAAAAGTGCTTCTACATTATACAATGCAATTGTGTCTTTCAAATTAAAAAAATAATAATATTAGTTTCCAACTAATCAACTAATTAGTACGCCCTAGTGGTAGTGGAGCTGGACCAGCATTGAGCCAAGCATTTTTATCTTGAATATAATCCTCCAACTTATAATATGCTTGCCTGCATAGTGTGCGTTTAATACAAGATTTAAATTTCGTTTCATTGAGTTCTAATAAATATTAGAACTCAATGAAACGAAATTTAAATCTTGTATGGTATGGGGAGGTATTTTATTATAACATTTCAAACAGTACCCCATGAAAGAAGAGGCCACTTTATAAGTGTACAAGTGTCGGTCACTAATTACCAGTCAGTCTTTATAATAACTTGTAAGATTCTAAGCGAATTGACAGCGAATCGAAGCGAAGCGCTGAACATGAACACAGCATGAATATGTACATAGCATATTGACTATTATCTCCACTGAGCTTACTATCGACTGCCACATAGCGTCACAGACGCATATTCGTCATTACACGCTTGCTGAACGCCTGCGTGAAGCTTACATATTTATGTACAGCGTTTCATAGTTTTGTATAAAAGCTTCACGCAGATGTACCAACAAAGACACTACCGCCTGACCACCGCTAAGTTCAATTTAGCTTGCACTCCAAACGAAAATTTCAAAGGGTTTGGTTTGGCGCCGCGTCGCAGGATTCAAGCGATTTTTTTTTTAAGTGATCAGGTGATATGATTGTGATCGAGCGTATAATGACGAATACGCGTCTATAAAGCTACGCGGACGTGGATAGTAGTAAGGGTTAAGACCATCATAACCCTTGAAGCGCTTGCGTCGGATTGCTCCGACGAGTTTTTATCGTGTATCGTATCCTGTTCGCGCGGATCGTGTTAGCGACTGGGTACTCGCATCTCGTTTAGCTCTTCAATCCCCCTAAGTGACAGAAGAGCTGACGAGATGCGAGTGTTTGGTCGTGGATGTGCGACCCTGGTGTTTGTCGAATATATCCGACGTAGGCGCCTCTCTCGTGCTGTGTGCGCGTGGGCACCGTGCTGTGCGCGTGTTCAGCGTGTGTCTTCAACTGGTCGTCAATGCGCTCGGACCCTCTTTGTGTCGTGTTACTGTCAACCGTCAGCTGTAGGTGGCTGTGACCGGACAATGATAACAGACTCATCAACGACCAGCTCACACCCTTACGGCCTGGTCGTAGCGGGTCCGGCGAGGCTAGCGGTACGGCATCATTTTCAAAGCTTCAACTGGCTGCAAAAAAGCTGGGAATCCTCGCAAAGGTCAGACAGTACTTCACGCCGGGACAGCTGCTTAAACTTTATCAAGCGCAAGTTCGAGCGTGTATGGAGTATTGCCCTCATCTTTGGGACGGATCTGCCCGATACCAGCTTGATGCACTTGAGGCAACTGAGAGGCGAGCCAGAAGGATAATTGGCCATGATACACTCGTCGAGTCGAGGCTTCAAAGTCCTAAGCATCGACGCAGAGTCGCAGGTTGCATTTCGGGGAGTGTGCGTCGGAATTGCATAACCTAAATCCGCCCGCGCCCGTTCCATTATCGGACTACCAGACGTACGGCGATGCACCACCAGTACATGGTGGACATCCCACCTACACACGAAAACAGTTTTTGTTTTGGTTGGATTTTTTTGTCAGATCATTTTAAACGTTTGATGATATATCAATCCTCATTTGGCCTACTTTCTTTAGACTTTTTATTATCATAGAAATCCTACATCAACGATATAGCTAAACGAGGATTGACATATCATCAAACTTTAACGTTTATACGATCTGGCCAGTTTTAGTTGGCCGCATCATGAAGTGATCAATTCTAAGATTTGGCCACGACATATATACAAAAATAAATTGTGGGTCACCCTATAGTTGCGACCACAAAACAGATGAAAGAGATTAGAATTGCCCTGTGGGCGGGGCAGGCGTGCCACAAAGTAGGGCAACGCTCATAGATCAACTACCAATAGCAAACTCGCGATCTAAGTGTGCGTGGTCTGTTAGTTGCGTAATGCGCGTTCGTATTGTTCTATTGCCTGTAGTGGAGTTAAAGGGTGGGAGACAAGCGGCGACACTCGTTGTAGTACAAATCGGAAAGTATTTCCATTCTAACCTCTTTCATCTTTTGTGTGGTTCTGACGGTACAGTAACACGACACATCCCCACACAATAAATTATATATAAGTAGTAATGATACTGTACATAATATAATATACTGACATATATAATGTTGACCGTGTAACATTGATTGTTATTTGTGAATAAATTAGTTTGACTAAAATTCATTCCTATTTGAAGACTTAGATTGTTTTATTTCCACTGTTCATATAGCTAGCTTGTGTTTGGGCCTGGCTCTGTCTGTGTTTGAAGTACTCATAATACGGTACTATTTTTTTTCTTACCTGTCCTATATGATAAAGCAACTTGATGGATTGTGTTATGTCTAACTAATTTCGGAAACTGCTGTAGGTACAGATTTTCATACGGGTTTCATGTCTAATAAGCAGCATTGTCTATAAAATATATTGGTTATAATTTTTCCTGAACATTGTTGATTAAAAAAAACACCATGAGAAGGTTTTATTTAGGAGGGAAGTCATCTACTGACTTCTCCCAGTCTAGGACGGGGCGGGAGGGCGCGTCAGATTTTTACTGACTATAATTCACTCCTATATTCTTTCTTTGACATTTGCGTTCAGGAACCACGCGTTTTCCCTTCCGGTTCCGCCTCTGCACCTATCCACATGTATACTCATAACTCTTAGTAACATGGGTTTCATCCCTCCTCTTCACATGACCGTACCAAGATAAACGATTCCCTTTCAACTTTTCTTTATTAGTGTAAATAATAAAAGTTGCATTTAACACTGAATCACATAGTACGCGTGTCTCCGCGGTTTTTTTTTTCAAATGGGTAATCATCAAATGATATCTCTCGTTCTAAGGTGGAGCGTGAAGGCGTGTCACACTTACTACAACCCACCTATGTTCCTTCTTCATCTTGAGACCCGGGGTTCCGTTTCGGATTACCCATGGCCCTAGTAGGCTTTGACCCCGCTAGGTCCCCTATGGCTTTCCTGACATCTCTTTGGGGCACGCGTGGGAAACTGCGCTCTGTCCGGCGGCCGGTCGGAGGGCGAGCTACCCATAGCTCGTCGTCCAATGTATCTCCACGGGGATAGACAGACAGATTTCTTCAATTTACATGTCACAGAAGGGAAATGTATAGCTAGCTATACGAACAGTCATATAAGTATATTGTTTGAAATAAATACTATATTATTGATGTCTGTTGTATCATTTTGTTATGTTGAATTCGAGATAAACTATTATATATTGTATTCGAGATAAATATGGAACAAGAAATGTTAAACATAACACATAAACAAACCTTTTATGACAGTCCGTTCAACCGATTTTGACTTTTATTACGTCGGTGGCATGACAAATGGCGGCTGCAGATAATAGTTGGTATTGTAACCATTTTTTTGCTTTTAATGCCTTCTTTTTGTCAACGGAATAGAAGTCAAAATCAATTGAACAGACAGTAGTAACGGTTTTGTTTCTTTATTCTTATTGTGGATGGGGTTTAAAAACTCCATTGCAATTCACTACTCATACAAATTGTCAGTTAAAAATCGACTTAAAACAAATAGTTTTAAAGTCGATATTTGAGTTGGCGGCGATAGATTATTTCGTCAAAAGTCTGTGGTTGTGGCGTGGTAACAGCTGTCTACAACTGTGCCGCGCGGGTTCGCTTGTGTCGCGAACTGTGAGTGTCGCCAGGCCCCAGCACGACCCAAACTGAATTGTTTGAGGGATTGAACTATATAAGGTGTATAGCTTTATAGTTTCCTCACGATGTTTTCCTTCACCGTTTTGAGAGCAGTGGTGATGAAATATACGAAGTCTATCATTTTTCTAAATCGAATTATTTGTCAGGGTTTTGTCAGAGATATTGCCGCGAGCTGTGGGCAGCTGTAGTTCACGTCTTAGAAGGCTCTGCACTGCTAGTAATGTTCAAGTGAAGTTCCACAAGTATGCACGCGCTCGTCACCGATTACACATGTAAATAGTAATAACTTGTTGTCCTTTGTGTTGAGTGTACTGTGGTGTCGACAGCATTATTAACGAGGTGAACAACGACATTTGGCCAAAAAATTACAGGACCCCTTTTTTAAGTGGGAAATCATCGAATGCCCTGCTCGCGTGGAGCGGAAGGGAATGTGAGACGTTTACTGATTGAAACGAGTTGCCATAATTACATGTATTTTGATTACCTAGCGGCTTGTCCTAGCTGCTACTATACTGGACCCCTAACGATTAGTTTATTTATTTTTGGAGTTACGTTCCAAGTTATACATTTATTTTTTTACTAGCTGTGCCCGCGACTTCGTTCGCGTGGACTACAGGATTTTGAATTTATTTTTTCTAAAATAAAAGTAGCCTATGTTACTGCTTATTACGTCAGCTACCTGACAAAAAAGTTCCGTCAAAATCGGTCCAGCCATTTCAGAGATTAGCTCGGACAAACAGACAGACAGACAAAAATTGTAAAAAATGTTATTTTGGTGTATGTACCGTATATATACTCATATGCATGTAGTAAAAAGCAGTTATTTCAATATTACAAACAGTCACTCCAATTTTATTTATATGTATAGATGACTGCAGTGTTGGAACCGCTTTTATTTAGATTTCGAAAGTGGGACAAAGCTTTCGTTAGTTCAGTAAGATGTTTACAATCAGGTTTTGGAGGCCTCGGGGCAATGCCCTGCTTAGACCTTAGTGTAGTTTCTTCAGCAGCAACACTAGCCCTGCCTCCGGAGTTGTCTGCGTGACGTACTATTATTGCTGCGTGTTATTCAGAGCGCGATTATTTTTTGTAATGTTGTCGACAGCACGCGTCGAGCGCCAAAGACTGATACGTTATTTAAACCGTTACTGTATATATGTACGTGTATAAAAAACGCGTGCCGCTCGGTCGCCTGGCTCTTAGGGCCGAGTCACATCGGAATGGCAGCGACGCAGCGAATACTTTCAGTATGAAATAATTTAACTTTATATAAAAGGCCTGTACCGCTTGAAAAGCATGAAAAGGTCACGAGGGTGCCTCGACCGCCCCGCGCCCCAGCGCCCCGCGCTTCTTATCGATAGTTCTAGCCTACAGTGCGTTTCACTTAAGAAGTTCCTTCGCCGTAATGTTGGCTCCCCTGTCTGTCTACAGAAAAACGAAGGGAGGAGAAAAGAGTTGCCTACTCTACCAAAATTTTCGGCTTCGCTCGCGTTAAAACGTAGCCTATGTCACTCTCCATCCCTTCAACTATCTCCACTAAAAAATTCACGTCAATTCGTCGCTCCGTTTTGACGTAACAGACGGACAAACAGACACACACATACAATTTCCCATTAATAATATTAGTATGGATTTCATTGCTAAAAATATAGCAACATTATTTTTCCGTATTGCCAACGTTACGGCGAAGGAACTTCTTAAGTGAAACGCACTGTAGTCAGCCACTGCCATTCCGGTGTGTCTGGGCTCCTTATAGGTAGGCCTGCGGATGAGCAATTATGATGTAAACTCACACACTTAAGTTTCGCAGACCATGTCTCACCTTCCGTCCTACATCACATGCCCTGTGACCTGTTCACGTACGGACCTAATGACAGCATCAGCCGACGGCATTACCGTGGCCGATTTCGGGGCCAGGCAAGGAATTTAACTAGTTTTGCCATCGATACGCTAAGAAGAGCTCACACAGGACACCCAGACCCGGAACAACTATTTGTAGGTCATATAAATATTTGTTCCGTGCGGAAAGCGAACCCGCGACACAGTGCAGCAGACAACCGCCGAACTGCTGCGCGTCATACTACGCATTCTCAGTAGTTGACAAAATTTATATGTTTCAGTGGACGTGTTGGAGTGCGAATGTAAATAAATAACGACAAAATGAATTAAACGTTGATATATTTGTTGTTTTAGTGTTAAGAACAGTGTATAATAATGTATAATACATTCACTCACTTGTAAAGGTTCTCTTATAATGTATAATGTTGTATAAAATTGTATCGTAGTCCACAGTTGACAAGTTTTTATAAAACGGAACACTGTGTGCGAGCGAGACGAGCGAGCGAGAGGTCCGAGTCCGTGCTGTTGTTACGACAGATCATTATTATTATGTAAACATTAAATATTTATTCACTACTTCATGCCTTTTATTTTTCATACCGCTAAAATCCCTTCGGCCTAATGCCCACAGACGCGTAGCTTCATAGACGCGTATTCGTCATTATACGCCTTTTTTTCGGTGGGTAAAATCATCTAGATGACATCCCCCGCCCTTGGGCAGAGTGGGAGATAGTGTCAGATTAAAAACCCACCCCGTTCCTTCGCTGCCTTTCATACCGGGGCCGAGCCTCCCTTTCGGAACTTGACTCCAGTTGGCTTCGACCTCGTCGGGCGCCATGGGCGTATCCAGGTTCTGGGCCAGGGGGGGAGGCAAATCGGTTTTTTATAACCTCTTAGTCAAATAAATAAACGTAAATTAAATAAATTCTTTAATTAGGTATACAATAGCTATTTTAAAAGCAACTTTCGAAGGTCTACAGCGAAACGGTTTATGACGTCTTCCGTTAAAAAAATCGCTTCGCGCCATTGACTTATATTCTAGTGATAGACAGGCCCTTTCATGGAAAAGATTTGTCAAAATATTGAAAAGTTAAAACGAAAATCTGCTGCAGCGCTACATTGGCATTATGTCGTCTAACAGAACTATTAAAATATAAAGCGCTGATAGCTTTAAAAAAAAAAAAAAAATTATCCTATTATAGGATAATTTTTTCACGACTAAAACGTCTTAAGCGCCATGAATTTCGAAGTACTTACGCGTTTAGTTCAACATAGTATAATGACATGTTATCCATATAGATTTTTATACCGCAGAAGTGACATAGTTTTTGCCTACAATACTTCACATCGCAATAAAACTCTATTTAAAGTTTTTACCAATACTCCAGGTTAGTGTAAATTCAGAAAAATACGTCTAATAATTAGTGGATTCAAAATCGTGTAAAGTAATGAAACCATTGAACCACCAGAAAATGATGGTCAGGACTGCGCTGCTAATATTTAGTAACAAAACAAACAACCACTATAACTATAGCATAATCAGCTTTTTAATATTACCACTGCTGGCACTCAAGCCTTCTCTCATTTTAGCAATCGGTACTTCCAGAAATGACCTCAGCCAGTTTTTTCATCAACAACTAAAACTATCAGTAAAAGTTAATACTTTTACTTGACTATTACTGATATTATAACAAATGAGTTTCTTCATCCAAGTAACAGCTAAACTAAAAGTCTATAGAGTTACCATAACACAAACGGCATAATTACCCCAAAAAAAACGTGGGGAGCTTTTTTTACGCATGACAACATCGCAATATCTTCTGTCAAGTAGTGTCAAAAAGTCGAATGTCATTTGATTCTGTTTATACGAACGTCACTTTATTTACCTGGGCTCCAATATTAGTAACGATGGGTCGTGCGAGGGGGAAGTTCGCAGGAGAATTGGCATGGCTAAGAGCGCTATGTCTCAGCTTAGTAAAGTCTGGAGGGATCGCAACATCTCCGTAAAGACCAAAACCAAACTGGTACGGACACTAGACTTCTCGATCTTCTCGTATGGCGCTGAGACTTGGTCGCTAAAAGCTGCAGACCGCAAACGCATCGACGCCTTTGAGATGTGGTGCTGGAGAAGGATGCTCCGTGTCCCTTGGACAGCATTTCGGACCAACGTATCCATTTTACAAGAACTTAAAATCGCCTCACGGCTATCGTCCGAGTGTCTTCGCAAGGTTCTGCAATACTTCGGTCACATTGCAAGAAAGGACGGTGACAACCTCGAAAGGCTCATTGTGACCGGTAAAGTGGATGGGAAAAGGCCTCGCGGGCGCAGCCCAATACGTTGGTCCGACCAGATCCGCACCGCTCTTGACTCTACGATGTACAATGCCCTTGACACCGCCAGAGACAGAAACAGATGGAAGAACATCATAAAGGCTAAAGTGATGAAGCAGGGAGGTCACGACCCTCAGCATTGAGGAATACGACGCAAGGAGGAGGATACGAACGCCAATGAACGAATGTTTTTAGAATTGAATTGATAAATAATAACATAAGTAAATGATTTAAAAAAATAAATGCTATTAGTTGTTGTTATTGCTATTAACAACTGTTATTGGCTTTTTTTTAACCGTTATTTTTATACGTTTAGGTACACAAGCGCTAAAGGTCGCAGAGCCTAACTTCACACTCGCCAAGATAGAACGGCCGTACTGTACATTAGTTAATTTAACGTAGTCGTATTAAATACATACTGAAAATAAAATTACTTTTCTGTGGTTGGCGTCAGTTTATCCTGTAACAACAGGCTGAAGTATGTAACTGTTTCCTTTGAAATTCTGTATCGGAACAGAAAATCAGCGTCGTCCCATACGAAATGATCTTTGCGAGCATTAAACTTTTTACGTCTACGCGTTAAATAACTAACGATAAGTTCATCGTCTGATGAACTTGAACTTTCACTGGACAAAGTTTTTATTTATGGTGGGATAAATCATGCATTGACATCCCCCGCCCTTGGGCGGAGCGGGAGATAGTGTCAGACTCTTACTGACTAAAAGACCCACCCCGTTCCTTCTAGCCTTCATACCGGGGCTCGAGCGCTCTTTCGGATAACCCTGGCCCTAGTAGGCTTCGACCCGGCTGGGTCCCTGCTGTTGCTGACAACTCCTTGAGGCGCGCGGGAACAGTGCGCGCCGTTGACGACTTGGGCTTGGTCCGGACAGTTACCGGACGGTCGGACAGCGAGCTACCCATTGCTCACTGTCCGCAAGCCCGCGTCTACGTTGGCCGGAAATCGGGATCAGAATCTCGGCGACGCGCGACCTCGGCGGCGATAACGCCGTTGCCTGATGCGTTCGGCCTCCTCCTTTGCGAGCATTACTGCTTCGCAGAAGTCGGCGACCGCCTGACACTCCTCCTCGCTCCGGACCATGGCCTCATCCAACTGGACGAAGTTCGTGATAACATATTAGTGAAACCTAAATAATCTACAGCTTTATCAAAATGACAGTGACTTTAGCTTTAGCAGCCCCCTAATGACTAGTAAAAGTTAAAGGCAAAAGTAACAGTTAAACCAACAGTTAAAATTGTGAAGAAACGAATTTGACCGTTACTTTTACTTTATGACGTTACTTTGGCTGTTACTTTAGATGAAGAAACTGGCTATAAGACAGGGAATGGGCCGTAAACCACCACGCTGGCCCAGTGCGGGTTGGTGAATGTCGCATGTCTTTGAAATATGCTGGTTTTCTTATGATGTTTTCCTTCACCTTTTTGAGAGCAATGGGGATGAAATAAATTACATAAAAAACTAAAACTTTTTTAAAATCTATTTTCAACTTTATTTTTCGGGGCGAATCAAAAATTGATTCGGTCGGAGTCAGAAATTTGCACTTAGTTTAATGATGTAGGGGAAAGCTATAAATGTTTTAAAGGCACATTCTGAAGGAATAGCATTACTGCAAGGAATAACCGACTCATTAGAAAACGTTTTCCAGCTTTAGTATCATCAGTTTGAAAGTGTGAAGAGCAGATAAAAGGATATTTTGTAGAAAGCCACGTGTTGTCACGTCTATCCTCTTAAGATATTTTATCAATTTTTCTCTTTTCGGCTGACCAGAGTGAACAAACTTGAAATAATTATAATTATAGTTTATGAAGGACGAAATCTCAATAACAGTAATGATCACTTAGTGATGTATCACTTCTATTACAAATATGACTACAAATTCAACTGAACTTGAGTTTTTACAGTATCGCAAAACAGACGTATTCATATTTATTGAATTTGACGGAATTCATTGGTACCTATTATTTATACAAAAAAAGAAAAAATAATAATAAACAGAATATTAAAAAAAAAAACAAACGGAATAAAATATCATGCAAAGTTCGTGTTCACTAAATCAGTTGTAGGTAAAAAACCCGGTTTTTGTGGGATGGACCATCTGCATGTTTTAGTCTATGATTGTAAAATGGAAAATCTTTTAAATAAAATAATATAATTTCTAACATACTATTACGAAATTTGAAGCAATTAAATTGCTTGAATAAACAATTATTTTATTTTCATGACTACTGAATTATTGTTTACGTCCCAAATCCACTTTCTTTTGAATTTATAAGCTCCGCTCTCAACTGTATGAACGTCAAAATTGCACTAAAGTCATCAATATCAATTTGCCTAGAATTCAGTGCAAAGGATTCGTTTGAAGTGAGTGTTCAGCACGCCCTATCTAGTACGTAGTACATATATATCAATGCTTCGCGCTAATCGCGTTAACAAATTTTATATGTACCATCGAAGACACTTCAGCCTGACCACAGCTAAGTTTATTTTTGCAATCGAAACGAAAACTTAAAAGGCACCGCGCCGCAGGATTCAAGCGAAATTTTTTTTTAATGTGATCAGGCAGAAATGACGGCGAATGGTACCCTGACCATGCAAAGCCCATTCAATCTATCTTCGGTCATAGTCGATCTTAGCCATGTTTTTACGCGTCTACGTGTGTTATTGATCTTTTGATTGTAGCAGTGGAATAAGGCATTGCTAGTAAAATTTCTCGGGCTATCTTTACTTTGGGTAAAAAGATTCTGTTACCTACTTATATTAAGAGAATTCTTTTCTACTCGCCTATCGTCAATTTCGACCTTGACGATGTTTGATGAAGAGGCAATGCAAAAAGAGAAAACTCTTTTGGCATTCGGTAATTCCGTTATTTAGTCGAATATTTCACAAAATTTGTTCGAGAAAATACGTGTTTATTCTAAAACTTTAAAGGTTTTTCAGAAAATTTGTCGACATTCGAATCTCGATTATCTAAATGAGCAAGGCTTCTATTAATGTACTATTTTTATATTTTCCATTTAAAATTATGGAGGGCCAAAGTTCACGTAAAATAGCAGATTTTCAGAAGTCTTACTAGATTAGTTTTAAACCTGTTTGATTTCTTTAGAAGCCTAGGATAATATCCACAAGATAGCTGTGTATCCAAAATATCTAGATAAAAATGTGTAATAATAACATAATCGCGTAAGAACGGTGGTATGAAACTCGATAAGCACGCTCTTAATTCTGTCATTTCAATACTCTCAAAGTCCTGCTGCTGTTTTTTTATTAACAATATTCTAGCCAGGAATTTCTTAGGCAACCCACCCACGTTATATTATTTAGTACACAAAATTTAGCATAAAATACGTTTCATCCATTAAACAGACCGGTGAAGGTCGTTCTTAATCGGATCTTAAACTATATTAAAGCGTTTCCTCAGTAATATATCTTCATAAGTTTAGCTTTACATATTCTAAATGTTAACCTACCTACTAGACAGTAAACTTTGTATTAGGGCCTGCGCTCATTTGAGACAAGACGTCTTAGACAGAACTGTCTGAGACGTCCCAGATAAGTTTGAGACGTTTTAGACAAAACAGTTTTGTCTAAGACGTTTCAGACTGTCTGAGACGTCTTAGACAGAACTGTTTTGTCTACGATAATATATCGAAATATCGATAAACCCACTGCAAATCTAGCAAATGAACCAAGAGCCAGGAAATAATGACCCAAGAGCTAGATTGACTCGACACTATATCGAAGATATCCCGGACGTCAGCCTGTACGAGATTAGGATGGCTCTGAAGCAGCTGAATAACAACAAGGCGTCGGGTGAGGACGGAATTACGGACGAATTTCTGTGTGTAAATATATTTCTAAATATTCAAAGCCGTTTGAAAGGAGTAGGGAAAACCTGCGTAAAAATATGTCGTTAATTTTTTTTTTTGGGAGAAGTATGAATCAAATGAAAAAAAAAAAACATAATGTTATAACCGAGCCATTACCGAGGAGTAGGCTTCAGAGAGTCAATGTTTTATGGCACTAATTGGGAGCAAGGGCCTTAAACTTTGAAGTTAAACTTGCAATAACAGTGCAAACGAGACTTTGTTGACTGCACTTTGACACTACGCTATCAACACGCTACACTAACGCTAGCATCTTCATGACATAACGGCAGAAAAGATTTGGATGAAATCTAGTACAATGCGTTCCAAATGAGAATAGGATCGCCCGCCATGTTGTGACGTCATGATTTACTGTCAAATCGAGGAAAGAAATTTTTAAACATTAATTAATTTACGAAAAATTTAAGTTATTTATGAACTGTGAACGAAAACAGTTTAATCAGAATCCAGTTCTTCAATTTTAATCATACCTAAGTTCTTCAATTTTGCCAAAATTTCTACGATTTGACAGTTCGACGAGACGTCAAAACATAGGAATCGGTCCTATTTTCATTTGGAACGCGGGCTAGAACATGTAGTGGACACATACCACTTTTAAAAAAATATTATATATTATTATTATATATTGTCCATTCTGATACATACACGAGCCTGGGCGACACCAAGGACACGGGAAGTAAACGATTGATAACACACATTGCTAAAAAACCAACCAAGTGCGAGTCGAACTCGCGCACTGGGTTCCGTTGAAACTTATCTACAATAATGGTTCACGGTTTATAGGTAAATTGATACATAAAGTTATGTTTATGAAATTATTATTATTATTATTTTCTTTATTCATTTTTTTTTACATGTTACGTTGTATTTTTAAATATTTCTTAAATACAATAAAAAAAACTTTTAAAAATATAAAAAAAACAGTATCCCGCCGGTATCGGGAACAGGGTCCAAGCTACCGGCGGTCAGGGCTCCAGAGAAAGGAACCTCCTAACTATACGAGCCGTGTCCAGGAGTACCGCTTTCTGAATCAAGCCCTTGATCCAGCCGCTTAACGAGAGCCTCCTAGGGTGTTGGTCGAGGCTCTTGGCTATTAAGCCATTGGCTGACAAGACTATCAACACAATGATCGCTGAGTCCACTTCCCACATGTTGACAACCTCGCGAGCCAAGTCGATATACTTGATTTGTTTATCTTTCTCAGCTTTCACGAGGTTCTCGTCATGCGGAACGCATATGTCAACAATCATTGCACGCCTCTCCCTTCGGTCCACCACCACTATATCAGGCTTATTGGCTACAATAGTCCTGTCAGTGATGATGGACCGATCCCAGTACAAAGTGATATCGCCACTATCGAGAACTGGGTCGGGCACATACCTGTAGTATGGCACCTCCGATTCCACAAGAGAGTACTTCAAAGCAAGTTGCTGATGGATTATCCTGGCTACAAGGTAGTGTCTATGCAAGTATTCCCCGTTAGCTAGACGAGAACAACCAGAAATAATGTGGCGGATTGATGCACCCGGTCGGTGACATGCCCGACAGATGTCAACCGTGCCGTCTTTCACAATAAATCTCCGGTAGTTATTCGTCATGATAACTTCGTCCATAATTGCACAGATAAACCCTTCGGTTTCCCCAAAGAGGTCACCGCTGCGTAGCCAGGCTACGGACGCCAGTTGGTCTACATCGGGCCCATGAAGGACCCGGAAAAAGCGTCCGTGAAGTTCCTTACTCTGCCATACTTCCTTGCGTACGTTAGTGTCAAGCACTACAGGTTTGCGCCAGTTCTTGTTAGCCAAGGAGAGCGGGGTGAGTCCCTTGTCCACTGCTACTAAATCACGATGCATACCCCCGTCGGCATGAACGAGCCCAGGAAGATGAGAGAATGGAAGTAGTTACGACTCCTGAGATCCAGAACTGGTTGAGTTCTATTGAGCAGCACTTGAACGAGGTATGTGCTATTTCTTCTGATGGAAAACCTAACTCGGATCAGAAACTAAAAATAAGCAATCTTTGCCGAAAAGTTGGTTATGGAGTTTCTCAATTGGCCGTCCAATACCAATCATTAAAGCACAATGCCGTGAAGACCCATAACTCCCTAAAAACTTTAACAGAAGACCGAAACCTAAGAGATTGTGTCTTAGAAATGAACCGGACGATTAAAGAATCGTGTGGAAAGCAGGAAACCGCTACCTCATCTTTTGCAGATATGGTGAAGAAAGGATCAAACAGTTTTGTTCGTCCCAACACTTTTAGCTCTGTGGCGATTTATCCCCACGACAACACGAAGACCAGTGACGAAACCTAGAACATTGTCCAGAAAATCGTTTGCCCAGGTGATATGAAGCTAAAAGTCCGAGGCGTACGTAAAATAGGAAAAGGAGGACTTATTATCAGCACCGAGACAAAAGAGGATCTAGACAAGCTTAAGCAAACAGTCCAACAAGCTTCTTCAGGGCTCACCATCGACGACCCCCAAAAGCGCAAACCACGCATTATAGTTATAGGAGTGCCTGCATCAATGGCTGAAAATGAGGTTTTCAAGTGTATTTATGACCAAACTTGGCCGACAAATCGCCGACTTGGACCAGAGACGCATTTTTGACCTCAATCAAACTTAGCCGTAAATCTGGCAGGAAAGATGCAGAGAACTGTAATTATATAATAGAAGTTCCAGCTTCAATTCGGAAGGCACTCATCACGCAGGATAAATAGACTATTTGTCAATTGGACGTCCTGTCCGGTACGAGACTTCACTCTGGTAACGAGATGTTACAAGTGCCAGCAGTACGGTCATGCGGCCAAGACGTGTAAAGTCGCTGCCCCTACGTGTGGCCATTGCGGTGTAGAAGGGCACACAACCCAAGACTGCACAAAAAAAGCCGACACGCCAAAGTGCGCAACATGTTTGCGTTTCAAAAAACCTGCCAACCACAAGACGGGAGATCCAGAGTGCCCTGCTAAAAAATCTGCCATAAAACAGGTACATAAATTCTATCGACTATGAAGGCGCCTAAGAGCGTCACATATATATTTGTATATTTTAGACTTAATTTATTGTTTATATTTTTCTTATTTTATGGATAGTAATTTAATAACAGATATAGATAATACATTTGTAACGGTTTCAAAGCAATGTAAGGTAGAGGAGTGCAGACAATATGTTTCCGACACTCAAAAGTCATTAACCATACTAACCCAAAATATTCGATAAATATAGATAGCTTTAACCTTCTTCTTCATAGACTAAACCTTGAGTGTGATATATTGGTACTAACTGAGTGCTGGTTGTGTGATCGTCAGGCCAACCTCCCAGACTAAACCTAACGCTGCCTAAGCAAAATCGTCCTCGGACCAAAACGCAACTAAGCACAAATAAACTCGAAAATGATTTACGCAATCTTGACTTTAACCCAGTTTACAATACTGCTGACGCTAATTTTGCTTTATCGTACTTAATAAAACATGTTCAATTTGCAATATTACGTAACACGACTATTTCTTCCGTAAACAAGAAACTGTATAACATTAAACCTTGGATTACTCCGGGCTTGATTCGACGTATCAGACAGAGGGATAAACTCCATCAGAGAGCTAAGAAAAACCCTGACAATCCAATCATACAAACTACCTATAAAAGATACAGGAATTTTTGCAATAACCTCCTGAAGAACTTGAAAAATAACTACGATAAAAATGAATTAACTAAAGCAGGAAAGAACAGTAAGCAGCTTTGGAAACACATTAAAAATGTCACTTATATGGCAAAAAAGCGTGAATCTAATTCGAGTTTACTGCTTATTAATACCTCACCTCATTCATCATCTAACCACGTTAACAACTTTTTTATAAATGTTGGGAAAACTCTTGCCGAACAGATTCCAACACAAGACGGTGTCCAAAGACCTTCGCTTGATTTAAGAAACAGGTATACCCTAAATTCTATTGGCTTACTGGATACTGACAAAGACGAAGTTACTCGAATCATTTGTGGACTAAAAGATGATTCTGCAGTAGGTTGGGATAATATTAGTAATAAGATCCTAAAACTTTGTAAGCATATCCTTGTACCGCCTTTGACGCATATACTTCGTATCTGTTTTTCTGAGGGAGTTTTCCCTAGATTTATGAAAAAAGCAGTTGTAATCCGTTTTTAAATCCGAAAACAAAGATTTAGTAAATAACTATAGGCCAATATCGATACTTTCCTCAATTTCAAAAATACTAGAAAAAATATTAAACAATAGACTAATTAACTATTTAGAAAAAAAATAAGCTCTTATCCTCTGCGCAATTTGGTTTTAGAGCCAAATTATATACAGCTGATGCAGTGTACAGCCTGACAGATTACGTCTCTGAAGAACTCGGTAAAGGACAACAGACCCTGGGGGTATTTCTTGATCTAGCAAAGGCCTTTGACACGGTATCGGTTCCTTTATTAATAAACAAACTAGAGGCTATAGGAATAAGAGGTACACCGCTAAAACTTTTTGCTGACTACTTAGATGATCGATATCAATGTGTCAAAATAGACAATATTACGAGTGATGAGCAAATAAATTCTGGATATGGTGTTCCCCAAGGAAGTATCCTGGCCCCTACCCTATTTCTGATCTATATCAACGATTTATGTAACCTAAATATTAAACATGGCAAAATTGTTTCATATGTCGACGACACGGCCTTAATATTTACCGCAAAAACTAGCAACGAATTATATGAATACGCTCAATTGGGTTTCAACACTGTGGCTAATTGGCTTCAAAACAATTTATTAACATTGAACGCTGACAAGACAAAATATCCAATACTGTATCACTTCCTGGGGTGGAGCACTTAAAACTCACGTACTGCCTCTTGAAAGAGCCCAGAGAGCAATTTTAAAAGTAGCCAATTTCCTTCCCTTTCTCTATCCTACAGATCAGCTACACAAATCCTGTAACGTGCTTTCTGTTCGCCAGCTTTTCATAATGCACTTAGTACTAAAACAGCACACCATGCTTTCCTACAACGCTGAAATCACTTATAAGAGACGGAATGATATTGTTTGCCATTCTAATGCATCATAATACCTATGTATTTTTAAAAAGATTTTTTTCTTTTTTAGGCCCATTTCTGTACAATAAATTAAATAGGAAATTAAGTATCTACCAATTCAATAAGTAGAAATGTAAAAAAATGATTCTCAAATATTTCCTAAGCATATCTTATATAGAGACAGAAGACCTACTTGGGTGAATATTTGAAGATAGACATATTCAGGATACCTACTTAAATTAAGTTCAAATAATACTTCCAATTACGACTTTTTTGGATTTAATGTGTAGTTTATAATGCAGATTATCGAAATAAATGAAACGCACGGTATTTTAATTGCTGTATAGGTCTAAACCTGAAGCTGAAAATTTTCGTCGAACGGTGATGAGATATGAAACATACGGTAATTAGCATTTAAAAAATGGTGATTAGGTTTTTTTATTGGTAATTAGGAATAATATGAATAATATATTTGAATCACATATTTATTAATTATTTAGTTGACAATAAACGATATAAAACTTAGGTAACTTTTTAGCGAGGTGATTGTATTAAAAAAATAGTAAAATTAAAAGTTTTAATGAATCACGACGCATAAAATCTATAAAAAATAAAAGAAATGATTGAGACGACTATAATGAGCCTAAACTCGACGTGTTTACTAGTAGGTAGGCATTCTAGGGTTCTATTAGTCACCTCCCAGTTCTAGCATCAGGTCTTCGTCATCATGAAAAATATTTAGAACTGGTTAAGACGAATCTAATGAGCCCAAACTCGATGTGTTTACTAGAAGGCATTCCAGGATCCCATCAGCCACTTCCCAGTCCTAGCATCAGGTGCTCGTCATCAGGAAAAATGTTTAAAACTGGTTAAGACGAATCTAATGAGCCCAAACTCGACGGGTTTACTAGTAGGCATTCCAAGGTTCCATCAGCCACTTCCCAGTTTCGGCATCAGGTCTTCGTCATCATCAAAATATTTAGAACTGGTTTAGACGTATCTAATGAGCCCAAACTCGATGGGTTTACTAGTAGGCAGTCGAAGGTTCTATCAGCCACTTCCCAGTTCTGGCAACCAGTTTGGGTTCATTAGAGTTGTCTTAACCAGTTCTAAACATTTTTCCTGATTACGAACACCTGATGCTAGAACTGGGAAGTGGCTGATGGGACCCTGGAATGCCTACTAGTAAACACATCCAGTTTGGGCTTATTAAATTCGTCTTAACCAGTTCTAAAATTTTTTACTTTTTATTGATTTTATGAGTCAGGGGTTTATTAAAAATTTTAATTTTGCTACTATTTGTATCGTGGTCGTTCTTTTTCTTTTTTAAGGGCCGGGCGTATGAAATAGGGTCGGCGTGCAATTTTGGCTTTAGCCAATGTTCCTTCCTTCGACTGCTGTTTTTTCCGAGGCATACTTACTCTGAAAAAAAAAGATATTACTGAAGTGTCAGTTCACACCAAATGATCACCAATCGTTTACGCGTTGGTAGTAACAATTCAACCTTGGGCTGGCCTAGCGAAGCAATGAGTTTCAATATAATAAGAGGCCAGCTTATACTGGTACTAATTACCATTTTCAATTGCTCATTAACATTTGTTAAAATACGAACGGAAAAAATGGTAATTATCCAAATGGTAATTAGGTATTTGTATACTTTTTCACATGATACGTTCTTTACCAGAGTTAATAATTTTTGAACTTAATCAATGCAAAAAGTATCCTATAGCGACTATTAAAAAGCTTAAAAATTATTAATAAAAATAATAGACTTACCACGGGAAACTCGAACGGTGAGGAGATTTTTTTTTGCCAAACACGATTTCTGGGCGGTTAAGGTATGCTAGAATTGGCGCCAAAACATTCTTTGAGGTGTGACTCGCACGAGTCGAGACGCGGAACCGAGCGTGATCGCCGAGATATTGCACTTCAAATAACAATACATTATGCAGAAAAATAATCCTGCGATTGTGTGAACAAATGGTAGTGAGTACAAAGTGTTGGGACAATTTTCAAAGTCATTACAAATTACCTTAAAGTGTTCTTTAATGTATATAGTTTTGTTAAATAGTAAAACATGTCGTGTACTATCTAAATTACTACTTAAAATTGCGTTCTTTAAGGTATATTTATAACTTTTCGATCATGAACTGCAAAAATTCGGAAATTGGGACACGAATGGTGATGAGATTTGAGGAACGTTAATAAAGATAACTTAGTTGTTTATAGCAATAGGAACATATTATGTACATCTGTATATAGTGCTGGAACTATGCGCCATCTATTGCTGAAAAGTTTAACCTTACCTAGTACACACCAGTGGCGTAGGGTGGGATTTCGCCGCATTGGGTCGACCAGAAATACGCCGCCCTTTGTTGTCTATTATGTTTAAGAACACCAGTATTAAGAACGACTGCAAGTATCCCGTCGGGGCCACTGGCTTTATTCTTACGTCTTTCTGATGGATACGAATATCCGACATACTCGTCACCTACCCATCAGGAGAAAAAGGGGGCGGTGCGTCACCGGAATTCAGACGCGAAGATTCCGCAATAAGAGGGGCAATTAAGTTTGCTTTCCCCTCAACGGTGTGAGCCTGCCTACCTGTCGATTTTCAGAAGTGGCGGTGGTGAGGGACGGCAGAAGTTCGATGCACTCGAGTTTCCCAGGGACCAAAACGCTTTACTACCAACGGGGTTTGTTCCCTATTCGGCCAATGTGGTCAAACTGAGACCTCCACAATACCCTAAGAGTCACGTCACTTGCCTTGCGCATACGAGTGTTGGCCAAAGGTCGGTATGCGCGTGTTTAATCGCGTCAGCGTGAACACATTCAGTGCCCAGACATGGTTGAGCTTGGTCCGACATTGTTACGTCAGAGAATGAACTTGGATTAATAAAAAGCAATATACCTGCTGCAGCACGCAGGGTAGACTTAACATCGACATCAAAATTTGCTTGGCACGTACGTAACATTGCGCTCGCAATTTCGAATATCTAGGTTTTTTTTTGTCGCTTTCTGCCGCCTCCTTTCGTATGCCGCATAGGGCCATGGCCCCCACCCCCTCCCCAAGCTACGCCACTGGCACACACTGAAGCTTCTACCACGAGTTCATAACGTGATCTATTTTACGATATAAACAGAACTTTTTGATCCTTTTTCGTTCGTACTACTGACATTTTAACATATCATGGTAAAGCTCCTGGCCACCTACCGAGCAATAGTTAAATTTTGACAAATTTAATTCGCGTGATTGCTATTCAAAGCTAGATGGCGTCTCTGACAGATAGGATGACAGTTTTTCTAAGACATTTCTCCTGATAGCCGCTCTATTGTATCTCTTTAAATCTCTTTGCAGGTAAGCAACGTAATAATTTGTTAACATCATACAAATGCTTAATAATGGATAAGGTTGATTATCTTTAAAATATCAATGTTAAAGAGGTATTTGTATGTAGGGGGATAATCTTATTTTTAACCGACTTCGAAAAGGAGAAGATTCTATGTTCGGTTTAATGTATGTTTTGTTCACCGATATCTCGGTCAATTGTGGACTGACTTTGAAATATTTTTTTTTTTTGAAAAAATTAAAATGTCTTAGCACCTAGGTAGGTATTGCTTTATCGTTCAAATATCTATATTTGTTTGGTGAAGTTAATGTATTATGGTTAATATTATGTAATATTCAGCCTTTCAAGCGTGAAGAAGTAAAGAAAGTGATTAGCAACACGCACCTATTTCGGACGGATGCAGATTACGTGTTGTTAAAACCTCGTGATTTATGTGCAATCTTAGTTAAATATTTATAAATTATACACATGAAAAGTCCGACACAATTTTTCTAAATGATGGTGCCAGCCATGAAAGAAATATTTAGAAATAAATAAAAATTATCGATACCGACCTACTTTACGGATGTGTCCCATCCCTAATTGAGTAGCGTCAAAGTTACTAGAATTTATGTTATGATTTTGTAGATGACGGCCAAGTGTATTTAGACTTTGTAATTATGGCGATAAGGTTGTTTATAGTTTGCATTAAAGTCATAAAATTTGGTATTGTCATTTAAAATCAATTTTATTAAAAAAAAACCGGCCAAGTGCGAGTCGGACTCGCCCATGAAGGGTTCCGTAGCAGCAAGTAACATAATATAAAAGTTCTTGTAATGTGTTGTAACTTTGATCGATGTTTTAATAATAGTGTATTTTTTTCGGTTTATGACGCATTAAAAAAAATCTACTAACTGGATTTCGTTCAAACCAATTTTCGTTGGTAGTTTTTATAGTAATGTACATCATATATTTTTTTTAGTTTTATCATTCTCTTATCTTAGAAGTTAGAGGGGGGGGGACACACATTTTACCACTTTGGAAGTGTCTCTCGCGCAAACTATTCAGTTTAGAAAAAAATGATACTAGAAACCTCAGTATTATTTTTGAAGACCTATCTATAGATACCCCACACATTTGGGTTTGATGAAAAAAAAAATTTTGAGTTTCAGTTCTATGTATGGGGATCCCCAAAATTTATTGCTTTTTTTCTATTTTTGTGTAAAAATCTTAATGCGGTTCACAGAATACATCTACTTACAAAGTTTCAACAGTATAGCTTTTATAGTTTCGGTAAAAAGTGGCTGTGACATACGGACGGACAGACAGACAGACAGACAGACAGACAGACAGACAGACAGACAGACAGACAGACAGACAGACAGACAGACAGACAGACAGACAGACAGACATGACGAATCTATAAGGGTTCCGTTTTTTGCCATTTGGCTACGGAACCCTAATTACAAAGTTTAGTACTTAACGATGATAGTATACACCTCCACAAGATACATTTTTTTTTCCTGCTTTCGTTTTTGCACGTCAAAACCGAAAAACCAGGCATAATTTGTAATATTTCGCGTATTTCTGAGAGAACCAATCGCGACAAGTGTCTGACGGCGAATAAGCTAAATGTTGCGCATCTCGACCTAATGTTGACACGCGCGCGATACTGAGGGGCACTTCCACCAACAACGTCTTTATTTTGAATATTTTTATATACCTAGTTCTAAAATATAAAATAATCTATTCACATGAGGAGATGTTGGTTTTCGGAGAGATTAATAGGAGGCGTAAGTAAGTAAGTGTTTTTTTTTCATTTTATTTATACTTCCATCTTTTTAATTATACTTACACATAAAGCAACTGCTGTTTCGTTTCTTTGTTTCAGAGAAATACAATCAGATTGTGGTTTAAAACTATAACAATCAATACAAGTCAAGACGTAAAATTGAAATAACTGCTGGTCATCCGTCAAGTCCGTTTTGCCCAAGAATATCTGGATGTGAAAAAAAAAAAGTTATTATACTGCCCGTATATATAAAGTTATTATACTCGTAGAACTGGCGGGTATAACTGTGGGTTACTTGTGTTGAATGTCTTCTGTGGAACCTGGTTAACTTTTAGAAATTGGTGGCCGATTCAGTAATAAATAATACGTGACGTAATGCCATCAGTGCGTGTAAGCAACAATGGATAATTATTTACTTCTTGTAAGCAGCCACAATGTCTTCTTGTCAGTGCTTATGTGTAGTGTGTTGGTTAAATAAATCATAGTAATCTTAATTTGTTAGGAAGTGTTTATATAATAAATTAAGTGATCCTTGTTTCTTTCTTAATCTTTAAAACTTAAAATTCTATATATAACCTGTAAAGTAGATAAATATTATTAGCGTCATCATTATGTTGCGTAAAAAACGATGTGCTCTTTTACTACTTCATTTTCTTTCATCATCAGAAAAAAATATTGAAATATTGGATGAAAAAGTGGGTGGTGGTAGACACAAATTGAGGTTTGTTGTCCATTTTGTCGAAAAAAAATTAAACAAGTCGAACTGAAGGTGCTCGACTGACATGATGCCGGTCGACAGGCCGCCGGCCGACTACCGCCGGCTAATGTGTGTTTTTTTGCCTTAAGACCTCGGACTGTCCGGCCGACATCTATCGACGCTGACTGGAATCGTCAAGCGGTCACACTGTCAGTTCGCATAAGTCAACAGTCCGAAATCTTAAAAGTGTGTTACCTATTGCGATTAACTGACAGACTGATGTCGTCCGTCTGTCACAGGCTGGTTTACTGTCAATAATTTAGTATTGAATGGAAAAAAAAACTAAGTGCATAAGATTTGCGTTACCGAATGTTAAAAGCAATTATTCCGACATAGTATTGAACAAGGAGAAAATCGAGTTCGTCGAGAGTACGGTTTTCCTAGGGATCACGCTTGACTCGAGGCTACAATGGGGGCCTCATTTAACATCTCTGGCAGGACGGCTTAGTTCAGCAGCATATGCTGTCAGAAAAATCCGCCAATTAACTGATGTAGATACTGCGAGACTAGTCTATTTTAGTTACTTTCATAGTATTATGTCTTACGGTATTTTGCTATGGGGACGGGCTGCAGACATAGAGTCTATTTTTATACTGCAGAAAAGAGCTATCAGAGCCATATATAACCTTCGCAGACGCGATTCCCTTAGGGAACTATTTAAAGAAATAAACATCCTGACGGTCCCTTGTCAATACATTTATGAAAACATCATGTATGTTCGGAAAAATATTCATCTTTTTACTAAGATAAGTGACAGGCACAATTTTAATACTAGGAATAGGAACAAATTAGATCAACCTCGGTTCAGATTGGCTAAAGTACGTAGCTCTTTCATGGGGTACTATGTAAAATTTTATAATAAAATACCAATTGAGATTCTACAACTAAATGAGTCCAAATTTAAAACATGCATTAAACGCACACTATGTAGACAAGCATATTATAAACTGGAAGATTATCTCCTTGACAAAAATGCTTGGCTAAATGCTGATCCTGCTCCACAACTACAGCCACTTTTACCTTCAAATTAGTTTATATATATATATATATATATAAATATATTTCTAAATATTGGAAGAGATACTATTCCCCTTTTTGTATTTTTTGCTTTCGAAATATATGTCCGCCATCACATTTCTATCATCGTACAAACCACGCACGGCGAGTATCCACCCTTACGTTGTTGAAACATCCGGTCCGGACTAAGTGTTTCGCCTCGTCATTTATACCGCGTACTTCGAAGGACTGGAACAGTCTGCCTGCTGCGGTCTTCCCGTCCGATTATAATTTGGGTGTCTTCAAGGCTAGAGTGAATAGGCTCTTAATAAACTAGTGCGCCTCACCATCAACGATTGCATCACTGCTTACCATCAGGCGGGATCGCAGTCAAGTACTAGTTTATAAAAGATAAAAAAAAAAAAATTTGTTTATTTCAATAGAGCTTATGATAATTTATTACCTTTTTTAAATGGAAACTAAATAGCATTGTATAATGTAGAAGCACTTTTTTTTTCAAGTTTTTGTGAATGTGAAGCACCATGGAGCATCTTGATTAGGTTCCAACTTGTTTGACATTACGAGCATGGCAGTTGAGAGTTTGTCATGCTCACCCAAATGTCTTGCTGGTGGTGGCACGTGTTATTGGGTCATTCGGGTCCCTTTAAAATGGTTGAGCTGAGAGGGGCTGATGCACGTGTCATGCCCGTGAACGGGTGCCATCGGTTGGGACTGGTCATCTTTTGGCTGCCAGTGGCTTAATTCGGTTTCTATTTTTAATTACATTTAATAAAAAGACGTATCTACCTACATTGTGCTCACATATTAGAAGCGACAAGAAATATGTAACCAAGATCTATGTAACTCATAATATATTTTAAAAAGAGTGTCCATGGAGTTTCTTGCACGTTCTTCTCCATAGAGACCTACGTTTTGGAACGTGCAATTTAGCTTCACTTTTCTTGGACTGACCGACATTTGACTATTCAAAAGTGCCTGCAAATGGTCTATTTAAAATAAATGATTTTGAATTTTGATTTTTTTTTAATTTTGCTGTATCTCATAAGAAATTTTCACAGATGATGTATTTTTGTTGCCGTTATGACAACAAATACTTGCAAGTTCGGAAGGTTCCTGCATCGGATTCAAGCGAAAGAAACGCCGGGGTGTCACCATTGTGTGAATCGGCCGAAAGACACGGTGGATTATACGTTAGAGGTGTGCCCCGCTTGGGCAGAGCACAGCTGTGTCCTCGTGGAGGCAATCGGCGGCAGCTACCTCTCGCGCCGTACCCTGAGTGAGGCTATGGTCTGGAGCGAGGAAGAATGGCAGACGGTCGCCTCCTTTTGTAAAGCAGTAAAGGAGGAGGACGCACGCGTGAGATACCGAATCTCCTCAAGCACCAAACGCCGAGATTATGACCACGACTAGCAGTCACAGTAAAGACGGACGTGCGGATGTCAACCAGTCGGTAGCTCGCCGTCCGGCCGTCCGGTAATTGACCGGACCGAGCCCGGACACCAACAGCGCGTAGTGATCCACGGGATTTTCAAAGAGATGTCAGCAAACCGTAGGGGCCCAGCAGGGACGACGCCCGCTAGCTAGAACCGCGGGGAATTTCTGAAAAGGAAACACGTAGTCCTAGAAAGCAAAGGGCAACTGAAGGACACTGGTGTGGTTTTAGTCAGTAAAAGTCTGACACGCCCTCGAGCTCCGCCCAGAGCGGGAGAAGTCATTGGATGATTTCCACACTTGCAAAAAAAAAAACTCCTAACGCCATTAGGCACTATAATTAAGACTTCCGTTCTTCCTCTTAAGGTACGGAACCCTTACGAAGAATAAAATGTGGTTAGTTGGCTATGATTTTATAATTAGAATGTCTAGATGGAGCATATTCATATAAACAATCCTTTAGTTATTGTTGATTATTTGTTATTTGTGCGTTATTTTTGGCTGAGTGAGCATGTATTTTACTTTTATTTCTGTCTATTTAAATAATAAAAGAGTTAATTGTAAACGCTGTTTAGGTACATACCTCTAGCTAATTATTGATTCATTTAATTCAAACAACCATCAGGTGAGATGGTGGTCAATCGCGAGCCTATCAATAATAATAAAAAAAACAACTTTTCAAACAGTACGTACTTAGAAAATAGAACAGTAAAATAAAATAGAAAACAATTATTTAAATTCCAATTAATAAGAGATATATTTCGTGCAGGACTTTTCATACCTATTTAATAAAGATAATACACAGACATTCATTCATCTCATACATCCTGACAGTATTGTCTTCCATTCTACCGCAGACATATCAAAATCTGTGTGCTTCTCTAGGAGAGCATTAACCGCAGTGTCCGAGGTATCCGTGATGTGAAGTGCGCGACTGTGCCACACGTAGGAACTGCCAGGAGCCGGTGTTTCCTGCCACGGCTGTAGTGTCGTTACATTACTATTTACATTCCGTACTTACTTTATCTTTGGTAAAACTTGTGTAAAGCAACAGACATGTAAAGCAACGATGGTAAGAAAGAACCAACAAAACGTTGCAGAATGTATAAATCATCTTCCACATGGATGTAGTCGTCGTGGCGGCCGAGGCGCCTCGGACGGCAGAATCGCACTACAACACACTACGACTGTACAGCTGTACAACTCTGCTTGCTGTTGCTGAGAACGAAGGCGTGGTGTGATGTTATGTTGATACCCACACTGTTTTATTTACATCAATGTTTTCTGTGCAAGTAGTTCTATACTGTGTCGTAGCCTCGTAGCGCTACGAGTCGCTGTTAGCCGCTACGAACCGCTACGGCGTAGCACACAAAACAGTCGAACGTAGCAATACTTTGATTGTGAATTTGAAACATTGATAATAGAATAATAAGGATCGGGCATACCTACAAAATATGCGTGTGTTAGATTTTTGAATTTTCATTTTTCACGAATATTGTTGATAGTATTTTATACGTTGGTAACATTTGTGAAGCTTAAATCTAATGTGAAGTACCTGCCAAAGATAATAATGTTGTGTTTACAAACATAAAACGCCAAACTTATAAAAAGCCGTATTGATGATAATGTTGTAAATTGTAATGTAATTATTAATAATCTTTGTAATATATTTTTGATTTTGTCTACTATACCTAATATAAGAAGTTGTGTGTTGAGCGACAACCTGAGATTTGTAGAAGGTGGAAGGATATTTGATGTTTAAGTGTCAACCCACAGGTTTGACACTTGAACGTCAGGACTTTCCTATAAAAAAGATTGGTTTCTATTAAAGTCCTCTTACTTGCTGTTCAGCTCTAGACCTTTACGGACTGCCTAAGTTCACGTAAGTTATTTAATATAATAGCTTAATATTATTGCTAATGTTGTTTTGATTCTGTGTATTTGTTATACTGTGACTTATGTTTCTAATTATGTTATTGTTAACTATTATTTTAATGTGCCTAAAAATACTATATCTGAGCTTCCGAGGTGTTTCTTGGCCGTTCTTCACCTCGAAGACCTAGATTCCGAACGAGCCAGTAGTTTATTCGATTAACCTTTCGAATGTCTTAAGTTACACTGTCCGACATAAGGTAATTGTCTTTCTATTGTGTTTCTAATTACGACATTCAAAGAGTTAATTGACAAGCCTATTTGAAATAAATACTTAGTCTTGTCTTTCTTTCTTTCGTGCTTTTCTTCATAAAACCCTTTCCTTACACACCAGTCATAGGAGCTTTGATACACAGTAAATAACCGTTATCCATCTTGACATTTTATTATGATATTTAGGTAGTTATAAATAAATATATCAATATAATATATAGTTTTCCCCCTGTTCATTTCTAATACGTGCATACCAAAGATTTTATATATCCTACTAGGATGCAACTCAAACTCCGCGCCAAAATGGAAAACAGATATGCCAGTTGTGCCAATCTAGTAACAACAAAAAAAATCTAAAATTTGAATTTGGAACCATAAACAAATCATCCATTCCCGATACTTTTTTGACTGAATGTATGTCTATTTCTGAATCGCATCTTCTATCATCATCGCATTTTCTACTTTTCTGCGATTCATGTAGCTACTTCTAAAAACTTATGCGGGGTTATTTGTAAAACACTGGCAACCTCTCAGGACTATGTTACTAACATCATAAACCACAACTTTTGTTCCATGATTGATCATCGAAGATCTTTTCGCCCTGTTTTGTCGACGACTCCGGAGTTTGAATGAAACCACACCACGTACTCAGAACGAAAGACATTAATAAAAAATAGTTGTTCATGTGACTAGGGGATAAAGCAGTGTCTTTAAGTCGCGGGCGGCATGTTGAATTCCGAACGAAACGAAGGTTGTTGATTTTAATCCCGAACGACAGTGAGGGATTTATAAAATTAACTCCCGAGCCTTGCGAGGGAGTTAATAAAGAAACCTGAGTGAAGTGAGGAATTTAAGCCGCCCAAGACAAAGACAGCTTTATCCCCGTGTTGCATACTCTACTTTTTACACCATCTGTGAGATAATTAAAAGACAATTTGGTCGACCAAATCATGTATTAGAGAAATATAAGTATTATATTTACAAGTTCATCAAACAAACAAAATTCACTACTCCAAGATTCTATAGTTTCAATTTTCTATAATGCTCCCGTGTCGTCAGTAAAACGTGCGTAACGTTTTATTCTATTTCTTTTTTTTTTTGTTAGTGGCCAGTTTGAATCATAGTGATTACATACTCTTTGGTTTGAATTTCGAGTCAACTTGTTCGATGCGCCTACATTTTAATTCACAATGTTGACGATTCTTGATGCTCCAAATTCAAATCTCATTATTCCCTAGGGATCGGCCATACTGCATTATCTCCCTAGGCATATAATGCCTTGCTTTAAGTGAGGTTTGTATGACGTATAAAAACACATTATCGAGAAGGTAGTGTAAAAAAAATATTATCACCGAGGGGTCTTATACAATCCTCGGTAACGAAACCATAGCTTGAATTTATATCGACCAACGCCATCTGTCTAGGTAAGAGGTACTAAAAATGGTTTTAGTTAATAGATTTAATTTAAATACAATATTAAGACGTGAACAATGATAATTATAAATTTGTCATATTTATGCAAAGAAAGCGATAGTTCAATAGCCGAGTGGTGAGGGAATCGGGTGGCGGGGGTGCTTGATGCACTTGCGTCGCGGTCTACAGACATGTTTAGGTATAGCAAAGTACAGTGTTGATATGTGTTAAACAGAACATTTGTTTTTGGTAAATAAAATATGTTTTGTAAAAAGTCACAGAACAAAAGTTGTTGTTTATGATGTTAGTAATACAGTCCCGCAAGTTGTTAGAGTTTTACAAATAACCCTGCATAGGCTATGTCAGCGCAACAAGCCCTGCAGTGACTAGTGGAAGTATGTTTGTTCATGTACATTGACGCAATTGAGGCCTCTTGACGTCTCCATGACAGAAAAGATTTGGATGAAATCTAGCATACGGCCAGACCATGTCGTGCGCCGTGCCCTCGTGGGGGCGATCGGCGGCGGAGACCTCTCGCGCCGAGCCTTGGTTGAGGCCATGACCCGGAGCGAGGAGGAGTGGCAGGCGGTCGCTAAATTGTGCGAAGCAGTAAGTAGTAGTAGTATCTTTATTTACTCATAACAACATAGTTGTGTCGAACAGATTGATAATTATAAATGTCCTTAAACTACATTAAATTAATTTCTAGAATAAATAAAATCATTACATAATTTTACCAAATACAATAATAATAATTTATAACAAGAGTCATTGGTTAAATCATAAATAATGTCCTAATTGCTATAATTAATTACAAATTAAATACCTGCTCAAATATATTATACAATTAAAGGTCTCCAACTGAGTATAAACACTTTTCCAAAAGAAACGCTTTAAGACTTGCTTTAAAAGTACTGTTATACAAATCCTATTTTAATGAAGTAGGCAATTTGTTATACAATTTTATTGCTTTTATTTGTGAACAATGACTGACTACTTTGAGGTGGGGTATTAAGTTCGACGATAGATCAAGTCTTCTCGTTTTTTCCCTTTTTATTCTTTCCTCATATGTTTCGAAATTGTCAATGTTTTTAGCCAAGTTCATTAACAAAACCATTACATACAAACTTGGTACAGTCAAAATCTTTAATTTTATGAAATGCTCCCGACACGAATCTTCTTGTTTTATTCGCACCATAGTTCTGATGGCACGTTTCTGAGCAATAAAAGCTTTATCAATGTTATACTGATAGCTACCTCCCCAGAAAAGTATACTAGACCGTAACTTAGATTCCACCAAGGCATACTAAACAGTCTTTAACTGATGACTGTAATGCTCGCCAAGGAGGAGGCCAACCGCATCAGGCAATTCTGATCCCGATTTCCGGCCACCGTAGGCGCGGGGTTGCGGACAGTGAGCAATGGGTAGCTCGCTGTCCGGCCGTCCGGTAACTGTCCGGACCAAGCCCAACGAGGCGCGCACTGTTCCCGCGCGCCCTAAGAAGTTGTCAGCAACAGCAGGGACCCACCTGGGTCGAAGCCTACTGGGGAGAAAGTTAGTTCCGAAAGACAGCTCGAGCCCCAGTATGAAGGCTAAAAGAAACGGGGTGGGTCTTTTAGTCAGTAAAAGTCTGACACTATCTCCCGCTCCGCCCAAGAGCGGGGGTTGTCATTGGATGATTTTTTCCCACCATAAAAAAAATAAAGACCATGTCGTGCAATAGAGCCCACTTTTAAAATTAGACAGAAAGGAAACTTAGTTTAGTACTATAATAATAATAAATTATGTATATATTGATTTAATTAAATTTGCAAACCACGGACACAGGAAGTACCTACACGATAAAACAAATAGCCAAAAAAATACAGTAAATATTATTTTTGACGGAAACAAGTGATTAGCATATAGGAGTGTTCGGAATAAAATAAAGATAAAATGTAATCAGGTTTTACCCACGACGTGACGGAAATGAGTACAAGACACTAACCAACACTTTGCTTTAATATTCTCCGTGCTGTGACCGGGAGTAGACGTCTCATCTGCTGGAACAACTTTGCCTGAAGAAGAAAATGCATTGCACGCGTGTTTTAACGTTGATATTACTATTCGTTGGGCTGGTGCATTCTTTTTCCTGGGGTAAGTCAAAGTTTGTTCTTTAATTCTAAGTCAGACGGATAAATTATCAAGGCTAAACAGAACTATTTATCAATTTACTTCCAAAACTTATCTGTATAACTACATATTCTGCAATATTTGTCGTCTGTTAGCATCGATATTAAATTTAAAGCAAATAAAATTCTTATCATAAGGTTTCAGGAACAAATTCTTCTATTTTAAAACTACCTGGTCACAATTTTATAATCACAAATACATTTTTTTCCAATTAAAATAATCCTTGAGAAAAACATTAGTTTGGTTGCGAAGACCTTTTTTTTATGGTGGGAAAAATCATGCAGTGACATCCCCCGCCCTTGGGCGGAGCGGGAGATAGTGTCAGACTCTTACTAACTAAAAGACCCACCCCGTTCCTTCTAGCCTTCATACCGGGGCTCGAGCGCCCATTCGGATAACCCTGGCCCCAGTAGGCTTCGACCCGGCTGGGTCCCTGCTGTTGCTGACGACTCCTTGAGGCGCACGGGAACAGTGCGCGCCGTCGACGACTTGGGCTTGGTCCAGACAGTTACCGGACGGCCGAACAGTGAGCTACCCATTGCTCACTGTCCGCAAGCCCGCGCCTACGTTGGCCGGAAATCGGGATCAGGATCCCGGCGGCGGCGGCGGCGATAACGCCGTTGCCTGATGCGTTCGGCCTCCTCCTTTGAGAGCATTACTGCTTCGCAGAAGTCGGCGACCGCCTGCCACTCCTCCTCGTTCCGGACCATGGCCTCAACCAAGGCCCGGCGTGAGAGGTCTCCGCCGCCGATCGCCCCCACGAGGGCACGGCGATGCTCCGCCCAAGCAGGGCACACCTCGACTGTGTGCTCCACCGTGTCCTCCGGGCGTTCCGCACAGTGGCGACACCCGGGCGTCACTTCCGCATGGATCCGGTGCTGGAAACTCTCGAACGAACCATGTCCGGTGAGGACCTGCGTCATGCGGAAGGCAAGGACGCCGTGAGGTCTTTCCAGCCACGCCTCAAAAAGGGGACTTACCGCCATGATTGTGGCGTGCCCAACACTGGGTTGCGATAGTCGTTGACGCCATTTCACCATGAGATCCCGCCGGAGCTCTGTCCGCCATGCCGTGACCTGTCACGGCAGCGGACTTTCACCCCGGCGTTGTATCTCCACGCGCATATCGTGCATGTGTGCAAGGAATGTTGCCTCCAGATCTCACGGTGGTAGGCTAGCCAGAAGGCTCGCCGCTTCGCGGGAGACCGTGCAGTATCCCCGCACCATCCTTATTGCCATGACCCTCTGGCAGGCGTTCAGCATGGCCGCCGTTTACTTTTTCAGCGACGGCGCCCACACCGGCGCCCCGTAGAGGGCCATGGACCGATCGATCCCCGCGTAGAGCCTCCGGCAGGAGGCATCTGGACCCCCAAGGTTGGGCAGGAGCCACTTGAGCGCAGCCCCAGCCCGGTTGAGTTTGGGAGCCAGACGTCGGAAATGCTCCACGAAATTCCACCGGCTGTCGAGGACGAGTCCCAGGTACTTCATCGTCGACCCGACACCGATGTGAACTCCTCCTACCGTTAGTTGGGAACTCAATGGCGGTGCGTTCTGAGAGTGGCGACCGTGGAAACACATGACCTCGGATTTGCGAAGCGCCACCTCGAGTCCCAACTGGTTGCGAAGACCTGGGATCGATCGAACGTCCGGCCCTCGCACAATTTAATGGTATGATATATTATTTGAGTAAATAATTAATACATAAGATTTTTTTCAAGACAAATCTAACTTCTTCTCTTTCTCAGAGAATTATACTAGTTATTATATACCTATATATGTTAAGAACGCTGAACTCTTTTGAACTACAAAGTCATGTTTGTCATCCAACCCGGAATCAGGAAATCATAGGCCGTGTGGTTCAGCTGAGAGACCCTCTCGGTGCAAGGATTTTTTATCTTTATGCAAAAATAAAACCAAAGTATGCCTGTAAGTTTTAGGATCGTCCATTACCTATCCACATTAGGATTAAAAGGCCTTATTTTTTGAAGTGGAATGTCTTCCTATATTCGGTCATTCATGACTTCTCCCGCTCTGGGTGGAGCGTGTCAAGCGTGACAGATTTTTACTGACTGAAACCTTCCTTTCAGCTTCTCTTTGCGTTCTATCCCTCGGCGACGTAGGTACACAACATACATAAGACGTTTATTTTTTTGTTGATCTTGCGATTCATAAACTGAAAAATGACAAACAAACAAATGACCTTAACTTGCTGATCCCATGTAACGTTGCTCCGGTCGCCGCGACAGCCACCCGGCTCGACTTCTTGTCCAGTTTTTGGCCAGTTGTCAACAAGTCTGTGACTTCGGTGAAGAAACCTCACTACGTATCTGTCACGTACTTTTCAACTCCCATTCCCCCTCGTGATCCAGAGGGAACGGATTAAAAAGTTGCTAAAAAATATCATGTGATTAACGAACCTCACTGGGCATACTTTTAAAACTCAATACTCAATTATTTATTGCATTCCACAATGTACATGCATAGGTGGTATGTGAAAAATTTGACACAATTGTGGACCCTGTCGGGCACAGCAAAAGACAATATTATAAGATGAAAAGAACTTATAGAGTAACTTATTCTAAGTATAATTTTATTTAAAAAAAAATTACGTTATATTAAACATTCATTTCATTATATTGAGCATTCATTTCATTACATTAAACATTATTACATTATTCAATTAATTTATTTCAGGTATCTAGGCCCATATACGTTTTACACATTTTAACATACTTTTAAGACATAATAATAATACAATAAAATAACAATACCATAAAAATCGTTTAGCATTGCTTAAGTAAATGTTAAAAATTAAAAATGCAATAAAATTATAAAATTAAAATCATAAAGATTAAAATACACTAAAATTTATAATTCATGTCAAAATTAATTAAAAGCTATAATAATACATATATACATATAAGTTAATGTCAAAAAATAAAAAAAAAAACAATTAAAATACAATAACATTCCACTAGTTACTGCACAGACACCAGGATTAATAACACCTGCTAAACGGACTTGCATGAACATCTGCTGCAGCAATGTAGCATGTAGACACAGTCCAGTACAGCACAGTTATATTAAAATCTTTATTATTACTATTGTTTTAAATTATTATTCGAACTGTATAAATTTGTCATTTAAATATTCATTTATGCTGTAATAGCATTTACTTAGTAATAGCTTTTTAATTTATTAGTAAAAACAGCAATCTTTTTTTCATTTCTTAACAGCTCGGGTAGGTACCTAGTTAGTTTATTATAAATTGTTATCGACATTACTAGGGTCCAGATGAATGCATTTTTATACGAGATGTTGGTAGGTTTAGACGTGTTTTGTGTCGAAGTGTGAATCTTATTTGATTGTCTTCTCGTTCGTGTGTGCAAATTTACAGATTTCAAGTATGTAAATAGAAGTTTAGTTGTTCGAAATAAGGTTTGCAGCTATTGGTCTGTTCAATATTTACCAAGATACGAATTATTATTTTTTTGAATTGTAAACAGCGCCGGTGCGTCTGTGCTATTACCCCACATTATTACACCGTAGCTGAACCATGCATGAGCGTAGGCGTAGTACGTAACTAGAGCTGTCTGCAAGTTCATGGTCTTTTTTATTTCGCGAAAAGCGTACAAAAATGTCGAATGTTTTGTTTTTATTTTCTGAATGTGTGATTTCCAGCTTATGTTCCTATCTATGGTTAAGCCTAATAGTGAAAACTAATTTATTACTTCCAATTTATGGTTGTTGAAAGAGAAAATTTACATCTAGACGAGATTTTTGATGAGGGTGGAAAGCAATAAGTTTAGTTTTTTCAAAATTAATTTCTAGATTATGATCACTTAACCAGGTTATTGTTTAAGTGAGAGTATTATTAAGGGTATCGTTTAGGTTTTTGCTATCATGACAGGGGATAAAAATAGAGATGTCATCCGCAAACAAGACGCATGGGACGGAATCTTGGATTGTTTTTGGAAGATCGTTTATGTAAATGAGAAAAAGAAGACATCCAATTACATTCCCTTGCGGTATTGAGGCGTTTATTGCCTGTCTATCAGATCGGAACTTCTGAAGTTCATTTGTTATATTATTGAAAAATTCTATTTCGACTAATTGCGCTCTGTTTGTTAAATATGACCTAAACCATTCATGGGATTGCCACGGATTCCCACCCAATATAGTTTATTTAGTAATATTCCACATTGCACTTTATCGTAGCCTTTGCTCATGTCTAGTAATGTACCAATAGCGTATTTTTTACTATAAATTTGTAAACAGCTAAAATTGTTGATTTATTTTTACGAAAACCATTTTGACATTCGCAAAAGGTTCGCACACGATTGCACATTGTCTTCTCAAAAATCTTTGAAGCTGTAGGCAGTAGAGCTTTTTTTTTATAGTGGGAAAAATCATGCAGTGACATCCCCCGCCCTTGGGCGGAGCGGGAGATAGTGTCAGACTCTTACTGACTAAACGACCCACCCCGTTCCTTCTAGCCTTCATACCGGGGCTCGAGCGCCCTTTCGGATAACCCTGGCCCCAGTAGGCTTCGACCCGGCTGGGTCCCTGCTGTTGCTGACAACTCCTTGAGGCGCGCGGGAACAGTGCGCGCCGTCGACGACTTGGCCTTGGTCCGGACAGTTACCGGACGGCCGGACAGCGAGCTACCCATTGCTCACTGTCCGCAAGCCCGCGTCTACGTTGGCTGGAAATCGGGATCAGAATCCCGGCGACGGCAGCGGCGATAACGCCGTTGCCTGATGCGTTCGGCCTCCTCCTTTGCGAGCATTACTGCTTCGCAGAAATCGGCGACCGCCTGCCACTCCTCGTCGCTCCGGACCATGGCCTCAACCAAGGCCCGGCGCGAGAGGTCTCCGCCGCCGATCGCCCCCACGAGGGCACGGCGATGCTCCGCCCAAGCGGGGCACACCTCGACTGTGTGCTCCACCGTGTCCTCCAGGCGTTCCGCACAGTGGCGACACCCGGAGGAGCCGCTTGAGCGCAGCCCCAGCCCGGTTGAGTTTGGGAGCCAGACGTCGGAAATGCTCCACGAAATTCCACCGGCTGTCGAGGACGAGTCCCAGGTACTTCATCGTCGACCCGACACCGATGTGAACTCCTCCTACCGTTAGTTGGGAACTCAATGGCGGCGCGTTCCGAGACCGGCGACCGTGAAAACACATCGCCTCGGATTTGTGAAGCGTCACCTCGAGTCCCAACTCCTGGATCCGATCAACGACCATCGCAACCCCGCGTGGCAGTAGACCTATCGGACGATAATTGCTTGGGTCTGTTTTACTATTTTTTTTTATGAAGAGGTTTCACTAGCGCAATTTGTAGCTGATCAGGGAATACGCCCTCTTCAAAAGATTGGTTTATTAATTTATAGAAAGGTTAAGTGAGTTCGTCCGCACACTGTTTAAATAAACTTGGTGGGAGTTCATCTATTCTGTGACTAGATTTGATTTTTAGGCTCTTAATCAAAGAATCTATTTCATATGGTTCTACAGGGCTAAGAGACGTTGTGTTTTGGGTTGGTGAGAGCACAGGGAATCCTTTGGGCTCACTTGTTTGTAAAGGACATCTCTCGCCAATCGACGCAAAAAAGTTGTTGAAGATGTTTGCAACTTCCTTGGGTTCACACCAGGGATGTTAGGGAGCTCCATAACCGTAACCGAAACTATCGGATATCCGATATAAAATAATATCCATAACCGTAACTGAACCCGAAATAAAAGTTTCGGATAATATCAGACAGGGGTGGAGCCTAATGGCGACACGTTATGACAGGTTGTCTTGTTGATCGGCCGGGCAGCGGCCGACACACGCGCGCATTGTTTGTTTTCTTCTGTTGTCGTCCTCGTCTTATCATCCTCGTAACGTGCCTAACTAACTATATAACTTGTGTTGTGAGCAATTAAACATTCACGAATAGGTCAACAAATAAGTGAAACAAGTGAACGAAGAACGTTTCAAGTTCCTTCATGACACACATACTAGATATCTTAGGTCATCGGAAAACTTGAGGTTGGAGATGCCAAGTCACTCCACCAACTTTTATGATAAGTCGTTTGCAGTTCAGGCTGTGCGGCTGTGGAATGCTCTGCCCGTGTCGGTAAGGCAAGTTCAAAACGTCACAACTTTTAAAACCGGCCAAGTGCGAGTCGGACTCGCCCATGAAGGGTTCCGTAGCAGCAAGTAACATAATATAAAAGTTCTTGTTATGTGTTGTAACTTTGATCGATATTTTAATATTAGTGTATTTTTTTCGGTTTATGACACATTAAAAAAAAACTACTTACTGGATTTCGTTCAAACCAATTTTCGTTGGTAGTTTTTATAGTAATGTATATCATATACTTTTTTTAGTTTTATCATTCTCTTATCTTAGAAGTTAGAGGGGGGGGGACACACATTTTACCACTTTGGAAGTGTCTCTCGCGCAAACTATTCAGTTTAGAAAAAAATGATATTAGAAACCTCAGTATCATTTTTGAAGACCTATCCATAGATACCCCACACGCATGGCTTGGATGAAAAAAAAAATTTTGAGTTTCAGTTCTATGTATGGGGACCCCCAATATTTATTGCTTTTTTTCTATTTTTGTGTGAAAACCTTAATGCGGTTCACAGAATACATCTACTTACAAAGTTTCAACAGTATAGCTCACAGACAGACAGACAGACAGACAGACAGACAGACAGACATGACGAATCTATAAGGGTTCCGTTTTTTGCCATTTGGCTACGGAACCCTAAAAATGAGGTTACAAATCACTACCTTTCCTACTGAATGTTCAATTGTCATTAAGTACAGTATTTCTCTGCTTTTATAATTATATTAATATATATATATATATATTATATTGTTTGTAATATATTTATTATATTCTTAATAATAATATATGTAATTTTGCTAGTTTATGTATTGTATATATGTAAATACATAGTACACCACGAACTACCTGCGTATCTTTTTCTCCTTCTCTGTCAAATCCATCCAAAGGTTGTCTTTAAAAAATCGCCTTTAGCGATAAGACCACCCATTGTGGCACCCTATTAATTTTAAGTTTCTTATGTAACTGCTTTATTTTTGGTGTACAATAAAGAATTTATCTATCTATCTATCTATCAAGTGTTGTGTTACGGAATTGATTGAATTGTTACAAAATGCGTCCTAAGTCGAATGTAATTTGGACATTTTTTAATGAAATGACTGTTGATTCCGCAAAATGTAAACAATGTAGTAAAAGCTTTTCACGGAAAGGAGGTGGCAATACATCGCTAAAACTTTATCTTAAATCACAACACAGTGTTTAGTACGACTAACTTTTTTTACTGGAAAAAGGTAACCAACAAAAAAGCCACAAACACCCAAACGGCTGACAGCTTTACAAGAGTGTAGAGAACAGTTGACACTAACAGATTCTTTAAAAAATATAGGTGTCTGGGATGACAGTAATACCAAACAAAAAGAAATTGATAAATTAGTGCCTGAAATGATTGCGATTTAGAAAACACTCAACATTTATCTGACTGATTTTTGTTCCTACCAAATAAATCCATTTTATTGGCTATTTATATTTAACTTCTGAAATTCCATAAAAATCTAATATCCGTAACCGAAACTAACGGATAATCCGAAATAATTTCATATCCGTATCCGTATCCGGTAAAAAAATCATTTCTATATCCGTATCCGAAATTTGATATCCATAACATCCCTGGTTCAGACGTCATACTATTGTTTTTTGTTTGTAGTTTGATATTATTTTTCTCTTTTTTGATTGTTTTATTAGTTCGTTCATTTATAATTTTCCACATTGTTTTTAATTTTATTAATGTATTGTAATTTTTTTGCTGTTTTAACTACTTTTTTAATAATTTTTCATATTTTTATAGTATTTTTTATTATTGGGTTATTAGTTTTTAATGTAAGAGTTTTTAATAATCTTTTCTTTTTACAGGAGATTTTTAAACCTTTGGTTAACCAATATTTCTTATTATTTTGTTTTTATTTTACATATAGGTATGCATTTATTTAGGATGTTAGATAACGTGTCATGAAAAGCCTTTTAGTTGTCGTTCATATTTTGGAACATAGATATAATAGAGTTCCAATCTATGGTATTTAATGTCGATTTAAATTTCAATACATTTTCTTTATTAAATAATCTCTTATTTGTGTACCAAGTTGTTTGTTTGATAGGTGTATTGGGTATGGTGATATGTATTTCTGTTGCGCAATGATCCAAGAAGCCTAATTCCTCTACATTAGTGAAAAAAATGTTAGTATTCAGGTTTGTAAATATCAGGTCTAAACATGTAGATGTAGTTTGAGTAAGTCGGGTAGGTTTTTTATTTGTTGTGTAAGTTTGTATTCTAGCATTAGATCTAGGAGCTGACTAATCTTTCTATTATTCTCTAAAATATTAACATTGAGATCCCCACCCATAATAACATTTAGTTTTGAATACTTATCATTTAATTAATACAAAATTATTTTTAATTGTCTATTAAAAATATCTTCTTCTCTCTTATTCCAACAAATCGTTAATAATAAAATATTTTCATTGAGTAATTCGATTGCACATACTTCTATTATATATTCCATGGACATATTTGAGATATCTTTTCTCTCTATACAGTCGATAGAATCTCAGACGCCACCACCGCCGCGTATAATACGGCAAAATGACGCTGCTATTTTGTTACCGTTGAATTTAATCTAAGATCCGATTAAGAACGACCTTCACCGGTCTGTTTAATGGATGAAACGTATTTTATTATAAATTTAGTGTATTAAATAAAATAACGCGGGTGGGTTGCCTAAGAAATTCCTGGCCAGACTATTATTAAATAAAAAAAAGAAAATTTATTTTATTTTTAGAAAAATGCGTAACCGTTATCCATACCAGATTTTTTTTGGAGACAACACTATAACATCGTATTCGTAATGAAACCGCATTTATTTTGATATAGAATTTGTTGTATATAAAAAAAAAACACACTTGTTTATACCTGGCAACCCATAGCTATGCCAGGAAACAAATAGGCAACCCAAAATTTTTAGGTTCTAAAAGCTTCACGCTTTCGGTTAGTATTAAATTTATTCGTTAAACACACCGGTGCATTTAAAAAAAAAAATTGTTTGGCCAGGAATTTCTCAGGCAACCCACCCGCGTTATATTATGTAATACACTAAATTTATCATAAAATAGGTTTCATCCATTAAACAGACCGGTGAAGGTCGTTCTTAACCGTATCCTGTACTAATTGGAGCATAGTAAGTTTTTCATTTGATAGCCATGTCTCCGATATGCACATTGCGTTATAAATGGGGTTTTCCTCTAATATGTGTTGTTTGTTATAAATACTTTGGATGTTTTGGAACAAGATTTTAAATTGTTGGTCCTTGGTCTCGAAAGGAATTATTTACAGTAAAATTTATGTCACACGTTGTTTGTAAAAGACTCTGTGTGTCTATGAAAGAGTTTTGCAGGTTTTTTTGAAAACTATCGACCTCTAGTTGAACAGCATTCAGTATGGTTAAATCATGAATAAGTTTTTGTAAATCGGACATTATTATTTCTTGACCTTTGTAATTTAAAGTTCCAAAACGTCGGCTGTACGTATCGTTAGAATAAGGTAAATTTAAATTTGAATCTAAAATACCTAAAGGCATATTTATGGGTCTCGACGTCCATGTAAAGTAAGCTATTGATTGATTGATTTTTAAAGGTCTTTATTTTCATAAAATTTGAAAAATGCATACAATAAGATCTTATTCTAATTGTTTACAACCTTAAATGTAATTGGTTTATAGGTTAAACACTTACCTTTACAAACATTTCACATTAACATTGTTGTTGACTATTGTGTTTGACAAGTTCATATGGAACAGAGTATTACTATGAAACACAAAGAAGTCTTAGCACGGACTTATTTGCACTATAACTGCATTATTTAATTTTCACAACGTAATGCGACTCGATCGCAGAATAAATAACGTTACTAACAGATTACATTAATTATTATAATAGTCTATCTAAATTGTGGGTAATTTGTTTTTATAATAGTTATGGTGGCCAGGTGAGGGTAGCCCGGCCGGTCCGGTGGTACGTTCATATTGTTATTCACCTAGGAAATAGTGATATGGTAAACGATATCGATTATATGTTTTTAAATACGGCAAATTATTTGATCTTCTTTTACCTATGGATGAAACTAACGGATTGTAGTGTTTGGGAATTTTAAATAAATAGAATTTACGCGCTGATTTTAAAATGAAATTTTTAATAAAGGGAAATTTAATTTGCTCATGCAGTCGTTTTAAGTTTGTTCGGAAAGCAGTGTTAAATGAAGTTTTAATTGCCTTATTCTGAACAATTTGCAATTTATTGTAGTTTTTGTCAGTCAGACAACTCCAGACTGGTGCTGCATAAGTGAAACATGGTCTAACGAGGGTAGTATAAATACGTAATTTTGTAGTAGCGCTCAGCTTTGATTTTCTATTTAAAATAGGTTTTAGAGCATTTATAGCCTTCAGACCCTTTTCGCGAAGTGCATCAGTGTTTTCATTCCAGGTCATTTTATTATCTAGAACTACACCTAGATATTTTACTGAACGACTCCATGGTATGGAAAATGATTTAAAATTAATAAGCCTATAAGGTAAACATCGTTTTCGCGTGAAAAGAATGGCTTCTGTTTTACTTGAGTTTAACTTTAGTTTCCATCTAGTGAAAAAGGTGTCAAGAAGACTTAGTGCCAGTTGAAGCCGTTCAATTATTAGGTCGACATCTTCAGAGGAAGTATACGATGCAGTGTCGTCAGCATATATTGCGAGATGAGTTCTAGGTTGTTTCGGGATATCATTGAGATACAAAATGAAAAGAAATGGTCCCAAATTTGAGCCTTGTGGTATACCGGCTGGCACGGATTTAGCATTAGAACAGTGTTCACCTATAAAAACCTTGAAATGGCGATTGACTAGGTAGTTCTGAACGAGTCTTAACGAGTGTGAGAGGAACTTTATTGACAATAAGCTTGTGAAGCAGACCTTCATGCCAGACAGTGTCAAACGCTTTTTCGACATCTAACAACACCATTCCTGTCGATTTGCCTTCATTCAGATTATGTGCTATGTGTTCTGATACCCTAGCCAACTGTTGGGTGGTGGAGTGCGCCTTACGAAATCCAAATTGCTCCGGTAGCAAGAGCATTTCGGTGGCTTTTAGAAGACGAGTAAGTATGAGGGCCTCAAATAACTTACTCAGGCATGGGAGTAAGCTTATAGGACGATAGTTTGTAGGGATGCTTAAATCCTTGCCAGGTTTTTTGAGCGCAATAATTTTAGCAGTTTTCCAGCATGTTGGAAAGTAGCCTATTCTTAGACAATCATTAAATATTTTTGTAAGGTAGACCAAGGCCTTTTGAGATAGGTTTTTAAGCAACTGGTTATTGAGGCCGTCCAAACCAGGAGCCTTGCGAGGTTTTAATTTGCGTATGAGTTTCATAATTTCCTTAGGTCTAGTAAGAGACGGGTAACTGCTTGTATCTGCGGAGTTTAATGCTACCATGGATTCTTTGACCGCGACCTCGGTTTCAAGATCACTTATCCATTGGTTAGTAAGACTCATATTATCGGCAAATGCATCGGCAAGAGCTTCACACTGTTCCGAGACTGAGGAGGTCATTTGATCACCACGGATTTTTAGGGGAGGAATCGTACTCGGGTTTTGGTTGATTGATCGAGCCAAGCGCCAGACATCGTTACTAGGGTTATCGACTTTTGTTAGCTTGTCATTCCATATACTGTCATTCAAAGTTTGGATACCGGCTTTAATTGAATGAACTAGCTGCTTAACAGTAGAGAATAGTTGTCTTCTGAGGGAAGGGTTGTGCTCATTCAGCGCCTTTCTCCGTATATAATTTTTGCGTTTGATTTGGTTTTTGATACGTCTTGGTAGTTTTAAGCGACCCCTATTTAATTCGACGGTAGGAACACTTGCCTTACGTGCATCTACTACGCTTTCAGTAAACTGATTTACAGCAGCGTCAATACTAGGTATTGAGTCAAGTACTTTACTGGATAGCGTGATGTTTTCATCTAGATGGGATCTGTAACGTCCCCAGTCTGCTTTGGCAAAGTTGAATACTGTCTGAGATTTTATGCTATACTTACCACCTACAGTAAAGTGGCAGGTGGTTTGATGAAAGGCTGGTCAGAACCTGTGGATCGCTTACTTCATGAATATTAATAGCTATTACTAGATCTGGAGTTGAGGGTTCATGAGAGCTGTGGTAATGAACTAGGGTAGGAGAAGAAGGTGCTAGTATCTCATAATCATTAGTCAGCTTGTGATCGAAGAGAATTTTGCCATGTGAGTTAGATATGGTGCAGTTCCAGTAAGGATGCTTGGCGTTAAGGTCGCCCATTATAAGTCTTGTGATTTGCGTTTTTAACTAGAGAATCTAGATCACTTTTTAATATAGGTAGATTTGGTGATTGGTAAGCGGAGTAGATAGTTAAATTTTGATCTGGAGTAACTACCTGGATGCCTATGCATTCTAAATTATACGTGCTAGGAACAGAAACCAGAGTATGCAGTATATCACTACGGACCAACAGTGCCACCCCCTGCCCACGGCCATCAGTCTTTTTGTCAAGCCGATAACATTTGTAGCCAGGTGTTTCAAGCTTATGACGAGCGGAAATCCTAGTTTCGCACAACGCCACAACATCTATAGACATATCGCCTAACAAATCTAACAATTCAGTAAGTTTAGTGCGAATGCCATCGGCATTCCAGTACATAATACTTAAATAGTTACCATTAAACATACTTTCCAAGGTGGGTCAGGATTAATATTACCTTATCCATCATGCTGTTGCAAGTAACAAACTGATTTTTGATGGATTTTATAGTCATAAGAATTGCTAACATGTCGACTGTAGCATGATCTTGAGTACCAATTTGTGATTGAGCTCCAGTGGTGCTTGATTCCGTTTTGTTTGCAGCGACAGAGTTCCAGCTTCGCCCATCAACATTTCTAATTGTTGGGCTAGTTTTAGCATCTCGAGTGGCTTTTATTTGATCTTGGCGCGCCTGTACAAGTTTTAGGTATTTTTGTCTCTCGATACACTGCCGAAAGTTGGCAGGATGGCTACCTTTGCAGTTACAGCACTGTGCTGGGCTGGTTCTGTCTTTCTTGGGACATTCGGATGTAGGGTGAGATTCTATACACTTTACACAGCGTGGAGATAAATTGTAGTTCATTGAAGAATGGCCAAAGCCTTGGCATCTAAAACATTGTGTACCATACGGGTTCCTTGCTTGATACTTTTGTACTTGAACCACACAGTTGCTGATGTATCTGATTTTCAGGAATTTAGAAAAATCACTGCCAGCTGGAAGCTGCACAAGGATGGGTGGACAAAAATCATTGCCTTTGTTATCAGCAGGTAGTTTCATCCTACGGACTTTCACATCTTTGTAGCCCAGAATCTCGAGTTCTTCTGTTAAGCTATCTTCAGTGTAGACAGGTAGACCAAAGATTACCGCTTTGTATTTTTTCTCATCCTTCCTTGGGAATGTATGGAATGCAAGACCATCCGCTTGGAAACCTTCTTTCACTGCTTGGTGGCTTTCTGGGCTACAGCAAGAAATTACAATTTTGTTGTTACCTCTGTATTGTAGATCAAAGTTTTTGGTATGCTTCAAGACGAGATCCTTGATATTATTATGTGTCCAATCGGATTTCATTTGTAAGATAATAGGCGGAATATGGCCTGATTTCTTCTTTGGAGTAGAAGCTGCTTTGAGACGCGCAGCGAGGACATCTGTTTCCTGAGTTTTGACGGATCGAAGAACACTGAATTGATTGGACGTTTTGACCGGAACAGGCTTGTTTTGTTCGGCAGCAGGTAGACTGAACTTTGGGATTTTCCACTCACTTGTAGCAGAGGGACCTTCCAGTGGGCGTTTTACCACTGAGTTGGAACGTGTTATAAATTGTTTCATGGCGAGCGCAGAGAATAAGTCGATGTTTTGTGGTATCGATAAGTGTCTTTCCCATCACTAACAATTACTAACTCGGTGACGTAGGGTATCACTTAACGACAACGTGCAGCGAACGACACTAGGAGGAGACACAGAACGCGTGCGAACAGCGCGCGCACGCTCGGACGAATGAGTAAGCTATTAAAAGCTTCCACTCGGGTATTAAACATAACATTAGTATTAATCATGTATTTAAATGTTGGTAAACAAATTATAAAGTTAGTATGATTTAATGGTATTAGGTATTTCATGTATAGACATTACGAGATTTCTATAGTTTTGTGTCCTCCGAAAATTTTCCTCGCCAATGTAAATAACACAATAGTCAGATTTAGTAAAATCACGAACATTTCCAGTAATATTTTTTTCTTAATATATATGACGGCGCCAGGAGTGGCTGAGCGATAGGACCGTCATCATTTTGATTCAGTGGTACTGGGTTCATTTTGATGGGATATTAATAACTATGCACTTGAGTTTTCTAGTTACTTATAATGTCAGTTTCACAGTCCACAATTAGTTATAATGTCACGTTTATAATTCACAACAGTGTTGTAAGTACCTATACTAAATAATTACGAATACACGGGTTAACCGACAGTTTCATGTTAGAGGTGTGTGACCCTTGAAACTGTGCAAGCTCAACTGCCCTGGCATCGCGGGTCGCAGCCCCTATAACATGACTCTGGCCTCGTGACGTATAAAAAATGACGCCACTGCGTTACACCCTTTGGTAGATACCATAATAATAACAAAAAAAGACTCTGTAGTTCAATATCGTTCTCCACGACACGGCCAACCTGACAAATTACACGTCCTCGTGTACACCTGTAACCAAAATTCACATTAGGAGCAACTGTACAACCTCGGCCAACCTGACCAAGAACAAATGCATCAGCAATGGATAATTCAATGTCAACATTCGTTAGAATCAAATCTAATCAAAGTATCAAAAGGTACCTCTAACCTTAAAAAGTATCAAAAGTGAACATTTAGGTACACTAATACAAAACGCAATTAGATCACATACAACGCTCATGGCCCAGCTGTCTCAGCAGCTAGTGAAGTTAGTGACAAACCTTGCCACGTGTATCGTTATTGCTTCCAGCAACAAACACTTCTCTTATAGAGTCCACGACTCTCAGGCCATCACATGACCAACACAAAATAGTTTCCTCAGAAACTCAGGCCCCCGCTGCTCTACTTACTGCCCATCGCGCTCTGAACAACTCACGCATGAATTGCAGTTACGACTACAGATAAGCACGTGCAGTGCGGCCAAACTTCAGGTCAACACATGACCAACACATAAATTCACAGGCTCCCGCCGCACCACTTTCTGCTCATCGCGCTCTGAACAACTCACACATGAATTGCAGTCACGACTACAGATAAGCGCGCGCAGTGCGACCAAACTTCAGGTCAATACATGACCAACACAAAAATACACAGGCCCACACCGTAGCACTTACTGCCCATCGCGCCCTGAACAACTCACGCATGAATTGCAGTTACGACTACAGATAAGTGCATGCAGTGCGACCAAATAGCCATGGTATGTGTCTACTACTTTCCTCTGGAGATATACTTCTCATGGTCTTCTACATCAAATAAATCTAGCTCAGCAGGAGCGCTACTTAGAGGCATCTTTCGTATACGATTGTGAGCATACTCATAGGCTCGGTTACCACTCAAAGGTTTCAAAGACAAAAACCCTTATCAAGTAACTTCACTACTTTAAAAGGTCCTTTTTATCTTTGATTCAATTTTGTCTAGTTTCGTTTCCTTATGAATCAAAACTAAATTACTAATATCAAACTTTACTAATTTAGCTTTACAAAAAAAAAAAAAATTAAAAAAAAAAGAATTAAGAATTAAGAATAAAGAAAAAAAAAATGAATTAAGAATTTAGATTTTTCGTAGTTACCACTTAATTTTTTTTTTTCATGTTCGTTTCGTTTTCGTTCGTTTCCGCTATCTTTCTTCTCTAGCACACACTTAATTTGTTTGTCTCACAATCAGTTACAAGATTTAACAGTTTATCATTGCGTCCTGTCATAACTGTCATAAGTTTAAGGGCCTTGCCCTTGTCTGAATTTAGAAAACTTTAAAACAACCCCTTTTTTTTGTTCGATAAGTAAGGGTCGGCCACATTGTGATACTGGTATTTTTTTTCTGTCCGGTCATTTCGACTCTTAGAATTCGTGAAGAATATGGTATCTCAATGAGCATGAAATATTGCTTTCGCCATGTGGCAGATACAAGTGCGTGTTTGTGTCCCATAAAACACAGACTTAATGAGTTCCTAAGAGGCACAATATTGCGTTATGCTATTTTAAAACGGACAACGAATTTTTTTGGTTAATCTTAAAACTAAATGACAACCTGTCACACCGTAAGTTACACATTTAACGTATTTTTTAATGGCTCGTACTTTTGTGGTTTACATGGTGAATAGGACGATTCAAAGCAAGTGGCTCATCTTTCAAAGCATCTTGCGTTTCTAAAAATGTAAGCATACCCTTTAATATGCTCATCGTCCGTTATCAATTTAGCCGTTAGCGTGACTTGATCATGTGGTGATAAAATAAACGATAAACTAGGACACAATCTTTGCTAGTTACCTTGATCCACTATAACCCGACTCAGGGTTCCAAATTAGAATACACTACATTTAAAAGCTCCGATCACGCTGGGTGCGTGGTTCTTTTATTTACTAAAGTACTCGGCTACATACATCTCATTATCGACCTTTTGGAAAAGTATAGCACTATATATTAAGAAATATCAGATTTAAAAAAACGCAAAACTGATCTAATACCTAGTTAAAGCTCATCATCCAACTAAATTCCAATTAAATTCCAATTAAATAATTTCCTGGTTGTCAGTAAATGTAACAGTCATAATTTGAGAGGATTTTTTTTAACAAACTTTCGGCAATACGAAACCAGACCAATGAATCCATCTAGATTGATGAATATTCTCAGAAGAAGGTAGTTTAATCAGAGTCTTATAAGAGCAGTGGTGTCCGAGTGGCAACGCTCCAATCCACCAAGTGGTGGTCGCGGGCCCAAATAAATCGAGGCGCGCCACTCCGTGCAATCTACCCCACCACCACCGCTCCCAAAACGGTGAAGGAAAACACAGTAAGGAACCCAGCATGTCCCAGAACTTTTGACTAACTGGATGCAACTTGAGTGATAAACTGTCAATAAAAAAACCAGAAGATTCTTTATCTTTAAAAAAAGCTATCAGTTGTTCTTTATTGTCTCGCTATCTGACTATTTGGATCTATACCATTAAAACGAAACAAAAATTAGGTACTGGATTTCATAAAGCAATGGATTTTAGTTATGAAATATTCAAAGAAGAATAAGTTATTGGTATTATGAACCCCTTTGCTGACTAATACGTTAACCTCATGGCTAACTGTAAAAGCTAACAAAGCCCTAAGGTTCTTAAAAGGATCTTATTCCCAGTTTACAAGTCTCAAAATATTGTACTGTTCCTTCGTTCGCAGCACACATGAATACTTTTCGCAGGTTTGGAATCCCAGAATTGGAATCTGTCCAGCGAAACTTTACGCGATACCTACAGTATAGATGTAAAACCCGTTCATAATTTTATTACGAGTCGAGATACAAAAGGTACCATTTTCTACCACTTAGGGAGAGAAGTAGTATATCAGATATCTTTTTCCTCGTTAAGTTAGCACAATCTTACATCGACGCCCCGCAACTTCTCTCCAAAATTAATTTAGGCGCCCCTACTAGATCTCTCGAAAACTCTTTCTTCTTCTTAACTTTCCCTGATGCCACACAAATTATGGACAGAATTCGTACTTTATAAGATGCGCAAAGTCCTACAATGATTTAGTTGACTTTTCTGAACTTGATTTATTCACTTCTAAGCCGCGTATAATCAATAAAATACTTACCAAACATTGGTTCGACAACCGTTTCAACTTGTCCTGCAAGACCAAATGTTGTAATTGTGTCGTATTGTTAAAGTGCATACCATCATTGTAATTTCTTCCAAGCATGCTCTCCATAGACAATCAAATATGAAAACATGTCCAAAACCAATTTACAATTGCATAATTTATTGTTTTGTTAGTCGTTAATACTGTTTGTTTTCCGATTGTAATAAAATAAGTATAGTGATTCAAGTCAGAATCCTAGATGTATTTTGATGTGTTATGATGAAACTCGAGTCATGGGTAAGACTACACTAATTGCAAATTAGGATGACTGTCTTGCACAATGTTTAGTAAAACTTATTAATAATGTCTGAATTTCTATGGAAACTTTGGGCTTGCCAAAGCTCCCATGCACCCCGAGTCAAGAGGTTAACAGATGTTTTTTTTTGTCTGGGCTCAGGGTAAGCGCGTGCACTTGAACACGAATGCCAATCCCATGACGTCACTCAACATTTCAACGCCGTCGCTATCCGTCGGCCACCCTTAGCATATTTCAAGCAAACGTCTGGTACCTCTTGAAATAAAGTACGTGAGCCGTGACTATAATTAAAAAAAACGTCACAGAAGATTTGTTCGCTACGGTTTATATTAACCGACCAACCGACACCGTTAATAACAACAATTGCGTACTTACGTGGCCCTTCGAAGTTATGACTGGTGTACTACTTAATAAGCGACCATTCAGCCCCGGATTCAAAATAAGAATTGTACGACTGACCAGATTACTCCAACTTCCCGCATACACCGCATACTTGACCACTATTGACACGTCGCGGCGTTCTGCAACCGCGCTGCCTGCGTCTGCGCAGCGGTAGCTCAAGCTGCTCGTCGATGGCGTGCTTCCTGTGCTGCTTCCGCGGCTATAGCTTGCTGCTATTTGTTCACATTCACTTTCTTTCGACTTGCCGTTGTTCACATTAAATAATCACTTATAAAGTACGAGAAATAAATCACGAACATGCAACCACGTCATGGCTGCGTTTGATATTTGTGATATCCATGATGAAGCACCGCTCTTATGACAAGAGATGAACCTTTGAGGAGTTATTCGTTGAGATCGATATCACTGTCACGGAAGCCTGGAATCAGGGTGTTCTGGGTTGAATTCTGGCAGCGTAGTTTCAAACACCGTTGTTGGTATTCTTATGATTTCAATTAGTCACATCAAATTTCCTTTTTCTTTTTTTTTTTGCACTTCAAGCATTGCGCACCAGTGGGAATTAGATTCAGATCCCACTTCTGATGACGGCGCCAGGAGTGGCTGAGCGATAGGACCGTCATCATTTTGATTCAGTGGTACTGGGTTCATTTTGATGGGATATTAATAACTATACACTTGAGTTTTCTAGTTACTTATAATGTCAGTTTCACAGTTCACAATTAGTTATAATGTCACGTTTATAATTCACAACAGTGTTGTAAGTACCTATACTAAATAATTACGAATACACGGGTTAACCGACAGTTTCATGTTAGAGGTGTGTGACCCTTGAAACTGTGCAAGCTCAACTGCCCTGGCATCGCGGGTCGCAGCCCCTATAACATGACTCTGGCCTCGTGACGTATAAAAAATGACGACACTACGTTACACCCTTTGGTAGGTACCATAATAATAACAAAAAAAGACTCTGTAGTTCAATATCGTTCTCTACGACATACATTTTACCTATTCCACAATTTGGTGTACGGTAGTGACAGACTTCATAATTACATAATAATGTACTTTCAATTAAAGTGTGTAGTCTGTTGGAGGCTTCACTACATAAAGACATATTTTTGACTTCGTGGACACTACCGAAGCCGGCGGAATCGTAGGGGGACAAATGTTTTGAGTGGGGGCTGATGTATCTATCCAAACTTTTTGGTTGAATATTATACGTTGGTAAGTTAGATTTGGGTCATTGGATCGTCTTAGGGGCGGATTTTTAGGAGTTGGATTATACGCTTAGGGGCACTATGATAAGCAAAGAAAACGAAAAAACATTTTTTTGGGTGTTTGTAGTATACGCTTAGGGTGAGTTGCACCATTTAACTATAACGATAACCAAACCATAACCAGCCGTGAAACGGCATCCTATTGGTCAATTCGACGAATTGGGAACTGTTAACGACTGGCGCCACTGGGTGGACACATAGTTTACACGCTGTTATTAATATTCTCATAAAAATATAAACATTGTAAAATTCTACCTAATTTTGTGTGCAACGCGGACATCTAAAGGATACTACAAAGTGAAAGTGTTATACAAGCCTGCTTTGGCTGTTATTTGTAAAAATAATAAAATAAAAAAAAGACTCGGTACACTTTAATCAAATCAAATAAAATCAGTTTATTGCAAACATGTTGTACAGTAGTTAAAAAAAATAGTAAAAAAATAAGTAGAAAAAAAATAAAGAGTTTCAAACATGCACCCTGTGAGGGCACTGCAAAACAAATTTTCAGTAAAATATAATACATTTTAAAATTCACTTTCAATATTACATTTAAAAAGGCAAAAATTATTGATATTACAAGTATTAAAATAAATAAATAATTGGATAACGTCAAATCAGTTAAATGTAAAAATAAATATAAATGTCAAAAATAAGTATAAATATCAAAATAATATGAAATACATTAAAAAATAATAATAATAACATTAGTTATAACGAATTAGGAAAAAGACCAATTCAATTATGTACTTTGCGCTTATTTTATTTTTATTTTTTTCGAAAAACTCTTTCAATGTGTAGTAGCACTTCTGGTTCAAATGAGTGAACAATTTTGTTTTAAATAGATTGGTTGCTTTAATTTCTTTTAGGGATTTTGGAATTTTATTATAAATCTTGATACACATTACATAAGGGCCTGTATTGAAAATAGATAGCTTCGAAACCGGTAATGCTAGATCGTTTTGGTGTCGCAAATTCCGAGGTTGCGTGTAATGATCCTTATTTAAGGGGAAAAGAGACATATTTTTCCTGACAAACAGATATTTCAAAGATGTATAGAGATGTGAGCGTAAGGATATTATGTTTTATAAAGTATGTCTACAGCTGTCCATACATCCTATATTTGTTAAGATGCGTATGCGTCTTTTTTGTAGCTTGAATAGTTTATCAGCGTTTGTACTATTACCCCATAGCATTATACCATAACGAAGCCAAGAGTGCGCATATGCGCTGTAGGTTGCTTTTGCTGATTTGAAATCCGTGGATCTTTTTCGATAGTGAATATAGATTGTTCATTATATTCTACGATTGATCCTACAACATTCAGGTCAGTTAAACGATCTACAATTTTTCTGTTCCTTAAATCTAGATCGAATCATTCATTCTCTCGGATCGATATTCTAAAAAATCTGCGCCTAAAATGGGTTGATTAACGTCTGCAATAACAAATGTCCATCGATAAGGACGTCGCAAATTCAGGTTTAAATCTAGAGTACCGTAGCTCTCTATTGTTAGCCGCGAATAGTTTGTAGTCGGAACACTCACCAGAAAGTTTGTGTTTACTTGTAGGTGGGATAACTGATATGTTGGGACCTGTATCAACCAGAAATGTCATACCGCTCCCTTTGTCCCTTACGCTGAGGCGGTGATTAGCTCCCGGTACAAAATTCACCGCTGCCGATTGTACCGTAGCTAGTTTCCCGTTTTCCAGGCGCAAGGCTTCTCACACGACCGCGCGTTCCCTCGATAGCGGAAATGGTGTTTGCAGAACCAGTTCGGGTCTTCTGGTGTCATTCTGGGTCTGGATGACGATCTCGAGCGATTCCTAAAGCCACGTCCACGGCCGCGTCCTCTAAACGCGTTTTTTCGATTCTGCTGCCGCTGGTCTTTGACTTCCTCGCGTAGGGCTGCGATCTCGATGCTCATCTTGTTCATCTGCGCCATCAAATCAGTGATAGGGAACTGATAGCCGCTGCTGGGACCGCTGACTGCCGCGATCTCGCCGGTTTTTATCGTTTCCATTATCTTGTCTGCCATGTTCGCTAGGTTTTCTAGGTCTTGGTCTTGGCTGACCGTGAGCACGGCCCGTACATTGGATGGTAATCTAGCTAGCCACAAACTGTGTAAAGTTATCGCTGATACTTGCGTATTGCTTCCTAGTTCCCGCATCCGTCGCAAGAGAAAGGATGGTTTCTGCGACCCTAGCTCCATTTCACTGACAAGCTTCTGAAATTGTCTGTCGGCGCTCTCCTCATACACCTGCAGTAGTCGCTCTTTGAGCGCGTCATACTTGTTATTCTCCGGTGGCGAAAAAAGAATATCACTTACTTGCTGTAACGCTTCGCAATTCAATTTGGTGATTATCAAGTCTGCCTTGGCCGCGTCGCCTAATTTTTGGGACCTAATAATGTCCTCCAATTGGGCGAACCACAGGCGAGGCATGAGCGTCCAAAATTCGGGTATCCGTGACGATACGGTGATAGCCGATATATCCTGTCTTTCCATGGCCGATGCTTTGGTCTCACTGTTGTTTGTAGATGTTCCCGGCTCCGCCGTCGCCGATTCGGTGCTCTTCTTGGCCGAAGGTGGAGTAGAAAACATTTCGACAACGCCCGTGTGCGCCTTCCGAGGCCGTCCACGTCAGAAGGGAGTTGCGTCCTAATTTTTTTTTTTTCTCTTTATAAAATCACTGTTTTATCGGTATCGTCGGGGTCACCACTTTCACGCTATATGGGGTCATGTGTATATATTACTTGAACAAAGTCACTAGTCACTGAATCAGTTCGTTACTCCATGAAATAAAAGTCCGAATAAATGGTATGCGAGTCTATTTATGAATAATAGGATACAAACGATCCAGCGCGCGGACGGGACGCAACTGGCTCAATTGGCGGGGGTAACCATACACCGCGCTAATGCATACGCTACATATTTTATGAGATAGAATAAGTTATATACTTGACTTACTTATTTTGATAAGTGTATGAGCTTGTTTGTTTGTTTGTTTGTTTGTAAGTAGAGAGACAGCACCGATTTGAAAAAAATAGAGGTTTATGTATTTACCATTGTAAATAGTCCTAGGAAAATTATATTTTTGCGATGCGATGCCACAACCCAATAACTACCCAATGAATACTAAAAAAAATAATTCAGTACAATATTCAGTATAATGTGTACGGAATGAGGGTAGCAAAATATTTAGTGCCTTATTTTCTTAATAGACTTCCAGAAGATTTACAAACACTATATAGAACGAGTTCGAAAAGTTATAAGTACAAATCAAAACGTTTCTTTACACAAAACTTTAATGTATCTATATTTAAGTAAAATAGTTACATTTATAACATCACTGTTTTATATTAAATGAGCGGCTCGCCATTACACAGATAAACCCTGAGAGGTTTTCGCTGTACGGCAAAAAAAAAAGCTACAATGTAAAATAAGTAATTTGGAAAATAAAATAAATAAATAAAATAATTCCTTTGTTCAAATACTAATTTCATCGAAGACAAAAAAAATAAGTCATTTGGGAAATTCACCCTTTTTCATTTCACGTTATTTTTTAGTCGACCGCACTCGAAACACGTTACGACTTATATAGCGTCAACGGCTGACTGGCTGTAGGCCCGAACGCACAGGTGCGTTAAAATATTTCTATACATCATGTAGAAAAATTCTGAGAACAAAAATGAATGTCCTATAAATAAAGTACTATATTATATTTGAATCATTGTTGGTATGCAGACTGGAAACATCATGAGGTAGACGCAGTTTAATTCACTAAACCCCAAGCGAACGCCGGCGTTCGCGCAGATTGTCTTTCTATTGTGTCTCGAATTCCCACGATTGAAAGGTTAATTTATTGTCTGTACCACCTCGTGTACTGAGTAACTGTTGAAACATTTTATTTGTAAGTTAGTGGGTAAGTAGTAAACTGTAGAAGTAGTGATCAGTTCTTAGATTACTTCATATTTTGACTCACTTTTTTAAAATGATTATTTTGATGATTTTATTGTTCTTTTGAGTACAATATAGACCGGTTTACACTGTTCTTAAATAATACCTATTAATACTGTAATATGGAAATATTGTAACTACAACCACTTTTTTAAAAGAGTAACCATGGAGTTTCTTGCCGGTTCTTCTCCATAGGAAACGACCAATTTCGAACCGTGCACTAGCTTCTGACGTTTTATAAGTGCCCATGTAGGCCTATGTGAAATAAAAAACTTTTGACTTTGACTTTGATTGAGAATGCAAGTCATTCGGAAACCATTTGTATGAGCAACAAGTTTATGAAAAGATGAAGAAAAGCTTGATTTATATAATAGTGATCCACGCACTCCTCAAAGAGTTGTCAGCAAACCGTAGTGGCCCAGCAGGGACGACGCCCGCTTGCACCGCGAGGAATTTCCGACAAGGGAACCCGTTGTCCTAAAACGCGACGGGCAACTGAAGGACACAGGTGTGGTTTTAGTCAATAACAATCTGACACACCCTCTCACTCCACCCAGAGCGGGAAAAGTCATTGGACGATTTCCACACTTATCAAAAAAACGGTAGAGTAGGGGAGAGTAGGCTAGAGTAGGCTAGAGTGAGGTAGAGTGGAGTAATTCAGACGGCGAACTCTTATTACTCGCCGTCTCTTTTGAGCGGGTTCATAGGATTCGACAATCAAAGAAAGCGTTCAGATCAAGACTGGTGTATTAGTTATTTTTATTTTATTTATTTATTTATTAATCCTCTTTACAGGTCTTATAACCTAATGCGACAGTGTAGCTAACAATTATACTTAACCCTCTTGCGAATTCACCCAAAGTGCACGAGAATATATCCAGTCGCTCATGAACTTCGTTCACAATACGAATTGTTCTGGTGAGGGGTGTTTTCGCCAGCAGGTTGGTTCTGGCTACCGGAATATTCAGTAGTTGCGGGCGTCGCCGTCTCCACACGTACCGGTCGCCGCACGTTAAGTTTTAGATGACGCAGCACTCCTGGATTATGCACTATGCCCCGCAGAAGCTTTACTATATACACGACGAGACAAAATTCCCGACGCACCCTGAGCTCATTATACCCTACCATACCCAATACAAATAGTGTAGGGTACATTAGCGGGTAGAATGGATATACAGCATACAATTTGCAATACAAGTGCCTCGTAAATTTGTTTTGAACCCGCTCCAACATGACTCTGTATTCAATACTCAATACTCAATACTTTATTACATTCCATATTGTATACATAGGTGGTATAACATATTTTGAAGATCAATATGGACCCTGTCGGGCACAGTAAAAGTTAGGAGAGAGGATGAAGGCTAAATTACAATGCATGGAATTTATTATTATTGACAGATCTAATAGATGTAGTTATGTATTTATATGGTGTAATGTTATAAATTATGTTTATTCCGCACTATGTTCAAGGTGGCTCCTGACTAGTGCGTCATACATAACCTTCAGCGTGGTAATATTGTTAAACCCATTCGACTGCCTCAGTATGAAGCCTAGGTTCTGGGCACGCCACAATTATGGCGATAAGTCCCCTCTTTGAGGCGTGGCTGGAAAGACCTCACGGCGTCCTTACCTTCCGCATAACACAGGTCCTCACCGGAAATGGCAAGTTCGGGAGGTTCCTGTTCCGAATTAAAGCGGAAGTGACGCCCGGGTGTCGCCACTGTGCGGAACACCCGGAGGACACGGTGGAGCACACAATCGCGGTGTGCCCTGCTTGGGTGGAGCATCGCCGTGCCCTCGTGGGGGTGATCGGCGGCGGAGACCTCTCGCGCCGGGCCTTGGTCGAGGCTATGGTCCGGAGCGAGGAGGAGTGGCAGGCGGTCGCCGACTTCTGCGAAGCAGTAATGCTCGCTAAGGAGGAGGCCGACCGCATCAGGCAACGGCGCTCTCGCCGCCGCCGGGATTCCGATCCCGATTTCCAGCCACCGTAGGCGCGGGCTTGCGGACAGTGAGCAATGGGTAGCTCGCTGTCCGGCCGTCCGGTAACTGTCCGGACCAAGCCCAAGTCGTCGACGGCGCGCGCTGTTCCCGCGCGCCTTAAGGAGTTGTCAGCAACAGCAGGGACCCAGCCGGGTCGAAGCCTACTGGGGCCAGGGTTATCCGAAAGGGCGCTCGAGCCCCGGTATGAAGGCTAGAAGGAACGGGATGGGTTTTTTAGTCAGTAAGAGTCTGACACCATCTCCCACTCCGCCCAAGAGCGGGGGTTGTCATAAGATGATTTTTCCCATCGAAAAAAAAAAAAAAGCCTAGGTTCCTGTACGCCTTCTTACATATTTTAACAATATGTTCACGAAAGGTGAGTTCTGGAGTGAGGCAGACACCTGGATCTCGTACTTTTAACACCCGTTGCATCGGCACTGCTTCTACTTTGTACTCGTGGCATATTGGAGTCCGCGCGCGAGTGAACGTTATTACCGAGCATTTATCAACATTAAAGTAGAGTTGGTTATTATGACTCCACTTTACCACTCTGTTAATATCCTCCTGCAAGCGCTCACAATCTGACTCGTCCTTAACCTCGAGCACCAATTTAAGGTCATCTGCAAACAGCAAACATAAGCCATGTCTAACGACCTCTGGTAAGTCGTTTATCATTATAATAAATTCGAGAGGCCCCAAATTGGTGCCCTGGCTTACTCCTGACCTCGTGTAATATAGTTCAGACTCATACCCGTTGTAGTCGACATACTGCTGTCTATCCTTCATGTACTTTACGAAGAACTGCAACAAGTGCGGTGTACAGCCAACTTGTGCAAGCTTTCTTAACAAAAAGTCATTGTCGACAGTGTCGAATGCCTTTTTAAAGTCAAAGTATGCCACGTCTACCTGCATACCAGCATCAACTACAGGTATTACCTTCGCCATAAAGTTGAGTAGATTGGTGGCTGTACTGCGTTCCGGCCTGAAACCGTGCTGCGCATCCGACAGTTGTGCTCGCACCTGCCCCTGCACACAGCGTTGGATGGCGGACTCGAAAACTTTTGCTGGCGTTGATAGCACAGCCACCGGTCTATAGCCAGTAACATCCGTACCTACCTTACCCTTAGGAACCGGAATGACACGTGTGATCTTCCACCGAGCTGGAAACGTTGCTTGTTGCAAGCAGGTGTTAAAAATATGAGGTAGTGGTTCTGCTAGCACTCGACTACAGTCTCTGAACAGAAACGCTGGTATACCGTCCGGGCCAGCAGACTGATTAGGCTTGAGAGTTACCAGCGCTTCCCTCACTTCACGAAGGCTCAAAGTCCCTATGTGTACACGTGCGCTGGTCGCTCTGGCCTCCTCCGCCGCCGCCCTCGAGTCTAGTCGAGGTGCTTCTTTACTGTATACAGACTCAAAGAATTCCGCGAATTGCTTCGCACACTCATCCTCCGTAAGATGTTGACCATCCTTTACGATAGTTTGCCTATTAACTCTACTTCTTTTTGACTTTATATATTGCCAGAATGATTTTGGATCTTTTGCGAATTGGTACTGAATTTTAATTATATGTTCCTTGTGTGCTCTTTCTATTGATTTTTTCACATGGGCTCTATATTTAGCATATTCGTGGTAGTCACAATTGAGCTTGGTTTTTTTGAAATTCCTATGAAGTTGGGCTTTAACCTTTATGTTTTTAATAATATCTCCAGTGTACCATTCGGGATACATATAACGTGAATTTTTACAACTATTCTTTTTATTACGGGGTACACATTCATCTAAGATATGGTTTAGTTTATCATAAAAGATATTCAACATCTCACACACATCTTGCACCTCATAAATTGCACTCCAATCCGTAGAAGTTAAGGAGGAGTATAACAACTGAAAATCAGCTTTATAAAAATTCCACTGCGGTCTATTATTGCTACTGTCGGCATCAACGGTGCCGGCGGGGATACCAGTCGCGGGGTCGAGCGCGGACGCGGGAGCGAGACGCACGCTCACCGCAAGCGGTGGGTGATGCGCGTCGATTGGCACGAGCGACTCGTTCGCTCCCTCCACTGACACCTCTTTCATATGTCCTGTACTCAACCTGAACCAAGTCTAGCTGACGACCTAAAATATTAGGTACTGCGTTACTTTGAGTGAAATCGCAATAGGACAAAAAACATTCATAATAATTACTAATATTAACAGAACACGAATACAGGTTAAAATCTCCAATCACAATAACTTCTTTATATGTATCACGTAATTTTTCTATTAATCTAAATAAAATCATATAATCATTCTCTGAACTATTCGGCGGGATTTAAATAACACAACACAAAAATAAAAATCTGCTATTTAAATAAATCTTTGCACAAACCATTTCAAAAACCCAGGTGTCTATCGACGCGTCCGCGATAGGTACTTGTCGCAGCTCATATCGGTGTGTGGCCACGAGAAACGCGCCGCCCTGTTTCCGACCATCCGCTCGATCGCAGCGAAGTATGTGATATCTCGGTGGGATAATTTCCGGATCTTGTATAGACTCATTACAACCGGTTTCCGTGATAGCGTAAATGTCAAAATTTAATGAATCGATACTATTTCTGAATACATCCAACTTCGTTCGAAGTCCTCTTACGTTTTGGTAAAATATTTCAATGCTATTCATTGGGTGTTGTTTTCGTTGACTTCCGAAACAAATCCACTCGTTAAATTCCGCGTTTATGGGCCAGACTTCCGCTTGGTTCAATTTGTCATAACATTGTTCAGGGGCTGCTACAATAAAAGACGAGTAATCTCGCTCTATTTTGTGTTTAATTTTGTTTACTTTAATTGGTACATTTGGGCCACACACGGTTTCCACGTGGTCGGCTATGGCTTCAAGAGTAGTTTCTGGATTTAATCGCCAAATATGCAGGTATTTTTTCCGTTCCGTAGCTTGGATTGCCTTTAACTCCGTATTTGTGCCCACTCTCACATCTTTAGGTGGTCGGTTATTTTTTTTATTTGTCACAGTTGTCCATTCTGATACATTATTCATTGACTCATTAGCCGCTAATGAGTTAGAATTAATAATAATAATAATAATAAATAATAATAACTGGCAACTCTAGATGTCAAAAGTGCTGTGTCGTTCATGCAAATTTTAATACGGTAATTTAATTTTTGGTACCGCAAATCTACAAATTTTTATTCCAGAAGTCTACAAAATAAGCAACAAACCAAATATAAACTCCTCTTCCACCAATAAAGTACAAAACATGAAAAGAAAACAAAATTTTAAACCAGACAGATGACATTTTATGTCACACATTGTAAACTGATGCGATAAAAACGACAACAATGCTAAAACAATAATGTTGACAAGAGCTGCCGCACGACGTGCACGCCCACCACCTCCGGCCTCGTCGCTCAGCTCCGCCTCGCCGCCGCCGGAACCCAGCCTCACTGTGAGAGCTGTGACACCGGCCGTGGCAGCTGCGTCGAGCTCGAGCGACGAGTACTACTCGCCGCCGACGACACCACCACCTGCGCGTCGTCGGGGAGGACGCCGGCCGCCAGCGTGCTTAGGACCTCGAGGCCCACCGGTCTCTGATAGGGTCCCAGCTGCCGGCGGAAGTGTGCCGCGCATGCGATGGACGCAATCGACCAATGAAAACGTCATGCGCGCATACTATGGGGCTACAGAGGGAGGAAACAATCTGACCGCGTACCGTGTTCGGATGCTCTCTTTGTTTCAGGTGCTTGAGCCAGCCGTCAACGTTTCGGCCCAACGACTGTCGGATCAGGTGCGGGTCATCCTGCGTAATCATATGTTGGATGATACTGTACTTGATCGCCTCCGAACGGAAATGAGTGACCGTGTCATTACCCCTCCGTCGCAGCCTGTGGTACCAGCTGTGGTACCACCGTCCAGCTACATATCTTTCCACACAGACGAGGTGAGTTCTGACACGGTCACTAACGTAAGTAACCAGTGCAATAGTGAACTGAGGAGTGCTTTGGAGTGTGCGATTCGGGAATATCGCAATATACCTCCCGAACTTAGGCCACGCATACCTCGTTTGCCCATGTGTAACAAGAATAGGGCGCTGGTGGCTGCTCTGGATTCGCAGTTGTCAAATTATTTTGATGACTGCGAAGATCTCACCGATACACACTCGATCATGTACTGCGCGGCCGTAGCGGCATGTCGTGTAGCTCACGTCAAATTCCCAAACAGTGACGTAGCTACACGACCAAAACCAGCTGTGCCGGCCTGGCAGTGTAGGATCGAGCGTCGTATTGGTGGGGCTAGAGCACTCATCGGCAAACTAATCTGCTTCAGGGAGGGCAACACTCGTCCAAGAGTGATGCGCTTTGTGAGACGGGCATTTTCGGGGACTGATATCAGCCCCCGAGACTATATGTCCCGTGTCACAGAGCGCATCGACTTCCTGAAGCAGAAGGTGTATGCATGGGCAAACCGTATTCGCAGGTATAAGCGGCGGGTTGAGCGATACACCCAGAATCGCACATTCCGGAGTAATGAAAGGTGGGTTTATAGGGCTTGGGAGCGACCGGACCAAGGTGTGACTGACGCGCGCCTCCCGGATGATGACGCCATGAGTTCATTCTGGCGTAGCATCTGGTCGGTGCCTGTCAGTCACACCGAGGGTGACTGGACTCGGGAGGTCGAGCGAGCGTGCGATCCAATACCACAAATGGGGGCAATAGACATCAGCCCCCAAGATGTAGCTCGTGCAGTCCGTCCGTTGCCTAACTGGAAATCTCCAGGGCCGGACGGACTGCATAATTTCTGGATTAAGTGGTTTACAAGATCGCATGCTCGCTTGGCATATCAGTTTCAGTCTGCCTTAGAGTCAGGGTCGCTGCCCCAGTTCCTAACAACAGGAATAACCCACCTGCTCCATAAATCAGGTAGTACTGCGGAGCCTAAAAATTATAGACCGATCACGTGTTTGCCGACGGTCTATAAAGTTCTTACATCCATACTGAGAAGTAAAATTAATAGTCATATTGATGAAAATTCGATCATGTCGCCTTCTCAGAATGGATGCAGGAACGGGTCCCGCGGTACTAAGGAGCTGCTCCTCATTGATATGACTATTAGCCAGCAGGTTCGACGTTTCCGAAAGGATCTGTCGACATGTTGGATAGACTATAGAAAGGCCTATGACTCTGTTCCTCATACATGGCTCATGAGGGTGCTGGAATTGTATAAAATTGATACAACACTACGCACCTTCCTGATGTCGTGTATGAGGCAATGGAGTACAGTCCTCCGCTATCCAGGATGTCGAAATATCCAGAGGAATAGCGAACCTGTAAGGATCGAGCGAGGTATATTCCAGGGTGATAGTTTGAGCCCGCTTTGGTTTTGTCTAGCCTTGAATCCTCTAAGCACACTGCTGGAGAATTCAGGTCTAGGCTATCGGTTGAAAAGAGGTGGTCAGGTTATATCTCACCTCCTTTACATGGATGACTTAAAGCTCTTTGCCCCCAACAATCTGCAACTGATGGAGCTACTGAAGGTAACTGAAACCTTCAGTAGTGCCATCAGGATGGAATTTGGTGTGGACAAATGTGCAGTCATGCATGTAAAGCGAGGGGAGGTTGTGGAGTCCGTGAGCACTCAACTCACGGATTCCATAAATCTGAGATCCCTCTCTCCAACCGAAACCTATAAGTATTTGGGTATGTCGGAAGCTCTAGGCATCAGTATCACTAACATGAAGCAATCGTTGAGGGAGCGTTTCTTTGGACGCCTGAAAAAGGTATTCAATAGCCTTCTTTCAGGCGGAAACAAGGTGCGTGCCTTCAACGGTTGGGTCATGCCGGTACTGATGTACTCTTTCGGCGTACTCAAATGGACTCAAACAGAACTTGACGCCCTGGATAGGCGGGTCCGTACACTACTGACTGCATACCGAATGCATCACCCACGATCGTCGGTGATGAGGCTGTATATCCCGCGGAAGTGTGGGGGTCGTGGCTTCTTAAATGCTAAGACCCTACACAACCGCGAGGTATGCAGTCTCAGGGAATATTTCCTAGCTGCCGTCGTGGGTATGCATCGAGATGTAGTGGCAGTGGACAAGGGACTCACCCCGCTCTCCCTAGCTAATGAGAACTGGCGCAAACCGATAGTACTTGACACTAACGATCGCAGGGAAGTATGGCAGAGCAAGGAGCTTCACGGACGCTTTTTCCGGGCCCTTCATGGACCCGATGTAGACCAATTGGCGTCCGTTGCCTGGCTGCGTTTCGGTGACCTCTTTGGGGAAACCGAAGGTTTTGTCTGTGCAATTATGGACGAAGTTATCATGACGAATAACTACCGGAGATTTATTGTGAAGGACGGCACGGTTGACATCTGTCGGGCATGTCACCGTCCGGGAGAATCAATCCGTCACATTATCTCTGGTTGTTCTCGTCTAGCTAACGGAGAGTACTTGCATAGGCACAACCTTGTAGCCAGGATTATCCATCAGCAACTTGCTCTGAAATACTCTCTTGTGGAATCGGAAGTGCCATACTATAGGTATGAGCCCGACCCAGTTCTTGATAACGGTCATATCACTTTGTACTGGGATCGGCCCATCATCACTGACAGGACTATTGTGGCCAATAAACCTGATATAGTGGTGGTGGACCGAAGCGAGAGGCGTGCAATGATTGTTGACATATCCGTTCCGCATGACGAGAACCTCGTGAAAGCCGAGAAAGATAAACAAATTAAGTATATCGACTTGGCCCGCGAGGTTGTCGACATGTGGGAAGTGGATTCAGCGGTCATTGTACCGATAGTTGTTTCAGCCAATGGCTTAATAGCCAAGAGCCTCGACCAACATCTTAGGAGGCTCTCGTTAGGCGACTGGATCAAGGGCTTGATTCAGAAAGCAGTATTGCTGGACACGGCTCGCATAGTCAGGAGGTTCCTTTCTCTGGAGCCCTGACCGCCGGTAGCTTGGACCCTGTTCCCGATACCGGCGGGCTACTATTTTTTATATTTTTAAATGTTTTTTTTTTTCTATTGAATATTTAAAAATATAATTTATATGTAAATATCTGAATAAACGAAATAATAATAACTTTATTTAATCATTGCTACAGATATTTCCTTAAACATTATTACAATGGCCCCCAAACTAGGCGGTGCCTGTATCTTGGGGACCGGAGTTGCGTTATCGTTAAATTAAAATACAGGTTTCTTTTCGGATTACCTACCTAAAAATAAAGTAAGAAAAAAATAGGAGACAAAATAATTTACAAAATAATCATTACAAGAATGTGCGTGTTAGAGGTGTACGATTGAAGGTGTGTGTATGTTTGTGGGTCGTTACACGTGTTATACTCATATTATTATACATGATTTTGGTAACTGTTTAGCACAAAATGTTTGTTATTAGTTAATTATATCCTCAGTTTCATCGTACGAGAGGGAGACGAGCATTTTTTTCAACATTTTCTTACATAATCGGTCGCTTAAACCTTTGATGTCATGTGATTTAATGATTTGGTTATAGACATGAGTGTGAGAGTAAGAAGGACAGCGTCTAGCCAGAAGACTCTTTGCGTTTGGAAGTGGAACGTAGAGAACGCGTTTTGATAGAAGATTTTGATAATCAGGACGATTTTTTACAGCTTTGTGTGTTCGTAGTGTTGCACTTAGGATGAATAATTGGCGCACTCGGAGAACAGGGAATACATTATAAAGCAGGTCGGTTGGAAATCTGAAAGGCTTTTTTAGCATTACTTTAATAACAGCTTTTTGGCCCTTTCTATTTCTATTAATGTAGTTTTACCAGCACTACCCCAGACGGAGATTCCGTACTGGAGCACTGATTGGCAAAGCCCAAGATAAATCATACGAAGAGTTTTAGGAGGAGTGCAGTCACGTAACTTTTTCATAATATATATAAGTTTCCTGACACGAGCCGAGAGTTGGTGTATATGTGGTTTAAAAGAGATATTTTCGTCTAATATGATTCCAAGGTATCTATGAGAAGAGCTGCGATCTATACAGATACAGGAACAGTCTATTAATGGAGGATTAAGATTACTACAGCATGTGTGGAACTTGAGTGCCAGATGTTGTGGAGGTCTGGAAGCACTAGTTTTGTAAAAGGTGATAAGCTTGGTTTTTTTTATGTTAAGGGTAAGAAGGTTTTTGTCAAGTACTTTAGCAATCTTAAGCAAACCGGTTTCAGCAAGATGGTATACCTGGTCCCAGGTTTTGGCGTGAAATAAAATTGCCGTGTCGTCTGCGTATGATATAATTTCGGCATTACTTATTGAAGAATTAAGTATATCGTTCATGTAAAAAGCAAAGAGAGTTGGGCCAAGTGTGCTGCCTTGAGGGATTCCGAAGCTTATTGGCAGTAAGTAACTTGAATTGTTGCCTACTTTTACTAGTTGTTGGCGATTTGAGAGGTAAGATTTAAACCATTCAAGCGCGATACCTCTTATTCCTATTCCTTCTAACTTCGATAGGAGGAGGTCAATGGAGATTGTATCGAACGCTTTGGCTAAGTCTAAGAAAACTCCCATGGCGTGCTCTCCGTTTTCAATAAAAGTGGCTACAGAATCAGTTAATAATGTTACAGCATCCTCGGTTGATTTGCCTGTCCTAAAGCCAAACTGTCTTTCTGATATAAAATTGTTGTTTTCTAAATAGTTGACTAGGCGGTTGTTGACCACTTTTTCTAGCAATTTTGATAATATACTTAAGAGTGCTATAGGACGATAATTTTCTGGTAGTTCTGTGGAACCAGTTTTATAGATAGGACGAACACACGCAACCTTCCAGCGGTCAGGGAAGATACCATTTTCCATACTTAGGTTAAATATGTGAGTAAGTGGTTTTAATAGTGATTTTTTTAGAAATATAATAAGGCGGGCAGTAATTCCATCAAGTCCAGGAGCGCTGTCAATTTTCAATCGATCTATGAGTTTTTCAATTTCTGTTTCGTCAGTCGCTCGAAAGAAGAAAGAGTTCAGAGGGGTTTCACTTGGTCTGTAATTATTGGCTAGGGATTCTTGTGTTTCAGATAACCGTGATAGTATAATATCTGAGAGATTTTTACCTATCGAGGTAAAATACGCGTTGCACTTATTGAGAGATTCGTCAGGATCTTGTGCATTGTTTAGTAATTTAGAAGAGTCATCTTTTGTTGTGGTTGGATTGTAAATATGTTTGATTGTGTTCCAAAGTTTTTTTGGATCGTTTCGGTTTTTATTTATGAGTTCACTGTTGTAATTAGTTTTTAGTTGGTGAAGCAAGTTGTTACAGAAGTTTTTGTACCTGGTGTACACTAGGCGTCGCATTTCATCGTTCGGATGAGATCTCAAATCTAAATGCAGTTTATCGCGATGTCTTATACACCTCATTAGGCCATGTGTTATCCAAGGTTTAATTTTATATTTACTACGACTGATATGTATTGTACGGGAGTTTTTGGAAACTGAGTTTGAAAGTATATTAATTAAAGAGTTTACGGAAGTGTTGGTACAATTTGTGTTTAGTACTTCTGACCAATCCATATTGCTTAGTTCTGCAGCAACTGCTACTTCATCAATTACATATTTACTTCGGGGTCTAGAGGGTTTCTTTGAGTTTTCTTCTTGTGCTATGGTAGCCATAACAATGCCATGGTCCGTAATTGACGATTTGCCAATGACGCCTACTGATTTTAAGCTTGTTTTTATAAAAATGTGATCAAGACAAGAGCGCCCTCTTGTAGGTTCAGTGATCGCTGGCAAAAGACCATGGGTGGCTAAGAGACACAAATATTCAATATTTTTGCTATTTGTAGTATTATAGATGTCAATGTTAAGGTCTCCTGTTAATATGATTGTTGGATAGTTTTTTAATTGTGATAGGGACAAGTCCAGCGATGTTATAAAATTGTCTATATTTTGAAATGATGGGGAACGGTAGATTCCCATAATGGCAATTTTGTTATTCAGTATCATGATAAGACTGTCTGCGTCTGTAACTTCAGAGTCTACGACTGAAATATTCCAAGCAATTTTGGTATAAATGATTACACCTCCGTTTTTATTTAATTGTGTACGAGTACGAGATACGTTGTAACCAGGTAGCGGTTCTATTAATATTGCATCACTTAACCAACACTCAGTCAAAATTATAACGTCGAAATCAATATTAAGGCGTTGAAAAGCTATGTAGAAATCGTCAAAATTGTGCTGATAACTTCTTATATTTAGTGACAGAATTTTAAAACTATTTATGTTTGGCATCAGTATCCTACATTCTTCTAATTGATGACAAGTGTGACAGTTTATAGTAACATTTTCGTCAATATCCTGAATAGTGTCAAGTAAAGCCATAGATGTAGCTGGTGAAGATGTTTTTCGTAGTTACTATAAATGTTGGCATTGTTACTATAAGAGCTTTGTGAACATAAGAATGTGGGAAAATTAGAGTTTTAGAGTGTTTGTGTGTTTCGTTCGTGTTAAGTAAGTAGATTTCTGTCTGTGTGTTTTTCATAATTTCGTAATCTATAAAAAAGTTTTTAGTAGTACACTGTGTGCTTTTAAGTTGAAAAAAAAAATACAAAAATATACAATTCAAAAATAACATAAAATCTCGAAAAGCTTTGAAATCGCAAGTTGGTCACCCAGTTTGAGGTTCGCAGAAAGTAGAATGTAAAAATAATATAAAACTTAAACATTATAAAATCTTTCATTTGTAACAATAAGGCACAAATGTTTGCTTCAAAAATATCTGAATATCTAAGGATGCTTTGAGATCTAAAATTAGAGTGAGGCAAATATATGTCAAAAAAGTAAATAAAAAAAATTACACAAAATTTAAAAGTAAGTTGAGATCTAAGAGTAAACTGAAATGTAAAGAAATTAAAGTAAAAAATAATAATATTAAAAAAATTGTACTGTTTTATCTCAGGCCAGCCCGTCGTGTCATTAAAGGTCTGTTGTCGGGTACCCACGAAGTCACACTGAGGCCGCTGAACCCAGGTATCGTTCCAAGTCTTCGGTGTTTCGTATGTGTATAGCTGGGTTACCCTCTTGCTTACGGATGAGAATAGCACCATTTTTAATCCAGCAGAAATGGTATCCATGTTCTTTTGCACGAAGTTTGGTCGCACGAAATAACTGCCTATTTCCTTGGGTGAGGCGCTCGTTTACGTAGACATTTCTAGTGGTGCCAGCTATCTCGATGTCAGTCGAAGTGAGAGTCTTTCTGATTTTAGCAGCCTTGAGGAATTCATCACGCTTGTAGCGCCGCACAAAACGGACGGCGAGTGTCCGCGGAGGAGTTTCAGCTGAATCTTTAAGTTGTTGTCGGCGGGGTCCTGCTCTGGAAACGAAGTCTAAGTCTTCTTCTTCTATGGAAACTCCTATTTTGTGAGCCAAGACGCACACGATATGGAATGGGTTTTCATTTTTAAGTTCATTGATGCCAGATATATCGAGTTCGTTCTTTAGTGATGATTGCGCTTGTGTGTTCAACTGGTCGCGGAGATTAGCGATGGTACTATTGAGAGAGATTATTTCTTCCTCGCGTTTTTCTAGCGTTTTTATTCTTGAGTCGTATTCGTCCAGGCACGTGTAACATTGCGTTAGGTGTTCGGTAAGAGATGTGATATGAGTTTTGATGTCTACCACATCGCCTCGAAGTAATTTAATCTCAGAGCTGAGACTTCGCAAAATTTCCGTGTCAGACGGTGCGTTGGTGGATGAGAGGCCACAATCTGCTGAGTTAGGCGTCGTCGTGATATCAGTCGGCATTAGCGCCCCTGGTATTGGAGTGCGCGTCGGGGTAGTACCTCTCTTTGTCGCTTTGCTCTGACAGAATGAACAAATCCAGCTCAACTTCGTTTCTCCTCCTAACTTGGGATGGTTCCCAACATTCGCACAAGCAACGTGAAACAGTAGTTCGCATTTGGAGCATTTTACATTCGATGATCTCAAAACCTTGTGACAAGATGCACAGTTATTGACCATTGTTATTGATTATTTACAAAATGCGAATTACGTAAACAAAATCAGTGGCACAGAATTCTTAGAATTTGAGCTAGGCGCACCTGCTGTGCACCTGCGTCGGCCGCGGCGAGTAATTCCCAGAAGCGGTAGGTACACTGCGATCGCGGTGGCGCGAACTTTTTTATTTGAATATGCACTGAGTTTTGACACTAGTTACTGTTATGATAAGTTTCAATTTCAAGTGGGACTATTTCTTTTAATTTGTGGATAAAAATATTTATTTTGTAAATCACGTCCACTCTTCACAAGGCTTGCGACGCAACTCCTTTTACTCCTTTTCCCCGACGCAATTAGATGCATTTATTACCGGTAACATGGCAGATTTCGTGGCCGCACCTTTGTTGTTTACTTTTTGGGCTTTTGCGTGATTAGAAATCGTTTTCTTTGGTGATTGTGCTTTAAAACTGCTCTGTTCACTGACTATTTCTGCAAACGTAGGAGGAAAGACGTTGTCAGGCGACTTCTTCGTTATGTGTTGAGTTTGGTCTTCCTGGTATAACTTAGCATTTACTTTATCCTCGACTATCTTTATCATTTTAATTATATTGTTCAGTTCTGTTTTTGGCTGAGAAAACTGATTTAATAAAAGCGTTATCGTGTGTGCTTGGCTGTCCATGCGAGCTATCATATCAGATCTAAATTCTCTCAATTCCTCAAGTACCACAGAATCCACATCCATAATAGTTGGTGAAAAACGAGCCTGAGTCCCACGCTGAATATTAACGTTATTAATTGGTGTTGCAGGGTTAATTTTAAAATCAGGTGTATTGAACATGACTGGAATTTCACTATTTCATTTTTTAGGTTTAGAACAAACGCATTTCGGACATATCCAGTTACTTTTATACGCCTGCGTATATGTTATAAAGACATCTTTATTTATCTCAAGACACGCTAAGTCGTATTTCCTCAGGCATTTTGCATTGGAACATTCCATGTATAAATCATTTATTATTGAACAGCAAGCGCCACAATTGTTAGGCATTTTTATTTTGTTCAAAACCAAATGATAGCAAAATTCAAAATCGTGTAGGAAACTGTCTTGTCTTTAAAATGTTCTAAAAGACTCAAATAATGAAGTAATTTGTTTTTTTTACTTATACACCGTTAAAAACAAATCTCAAAAAGATCCAAAAAGATGAATTTTGCTCGAGTGAGATTTGAACTTGAACTCTGTAGCGCTTAATGTAGTCAACTCGACGCTGAAGACATTCGACTACGCTCAAGCGTACTTATGACAGTGAAATAGCTAGACACTTTACGCGTTTTGTAACTTTGTTCTGATTGGTCGAGAGTTAAGCGTTAGTTAAGTTATTGTCTCAACCTATATACATGTACCCTCACTGTGCACTTATATCTTAAACCGACACCGTCAGCACGCAAGGGGGTAGAAAAGGATAGAGTGGGGTAGAGAAGGACGGACGGAGAGCTCCTGTTGCTCGCCGTCCGCAAGCCCGGAGTAAGGTAGAATAGGATAGACTGGGAAGAGAGTAAGGTAGAGTAGACTAGATTATCAGTTGACGGGAGCGAAGCCGCAGACAAAAGCTAGTATTAAAATAAATCTCAGTCTTTAAAACAAATCTATTTCTATGTTTCAGACATCGTCGTCGCCACAGACACACAACTAGAGTTTTACAACAATGATGGTACACTGACGCACACACAAGATATACCATCGGCTGCTAGGATCAGTTCAGTAACATACGACCCTGTGCACTACAGGGTGCTGTTTAGCGACCGTCACGGCTCGACCACGTTTATATACAGCTTGGACGTATCAACTGAGAATATACAAAATTTAGCTTCGATATCAACGTCCAACCTCCGGATCGTCTACGACCCCGTCACACAAGCTCTCTATTGGATGGAGGATTCTGGTATACGCACGTTTTCATTAAGTCCTGCATCTTCTAACCAAACTGATGGAAATGTTTTAGTTAGCTTGGATCACTGGTGCATTGATCTCGCCGTGGAGAGTTGTGGAGGGTACGTTACTAGTGATGTAGTCTGTCTAATAAGTCAACCGACTTAGGAATTTTGTGTAATATTTAATCATTTAAAAAATACTAATATTCGGTACTTTTTATAAGGTTCTTCTGTTAGTAAACAATGATCTCTATATCTTAATCAACCTTGATTATTGAACCCATGTTGACTACATCAGATTTCATTAAATCCTAATAATTACCCAAGTCGTTTAACTTATTAGACAGACTCTACACCGTGACAACATTAACGGAACACTAACTAGGGGAGGCGCCAAAGGGAGTTGAGTATGCAAAATATGAGTCCCCTCAAACCCCAAGCGAATGGCCGGGTTCGCGCGTGATTTCGCGCCATTCGGTTGAACACTAATTAAAAGTCCGCGTAGATTATTAAAATTTTGAGCGGTTTATTTATTTGTTATGTATCTAAGAATGTAAATAAGAAATTCTTCATTAAGTAGTTTGTAAATTTCGAAAATAAGCAACTTTTCTATTTTTCCCGTATTTATACCTATTTAAATGCTTGGGGTCTCAGGGGTTAAGTAACAATATCTAATGGTTTCTTATGATTAAATATGTCTATAGGAAGTCAACTAAAAAAAAAGGGAGTCGGACTCGCGCATTGAGGGTTCCGTACAAATTTACACATGAAAACAGTTAATTAACAAATTGAGTTACGAAGATTTTTCCGAATCACAAGAATAGTTTTTTTTTTGACGTAATGAATTTACAGTTTTCAGAATTTTACCAATATTAGTGCTATGAGACCTTGCTTCATGCCAAATTTCAGAATTCTAGCTCAACGGGAAGTGCCCTATAAATTTTGATTCCCTTAAGAGTGTCGAAATACACACTTTTTTGCGACATAAACTTTTTTTTTCTTTAACTTAGAAGCTTGATTTTTTCACAGCTTGAAGGGACCGCAGATTTGAGGATATAATTATAATTTCAACGCGATCCTATGCGATCCTATGATCGCGTTCGATTCCCGAATTGATTTAAGGAGATTTATCCGAATCGCAAAAAAAGGTTTTTTTGTGACGTACATAACTACAAATTTACAGTTTTCAGATTTATTCTGTCTGATGCTATAAGACCTTGCTTCATGCTAAATTTCAGCATTCTAGGCCAACGGGAAGTACCCTATGAATTTTGATTCCTTTGAGGGTGTCATAATACACGTTTTTTCACAACATAAACGGCCATATCTTTTTTTTCGTTAACACAGAATTTATTTTTTTCTCAGCTTCAAGGGACTATAGATTTGAGAATATACTTTTAATTTCACCACAATACCTCCACTCGTTTCCGAGATAAAAGGGTCTTGACAGACAGACAGGCAGGCAGAAAAGTAACTTTTAAGTATTCAAATTTTTTTAAATTAAGAATTCATGTTTTATTTTTAACTTTACCGTTTTTTAGGGTTCCGTACCTCAATGATTAAATTATATGAACGTTACTAAATATATTAATTATTTAAGATTATGATGTAATTATTGGTAGTAAGTGTGTACAAACTACAAAGGTTGTGATAAAGAGCACTGTTATATTAAAGAGCGCTTCTCGCCTTCAAACGTCAAAGTTTGACGAGTTTTAAATGACATGGCCGGAATTAGTAGGGAGCTGTGCCCAAACTAAAAATATTCCATTACACAGACAAACGGTACGTCGTATTAAAGCTTAAGAGTACGGCTTTACAGTAGTCTAATTTTTATGATCAGAGATAGAGCGAGAGACACTATAAATAAGATTTAAAAAAAAACGCCTCTTCATATTGAATAGCACAATACAACAATGATCTACAATAACAGCGACTGTGACAGTAAGTTACTATGAGATTTTTTTGAAGTGAAAACTTCTTTAGCGGCTTTGAGCACTTTTTCTGTAATGGGTATAAAATCTTAAACTCGCGTCAGGACACGTGACCTGATCGAAAACCGGCCAAGTGCGAGTCGGACTCGCCCATGAAGGGTTCCGTAACAGCAAGTAACATAATATAAAAGTTCTTGTAATGTGTTGTAACTTTGATCGATGTTTTAATAATAGTGTATTTTTTTCGGTTTATGACGCATTAAAAAAAAACTACTTACTGGATTTCGTTCAAACCAATTTTCGTTGGTAGTTTTTATAGTAATGTATATCATATATTTTTTTTAGTTTTATCATTCTCTTATCTTAGAAGTTAGAGGGGGGGGGACACACATTTTACCACTTTGGAAGTGTCTCCCGCGCAAACTATTCAGTTTAGAAAAAAATGATATTAGAAACCTCAGTATCATTTTTGAAGACCTATCCATAGATACCCCACACGCATGGGTTGGATGAAAAAAAAAATTTTGAGTTTCAGTTCTATGTATGGGGATCCCCAAAATTTTTAGCTTTTTTTCTATTTTTGTGTGAAAATCTTAATGCGGTTCACAGAATACATCTACTTACAAAGTTTCAACAGTATAGCTCTTATAGTTTCGGAAAAAAGTGACTGTGACATACGGACGGACGGACAGACAGACAGACAGACAGACAGACAGACAGACAGACAGACAGACATGACGAATCTATAAGGGTTCCGTTTTTTGCCATTTGGCTACGGAACCCTAAAAAGCGTAAGACGGATGGAGAGTAGACAGCTATCCCCTCTCTACGGCGCGGCGAAAATGTATGCCTGGGCCTACTGTTTCGTTTAGGCAGCGCAGGGCGCTTGCGCGAATGTTCGTGTATGTTACAGCGTGCCACGCGCATCCATGGATGGTGACAGCTGATGGCTCGACCGTCTGTGTAGTGATCACATTGTTGTGTATTCGTAAAATTCGTGAATGTAAAGTGCTTAAAATATGGAAATTGAACAAAGTACATCTATTAATGATAAAAGTGATGAAGAAATAGCGAAAGAAAATGAGTGAGTACTTTATAAATATACTAGATGAAAATTTAATAAGTTTTAATTTTTAATTAATATAATTTTATTATTCAGGTTAGGTTAGGTTTAATTAATTTTCATTTATTCATTAATATAATTTTATAATTAAGGTTAGGTTTCGATCGAGTCTATCGTACTGCTTAACGGGTGTAAACAGACCCTTCACGAAGCCGTCAACCAAGCAACACTGCGCAAATATCAAACATGCTCAACGTTAATAATCAAGTTTTCACTTCTACCGGCACTCCCGGAGTGCAACCCGTCTTTTTTTTTTTAATTATATGAAAATGTATGACACACTATGAGTGATACATATTCATAGAGGCTAGTGAAGAATGAGTCAAAAATCAAAATACCAAGTAATACGTATATAACATTGATGAACATAATATATTGGTAATACATAGTCACTTTCAAACATCGACATTAATTGCAATATCGAAAAAGAACTCGTCGTCTAACAGATATTTTTTGGATATTCAGGCGAATTAGCAAAAAATATACAATTGGACATGCAATAAAACACTAAAAACATAACACTTGAATTTTTATTTAGTCATATAAATAAGTAAGTACAGACATTTGCTTAAATATCTACATTTATTTCTTAATATTATAACGCATAATCACTACAATAATTACTCAGACAAGACACATTGAATGTTCTTATCCTCTCTTAAATCTCGAAAGGAAGAACTAGGTAGCTTCGAAGATATGTTATCAGGGAATGAGGCTGATGCCGTTTGCTTGATTAGCAACTGGTGGAATTGAAGGTAGTTTAGGTAATCCAGATTCATTTTCCTGTAGTTCTTCAACCTGTTTATGTATATCACCCAATGTATTTTGTAGTTATGGTGTTAAAGTTCTTACAATATGCTCTCATATTCGATTGGAGGCCACAGTTCTTTTCAGGTATATTGACTTCGTGAGCGTCAGAATCCAAATCGTAAACAAACCAATCCAATATGCACAGCAGAATATAAATATTTAAAGCGTAAAGGAAAGTCCGTTAAAGGATAGCATGGAGCCAAGTTTAAAAATCAAAAACACAAAACGGTAATATGTTGTAAGAATGACGCAACGCAAGACTGACACATACAATTTGTTTTGACAGTTTAGTTTAAAGAGCGCAGAAATGTCAAAATAATTTTAGGACGTTTGGGTGCACGCTCTTGAAAATATTGTGGATTCATAATGTGTAATGTGAGTACCATCAAAACGCGCGGCGACTCGAAAAGTGGTGTCCAGTTAACTTTTTAACTTCTGCAATACAATTGTAGTATTTAAATGTATTTTATATTTTTACCTGACTTTCAGGCGTGTTACTACAAAAAAGAACACTTTCTGTCTTATGCGTGAACCCAAACGTAAATACAATTTGTATCGATTTTTCCTCATCCTCCATGGTTGCTATGAAACAAAACGACTCAAAAACAATTAACATACTTATTTTTTTTTTTCTCGCCACTCCTAGAGAAATGGATTTTTTTTTTATTAATGATAGGCTTGCGTTTGACCACTATCTCACCTGATGGTAAGCGATGATGTGGTCGACGATGAAGCACGCTTGCCTAGAAGAAACCTATTCACTCTCGACTTAAAGACTCCTAAGTTGTAGCTATCAGGAAACAAAGATTCCGGCAGGGAATTCCACTCCTTGGCTGTACGCACAATAAATGTGTTCGCAAAACGTTTTGTGCGTATGGGTGGGATGTCTACCATGTACCGGTGGCGCAACGCTGTACGTCGTGTGGTCCGATGATGGAACGGACTTGGCGGAATTAGATTGTGCAATTCCAGTGCACACTCCCCGAAATGTAAACGATAGAAAACCGACAGACTAGTAACTCGGCGGCGATGCTCAAGGCTTTGGAGCTTCGACTCTACAAGTGCATCATTGCCGATGATTCTCTTGGCTCGCCTCTCAATCGACTCCAGCGCATCAAGCTGGTATTTGGCAGATCCATCCCAAAGATGAGAACAGTACTCCATACACGATCGAACTTGGGCTTGATAAAGATTGAATTTAATAATAATAATAATTTGATTTAATTTATTTTAGAAGTAATTTTCATATAATAAATAATGGAACGTGTAGTTGATTTTTGGGCAGGATCCGGCCATGTCTTTTAAAGTAACACCTGTATTTTATAATTTCAATAAATGAGTTAAAAAAAAAGTCTATGGCCCCTTGAAGCTGAGAAAAAATCAAACTTCTGTGTTAAAAAAAGATATGGCCGTTTATGTTGTGAAAAAACGTGTATTATGACACCCTCAAAAGAAATCAAAATTCATAGGGTACTTCCCGTTGGCTTAGAATGCTGAAATTTAGCATGAAGCAAGGTCTTATAGCACAAGTTTAGAAAAAAATCTGAAAACTGTAAATTTTAACTACAAATTTCGTCACAAAAAAAAAAAGACGGGTTGCACTCCGGGAGTGCCGGCAGAAGTGAAAACTTGATTATTAACGTTGAAATATATATATATATATATTTATATATATCTATATATCCGTGGCTGGCGTGAATAAGTTGACAAGTCTAAAATAGCAATTTGTCAGGACGGCCATTTTAGTGTTTTGACTTCTTCTGGTAAATCGAGGAATTACTTTAACGTGTGTGTTTTTTGTGTACATAGGGTTATTTTAAGCCACCTTTCGAATGATGATAGTAAATTAACGAAATTCCTTATAGTTTAGCCAATAATAGACATATCAAATCGGTCACCAACGAGTTATCAACTTATGCACCGAGTTGTCAATTTATTTACCACAGTTATCAACTTATTCACCTTTGAGTGGTACTAGAGGTATATAATTAGTATGTTAAAAAAGTTATTTTAATGACAAACACGTCACTGATATTAAATAGTAAAGAGATTACGAATATGAATATATGTTAATTTGCTGAATATCTACTAAAACATTAATGTACTAACTGAAAAATAATAAATTATTGAAATAGAGGGTTTGCTTTATTTCAATTTATTATTTTTTCAGTTTCAGGTCAATAGGACGTAAGTAAGTAAAATAAAAGGTATAGAGAATTAAAAAATGTATAATAATTATAATTTTATCATTGCATTGGAGATTAAATGAGTTTGAGGTAAAATTAAAATATGAAAACACTGTAATTTAAATTTTATTGCGACCCAAGATCTTCTTCATCTGGGTTATCTTCGTCCCAATCCGGATCAGTACATGCAGAGATATTGCCAACAGCTTTTAAATTAATATAAAACTCTTTAAATGAGTCGTCTATCAAGTCAAAGTTCATTAAATCCTTTTCTCTCTGCGCTGATTGGCAAAGCATCCTTGGAGATTTGGCTCACCCTAAAGAAATCTATGATACTTTTGCCTCTTTTCTTGAAGTTAATTGACGTAAAAGGAGATTCGCGATCTAGACTTTTCTTGAAATTAATTTTTCCTACGTTGTTTTTATTAAATTGCGGCCATTTGATAGGTTGCCACAGAAATTTGTCCCCAGAATCATCAATTTTTTTAACAGCAAAGGGTCCTTTCTTAGATTTTAGCTCAGCGAAATCCAAGAAATTATTTAGCGTCATCACTACTACTTTTAATGGTTTCTGTACTTTGCAAGTCCTAAGTAATTGCACCCAATCATATAAGTGATTGATTTTCAATTGTGTACTCTGTTTAGTTTTTTCATTGATTGCGTGGTCAGAATTCATGTCCAACATACGAAATATGTTGGACGAGAATACACAGTATCTCAAAACGAAAGTCTGTGACCTGTGATATGGCTCTGAGACGTGGTCGCTCATAATGAGCCTCATCAGAAGGCTGAAAGTCACCCTAACAGAAATGGAAAGGGCCTATGCGTGAAGTTTCCTTACGTGATCGCATCAGAAATGAAAATATCTGCAGGAAAACCAAGATTACCGACAAAGCCTAAAAAATCGCGCAACTTAAGTGCAGTGGACAGATGATCGGTGGGAAGGGAAGGTGCTAGAGTGGAAACCACATATCGGAAGACATAGAGTTGGAAGGCCTCCTATAAGGTGTACCGTTGACCTAGTGGGGGTCACATCCGGTGTCATATCCACCACATGTGACGCACAAGGCCGGTCGTTATGGTGACACTTGGGAGATGCCTATGTCCAAAAGTGCATCAGATCAGCTCCATGTCATATTAATTTTGCATTGTCATCTGATTTATACATGCATGCAAAGCTTCAGCTCAATCAGTACCCAGGAAGTAGATCGAATTAAATTTGCAAGATTTTGTTACAGACATACAAACATTGAGACAGGCGAAACTAAATAAAACCTTGTAAAAAACACTTTTTTCTTTTAAATAGATATGTTTAAGTTAGCGATTGATATAGTATTCATATAAGTTTATATTATTTATTACTAGTTTCTGCTAGCGGCTTCGCCAGCGAACATAAAATACAGCCTATGACTATACGAAATTATAACAGCCTATCACTCGGGAATAAAGCAGCTTTCTCGAGGTGAAAAAAAAATTGCAGTCAGACCAGTATTCAAAGAGATTACCTCCTACAAACAAAAACATAAAAAAACGAACTTTACGTCTTTATTATATTAGTGTAAACTAGCTATGTCCGTGACTTTGTCCGTGTGACTGTCGAAAACTAAAATGCATCACTTAGATATGAGAAAAACTTGAGTATTTTTAAAAATGGTGTAAAAGTTGACAACTAAGCAATATTACTAAGTATTTGATAACCGTCTTGTAGTGACAACTATACTTATTACATTTAGGATACAAAACTTGTGTTGGGTGTAACTTGACATCTCAATATGTCTAGATTTACAAACATTTCCTTAGGACGTGCATAACTTGACAACTCACTTTGTCAATTTATAATGAGAAGGAACACAAAACTATTATGTGTATAAGTTGAATTATCAAATAATGAACATTATTTTGGTCACTGTGCATAAATTGATAAAATGACATATCAACAAAAACACGTCAAAAGGAGAGATGTCAACATACAACCACAGTCGATTGCTTCAAAATTAAGATACATATGGACGTGTCAATTTTTTTCCTATAAATTCCGCGTAATAGCGCGTAGAATCCATAGAGCCAATAAAAAAAAAACATGCAAGTCGACATGTCAATGTATTCACGCCAGCCACGGATATTTGAAACAGTAGGCCCAGGCATACATTTTCGCCGCGCCGTAGAGAGGGGATAGCTGTCTACTCTCCATCCGTCTTACGCTTTTTCGATCAGGTCACGTGTCCTGACGCGAGTTTAAGATTTTATACCCATTACAGAAAAAGTGCTCAACGCCGCTAAAGAAGTTTTGACTTCAAAAATTCTTTACGATTCGGATAAATCTTCATAAATCAATTCGGGAACTGAACAGTTTTCATAGGATCGCGTTGAAATTAGAATTATATCCTCAAATTTGCGGTCCCTTCAAGCTGTGAAAAATTCAAGCTTCTAAGTTAACGAAAAAAAGTTTATGTCGCAAAAAAGTGTGTATTTCGACACTCTTAAGGGAATCAAAATTTATAGGGCACTTCCCGTTGAGCTAGAATTCTGAAATTTGGCATGAAGCAAGGTCTCATAGCACTAATATTGGTAAAATTCTGAAAACTGTGAATTTGTCATTATGTCAAAAAAAAAAACTATTCTTGTGATTCGGAAAAATCTTCGTAACTCAATTTGTTAATTAACTGTTTTCATGTGTAAATTTGTACGGAACCCTCAATGCGCGAGTCCGACTCCCTTTTTTTTAAGTTGACTTCCTAATAGATATATTTGATCATAAACTTTTAGATATTGTTACTTAAACAATTAATAAAATTATTCTTACCATTCGTTTATACCGCGTACATCGAGGGACTGAAACAATTTGCCTGCTGCGGTCTTCCCGTCTGATTATAATTTAGGTGTCTTTAAAGCAAGAGTGAATAGGCTCTTAATAAACTAGTGCGCCTCACCATCAACGGTTGCATCACTGTGCACCATCAGGCGGGATCGCAGTCAAGCACTAGTTTATACCAATTAATAAAAAATAAAATACCAATATACCTCCTGGCAACATCCAGAATCATAATCTGCATGCTTTTCTGAGTCCGAAACCATTCACAGAAGGCGGTCCTCATATTTTGCATACTCAACTCCCTTTAGCGCCTGCTCCAAACGAGAAGATCGGAAAACTAGTTTTTTTTTTACTTGAGTAGAGTTTTCATTTGTTTTATGATATAATGAAATAACATACTCAATCTTATATATATAAATGTGAAAGTAACTCTGTCTGTCTATCTGTTACACTTTCACGAAATTAAACCCAAAATAAACCAAAAAATAATTACTAAACCGATTTTGATGAAATTTGTTACGGAGATAGCTTCTAGTCCAAGGATGGGCGTAGGCTACTTTTATCTGTTTTCGACTTCGCGTCCGCTATAACCAACGTTCACATGAACGAAGCCGCTGGCAGAAGCTAGTAATATTATAAAAGTGAAGTGTAAGTTAGTTTGAATGCACTAATCTCAGGAAGCACGGGTCCGAACAGAAAAAATCTTTAACAGTTGGATAGCCCGTTTAATATACTCAAATATTATAAAAAGGTAAAGTTGTTTTTTTTTGTTTGTAGGAGGTAATCTCTGAAAGTACAAGTCCGATTGCTGCACCATTTGACAGCAAAGGCAAGTAAAAAAAAATATTGCATAAAAAGGTTTAACAGATAAACATGTCGACCATGTCGACCATAAACATGTCGACCCATCACTTCGCGGACTGACAGGCACTGACGCGCTTGGATTGTTAGGGAAATGTTGACAATGGCGTCTCTCTCAGCGCGTCCGGTTAAATGTGAAAATAACTATGTCTGAACTGATTTTGATGATATTTGGAACATAGTAAGCTTGAAACCCAAGAAAAGATATACGCAATAACCGACATTTACCCAGACGAAGTCGCGGGAAAAAGCTTTAAAATAATAATAATTTTTTTTTAAATAATAAATATCTTTATTTCCCAAAACTTACAGAAAGTTATATGTATGTGACAGGTTTTCCTAAAAGAAATATACAATATTACAAAACCTTTAGATGTCTCAGAAATCTGTACAGTAAATTAAACTCTGTCCCTTAAACTAGGTTATCCTGTGTCTTAAGGGACAGTATTTTCGCGATTTCATTCTAAAAGGTATGTTACAAAAGTGGACGGTGTCGATTTATCTGCTGAGTGGAAAAAAGAAAAGAAGTTATAATTAACAGTAGGTTTCTATATTAAGTATGTATATGTCAGAGTGAGAGTGGATGTAGGTGTGTGTTTGTGTATGTGTGTGAGTGAGTGAGTGAGTGAGTGGGGGAGTTGATAGTGCGAATGTGTGGATGCAGGAGTTTAAGAATATGTGAGCATGGAGATGATTGAATATGTTTATTAAGTTATGTAGGTGAGTAAAGACTCGGTTTCGGAATAGTCCTGTTTTAGTAGCCATTCTGTTACTTTTAGTTTTAAGTTGTGTTTGTTGAGGTCTAAAATATTAATTTTTTTATGGATTTTTTTGTAAATGTAAACGCTGATTACGTAATACTGGTGCTTTGCGAAGTTGGTCTTATGTTGGGTGCCTGTGGGAAGGTTTGTGCGCTTTTTAGGGTTGGACGGAGGAAGACTGCGATGGATCCTTAGAACAGATTGAAGCACAAAGAGTTGTCGAACTGTAAGAACCTAGTAAGCTAGTTATGAAAAGATTATTATTTTTTTTTAAGATTATAAAATTAAATTGTACTTGAAAATACTGTATCTATTTATGTTCCGCTATGTTTGCCCTTGTGTGTAGGTTTATGACTCAGCTGAATTCCTTTTGAATTTTGTTAATATTGATGGATGTTTACAAATTACAGGTATATTTACTGGATCACAAACTATGAGATAGAGAGGGCTCGGTTAGATGGCTCCGAGAGAGAAGTTTTAATAGCTGGCCATGTTTATGACCGACGAAGCTTGGCCATTGATCAACAAACAAAAAAAATGTACTGGACTGAGCAAACACATCGTGGTGATTACATGTCTATTGAAAGTGCAAACTTTAATGGAAAGAACAGAACAACACTATATATTGTAAGAAACACTCGTTATGCATTTTCATTGGCCGTGTCAAAAGACTTTATATACTGGCAGAACTTTAATGAACAGGGAATTTGGCGATTACCGAAGTATTCAACACAAACTGTGGCAACAAAAAAACTAAACTCAGTGCCACCCAATAAAACTAACTTTTTTCAACGTATAGTAGCCAACTACACGCTAGAGGAACAACTTCGAGGGATAAAGAACTGCACTGGTTTACAGGGTCTGATTTCGAATGACTCGAAGAGTAGGTCTCCAGCATCAGTCTGTCAGAACTACTGCATTCAAGGAGAGTGTAGTGTCAGTGCTGAGGGACAACCTACATGCAGGTAAAACGTGTTCATCACACAGATATTCGGGGTCAGCTCACGACGCTTGAAGAAAGCGATGCCGCGGGGTTTATTCAAATTCTCTTATGTGATATGTATATGTTTTAATGTACTAACTCTAATCATTTTCGCGCAGCATCACTTCTTGTCTCGGTGTGAGCTGACCCTAACGTTTTTCATGTTACATGTCTAGTAACAGATCCTCAAGCATCCACGTCCTGGAATACAAGGCAAAGAAAAAACATAGGAGTGGGTTTTAGTCAGTAAAAGTCTGTCTCGCCCTCCCGCTCTGCATTAGAGCGGGAGATGTTATTGTATGATTTCCCACCTAAAAAAAATTGAACACATAATTGTCTTGTGAACTGTGAGACAGAAACTTAATTCATTAAACCCCAAGCGAACGCAACTCTTGGCAATGTTTACTACAAGATCAGCTCTTTTTAATCGACCTCAAAAAGGTGGAGGTTCTATGTTCGGCTAAATGTATGTTTTTTACCCGACTGCAAGAAGGGTTATGTTTTTCGCGCGTATCTTGTATGTTTTTGTATGTATGTTATTGTATGATTTCCCACCTAAAAAAAATTGAACACATATATTCTTTATTACCTCATATCTTCCAAACCGCTGAACAGATTTTTATAATTAACATATAGTTAGATTCGTCTTGAAAACCCAAGGTTCTTAAATAGGTGACGTTAAAAAAAAACCACATACCGACTGTGAGATGCTATAATAATTATGTGTTAGAGTAAAAAAAAAAAATGTAATTCTGCAATTTGGGTGTCAAATTAAAGGACTTCTCATTAGGATTTCAAAATGGTATGTCATGACTATATTTAAAAAAAAAGTACAACAGGAAATCTATGTTATTTATTTTGTACTGAGGCGAATGCCTAGGTCGGTTTTTGAACTTTATAGTGATTTTACGTCTAAAATATAGTGAATAAATTGTGATATTATAATAGTAACTAAAAAGTCTAAAATAAAAAAAAATATTTAAAAAATAAAAAAAAACCCGACTTCATAAAAAAATACTTTAAATAAAAACTGAAAAGAAAAATAAACAAGTTCAGTCCACAGTTCAGCAACAGTCGGGACCCATTAAAATAATCTAGACTAAAGTCATTCTATCTAATATGGGTCCCGACTGTTGCTGAACTGGCGTCCGCTTGGTGTTAAATGAATTAAGTATAATTCAAACGCCTTAGGTTGTTCCTAACTCTTTAACTAAATTTATTTAAAATACATCATAAATTTCATACCACAATTTTTATTTTTATTTAATAATTATCTTACTATTTTATTACTTACAAAAACTATTAAACTATAATATATAATTACTTTTATTTTAAAAAGGCAATGTAATACATATTATACATATCGATTGATTTTATCGTTAAAGTCACGCGCTATTTGGATAGCGTCAAAAGTTAGACTAACGAATATTTCAGAAAAGCTATTAACAGAGAAAAGAAAATCAACTTTGTTTTTATGTCTCTAAAGACTAGTTTTGTTTGTATATACTGCGCAACGTTTCACGTAATTTTATTTTTTCATTTTATTAAAATAAATCCGAAAATAATACTATTCGGTGGTATGATACACCTCCATGAGTTAGATTTTTAGTCCGACTATGGTTTTTAAAGCACAGTATGGGACAATAAGGCATTTTAATATTATTTATTCGTTAATTATTATGTTGCGCAGTCTAATATTAGCAAGTGCGCAACGCGGTTCTTACTAGCGGCGACAGTGCCACGCCTACTTACTTCTTCCACTGTTTTTACTGTTCCGAGATAGTAAGGTTCCTTATTGTTGATCGAATAAACATTTTATCTGATTGTAAATCATGTTTAGTGCGCGTTGTGAAATGATTAGCTACAGCACTGTGACAGACGCGCAGTGGGCGCGCACCTCGTTCGCGTGTTACAACTAGTCACAATGTCTGTTGGTCTGCTGAGTAACGCTGTTTCTTATCTTCATTATTTCAGTTGTAAAGCCGAATACTCCGGGGAGAGGTGCGAACTAAACGCGTGCCATAAGCACTGTTTAAACGGCGGTGTTTGTTCCCTGAGCGAAGAGGGTGAGCCGGCCTGCCAGTGCACAGCTGGTTACGATGGTGAAAGATGCGACGTGTCCATCTGCAAATACTATTGTTTACAAGGAAACTGTAGTGTCAGTGCTGAGGGCCAACCTCTATGCAGGTAAATATTATTACGCATGGATTTCATTGTATAGACGATACATTACACTTATTAAGTACTAACTAGCGGACCTAGCAGATGTTGGCCCGCCCGATCCTATCTATACTCAAACATTCTCTGTTTTCATCTACTACTCATACTTATTCTCTCTGTCCATGCAGTAAGGTTGTTGGGAGTTCTCTTTCACTTAGCATTCGAAATTCAAAATCTATTTCACTTTTCAAAATTCAAGTAAAAGAGCGAGCAATCTGTCCTCTCTAGCGTGATAATAAAGTAGGTGTATAATATATTTATTTTTAGAATGAGGAATTTATGTTTTTTTATTATTATTAACCGTTTGAATACCGTAATTAGAGACACGATAGAAAGACATTGAGAGAGCTTGGTGTCTAATCAATTAATAGGCTCGCGTTTGGCCATCATTTCTGTCATCAGGGTAAGCGATGATGTGGTCGACGATGGAGCACGCTTGCCTAGAAGTAAAGTAACCCATTCACTCTTAACTTAAAGACCCCTATGATGTAACTATCAGGAAACACTCAGACTCCGGCAGGGAATTCTGCACCTTAGCTGTACGCATAATGAATGTGTTCCCAAACATTGAACATAATAACTCAATAGGTATATAAATACAAACTCAAAATAATAATATGCACAAACTGGTAGAAAAACAATTGTTTTTTTTTTACTATAATCTAAGTTTGCGCGTACTCTTCTTTTCTTGTTTCTACACACTACTGTCTACATTTCTTTCAATCGCTCCTTGCGCAGATCTGCTGGAAGAAAATTCTTTTGAAATAAGCAGTACCACAGAACTATTTTTTATAATGTTCTATATTTCTTTTGTTATTTGTATTTACATAAATGATAGCCAATAAATAAATAAATAATATCACTCCACTCGTATGAAAGGAGTTATAAATCCTACTCATGTACAGAAGAATAAAATTATAAATGTGAAGAGAATGGCTGCCCGCTACCGTCCCACTGGAGGGCAGAGGCCTCTTCTCACACAGAGTAGGGACCAGCATTCATCAGCTCATTTGCTGATGATAGTGAGATGACGATTTCCGACTTTTATTTATTTGAAGTCCGAGTCCTCTCACCGATATCAGTGTGGTCTGAGATAAACTTTTAGAGGGCTCCTGTTGCTTCTACTAACATTATGTTTTAGTTTCTCTACTAACATTATGTTTTAACTCTTTTGTATTTTCGTTATTTCAGCTGTATGCCTGGTTACTCCGGGGAAAGGTGCGAAGAAAATGCGTGCTATAAGCACTGTTTAAACGGCGGTGATTGTGACTTAAACGAAGAAGACGAGCCGGCCTGCCAGTGCACAGCAGGTTACGATGGTGCAAGATGCGAGCTTCCTGCCTATCAGGACAACAGGTAAAACTTGTTCTTCTCACTGTACACTAGTTATATCGAGCCCCCTGCGCTGGACGCTGATTGTGCACTCGGCAGATGTGACAAGATTTGTCAAAGAAAAGGTAAAAATAACATAATTCTAAAGTTTCCCGTATTGAAGTGTATGTCCCTCCTTTAAATTACTTTGTAGGTATGCTCATTAATATTAGGTATCAAGTTAATGCTTGATTAGCGTTTTAAGTCTTTTACTTGTTTCTTATTAATAAAATTCATTACTATACACTATTGGCAGTCAATCAGAGTTGTTTTTTTACCAAATATACCCTACGACCCTAAACATCTCAGTATATAACGTTTGTTCGATATAAGATAAAATTGTGTTTAATGAAAGTGCTAGCTGACTAACTAAACGGAACTAACTAGGGTGAAAATCATTTAAAAGGACCATTGTGTCAAAAATGAAACAAAAATGATAATGTAAACATTACAAAACATTTAATTATTTGACTAATGAACTAAATATATTTTTATTTATTGTATGGAATAGTAATTAAATAGTTTCTTTGTAATTAATTATAAAAAAACATGTATCATGTACCTATATAATTATGTGGGGTAACCTTTTGTACTTTTGCATGCCTTGTTATTGGCAAAATATGGCTTGTTCTCCTTTGTTAAAACATTGTACCACCATCACATGTACCCATATTTGCGAAATAAATCTTATCTTATCTTATCTTATCTTATCTATCTAAAAAATAACATAAATGAAATATTAGGGCTCGTCTACCATGCACATTATAGTCTGATTGTAATTTGTTTTATTGATTTCTGTATAAGGTGTTCCGCAATAAAACACTTTAACTTTCTTTTATCATTTGTTGTATTAATTAATCTACACTAATATAATAAAAAGGTTAAGTTTTTTTTATTGATTTTTTTGTTTGTAGGAGGTAATCTCTGAAAGTACTGGTACAATTGCTAAAATTTTTTCACCGACATAAAGCTGCTTTATTCTTGAGTGATATGATCTATATTTTATATGCGCGGGTAAACCAGCGGGCAAGAGCTAGTAAATTATAGAAAATAAACTTATAAGATTTTTTATCACCGTTAGTGAACATAACAAACAGAAAGAGAAACGGGTCCATATCATATATTCGAAAATACAGTTAAATGTACAACATTAGAATCACGCTGTAATAAAAAAATTTTGTCAGCAAAGTGATTGCGAATTTAGTTCATATTTATTATTTCATTTTTATAACGTAGCTAAAATCGTAACAAAAATGAAGAACAGCTTATGCTTTAAAAGCAACTTGTTAAGTCAAACAGAATTCTCAATGAGTTCCAACTACCTTGCATTTCAATAAATGTCAACAATGTCGTGCTTAACTGATCAATTAAATAATAAGTGCTCACTTACCTGCATTTTTTGAAACAAAACAAAGCTGATAAATTAAATTTGGAATTTTGCTCGCTGTCAAAGAAACACGCGTCGTTCACTAATTTCCTTCGAGGACAAAACTACTGTCTCATTTTTGATTTTGGCATGTGATTTGGCTCGTTATAGTTTAAGTGAGTCCCTTTTACAAATTCAAAATAATACCAAATCTTGTTGTTACAAAAATGAATAACAAAAATGAAAAAAATAACGGACGTTACTTTGAACCCAACATTTTTATGTTAAATAATTAACATTAAATTCTTTTTACCATAATCAATGGACATTAACAACGTTTTAGCAAAAAGTTCATCAATAATTAATTAGCGTAGCTATTATATTTATTTAGATAATTTTTGTTACGCAATTCGTAAAGAGGACATTTTTTTTTTTGTATGGAAGATTATCCAAGTTCGACGACAAAAAGAGATATATTTATTATGGGCTACATTTATATAAATCTGTGTAGTATAGCTAGATAACATATATCAGAATACCAATAGGTATTTCTTACATAATAGAATAAATCTGAAATATAAAATATCGGGTGTGGACAAATATTACAACCAAAATGGTCATTTTAAATGACTTTTACCCACTAATGACTCAGTCGTCTGTTATCAAATAATAATTTCATGTCGTCACGTCCCGAGTGTCTCGCTGGTCTAGTAGTCAGAAGCTCTACCTCTAAATAAAAGGGTAATGAGCTCGGCCCCCGAGTCATGTGAGTTTTAGTACGTGAAACTTGTCAGTAGCAACCCGATGCCTGGGCTCATACATAACTGTAGGGGTCCAGTAGAGTCGACGCCGCTAGGGCCACAGGAATTATTGAAAGAGTTACAGGGGTCCTGGACCGCAAAGGCAACTGATGGACACTGGTGACTTTTAGTCAGTACAGGTCACACACCCTTTCGTTCTACTTTAAAGCGGAAGAAGCCAGTTGATGATTTCCAACCTCACAATGAAACCATGTCACGAAGGATTTGAAACAGAACTTGTTAAAGTAATGTAAATACAATTTGACTGTAATTTTTTTTTATAATTAATTATAAACTAAATTCATCTTGTACTGGCGTGTCTGTTTATTTTGTTACTATTTTCGAACATTTTCATTGTTTCAGCTGTGATGCCGGTAACTCTAGGGACGGGACAGTCAGCGCATGCCATCAGTTCTGCCTAAACGACGGCGCTTGTTCGCTCAACGAGGCGAGTGCGCCAGTCTGCCAGTGCAGAGCAGATTACGCGGGTGAAAGATGTGACATTCCCGCCTTCATAGCCAAATGGGTGTTCCACGCATACAAAAGTAAGGAAGTTTTTTCGGTCAAAACTGGTTTTAATAATGAACAATTTAATCCGAGTTTTTCCTGTAGTGTAGTGACAACGTCGGTGCCAGTGACTCCGGCCTATGTTCCATGGACCTGAGACACTTGCCATAACAATAGAAGGAAAGGGTTTCTCGAACCTTAATAATCTTCTCATTACATCGTTGTGTATTATTGTGCTCTCTTTCTAGATGTCATGTCGACGTGTGCTTCAACGGTTGTCTGAACAACGGAGCTTGTTCAAAAAGAGGCCGAAATGTGCAGCAGTCGAAGAGTGCGCGTTCATCTCTACAAATTCAAGAACATATGTTTAATGTAGTTAAAGTAGTTTTTTAAGTCATATTTGATATTTTTAAATATTTTAACATTTTCTTTCCTTCATATTATATTTACAACCCGAGCGCATTAACATGACACCTGGCTCGAAAACAGTAGCCACATTGAATACTCGAAAATAGTTTGTATTATTAGATACGTTTATAGCATTAGTCCAGTCAAATTAGACTAATTAATAGGGGTTAGGTTACAATAATTCGCACCCAGCTGAAAGTTGGTAGGATTATTCAAAACGCCATCATAAATAAAATCTAAAAAAGGCCTCATAGATCCAAAACACTTGAAATACGAAACATTTGGAAAAAAAAATTCGGGGTCAAAGGTCATACACAAACAGACTGGCAGACAGACGGACGGACAGCAAAGTGATCCTATTAGAACCCTAAAAACACGCTAAGTACACTACCTCAAAGGTGGCGTGAAAACGTATGCATATTAAGACGATTACCTCTTTCAACTTTTTGACAAAACTCTTAGGACAAAAAGTGTTTAGACCATTTTCTAGACAATTATCTAATCTACAATTTTTGTTTATCTAATATTACCATTTTGTTGAAAACTACGAAAAACTCGTTTTTGTGACCTTCGACCCCGAATTTTTTTTTTGAAGGAAGAAAGAGGAGGTGTCAAATCGATGAGGACTTTTTAGATTTAATTTATGATGGTGTTTTGAACAATCCTGCCAATTTTCAGCTGGGTGTGAATTAGTGTACCTAACCTCGGATGTCTAAATTGACCGGACTACATCGTAAATATTCGTTAATTAGTGTGTCATGAGAAACTACTCTGCGTAAAATAAATGTTGATATTCAAAAAACTATACTAAAATTCAATGCACTGAATATTTCAAACGTCACCTATCAGGTGCCATGTTAATGCGCACGGGTTGTAGGTATTGACTAGTTTGTATTTTAGTTTTACGTTATCTTAGTTTCAATACTCAAAGCGAGCTCCTGTCGCCGACCTACTATGGATGCAGTTCACAAATCTAAGACTTTGGTTTTTATAAATTCTGATGAAATAAGTACCTAAATCTTTAGCTAAGTACCCTTATCTCTAATACCTATTAGGTTGCCATTGTAAACTCTCTTTCTTAGTACAATTTCAAGCTTTGTACGAGTTAATATGTAATTCCATTTAACTTATTTAATAATTATACTAATGGACGCACCATCACACGAAGCTTCTTGCCTGTTGCGAACAATAACAAAGATGTTTATTAGATTCAGTTTTTTGCCTTCAACAGGATATTTTATACTCGTACATTCATGACATAAAAGACTTATCAAAATTCAAAAAAACGACGGTGAGGTAATTGTTAATGAACTTATTAAGTGTCTACATAGTAGATATTATATCTCTGCACAAGCTAGTTTTAAATACTTGGAATTTTAATCTGTGGAGAACGTAGTGGCTTGCATAATTGGTTTAAAATTTAATAATTATTTAAGATATTTTGACTATTACCTTATTGTGCTACTGTTTGTTTTTCGATAAGTAGATAAAATACATCGGCCTAAGTCTGTGTACTAGTCCGAGCTGTGACCTGTAACGCAGCTATCATCAGGTGGCTGACTGCCTGAGGAGCAAGTGTCGCCAGGGCGTCACGCTCACAGTTCTCGTCCTGAGGGAGACACGCGCGAACAGGGCCTCAAGTCTGCTATTACAATAGTGTCAGGATGGTCTATCATTGATGTGATAATTTTCGATTTTGACAAGTTTGGTAATGTACTAATATAATGGCGTCTTTCCAATAGTCAACCACTGACACACCATTGAAAGAAGGAAATATTTTGACAAATGAATATATTTGACTTATGCGGTAATCTGCTAAAACTTTGACAGTTTATTTGATCAGTGTTCTACCAGTATAACGTTATTGTGCAGTTATTGGTTTTAATATGCTCGATATTATCATATATTCTACCACAACTCTATTACGATACCACTGACTGGTCAATGATCGATCATTATGAATTAGCAGATTACGAACTTTTAGCAAAATTACAATGTGATCGTGTTGGAATGACGAATTTACAAAAATAACAGACTTGGGGCCCAGATCGTCGTGCAAATGATTGCTCGTCACATAGTCGAGTGCTCGTGCTTCTATTTCGCTTTGTATTCATTATTTTATCTTGGGCATCAGTCTAGTTTTCTACTAATATTTTTGATTGTGTATTTTATTAAATAAGATTTTAAAATAAATATCAAATTAAATAATACTTTCATGCATTTTATATTAAACCTTCTAGTTTACTTTAATTTTCAGTTTTGGATAGATATGACAATAAGACACTTGAGACATAACAACTACATCTTTACATCACAATTAGATATTGTCATGGATGGATCATGAATTTAAAAAATTGCGAATAATTGAAACTCTACATTAAAATTCACTCGAAAAAATCTCGCCTAAAATTCTAATCAATATTAAAGAATCTTATTTAAATAACGAGATTTTACAAGTCAGGCCACCCAAAAAATGAGTTGGATTCCTATAAACTAATTCGTCTTATTTATAGCGTAATTAATAAATATTATTCTTAATCCAAGAGCGAGCGAAGCCAGCTCGGAATTGCAGGGCACTCCGACACGGAGTGTTTTTTCATTTCCGCCCAGAAAGTGGCTTACTGGCTTAAAAGATAACTAGTGGCTAAGATAATATCTGTTCGGGACAGACGTGTTCCTGAACATTGTTTGTGTTTGGTTGTGTGATAGGTAGCGAGTGTGACCAACATGTACAATACTTCACATAGTAAAAATCAAAGTTTAAATCACTGTAAAGAGTGATGATTCTCACATGTACGTATGTCCACGTGTTGGTAAGTTGCACACTAAGTTTGAATAGCAATATTTTTGGTGACAAGCGAACGTATTGATTCACATAGTCGTAAAAAAATAAGGTCAATGTACGTAGACCGTACGGTATCATTCAATTGCTTGTTAATTGTGGCTGACTTAGTCATTTAGAAAGAAAAGTAGATCTTTAGACGCGAATAATGCTATTAAAAAGAAATCTATTGGACTAGCACTCATAAGTTTTAATACTAAAGATTTATTACTTGACTGTCTTTCATTAACTCCCAAGCGAACGTGTCGGCGTTCGCGCATCTATTGTCTTACTATTGTGTCTCAAATTGACGGCGTCTGAAAGGTTATAGAAATATTTCAATGTCCGTAATATTGCCATACTACGAGTACTCGTGTGTTAGTTGGTGTACAATATAGTTTACTAGCTTGTACCCGCAGCGTCACCCGCGGACATACTAAATAGAGCTGGAATAGAGCAGCTTTCTATCGGTGAACAAATTGTCACAATCGTATCAGTACCTACTTTCAGAGATTATCTCCTACAAACAAAAAAACCGGCCAAGAGCGTGTCGGGCCACGCTCAGTGTAGGGTTCCGTAGTTTCCCGTCCGTCACAATAAGTGTACCCCTTATGAGTTTAAAAAAATGCTTGCATATACGATTATACTACAAACTTAGTCCAGAAATTATTTTGTAGAACCCTTTTGTCTTTTTTGTTCAAAAACTGTTCTTTCCATCAAGTTTAAAATAATTTTCCTAGAAAGTCCTTATAAAGTTCTACTTTTATGATTTTTTTCATATTTTCTAAACTTATGGTTCAAAAGTTAGAGGGGGGGACACATTGTTTTTTACTTTTGGAGCGATTATTTCCGAAATTATTGACATTATCAAAAAATGATTTTAGTAAACCCCTATTCATTTTTAAATACCTATCCAACAATATATCACACGTTAGGGTTGAAATTAAAAAAAAAAATCACTTCCCCCTTTACATATAGGGGGGCTACCCTAATAAAACATTTTTTTCCAATTTTTATTTTACCACTTTGTCGGCGTGATTGATATACATATTGGTACCAAATTTCAGCTTTCTAGTGCTAACGGTCACAGAGATTAAGCGAGGACGGACAGACAGACGGACAGACAAACAGACATGGCGAAACTATAAGGATTCCTAGTTGACTACGGAACCCTAAAAAGTAAACTTTTCCTCTTTTAATATTAGTGTAGATTGTGTTCCATTCTAGCGTGGATTCTTCTTGAAGGGCATCATCGCTGACGCCTCCACACGCCTCAAACCTCCAACACAATAATCACTGATTTTCATCTGAAAGCTATGATTCTGACTTAAATATTTGCTTAAACGATTTTTGAACTTCAAAAAATAATTACACTAAGTATGTTAACTCTAAGGTATACAGTCTAAATCAATATTTTGGTAATGTAAGTATGTTAAATAATGGTTTTTAAATTTTAAGGTACTTAGCATTAAATTGAAAAATACCCTAAAACCACAGTGCATGAACATAATTTTCTAGTAAATTTACACAATTATTGTTTGCTTAATAAGTCAAAAAGTCTATGTTTTTATAACATATGTAGTTCCAAAAAAAGCTAAAATAAAAACATATGTCCTCTGCCTCTTAAATCTATAACAAACATTATATTAAATAAAAGTAAAAGTCTGCAAATAATTAATTCATCGGTCCACCTTGTGGAAAGCCTATCAACGCTGCGTATTCCAGTATACGGTAGCCACTCTAGAACACTTCGGCTTTATCGACTATCTGTACTACGAGCTATGTGAGCTGCCTTCAGGCTCTGTCGGGAACTTTAGTTCTCCTGTAGTCTAGGCAAATTAGCAAAAAGATTGGACGGAATTCGTGTAGTTGTCGTTTTTTGTGGAATCATTAGAAGACATGAATATAAGTCATCTCTGAGTTTGCACCTTTCCTGTTATGTACGGAACATCGTTTAATATTTTTTGCACAGTTTGCTCTTAATTGTCAAAGCGGATAAACGTGTTACTCATCGCGCTGCGAATTTTTTCAAGTTTTTTAGTCCTGATACTGTGATTGGTGGCCGGTCTATTTTTCAATTCCTGGTCGCACCTGCAGTGATCTAACCAGTGGTTTACGCCCAGTGGGAGGAGTCAGAGCGGGATGGCAAATTTTTGTGAGTCCACACTTCAAATAATGTTCAAATAATGTCTAAAAACTACTAAAAGTGTTTTTGACACATACTTGGATTTGAACTTGCGACACACAGGTTACGTGCGTAACAACGCTGCGCGCTTACACACTCGGCCAAGTGGTTGACGGACCCGCGACTTAAATTGCTGTACCCCATCTACTGATAACGGCGTGATTAATGCTTTATTATTTTTTTTTTTTTTTGGATTGCTTAATTACAAGGCAAATATGCCGCGCACAATGCGTTCACCTCCAATCAGGCCTACAAACACCGAGTCTATTCCAGATACACAATCAGAACTCGATCCCTCTACTAACATACCAACCTGCACAGCGTCCATGGATCATTCAGATAATAAAACCGCAAGACCTGTAAAACGTTTTCGGGCCAATGAAAGTAATGGAAGTTGCGAAGAGGAAGTAGATAAGTTTGAAGAGTTGAAGAGTATGCTCATTTCCTGGACAGCCGATCAGGATAATATACCCTCAATAAATTGGTAGCAGAAGTTGCTGAACTGAAACAACAAAATGTCGGTATTCAAAAGTCCAATTCAGATATAGAAACATCAATTCGGCTCATCAATGCACTCTACGAAGATATGAAAACTCGCCTTGAAACCTTAGAAGCGAGCTTAGCTTAGCTTAGCTTAGGAGCGCAAGAGGTTTGCGTGACCTGGAGAGTCGTGGTAGTGTGTAAACGATAGCCGCATTGGAAGCCAAAATCGATTCAATGGAGCAGCATGCTCGTATGTAATTTACCTGACAAGCGTAATGAAAACCTGATGACCATTATGGAGTCAATTGGAACGGCTGTCAGTTGCCCTGTGTCTCAAAATGATATTTTATCGATACACAGAGTTCCACATGCGTCACAACAGGACAACAAACCAAAAAACATAATTGTAATTTGAAATCTTGGATCATTCGTGATAATTTCCTCAGCGCCTATCGGAAAAAGAAGAGCATCAAATCCGATGAACTAGGATTGACTGGCACAATATTTCCGGTGTTCATGAACGTGCATCTCACACTTAAAAGTAAGGCTTTATTTCGTAAATGTAAAGAGCACGCCAAAAAATATGGCTTTAAATATGTTTGGGTCAAGAACGGCACGATACTGGTGCGTGAACGAGATGGAGTCCCAGCACTTGTTACACGCTCTGAAAACGATCTCAAAAAGATCAACGGGAAGACTCGTGCCTAAACCTCCTTCTTGGACCTCCCTTACGTTTTACATTGTTATTTCCCTGATACAGCATGGGTATCAGGGAAATAACAATGTTTGTGTGTTGTTTTTGTGTGTGAGTGTATTATTTGTCTATGTTTGTATACCCTTAGAAGTTAGTTATTCTGGGGCTATTTTAAGTCAGCAGGTTTTTATTCAAAATTTTATTCAAGAAAGTCAAAGATGTTTACTAATATTAATGTGTAGCAATATTATAAAACTACAAAAAAGGCAATTTCAGTTTGCAATAGTTAATATTTTAGGTACTGTGTGTGTGTGTTTTTATAATTTTAAAATGGGATTATTTTATTTACTCTATATTTTACTTTTATATTTTAAAAACAACTCATGTTATTATACTCATTTGTTGTTGTACATTTATCAATGGCCACTAATAATATTGTGCTATATTATCCGAATTGTAGAGGAATTCGTACCAAGCTGCATACACTGTACATGAACATTATGTCTTGTTCTTATGACGTTGTCGTACTTACCGAAACCTGGCTTATTCCTGGCATTTGCGATAATGAGTTGATTGACGACCGCTATACAGTTTTTAGATGCGATCGCGAGCGATCGGCAACAAATAAACGTGAGGGGAGAGGCGTACTGGTGGCCGTACGTCGTGAGCTGCGCCCCACTAGGATGTCGACACAATTTACCCATGCCTGCATTGAACAAGCCGTGGTTCAATTACCAGCATCTAAGTCAAATAAGCGTCATGTCATCAGTGTAGCGTACATTCTACCTCAAACCCGTGACGAGATATACAAGGACTACCTAGATATCCTAGAGTGCATTGCTAACAATACTACTACCGAGTCATTCTTTATTGTACCCGGCCAGGGTAATCACACAATTGTGAATTCTGCGACCTCCAGTGGCCAGATTCTTCTAAACTTTATGTCTTCCATTAACGGTTTGCAATACAACAAATGTAAAAATAATCTTGGGCGAACGCTCGATTTGTTTATATCCAACGCAGACTGTCTAAACATACCTTGTAACTCGCTGCTGCCACCGGATCCCCACCATCCTGTTTTTTCAATGACGGCGCTTCTCAATATGCAATTTGTCCCCATGAAATTTCGCTCGGATCCTAGATATAACTATCATAAGCCTAACTATCCCGACATTAATTTACAACTTAGTGTAAAAGACAGGGAGAAGGAACTCTCCGGTCTGCCCGCTGAACAGGCCGTCAACAGGTTCTATGATATTCTGTACGGGATAATTAGACAGCATGTACCATTAACTCGATTTAAAAATCCACAATTTCCAGTCTGGTTTTCTCCATCTTTAATTACAATTTTTAAAAACAAAGAACGTGCATGGATTAAATGGAAAAAGTATCACAACCTTTACGACTATGAGCACTTCTCAAATTATCGCAAATTATTTCGTAGGGAGTGTGACATTTGTTTTAGCAATTACATTGAATCGGTCGAAGATAGTATTCCGAAGAACGTAAAGTATTTCTGGAGTTACATTTCGAAGAGGAAGAGTAAGACTAGTTTCCCAGCCAACATGCATTTCAAAAATATCTCTTCCGATAACCCTACAGACATATGTAACTTATTCTCGACCTTTTTTGCTTCTGTTTACGAACCATCAACTTTTGACCCGGAAAAATAGCAACCTTCCAACAACTATGGGGACAACACATCGTGCATATCATATGTGATTTACATTTCTCCAAAGATGATATACTTAGGACACTCAAATTACTCGATTCCTCAAAAGGAGCTGGCCCTGACGGATTGCCGCCCGCCTTTCTCATCAAAATTGCTGACAGCATCCATATTGCTCTTTACTTAATTTTCAACAAGTGCTTACGCGAAGGGATTTTTCCGGCTGCATGGAAGCGAGCATTTATAACGCCTATTTATAAGAGTGGAGACAAAGACGGCGTGGAGAATTACCGTCCCATTTCAATCCTCTCCACCTTGTCGAAGCTCTTGCCGTGTTCAAGTTGATACCGTGTATACAGATTTTCAAAAAGCTTTAGACAAGGCGGATCACAAACTTCTTTTAGAAAAGCTTGCCTTTAACGGAATTCGTGGTAACTTGCTGCGTTGGTTTGTCTCATATATTTTTAACAGGACTCAAAAAGTCGAAATCAGTGGTTACGAATTTGAAACTGTTACCGTAAATTCTGGCGTTCCACAGGGATCCATCTTAGGACCTTTTCTTTTTATTATTTATATAAATGACATAAAATCATGTTTTATTAATGCTCGTTTCTTAATATACGCAGACGACATAAAAATATATAAGTCTTGCAAAAATATCCAAAATTGCCAACTTCTCCAAGACGATCTTACTAGACTTGATGCCTATTGTAAAGTGAACAAACTCCTTCTTAGTATCCCAAAATGTCATAGTGTATCATTTACTAAGAATAAGAATAAAATTAACTTTAGTTATAGTATTAATAATCAACACTTAAATGCAGTTGATTCTATTCGCGACCTAGGTGTCATTATGGACTCGTCCTTGCACTTTGACCAGCATATCCAAAGTATAATAAAAAAGGCTTTTCAAATGTATGGCTTCGTCATGAGATCATCAAAGGACTTCGTGAGACCCTCTGCTTTTTTGATTCTTTTGATGTTTTTGAATTCTTGCATAGCATGAACTACAAGTGCCATCATTTGGAGATTCCCTACATACATTTATTACGCAAATATAACATCCTAAGTTTGGAAACCAGACGATTACTTTTGGATGTAATGATTGTGCATGGTTTGTGCCACGATAGATTTGACTGTACGGATATTGCAAACAAAATTTGTTACACAGTCCCCAGAACTGTAATAAGACGCGGGGCTCGCGTGCCTGAAAAAAAATCATCAAAACATTGTTGAAACATCCTGAGCTTGCTGAAGAACTTGACGCCTGATGCGAATGTTGCAGCTATACATATATTACCGACCATATAAGTAAAGGCTGCCACACCATTTTTTGGTCCCTCGAGCAGGATAGAACCGTCCTCTTATATCTCCTACTTATTTATTTATCTATATATTTACTTTACACACTTATTTGGTTATAATATATATACACAAGCGTTCTTATAGCGCAAAAATATACCTACCTGTTCAATACCTATTGTAGGCGAATAGGCGTGGTTTGTTTTCTTTGTCTCGGCGTTCAAGATGGCGACCGAAATAAAGTTAAAATTAATATCCGCAAAGAAACAAGCCGTTTTCGAACAAATCAATGCTTTGTATAACGCATCCAAAAATATGCAACCTGGAATTGATACCAGGTCGAAATATACATTTATAGCTTCCACGTCTAATATTTCAAAATTGTATGACGAATATAATTCGTTATGTGATCAATATAACTTATAAGAAATCGAAAGTAATCCTACATGTACACTTAACTTCAGCGATTGGAAGTCTTTCGAGCAATTGTATTCGCATGTTGGTCATTCTGCCATATTCGAATCTATATTCTTAATTCCATAAGCCTTAAAAGGTCCATTACAATAAAGTTTCTACTTCAATTAATATGTGACCTTCGTGGTCGTCACAATACTTCCCAAATGGTCCCATAGTCACCAAGTCGGGATCTGATGAAGGAATCTTTTCGAAATCGAGGGAACTCCTCAAATATTATAGGCAACCATATAGTTATTTTGGTATTTTCATCAAAGACTTTAGTATTTATAGGTAGTCAAAACAAGACATTTGATGAAGTGGAACTGGTGAAGAAGACCAGAAATGGCCGACGGAAGTTCATACCCACACAGATCTCCCAATGAACATAGTTAGAAATAAATGAATACGTATGTTGAAAATGGTATCATCGATGTGACCTGATGATGATGATGGAGCCGGAAGATAGGCACCGGAACTCCGTAATTAATCAATGTATCCTAATAATGTTTGGGCCTATTATAATTGTCATGGATGCACTTTGGCTATAAGGTACTATCAAACTGATCTGATGATGATGATGGAGCCAGAAGGTAGACACGGGAACTTCATAATAAAAAAATGTATCGTAGCAGGGTTTGAGTTAATTGGAATTGTCATGAGAAAAAGGTACCTACTCTGGCTGTAAGTGTATTGCAACTAAAAAGTGAGGAATAAAAAACATTCTACAAAAAAAAAAACCGAATTACTAAAAAAAAAACCTAAAAACCACCATCAAAATAACTTTAATTTCGGAAGTCGGTGTTAAATAACGAAGAGGCAAAACTATCATAGAAACACCGACCTCCGAAATTAAAGTTATTTTGATGGTTTTAGTGGTTTTTTTTAGTAAGTCGGTTATTTATTTTTTTTACTATGAACGATCCTGTGCGTCTATCTGATTCCCGTGACTCTCACCAGGTCATTCGGTCGACCTTGTGAAGACCTTACAACGCTGCGTCTTCCGGTACAGGTCGCGCGATGAATCAAGATCGCTCGGCAAAAGTGGAAGGGGCATGCGCAGTATTCAATTCTACGGTCTATTTGGCGACGTACGGGCGGGTGTGCGCCGTCGACGACACGTCATTGGTAGATAGAGTCGCTCTTTAATTCCCGCGTTGCGTTCTCGCCTCTCATTGATACTTTTGTACTTGGGTACTGTTGCGTACAGCTTGTGTTATCGTAATAGTAATACGGTAGACGTAAAAAAAAAAAATGGTTAAAAATAAATTTTAAAACGGCTAGCCAGAAAAATGGTTTACGACTGAATTATTACGTTAAAGAAAGAAACTAACGAAATGTTTTTTTTTATTTTATGTTTTATTTTATAATTTTTAATTTTTTGAATTTACCTACTTACAAGATAAATTACAATCAAAAACTGGTGTTATTATAAGTTATGTTACTAAGGATCAAACATAAGAAATTAAAAATAAAATCCTAACATACTAAGAATTTCTGTGCGCAATTGTACACATGCGCCGATTGCCCCCACTACTTTCACCGAGCGATCTTGATTCACCGCGCGACCTGTACTCGGTCGCCACTACAGAACCTTTCGACCCCATCGACTATCTGTTCTGCGAGCAATGTGCCCTGCCCGTTGCCACTTCAGTTTGGGCATTTCTTCGGGTTATGTCGGTAACCATAATTCATTTCGAATGTGATCCATCGATGACCGATGATGTGGTCACGCTCAACTCCGACTACTTGTAGCCCTTACCGTTGTTACCCTGTGGGTAACTTTAAGCCTTCTGATGAGGCCTATTGTAAGTGATCACGTTTCGGAGCCACATGTCATCACTGGCAACAGCAACACGCACTGGTCAGACTTTCGTCTCGAGACACTGGTATGTCAGTAGAAGGTTTTTTTAATATATATAAACTAGTGCTCGACTGCGACCCCACCTGATGGTGCACAGTGATGCAGTCGTTGATAGTGAGGCGCACTAGTTTATTAAGAGCCTATTCACTCTAGCCTTGATGACTCCTATATTATAATCGGACGGGAACACTGCAGCAGGCAAATTGTTCCAGTTCTTCGATGTACGCGGTATAAACGACAAGGCAAAATGCTTAGTCCGGACCGTAGTAGGGTAGTGGATTTAAATAAAAACAAAGTAATTATTCCGTAATTATATTTATTTCAATCATTAATTAATAATTACCGTAATAACTAGCACCATCCCGCCCCCCGCCCCTCTCGCTCCCGCGCTCTCCGTACATACATTTATACACTCCATATGTTACTATACATCTCATATTACTAACAAAACATATTATAGCTATGATAATCTGACGGAATCTAATATTATTATAGTCTTTTAATTCATACAACAATGTTATATTATTATGTACTTAGTTTGTTATTATAACCCGGGATGTGGATTAACAGGTTATTTTTCATTTACACTCGTGCGGAAATCCATCTTTGACTCAATACATTTCAAGATTTGTGTTAGATCTATACCGCATTCGCAATGAGAACAATTTTCACTGTACGTTCAACCGATTTTGACTTTTGTTGCGTTAGTGGCTTGACAAATGGCGGCTGCATTAAATAGTTGGTATTGTTAACAGTTTTTTGCTTTTGATGCCATCCTTATGTCTACGGTATAGAAGTTAAAATCGTTTGAACGGACAGTAAAAAGGTTTGTTTTAATATCTGATTGCGAATGAAAAATAAGACATCAAAGATTAAAGCGTGTCTTAGAAACATTCCTCCATAGATTTAGCTTTACATATTCTAAATGTTTACTAGACAGAAAATTTTGCATTATAATTTGTACACGTAGCAAGATAAAAGGTATGTAACACACAATTGACCCAAAGATGTGCTGTACTCTACACTGCCGTGACGTGAGCCGTCAACACTGATTATTTGCACTCTAATAACAAAAGTGGCACTTTACCGATTTATGTTTCAGTTTAGCGAATACCAGATATTTGTAATACGATTGTCAGTCTGTTAGAGTTCTGTACCATCATCATCATCAGCCTTTTTTTTAATGTTCCCACTGCTGGGACTCAGGCCTCCTCTCTAGGAGAGGGAATGAGCCGTAATTCACTACGCGGGCCCAGTGGTACTGGGTGCATACTAGGTGTTAAAATAACGGATCGCGTTCGAAACACTACACTGCGCTTCAAAACGCAAATCGTTGACGTAGTTCAGAAGGCTGCCCAACTTAAGTGGGACTCGGCTGGACATATCTGCCGCATGCCTATCGAGTGGGCCAGTAAAACGCAAAATTGGTGCCCTGAAATCGCACGACGGGGCCGCGGCAGACCAAGGAGATGGCGGGACGACTTGGATGTCTTCCTTAGGAATTGGAAAAAGGTGGCTCAAAACCGAGAACATTGGAAGGAGTGGAGGGAGGCCTTTGCACAGCAGTGGGGCAGTATGGGCTAGATATAATAATAATAATGCACCTGGCAGGGTTTGAACCCGTGACCTACAACTCGTAAGTCGGAAATATTACCACTCGGCCACCACTGCTCTCTGTACAAATTATTCCGTATCACTAAGCTTGCGCCGCCCGTCCGTCGGTTTGTTCGACTGTCAGCGGACTGTATATATATTTTTACATTATTACTTGTTGTACAAAAATTAAAGAATTATTATGTCGGAGTTTTTTTGTTCGATTTTAATATTGTAGCACGGAACCCTTCATGTACGAGTCCGACTCGCACTTCACCAGTTTTTATTTTTTCGATTAGTTCGTATTCCTCAGTTGGTAATTAGCAACTTCGATTAAATTAGAACACGGTAAACTTTATGACGCTTTTCTGATAAATCACCTTTTTGTTTTATTGCCACTTTTGTTTTAAAGTTGCGAATATCGTGTCTACTTATGTCGTTAGCTGATTGTACAATATTGTAAAATTAGTTAAAGAATAAAGCTCTACATATGTAATCGCAAGCGACCTGTACAGTAACTCTATATACAACGCGCCGCGGCCGCGCGTCACCACCGCGGCGCGGCGCTTGGGCGGGCTCCCCACAAGCGAACTATCTTACTTTATACTCATATTTATAATTAAATACGGACACAGTCACATGGTCAGCACCTATTGAAAATAATTGTTATTTGTCACGTTGAGACTACGGTCAGACAGAAAGAATGGTCGGAACTGTGTTATGCGGTCCCATATAATAGCGCTCCACTGCGGAGGCCCGACCCGCGGGCATACATCGCGGTTCGCGAACCCGCCTCCCCTTTTTGCTATGTGATAATTATTAACTTGTCCATCAACGTGACTACATGCTCACCGAGCGACACTGTGCAGCTAGTGGTCCGGTCTCCCTGCCCGCCGCGGGCGCCCGCGCGGACGCAATTTCTGTCCTAACACACTGCAGTTTATAGCAGTTAGTTTATTTTCCCCAGTTAGTTTTTAACCTTTTCAATGTCACGCCAAATAAGCAATTTAAACCAATACCTTATAAAAATCAGCGTTAAGTCTGTCATGTACTGATGACCGCGGTGTGTGGGACACATTATGTTTTATGAACTAAAAATTCGAAGACATAATATCCAGCAACATGTACTAGGCTTGTGTGGTGTATTACAACCCATATCCTCACCTAGAGTGGAGCCTGGAGGACTGACTGTCTTGGTAATAAATGTTTTATCAGCACAAACATTTACTATATTGGTATTATATTATTATCAGTAATTGGTCAGTATGCTATGCTTGTTGCCACCCAGTTCAATTTTGACATGAAGATATACGTACCATCAAAGACACTTCCGTCTGACCACCGCTAAGTTTATCTTTGCTTGCACTCGAAACGAAAATTTCAAAGGGTTTGGTTTGGCGTCGCGCTGCAGGATTCGGGTGATTTTTTTTAAGTGATAGTACAGGTACCATTGCTGATGTCCGGGAGAGATTCATGCGCTGACCATGTCACAGTCTCTCGACGTCGATGACAACAATTTACATAAACGACAGTGGTTCTGTCACTAGTCAGTAGATGGCGTGACGGTAGCTTGCGACTCGCGGCTATGGAAGGGAGTCTTTACGGCAGGACTGAGGTAGCAAAACTCCGCTTCGTAACTACGGCGCCTGTGAGTGCGGCCGGCGTAAGAAAACCAATATTATTTTGTAAACTTCACCACACATGTTGTGATTGTAACGTAGAATTAGCCATTTTATAATATGGCCAGGTGGCCATTTCATGAAGTGGCCACCTGCAATATGGCAACGACACATAATAGTAATAATATTCTACAACTATCACACAACGCCGTCTACTCTCAAGCTAAGTAGAGCCTGTGTTATGAGTACTAAACAATTGATAAACATACTTATATATTTTTAAATATTATGTGTAATATGTATGATATTACATAAATTACACCCAGACACAGAACAAATGATCGTGCTCATCACACAAACAGTTGACCTGGGTGGGAATCGTACCAACTACCTCCAGCATAGCAGTCAGGCCCACTAACCAGCAGTCCATTCATACCCATGTATCTGTCAAAAATAATCGCGTATTGTCTTCAGTCCTGCCGCAAAAGGCTCGGTAGTGAAGTAAGCGATGCTAGTAGCATTAGAAGCGCAAAGATATGATACAGCGCTCGGGCGTCAGCACGACGCACTGAGCTCTACATCCGTCCGGGCTGGCGGCCGGCAGGGCTTGTGTCCGTTTGATATTCGCCATTTTGGCGCTGTCGGCCGTAGCGAGTGTCTGCGGTACTAAATATGACGCGCCACTTGCAATATACATATGACCTCATTTATCATAAGTTTTATATAATTCATGAAGCAGAATTAACACGGAATTCGATCGAAATTAGTTTAAAATGCTAAAAATTTGCATGTACAATTTTCTGCAGCCATTTGCATTATTAGTCAAAATTAGTTCCCTGGACGCTCCCGAGTGGCGCTTCCAATAGTTTGATAGTTAATTTGTAGAGCCAATAATTATCACATATAGACTGTTTAAGAAGTCAAACGACTTGGGAATTTTGTATAGTATTACATAAAAGTATTTTTTAAATAATTACATTTAAAAAATACTTATATTTTATACTTTTTATAAGGTTCTTCTATTAGTAAACAATGATCAAGATCTCTTAATCAACCTTGATTATTGAACCAGCGTTGACTACATCAGATTTCATTTTACCCTAACAATTACCCGAGTCGTTTGACTTTTCAGACAGACTCCTGTCCGGTGGTATACAGTAGAGGTCAGTGGTCGGACACGACGCGAAGCAGACTACATACAACGGTTTAATTTGTACTATATTTTGATCTAATAGAGTTTTATGTACATTTTCCACCTAGAGGACCGCATCCCGCATCGTACAAGAATATTGAAGTAAACGCTGCGTGCGCATGCGAATGGATTCATGTGGTCATTTTTTTTTTTACTGTTGAAGACTCCCGCTTGACAACTATCTCGCCTGATGGTAAGCGACGACGTGCACGCTAGCTTAGAAGTAACTCCTGACTTAAAGACCTCTAGGATATAGCTACCAGGAAACACAGACTCCGACAGGGGATTCCACTCCTTAGCTATACGCACAGTGAATGTGTTCCCTGTACGTTTAGTGCGTGTGGGTGGGATGTCCACCATGTACCGGTGGCGCATCGTCAGTTAAATTCAAATATGACATGTACCTTACAATAGTTGATATTATTTTCTTTCTTATCATTGTAAAATGCGCTAATGAATATGAAAATCGTAGATTCGAGTGTTCACTATAAAGTGGTCAGAGCTTGAGGAACAAAGCGCATTTGCGCAGGCGCAGACTCAAGGCTACAGTTATGTGAGGAGTTATGCCTTGATCACACGTACCAAGTAAATAGGTGAGACAGTGCTCTCATCACTGTCTCGGCCGAGCAACATTTTACCGTCTCACCGTTTTACTCAGTACGTGTGATCAAGGCATTAGAGTCTAACTAAAAAGTCAACCGACTTGGGCAATTATTAGGGTAAAATGAAATCTGATGTAGTCAACATTGGTTGAACAATAAAGGTTGATCAAGAGATCTTGATCATTGTTTACTAATAGAAGAACCTTTTATAAGGTATCGAATATAAGTATTTTTAGATGATGAATATTATACAAAATTCCCAAGTCGGTTACTTTTTAGATAGTCATTATGACTACTTCTATAAATCAGAAATCATTTAACTCTGTAAACGCTTACGTAAGATATATAGACAAACACTCTCGCGTTCATCCCGCCAGGCTCGCACATGCACGAGCAAATACTCCATCTCTTCAGCTCTTCTGTCACCTATGGGGAGTGAAGAGCTAAACGAGGTGGAGCACCCGGTCGCGAACACACGAGCCTGGCTGATAGGACGCGGAGACACTCGGCGGACCAAACCGACGTAAACGATTAAAGAGTGACTGATTTAGAGGTTTCCAGTTATTTCGAAAACACAACATTGGATATTGAACTTTATCTCAATCGAGTTCAGTTCTAAAGTAACTTGCAACTGTGAGTATGTGAGACATCGTCCTAAAGGTAAATATTAAGATTTATTTGACAAGGATGAGATTATTCACAGTGCGATATAAAGATATGATATCCGCATCCGGTGACATCGGAAGCTGAGTCAGCCGAGACCAAAGCTGAGGGTGACAGGTGTATGTACAGTTAACTTGTAGTTAAATACTTAACCGAACAGTTAGTAGTGATAGTAAGTTAGTTTTGAGGTTTGTCTCGCCGAGGCCATGCATTTTTTTTTTAAATCGGTTATATACAACATTATTTTTAGTATATGCGGAACCCGAATATAGTTTATTCAGAATCAGTCACTGAATGGATTCCAATATATTTTACAACATGTTATATTTTTTCCCAAAATTATTTAAAAAGCCCACAAGTTGGACACCACCACACTAAGTACAACACAGGCTGATCATAGCGGGCATTAGGAGCCAGCAAACAGCTGGATGCAAGTGTAAAACAACCCCTCAGTCACCTGGATGGCCCGGCGACTATGTATTTTTGCTGACATAACAAGTTTATAACTTTGTGATTTTTCATGATACAGTTATGAAATTTTGTACATAGCTTCTTTACATAAAAATACTAGCCACGTGATTCGGGTTTCGCATGTATCAAAACTACTGTAGTATAACATATGTTTGTAAAGCGGATGCTGCCGAGTATCTCGGTGAGACAAACCGAAGCCTCTAAGTTAATAAGATCGTGCAACTTAATTTAACAAATAATTATAACAATAAGACAACCATTTCTTTACAAAACATACCAAATCATATAAACGTAAATTCTAAACAAACACAAACATATTCAATTCGACAGTAGCGTAGTTAGGCGTGGGCGAAGAGGCCCCTCGTCAAAGGCGAGGGTTCTTTAACAACGGCGGTCTTTTTATTTATTTATTACATCTTGGAGGCCTTACAGCTTATACAAACTAAAAATAAAGACAAACATAGACGACAGCCAGCCAATCACAAGTCCTCACGTATAGTGTTAGAATTAAAATGAGAAGTGACCATAGCACCCTTTACACAGTCCGGCGGGATCTCACGGTGAAATGGCGTTAGCGACTATCGCAACCCAGTGCTGGGCACGCCGTAATCATGGCGGTAAGTCTTTGAGGCGTGGCTGGAAAGACCTGACGGCGTCCTCATCTTCCGTGTGACGCAGGTCCTCACCGGACATGGCATGTTCGGGAGGTTCCTGTTTCGGATTAAAGCGGAAGTGACGCCCGGGTGTAGCCATTGTGCAGTATGCCCGGAGGACACGGTGGAGCACACAGTCGAGGTGTGCCCTGCTTGGGCGGAGCATCGCCGTGCCCTCGTGGGGGCGATCGGCGGCGGAGACCTCTCGCGCCGGGCCTTGGTGGAGGCCATGGTCCGGAGCGAGGAGGAGTGGCGCGAGCCGACAAGTGCGAAGCTGTCATGTGAGCTTAGGAAGAGACCGACCGCATCAGGTAGCGGCGCTCTCGCCGCCGCCGGGATTCCGATCCCGATTTCCGGCCACCGTAGGCACAGGCTTGCGGACAGTGAGCAATGGGTAGCTCGCTGTGATTAATGAGCTTTACACAGTGATTGACTAAGCTTATTGAAATATTACAATTACATAAACAAAGTCAATTGCAAGGATTAAACGAGTGGTAACTACAAACCTTTCAGAAAATTGAGTAACAGTAAAAATAATAAAAACATTGTAGAAAATTAGGGAAACAATTAAAAGGCTGCTTAAAGAACCTGAGGCTTATACGTCTTCTGGCCGACGCCGCACTAGTTGTACATTATTATTACGATAGACTCGCGTTTGTCTACTATTTCACTTGATGGTAGGCGACGATGTGGTCGAACACTGGGTTGCGACAGTCGCGCTGTCTCGTTTTCGAATTTATGAATGAAAAAAGCCGCTAATGTGCCTTCGCCCACTTTTAAATCAGTCCACGCTACGCCTCTGCATTCGACGACTATGACACAAAATAGATAGGTACAGAAGTCATCTACATACTGCGCGCGCTCTCACAACGCACACATAGACACCGCTCACGGACACGACATCTCGGATCACTCGTCGTACAGTTCCGGCTCAAACGCTTATTAGTGTGCGTCCACCGAGCGTAGGTGTAAAAAGTGCATACATACATCAGATTGACTTCTGTATCTATCTATTTTGTGACTATGGCTTTCGTTATGTTGTTATTTCCAAACTTCAATTAACTCTTCATTCAAATCAATGTACACAGCTGTGAGAACAAATGTAGCTTTTTAAATAAACAATTATAAAACATAATATTCGAGGTGACCTGACAGTGGTGATAATACATGAGAGATGTAGTTCGAACGACAGAGCTTATGTTAGTTGTAATAGAGGAGGCGCCAAAGGGAGTTGAGTGTGCAAAATATGAGGACCGCCTTCTGTGACCAATATACCTCCTGGCAACATTCAGAATCATATTCTGCATGCTTTTCTGAATCCAAAACTGTTCACAGAAGGCGGTCCTCACATTTTGCACAGTCAACTCCCTTTGGCGCTTGGTCTATAATGAGAGACACACAATATCCTCCATCCTGCCGTCCAAGCAAATAGACAGGCGCTGCCACGAGCTCTTGAGGCTCATAGTCCCTTGAACATGTGGCCCAAATTAAATGGACACAACTCTCGTACCCGCCCAGGCGGCAGACCGCGTATCTGTGCATTTAATTCGGGGCAGACGATTTTTTGTAAGATACCACATACAAGATATCTCGTAGTACATGATTTCTTGTCAGATACCACATACGAGATAGTGTATATGATTTTTTGTCTGCCTCTCTCTATTAATATTGGTGGTGGCTAAATACGAAATATTTCGTATACGATATATCTCGTATGTAGGCACTGTTTGTTAACTTGATGAACAAAAATGTTTGTTACAATGTTTCTCTAATAGGCTGACACTTTAAGCGGAAACTGAATTTGTTAAACTATATTAATTTTAAATTCAACATGAATTCACAAATCACTGGTCGTCTGTCCAAGCTGACTGCAGATAATATGGCACGTGGGGTATCAGACGAAGCTCTCCCAGTGTGAGTCGCAGCTGTGCAGTCCGCGCGTCGTCGCAGTGGGTCGCGTCGGTACGTGTGCAGCTCACAGGTCGGTCTCGGCCGCGTCGAGCCAGTGTCGCGGCCGCGCGCGCCGCCGCCGCGACGACGAGCTCTGCGACACAACGTAACATGCATGAACCTACACTACTACTACAAGAAAACAATACAAAGTCCAAAGCCTTCTAACTTACAGAATTTTTCATAAATCTCTCTCTAAGCGGATGACAGCACAAAGTTTGTCTGAAGAGACCTATTTTATGCGGGGGAAGTCGCGGGCTGGTCTATACATTCAGTAAAAAAAGTATCGGGATTGGATGATTTGTTTATGGTTCCAAATTCAAATTTTAGATTTTTTTTGTTGTTGCCTATAGATTAGCACAACTGTTTTCCATTTTGGCGCGGAGTTTGAGTTGCATCTGTTATTTATATTAAATACAGTGCTGTTTTTAGTTACGTCATAGTGTGTATTACCAATTTCATAATGAACAAAAACATCGAACAAAAAGTTTGTCTTAAATTTTGCATCGCCAATCGAATTTCGTGTTCGGAGTCACTGAAAATGTTACAGAAGGCTTACGGTGAATCGACTTTATCAAAAACACGTGCTTATGAGTGGTACAAAGCATTCAAAAGCGGTTGAGATGTGATGGAAGACTTGCCTCGCTCTGGTAGGCCACCAACCTCTGCAACTGAAGTTAACATCGCAAAAGTGAACGAAATAGTGACTAAAAATCCTCATTCAAGTTTGAGAGAGATAGTCGCCGAACTTTCTGTATCTCACGAGTCGATTCGTACCATTTTAACTAATCATTTGGGTATGAAAAATGTTGCCGCTCGGCTAGTCCCAAAAGACCTGAATTTTCTCCAAAAACTCAATCGCATGAGAGTCACTGAGGACATGCTAGAACGAGTCAATTCTGACCCAACATTCATGAAACGCATTGTTACTGGCGACGAGACGTGGGTTTACGAGTTTGACATGCAAACAAGTCAACAAGCTTCGGAGTGGCGCCTTCCAACTGAACCAAAACCGAAAAAATCACGCCAAAGTGGATCAAAAGTCAAAGTCATGTTGAGCACTCGGAATTCTTACCGGAAGGTCAAACGGTAAATAAAGAATAATATTTGAGCGTGGTGCGGCATTTAAGAGAGCAGTTTCGACGAAAGATTTGTGAAAAGAAAATTCTTGGATTTTGCACCACGATAATGCGCCTTCACACATGGCCATCATTGTGAACGAATTTTTGACCAAACACTCAACAAATACCATCGAGCAGCCACCATATTCACCAGATATGGCTCCAGCCGACTTCTATCTTTTTCCTAAACTCAAATTACCAGTAGTGTTGTAAAAACGCTCGAGTCGGCGCTAAAACGCTCGAGTCCGGGCTCGAGCAGTTTAAAAACGCTCGAGTCGGGACTCGAGTCGGTTTCGCTGGCTTGAGCGTTTAGAAAAAAAGCTCGATAAATAGCGCCGACTCGACGCTCGACTCGAGCTTGAGCACGAGTCTTCATAAAATAGGTGAAGAACAAATAAGTTTAATACTAACTACTCATTGTACATGTTATTCCCGCGGTTTTATCTGCGTTGTTTTTATTTGTTATAGAAAGTTTTATCACTTCCTTCGGGATTAGCGTTGAAAAAAGCAGGCAAAATTCCCGTTTCTTTCCAATACTGTTGTTTTATTCATTATAACATTCGAAACTTTCAAGAAATTTATAAAGTATAAATTTCATGTATTTTTCCAATAAACCCGAAAAAAACGGAAAAATATCAAAAGAACCGAAAATTTCATGTTTGATTTTTTCAAATGCGTACTTCTTTTTTTAAATTAATATTACTAGCGCTTGACTGCGATCCTACCTGATGGTAAGCAGTGATGCAATCTGATGGTGAGGCGTACTAAGTGTCCAAGTTGGACACAGGCTCATAAACTAGTGCGCCTGGACAGTCCAATAGAGGACACCGGTCACTATGCCGAAGGGGAGGCCTATGTCCAACAGTGGGCATCAATCATTATAGCGCCTAATGGCAACCCTTGGAGGAGACTTATGTCCAATAGTAGGCACCGATCATTATGGCGACACTAGGGGGAGGCTTGAGGGAGCTCGATTCTGATCAAGCTGACGATTCGTCAGACAGTGAAATCGAGATTTTGGCTGAGGAAAGTACCTATTTTTAAAAAAAAAAGATACTTAATTTTTTTATTTTATCTTTACAAATCGATAGTGTTTCATGTACCGGATCGACCATCCACGGGATTAAAACGATTAAAATTTAACGATGTATTATAAAATAATGATAAATTCGATTTGAGTCGAAGTGCATCTAAAGCACGTCATGCATCACAACTATTAAAGATTTCCCTAAAGTCAAATAAAATTATGAATATACCCCCAGTAAAAATGTTAACGCTTTCGCGCGACTCGAGCGTCGAGCGCCCGAGTTTTCAACGCTCACGAGTCCTAAACGCTCGAGCGTTTAACGCTCGAGTCTTGAACGCTCAATAGCGTCGACTCAGCGCTCAACGCTCGACTCTCAGCGCTTATTTTTACAACACTAATTACCAGTTCGTGGCACCCGTTTTCTCTCTGTAGAAGACATAAAGGAGAATTCGCGGCGAGAACTGAACTCAATTTCGGAAACAGCGTACAAAATGTTTTCATGATTGGATTATTCGTTGGCGTAAGTGTATCGTTTCTGAAGGGGCATACTTTGAAGGTGATAAAATAAATTTGGATGAATAACAAAAACGTTGTGTATTATTGATCTTTTTCCGGTACTTTCTTGACAGAGTAATATATATGTCGGGGCCACATCATAGACATTGAACACTTCATGACATGGCCAAGCCACGCTGGCCAGACTACCAGGCTACCTAAGTAAAGAGTTCAATTCCGGAATTGAGTCTCGAAGTTTTTTCGGAATCACAAAAGTGACTTAACAACAAATTTTCTGTTTTGTAATTTATTTCTATACTTGTATTAAAAGACCTTTATGCCAAATTTCAGCATTTTGAGTCAACGGGAACTACTCTAGAATTTTTGAGTCCATTAAGATTGTCGAAATGCACGTTTTTTGAGAGTAGTATGTCTTTTTTTTCGTTAACTTAGAAGTTTTATATTTTCACAGCTTCAAGGGACCGCAGACCTAAGTATATGGTTTCAATTTGGATTCGATGTCTTCACACGTTTACGACAGACAAACAGACAGGCGGATAGACAATAAAGTGATCTTGTAAGGGTTTCTAAAAATAAATAAACGAAGGCTAAGGTGGGAGCGGGGCGGAGCGGAGTTCCCGCCTTAGCCTTCTAACCTAACCCGCCCTAACACGTTTATTTGACATGTCGCAAGTGTGAACGGCCGACATATTACCGGAAAGCGGCGTGAACAGAAACTCAGGAGTGAATAGAAACAAAACTTTGGTTTGGTTTTTCACTTTGCAACCATAATATCGGCCTCTAATAAAACATCGACTTTTTAGAATAACGATTCATAAATTGACATAGTTAAATGCTGCAAAAAATATTAAAATATAAGGAGGAAATACCCTTTGAAGTTTTGTTTCTATTCACCCCTGAGTTTCTATTCACCCCATTTTACCCGGTATGTTTCCTAATGAATACCCGGCTTTTAACAAAACATACAATTATAGTGAGGTGCGCTAGTGCTGTTACCTTGTGTTCGTTGTTGTTGTTGTTGTTGAGCGTGGCGTGCGCGAGCGCGTCCTGCAGCGCGACGGCGGCCTCCATGTCGGCCGCCGTGCAGCCCGCGCCCAGCTCCGACTCCTCGATGTCTAGTATACAATATCAAACAACATGTTATCATCACAAAAATTACTTACTAACTACGACGTTTTTCAATATAGAAAGAATGTTGAAAAACGTCGTTTACACGTGTAACAAATGCCGTTTTTCAACATTCTTTGGATATTCGGTATATTCCATATAAATTAAGCATGTCGGTAGATGGTGGCCAGGGTTTTGTTTCTGAAAGGAAAACTCGGCTCTGGTATGAAGACAACGAAGGAACAGAAGTGGGTTTTCAATAATTAAAAATGTGACACGCCCTCTCGTTCCCCCTCCCGTCATCAAATGATTTTCCCCCTTAAAAAAAAAACCTCCGTTGAAAAAGAAGGATCCTCGACCAGACGGGTGATATGTCTGGTCTTGGCAACTATCCAATAGTTGATTTTAAGCTATTGTATGTCTTAATCGCGCAGAGAACTCTAGTGACGTATTTTTCTTGAGGTGGGAAATTGTCTTATTATTTCATTCGCTCTAGGGTGGAGCGAAAGAACTTGTGAGATTTTTACTGCTTAAAATCATACCTGTATTTCTTTAGTTGCCTTTGTTATAGAACTGTGAGTATATCGTTTTCAGAACCAATCCCATGGCCCCAGTAGGCTTCGACACTGTTTGGCCCCTTTTGATTGGCTGACACCTCCTCACACACGCCGTTGACGACTTGGGCTCGGTGCGGACGGTTACCGGGCGAGCGACGGCTACCCACTGCTCGCCGTGACTTACCGTGGTAGGAGAACAGTTTGGGCGCGGGCACGGTGTCCCGCAGCGCGACGGTGTCGGCCTTCAGCCGCGCCGCGTGCGCGCGCAGCCGCGCCTCGCACGCGGGGCTCCAACGCTCGCAGGGAGACCTACGTACATATACATCAGCATCATCATCAGCCTTTTTAATGTTCCCACTGCTGGGACTCAGGCCTCCTCTCTAGGAGAGGGAATGGGCCGTAATCCACCACGCGGGCCCAGTGCGGGTTGGTGAATGTCACATGCCTTCGAATTATTAGGGTTCCGTAGTCAACTAGGAACCCTTATAGTTTCGCCATGTCTGTCTGTCTGTCCGTCTGTCTGTCCGTCCTCGCTTAATCTCTGTGACCGTTAGCACTAGAAAGCTGAAATTTGGTACCAATATGTACATCAATCACGCCGACAAAGTGGTAAAATAAAAATTGGAAAAAAAAATTATTAGGGTAGCCCCCTATGTGTAAAGTGGGAAGTGATTTTTTTTTTAATTTCAACCCTAACGTGTGATATATCGTTGGATAGGTATTTAAAAATGAATAGGGGTTTACTAAAATCATTTTTGATAATGTCAATAATTTCGGAAATAATCGCTCCAAAAGTAAAAAACAATGTGTCCCCCCCCCCCTCTAAACCATAAGTTTAGAAAATATGAAAAAAATCTGAAAAGTAGAACTTTATAAGGACTTTCTAGGAAAATTATTTTGAACTTGATGGAAAGAACAGTTTTTGTACAAAAAAGACAACAGGGGTAGAACCCTGTAATAATTAATAAGAAAATAATTTCTGGACTAAGTTTAAATAAGTGTACATGCAAGCATTTTTTTAACCTCATAAGTGGGTACACTTATTGTGATGGACGGGAAACTACGGAACCCTACACTGAGCGTGGCTCGACATGCTCTTGGCCAGTTTTTTTAGTTCTAGAACATGCCGGTTTCCTAAGGACGTTTTCCTTCAACGTTTTGAGAGCAGTGGTGATAAAATAAATTACACAAAGTAATGCGCCTGGCTGGGTTTGAACCCGCGACCTACAACTTATAAGTACATATACACAATTTATTTCAAAACAATCTATTCCTTTTTTTCCTAGCCGATAGTGTCCCACTGCTGGACAAAGGCCTCCCCCAAATGCTTCCAGACATTCTCATCCAAATGTACTACCCTACTTCATGAGCTCAACAAACGAGCGTGCAACATAATTACACTGCAACTCACCATTAAGCTATACTCTGTCTAAAGTCAAACGACTTGCACAATTATTAGGGTAAAATAAAATCTGATGTAGTCAACACTAATTCAATAATCAAGGTTCAATGATTAAGAGATCTTGATCATTGTTTAATAGTAGAAGAACCTTATAAAAAGTATTGTAAATATTGTGCAATTTCCCAAGTCGTTTGACTTTTTAGACAGACTATAGAACTACATTAGACCAACGCACACGTGCGCCAGCGCCTGATTTGTACGTAGAACGACGTCGCGTGACATGGATCTAGTGTAGCTCTACAAGTCTAGTTTCCATATAAAATGTATGGAGAGCGACGCGCCCAAGTCGCCGTGTGTGGCACATACGTATGCAGTGTAGTTCTAGCATTAGTTTGCGCCACATTGAGTTTGATATTACTCTAGATCTAGAGAGATATGACGAATAAACACATGTTAGGGCACCCCGACGCATTTAGGTTAGAAGGCTAAGGCAGGAACGAAGACGTCTACTTCTTTATATACAAGCAAATCCATTTTTATTAAGGAAGCCTAGTTAGTCTTTGACCACCATTTTTAATTGCAAAACAGTTGTAATTTTTTATCGCCATGTCAAGAAAAATCACAAGTTACAACTGGGTACTAATTTATTATTGCAGCAATAGTTAATTAAATTGTTATTCTTAAGATATGTATTGCGAAAAACTTACGTATGTTTTTAATTTTTTCTTTTTATATGTATGTGTAAATTCCGCTAAATTTTTCTTTAAATTAGCTGTAAGTTTTCCGAAAAGTAATAATATAAAATACCCGTGGTGAGTATTTCTTGAGTGCCGGACGCGGCGGATGGTCAACTAATACTATTAGTTTGAACTTCGTGAATATCTAAGTAAGGTTTAGTGTGAAATTAAACAACCAAGTGCTAAATACTGATCTAATTTTATCCATATCATATCATATTTTATTTATTATTATTATTATTATTTCCTTGTTTTATTTATTTTATATTGAAACTAGCTGACCCGGCAAACTCCGTACCGCCTAATAGTTACCTTTTATCTAAGCTGTCAACTCCACCTACTCTACCATACCCTACTCTACCCTACCCTACTCTACCATACCCTACTCTACCCTACCCTACCCAACTCTACCCTACTCTAAGTTGCGTTTTGTTATACCACGTTTTATGTCACGTCCCACGGGAACGACGGGAACGGGATAAAAATCGGGATATCCTATGTCCTTCTCCTGGTTCTTAGCTACCTCCCTACCAATGTTCAACCAAATCGGTTCAGTCGTTCTTGAGTTATAAATAGTGTAACTAACACGACTTTCTTTTATATATATTTAAAAGTGTAATTTATAATATATATGCCATTATGATGAACATTATATTATAATTATTTTTTATTTTAACTCTATTGACAAGACCCTAACTAAACGGCGGAAAATCTTAACACCAACTTTTAATTTGACTCCACCGCCATCTAATTAGGAATGTGTAACTAATACAAAATTTTTTTTGAACCTAATATTAGTGACCGTAATTGGAACATGCGTGGTTCTAAACAGTATTGATGGTTACTGTCTTCCGCTTTCAAGACCGTCTCAGCGGTAATCATCAACGCTTATAATGAACTATTTAATTGCCGGGCTAAATCAAGCGTAAAGAGTGAAGTAATGACTGACGTGTGGTTGTGATGCTGCAGCCAGGGCCCCGGCGACAGCAGCGGCTGCCCCACGCCGGCGCCGCCGCGCTCCGCGTCCAGCCGCGCCAGCAGCTGGCTCGCCACCTGCTCCGTGGCCTCCCGCTGGGACACAACAGACACAACCTTCGATATCACGCTATAGCACAGTCTCTCATCTTCATTTCCGGCGGTAGACTTATGTATATAATTACATATATATGTACAGACACAGGCGGTAGATCATGGGCGAACAAAGATAGCAGAGATTATACTACCCTCTCACCTCCCCAGCAACACGTCGTACGTCTCGAGCGCGCTGTAGTGTGCTGCTCTCAGGGCACAACAGAGGGACAGCGACGCGACGTCGGCTCCTGTACTACACACGTGTGGCCAGGCCACCCACTCACCTCCTCCGTGTGATGCAGCGCGGTCTCCGCCAGCGCCAGCAACACGTCGTACGTCTCGAGCGCGCTGTAGTGTGCTGTCTCAGGGCACAACAGAGGGACCGCGACGCGACGTCGGCTCCTGTACTACACATGTGTGGCCAGGCCACCCACTCACCTCCTCCGTGTGATGCAACGCGGTCTCCGCCAGCGCCAGCAACACGTCGTACGTCTCGAGCGCGCGGTCTGCCGCTCGGAGTGCGCAACAGAGGGACACCGACGTCGACTCTTGTACTGCGCACGCACAATATAATCTGCGGGACAGGACAACGTATGTGTGAGGCCTCTGCCTCGAATTTTGCGGGCAGCGGGGCGGCGGGGCGGGAGCGCAGCGGACAACGCAGATCCGTTCTCGAAACCAGCGGCCAGGGCGCGCGGTGATATAGCGGCCTAGTGTTATTTTCGTGATTGTGTCATCGAGATATTTAATATTATTTTTTTGTAATTTGAAAGACACAATAGCATTGAAGCACTTTTTTCAAATTTGTGAATGTGAAGCACTATGGAGCATTTATATTAGGTTACAACTTATTTATTTTTTGACATTACGAGCATGGCAGTTGAGAGTTTGTCATGCTCACTCAAATGTCTCGCTGTTGGTGGCGCGTGTTGTTGGGTCAGCATTCATCATCATCATCATCATCATGATTTTGATGATGAATGACCTGAGTGGGGCTGATGCACGCGTCATGCTCGTGAACGGGTGCCGTCATTTTTTATTTCGTTATCGACATTGTGCTCACTTGATAGAAGTTACAAGTAATAATATATAACGAAGCATTATATGTAACATATAATATGATTTAAAAGAGTGTCCATGGAGTTTCTTGCACGTTCTTCTCCATAGAGACCTACTCTTTGGAACGTGCAATTTAGCTTCACTTTTCTTGGACTGACCGACATTTGACTATTCAAAAGTGCCTGCAAATGGTCTATTTGAAATAAATGCTTTGATTTTGATTGATTTGTTTTTATTCGCGAACAAAATGTCTGAATAACGGCGACAACATCTATTTGATTCAAATTTATTCCTAACAATCGATTTAATGTGGGCGTATCATAAAAGTCGCGCTGCAATGCAGACGCTTGAGCGATTCCCGCTTGAGTGGCGCGGCCGCGCGCACCGCTCGTTGCCCGCGCCCGCGCCGCGCCGCTGCTTCCGAGGGCCGTTCCATTTGATTTTACGCATTAGATCCTGCCGCTCCCGCGCCGCCGCCGCCGCCTCCCCGCTGCCCGCAAGATTTGAGGCAGAAGCCTAAGGCTTATCGGAGTATTGTAGGGCCCACCAACACCACGACACGCATGTACAGTCGCACCACGCAACTGTTCCATGTACAGTCGCACCACGCAACTGTTCCACTTCACTGACGGATGACGATTGACAGGTGTCAAATACATCATGTCACTGGCGTTTGAGACCACAAAACAACCATTACACTTCAGTATGTTTTAACAAACAGATAGGTACTCCTATTGATTTGCATGTGGTTGAGGGATTGTTTGAAAGGATACGAATATAAAACGATGATTTGAATGATTAATTAAAACTTGTAGGTACCTGTGCGCGGTGTCGGCGGCGCGTGCGAGCGCACACTGCAGCACGCGGCGCTCCGCGCGCAGCCGCGCGCACCGCGCCGCCCACGCGCAGCCGCCTGCGCCACCACACTGTACTGCACCCGCTGTGCGGGCACACGCTACCAACAACATCATCGGACGATACTGTCTCGCACATGACAAACAGTACTGTCAATGATATTGTTGTATCGAAAATGAAATACAACCAAATACAAAAATAAATACAAAATAACTTTCATTTATGAAGCCAATGTATCTAGTGTGGGCACGCCATAATCATGGCGGTCAAGTCCCATCTTTGAGTGTCTGGAGCGGCGTCACGTCGTCCTGACCTTCCGCATGACGCAGGTCCTCACCGGGCACGGTCAGTTCGGGCGGTTTCTACACCAAGTACAGAAGAAAGAAACGCCCAGATGCCACCACTGTGGGGACCACCCGCATACGGTGCACAATCGCCGAAACGGATCTTGAGCGCTCGGCGTTAGAGTGGGGATCGCTTTGCGCATTCCATACATTGGCGAGCCAATCGACTTCGTCGTTAGATACATTCTGCAACGCAGGCAACGAATCACGAGTGACGTCTATGACACGATGGCGCGGCGAGCCAATCACTTCGCACCACTAAAGAGACCGAATATTTGACTTCTACGCAGCTTGAAGCCAGCGCTTAAGATCCGTGCCGGTAATTGTAGGTGTGCCCTGTGTGAGCAGAGCACCGCCGTGTCTCTGTATCCGGTGTAGATTCTTCGACTTTTTAACTCGTGAATTCCGCACAAGCGTTTAAATATGTATCCAGGGTTATCTGTAAAATACTGGCAATGTCTCAAGACTATGTTAGGAACTTTATAAACAACTAATTTTCTTCTATGACTTTAAAAAAAATATCATACACTAGCTTTTGCTCGGGGCTTCGCCCGCGAACATAAAATAAGACCTATGTCACTCAAGAATAAAGCAGCTGTCTATCGGAGAAAGAATTTTGGCAATCGGACCAGTACTTCCAGAGATTACCTCCTACAAACAAAGAAACAAACTTTACCTCTTTATAATATTAGTGTAGATGTACCTAATTAATTCATTAGATTTTCATATTGAACGTTCTAAATGTTACGAAGCCTATGCGAAGCAAGTGATAGTACAATAGCGGAGGGGAGCGGAGATCGTACGCAGGAGGCGTAGGTAGGTACAGCAAACAGAGATGAAATGTGTTAGATAAAACAACGAAATCTTGAAAGTTTGTTTTTGGTAAATGAATTATGTTTTGTAAAAAGTCATAGAACAAAAGTTGTTGTTTATGAAGTTAGTAATAGAGTCCTGCAAGTTGTTAGTGTTTTACAAATAACCCTGTATAAGTTCGGGTGGAATCTTACAATTCAATTTTAAAGCAGACATCTTCAACCGATTCCGTTAAAATTTTGTATACACGTTTAGTTTGGATGACAATGCATAGTTAGCTGTGTGACGTCATTCTAAATCCAACATGGCGGAACACCCAAGATAGCGGACTCGCGATAAGATTTTATATCAAACGAATTATTTAATAACGTTATGACAAGACAGTATACTCTCAACAGTCGAGTATTGTGTCAGGTCCGTGCAACTGTCCGTGAACTCACCGTCGCTCTGTGCGGCGAGCAGCGCGTCGCGCAGGTCGGCGTGCGCGCACACGTCCAGCGACAGTCGCTCCGCGCTGCACCACTGTCGTCAAATCACTCACTTTTAATAACACACTTTTTACTAAATCACTTTATTTTTACATGTGCGAAACCTGAAACACGTGTCTAGTATTTTCGTACAAAGAATCCATGTACAAAACTTCACAACTGTATCATGAAAAATGACAAAGTTCTAGACAAAAATAGGTAGTCACCGCGCCATCCAAGCCGCTGAGGGGTCGTTTTGCACTTGCAGCCAGCTGCTTCCTAGCGCCTACTGCTCGCTATGAGCCTCCGTGACCTGTGTTGAACTTAGTGTCGGTGGAGTCCTACTTGTGACCTCATAAATATTTTTGGGAAAAAATATAACATGGTGTAAAAATCTCTTGGAATCCATTTAGTTTACTGATTCTGAAAACTATATTCAAGTATATTGCATGTATACTTAAAAATTTGTTGCATAATAACATTGAAAATTCGCTTAAAAAAGTTGAAAATAGTCGCCAGTAAGTTGTATTTCCGTAGGCTCAACTCACACCGACGCGATGATCGAAGTACATCATTCAATTCATCGCTATTCCCCATTGATATACAAAAAACTCAAATAAAAGATTGAATCAATCGAATTGAAGCAATCTGATTTATACAAACTGTAATTATTTTGATTTTTATACGGATTGAATAATATTTTATAGCCCCACGTTTATTATTAAGACAAGTGGAAAAATAAACATAAGCTCGTATCGTATCACTATAAACATTATTTAAAAAGGTTAGCTATCCTGTGGCAATTGATGTGACGGTATATCTGTGTGTATACATAATGTAGTGGAAACGTTCCGAGTCACAATAACATCGATGTTAGCGCGCCTGTACACGCGGGGGTGGTTCATTCTAACGTAAAGTAGACATCGTCTCGGCAGCAGGAGTGAGCGCAGTGTTGTACGTACGTCGTCGTTGTGTTGGTTGGAGGAGTCGGAGTCGTCCGCGCGGCGCAGCCTGACGCGCGCCGCCAGCTTGGCGCGCCGCGACGAGCACCGACCTGCCGACAGTGCACACACTGACTCCTACTGTCCACGGACGCCACGACTCAAGCTTACATACTAAACGGACTTGCGGCCTGCCCGTCCGATGATAATGTAGCTGCCTGCAAGGCTGCAGTGAATAGGCTCTTAATAACCTAGTGCGCCTCACTGTCAACGATGGCATCACTGTGCACCATCAGGTGGGGTCGTAATCAAGCACTAGTTTATATCAATTAAAAAAAAATGTGGTACTCTGTTTACGAAGCGGCAACGTCATGGCTAGAGATGTGGCGTTGCCGGCAATATTGCCCGAAGTGAGAAAATTGCTGGCAATATTGCCACCAATATTCATACTTCGGGCAATATTGCCTCCAATATTCATACTTCGGGCAATATTGCCTCCAATATTTCCTCCTTACGGCAATATTGCTAGTAGCGGCACATTTTTTTAGCCTGAAATACAGGTCCAACCTAGTTCAGGCAACAAATGTAATGTATGCGTTAAACTTGTATTTATATTTTAATTTTAATTTGCCACTTTTATTAAATAAACGATATCCTATCCTATCTCTGGTCATGCCATCGCGTCATTGCAGCTTCGTGGACAGAGTTTTATTGTTACGTATGTAAGCTTCACACCAAGCGTATAGTGACGAATACGCGTCTATGTAGCTACGCGGCCGTGGACAGCAGGCTTTATTTAATAATAACGCCACCTATACTCTTGCAAGACAAAAATAAACCTTTTTCTCTGTCCGTTCAACCGATTTTGACTTTTATTGCGTTGGTAGCATAATATATGGCGGCTGCAGTAAAAGTTGGCATTGTAACTACTTTTTTGCTTTTAGTGCCATCCTTATATCTATAAAATAGAAGTGAAAATAGGTTGAACGGACAGTGAAATAGGTTAGTTTAAATGTGTAATGTTATTTCGTATTTACCGGTACAAGTGGCGTAGAGGCGCGCCTCGTCGGGCGAGCCGCGCTCGCGCTCGCAGCTGCCGCCCGCGCCCGAGCTGGCCCCGCCCGCGCCCGCCCCCGCCCCGCCCGCCCCCGCCCCGCCCGCGCCCGCCCCGTCCGCGCCCGCGCCCGCCCCGCTCGCGCCCGACCCCGCCCCGCCAGGCCCCGAGCAGCATCTGATCACGTCACAATACAACATTCAAACGTGCACGACAATTAATAAGGCATAGTTGGCGCAGTCGATAAGCAACTGGCTGCTGCGTTACACGTCGCGAGTTTGATTCCCGCACAGAACAAATCGACTATCCCAAGGTAAACTCTCAGATCTGAATTTAGCATATAGGTATCTTTTAATGTGTAGATATAATTTAAAAAAAAAAACTATAATTATGTGCTTATTGTTTTTTTGAAGTCGAATAATATCGAAACGTCCGCCGTCGTATATGAACGAAAGACAAGTATCGCGTGCCTACACGGTATTGGCAAGTGTCAAAAATGAAACGGAACTACCGCTTTCGCAAGAGTTCGCCGCACATCGAAGCAGGCCGCCTCAGTCTGGTCTCAGTTTTATTTAAATATTTTTGGATCTTTCCTCAAAATGTTTTCCATAAACTGGATCTGGTAGTTTCGATATTTTTTGACGCGGTACGTTATTAAAATGTAATTATTTCCGATAGCGTACGTGGATTTTTAAGTGATGTAATCAATCGATTTTCTCGGTTTCAATATGTATTGGTTATCGAGTTTCCTAGTAAATAATCGAAAGTGCCAGTTTCAATTAATAATATTAACTTATTTTTCTCAAAAACTATTTTTATTTTATAAAAACATTTTTGTCTAATGATTCTTAAACCCAAACTAAATATGAAACCAAATTTATATACAGATACAGTCATTTATGACAAAGTTATGCATGAAATTAACTTCAAATCGCTCTTCTGTAAACTTTATCCATTCCTATAGTTTACCTAGAGACACTCGAAATATTTGTATTTGTATGATAGTAGTTCCGAGTCAGGAATAATTAGTGCCGAGTCAGGAATTATTAAAACCTAGAGTGCGGGAAAAAACAAAAACTAATTATTCAATATGTGCGTTAGAATATCGACCTTATCGCCAACAGATAGAGAAAGTAGTACGTACCGCGCAGTACTGAGGCACACTTCGGAGTCCCTCTCCGACAGGTTGAGGCTGGTGTCGCACTGCTCCGCCACGGACGGCGTCGTCACCTCCACCCGGGGCCCCTCCGCGCGGGGGCCCTCCTCTCTGCAACCACAAACACAGGGTTATTTGTAAGACACTAACAACCTTGCAGGACTGTATTACTAACATCATAGACAACAACTTTTGTTCTATGACTTTTTACAAAGTTTTTCAAGATTTCGTTGTTCATCTAACACATTCCAACTTTTTACTTTGCTATACCTACCTACGTCTGTATGACGCGACGCAAGCGCATCAAGCACCCCTGCCACCCGATCTCCGCTCCTATCCGCTATTGTACTTTAAGAACGTTTAATTTAAATAACTATTTTTGCTTTTTGAATGAAAAATCAGAAGGACATTTTTAAAAGTTGTTTGTGGTGTTAGTAACAGTCCAGAGAGGTTGCCAGTGTTTTACAAAAAACCCCGTATAGCAAGGTTACTTACTACCCACTCCCCACATAGCACCACTTAACCTAGATAATGTGTTTATTAAGATGTAGGTATGCAGGTGTGTGTAAGGCTTGAGGTACAGGTCGCGCGATGAATCAAGATCGCTCGGCAAAAGTGGAAGGGGCATGCGCAGTATTCAATTCTACGGTCTATTTGGCGACGTACAGGCGGGTGTGCGCCGTCGGCGACACGTCATTGGTAGATAGAGTCGCTCTTCAATTCCCGCGTTGCGTTCTCGCCTCTCATTGGATACTGTTGTACTTGAGTACTGTTGCGTACAGCTTGTGTTATCGTAATGGTAATAAGTAGTCGTAAAAAAAAGATTAAAAATAAAGTCTTAAAACGGCTAGCCAGAAAAATGTTTTACGACGTGAATAATTACGTTAAAGAAAGAAACTAACGAAATTATTTTTTTAATTTTATGTTTTATATTAAAAATTTTTTTTTTTTAATTTACCTACTTACAAGATAAATTACAATCAAAAACTAGTGTTATTATAAGTTATGTTACTAAGGTTCAAACATACGAAATTAAAAATAAAATCCTAACATACTAAGAATTTCTGTGCGCAATTGTACACATGCGCCGATTGCCCCCACTACTTTCACCGAGCGATCTTGATTCACCGCGCGACCTGTATTGCGAGTCACGAAACAGCGGTTAAGATTTTGAAAAGTTTATTGAAGGTCACAGAGAACAGATGTACAGTTAAAGCAAGCACGGAAAGATAGCAGAGAAGATGAAGAATTAGGATGAAAATGTAAAAAATAACAGATATGAAGAGAAAGTCTAGATTAGGCAAGATACGCGTAAGCACTAGCGATTTTAGCGAGAGACAAAATTGAGCGTGCATTCGCCGCCGAGTTAGGTGAGCCACTGTCCGCGCGACCGAGCGTTAGCGGAGCGATCAGCTCAGGATCAGCCTCTCGGCGCAGGCGCGGAGGTACGGTTGAGGCTCGCGTTGTAGTACAACACCAGTCCGGTTGGCTTGGAGTGCAGTGCGGCTACAAAGACATTCCGAATAGGTTGCCTAGCTAAATCTGGTGCCAATGTTGTTGACCAATTATTTAAACGCATTAGCTAGCACATAATATTTATCATAATCGAATAACAGATGAGGGGAGAGATTTCTTCTGCGGATCATAATATGCTCTTAACAATTCAGAAAGCTGATCTCCGGCGGTTACCTGGCGGCGTGCGCTTCTGTCTCGCTGTCGGTGGGCAGCTCCTCGAACGTGGACGGCGGCATCGTGGTCTCCACCTTCGACTCCTGGGGCGTCGGCAGCTCTGGGCTGAGCGCTGACGATGTGTCGTTCTGGAAATACGAGTATACTATGAGGTTTTCTTAAGGTAGCAAATGCCCTTGGGCAGAGCGCGAGAGCGTGGCAGACTTTTACTGACTAAAACCCACTTCTAATTTTTTTATTATTATAGACGAGCTTTTGCCAGCGGCTTCGCCCGCGTACGTTAAAAATATCCTGTGTCACTCGGAAATAAAGCAGCTTTTTACCGGTGAAATAATTTTAGCAATCGGCCCAGTACTTTCGGAGATTACAAACAAAAAAAAAACAAACTTTTGCTCTTTATTATATTATAAGTGTAGATAGGCTCGCGTTTGACCACCATCTCACCTGATGGTAAGCGATGATGTGGTCGACTATGGAGCACGCTTGTCTAGAAGTAACCTATTCACTCCTGATTTAAACACCTCTATGTTGTAGCTATCAGGATCTAATTTCCTTCGTTGCCTTGCATTCCAAGGTTTATCTTTCAGAAGCGAACCCATGGCCCAGCAGGCTTCGACCCTGCTGGGCCTCTATAGTTTTGCATCTCCTTGAGGCGCGCGTGAAACACTAAAAGCCGTCGACGACGTGGGTTCGGTCCGGACGGTTACCGGGCGACCGGACGGCGTGCTTCCCATTACTCGCCGTCCGCTAGCTTACGCCAACTGTGGCTAGAAATCGAGATCGGAATCCCGATTCCGATCCCGGCTGCGGCGTAAGGGCTGTTCACACGCGCGAGCGGCTCCTTCGCTAGCATTACTGCTTCGCACGCGGAGGCGACCGCCTGCCATTCCTCCTCGCTCCGGACCATGGCCTGTATCAGTTAGCTTTGTACCATTACTTCAAAAGACAAGTGACCCAAAGGGCAATGGAGAGGGCTCGGAGTTTCCTTGCGTGATTATATCAGAAATGAAGATAAGAGATAAGTTACCGACATGGCCCGATGAATGTGGATGAATGGATAGGACACATTTACCTGTTCCGTCCGCGAGTGATCAGCGTCGTTGTCGAGCTCGCCAGCGGGCTGCGTCGTCGACTCGCACTCGTCTGCAACGGCAAGCGCACAACATTATACTACAACTGCAACTTCATACTAAATGGACCCTCATTACATCACCTAAGAGGGTGAATTTTGAAAAAACCTTTCTTATTATTTGTATAAATGTGACAGTAAAAATGTAATACGTACGATTCACATTCCGACAGTTGGAAACTTATCGCGAGATAGATTACAATGTAACGGTGTTTACAATTTTACAGTGACATATAAACTCATAAATGGAACTTCTATGCAAGCTTACAGCGTTCCAGGGGTTTTGATGAGTGTTTAGTTCAGGTTTATATTACCCACCTGACACTTCCTCTTCAGGTATGGCCCGAGCGTGCTTGTCGTGCGCGCGCCGCCTGACCAGCTCAGCGATAACCCCGTGCAGTTCCGCCAAGCGAGCATCATGAGCTCTCGCTGCAGTGGCCGCGCGCTGGCGCTCGGCCGCCAGGGCCCGCGCGAGGGCGTCCCGTTCAGCCCGTAACGAGGCCACGTCCTCGCGACCTGAACTGTGGGTGGCTACCTGGAAGCGAAAGAGAGGGAGTGTGTTAGAAAGAGAATGATGGAGTCTGTTTACGGTGATATAACAAGGAAGCCAGCCGCATATCTGCCAGCCAGCAAAAGTAGCAGAAAGTGGTACCCTGACGGCTGCCGGAGAGCTACCTTCATGATATCCATAAGAACTTTGACAAAGTGAAACGACCAAGAAGAAGAAGAAAACAACCTGCTTCAAAGGTTCTTAACCACGAGCGTTTATTTTTCGAAGTTTCCGGCTTCTGAGTTTTAGACTATGCGCGTAGTCCTCTTTAGACATCAATCCTAACCAAATTACTCCTAAAAGCCCAGTCTTGGTGACGCCTTTAGCACCTAAGCTTCGATCTTTGAACACCCTCCACCAAAAGACCACATATGATCACCCCACCACCGTTCACGTACCATCATGTTGACTCCGTTATGCCCTGGAACAGGCGGCGCGGTCACCGGCCTCAGGCTGGAGTACCGCCACGAGGACTCGCGCGAGATCTCCTCGTCAGCCACATTCGGACAGCACAGGTACCAGCTCCTGCTCCTCCGTACTCCTGAGGTAGACTCCAGCTGAGTCAACGGCAATCTACCCACGACTTCCAACTCAGCTAGCAGTGGTTCCTTCTCCTTAGGTTCAGGCATAGGAAACGTTCCAGCCGTAGAGTAAGTTTCTTCAATTTTTCTGGAATTTTCTGGCGTGTTGTACTCTGGAAGACTCCACTGGCGTCCCCTGTCTCTGAGAGGGGGTACTTCTCTGACGGCGCCATCGTTGACGACCTCGTTCGTCTCCACGTACTCGCTCAGCTCGTCAGGGTTCTGGATTTCTTGCGCGGGTTCCTGGGCGCCGTTCTTGCGCTTGATCCGCTCCAGGTCGCCGTAGTAGTACGCGGTGGAGCGCGGCGGCTCTCCGCCCAGCGTCCGTGTGCCCGCCAGCGTTTGGATTTTCATAGCATCCTTCTAGAACGTTCTCGAAGGTTCTGGAGATTCTTTATGTCATGGTGTGGGTGTTTTCGTCTGTGAGAAGAATGGGTGGCGTTGAGACACAAGTTTTTTAGAAAATTTTATTTTGTTTTAATTTCTGTGTGTTAGCGGTTTTCGGCGTTCGTATAGTTTTGGCGATGAGGATTATATTTTTTAATTAAGTATACAATATCACGTGTAATTAAGAAATATACGTAAAAAAAAGATCATAAGTAATTGAAGAATAAAACTATCTTACATAGCAGTATCAGAGTTTTAGTAAAAGTTCTCGCGAGATCTGTTCATTTGATACCTAGCGATAACTTCATTCGAAGTTATTACTTCTAGATCACTGGAGTCGCTGCTTGATTCGCTCGTCGCTGGTAAAAGCTGGTTGACCAATAGGCATGTATGACTTCATGACGTCTTAAAATCGTTTAATTACGGTGTGAAGAAGGAACAGTGCTATAGGGCCTGTATAGCTCCATATCTCTCTCCCGGCAGAATTATAATAGTTTTAAGAAGTCATGGTAGAGCCCCCTACAGGCCTTTAGGCTTAGACAAAAGACTGCTGTAATCCTGCAGTTGATTTATCGTGTTCGTTTTAATCTGTTCAAACGTGTACGCGATTAAACATGTGTGTCGACAAACATACGTAATGTACAAGTAACGTTAGATAGCGCATCAATACTCAAACAAAAACAAGATGTTTAAGAACACTGCGGCATCTAATAGTCGCGGGGAGCGCGACGCGGTCGATCTGCGCCAAATGACCTTCATAATTAGCTATCAGCGACGGTACAGCCATCACCATGGCGCTTTATGGAGAGCGGGAGCCGCAGTCAACTAATGATTCACTAATCACTGCCGAGGCAAGCACTCCGGCCACCGCTACGTAGGACGCGCAGAGGGAGAGGAACGACCTTGTCGTGTGAGCGGTAGCTGAGCGCGGGGCGGCGAGCGGTAACTAAAATATGAAAATGTTTGAAGCACGCCACGAGTCATCCCGCTAACGAGTGGAATTCCCTGCCAAAGTGCGCTTCCTGATAGCTATAACCTAAGGGTCTTCAAGTCAAGAGTGAATAGGTTACTTCTAGGCAAGCGTGCTCCACCGTCGATTACGCTGACGCTGTTTTTTAACAAGAAGTCAATCGCTCGGCTTGATTGGTTTAAAAGAAAATAAAAACAGGGTAATCGCGAGTCGGACTCGCACACTACCTACAAACTAACTGATGTAAATATTTCAATTCCCGAATATTTTTCGAATCGCAAAAAAAGTATTTATGTTTTGTGAGGTGAAAACTTTACTGTTTTCAGATTTATTCCTATACCTGTGCTTTGAGAATGTTGAAATATACGTTTTATGCGACAAAAACAGCCGCAGCTTATTTTTCGTTAACTTCGATGTTTGATGTCTCCACAGATTCAAGGGGCTGTAAACCTGAGTACATGGTTAATTTCAACTCGATACCTCCACGCGTTCCCTAGAGAAACGGTCTTGATAGACAGACGAACAATAAAGTGATCCTAAGGGCGCGTTCACACGACACGCTCACGCTCAGCGAACGCCACCCGCGTCTAACTCGCATTGAAATTTGTTAAATAAAAATTTGAGTCTTATAATCCATCAATGGATCACAAATTGCACAATCCTGCGCCCATCCTGCCGCGCTCTGCATCCTCTCCGCGTACGCCTTGCGCCCGCGCTCTAGCTAAACGCCTAGTGAACGAAGTAGTTCAGTCACTAGTAGTATAGTGGGCGCGAGGCGTGTGCGACGCGGATGCAGCGCGTGTGCGGGTTTAAGGCGGGCACAACGCGTGCGCTGTGCGTGATCGGCGCGTGTCATCTGAATACGCCCTAAGAGTTCAGTTTTTTCCTTTTGTGGTAAAAAAGCTTTTTCGACATAACCTTGTATAGCATTATTGGCAATTTGATCAATCACCGTATTATTTGTCGCGAGCGACGCCGGCCCATCGATCAAGACGAGGACGACAAAACAAAAGAAAGTTCCGAACAGTTTGAAGAATGTTATCTAATGTAAGCTTGAGCTGAGCACCACCGAGCCTTTTTTTACGTAAGAAATCCAAATTAAGTCTTCCAGTGATGTTTCGCGCTCTTGGGCGGGACAGGGCATGTCGGACTTTTACTAACTAAAACCAACTCGTTTGATCCCTCTTTGCCTTGCGATCCAGGACCTAGGGGTTCATTTTCAATTAACCCATGGCACCAGTAGGCTTCGACCCTGCTGGTCCCCTACGGTTTAATGACCTTTCCTTGAGGCGCAGTGGAACACTACGCGGCATCGATGACTTGCGCTCGGTCCGGACGGTTACGGGACGACCAGACGGCGTGCCACCAATTGCTCGCTGTCCGTAAGCTTGCGACTGCGAGAGCACGACCGAACTGGCAGACCAGGAGCCACTGGAGCGGAGCTGAAGCATCCCTTTAACAGTTCAGTTTAGCTCGCGTCAGTAGTCAGTAAGTCCGACGCTTTCTGTCTCCACACAGTAAGTTATTTGATAATTGCGATCATCATCATCATTTCTGGCGAAAGATGTCCGCAGCTGGACACAGGCCTCCCCCAAGTGTCGCCACAACGACCGGTCCTGTGCGTCTCGCATCCATCGGATTCCAGCGACCCTTAACACATCATCTCGAGGCTTTCCAACGCTCCATGTTACGGTACGCGGTCACCTCTCCAGAACCTTTCGTCTCCATCGACCATCTGTTCTGCGAGCACTGTGCCCTGCCTACTGCTGCTTAAGTTTGGCGACTCTCCGGGCTGTGTCGGTAACCTTGAACCTTTAATAACCTATTTTTTTCCCGGTGGGTAAAAATCATCCAGATGACATCCCCCGCCCTTGGGCGGAGCGGGAGATAGTGTATACTCTTACTGACTAAAAAACCCACCCCGTTCCTTCGTTGCCTTTCATACCGGGGCCGAGCCTTCCTTTAGGAACTAATATAATACAATATCCCACAACTATAACACAACGCCGGGGACTAGAGTCCCCAGCTAAGCAGAGCTTGTATTATGAGTTCTAGACAACTGATAAACACAAATGTACTTGTATATTTTAAAATACATACATATTATAGATAAGTTACACCCAGACACATAACAAATTATGATCATGCTCATCACACAAACATTTGTCCCAGGTGGGAATCGAACCTACGACCTCTAGGCTAGAAGTCAGGGCCACTAATCACTAGACCAACAGGTTAGTCACAAAATAAGAAAAATCTTGCTGCGCTGTAGCTCAGAGCATTACCAAGACATTTGAGACAGTAATAAGTTATCGAATTACAAAAAGTTTACAAATTCAATATGACTTTGTCACCGGAGACCGAAGCCTGCTGCTGACGGAATATCGATCGAAGGATTGAACTTGTTTGCGTTGCTAATAGCTTGTTATCATAGCGGACCGGCCTGGCCAGCTGTCCTAGCAAATCAACCAGTGTTACTATTTGATAATCGAAAATTACAAATTTTAAAAATGTCTAGACGAACAAATCTATAAAAAGTAATATTTTTACTAGAAGGCATTCCAGGGTTCCATCAGCCACCTCCTAGTTCTAGCATCAGATACTCGTATTCATGAAAAATGCTGAGAACTGGTCACATAATTATATGTGTTTATTAGTAAAGTATATATCCATTAAGCGTTTAAGATCCCTATTCCCTACCATAGTTAACAATCGAGCTTATGACCTTGACCACCTGTATAGATCTTCATAAATAAGAACCATCTCGATTAGGTCAGCTTTCAAAAAAAAAAAACGCATCAAAATCCGTCGATTCGTTAGGCACTACGATGCCACGTACAAACAAACAGACAGACAGACACCTCAAACTTATAACACCCTTCTTTTCCGTCGGGGGTTAAAAACTGAATAACAGTACCGATTTGCAAGTTGTATGTTGTAAGTTGTGCGGGGTCGCCATCCGGACCGAAGCCAAGTCGTCGACGGAGCGGTGACATCTCCTCATGAAGATGTCAGCTAACCGTAGGGGCCCAGCAGGGTCGAAGCCTACTGGGGCCAAGACCAGGAGTTATCATTGAATGATACCCACCTAAAAAAAATATCGCGAGTTCAAACCCATCCAGGCGCGGGCGCTACTTTGTGTAATTTATTTCGTCACTAGTGCTCTCAAAACGGTGAAAGAAAACATTGTGAAGAAACCGATGTCCTAGAACCAAAAATTCCAAGACGTGACATCCACCAACCCGCACTGTGCCCGCGTGGTGGATTCCGGCTCAAAGAGGCCTGTACAGTGATGAAGAGTTATAAGGCCAAATGCCAAATTTAGGTGTTATAGTTTCTGAGATTTCGTGATTAATCAGTGAGTGGTTTTTTTTCTTTTATATACTCGTATATATTTTCCGTGTTTTTTTTTTTTTTTTTTTCGTGTTTATTTTTATATACGCGTATATTTATCAGTTGTCTAGTACTCATAGCACAAGCTCTGCTTAGCTTGGGACTAGACGGCGTTGTTGTCACACAACGCCATTTAGTCAGTTGTGGTAGGTAATGCACCCCACACCCGTTTTTGGGGGCCCCGGGGCCCTGTACCTACGCAGCCCTTAGCTAGCTACGCCCGTAGCCATTATTGAACATATTCCGCGATGTCGCAGTGTTACCGCAGAACACTTTCGTACAAACTACGCAAAGCCTCAAATACTTGTCTTTATCCTGTGTTCTGAACTTCAGTATTATTCCCTCAAGAGTTTTATCTTCAGCCTAAAACAATGACCAGATTTATAAGACCTCTGATAGTGATGTAGTGGTATCCAAAACGAAGGACAAGTTATATTGGATGGTGTTCGCTAACGTAAGACCTGTGATATTTCCCCAGCAGGGTTGCGAGGTATTTATATTTAGAAATAAAAATTCTGTGGCAGTATTGAATCCTGCCAACAAGCGAACAGGGTGAGGAAAATACTGGCACAACAGGATGCTCCTGGGCCTACCACGCTCCGTAAACCAGATAACACTCACCACGTCACCTGAAGAAGCGTGACGCGTCTTAGTTGAAGCTCACTTCCCACACTGGGTTTTCGCACAGGTAACAAACTGGCCTACCACAATTTTTCTCTGCATCACCCAAAGGTTGACTGGCAGAAAATGCCTAAAGCAGCAAGTCCGCCTCTGTACTTTTGTGTGTATTTATGAGTACTAAATAAAATAAATTAATAAAAATAAAACTTAGTAAGAAGTTAAATAAACTAAAATCAATTTTGCTTAAGAATACAGTCAATTAGAGACACTTATTCCGTGAGAGACACAATAGTAAGATAATAGCAGCGGCGCGAACGCCGGCGTTCGCTGAATGAGGGTTCCGCAGCCACCCCCACCACTTTGAGTGCGATGTGCCACGCACGAGTTAGATCCGCAGTGAGAACAAAATCTCAAGATTTTTCAATGGAAATCGCGCCTGTTCTACGGACTTTTTTTTTCATCTTTTCACCTTACCCCCCGACACAGTCACGTTGTTCGCAGGACACGTGGCAAAGCGACACGTGCGTCCTCCGTCGAGGCGCCGAGTAATGGCGGAGTAAATGGTCTCCAAAGATAATAATGTAAAGAAACGGAACGTGCTAACCAAACGAGGCTAAAACCTTACTAGTCAGCAAACATTTTTTTGCTGTTGTTTTCTTTTTATTTTGTTTATCATTAGTACAAAAGAATACAGGATTATTCATATTAAATAGCAACCAATAACCATAAAGGGGCGAACTTGTGCTATCATCAATTTAAAGTACCTCCGGAGTATATGTATTAATGAATGACGATGAAGCTATCTCCAGCGCGCTGTCGGCACGTACTGCACGTGGGTAATGATAGCTTTGTCACTAAACATTGCAGCATTATGTTCTCAATCATAATAAACTAGTGTTTGACTGTGATCCCACCTGATGGTGCACAGTGATGCAATCGTTGATGGTGAGGCGCACTAGTTTATGAGCCTATTCACTCTAGCCTTGAAGACACCTAAATTATAATCGGACGGGAAGACCACAGAGACTTTCGTCGATTGTGCAGTTACGAATACTGAAGTTCTTTGGGCACATCTCCGGAAACGAGGATTTGATGGAAAGACTTATGGTTCAAGGTCGCGTTGAAGGCAAGAGAGCCCGCGGTCGATCTCCGACTCGTTGGTTCGATCTTATCACCAGGCTACGCAGTGACAGCAGCACATTGTGCGCGTAATGCCAACAACCGCCAGGAATGGAGAGACATCGCTCTACATGCCGCAGCCTTGGAGGCAGACGACGGCGGCGCGCCGCAGTCCTGCTCATCACCAGCCACGACCACTCTGACGAGAGTGCCCGACTAAGAAGATGAAGACTACAGGAGACCAATTTTATCTATTCTTCGATGTATAAACGACGAGGTAAAACGCTTAGTCTGAATCGTTGAGGTATTAACAACGTAAGGGTGGACACTACGTACGCCGCCGTACGTCGGTTTGTCCGATGGTAGAAAGGTGAAAACGGAATCAAGTCATGTAATTCCTGCGCACACTCTCCAAAGTGCATCCTGTAAAACACCGAAAAGCTGGCTCTACGCCTGTGCTCAAGGCTTTGCACATTGATGTTAACCATATCTGGATCACCAACTTGCCTCTTCGCATGCCTTTCCGGACTAAACGTTTTGCCTCGTCGTTTATACCGCCGCGTACATCGAAGGACTGGAACAATCTGCCTGCTGCGGTCTTCCCGTCCGATTATAATTTGAGTGTATTCAAGGCAAGAGTGAGTAGGCTCATAAACTAGTGCGCCTCACCATCAATGATTGCATCACTGCTTACCATCAGGTAGGATCGCAGCCAAGCACTAGTTCATCCTACCTAACTATTATTATAAATGTGAAAGTGTGGATGTTTGGCTGTTTGTTACTTAATCACGTAAAAACGGATTTGGATGAAATTTGGCATGCATATAGCCTTTGACATGGAAAAGAACATAGGCTACCTTTTATCCCGATTCCTTAAGTACCTAATGCCACGCAGGCGAAGCCGCGGGCAAAAGCCAGTATCAATATAAAAAACAGAACAATTCGTCTCTGTTACAGTTCCGGTCAGAGCCCCCTCTCATAGAAATAGAACCGAAACAATTGCCGATCAGAAATAACTCCCAATTAAAGTGTTGGCGTTCTGAGAACTCCTTAAATAGCCACGAAGCACTTCCTGCATGATGGCGCCGACACGAGCAATAGCTGCGTTACCCGTGAGGCTCTTAATTATTTTATTTATTTATTTAACTTCATGTACAGTAGTGGCACATAGGCGGACTTAATGCAACAAGGCATTCTCTTCCAGTCAACCTTTGGGTTAAAAAAGACATCACTGAGGACATTAATGTGACGCAGAGATTAGCACAATTGAAGAACTGGATTCTGATTAAACTTTTTCCAATCATGACTCGTCGGTAAATATATTTATAATATGATATGATATTCCACATCTATCACACAACGCCGTCTAGTCCCAAACTAAGCAGAGCTTGTGTTATGAGTACTAAACAACTGATAAACATACTTATATATTTCTAAATACACACATATTATAGATAAATTACACCCAGACACAGAACAAATGATCATGCTCATCACACAAACATTTGTCCTGGGTGGGAATCGAACCCACGGCCTCCGGCATAGCAGTCAGGGTCACTAACCACACGACCAATAGGCCAGTCAAATTTAATTAGAAACATATCTTGTTTTCTGACCTTTCCTGAATCAAGTCGCCAGCTATGACGTCATAACATGCGCTAACTCGATCCTATTCTAATTTGAATCGCATAGTACAGGTAGCGCGATGAATCAAGATCGCTCGGCAAAAGTGGAAGTGGCATGCGCAGTATTCAATTCTACGGTCTATTTGGCGACGTACGGGCGGGTGTGCACCGTCGGCGACACGTCATTGGTAGATAGAGTCCCTCTTCAATTCCCGCGTTGCGTTCTCGCCTCTCATTGGATACTGTTGTACTTGGGTACTGTTGCGTACAGCTTGTGTTATCGTAATAGTAATACGTAGTCGTAAAAAAAAATGGTTAAAAATAAAGTTTTAAAACGGCTAGCCAGAAAAATGGTTTACGACGTGAATGATTAAGTTAAAGAAAGAAACTAACGAAATTATTTTTTTTTAATTTTATGTTTTATTTTAACATTTTTAATTTTTTTTAATTTACCTACTTATAAGATAAATTACAAGCAAAAACTAGTGTTTTATAAGTTATGTTACTAAGGTTCAAACATACGAAATTAAAAATAAAATCCTAACACACTAAGAATTTCTGTGCGCAATTGTACACATGCGCCGATTGCCCCCACTATTTTCACCGAGCGATCTTGATTCACCGCGCGACCTGTACGCGTACAGGATGACATTTCAATACACGCGAGTTTCTAGGAAGGGATGCGGCGTTAGTGAGCACTGCCCGGGAACTCGCCGCACTCGGGCAGTGGGCGGCGTGCGGTAAGCTTTGACTCCGCCGCCACATTGCAGTCGAGCAGCCATGTCGTGCTAGTGTGATAATAGTTTACACGTTTGTTCTAAATTATACTATGTGTCGCGGCACGTGAGCCACATGCCACAGCCGCAAACGCCGCCACGATAAATCGCAGCTCGTGATCCGCACGCCCGCGCCCACGGTGGCTGACACTGAGGGCGTCTCCTGTCGCGGCGGTTAGGGTTGAAGGATGTACGTTCCCTTACTCTTCCAGCCGCTTCCTACTGTTTCGCAGAAGGTTGCGACCACGTTCCATTCTCTCTCGCCCGGACCATGGCCTTCACGAGGACACATCACTCTGCCTAAGCGGAGCACACGTTCACTGCATACTCGAGCCGTCCGCGCAAAGTTGGCTGGCATTCTTGCCGCCCGAATACCGAACAGGAAGTTTTTTTTTTAACTTTGTTTTGTTTATGTACATTGTTCTCACGTACTAGAAGCGACAAGAAATATGTAACATAGATCTCTTTTTTATTTTATTGTTATTGCTCATTGACAGGCTCGCGTTTCACCACCGTCTCACCTGATGGTAAGCGCTGATGTGGCCGACGATGGAACACGCTTGTCTAGAAGTAACTTATTCACTGTTGACTTAAATACCTCTAGGTTATAGCTTTCAGGAAACACAGACCCCGGCAGTATTTGTTATTAAATACAAAATGATTTAAAAGTGTCCACGGTGTTTCTTTCATATTCTTCTCCATAGAGATATAGGTACATTCGCTCTACGAGTAAACACATTGGCTAGGATGGTGCTGTTGTCGGATTCATACACTGTAGCTACCTATCCTTTACTCTCATCTTAAACGATGCATATTTTTATCCTACTGTCATCCTACCTATGACACGTAAAAAAGACATTACTTACGGCAGTTTATGCAACTACTGTTAGTTTAGGCATAAATCGCGCGTCGAAAGATATGGAATAACTATTCGTGTGTGGAGCTAGATGGTTCAAGGTCTGCCCTCGTATATCCGCGTGTTTCAGTGACAGCTCGTGTGTCAGGCTGGGCGCGAGCGGCGCATACTGCTCCGTTCACGACCCCGACGGCTGGCGCGCTGCCAGCAGGCGCGCGTGCCGCCGCGACACTACAGACGAGCGAGACGTGCCATGAAGACGTCTCGAACTAACCCTGGAGACGGCCATCATATGCGGAAGACACAACGCAAGCAGTTTTTTTTTGGTGGGTAAAACATCCAAATGACATCCCCCGCCCTTGGGCGGAGCGGGAGATAGTGTTTGACTCTTTCTGACAAAAAAAACCCACCCCGTTCCTTCTTTCCTTTTGTATCGGGGCCGAACTTCCCTTTCGGATAACCCTGGCCCTACCAACAGGCTTCGACCCGGCTGGGCCCCTGCTGTTGCCGCTCAACTCTTTAAGGCGCGCGAGAACAGTGCGCGCCGTCCCAGCGCAAGCAGTCGTGTTTATAGTAGCGTTGAGCTCCTTAGTAGTCCTGAGGTGAGCTGTACTGATACTGACAAATGCTTGCACGGACTGGACAGGTGCACTTACATCTGCGTGGTTCTCTCCTCAAAAGACCATCTGAGATGGAGCGATACTGTCGCGCGTTTGCACCGATACAGTCGCGATAAGGTCGCTATAGGTACAAAGCGCCACATTACAGAGCCGTCAATATTGCCGAGAAGTGGGAATATCGGTGGCAATATTGCCCGTAGTATGAACATTGGTGGCAATATTGCCCGTAGTATGAATATTGGTGGCAATATTGCCCGTAGTATAAACATTGGTGGCAATATTGTCCGTAGTATGAATATTGGTAGCAATATTGCCCGTAATATGAATATTGGTGGCATTATTGCCCGTAGTATGAATATTGGTGGCAATATTGCACGTAGTATGAATATTGCAGGCAATATTGCCAGCAACGGCACATCTCTACGCCAGATAAACGTAAAATAAAGCATATTGATCTTTTCCTAATATCCCCAATAATATCGAAGGTAACCGAAAAACCATCAATGAACTGGTTTTCAGAAAAGGTAAAGGATCACGATTCACGGTAGATACGTGTCGATTCAAAACAGCTTTATGTCTATTTTTTCCATTTTTGAAATTAAGAATGTCAATAAATGTTGGAGGTCAATGACCGCACATCCACGTTCATTTGGCGCCTACCTTAGCTGTTTGCCCTCCTCCACACCCAGTGCTCCGTCGCGAAGCAAACGCGATACTGTCGCGACTCGCGATACCATTTTTCTAAAATAAAAGTAGCCTAAGTTACTCCTTATTACATCAGCTACCTGTCAAAAAAAGTCCCGTCAAAATCGATCCAGCCATTTCAGAGATTACCCGGAACAGACAGACAAAAATTGTAAAAAATGTTATTTTGGTGTATGTACCGTATATATATTCACATGCATGTAGTAAAAAGCAGTTAGTTCAATATTTCAAACAGACACTCCAATTTTATTTATATGTATAGATAATATTTTTTAGGAACATAAGAATGATTGAAAAAAAATCGAACAAAAAGAAAACAGGTTCGAAGATCCGATGACGTGGAACGGCGCGTACATTGGCATATGGAATTGGTCAGGCAGGATACCATATAGACGCCTGCTGTATTATATTGAAATAAAGGGTCGGTAATCAGACCAATAGCAATGGCAGTGGCGGTACCTTCATAGAAGCCCAGAAGCCCGGCATGCCTTACTAAAATGCTCGATAGAGAATCAATATCAAACCCGAACTATTTAAAAGTTCGCGCGCTTAATTCTTAACAAAATAACACAAATTATGCCACACTCACTACACATCGCGATTGTTCGCGGGCAGAGTTTCGCATTTGCAGCATATACATATAGCTATCTCGCTTACACACGCCGGCTTTTACCGGGCTTTCAAATACTATCTCTGTCTCTTTCGCACCTATGGCGACGTGCCGTATAACGAGTTAGGACCTTTTGCGTCTACAGATCAATCAGTATGGAAGATTTAAGCCGGGCATTCGTATGAAGTTGTTCGCGTATACGTGACCTTGTCACCTTGCCAACTCTGCAGTGTTGCCGTTTTAGCGACGTTGTGAGATCTTGGAGATTTTTAACGAGTTTGGAAACTTTTTTTAAGATTTAGCAACAATAAAAACTAGCGACTTTTTAAAACAACGAAATTAAATATTCAAGCAATATATTAAAAATAAAAAATTTGCGACATTTAGCTAGATTTTTCATATAACTGGAGACTTTATATTGACTAAATGACAACACTGGAACTCTGTTTGCAACTCACTTCAGTTTCATTTACTTGAGTGGAAAACATTTTTTGTTTTTTGTGTTTTCTTAGATTTTCTCAGTGATACAATTGTTTTGGTGACTTACCTACAACAATGGAGTCAATTGTACCTTGTGAGGACTTAAAATGCGTTCTAGTTTTGATTGGCGAAGATAAGGTAAAATCTTTAAACTTTGCTCAGAAAAAACAGTTAATTTCTTCAAAACCGACGCCTAATCTGTGTATTTCTCAGACTAGTAAATCGCATAAACGAAAATTTAATAGATCAGTGTATAAAACTAGTTGGATTGTTGGCTGTTCGCACACTAATAAGTTGTATTGCTGGTGCTGCATATTTTTTCTTTTTTTGAAATTGGTTAAAATTTTATTGGGCTTGCCTTATTTTGAAACCCTAGGCACGCCACTGAGCAATGGCATCTCCATTGCTGTTTGTCTGATTAGCATGTTGAAGAATAGAAGAATTCAAAAAGTGAAGAATGTGACCATCAGACCAAAAATTAAAGTTGCCGACGTCCTTATCCATACACTTACACTTAAATAGAAGTGGGCTGGACATATCTCACGATGTACAGATAAGAGATGGACTATTGAAACCACACGATGGAAAGGCCCAGGGGGGAAAAGAAATGTTGGAAGACCAATGAAACGGTGGGCTGATGATATCATTCAGAGAGTAGGAAACAATTGACTAAATACTGGCTAAGACAGAGAGGTGTAAACAAATATGGAGGAGGCCTGTACCCTTAGGGGGTCCATATTTCAACATAAAATAACATAAAATAATAGTACTAAAATGACTAATTTAAGCAAACTTACTAACTAATCACTAACATCATTTGAAATGTAAGCTAAGAAAGAAATATAATATATGGCTATTATTATTATATTATTAATCAAACAAACCATTCGACAATCGCACAAAGCGTTTTGGGAACACATTCATTGTGCATACCTACAGCTAAGCAGTGGAATTACGCCGGAGGCTGTGTTTCCTGATAACTATAACCTCGGGGTCTTTGAGTCAAGAGTGAATAGGTTCCTTGCTTCTAGACAAGCGTGTTCCATCGTCGACCAAGTCATCGCTTAGCATCAGGTGAGATTATAGTCAAACGCGAACCTATTAATCATAACAGCTTTATTGCTTGCGTTGAATTTTAGAAAAAATGCTTTTACAAAAGTATGTACAGTTAAAGTTACATATAAAGTTTTCTTTTATTGTCTATTTCATTGATACAAGAGTACATTTTGGACCGTTTAAAAGCCTTCTCCGAAGAGAAATTCTACGTTTCTCACAACTATTTCGGACATAGTTGTGAAAACCCTAGAACATCTCAATGCAACACTCTCTTGCTAAACATGTTTCCAAACGCGCGCCGTGCTCCCGCTTAGCACTAATTACACATATTGTAGGCTATGTGTTAATTACGCAGACATAGTCCACAGGTCCCCGGCGGTACATTGTGTCACTCCAGGTGTTTACAGCCAAGGTCATGGCATGAGCTTCGTGTCGCGAGTCACCAAGGCGCTTGTAATGTAACTCTTTACTGAACCGACTCACTGTTCCGAAACATTTTTGTGTTCCGAAAGATTGGAACAGCAGTAATGTTTTAAATTCATCATTTGGAACAATTGGAACACTGATACACTCTTTACTTTAAGTGACCAGCAGTCTTTTTAAAATTTAAATTAAAACGTAAATAGTGTAATATAATTAACGACCTGAATTCAGCATCTGCCTCAAATCAAAATTAAATTAAATAAAACTTATAGTGTGACGCTACTCAACAGATCCCGATTCATAACATTTGTATCTTGTGAGTCGATGTTTCAAATGTTCCAAATGATACATATCACTGTTCCGGAACATTTCAGTGGTTCAGATGCAAATGTTCCAATCACAAAGATGACACACTTTGCCCACGTGTACAGTCGACCGCTGTATCTGTTAGATGGTGTGAAAGAAATAACTCCGGACTGTAAAACCTCGTTGTTCTGTTTCTCTTGCGACATTTTATTACCAAATCCGGGCGGACACGGTCTGCCGTATGTTGAAAGGTTCGGCTAAGGATATGAAACGATACGAGTAAATATACGGATGTAAACTAGTACTTGACTGCGATCCCACCTGCACCATGCACAGTGATGAAATCGTTGACGGTGAGGCGCACCAGTTTATTAGGAGCCTATTTACTCTAGCCTTGAAGACTCCTAGATTATAATGGGACGGGAAGACTGCAGCAGGCAAGTTCTTTCAGACGCTTCGTCCGGACCGTGGAGGTTTCAACAATTGAACTCGCCGTATGTCCTATTCTTTAATTATAATTATGTACTCGTATATGGATAAAACTAATTCATCAAATGTGATTTCACCACTTTCTTCGTCTTTCACCGCACGAACTGTTTGCCCCTCTCCCGTACTACAACTAATCTTCTTCTTCCTGCCTTTATGCTATATCACTCGTGGTCGGCGCAACACGTTTTTTCTTCCATTCTGTCCTGTCACCTGTCACGCTATCACCAACTCCCTTTTCTTTCATATCACTCCTCACACAATCTATCCATCTTTTCTTTGGGTTTTCTCTCCCTCTCCATCCATATACATGAATACTCGGAACATTTTCAGTAACATACGTTTCATTCCTCCTCTTTACCTGACCACACCAAGATACTGGGGCTATTGTCTTTTTCCGAAAGGGAGGCTCGGCCCCGGTATGAAAGGCAAGAAGGAACAGGGTGGGTGTTTTAGTCAGTAAGAGTCTGACACTATCAAGGGCGTGGGATGATATTTGGCTGATTTTTATCCATAAAAAAAAAGAAAAAATACCATACCAAGACTTTCCTTTCAACTTTTCAGGCACTGGTACCACTTTCAAACTTCCTCTAATCTACTCACTACAGCTAACCAAGACGACTTTATTTTTCAAACTGTACCAGGTAACAAGCACAGAGCCGGTCCAATGAAGAAGTTCCCACCGACAAGACAAACAACGCCGCTATCAGAACCGGCACCGGCGCGCGCCACTCTCATTCAGACGTCAGGCCGCCATCTTGGTTAATTGTTGAATGAGTCAATTCGCTCGGACATCCCGTCATACTACCCTCCTTTGTCCGTGCCACTGAGTAGGAGAGGTTAGTAGGATCAGTTCATTGGGTATTTGAGTCAAACCAAGCTGACTATACTCTACTACTTCTGATTCGCTCACGCAAGGAAACTTCGAGCATAGTCCTTTCCATTGCCCTTTGGGTGACCTTAAGCCTTCTGATGAGGCCCATTGTGAGCGACCATATTTCGGAAAACGTAGCGTTGGAATAATAATAATAATATTCTACGTTAGTTAGTTTGAGATAAAAGTGTACTACATCGTCGACCACATCATAAGGTCAAACGCGAGCGTATCAATAGTTCAGAAAAACTGGAAACATTGTGCCGAAGTGAGAACAGTCCCTGTATCTTACGTTGGAGAGTACAGCCACTGCTGCAGCGGCATATGCTGGTGCATGTGCTTTTCATATAGTAACTGGGCACAGCAGCAGTTCTTCTCGTAGATACCTCGTGACAGCGCTCCGTGCCCCACCCCGCCCCGGGAGGGAAGCTAATACAATCACCACTTTGCCCCTAAACTTCCCCTTCAAGAGGTGTGGCCTCACTATCATAAGCGATCGCGAGTATCCTCAGAAATGTATAATAATAAACACATGTAATATCCACCAATAGCTTTTGCCCGCAGCTTCGCCCGCGTATCCAGATGGGTCGAAGCCTACTGGGGCCAGGGTTAGCTCCGAAAGATAGCTTAGCCCCGGTACGAAAAGCAACGAATGAACTGGAGTGGGTTTTTAGTCAGTAAAAGTCTGACACTATCTCCCGCTCCGCCCAAGAGCGGAGGATGTCATTAGATGATTTTCCAACCGAAAAAAAAACCGACAGGCTAGTAGTACGGCGTTGATGCCCAAAACTTTGGAGTTTACACTCGACGAGTAGCCAGTGTCCAAAAATGTTTTTGAGCCAGGTACAAGGTACCGGCACGAATCTTGAGCGCTCGGCGTCAGAGTGGGTATTCGCTTTGTGCTTTCCATACATTGACGAGCCAATCGTCGTCGTTGTTAGATACATGCAGTAAGCGCAGGGAACGAATCATGAGTGACGTGCATGACACGATAGCGCGGCACCCCGCCCCCGCGTCTCACTTCGTACCACTAAAGAGACCGAATATTTGACTTCTGCGCAACTTGACCACCGCTCAAAATCCGTGCCGGTATCTATATACACGTTCGCTGGACGATAACAGACACGTCAACGAGCGAGGCACGAGTCCCAATTAGAAATAGATTGAATGCTCAATATTGTAGAGAAATCGCGCCAACACAAACAGATTAAGGTGTCATTTATCTAAATCGGTCCAACGACGCGCAGCAATTACAGAGCTCGCCAAAACTAACAAGGAACTCTCAAACCATTAGCTTCACGGTTTTATTAGAATGAATTCATCAATCCATCCAAAAAAAAAAAATTGCACTCCGGGAGTGCCGGCAGAAGTGAAAACTTGATTATTAACGTTGAGCATGTTTGATATTTTGGAATGGTTAGGGAATAATTTTGCACCAATTGCTTTATCAGTATAAAAGTACTATCATTTATGTGGTAGAATACAATATTCATTTATTGCGCTATCGTACACAAACATGACAATTTATATTACATTAAAAATTTAACACTTTAAAACTATTACAATTATTTTACATTAAAAAGTTTACCATCCGTCTTACGCTTTTTCGATCAGGTCACGTGTCCTGACGCGAGTTTAAGATTTTATACCCATTACAGAAAAAGTGCTCAACGCCGCTAAAGAAGTTTTCACTTCAAAAACTGGGCAAGTGCGAGTCGGACTCGCGCACTGAGGGTTACGCGCAAATTACAATTCCCGAATAGAGTCTCGAAGATTTTTCCGAATAGCAAAATATTTTTGAAGTGAAAACTTCTTTAGCGGCGTTGAGCACTTTTTCTGTAATGGGTATAAAATCTTAAACTCGCGTCAGGACACGTGACCTGATCGAAAAAGCGTAAGACGGATGGAGAGTATTTAATGTAAAATAATTGTAATAGTTTTAAAGTGTTAAATTTTTAATGTAATATAAATTGTCATGTTTGTGTACGATAGTGCAATAAATGAATATTGTATTCTACCACATAAATGATAGTACTTTTATACTGATAAAGCAATTGGTGCAAAATTATTCCCTAACCATTCCAAAATATCAAACATGCTCAACGTTAATAATCAAGTTTTCACTTCTGCCGGCACTCCCGGAGTGCAACCCGTCTTTTTTTTTGTGACGTAGGTAACTACACATTTACTGTTTTCAGATTTTTCCTATATCTGTCCTATAAGACCTTACTTTGTGCTAAATTTCAGGATTCTAGGTCAATAAATGGGAAGTATCCTATGAATTTCGATCTTTGAGAGTACCAAAATATGCGTTTTTTGACATAAACAGTTTATCTTTTTTATTCGTTAACTTAGAAATTTGTTTTTTTCACAACTTAAAGGGACCGCAGACCTGAGTATATGGTATTAATTTCAACTTGGTACTTCCACGCCTTCTTAAGATGAAGTGTTATGACAGACAGACGCACGGACGGACAATAAAGTGATCCTAGGGTTCCGTTTTTTCCTTTTAAGGTACGGAACCCTAAAAACAACCATCCATTCATTTCTCCATGCCTATAACAGTTCAGTTTAGGTCGCACTGAGAGCTCGTGGTAGGGTCTCAGAATAAGTTCAAAAAACGTTTATGTGGTTTCTTTTTTGGCTACAGTAATAATGGAGCAGTTACAATGGGCTCAAAAGAGTTGGCGTCAAAAGATTTAGGGAGCACCGTAGGGCCCCGCCAAGGCGAGCAAAAAAGTGACACGGCCGTAACATGCTTTTCTCGAAACAGTGCAGGCCATTTTCGACTCCCTATAACTTCGCTGTGAAAAAACTCTACGCCTGATTTTTTACTATATAAGCAGGCATTGTGTAAACATGTTATAGGTATTTAAAATTTCATTCAATTTGATCCAGTAGTTTAAGAATTATAACTGATCAAAATTTCTTAATTTTGTCATTCACTGACTGTAGTGCGTTCAAAAATAATCAGAGTCGAGTAGAGTTGCCACCCAGGGTTGTTCTTTTATAACTCGAGTTACTTCATAACTACCTAATTGTAATTAAGAATAATATTTTAGACCTGGTTCTTCTCTCCGGCACTGCGACCATACCCCGCGTCAACTTCGAGAACCCTCGCGGCGCGTGGAGCGCTGTGCGAGTGGGAGGGGCTGTGGGGGGCGGAGGCCTGACCTTGACCGACTCAGCTGATGTGCACAACTTACAGTTCTTTGTCAGTTGTGCTTTTGTTATGACTCGGATCACATGAAGAGAAGTTTGAGATGATGAGAAGTGATTTATACGGAAGGAGGCGGTCTTCACGCCCCAGCCACCAGGATCCCGATTTTCAGCCACCGCAAGCATAGGCTTGCGGACGGTAAGCGATGAGTAGCTCGCCGTCCGGCTGTCCGGTGACGGTCCGAAAGACAGGGCAAACTGCAGGAGTCCAGTAGGGTCGAAGCCTACTGGGACAGTGGGTTGTGCGAAACTGTACCCCGGGCCTGACATGAAGGCAAAGAAATACCAGGAGTTGATTTTAGTCAGTAAAAGTCTGACACGCCTTCTCGCTCCTCTCAATAGCGAAAGAAGTCATTAGATGAACTCAATTTTTCAAATGACATAATTATCAACTTCATCTTGTTTTTCTTTGTTATTGGCTGTGGTGAAATGAAATAAACTAAATCGTACTATTAATTTTAAAATAATATTATTGCAAGTAAATGTAACTAGTGTATTTATATCAATAAAGCTTGTGACTTGCATGCCTCAAGGTGTAATATGGTTGCACTGTGCTACATTTTCAATATCTTTATGTAATTACCCATATTAGCAAATAAACGATTATGATTATTATGATTTCCCACCTAAAAGAAAACCTACATGGAAATAAATGTGAGAAGAGCACATTGCTCGCAGAACAGAAGACCGATGGGACCGGAAGGTTCTGGAGTGGCGACCACGTACCGGAAGACGCAACGATGGAAGGCCTACAAGTTGGACCGATGACCTGGTGAAGTTGATTGGCATCCGTAGACTCATAGTAAGGTTCAGTTGAAAACCAGCGTCAGGCAACTGCTACGTAGTGGCCTGGCACTATGCTGAACTGGACCTATTTGGCGCAGCCGTGAGACACACAATGTGTATGTATTTTTAAAATTATCTGTTTCCATAATTGTTATTTCATTGTGTTTTTTATGTGCCAAATAAACGTGTTTTCTTTCTTTCTTAAGTTTGCAGGAATCTGATGAACACGAGACGCACAGGACCGTCCATTGTGGCGACACGTGGGGAAGAGGCCTATTGTTATTAACGTTAAAGATAAAATTAGACCATTATAAACTCATATGTGGTCAAATGTTTGTCATATATATATCATTGGACCACCAGACCTTCAGCGATGGCCAGTGGTACATGGTGGATATTCCACCCATACGCAAAAAACAACATCATTGCATTGGCATGATAGGCGGTGATGCGGCGTCGAGTCGAGGCTTCAAAGTCTTGAGCATTGACGCCGAGTCGCTAGCCTGTCGGTATTCTATCGTTTGCATTTCGTGAAGTGTGCGTCGGAATTGCTTCATTTTAGTGTTCCGTAACTCAAAAGGAAAAAACAGAACCCTTATAGGATCACTTTGTTGTCCGTCCGTCTGTCTGTCTGTCAAGACCCTTTATCTCAAGAACGCGTGGAGGTATCAAGTTGAAATTAAAACCATATATATACTCAAGTTTGCGGTCCCTTCAAGCTGTAGAAAAATCAAACTTCTAAGTTAATGAATAAAAAAGATACGGCCGTTTATGACGCAAAAACACGTATATTTTTGATACTCTCAAAGACCGAAATTCATAGGGTACCTACTTCCCGTTGACCCAGAATCCTGAAAGGCACAAAGCAAGGTCTTATAGCACAGATATAGGAAAAAAACTAAAAACAGTAAATTTGTTGTTATCTACATAGCAAAACAAAAAATTGCAATTCAGAAAAATCTTCGAGATTCCATTCGGGAATTGTAGTTTGCACGGAACCCTCAGTGCGCGAGTCCGACTCGCACTTGCCCAGTTTTTTTTTTCATCTGATAACCCTACAGTAACATCATCTTCAACGTAATAGTGCTTACTTGAAAACGGTTCTAAAGTTTTGCGAAGAATCGCAAATGGTTCCCAAATCGCGTGAGGAGACGGTGCGCGGTGTGAGGACGGAGCAGGCTGGGGCGGTGAGGAGTGACCTTGGCAGACGATGTGTGCTCGTGCAGCTGAAGAATTACCGTTTGTGTTCTGATTAGGAACTGTTGCTGTGGACTTAGTCGTCATTTGTCATGAACTTTCAAAGACACTAAATAGGTTATAGGTTTGCCGGGAGAGAAGAATTAAGCTAGCTTTTGTACATGAACTGTCAAAGAACAGTGTTACAGCCTGGTCACGACTGCGGTCTTACGGCGTTATCGCCGCCGCCGTCGCCGGGATTCTGATCCCGATTTCCGGCCAACGTAGACGCGGGCTTGCGGACAGTGAGCAATGGGTAGCTCGCTGTCCGGCCGTCCGGTAACTGTCCGGACCAAGCCCAAGTCGTCGACGGCGCGCACTGTTCCCGCGCGCCTCAAGGAGTTGTCAGCAACAGCAGGGACCCAGCCGGGTCGAAGCCTACTGGGGCCAGGGTTATCCGAAAGGGCGCTCGAGCCCCGGTATGAAGGCTAGAAGGAACGGGGTGGGTCTTTTAGTCAGTAAGAGTCTGACACTATCTTCCGCTCCGCCCAAGGGCGGGGGATGTCAATGCATGATTTTACCCACCACAAAAAAAAGGGTTCTGCGGCGCGGCGAGCGGTGCGACAGCAGTACCCGGACACGGAGCGCCATGAGCGGCATCTTGTGGCGTGCTTTCAAACATTTACATATTTTTGTTCTCTTTCGCTCGCCGCTCCGCGTTTAGCTACCGCTTATTGCGGCAAGGTCGGATGGGATATGTTACATATGGGGGGATGCATACGCGCTCGCAATGAGCTGAATTGAGCCGAGTTGATATCGTGTCCGTGAGCAGAGTCTAGTGTCTGTGTGCGTTGCTCTAGCGCGCACAGTATGTAGATTGACTACTGAACGTTAGTGTTCTGTGCGCCACCGGGTCTAAGGGTGCTTTTCCATCAGACAAGTGCTGATTTCCACCAATATTCATTGATGCACATAGCTTAGCACTGGTGGAAACGGATTCAACTAAGATATGACTTTTATATATAAAAATGCGTGCTGTGGATATAGGTCGCGAGTGGTATGTGAGCTATGTCCCGCTTTCCCACTATCAAAACATCGCATAGCTCGAGCTGCGCGTCTTCCTCGCGCAGCTTCTTTGCGGTGGTGCCTCTTTATAGCATATCTTGCTCGCTCCGCTACACAGCTTAGTGGAAACGGCTACATAGTTTTAGCTTAGCTATTACAACCTCGCAGCATAGCTACATAGCACATCGCTGGTGCAGAGGCAGCCTAAATCTGTTATTATATCCCTACCCTGCGCTACTTATTGTAGTCACAATGACGTGTCCGCATCCCCGTGTTGAATGCCTCACGTTCCTGTGAGCCTGCTTTGTGGCGGCACCCGGATACCTCAGCTGTCTCCTCATTGAGCGGACTCCTCGCAGCAGACACACGGCACAATGCACAATGGATCACTTCAGGAAATGAAGACGAGTAATTTCCGACGTGTGGCAGACTTGAAAGGAGGGGAAACAAGGAAAGTAGGGGGTAGTACGTTGGGGCTTGTCACTGTACTTATTACGTAATTGGCTGTCTTTTACTTCAAAACTACACTATCCTTAGATCCGTCTGTAAATATGTTTAAATATGTTGAGTAATTCGGAGGTAATGTAATTGACAAATAGATTTCTTAAGCTAACAGGATTGTATTGCCTTTTTGGTTTGGTCATAAAACATACATCGAATTTAATAAAATTGTTGCTATCTACACCCAGATACAGTACAATGTACAGTGGCTCAGTATACTACTAACCCATGTATTCAGAGAAAACATATCTAATTTATTACTGCAATGAACTTTAACAGTGTGCAATGAGTCATGAACTAATATTAACAGAGGGATTCTTTTGTTTTGCCAGTACGAAGCAAAAAAAAATTTTTGAGTTTGAGTTCTATATGTATGGGGAGCCCCGAAATTTTTAATTATTGTTTTTTTTAGTTTTGTGTGAAAATCTTAATGCGGTTTACAGAATACATCTAGTCACTAAGTTTTATCAGTATAGCTCTTATAGTTTTAGAAAAAAGTGGCTGTGACATACGGACAGACAGACAGACAGACGTGACGAATCTATAAGGTTCCGTTTTTTTGCCATTTGGCTACGAAACCCTAAAAAGATACTGAAAAGTGCAAAATAACTTTATTTTCGGAAGTCGGTGTTAAATATCGAAGAGACAAAACTGTTATAGAAACACCGATTTCCGAAATTAATGTTATTTTACACTTTTCAGTGCTTTTTTGTATTTTTGTAAAAAGGTTTTTTTTCACTGGTAGTACTGCTACCAATCCGATTGCAAACAATCTTTCACTAATTAAAGGCAACGCTATCATTGAATGTAACTAATCTTATTTCACAAAAATGCTCGATTCTGTGGACAAGAACAAAGTCACAGTAAAATACTGTAGTATAACCACTTTAGTTTATTCTGCGTCCAAATAAATCATCGCCCTATCTAACTTACACGATAAACCCTCATTGGAGGCTCGAGACACAGAAAGGGTCTGAAGACTGCTTACAAATTTCCCTCATTACTCAAAACTGCTCAATTCACGGCGCAGTCTGTCCCATCAAGTCGTCTTGTACTAATTTGTTTGAGTTTCAAGACACCCACGACAAGAAAGCAGTGATGGCCGAGTGGTAACGGCCCCGACTTACGAGTTTATAGGTCGCGGGTTCAAACCCAGCCAGGCGCATTACTTTGTGTAATTTATTTCATCACCACTGCTCTTAGAAAGGTGAAGGAAAACATCGTAAGGAAACCGGCATGGCCCGCACCAAACCGCTCTGGGCCCGCTTGGTGGACCACGACCCATTCCCTCTCCTAGAGAGGAGGCCTGAGTCTCAACAGTGGGAACACGATAAGGCCGACTAAGCCATGCTAAAGACACCCGAACTGCGCCAGAACAAAGAACTATCGCTGATCATACCGTAACAAAGTACCCGGCTGTATAATTTGAAGGACACACTACTTAGTACTGATTATTTACGTTCGTCTGATGCGTCATCAGGTATTGTGTGGATACTAACATGATTTAAAGGTAGTAGTCACCTGTGGCTTGCAGACCATGAACATTATGATAATATTGTGGAGTAGCCCTTGTAGATCCATGAGTATTTCGAGTAGGACCTCTTTCTGTGAAGCAGTAATGCTACAAAAAGAGGAGGCCGCATGTGCATGCGCGAGGGAGCGGCCCTCACTCCCCAGCCAGGATCTTGATCTTGATTGGCCATCGTAGGCGTGGGTTTGCAGACGGCGAGCAATGAGTAGCTCACCGTCCAACCGTCCGGACCAAGCCCAAGACGTCGACGGCGCGTATTGTTCTACGCTCGCCTCAAGGTGATGTCAGAAAATCCTAGGGGCCAAGCAGGGTCAAAGCTTACTGGGGCCAAGGGTTCGCTACTGAAAGGAAAACCTGCCAAGTCAAATCTAAGTCATCAAGGTCTCTAAAGTAGGGACTGAATAAATTAACCGACTTGGTATTACATGGCTCTTTTTACGGTAGAAGAATTGAGTTGAAAACCTTGGTTTGTTAATATAAAATAAGTTATATTTTTGATGGCATTCTATTGACTGCAGTAGATATACTTTTGCTCATTATAAAACTCGCTACGCAACAGGCTACAGTCCGCTTAAAGACACCCAAACCTAGACACAGGATGTGTCAGAACAAAGAATTGGTGCACAATGCTGATCGTATCATCAAAGTAACCGAACGTATAATATGAAGGCCAGTCTAGCCAGTGCTGTACACTCGTCCGATGCGTCATCGAGTATTGTGTCACTACTGATTTGAAAGAGTATTGACCTGAAGCAAGGATGCTATCGAGCTCTGTATCCGTAAATACAATTATCCGATATCCGAAATAAAAAAAATATTATGTCGTGGAGAACGAGATTTAACTTGAGGTGTAGTCGTGCTAGCTACAATATAAGGTTATGAACCTATCCATATTATGTAATGTATCTTCTATTAATATACATATTAACACACTTATATTCTTTTAGTCATTAATTGTTAAAGGCAATCGCTTGGGAACCACTGCTCCATAGAGCAGTGGCGGCCGAGAGGTAACCTTACGAGTTATAGGTCGCGGGTTCAGTCTAATTGTAAATCGCCCGGTAATTTCGGCTGTGCATTGATATGTTAGTCATTCAGTTTCTTCTTTTATTTAAATAACAATAACAAACAAAAACTTAAGGGGATACAACTCGACTTACATTTTCACTGTTTTTCATACAACCGATCTTACTCGATTATGACGTTATTAACGATTTTTCATTAGATATTTTGGAAACACAGTATCTTGTGGATATAATCTAGGCTTCTGTTGAAATCAATTTATTTTGTGTAAAACTAATCCAGTAAACACCTCTGAAAATCTGTTATATTGAACTTTGACACTTTATAATTTAAAAAGTCAAAAAAAGCATAACAATGGAAGCCTTGCTAGATTCTAAATGACGACAACTTTTTTCAAAAACTTTTAAGGGTTTTAAAAAAACACGTATTTCCTCGAACAAGGTTTGTGAATTATTCGAGTAAATCACAGAATTACCGAATGATAACAGGGTTTTCAAGCGTTATCACCTTTTCTCGTTGCCTCGTCATCAAACATCGCGATGGATTGCGTTAGATGAAGCAACAAGCTTTTGAACCATGCTCGATGTTCACGATAGGCGCGTGGAGAAGGAGGCTCAAGTATTGTTTTAACGTTTACAGAAAAACCTTGCACTCGCAAAAACACGAAGACGGAACCAATCAACCAACCGTAGGCCATCGCAGATGTCAGGCACCCGGAACTGTCGGCTTATCGTTAAGACACAACAAAGTGATACACTATTAAACTGGTTTGCTTACATCACGACCATTAGAATTACTCCAATATTAATCATCAATGCACTTTTTCAAATAAATTATTTACAAGCATTATTGGATTGCCAAAATGTCGGTCAGCCAAAATAGCAAAGAAACTCTGAGGAAACTCTTTTAAACCGTGGTATGACTTACAGAAATCTTGGTCACATACTTCTTGTTGTATAATGTGAGCACCGTGTAAATAAATAATGAAAAAATAAATAAGCCACTGTGACCCAATTCACAGTTTGTCAGGGCACAGCAGTGCTACCGCGAGCTCTTAACGCGATCCATTACACGACCAAGATTTGTGATACAGCTATCGACTAAACAGACGTGTGGAGACAACATTCACTAGTACTGCTACAAGTGCGGAAAAACGTAAAAGCGATGCCACATTTCTTTATCGATGACGATATTTATGGCCACTTGCATTATATGTTACATATAGTCTGTCTAAAAAGTCCAATTCTTGAAATCGAATGTAGAACAATCAAGGTTGCAAAGAAATGATCATTGTTTACTAATAATAGAGAATGTTATTTAAAATATTGTATTTAATACTTATTGTATATAATTAAAAATTCTACTCCTATAGCAGAATGTTTAATTCGTTTAATTTTCAAGTCGATTGACTTTTTAGACAGACTAATTTAATAGACGGTGATGCTGATCAATCTCGTCATGTAAATGAAATAAAATTATACCATTTCTTTGTCTTCTGTATTATATCTGCGAATAGTGTGTAACGCTATGAGCAAAAGGAAGTGCGCTAAACAGTTTGAGCGCGTCCCCCATTAACGGTTTCTCATCATCTATCTATATGTCATTTCGTTGGAGACGCATATCGTAGTCACTTTAGTTTTAATCGATGCGACAAGAATTATATGTATAACCGATTATAGGTATTAAATAGTGTCCATAGAGTTTCTTGCACGTTCTTCTCCATAGGGAACGAGGCTTTGGAACGTGCAATTTAGTTTCACTTTTTTAATAAACGTTTCAGTTAGCATAGCTCACGATGCTTCTCTAGCTCTTTCGGTATCTCACGGTGACGTTTTTGGATTTCCTCCTTTATCGTAGGCATTTTAAGATATTCGTCAATTTCCTGGTTGGTCGCATACTATGGGACCATTAAACTTTATGCCTGCTCTGTTAAAAGGTCAGCATTGACTGCCTCAATGCTGACCTTTGTGTCATCCATATACGTAGCTTGGAAGTAAGGATTCCTACAAGTCTCGTCAGTTAGAGGACGGCAGCGTGTGTGTGCTCACAACTTGTATAAAGATCTGTCGAAACGCCTAGTTGACGCTTCGCGTGACCCAATGGCTGGCTTTTACCTCAGACAGAAGATAAGCATTGCCATACAGCGTGGCAATGTCGCCATTCTTTTGGGCACATTACCATCAGCGATGTGGAAGAGGTTTTTCACGCCGTAGTTTTTTTTTCAGTAATTATAGTTAAGTATTTATTATTCCCTAACTATTTAATAATCCTATTCTATGGGATATTGCTGACTGCTCCGTATATTAAGATATGCATTCTCTGCAATTATATTTGGATTTTAAAAGCAATCAACTCACAAAGATGCCACTTTCCGTTGATAGGAACCAAAGTCATCTCTCTGTGAGAGCAGGTGGGCCGTCAACCAACTCGCGGCTCCAGTGCGGATTCAGAATCTCATCCGAAGCATCCGCCTCCGGAACAACGCTCAACTCTGAGCACCGGTAATTACGATCTCACATAGATCGTAAAATCAGCGCGAATATAGGTCACCGCCAAGTCGATATGTCACCCAACAGTGTTGGTGCAGGTCTTGTGTCGAGATGACGCCTCTCATGCAGGAGAATACGAGTAGAATCAACTTTCTTGTACACCAAAATAGTAACTACTTCACAGAAACTGGGTAGTACTAGACTTACTAGAGCTGTACCACCATCGTCGTCGGTCTTATCGCTGACAGCGATACCTACCAGATAACCTTAGGATGGACTATAAGAGGTTGATCATGATAAATAATTAATTATTTATTATTAATTTATGTACATAATTAGGTTTTAGTATTTAAATAGTTAGTAGCACGTTACTCGCGACTTCGTTCGCGTAATAAGCATAATCAGCCTTTTAATGTTCCCACTGCTGGGACTCTGGCCTCCTCTCCAGGAGAGGGAATGGGCCGTAATCCACCACGCGGGCCCGGTGCGGGTTGGTGGATGTCACAAGTCATGGAATATTTGGTTCTGGGTCACGCCGGTTTCCTCACGATGAATACGAATAAAAAATGTTCCAAGTGCGAGTCGGACTCGCGCGTAATAATGATAAAGAAAGTTTTTATTTTACGTTATTATTAATTCTTAATTTTTGAAGTTCCGTACCCAAAGATTACAATGGGATCCTATTTATTTACTTAGACTACGCTGTCGTCCGTCTCTAATGCCGGCCATACTCCATCCTACCTGTTGTCCAACCGGTAGGATGCTACCGATTGGACTAAACAGATTTGACCGTGTGTGGTAGTGGATTGGTATGTCATTGTTGGACGATAGGTGTGACCGTGTATGGTCGGAATTAGAGAGGAGGCTTGAGTCCCAGCAACATTAAAAAGCTGATCATGCTATGCTATGCTGTACTGTCCGTCCGTCTGTCAGCAGGCTGTATCTCATGAATAGTTAGACACTTGACATTTTCACAGATGATGTATTTCTGTTGCCGCTATAACAACGAAAAATATAATAAAATAAATATTCAAGGGACTCCCATACAAAAACTGTGATTTTTTGGCGTTTTTAAAGAAACCCTTCGCGCGCGATTCCGACTCGCTCTTGGCCGGTTTTTTTATATACATATATTATTATGTAGTAACATAGATGTTTCCTCTTTGGCTTGGTGAAGTAGTCTAATGTCTCATGCCAATAATAGCAAATGATTTTGGTCCGTCCAAGTTCTCAGACGGCCTTGTACGGACCAGACCTTCTGCATTATTTAGATCATGTACCCACGTTCAAAATTCACGGTCAACTTACTAAATAGTACACGTGCACATGGCAAAATAGGCCTTATACTTAGACTGCTAAGGTTCGAAATACTTTGGCCAGTTGTATATTCACAGGCACCCTTAGAGAATCGATTATGAAACAGTGACGTCTGCAGTGTCTACAGAAAATGTTAACGTGCATACGATTTTGAACTTTGTTACGTAGAAAATAGGATAGGAAATGTAATAGTTCAATAAAGATTTACGCATGTTCTTTCCGTTTTGTCGATGGTTCCGTTTTTTATTAAGACAGGCAAACTATCGATTCCGCTAAGTTATTTTAAGTACGGAATTGGGATCCCATACTAGAATTTATTGCATTAGATACAAACGCTAAGGCCCAAGCCCCCGAGCAGTGCCAGACTAGCAGCACTACCCGCAGCTTCACCCGCGTAAAATATAGCCTATTTCACTCTAGAATAAAGCAGCTTTCTGTCGGCGAAAAAATTGTAGCAACCGGACCAGTACTTCCAGAGATTACCTCCTACAAACAAAACAACATAAAAACAAAAAATCACACTTTAGATTTATCAACTATTGATTTTTTCGTGCGATTAATACTTTTGTCCAAAAAAATATTTAGCAATTTTTCCCTACTCCTTCGAAACAGCTAGGATCTTTAAAAACTTTTTTTGGCAGGCGCAGCTGGCCGGAATTAAATGCACAGATACTCGTACTGCCGCATAAGCAGGTACGAGTGTTGTATCTATTTATTTTCGGCCACATCTTCAAGGGACTATGAGCCTTTATTAGCCTTTTTTGATTTTTCAATACACTTCCTCGAAAACTCGCTCTTATCCCATTGCTTTTAGGCATGCAGTAGACTGTTTTCCGCACTAGTACAGAAAAGTTCGCGTGCTTTCCCCTCCACCATTTTATTACGCGAGTCGCCAATCAATCTCCGTTTATTCACTGCGGGGTGACGCCCAGCAATGGCTGAGTTGGTGACCCTTTCGATTCAGGCACAGTCACTGCAACTGTATTGTATATCTGTACCATTTTTTAATTTATTATTTTCTGTTGTGGTATATTGTATTGCTTCCGCCGAATAAATGCTGTTCTATTCATTTCTTCGTAAGTGATTTGAAATAAAGTCAATTGATACACGTGCAAGTTAGTCACTCTAGCCCTCGGCTTCATAACTCCCTGGCCTATGACGGCTCGTGCGAAAACCGCCTCGGTCGCAATCACTTATTTTCTGCACTTGTATCAAAATGTATTATAATAATATCACAGTAACGGAAAGATACCAACTGTATTCTATCCGGAAAGTCTCCCTGATGTAGGCGGCCGCTGGCTCTGACTCCAGATACGACTGTAATTGAAAAACTTGCTCCGACGGACGCGACCTAACATCGATTTGATAATAATTCTACACCAGAACTAACTTGTATCAGATTTTACATTCCAGACTGGATATTTGCTAAATGATATTTATTTTGCAAATAGGTTTTTAAAAAAACCGGGCCAGTGCGAGTTGGACTTGCGCCATGAGGGTTCTGTACTAACTTTATGCAGTTTCTTACCGGTTCTTCTCCATAGGAAACGACCAATTTGTAATCGTGCACTAAATTCTGACGTTCTATAAGTGCCCATGTAGATGTGTTTCAAAGATTCATTTTTCAAGTTGATTTAAAAATTGGAAAAGTAGTGTTTCAAAACTATTTGAAGTTTTGAAACTTACCTAAGTAAACATTTCAATTCCGGAATGGAGTCTCGGAAGATTTTTCCGAATCGCAAAAAAAATTGTGACGTAACAAAACAAAAATCAGTTTTTAGATTTATTCCTATACTTGTACTGTAAGACCATACTTTATACAAAATTTCAGGATTCTGGGTCGTCGGAAAGTACCCTATGAGTTTTGATTTTTGAGAGTATCAAAATATAAGTTTTTTGCGACATAAACGGCTGTATCTTTTTAGGGTTCCGTAGTCAACTAGGAACCCTTATAGTTTCGCCATGTCTGTCTGTCCGTCCTCGCTTAATCTCTGTGACTGTTAGCACTAGAAAGCTGAAATTTGGTACCAATATGTATATCAATCACGCCGACAAAGTGGTAAAATAAAAATTGGAAAATTTTTTTTATTAGGGTAGCCCCCCTATATGTAAAGTGGGAAGTGATTTTTTTTTTAATTTCAACCCCAACGTGTGATATATTGTTGGATAGGTATTTAAAAATGAATAGGGGTTTACTAAAATCGTTTTTTGATAATGTCAATAATTTCGGAAATAATCGCTCCGAAAGTAAATAACAATGTCCCCCCCCTCTAACTTTTGAACCATAAGTTTAGAAAATATGAAAAAAATCCGAAAACTAGAACTTTATAAGGACTTTCTAGGAAAATTATTTTGAACTTGATGGAAAGAACACTTTTTGTACAAAAAAAAACAAAAGTGTTCTACAAAATAATTTCTAGACTAAGTTTGTAGTATAATCGTATTTGCAAGCATTTTTTCAAACTCATAAGTGAGTACACTTATTGTGACGGACGGGAAACTACGGAACCCTACACTGAGCGTGGCCCGACACGCTCTTGGCCGGTTTTTTATTCGTTAACTTAGAAGTTTGATTTTTTTCACAGCTTAAAGGGACCGCAGACCTGATTATATGGTTTTAGTTTCAACGTGATACCTCACGTGTTCTGGAGATAAAGGGTCTTGACAGACAGACAACAAAGTGATCCTATAAGGGTTCCATATTTTTAGCGGTCAAGTGCGAGCATAGCAAAAAGGCGAGATATTACGTTATTGCTGGTTTGGTATATTTTCATATTAAAAAAAAAAATACACAATTGTGCCGGAACCATCTCTCCCGGAAAATTAAGAACTTTAAACGCTGCCACACAGCAGGCGGAATATAACGAAGTCTTCATTACAACTAGCGTAAGCCCGCGGCCTCGCCCGCGTGCCAGTACAAAATGTTTCCGAAGAAACATAGTCCTGAGGTATAAAATATTCTATGTAGTTACCATCGCGGTCATTTCTGTCTGGACACTTTAAAAAATTGTCGCTTGAATCTTGCGGCGCGGCGCTAAACAAAACCCTTTGAAGTTTTCGTTTCGAGTGCAAGCAAAAATGAACTTAGCGGTGTTCAGGCGGATGTGTCTTTGAAGGTACAACTGGTTTCTTGGTCTAGTGGTCAGTGGCCCTGACTGCTATGCAGGAGGTCGGGGGTTCGATACCCACCCAGGACTAATGTTTGTGTGATGAGCACGATCATTTGTTCAGTCTGGGGTGGCCTGGGTTTAACTTATCTATAATATGTATGATTGTATTTAGAAATTATAATAATGTTGTCTAGTACTCATAGCTCAAGCTCTGCTAGTTTGGGACAAGATGGCGTCATGTGATCATCATCATTTCAGCTGAAAGACGTCCACTGTTGGACATAGGCCTCCCCCAAGTGTCGCCATAACGACAGCTCCTGTGCGTCTCGCATCCATCGCATTCACGCGGCCCGCGCCAGGTCACCGGGCCACTTATTGAGCTTCTAACGCTACGTCGTCGTCCGTCGTACGTGGTCGCTCGCCACTCCAGAACCTTTCGTGTCCATTGACCACTTAGTCTGCGAGCAATGTGCCCTGCCCAGTACCACTTAAGTTTAGCAATTTTTTTTTTTCGAATTTTCTTTTTTGCACTATTGCGGATAACAGTAAATTGCGTGCCTAAAAGCGGTAAACAGGAGTGGGTTTTCAGTAAGTGTAAATATGTATATTTATTTTTTTGTGTTGCCCTTATTTCTTCTGCCCTCGGGTGGAGCGGGAGATAGTGTCAGACTTTTACTGAATAAAAACCCACCCCGTTTCTTCGTTGCCTTTCATACCGGGGCCGAGCCTCCCTTTCAGAATTTAATCTTTGGCCCCAGTAGGCTTCGACCCTGCTGGGCCCCTGCTGTTGGTGACAACTCCTTGAGGCGCGCGGGAACAGTGCGCGCCGTCGACAACTTGGGCTCGGTCTGGACAGTTACCGGACGGGTGTACTAAATCTACGATGCTGAACAAAGCTCGCGTAAACACCGTGGGAATGGGAACTGTTATCAGTGAGCGCAGTAGTCGCGACCGCGGCCACGTTATCAGTGCGCCGATGTAACTCAATATTGAACGTTACGCTATACTTGCTCTGCTCTGTAGACCAGGCGAGAGATGTCACGTGTGTAGTGATTACAGTAGTATTTACAGCGCAGTGTTAGTAGGACTTGACAGCGGGTAATGGGTAGTTCGCCGTCCTGACCGCGCCTTAAGTCGTAGACGGCGCGTACTGTTCCAAACGCGACTCAAAGCCGCATACAGACATGGCGAGGTGTGCGTCGCGAATGGTTCGTCTCGCATGCTTCGGGCTGTGTGGACGAGTATGTTCACAGTGAGCATTCGTGTCACACGATCATTGCGAACGCCGTCTCAGTACGATCCGTGCGCTCCGTGTGGACGGACAGGTGTTGTTTACGTTTTCTACTGACGAACATCGTGCGTGGTTGTTTGCGTGTTCAGCTCGAACATGTGTCGTTCAGAACGCACGCATAAATGAACCGTCGTGTGTCTCAGATTGAGGCATGCGTGACGAACCATTCGCGACGCACGCCTCGTCATGTCTGTACGCGGCTCAAGAATTTATTTTTTATCTGTTATAAACTAGTACTTAACTGCGATCCCGCCTAATGGTAAGCAGTGATGCAATCGTTGAGGGTGAGGCGCACTAGTTTATTAAGAGCCTATTCACCCTAGCCTTGAAGACACCTAAATTATAATCAGACGGGAAGACCACAGCAGGCAAATTGTTCCAGTCCTTCGATGTACGCGGTATAAATGACGAGGCAAAACGCTTAGTTCGAATCGTAGATGTTTCAACAACGTAGGGTGGATACTCGCCGTGCGTCGGTTTGTCCGATGGTAGAAATGAGATTACGGAATCAAGTCATGCAATTCCTGCCCACACTCTCCAAAATGCAATCTGTAAAACACCGAAAGGCTGGCTACCCTACGCATGTGCTCAAGGCTTTGAAGATTGGACTTAACCACATCTGGGTCACCAATCAGCCTCTTCGCACGCCTTACCACCGAGTCCAAAGCTGCCAGGTGGCACTTTGCAGCACCAGCCCATATGTGGCTGCAGTACTCCACACACGATCGGACTTGTGCTTTGTATAACATTAAAAGCTGTCCCGGTGTGAAGTACCGCTGGACTTTTGCAAGAACGCCTGGTTTCCTAGCAGCTACTTTGGCTTTGGACTCAATGAACCGCCCAAAATAGAGGTCAGATAAAATTTCGACACCGAAGAGCTGAAGGCGGTCGGTACAATCCAATGATACATCCTGAAAAGTAGGAGCCGAGGTGAACGGGCTCCTTTTGGCGGTGAACAGACACACCTGTGTTTTGGCGGCGTTGAATCCCACCAGATTGGTTTCGCCTCACTTGGAGACTGCCTGAAGGCAGATATTCGTACGCTCTACCAGAGCCTCTCGTTCGGACCGGATGTGCTCTTTACTAGCCCGAGCACCTGGCAGGAGAGTATGCGGGCTTTTAGGTTCTTCTGAAAGGAAAACTCGGCCCTGGTATGAAAGGCAACGAAGGAACAAGAGTGGGTTTACTCCGTAAAAGTCTGGCACACCGTCTCGCTCCGTCCAAGAGCGGGAGATGTTGATTTTCCCACCTAAAAAAGAGGAAAACTACAGGAGCAAGCACTTCCTACGTTACATAAATAAATATGAATGTGTGTAATATCAGCTCTCCACGCGTAGGCGTTGTATACGGTCAAGATTCGTCGCACACTCGTATCGACGCGATGCGGCCATACAAAAAGCTCGATTAGTACGTGAAGCCGCCCGCATCGATGCGATGTAGCGATACGACAAAAAAACTGCGACTACATTTCCTTCGATGAAATTGCGAAAGGCCGAAAGGTTTCGAATTTGTATCGACTGTATTGTGTGGGGCGCTATACGAGCAAAACGTTTATTGTACACCAAAAAGTAACACAAATAAGACAGGCCTGTTGGTCTAGTGGTTAGTGACCCTGACGGCTATGCCGGAGGTCGTGGGTTCGATTCCCACTCAGGACTAATGTTTATGTGATGAGCATGATCATTTGTTCTGTGTCTGGGTGTAATTTATCCATAATGTTTGTATTTAGAAATATACAAATATGCTTCTCAGTTGTCTAGTACTCATAACACAAGCTCTGCTTAGCTTGAGACTAGACGGCGTTGTATTATAGTTGTGGAATAAAAAAATATAAAATACGGTCTCCTTTGAACTGCATACTATAGAAACAGGTCTAAGCGTAAAGACGTAATCACATCGTAACAACATTTCTATGAGACCAACTTGGAAGCAAAACCTTTCAGTCAAAAAAATAATTATTCAAAATCGGTCCACAATTGACCGAGAAATCAGTGAACATACATAAAAAAAAACATTTAGCCAAACATAGAACCTCCTCCTGTTGAAGTCGATAAATAATTCGCATTGCGCGAGCTACTCTCGCGCTTTTACTTTAATGAATAAGGGCTATATTGCACCGAGATAGCATGTCGAACCAAATGTATAGGTACAGCTCTATAGAGAGTTACTCACGTGGTGTACGTTTGGTTGCGCAATCAATTTGGTGGCGCAACCAGCTCGGACGTGTGGCGAATCTGGTGTCTATATAGTGTCTAGTTTGGTAGCCTAACGCTATATTTCACCGGTACACCATGGTGGCGCAACTGGTCGCGCCGTCATGGTGTCCCGGTGAAATAAGCCTAAGTCTCATCTTTCATTTCCGTTTATAAAAAAACAAATAGCAAACCAGTCAAAACAGAAACTTGAGATCATTCTGCCAATCAAAATGTCGTTAATCTTGTGACATCAAATGCGCACGCGCACCACAGATCAAGCGAATAACAACAGTTCATTGCCTCTTTATTGCCTCTCCATGTACTAGCAACGTCACCATCCCGCATGACGAGAACCTCGTGAAAACGAAGAAAGAAACACAAACCAATTATCTCGACTTAGCACACGAGGTTGTCGACACGTGGGATGTGGACTCAGCTATCATTGAGCCGAAAGTTGTGGCCGCCAACGGCCTGATGGACGAAAGAAGCCTCACTGCACGACACCTGACCTCTGAAAATCTGCTATTTTACGTGAACTTTTTCATAATTAATATATTTACTCAAAATTTTAAAAAGTCAAAAAAATATAACAAAAGAGGCCTTGCAAATTTAATCGAGATTCCGAACTATGGCAATTTTTTTTTAAATTTTATAATGGTTAAAAAACAACACCTATTTCCTGGAACAAGTTTAGTGAATTTTTTGAGTAAATCATGGAATTACCTACCGAACAGAGTTTTCAGGCGTTATCTCTTATTTTTCGAGTTTCGTCTTTTTCAATCATCGCCTGGTGAAGGAAGAAACTTTCAACCCATGCTCGATGTTGACGATAGGCAAGTTAGACAAGAAGCCGACAAGATAGCTACAACCCGGGAATCTTTAAGTCGAGAGTGAATAGGTTTCTTTTAGGTAAGCGCGTTCCATCGTCGACCGCATCGTCGCTTTCCATCAGGTGAGATAGCGGTCAAGTGCGAACCTATCAACAATAAAAAAAAAAAAGCCTCTTAAGCGTTTCCAAGGTCATTCAAGTTGTACAGACAGACGTACATATGTTAAATCGGGGCGCGAGGACGTAGAGGAACAAACGAAAACGAAACCAATTATTATTATATTACTAATCTCGTATAAAGCTCGCACCAGTGGCCCGGCGATGTGGCAACAAGCGCAGCCGCTGTGACCTAATTACCGCCGACATCTGTCCAAACAGATTACAACATATTACTCCAGCCGTCTTAGGGCCAACGCTGCGATAAGCGGGCGCACGCGCGGGCACCCGTCGCGAGACGTCGACGGCGCGCACTGTTCCCGCGCGCCTCAAATAGTTGTCACCAACAGCAAGGGCCCAGCTGGGTCCAAGCCCGCCGAGGCCAGGGTCTAGTTCCGAAAGGGACACTCGGCCCCAGTATGAAAGGCAAAAAGGAACGGGGTGGGTTTTTTAGTCAGTAAGAGTCTGACACTATCTCCCGCTCCGCCCAAGGGCGGGGGATGTCATTTGGATGATTTTTACCTACAGAAAAAAAAAATATCGCGTGACGTCGCGCGCGTATCGTATGCGACGAGCCCCGTCGCGGAAACCGAATTATTACCTGCGCAGTGTCGCTATTTCAACTTGAACGGTGTGCATGAAGTAGTGTCAGTTAGAGCAGTGGTGGCCAAATGGCAACGGCCCCGACTTAAGAGTTGTCGGTCGCGGGTTCAAACCCAGCCAGGCGCATTACTTTGTGTAATTTATTTCATCACCACTGCTCTCAAAACGGTGAAGGAAAACATCGTGAGGAAATCGGCATGTCCTAGAACCAAAAATTCGAAGACTTCTGACATTCACCAAACGGCACTGGGCCCGCGTGGTGGATTACGGCCCATTCCCTCTCCTTGAGAGGAGGCCTAAATCCCAACAGTGGGAACATTATAAGGTAGCAAAATGGTCACAGGCCCGGCTCTCCGCGACAGAGCACTTTGGATGGGATCGCGCGGGCGGCCGCTTAACGCAGCGTCGCGTCGTCGCCCTAGCGCACAATCAAGTCACTGCTCAGCCTGGCCCCGCAGCGAGCCGCCATTCTATATAGGGCCTGAACGCAAAGGTGTAGAACCAATTGCGTATGGATTGGAAATCACTTTTTGACTAATGGTCTCCCAATTTATACAAGAGCAGTACGCAAATACCCGCGTATACTTTGTAGTGTCCTAGTTAGGTCGCTCTAACCTCATCTCACCATATTATGGAATAAGTTTGGGTTAAGTTAGGCGATTGTTTCGGTCTACGCACGATTAGTCCATATTTGTACTAGCGCTGTATAATATGGTATTATTCCTCAATATGCAAGGTGAGGTGAGGTTATAGTTGGTTACTGCCACCTAGCAGCTTTGGGCTCGGTGGAAAGGCGTGCGAAGAGGCTAATTGGGGATTCAGTTTTGGTTAAGTCCAATCGTCAAAGGCTTAAAGCACAGGCGTAGGATATCTAGCCTTACGGTATTTTACAGGTTGCATTTTGGAGAGTGTGCGCGGGATTGTCCATTCCGCCATCTCCTTATTACTAGCGGACAACCCGACTTACAGCGATTATCCACCCTTACGTTGTCTAAACTTCTGCGGTCCGGACTAAGTCTTACGCTTCGTCGTTTATAGTCTATTGGAACATTTTGCCTGCTGCTACCGATCCAAGGGGCCAATAATCCCCTAAACTCAATTTAATATTCAAAATAATACAAAAAAATATCTGTGATTTAAACAACGTTCCTGGAATAATTGATGTAGATGCTGCCAGGCTCTAACTGTTTATTAACAATTATACGGCCCCTTGGATCGGTCTGTACACAAAATAGATTGATTCAACAGAAGGTGTTCTACAGATTGCATTTTAGAGAGTGTGCGCAGGAATTGCATGACTTGATTCCGCCATCTCATTTCTACCATCGGACAAACCGACGCACGGCGAGTATCCACCCTTACGGTCTTGAAACATCTACGGTCCGGACTAAGCGTTTCGCCTCGTCATTTATACCGCGTACATCAAAGGCCTGGAACAGTTTGCCTGCTGCGGCCTTCCCGTCTGATTATAATTTGGGTGTCTTCAAGGCTAGAGTGAATAGGCTCTAAATAAACTAGTGCGCCTCACCATCAACGATTGCATCACTGTGCACCATCAAGCGGGATCGCAGTCAAGTACTAGTTTGTTCTTAACAGATAAAAAAAAACATACTAACAGTACTCAATCGTCCAAATTTCCTTCGTCACAAAATACGTGACGTCTGGCTGCCCTGGGATCTTACTCTAGTTCTAGAAGGTTCGTCCTCTGTCAAGTAGAATGTCAAACCGTCGTCGCTAAGGATCGCCAACACGTGCCACCGCCCACAACCACAAAACGCCGCCACCGCCATGGTTCCCGTAGGTACCACACACACCGAACACTTCTTGATCGTCATGAGTGGGGAATCCAATCCTACAAGCGCGGAATCCCGCACCGTTTTTGCGGGATCAGAAATGCGAGATTACAGATGCGGGATCCCACAAGTTTGGGGGTTTGAAGTTTTTTGTAAGAAAATTGGATTCCGACGACCTGCCGCCGAATTTTTTAGACCGAGCTTATCCTTTAATTTTACATGTAACTCGTAACATTTTTATAGAATTTGTATGGAAATTAATTATTTTGATTACGATTTTACCTTACGTAATATCTATTTATACACAAAAAAAAAACAGGACATTAGATGTGAGTACATAGGCGAGCTTTCATATTGTTGAGCGAGTCCTGTATCACAACTGGAACGGAACGTAATCAATGTCACTTTAGGTACTCTAGAACGACGCGGGAGTCCAAAAAAGCACGTGAATTTACTTTCCTTTCACGTGAATTAAAAATCTCAATCCCGCGGGATTGCTAACTTCAATCCCGCACGCATGCGGGATTCCGATTACGGGATTGGATTCTCTAGTCATGAGTATGTGTTAAGCAGAAAAAACTGGACACAAAAAATGTTTAGGCATGCATGATTTCATACTGGTTCTATAGAAATCAAATATTAATCGGTAGCTTGCATCTGACACAGGACACACGTTTGCGCCCCGCCTGGGACGGTTCTAACGATACCTCATTTATCGAATATCGATAAGTAGTTCAGTAGCTATGAGGGAACAGATGAACATACATACATACATAGCCTGTAAAAAATCATAACCCTCCTTTGGCTTTGCCTAGTAAGAACCGATTTTGTCCGCATTGTCGATATTTTAAACATCCAAGGACAACGCACACATGGTTGTTGACACTTCTAAACTCAACCGCGTAGAATGTAATTTAGTCCTTGGGGGTATTTTTAGCTATTCATCAATTAGCGAGCTACAAGCAAGAGCTTATTTTTATTTAAAGTTCAAAGTTCTATCCTAAGGTTACGGCTACACCAGACGAGGCGATATTATGAGTGATTATAAATAAAAATGAAATTCACGATTTTTTTTTCGAAAACTTTCTCGCTTTCTCTACCCGTAGAAAGAAAGAGATTTTCAAATATAGTTGCTTACAGTTTAATAAAGCTAACTAAATATATTACAATTTGAGCTTATTTTTTTTTTTGGTGGTTAAAAATCATCCAAATGACATCCCCCGCTCTTGGGCGGAGGGAACATAGTGTCAGACTCTTACTGACTAAAAAACCCATTCCGTTCCTTCTTGCCTTTCATACAGGGGCTGAGCTACCTTTCGGAGCTAACCCTGGCCCCACTAGGCTTCGACCCATCTGGGCCCCTGCTGTTGCTGATAGCTCCCATAGGCGCGCGGGAATAGTGCGGGCTCGGTCCGGACAGTTACCGGACAGCGAGCTACCCATTGCTCACCGTCCACAAGCCCGCGCCTACGGTGGCCGGAAATCGGTTTCGGAATCCCGGTGGCCCGCGGCTGGGGCGCTCTAAGCGCCGTAGCCTGATGCGGTCGGCCTCCTTCTTTGTATTACTGCTTCGCACGCGGAAGCGACCGCCTGCCACTCCTCCTCGCTCCGGACGGTGGCCTGTACCAAGGCCCAGCAATTTGAGCTTACCCTTAGCACGCTAAGTCCATTAGTTCATTGGTCCATTGGTTTGGTACAGCTTGTCAAAGTTAGATTTTTTTTTTTAAAGTGGAAATTTTGTGTTTGCGTCATATTCAAAGACACGTACTGGCTAAACTAATAGTCGTAGAGACAAAACAAATCGCGTTTGCTATGTTTGATGTCGATTTTGACCAACCTAACAGAATATAAGAAAAAAGTAAGAATCATGTCAGTTATCGCGGCCTCGATATGAAGACGAGAGCTTTTGATTACGATATGTCGCAACGAGATCAAACGAGGTGCTGCGCTGCGTTCCGACTTGGTATTTGTTCAGCTGGTGTTCCATGATTGACCGCTTGTATCGTCTGCGCGTTACATGAACACTGGCACAAAATATATAGGTACACAAGACAATCTCATGTATGTTGTGATGTATGAATTAACACTTTTACCGTAACATTTTATAACTAACTGCAACATAGCTCGACTCGCACAAAGGATCGCTGAGCAAGCAAAGCTGACATTTTGTAATTATAAATACTTGTGTTTACCAATAAAGACGTTCTTTTTAGTCTACTAAACACCTAGCTTTCATTATACCATCTCCCTACATTGCATGGCGACCCTGCCATCAAGAAGACAATTACCCAAGAAGAACCCTTCCATCAAGAAGAAAGAAGACAATGGTAATGGGGAAAACCTACTCCAAAGAAGAAGTCGTCATTGTCCAGAATGCCAATGGAGCAGCTTCTGCATCTACTACCCAGTCCATGCCAATTAGTGCAAGCATTGAACGGATTTTGATAATAACAACAGTCGTCTTGATTACTGCTGCGGCCAGGCACTTTTTATACCTACGCTCGGTGGACGCACACTAATGAGCGTTTGAGCCGAAACTGTTCGAGCCTTCGAGGAGCGGGCCGAGGCGCCCCGAGATGTCGTGTCCGTGAGCGGTATCTATGTGTGAGTTGCTCTTGCTCGAGGGCGCTGTGTATGTAGATTGACTTCTATACCTATCTATTTATGACACTAGCTTGTTGCTTTCACAATTCGATGTCACGCCCTCAACTCTAAGTTTCTTTAAACAAGTTTCAAATGATTTTTAAATAATTTTTATCATATCATCAAGCTTTTATAGCGCGGTACATAGAGGATGTAAGGGTCAGCCCTCCACAACCTTCAAGGGCTTGCTCAGTAGACCAAACTGAACAACCTTACACAAGATTGTTTTTCAAGAAACGAAAAAAAAAAAAAATCGGCCTCTCCATACAAACAGTCCAATAAAATTTTTAATTTTGCATGGTGAAGCTAATTTGTTTTTTCGTTCCTACAAAACAGTAGCCAGTATATTTGAAAGTACTGGTCCGAATGCAATTTTTTTTTACCGATACAAAGCTGCTTTATTCCTGAGTATCATAAGCTATATTTTATGTACGCAGGCGAAGCTGCGGGCAAAAGCTAGTAGATAATAAATAGCCAAAGCTTTGATGAGATTAAATAGATTACGTACAAAAGTCTTAATTTATTATAGTCTCAATAACTATTAAAATAAATCGTTTTTAATCCGGCCTACTCTCGTTTATCATCGGCTGATCCCGACGCGTGAGTCCGCCTGACAGGCGGAAGTACCCGCCGTCACAAAATAGATAAGTACAGAAGTCAACCTACATACAAAGCGTGCTTGAGCAACGCACACATAGACACCGCTCGCGGACACGATATCTTGGATGAATCGGCCGCTCGCACTTGTACAGTTCGGCGCAACGCGCTGGCGTGTGTGCGATCGATAGGTATAATTATAAACTTTTTACAAAAAAAAATATAACCGACTTCAATGTTTAAAAAACACTGAAAAGTATAAAATAACTTTAATTTCGGAAGTCGGTGTTTCTATAATAGTTTTGTCTCTTTGTTATTTAAGACCGACTTCCGAAATTAAAGTAATTTTATACTTTTCAGTGTTTTTTAACATTGAAGTCGGTTTTTTTTTTTGTAAAAAGTTTTTTATTTTACACTTTTTAGTTGTGGTACCCACTAAAAAGTACCCCTCAGACAAATTTAAATAACTTATAGCCACAGTACATCTCATAACGATTCTAATAATCCCAAACACGGTTAGATTACATTAATTTTTTTTTCCTTCTAGCTTCATCATCAGATCAGCTGAATACATCCCCCTTTTCTAACCGGCAGTCATCGAATACACGTATAAACAAAGCTACTTTACTTGTAACCACAGTTCTGCTGTGATTCTTTGAGGAGTTTTGTTCCATATCTTCGAAGTTCATGATCAGATCATAACAATATAGATCAACTTGGAAGTATAACCTTTCAATAAAAAAAAGAATTTTCCAAATCGGTCCACAATTGACCGAGATATAGGTGAACATACATAAACAAAAACATAAATTCAGCCGAACATAGAACCTCCTCCTTTTCGAAGTCGGTTAAAAAGTGAAGTACATACATGAGATTGACTTCTGTACTTATCTGTTTTGTGCCGTCTTGTTGTGAAATATTAAAATAAAAGCAAGATGGCGGCTGCACCGGTTCGTTTGATGTGCGTTGCACTACGGTCGTAAGAAAGAGTTTACATGCGGTCCGCTGACGGACATCTATCATACTACATCTTATAGCTGTTGTAACTTGCTCTGAATAATAAAATAATTCATGATTCTGGAACACACACTATCTTCCGGGGTTACCATGACGTTCAAAGTAAGATTGTTTTATTCTTATTCCAGTGTGGGTAAGAAACAGAGCTATACAGGTTGTCTAGCGCCATCTCTTACCCACACTGAAATATGAATGAAAAAATCTTTCTTTAATCGTCATGGTCTAGGTCCAGGTCATGAAACTTAAATTTAACTGGGGAACTATTTTTTAGAGATCCGTGCGCAAATGGTAAAAAAAAACATTTTTCAAAAAAATATGTAAATAAAACAATAATTCAAAGTTATTTTGATCGTTTTAGTGTTTTTTTTTTCTGTACTGAAGTCGGTTATTTTTTATTTGTGAAATGTTGCTTTATTTTACACTTTTTATTTGAAAAGTTCCTCATGGATCCCATTATCAGAACTGGATTTAGAAAAAAATGGGACCAATCTGGAAGCATATCTTTTCAGGGGAATAAAAAATTTACAAAGCAGTTTATTAACGACGGAGTTCTGAAGTAACAAACATGAAAAAAATAATGATAAAGAAAATACAACTGAATTGAGAACCACCTCCTTTTTTTGAAGTCGGTATCTCATGAACCGTGATAGCGAAATAGTTGAAATTTTACAAAACAGACAGAAATATAAATATTTAAGTGTAGCTCTCATACAACTAACGTGATGTACTTGCCGTGCTTGCTACGGACGGTACGGCACCCTTCGTGCGCGGGTCACACTCACACTTGGCCGGTTTTTACACTATGTAGAGATATTTCGTCATCATCTTCCTGCTTTTATAATCCAGTTGCAGTTCGCGCGGCGTCTCCTTTATCCCTCGTTATAAACAGACACTCGTACGTATCACGTTTTGTGTCCGAAAATAATTGTTCAGTAACCCAAAGTCTTAAAATAGCGCGGAGCGACTGTTTTTTCATTTAATTGAAGTAGAATCATACACTGTACATCTTGACGATCATTTTAACCCTGCATCTACATTAAATATTGTCAAGACAGACATACAGACTTTTTTTACGTAACTCTAAAGTAAAATATGGAAACCTTATAGGACCACTTTGTTGTCCGTCTGTCTGTTTGCCAAGATTTTTATCTTAGATTTAAGGATTGCGCTAGATGAAGCAACAGGCTTTTGAACCATGCTCGATGTTGGTGAGAGGCGAGTGGGCAAGGAGTCTCTTAAAGGGTTTTAGGATAAAGGACAAGGCAGACAGAAGCTTTGATCGTGTCTGCAATAAATGTCCTTTGGGCTGGAAACTCTTGGGGCCTGGTAGCTGTGATTGATATGCTCTGAAGGCGGCACTAGCACTCGATCGATCTACCGCGGGCTATTTATATCCCCCCGAACGCCCACGCGCGTACACCCTACGATTTTGACTTACTGTCGTTTATGTGGCCTATACTTCTTTGCATCTAATATGTCTACTGAAAATAATGGGGGCCAAAACTGAAACTCCTAACATTAATTAGGAGGCACGGCAGTGCCCCCCATCAAGGCTAGCAAAAATGTGACACGGCCGTACCATCCTTCATCATTTTCTCGAAGCAGTTCGGCCATTTTTAATCCCCTATAACTTCGTTGTGTATAAAACTAGAAGCCTGAATTTTCAGTAACAAAACAGACATTGTATAAACAAGGTATATAAAATTTCATTCAATTTGAACCAGTAGTTTAAGAATTATAACTGGTCAAAGATTCTTGTCACTCACTGACTGATCGTCCATCATCATCATAAATACGCCGTGTTTGATATCATTTGAAATGGCTTCCCTGGTACTTATAAAAAAATAGCATCAAAATGGCGCCCTTTTTAGGGTTCCGTAGCCAAATGGCAAAAAACGGAACCCTTATAGATTCGTCATGTCTGTCTGTCTGTCTGTCCGTCCGTATGTCACAGCCACTTTTTTCCGAAAGTATAAGAGCTATACTGTTGAAACTTTGTAAGTAGATGTATTCTGTGAACCGCATTAAGATTTTTGCACAAAATAGAAAAAAAGCAATAAATTTTGGGGGTCCCCATACATAGAACTGAAACTCAAAATTTTTTTTTTCATCAAACCCATGCGTGTATCTATGGATTGATCTTCAAAAATGATACTGAGGTTTCTAATATCATTTTTTTCTAAACTGAATAGTTTGCGCGAGAGACACTTCCAAAGTGATAAAATGTGTCCCCCCCCCCCTCTAACTTCTAAGATAAGAGAATGATAAAACTAAAAAAAATATATAATGTACATTACTATAAAAACTACCAACGAAAATTGGTTTGAACGAAATCCAGTAAGTAGTTTTTAGGGTTCCGTAGCCAAATGGCAAAAAACGGAACCCTTATAGATTCGTCATGTCTGTCTGTCCGTCCGTATGTCACAGCATCTTTTTTCCGAAACTATAAGAGCTATACTATTGAAACTTAGTAAGTAGATGTATTCTGTAAACCGCTTTAAGATTTTTACACAAAAATAGAAAAAAAACAATAAATTTTGGTCGTCCCCATACTTAGAATTGAAACTCAAATTTTTTTTTTTCATCTGACCCATACGTGTGGGGTATCTTTGGATAGGTCTTCAAAAATGATATTGACGTTCCTAATATAATATTTTTCTAAATTGAATAGTTTACGCGAGAGACACTTCCAAAGTGGTAAAATGTATGTCCCCCCCCCCTGTAACTTCTAAAATAAGAGAATGATAAAACTAAAAAAAATATATGATGTACATTGCCATGTAAACTACCAATGAAAATTGGTTTGAACGAGATCTAGAAAGTAGTTTTTTTTTAATACGTCATAAATCTAAAACAATACACTATAATTAAAACATCTATCAAAGTTACAACGAACTGCAAGAACTTATATATTATGTTACTTGCTGCTACAGAACCCTCCATGGGCGAGTCCGACTCGCACTTGGCCGGTTTTTTTTTAATGCGTCATAAACCGAAAAAAATACACTATTATTAAAACATCGATCAAAGTTACAATACATTACAAGAACTTTTATATTATGTTACTTGCTGCTACGGAACCCTTCATGGGCGAGTCCGACTCGCACTTGGCCGGTTTTTTTATTTTTTATCAAACCAAACGACCAAACGTACCAAAACCAAACGACCAAACGTTTGTTGTTAATTACCTAGTTCTTAACTTGTCACTGTTAGCAATAATTCGCCTTCTTTTTCGGCTTGTTCGTCAACTCGCTTAAGCAATTCGCGCGAGTTGGCACCTTCCGATTTCATCTACTTCAAATCAAATCAAATCTCAATCTTTTTCTGTCGTCATCTCGCTCAAATGTATAAAGTACAGTCAAATAACAGATTTAAAACAATTACTAAATAACTAGCCGTTTGGGCAGAGCACCGCTGTGTCCTCATGGAGGTAATTTGTGGCAATGAACTTTCGCGCCGGGCCCTGGTTCAGTCTATGGTCCGGAGCAAATAGTTAAATAAATAAATAAAATAGTTAGTGTATTTTCGTCAACTGTTTTTTTTCTTTGTAAGTGTTTTTAGGGTTCCGTAGCCAAATGGCAAAAAACGGAACCCTTATAGATTCGTCATGTCTGTCTGTCTGTCTGTCTGTCTGTCTGTCTGTCTGTCTGTCCGTCCGTCCGTATGTCACAGCCACTTTTTTCCGAAACTATAAGAGCTATACAGTTGAAACTTTGTAAGTAGATGTATTCTGTGAACCGCATTAAGATTTTTACACAAAACTAGAAAAAAAGGAATAAATTTTGGGGGTCCCCATACTTAGAACTGAAACTCAAAATTTTTTTTTTCATCAAACCCATGCGTGTGGGGTATCTATGGATAGGTCTTCAAAAATGATACTGAGGTTTCTAATATCATTTTTTTCTAAACTGAATAGTTTGCGCGAGAGACACTTCCAAAGTGGTAAAATGTGTGTCCCCCCCCCCCTCTAACTTCTAAAATAAGAGAATGATAAAACTAAAAAAAATATATGATGTACATTACTATAAAAACTACCAACGAAAATTGGTTTGAACGAAATCTAGTAAGTAGTTTTTTTTTAATGCGTCATAAATCGAAAAAAATACACGATTATTAAAACATCTATCAAAGTTACAACAGATTACAAGAACTTTTATATTATGTTACTTGCTGCTACGGAACCCTTCATGGGCGAGTCCGACTCGCACTTGGCCGGTTTTTATTTTACCATTATCTTTATTTTGGTGGTCTGAATGATTTCTAAAAGTGTATCCATCTATTTTAATGGGACCTTATACCTCTTAGTTTATAATATTCAATGCATTAAAGAAGAAAGTAAACATTTTATTTGCAGAAAAAGGCGCAAACTTATGACTAACATAAGTCAAATATTTTCCAGTTGTTGTGTGTGAAAAAAAACATATAATAAAGAGGTAAAGTATGTTTTTATGTTTGTAGGAGATAATCTCTGTAAGTACTTGTCTGATTGCTAAAATTTTTTCAACGATAGAAAGCTGCTTTATTCCTGAGTGACATAGGCTTCATGTACGCAGGCGAAGCCGCTGGCAAAAGCTAGTTAGTAATAAAGTGCCATCGTTACCGTCCAGAGCCAGACATAAGATACTTTGTACCTGTGTGTCGGTCTATAGCCACATCGTAAATATAGAGGCTAGGGGCAGATGACGTCACTACTTTAATAGCCTTTCTCTGAAAGAGGGGAGAGTGTTCCAAGTGTCCATTGCGTGCGTAGACTAGAGATAAACTTGACAGATAATAAAAAGGAAAGTATTGCTGAGGCGTAGCGCGGACAAATTGAGACGTGGGCCATGCATCAACAGGCAGGCATTTTTCTTTTATAAATTCGAAAACGAGACAGCGAATGTCGCGCGCGCGCACTATGTACACATATAATACAAATAAAGAGGTAGTTTTTTTTTGTAGGAGGTAATCTCTGAAAGTAGTCTTTTTTTGGTGGGCAAAAATCATCCAAATGACATCCCCCGCCCTTGAGCGGAGCGGAGACTCTTACTGACTAAAAAACCGACCCCGTTCCTTCTTGCCTTTCATACCGGGGCCGAGCTTCCCTTTCGGAGCTAAACCCTGGTCCCAGTAGATTTCGACCCAGCTGAGCCCCTGCTGTTGCTGACAACTCCTTGAGACGCGCGGGAACGGTGCACGCCGTCGAAGACTTGGGCTCGGTCCTGACAGTTACCGGACGGTTGGACAGCGAGTTACCCATTGCTCGCCGTCCGCAAGCCCGCGCCTACGGTGAAAGTGATCTGACTGCTAAATTTTTTACACCGATAAAAAGCTGATTTATTCCTGAGTGACATCTAGGCTATATTTTATGTACGCAAAGCTGCGGACAAAAGCTATCAGTGATAAAAAGCCCTCGTTCATAAAGAGTGCTTGCTTGCGCGGGGCTCCTCAAACGCGAGGCCGTGGGTAAGGGGCCACTTCGCCTCTGCCTACCTACGCCTCTGGTATTGCAAACGTTAGCAAAATTGAGTTAAGCATGGACCAGACGGTTGTAATCCAGCGTTCCAGCAGGGGTGACCTTGCTTATTGTAATCCGTGTAGTCAGCAGTTGTAATCCATGACCTTATGACGGCGAGCGCGTTTTTCCAAGCACAGTTTCTACCGACTGTCCTTTTGGTCTAGTCATGTAGTGGTTAATGGCCCTGACTGCTATGCTGGAGGTTGTAGGTTCGATTCCCAGGCAAATTGTTTATGTGATGAGCATGACCATTTGTTCTGTGTCTGGGTGTAATTTAGTAAGTTTGTCAGTTGTCTATTATTCATAATAACACAAGCTATGCTTAGCTTGAGACTAGAATGATGGCGTTGTGTGATTGTTGTTGAATATTGTTATTATTACTACCCCCCAAAAAAAAGTGATACTCATATCTTTTAAACCGAAGGCGGCAGAATTGGGTAAAATAAAGCGTAATTCTGGACACGCTCCTTCAAAAAAAAAACCCAACCATTTAAATTCCAAGGTGACTGAGCAACAGAACGTAAGCTTAGGATTTAGGTAATACAACAGCTTTGTACCTAGTACCTATCTAGTCTTTCCATCACGCCGTTACCTACGGGTGAGGGGCACTGGTGGGGGTGGGGTGGGTGTGACGTCACCACGAGAGCGTTATTGCGCACTAGTTGTGTCACACAAAAGAGTATTGGAATTGCTTCTAGTTTAGCATTTTATTTTTACGTGATAGGTCGGCATTTGGCGTGCGGGCTTGCGACCTACGCTATGAGCAATTTGTTATTAATGCTCTATGTAAAATTAAGCCCTATTTTTTGGAACTATACTTATGGCAAAGTAAATGTGACAAATTGTCGAACGGGAGTTAGGTCTTGTGGTTGACTGATTGGCTGCTGCGCTGCGAGTCGTGGCTTCTATTCCCGCACGGAATAAATATTTGTATAGCTAATAGTTGTTTCGTGTCTGGATGTATCGCGTATGTGAGTTTTCATGTTTGTGTACGCACTCACGATACAGGAGTCGTTCCTAGCGGGAAGCAACATTAAAAACTGGGCAAGTGCGAGACGCACTGAGGGTTCCGTGCAAACTACAATTCCCGAATGGAGTCTCGAAGATTTTTCCGAATTGCAATTTTTTTTGTGACGTAGTTAACAACATTGTTTTCAGATTTTTTCCTATATCTGTGCTACAAAATCTTGCTTTGTGCCAAATTTCGGGATTCTGGGTCAACGGGAAGTACCCTACGAATTTTGATCTTTGAGAGTATCAAAATATACGTTTTTTTGCGACAAAACGGCCGTATCTTTTTTATTCGTTAACTTAGAAGTTTGATTTTTGCACAGCTTGGGACCGCAGACCTGAGTATATGGTTTTAATTTAAATTTAATTTCTACTCGATACCTTACGCGTTCTCCAAATGAAGGGTCTTGACAGACAGACAGACAACAAAGTGATCCTATAAAACCGGCCAACTGCGAGTCGGACTCGCGCACAAAGGGTTCTGTACCGTCTTGTATATGAGCCACACTTATTTTTTTTTTGTTTTTAGTACTTGTGAAAATTTCAACTGTCTAGCTATCTCGGTTCATGAGATACCGACTAGTGATAGAAATCAGAAACGTTTATTTCAAATAGAACAGTTACAGGCACTTTTGAATTGTCAAAATGTCGGTCAGTCAAACAAGTGAAGCTAAATTGCACGTTCCAAAGAGTCTCATAGTCTCTATGGAGAAGAACGTGCAAGAAGCTCCATGGACAGACAGTAGAAATATGTTTACACTAAAAAATTACTGTGTTCTTCAGATTGTACATATTGTACACTAGCTTTTGCCCGCGGCTTCGCCCGGATATACATAAAATAGCCTATGTCAATCAATGAATAAAGCAGCTTCTATCGGCGCAAAAGTTTTAGCAATCGGACCAGTACTTCCGGAGATTACCTCCTACAAGCAAAAAATAAACTTTACCTCTTTATAATATTACTGTAGATAACATTTGTAAATCAATCGGTAATTCGCAAAGTTATGGCTTTAAAAGTCAGCGAGGCTCTATGCGGGCACAGGCGGCAGTACGAGTATATGTGCATTTAACTCCGGCCAGATGTTCAAGGGACTATAGACCTTAAGGCATGCGAAGAAAGCAGTGGGGAAAAGCTACCTAGATGAGCGTTCAACAGCACACGCTTACCTACAAATAACATTTTCACCGACGACTTGAAGATTAACAGATTTATTTAGCAAATAGAAAGCACTTGTGCGAACAATGCGTTGAATCGTAAACAGGTTTCTGCCACATATGCATCGCTAGTAGGGTGACCTCTCTAAATCTGCCAAACAGGACAAAAAAGGTAAAAAAAATCCCAGAAATATTATCACAGTCATTTTTGTTTTAAACATGCTCGGTATAATAAAAAAGAAGAAGTTCAAATTATCATAAATGAACTTTTTATTTATCACTAGCTTTTGCCCGCGTATATAAAATATAGCCTATGTCACTCAGGAATAAAGCAGCTTTCTATCGGTGAAAAAATTTAAGCAATCGCACCAGTACTTTCTGAGATTACCTCCTTCAAACAAAAAAAAACCTTTACCTCTTTTTTATTATTAGTGTAGATCAGGGGTTCCCAAATTTATTTTGTCTACTGCCCACTTTAAGAATAAATTAATTTTTAGCGCCCCCATTTTTTCACCTACTTAAAAAGTTCAAATTAAATTAATTAATAATTGTATTTATTAAATTATTGTTAATTTTCTTCTTCTTTCTGAAATCTTTGTTAACTTCAAATTAAATTAATTAATTGTTGTGAGCTATATTAGCGGAGATTAAACATTCATTCTAAGAGACTTTTACTATAATCTGCAAGAGTTAACTTGAGACCTGAGCACAGTAGGTAGTATACAACGGTGCTCAGGTCTCAAGTTAACTCTTACGGACTACACCTGCTAATGAGAATGATTATTGAAACGCAACTTTATAGTATTCAAATAATAACTATTAAAAAGCGAAAATGTGTAAATTGCCTTTTTATTTGTTTGATCGCCCTCTGAAGCCTCTACACAACGCCCCCATTTTTTTTCTGGGTCTCTTACCACCCCCCTTTAGGCCTGCAGCGCGAGAAGTCAACTGCCAGATTTTTTATACCCACATTATAAAGGTGTCTTCAAGGCTAGAGTGAATAGGCTCTTAATAAACTAGTGTGCCTCACCAGCAACGATTGCATCAGTGTGCGCCATCAGGTGGGGTCGCAGTCAAGGACTAGTATAGCACTTTTCCGGGCTTATTGCACGTCCATGTACACCTGCACCTTGTTGGCTACCTACACACAGAAAAGCTACAAGTATACTAATTTAATAAATAAATTACTTATTTATTATTGGGATTGTAATTTTATTTAAGATTTTTTTTTGTATGCATATTTTATTTTAATTTGATGTTGTATGTCAATTTTGATCTCTAATATGGGTTTTCACCTGAAATAAATGAATTTTATATCAATTAAAAAAAAACCGGCCAAGTGCGAGTCGGACTCGCCCATGAAGGGTTCCGTAGCAGCAAGTAACATAATATAAAAGCTCTTGTAATGTGTTGTAACTTTGATCGATGTTTTAATGATAGTGTATTTTTTCGATTTATGACGCATTAAAAAAAAACTACTTACTAGATTTCGTCCAAACCAATTTTCGTTGGTAGTTTTTATAGTAATGTACATCATATATTTTTTTTAGTTTTATCATTCTCTTATCTTAGAAGTTAGAGGGGGGGGGACACACATTTTACCACTTTGGAAGTGTCTCTCGCGCAAACTTTTCAGTTTAGAAAAAAATGATATTAGAAACCTCAGTATCATTTTTGAAGACCTATCCATAGATACCCCATACGCATGGGTTTGATGAAAAAAAATTTTTTGTGTTTCAGTTCTATGTATGGGGACCCCCAAAATTTATTGCTTTTTTTATATTTTTGTGTGAAAATCTTAATGCGGTTCACAGAATACATCTACTTACAAAGTTTCAACAGTATAGCTCTTATAGTTTCGGAAAAAAGTGGCTGTGACATACGGACGGACAGACAGACAGACAGACAGACAGACAGACAGACAGACAGACATGACGAATCTATAAGGGTTCCGTTTTTTGCCATTTGGCTACGGAACCCTAAAAATGAGATCCCAACCTCCGGATGCCCTTTAAACTGGGACAAATCCGAGGCAATCCGGACGCATGGCAACTGTAATCGCAAGCAGTCGGCGCGTCGTGTGTATTGTGCGCCTTCGCCTCCGACCTCGCGCGTGTTGTTCCGGCCCAGTCTTGTGTGACTGGCTTTGTTATTCAATATTATTGAGTATTGACGGGATCCCGTCACAATGGACCTCATCAGAAGGCTTAAAGTCACCCAAAGGGCTATGGGGAGGGTTTTTTTTGTCGTAACCTCGATAAAAAGCCAGATTAATTCCGGCTCTATCCAGACACCTAGCAACTCTAGTTACACCTACTCATTCTAAATTTCTTAATCGTAATGGCGAGCTATAAAGAGTTATCTATCTGTCGACGCCTAGATAACGCGAACACGCCGCTTTGAAGAAACATATTGGTTGGTCGTAATTTTCTTCAGATTTCAAAATAAGATCCGACGATCGGAAATGTGGTCGCGAATATAAAGTGAAGGCGCTAAGAGATATGAAAGATGTTTTTAATGACGAAGGATGGGCGGCAAAGCTGATGAGAATGCCTCAAGGCTGAGACCTCTTTCTGAAACACTGTTATTTCAAACACAAAAAGATCTTACGAATACTTCTCAAAACGGTGAAGGAAAACATCGTGAGAAAACCGGCATGTCTTAGAAACATAATTAGAAGACATGTGACATCCACCAACCCGCACTGTGCCTGCGTGGTGGATTACGGCCCATTCCCTCTCCGATAGAGGAGGTCCGAGTCCCAGCAGTGGGAACTTCATAAGGCTGATTAAGTGTGTTTTGTGCATGAGTACATCCGGACTCAGGTTGGTCGATGTTGATGATTGATTTGGTGCATGGTTAAAATTGGTAATTTCTTATGGAGAAGAACCGACAAGAAATAGAACGGATACTCCTTTTTTTTCAATTGATTCTGCTCATTATTCTGATCAAATTACTTTCAGGTTTTGCGTATTTAACGTTACACGTTGTGTATTCTTTCTTTGCCCTTATGTTCCAGGAGCAAGGGCTGCCCTTTCGGAAGTCAACCATGGCCATACCCGTGTTTTTTCTCTTACTTTTCAGGGCGGTTACTACTTGAGAGTATTTTGCAGCTACATAGTAACTTTGCAAAGGACTATTTGCAAATTTCTACATGATCCAACAGATGTAACGCTTCGTAACGTGTAAACATAACAGTTTGAGGTCAGACGTACTAACTATATCTATCAGAGGTCACACACTGACCTCTGCTGTATTAGTGCAGTGCAACACGCTACTTATAACTGTTTGAAGTATCGCCCACTCTTCATGTCATCTTGGACACTAAAACAGGTATTTTTTAGCGCTTGGAAATCATTCAATGATTACTCTTGCACTAAGATGGAATGAGAAGGCGTATCAGACTTTTACTGAATAAAACGAACCATGTCCTTCAGTTGACTTTTGCGTTCGAGGACAAAGGTATGTATTATCTTTTGAAAATTCCCGTGGCCCTAGCGGCGACGGCAAATCATCACTTCTCTCGTTCCACGCAAAGATTACAGAATACTACGGAGTAGCGGAAGAGCGCCAGACGTTTTTCTGATTAAAACCACACCCATGTCCTTCTGTTGCCCTTTGCTACGCGAGCGAAACCGCTGGCAGAAGCCAGTCTATATAAAAAGGAGAAACTGACTGACTCTCGTATCAACGCAAAGCTGAAACTACTCGGAGCGTGAAATTTAGCAAAGAATTTGTCAAAGTTCTCTCCCTAGGGGAATGAAACGGGTCCAAATTTTGTATCGAGAAGCCTACCTTTACGCCGGCGAAGCTAGTTTTACGTAAAGCGACTGCCTGTCTCACCCCACACAACCCAGTAACTGGGTAACACGATACCCCACGGGAAGGCTGCAGTCAAACGCGGTTTCTGACTACCCGTGACGACTGTCAAAGATCTACAAATGATGAACGGCTTCGCGTGCTTGCTTACACAAACATACTTAGTCACCATCATAATGCTCCCACTGCTGGGACTCAGGCTTCTTCTCTTGAAGAGGGAATGGGCCGTAATCCACCGCGCGGGCCCAGTGCGGGTTGGTGGATATCACATGTCTTTCAATTTTTGGTTCTGGAACATGCCGTTTCCTCACGATGCTTAGCGTGCTTAGTTAAAATATATGCGCTAGTAAATTATGAAAACGGTACTTTATAAACATATAGTTTCTACGAAGTAGGTGTACAATTGATCGATACCCAGTGACCTATATTTGTTGGTGTTTCAAAAGAATTTTATATATTATTACTAGCCGACCCGGCGAACTTCATACCGCCTAACAGTTAATGAATGTATCTTTCGATATAGTCAACCGATTGCGATGAAACAAAGCCTAAGATGTATCAAGTTACACACAATTTTAATGAATAAAAAATATTTAGCAATTTCGCAACTTTTACGTACTCCTTCGAAACGGCTTGGAGCTTTAGAAACATTTTTGCACATAAAAAATCTTGGATATAGCATATGTAAATCAATCAATATTTCGCAAAGAAAATGGATTTAAAGGTCAGGAGCGCTCTATTCTATCTGGTCGCACTTAAATGCACAGATAAGTACTCGTATTGCCGCCTACGTGGGTACGAGTGTTTTGTCCATTGAATTCTGAGCTGACGCCTTAAAATCTGCTCGCTGACACGTATTGCGTGTAGAGCCGCATCTGCGACATTGTGACAATGCGACGACTCAGGTCAAGGTCAAGACACAGATCACACCGAGGCACGGAACACGGAGCAGCTGCCAAGTTCCGAACGGTGCACTCGAGCTAGTGCAGGCGTTTGACCAGATCACTATCGGTCGATGCGGTAAGCATCGGGGACGAATAAGTAGGGTAGATTACGTGATATGCCGACGACACGCTGCAGTTAGACGAGCAGCCGATTCATTATATGATTTGAGTTTGATTGTTTAATTGTGTATAATATGATATATAATATATCACATTGCGCATCAAGTCCTTGCTGTGATCATACCTACGCGTAAAACTTCAGACACCGGTGCATCGTCAAAAAAAAATGAAGTCGACTAGGTTTATGTATCATTTAATTATTATCAAACGCTGCATTCAGGAATGTTAAATACCTTCATGAATTGATATAAAAGTTTTAGATGAAGGCGGAGCCAACTTAAAAAAATACTGTTTGTTTGGACTGGAAATTATAAGTTAAACGCTGTTTGCAAAATTCTAATATCTGTATCAGAACCTAGCGGATAATCCGAGATAATTCCATACATCCATAAACCGTGTCCGAACACATTCATTATGCGTACAGCTCCGGAATGGAATTCCCTGTTAGTCTGTTTCCTCATAGCTGGTGTGAACCTAGGTATAACCCAAGAGTGAATAGGTTACTTTTAGGCAAGCGTGTTCCATCACAGGCCACATGATCGATTACCATCAGGTGAGATGGTGGTCAAACACGAGCCTATACATAATAAAAGAAAAAATATCCATATCTGTAGCCGAAATATCATATCCATAACGCAATGCTGCATATAAATGCGCAATGAAGTCAGCTTTTCTGTTAAAAGTTTAAAACATGTTGAAACGAGCCAAGCTTCACAAGCTTAGTCTGAATATTAGTCTGAATATGACCGCAGTACTACACTGTTATTGGCGCCAACGACTAAATCGCCGTCTACCCTCTTAAAAACGAATTTAGCCCTTTTATATCTCTACCAACAGGTGTTGTGGTTTCCCATCCCTTGAAGCAGTCGACGATGAAATATGATAAGAAAAAGACTAAACATGAAAGGATGGCTAATATTATGTTTAGCGCTAGTGGCGCGGGTGGGAGGTTGCGGGGTTGAGGTAGTGAGGGAGGCGCGCTAGGAGGACATAACCTAATTGGCGATGTCCTTCCCAAAGGTCAGGTGCGTAGTACGCAGTACTTGCGCGAACGAGTTAAACATGCATGAAGGGAGGACGCAGAGGTTTGTTCTGTGAGGACCACGGTTATTGTTCTCGGAAACTATTTGTTTTGGCAAACTTGTAGGGATCCTAAAATAATAGCTTTTATCTCTACCTGCGACAGAAAAGCAGAATGTGTGTTTCCGGCAGTTAAAAGAAACTCCTTACGAATAAGTCGGTACGGAAATAAAATGAGAATTGATACAACGTGCAACGTTCACTCATTACGACAAAGTTTTGCGATCCATTCTGTTTGCAATGCAATTGTAAAAAAAAAATACGTGTAAAAGTGTTTTATTTTTAAACTATTCGCAAAATAAATATCGTTTATTTCAATAGTGTTTTCAGAGTAGTTTTCAAAGCAGGCATACCAGGTTAGCGCACAATGTATTCGTTTGAAACCAAAGAAACAGAGCGACCACAGAGTCATAGATCTTAGATTACCTAACAGTATGCTAAGTTTAGTTCGCATGACATCACTGATGTGTAGTGAAGTGTTTAATATGAAGCGACTGCTCAAAAACGTCGAGTGTGTGACGAGGCTTCGGTTTTGGTACTCTACATTAATATTGTAAAGAGGGAAAAATTGTATTTTTGTGTGTGTGTTTGTAATGAATAAACTCAAAAACCTCTGTGCCGATTTCAAAAATTCCTTATCCTAAAATAGTTCATTCACCCTGACTAACAGGTTATATACCGGCAATACTTAGCCCGTGCGAAGCCGAGACAGGCCGCTGGTTACTTATACAAAGTGGTTTATTGTCGTATTATCATAACCACTTTGTTTAAGTAACTACGAAAACCTATCCTGTTTCCTATAAGCAAGCCTGTGTTGTACCTATTTATCTTGGGCTAGTCACCACTGACAAGCATTGGCCCTTTATGGGGCGACAGTGTGGGCGCCGACGCTGCGTCAGCTACCGAAGGCCCAACTGAACGCATGCCAGAGGGTCACGGCAATACGAAGCGGCGGGCCTCCTTGCTGGCCTGCCAACATGGGATCTGGCGGCAGCAGTCCTTGCACATATAAAACTTTAAAGTTTAAAACTACAATCCCATTATAAACGCTCCAGCCGCCGGGATCTCAGTCCCGCTTTCCGGCCACCGCTGCACCGTAGACGCAGACTTACGTCCTACCGTCCGGACCGACCCCAAGTCGTCGACGACGCGTACTGTTCCACGCGAACTTCAAGGAGATATCAGCAACCGTTCACCGAGCTTATTAGGGCTATGGGTGATTCGAAAGAGATCCCCGGGGCCCTGGAACCATGGCAAAGAAAGAACAGGAGTGTGTTTTTAGTGAGTTACATTCTAACGTGTATGGCTACCTTAACAGTATTGTTAAGTAGTGTCGACATATATGAAACGCTGCAGCTTACTGCGACCTCTATGTTGTGGCGGACAATAGCATTACAAGTAAGGAGCACTTCAATGGCGGCCGCTACTCAATCAGGTGACGAGCATACAACACAGTTACGCAGACATATTGGGAGGTGGTCCAATAATAGACAGACCTATTTAATTACTTATTCACTTATGAAAACTTGCGCCACACCGTCGAAGATTGTATCTGTGCTGGTGAGATCAAGTGGGATCGCAGTCAAGCACTAGCTTATTTGAATTAATAAAAAAAAAAACTTAATTAAAAAGTCCCCAAACAAGCTGAAAACATCAAAAAAGCCGAAAGTAAATTGTCCTTCAAACGTAAAATTCGAAACTACTACTTGAAGTCCTCTCAACCTTAGTTCGGTCTTCGTCAGAATTGTTATTAAGTTCTCTTAATGATTTGATATTTTTCATAGTATTTATTACTTTATTATTTTAGTCTAAAGGCATATGCGTTTTATTATTATAATTAACCTATTTTATATTTTTCCGTTTAAAGTATCTGTTATTTGTTTATTGTGCACACCTACCACAGTGTTGTGTTAACCCAAAGGTTGACTGGTAGAGAATGCCCGCCTATGTACCACTACTGTACATGAAGTCAATAAATAAATAAATGAAAGTATGCGTATGTCTTCCTCAGTTCTAATCTATGTCATCAAAGTTAGCCCTTTGAGTGACTGCAATGAGGCCCACTGTGAGCGTTTCGGAGCCATATGTCATTACTGGCGACACGCACGGGTCACAGACTTTCGTCTTGAGACGCTGTGGTATGTTGGACGAGAAGATGTGTGCCATATTGTGTTGCTTGTACCTACTTGCTTGTTTTAAATGATTTTGTCGTGCCCTGTTACATTCTCTCATAGTAATATTGCGTAATGTTGTAAGCCCATTGTGTATATTATTGTAACTGTACTATAGGTAGTATTGCATGCTTCGTCATTAGACGACCACAGTTAAACTAAATTTTAAATCTCATGTAAGTGAACGATGTAATATGTTCTTATGAGAAATAAAGATTCTTTAAACCTAGATACCGCGTGGCTTCCCGAACGCTGTTCAGCCGAGTCGGATTCGACGATTGAACTATTTCTCAAAGGTAGACCTGCTCAACTGGATTGTCTGTCAATGCCTGGGGCATTTAAGTTTTTTGTATATCAATGGTCCCAGGTAAACGTAATGTCGTCTATGTAGACCATAGCATAGTATAGCATATCCTTATAATGTTCTCACTGTTGAGACCCAGGCCTCCTCTCTAGGAGAGGAAATGGGCCGTAATACACCACGCGGGTACTATGCGGGTTGGTGGATGTCACATGTCTTCGAATTTTTGGTTCTAGGACATGCCGGTTTCCTCACGATGTTTTCCTTCACCGTTTTGAGAGCAATGGTGAAGATATAAATTACACAATGTAAGCGCCTGGCTGGGTTTGAACCCGCGACCTACTACTCTTAAGTCGGGGCTGTTACTTCTCGGCAACCATGTATGGCAATGTCAAATAAATAATTTTAAGTATGTAAAAAAGCAGCTTATACTGTGGATCACAGTAATGACATAGCTGTGGTCTGGCGGTAGAAATCAATATCACTTGATACTTAATACCGAGATTATTGTATTAGATCCACACCGAGTGTGCACGTAGCTAGCCAGCCTGATAGGATTACTTTAAGGGACCATCTCCACGAGCGAGAGAATCGCGGCGATATTATCGTCGTGCCACGTATTTTTATACACACTCGTGTCTCCACACGGCGACAGTATAGCGACGATGCGACGAGTGACTGAGTGCGAGTGAAGCGTCGTCGTATCGCCGCGCGCCTGTTGCTACTGGCAGTGCGCTGTCAGACACGGGTAATTTCTGCGTTGCCTGTCTGCCAAGTAACGTATTGTAACGCCGTCGCGGGAACGCGACGATTCTGTTACGAGTCGTAGCAGACACGCGGCGATTCCGTTACGAGTCGCGACGATACGCTGGCGGAATAATCGCTCATTCGCAGAGACCACCCGACGATATAAGCACGGAATCGTCGCTCGTGGAGATGGTCCCTAACATACAAGTAGATATACAGACAGCCGGACCAACCCTGTTCTGGTCAACCCTGTCACCACCCACATCACACATATTATCCCACAAACACTGTCGCGTTTATTCCGCCTGAGTCGCACACGTCCACGACCAAATACTCACAAAAATTAAAAAAAAACCGCATCAATATAAAAATTACCAATATGTCACTCAGGAAGGAATACAGCAGCTTGCTATCGGTGAAAAAATTTTAGGAATCGGACCAGTACTTTCGGGGATTACCTGCTACAAACAAAAAAACAAACTTAAAAACGTTCATGGAGTTTTTAGCACATTCTTCTTCATAGAGATCTACACTTTGGAATGTGCAATTAGCATAATTTTTTCTGCCTGACTGACTTCTTGACATTTAAAAAGTGCCTATAAAAAGAGTATTTGAAATAAAATGCTTTGAAATGCTATACATATTTTATGTATGTGGGCAAAGCCGCAGGCAAAAGCTAGTTACAAATATTTTGGTTACTTGTTTCTTATTACTATAGGGTATATTATATATATTATATACCCCTCAATGCGTGGGGCCCGTAACATTTCCTACTCTTTCTATATGGCTAATCCAGCACTGCACACAGACTGCAAGGGACTGCGAGAACTTAATCTTTTACCATGGCGAGCGGCGGTCACCGCAGTAATTTATATTTAACATGTATGACCTCACCATTACTGAGTCTTGGTTGCTTTAAATGTTTGGAAAGAATTTGTTCAAATATTTCACTGTTGATAGTCTTCTTTTACTCAACATCTTCATCTTCCTGCCCTTATCCCGTGTTACTTGGGTTGTGTTTTGTGGTTGTGGTGTTTCGAAACACGTTTATTCTTCCATTCTGTCCTGCCACTGTCACACTATCACTAACTCCCTTATCTTTCACATCACTCCTCACACAATCCATCCATCTTTTGTTCGGCCTGCCTCTTCCTCTCCATCCACATGTATACTCATAATTCTTTTAGTAACCTGCATTTCATCCCTCCTCTTTACATGACCATACAACACAAATGATTCCCCTTCAACTTTTCAGTCACTGGCGCCACTTTCAAACTTCCTCTAATATAGTCATTTTTTACTTTATCTTTTCTCATCACACGATAGCCTTTTATTACCATGAAGAAAAATTTTTTTTAAGGAATTAGAACGGTACAGTCAGTTCTCCATAAATTCATTTAACCCCAAGTGAATGCCGGTGTTTGCTCTCTCACTGTCTTTCTATTCGGTCTCCTAATATGGTATTTGAAAGGTTGACAAACAAAGGTGGACATGTTTGAAAGAAGTTTTTTTATGACAATTGGGCTGATTGTTAGCCAGTGTCATGTCACCTCAGTGGTAGAATGATCTCAGCATTTGTTGGATTTGTTTCTAATACTTATTACTATTGGTTATTTGTAGTTTATATATATTTATTGGTTTGTTTGCCATGAAGTAGCACCTGCCATGTAATGTTTCTGCACCACCCTAAAGTCGACCGGTAGAAATGACCAAAGCATTACTTAAGTCCAACTTTGTACAATGTTATGTATGTAGGTCGACTGGCAGATAATGCCTAAGGCATTAAGTCCGCCGTTGTACTGTTTTTTGTGCATAAAGATTTAATAAATAAATAATAAATAAATCTGAATTTAATTTTAAAGGAAATTAAAGTCACAATATAGAATCACCTGTGTTAAACACAACACACAGTATTTTGAGTGAAAGTTGACTACAGGTAAACAGTACAGATGTAAGCATAAATCTACCTTTACGAATATGCAGCAAATCTCTTAAAACTCACTCAGAGTAACTAAGTACTTAACTCAGAACTAAAGCTTCTAATACTTTTAATTCCTGAAAATTGTATTAAAATTCATAAACAAAAAAACACAGCCTGCAAAAAAATTATTTAGTGCTTTTAGCAACATTCTTAGCAAACCTCATCGCCAAAAACCTAACAAAAAAAAAATCCGCGCCTAAACCATTTGCAATAATTCATAAAATCGAACGCCGAAACCCGCTGACGTCACGATGCATTACCGTCTATTGGATGTAGGTCATCTCCGTTGCACTCAAGTTACCCAGATTATGTAGCCACCGGTCGGCTGTCACCCACCGCCTAGCACTGCCCAGCGCTGGCTGCGTGGGCAACGTGGGCATAAGCACAACACCACACTGTCTAAACAGACACAACTTCACAATATACCATAAAAAGAAACACTTTATTGCGAAACATACTAAAACCAGCTCTATCGCTTCACTGAACACTTATATCGATCACTGAGTTTTATTCTATAATTAAAGTCTAGCAATGTTTTATTTTGTGTATATTTTTGTTGTAAACGTTATCTGCGAGTTTATTTTGATGACGTAAAACGCGAGCGGCGAGCGGCCGCCGAGTGACGTAGAGCGCCGCGGAATGGCGCATTTAAACTGGGGTTGCCATCGACTGAACTTTATTTACCACTCTTTGTTTTCTTTTGGGAAATGAGAAATTGATATGAAACAAGGTAGACGGATTATTTGCAGTTGAAACGCTAAAATTAATTAGCTTTTATATGCTGTACAATTGTATTTTACTTCTGGAGTTTAAAAGTTATTACTTTATAATTTAAGTAAGTTAAAGCAACTACACTGTGATCAAAACAAGTAACTACACAATAAAAAAATTGTGTACAAAATGAATGACTATGTAGCAAAAAACGAGGTAATAATATAAGTTTTCCCCAAAAACAGGTCAAACTTTAAGCCGTTGGCAACATTATAATAAATGTCATTGGTTTTATACAGCACTACTAGGGTTCACAAACTCGAACGAGTTTCGTAAGAATTTCGTAAGTGAATAGCTCTCTTTGAGAAAAAGCTTTTTCAAAAGAACGCAAATATAATATTAAAAAATATAGTTGTTTTATTCAACCTAATCGTTGTTTCCGGCTAATGATAAAGCTCTTCATCTCATGGATGGGTTGAGAACGGATAAGAATCAAAAGATCAAAGACACATTACATAGGTAAGATCAAAGTCACATAAAAAGATGCAATTACATATCTGCATTAGAAAACTTTTGCCTAAATTTTGATATAATTAGGCCTTCTTTCGTATAAGGTCAAATACCTTTTTTTTTTAATTTAAACTAGTGTTTGACTTGATCCCACCTGATGGTGCACAGTGATGCAATCGTTTATGGTAAGGCGCACCAGTTTATCAAGAGTCCTATTCACTCTAGCCTTGAAGACACCTACATTTTAATGGGACTGGAAGACCAAATTTTCCTTCGATGTACGCGGTATAAACGACGAGGCGTAACGCTTAGTGCGGACCGTAGAGGTGTTAACAACGTAAGGGTGGATATTCGCCGTAAGTCGGGTCGTCTGATAGTAGAAAGGTGATAGTGGAATCATGACGTGTAACTCCTGAGTTAAAAAAAGGTTTTCAATGAAAATTAGGGGGCATGGCAGTGCCTCCACCAAGGCAAGCAAAAATGTGGCACAGCAGTAACATCCTTTTCTCGAAACAGTTCAGGCCATTTTCGCCCCTATAAATTCGTTGTGTATAAAACTAGAAGCCTGAATTTTCAGTAACCAAGCAGGCAATATATATTTAAAGTATCGTTCAATTTGAACCAGTAGGTACTTGAAGAATTATAACTGGTCAGTTGCTTAATTCTGTCACTCACTGAACTAACCGATCGTCAAACCTTAAGGCACTTCTAGCAGACATAGAAGCTTCAAATATTGAATACAATTAGTGTTTAGTGTATAAATCAACGGAAAACGACAACATTTTGCAATTTCGGTACAGTTTTCTAGATACACCAACTGCATAAGTAACTTTGTAATCCCATATAAATGTATAGGATACAAAATTACATTTACAGTGAATGAATCAGTGTTCCTGTGTATTTATAATATAAAAGAATCTAAAAAAAGTAATGAGACGCTATTAAAAATGTAACTAGTAAAAAAACCGGTTTAGGCGCATTAGGGCTAATTCTCATTTTGGCAACCGACTCCCAAATGGACTACTTCTCATTATGGCCACTTCTCATTTTGGCTACTTCTGATTAGGGCTACTTCTCACATGGGCTACTTCTCACTTGGGCTACTTCTCACTTGAGCTACTTCTCATTAGGGCTATTACTCATTAGGGCTACTTCTCATTAGGGCTACTTCTCAAAATTTGGGAATGTTTATTGAAATAAGTACTGTTTTTATGTATATAAACATGTTAATTCATTCTTATGATTTCAATTACATTATTTTAAGAATAAATCAACATTAATTGAACCAATGTAATAGGTAAGTTGTATACAATATTATATGTATTACTTCTTGTAATTACTTTAGTCTGGTTTAAAATAACATTTATTTATTTATAACACACACAAATCAATATGACGGCGGGTAGTACAACGTAGCGCCATCTGTTAATTCCTACCTAGTAGATTTTCTAGTAAAGGCACAATACTGCCATCCATCTTTAAATACGTCCACAGTAAATATAAGTTATAGATAATAAAGTATATACACCAGGAACTCATTGATACATGAGAGTAATATTTGTCAATAAATGCATTATTAAAAAATAAAAAGTTACATACTTGACTGAGATTAAAATGTGGGTACTAAGTAATTTATGGAGTAGAATACGGAATTTCGAGGCACAAAATATCGATAAATGCTAATACGATGCTACATAATTAAAAGCTTGTCATATTATCTACTGTACAAGCCCTTATGTAATACACAATATTTTGCTCACTATGCGTTTTGGTTTATATTTTTTTTAGGCTCATTCAAAACATATTTTCGTTCTGATAAATGATAATATAATAATACTTACCTATTACATTGGTTCAGTTTATGTTGATTTATTCTTAAAATAATGTAATTGATCTCATAAGAATGAATTAACATGTTTATATACATAAAAACAGTACTTATTTCAATAAACATTCCCAAATTTTGAGAAGACGCCCTAATGAGAAGTAGCCCTAATGAGTAATAGCCCTAATGAGAAGTAGCCCAAGTGAGAAGTAGCCCATGTGAGAAGTAGCCCTAATCAGAAGTAGCCAAAATGAGAAGTGGCCATAATGAGAAGTAGTCCATTTGGGAGTCGGTTGCCAAAATGAGAATTAGCCCTAATGCGCCTAAACCAAAAAACCAAGGCGTTTGTCTGTAACATAAACTAGAAGCTAGCGGTACTCGCGGCACGTCGCCTCGCTAGTACTCGGCGCCTCGCTCCGCCCACGGGCTACGACACGACTTATTGATGACTAGTTCTGTACCTATATACGAATATTGACAAGACCATATCGCTGAGTTTGTTGGTTTATCATAACAACAATATACGTGTTTATAGTATCTGTATTTTCTGTATATTTTTACCCGACTACGGCAAGCCAAAAGAGGGTCATGATTTTGACAGGCTATGTATGTACGTGAGTATGTTCATCTGTTCATAGCTCCTAATCTACTTATCGCTACTCGACATATGAGGTAGGATTCGCTAGAACCGCTAGCCGTCTTAGTTGTCCGATGAACATAGGCTACGTGACGTGTCACAAAATTCGATATGGTTGAAATCCTAAGTTGTCACGTTTGAAATCGTAAGTTAGGGTCAGATTCACGATTTTTTTTTATCGAGAGAGCAAATTTTTATCATATTTTTTTTTTTCCCGGCGGTTGGTCGTACGTACAGTCAATTTTAATAAAATAATTTTTCATGGTCACTCTTTTATATTTATGGATTTCCAGAGATTTAAAGAAGTTCAGTTTCAGTTCAGTTTGGCGATTCTTCGGGCTACGTCGATTCACCACCACTGCTCTCAAAACGGTGAAGGAAAACATCGTGAGGAAACCGGCATGTCCTAGAATCAAAAATTCGAATACATGTGACATTCACAACTCGCACTGGGTCCGCGTGGTGGATTACCCATTCCCTCACATGGAGAGGAGGCGTAAGTCCCAACAGTGGGAACATTATAAGGCCGGCTTTGCTATGTCGATAACCTTGTTTCTGATACGGATATCTTCGTAGTTTGCCGCAAGCGACTGTTAAGCTAGCAACCGGCAACAATCACTTTCGTATCATAAACATTTTAGAAGGATACATATATAATTAATTACAATTATCCTCCTCATATTAATCAGCACGTTCGTACTTTCCACGGAACAGTGTTTCACTCGCTTTCGACTGGTTCCTGTTTACAGTGAAACTGGGCTAAGTGGCACCTCTGATCCCTCCAGAATAGGAGAAATTTGACAAATTGCCGCCTCCAAAAAAAGAGGTAGGTACCTAAGTGCTCAAACACATAATTACACGTTACGACGACGCCACGTGCCACGACACGGTACCGTGAAGTGAAATACCACGTCAGAGTGCCGTGACTTTGACTTTGTGACGTGGACTTCCACGTCGAGCAACGTAAATAATCACGCCACAACATCGCAACGTGCCACGTTGAACGACGTCGTATTGACGGTGGCGCATTTATAGAATTGTCACAGTTAATTTGCAGCGTTGCGTTCTCGTAACGTGATTAGTATTTCATGGCACCGTGATGTGGACTTCCACGTCAAGTTGCCGTGCCGTGGCACGTTACGTCGTCGTAACGTGTATGTGTTTGAGCCATTAGTTGCAGAGGACACGGTGGAGCACACAATCGCGGTGTGCCCTGCTTGGGCGGAGCATCGCCGTGCCCTCGTGGGGGTAATCGGCGGCGGAGACCTCTCGCGCCGGGCCTTGGTCGAGGCCATGGTCCGGAGCGAGGAGGAGTGGCAGGCGGTCGCCGACTTCTGCGAAGCAGTAATGCTCGCTAAGGAGGAAGCCGACCGCATCAGGCAACGGCGCTCTCGCCGCCGCCGCCGGGATTCCGATCCCGATTTCCAGCCACCGTAGGCGCGGGCTTGCGGACAGTGAGCAATGGGTAGCTCGCTGTCCGGCCGTCCGGTAACCGTCCGGACCAAGCCCAAGTCGTCGACGGCGCGCGCTGTTCCCGCGCGCCTCAAGGAGTTGTCAGCAACAGCAGGGGCCCTGCCCAGCCCAGCGGGGAGCCGGGTCGAAGCCTACTGGGGCCAGGGTTATCCGAAAGGGCGCTCGAGCCCCGGTATGAAGGCTTGAAGGAACGGGATGGGTTTTTTAGTCAGTAAGAGTCTGACACTATCTCCCGCTCCGCCCAAGAGCGGGGGTTGTCATAAGATGATTTTTCCCATCGAAAAAAAAAAAAACAAAAAAAAAGCCATTAGTTGCAAAACAGTCCTTCCATAGTGACACACTTACTATAACTACAATCTATTATAATAGAAAACAGAATAATTATACATATATAGCATAATCAGCCTTTCAATGTTTCCACTGCTGGGACTCAGGCTTCCTCTTCATAGGAGAATGTCCACGCAGGCGCAGTGCCGGTCGGTGGATTCGAATGATGTGATGATTGTGGTTAACACATGGAAAGCTTTTCAAAGTTTCATCTAAAAAAATATTTTAAATTTAATTACTCGGGAGATAATTATGTCTCCCGAATAATTAAATATAAAATATTTTTTACAGACATAAAAATCCAAATATTCTTACGAAATAAGAACTTCTTTATTTTTACAAGTGGATCAACAATATTCGGGTGACAGGAAAAACATTGTCTCAAAATATTTGAGACAATGTCATATCTTTGAATATTCTATTCTAGGACATGCCGGTTTCCTCGCGATGGTTTCCGCGACCGTTTTGAGAGCAGTGGTGATGAAACCAATTACATAAAAGTTGAAGTTGTCTGATGGTAGAAAGGTGACGGAATCAAGTTCTTGTACTTGCTTTGGTTGACTGCGATCCGACTTGATGGTAAGCAGTGATGCAATCTCTGATAGTGAGGCGTACTAGTTTATTAAGAGCCCAGCCTTGCAGACACCTAAATAATAATCGGACGGGAAGACCGGCAGGCAAATTGTTACAGTCTTCGATGTACGCGGTGTAACGACGAGGCGAAACGCTTAGTCTGGACCGTAGAGGTTTCTACAACGTAGGGGTAGGATACTCTCCGTACTTCGGGTTGTCCGATGACAGAAACAAGACGGTGGAATCGAGTCACGCAATGCCCGCACACATTCTGCTTTGTAAAATACCGATAGGCTGTCTACGCTACGACTTAAGAAATGTGGTCACAAAAGGTCAACCGGAAGATGATAAAAGGTCTTGACAAAGAGACAAACCGACGGACAACTAAATTTTTGATATATTTTTTTTTTCTGGTGGGTAAATATCATCCAATTACATACCCCGCCCTTGGGCGGAGCGGGAGATAGTGTCAGACTTTTACTGACTGTAAAACCCAACCCATTCCTTCGTTGCCTTTCATGGCACGGCGGAGCCTTCCCTTCAGAAGCAGACCCTTGGCCTCAGCAGGCGTCGACCCTGCTGGGCCCCTACGATTTTATAAGGGTTCCGTTTTTTCCTTTTGAAATACGGAATCCTAAAACACTAAAATGAAAGCGTCGCGCGAGTATTGAATACTAGCTTTTGCCCGCTTCGCCCGCGTACATACAATATAGCCGACGTCACTCGGGAATAAAGCAGCTTTCTATCGGTGAAAAAAGTTTAGCAATCGGACCAGTAGGTACTTCCAGAGATTACCTCCTACAAAAAAAACAAACTTTACCTCTTTATTATATTATTAGTGGAGATAAACTTAAAAATCTTCGTTCAAAAATAAAGTTTAATTTGTCTTGCATTAATTGGCGCGCGTCGCCCCGCAGTGTCGCAACGCCGGCGCGGAAACACGCCACGAATAGCGCCGCCGCCGAATGCGACCGAATGCGGCCGTTAACGGTGGTAAAAAATAACTTCCTGTCTGCAAGCCACTGCACTCAGGGCTTTACAAGTAGTTGTAAATAGGTCAACTTATTATTTTTATTTTTCACTAGCTGACAACAAAAATTTAAGACGAACATAAAACAAAAATAAAAAATAAAAATTAACATTGTAATTTGTATGTCACACGTTTACGCCAAAAACAGGACCATAACTCGAAGAATCGGCCCAAGCGTTCGAAAACTGCCATGAAACAGTGACTTTCTGAAGCCTACTCCTCGGTAATGGCCAGGTTAATAGGTTTGAATTAAATATATGTATGTTTATTATTAAATCTTTAGTCAAAAAAAAAAATAATTCAGCTATTTCGCAACTTTTCCCTACTCTTCGAAACAGCTTCGATCTTGAGAAACATTTTTACACATAAAAATTGGTGGTATACATAGCAAATGTAAATCTATACTTATATATAATTATTATTATAATAATATTATAAAGCTGAAGAGTTTGTTTGTTTGTTTGTTTGTTTGAACGCGCTAATCTCTGGAACTACTGGTCCGATTTGAATGATTCTTTCAGTGTTGGGTAGTCCATTTATCGAGGAAGGCTATATTTTTTTTTTTTTTTCAAAATTAGGTATCCGTAATAAAATTGCTATTTTGTAACACAAGGTGTAAAATCGAAAACCTATTTTTGCGTGCGCTGCAAAAACTATTGACAATAGAACAAAATGATGTACTGGGGGTTTGTAGATCCCATTAAGACCTACAAAAAAGTCCGGGAGAACATATATCTAGCTATCATGGTTTAATCACAATAACCGATTATGTGTTCAAAATAATTATTAAATCGTCTGAAGAAAAAAAAACTACGTTAAATATGTATAGTAATATTAATCTTCATCGAAATTAAGCATTATGTTATCAAGAGTATTTATGTAGAAGTAAAATATTTTTTGTTTCATCTCAATCGGATATTTCGTTTAAAAGTTAACACGTGTGTAAGATGTTAAGAGTTGGTACCTATTAATGAGTTATGGGCCATATAGTTTTTATCAACATAAAATCCTGTAATAATCTTTTTCGAAATATATTTGTTGATGATTGTAAGTATAAGATCTTTGAAGAGTACAATAAATACATTTATGAACGCGGTAATTTTGGGAAATACTGATCTGATATGAAAACTGTTTAAATATTCAATAGTCCATTTATTGAGGGAGGCAATTATAGGCAATATTTTATCTCGGTATTTCCACGGAAACGAGAAAAACGCGGGTGAAACCGCGGGGCACAGCTAGTCAAGTAATATTTCGCAAAGAAAATGGATTTAACGGTAACCGGAATTAATGCACAGATACTCGTACTGCCGCCCAGGCGGGTACGAGTGTTGTGTCCACTTAATCACGGCCACATGTTCAAGGCACATTGCACGCAGAACGAAAAACAAGATACTGTGGCTATTGTTGTCATGCATTTATTTCTTTTATTTTAGCGGTGGGAAAATCATGTAATGACATTTCCCGCTGTTGGACGGAGCGGGGAATAGTGTCAGACTTTTACTGACTAAAACCCGCTCCTGTTCCTTCGTTGCCTTTCGTACCGGTGTTGAACTATCTTTCGAATTTTTTTGACAGGCCTGTTGGTCTAGTGGTTAGTGACCCTGACTGCTATGCCGGAGGTCGTGGGTTCGATTCCCATCCAGGACAAATGTTTGTGTGATGAGCACGATCATTTGTTCTGTGTCTGAGTGTAATTTATCTATAATATGTATGCATTTTGAAATATATAAGTATGTTTATCAGTTGTCTTAGTACCCATAACACAAGCTCTGCTTAGCTTGGGACTAGACGGCGCTGTGTGGTAGTTGTGGAATATTATTATGAATTAACCCTGGCCTCAGTCTTCGAACCAGCTGGGCCCCTGCTGTTGCTGACAGCTTCTTGAGGTGCGCGGGAACAGTGCGCGCCGTCATCGACTTGGGCTCGGTCCGGACAGTTACCGGACAGTCGGACAGCGAGCTACCCATAGCTCGCCGTCCGCAAGCCCGTTGACAAGCATTCGTTGTGACTGGTTTCGGATTAGTAACCTCACGGGGACATGTTATTCGAGGTTTCATTTTTCGGAATCATGTGACACACCCCACAAAGTGCTGAGTCGTTCTAGTCTAAATTTCTAACCGGGCTCGTCAAACTTGCGTATCTCTTCGAGGCGCGCTCCATCGACCCGGGCCTTGGTCCTTAGACGGCGAGCCACCCATTGCTCGCCGTCCCCAAACCGCCTGCTATGGCCGGCTGAGTCGTTCGGCTAAATACTATATTCCATGTACCTTCTAGGAACAGATAACTGTGATATGTGTACTTCAACACAATGACGTTTCTCTTTCTAAGCAATAAATATTACATTTAATGGACAAAGTCCCTTGTCACTTGTCTGAAATCCCTAGTATGGTTCCAGTTAGTGTACTCCACTAGCCTTGCTTGGAGCACACGTCGCACGTGATATTGTTACTGAAACACACTCCAGTATACGCAGGGCTATTTGCACAACACTAACACCCTTGCAGGACTGTATTATCAACATCTTTAACAACAACACTTGTTCTACGAGTATGACTTTTTACAAAACATTTACCTTCAACATTTCGTTGTTGTATCTAACACATTTCAATTCTGTATTTTGCTGTCCCTACCTACGCCTCCTGCACACTGTTCAGGCTTCCGAAGCATTGTCATCACACGTACCTAGCAAGCATTTGCACCAGTTCCGTGTAGGTACTCATCACACTAGAAAATTGATATGCCAGCAAAGACTTCGTAAGAAAAAGATGATATTTTTTTAAGTCATAGAACTAAAGTTGTTGTTTATGATGTTAGTAACATAGTTCTGAGAGGTTGCCGGCGTTTTACAAATAGTTCTGTATAAAGAAAAGGATAATAAACAGTTACTATTGAAATCCTTGAAACTCTTAGCTGTCCTATTGACCCCAACAATAAACAGGCGTGCGTAGCGTAGTTCTGTAATGAAGTACGTCTCACAACATCCTGTATAGTGAGGCAGAGGGAACTAATTACTGATTAATGCCTGTACGTCACGTGCGACAATTAAACTCTGCAATTAGAATGATCCAGTCAACAGTAACTTCACCTATATCTGTATATACATTTTTTTTTTGTTGGGCACGCCACAATTATGGTAGTAAGTCCCCTCTTTGAGTCGTGGCTGGGAAGACCTCACGGCGTCCTCACCTTCCGCATGACGCTGGTTCTCACCAGACATGGTAAATTCGGGAGGTTTCTGTTGGAATATAACAAAAACAAACCCATCCTGCTTCAACACTGGTCTTTCTCTTTCTAAACAAAAATATTGTATTTAATTAGTCTAATCCCCTTATCAGCACTTGACTGAAAACCCTAGTATGGTTATACTTACTGTATTCCGTTAGCCTTGCTTAGGAGCACACGTCTGACGTAATATTGCCGAAACACACATTCCAAAATAAAGAAACCGATAATAAACAGACTTTATTATTGATATCCTTAAAACGATGTTTCTCTTTGGAGTCCTATTAACCCCAACAGTTCCTGCACCAGGTTCGGGCGGAAGTGACGCCCGGGTGTCGCCACTTTACAGAACCTTAATAAGCAAATGCGTTTTTTCGACAACAACCAAATAAGAATAACTATACTTTTTTTAGATAATAAATCTTATTATTCTTATTGTTTTTCTTTGCGTTTAAGTCTGTCGTGTAGTAGCGACCGTGGCGTGCTGGACACATTTTACTTTGTCGTGTACACTTGACTGAAGCGGTATAAATGTTAAAGACCTGCTGCAGTACAAACCTCTTCGACTTGCGAGAGCGAGGAGCGGCTGCCCCAGTCGTCCCACGTCTCTCTCTCGCCTGCAACAAAGGACATTAGTTAGACAGAGATAGATGCACATGCAGGACCCGATCTAAGGGCGGCAAGCTGGGCACTAGCCTAGAGCGGCAAATTTGCCAAGCATTTCCCAAATCGGCAAAAAATGAGGGGCGGCAAAATTGAGTTATCCCTATCTTCCAACCTTGCCAATAGCCATCCACACCCAAGTTGGCCGGTTGAGGATTTTATGTACCACCTTCCAACCTACTTCAGGTTGGATAGTGGAAGTATCATGACTTATATGGTTTTGTGCATGTAAAAATCGGCGAAAATTATCTTTGCCCGGAGCGGCTCAATAGCTAGACGGGCCCTAGCCACGTGACTGCTTCGAGCTTACAGGACTATACCCTATTCGAGTTAAGATTAGAAATTTACAGGAACATTTTTAACCCCCAACGAAAAAGAGGGGCGTTACAAGTTTGAGGTGTCTGTGTGTCTTTTTCGTGGCATCGTAGTGCCTCAGCGAATGGACCGGTTTTGATGCGGTTTTTTTTTTTATGTGAAAGCTGACGTTGATCGAGATGGTTTTTTGATACAATTTATGAAGATCTGTTCAGTTGTTTAAGGTCAGCAGCTCGTTTGTTGGCTGCGGTAGGGATCTTAAACACTTAATGGCTATATACTTTACTAATTAACACATATACCTATGTGACCTAATGTTTGAAATACTCATGTAGCTGCAGCTACATGCCAGCCCTATCCAGCTGGTCTGATGATGGAGGTTGGAGGTAAGAGACGTAACATTGGATTGCCTATTAATAAACCTGTCGAGTTTGGGCTCATTAGATTCGTCTTAACCCGTTCTAAACATTTTTCATGATGACGAGGACTAGATGCCAGAACTGGGAAGTGGCTGATGGGACCCTGGAACGCCTTCTAGTAAATAAACTGAGTTTGCGCTCATTAGATTCATCTTAACCAATTCTTAATAGTTTTCATGATGACGAGGACCTGATGCTAGAACTGGCAGGTGGCTAATGGAACTGTGGAATGCCCACTAGTATCTAAACACGTCGAGTTTGAGCTAATTAGACTTATCTTAGCCAGTTCTTTACTTTTTATAATTAATATGCGTCGGGGTTTTTTTTTAATTTTTAATTTTGCTATTATATACTGTCTGGAAAAGATGAAAGAGGTTAGAAAAGAAATACTTTCCGATTTGTTCTACAACGAGTGTCGTCGCTTGTCTCACACCCTTTAACTCCACTACAGGCAATAGACCAATACGAGTGCGCATTACGCAACTAACAGACGATTAAACCTGTAGCGTCAAACCGATTGGACGATAGGTAGGATGGTGTATGACTGGCAATAGATCGCAAATTTGCTATTGGTTGTGCCAGTTATGAGCACGATCATATTTTGTGGCGCGCCTGCCCCGCCCACAAGGCTTTTCTAACCTCTTTCATCTGTTCTGTGGTTCAACCGATTTTAATTTCTACTTCGTAGGCATAAGGATGAGATTAAAAGCAAATAGTGGTTACAATACCAACTATTTACTGCAGCCGCCATTTGTCATGCCACCAACGTAATAAAAACCGGCCAAGTGCGAGTCGGGCTCGCCCATGAAGGGTTCCGTAGCAGCAAGTAACATAATATAAAAGTTCTTGTAGTTTGTTGTAACTTTGATCGATGTTTTAGTAATAGTGTATTTTTTTTTAGATTTATGACTTAAAAAAAAACTACTAAATAGATTCGTTCAAACCAATTTTCGTTGGTGGTTTGCATGATAATGTACATTATATATTTTTTTAGTTTTATCATTATCTTATTTTAGAAGTTACAGGGACACACACACACACATTTTACCACTTTGGAAGTGTCTCTCACGCAAACTATTCAATTTAGAAAAAAAAAAAAACTAGAAACCTCAATATCATTTTTGAAGACCTTGTGTGAAAATCTTAAAGCGGTTCACAGAATACATCTACTTACTAAGTTTCAACAGTATAGCTCTTATAGTTTCGGAAAAAAGTGGCTGTGACATACGGACGGACGGACAGACAGACATGACGAATCTATAAGGGTTCCGTTTTTTGCCATTTGTCTACGGAACCCTAAAAATCGGTTGAACAGACAATAATAAAATGTTTTCCTAAATGTGTAATGTTATTTTAAACAGATGAGTATGGCTGTTATGCGTTCCAAATAAGAATAGGAAAGTCAAATGTTGATTGAAAATTACTTTTTTTAAACTATTTTTTTTTTTGCTTTATGTTACTGGGTCATATTTAAATATGTATAATTAATACACATAACCATTCCAAATAGATCAAACAAGATATGAGTTCCTATAGTCACCTTCCGGTTCCGTCATCAGGTCAGCTCCATGTCATAACATTTACACACGCATGCAAAATTTCAGCTCGATAAATAACCGGGAAGTGGATCAAATTTAATTTGCATGGTTTGATTAAAGACATACAAACATCGGGACAGGTGAAACTAAGGTGATTATCACAGTGCCACGTATCACGCTGCATGTTGGGTGTCAACGCACCTACGCGCGTACTTGCGGGAGTGCAGATCTGCATCATCGTGCAGGTTTTTTACGCACTCACGCGCGTACGTGCGTTTTGTAAAGTCACGCAGGCACGCACTCATTTCATACAAAATACCTTCGCCCTTCGCCTTCTCGCCCCGCACACACGCGCGTGTGCGCATGTTTCTCCGCATGTAGGCGCGTGATCTGCACGAACGCTCATGGATGCATTTTCGGTGTGTTGGACTGTGCGTGTTTTCTATACAAACGGAGAAACTAACACACTGAGCTGCGGAGTGCGTGGCAGTGTGATAACTGCCTAAAAGCTTGTAAAGTAGCGTGCGTAGTATTTACAGTAAATATAGTAAAAGTTTACAAGTATAACGTACAGTAGCTGGCTTCGCTGGCGGCGTCCAGGCTGCGGCGGCGCGCTCCGGCCGGCGCCTGCATGCTCACGACACGCACTCTGAAACACACACACTAATATAGACTATGTTCTAACTTGCAGCTGAAGCTGCAGGCAGGGCTCACTCTAAGGGGGAACAAGCCAGGCATTTGACCAAATGAGAAGCGGCTATCCACATTCCACACCCAAGTTGGCAGGTCGAGAATTTTACAGATACCGGCACGGATCTTGAGCGCTGACTTGAACTTGAAGTCGCGCAGACTTGAACGAGAAATAAAGTATTGGATCTCTTTAGTGGTATGAAGTGAGACGCGGGAGCTGGGAGTACATCTTTGTAGTTACAGTGATCGGCTCGACGATGTGTACGATGCGCAAATTGATCCTCACTCTTTCGCCGAGCGCTCAAGATTCGTGCCGGTATATATATGCCACCGTCCAACCTACTTCAGGTTGGATAGTGGAACTATTTAAGACTTAAGACTCATGACTTATATGGTTTTGTGTATGTAAAGGGCGGTGAAAATTATCTTTTCCCGGAGCAGCTAAATAGCTAGATCGGGCCCTGGCCGCAGGAGAACTAAGGCTGCCGACATAGCAAGATGAATCACCAAACTTAAGTGGCGGTGGGCAGGGCACAGTGCTCGCAGAACAGATGGCTGTCGGAGCCGAAAGGTTCTAAGGACACAACGTTGGAAGTCCTCCTACAAGGTGGACCGATGACTTGGTAAAGGTTGCTGGAAACCGAAGGATGCAAGACGCACAGGATCGTTAATTGTGGCGATACTTGGGGGAGGCCTATGTCCAACAGTAGACGTCTATCGGCTGAGATGATGGTGATGATGAAAGCTTATGTTCGCGAACGAAAGCGGGAACTACATTAGACCGACGTACGCGTGGACCTCGCCTGATTTGTACGTAGAACGACGTCGCGTGGCGTGGATCTAGTGCAGCGCTACAAGTCTAGTTGCCGTATAAAATGTATGGAGACCGACGCGCCCAGGGGGCTCACTATGACTTTTTATAGCAAAAGGAGGAGGCCGACCGCATCAGGCAACGGCGCTCTCGCCGCCGCCGAGATTCCAATCCCGATTTCCGGCCACCGTAGGCGCGGGCTTGCGGACGGCGAGCAATTGGTAGCTCGCTGTCCGACCGTCCGGCAACTGTCCGGACGGCGCGCGCACTGTTCCCGCGCGCCTGAAGGAGTTGTCAGCAACAGCAGGGGCCCAGCTGGGTCGAAACCTACTGGGGCCAGGGTTAGTTTCAAGAGGTAGCTCAGCCCGTATGAAGGCACGCAGGAAAGGGGTGGGTTTTTAGTGAGTAAAAGTCTGACACTATCTCCCGCTCCGCCTAAGAGCTGGGGATGTCTTTGATTATTTTTCCACCATAAAAAAAAAGGCCAGGAAAGGAATTTAATTAGTTTTGCCATCGACACGCTAAGAAGAAGTTATCATGAGCCTTTTTAATGTTCCCACTACTGGGACTCAGGCCACCTCTCTAGGAGAGGGAATGGGCCATAATCCACCACGCGGACCCAGTGCGGGTTAGTGTAAAAACATAATAGAAAACGATTTCTACCTCTGAGTTTAGTGAGACAGCAAATGACTTACTGTAACAGTACTTTAGGGTTAACTCAAGAGCGTATTGGCCCAAAATAGATAGTACAGAAAACAATCTCATGTATGTACTTCACTTTTTAGGGTTCCGTAGTCCACTAGGAACCCTTATAGTTTCGCCATGTCTGTCTGTCTGTCCGTCTGTCTGTCCGTCCTCGCTTAATCTCTGTGACCGTTAGCACTAGAAAGCTGAAATTTGGTACCAATATGTATATCAATCACGCCGACAAAGTGGTAAAATAAAAATTGGAAAAAAATGTTTTATTAGGGTAGCCTATTTGTAAAGTGGGAGGTGATTTTTTTTTTAATTTCAACCCTAACGTGTGATATATCGTTGGCTAGGTATTTAAAAATGAATAGGGGTTTACTAAAATCATTTTTTGATAATGTCAATAATTTCGGAAATAACCGCTCCAAAAGTGTATAAAAGTATAAAAAACAATGTGTCCCCCCCCCCTCTAACTTTTGAACCATAAGTTTAGAAAATATGAAAAAAATCTGAAAAGTAGAACTTTATAAGGACTTTCAAGAAAATTATTTTGAACTTGATGGAAAAAACAGTTTTTGTACAAAAAAGACAAAAGGGTTCTACAAAATAATTTCTGGACTAAGTTTATATAAGTGGATATGCAAGCATTTTTTTAACCTCATAAGTGGGTACACTTATTGTGATGGACGGGAAACTACGGAACCCTACACTGAGCGTGGCCCGACATGCTCTTGGCCAGTTTTTTATACCTACGCTCGGTGGACGACAAGCGGGCCGAGGCGCTTCGAGATGTCGTGTCCGTGAGCGGTGTCTATGTGTGCGTTGTGAGAGCGCGCGCAGTATGTAGATTGACTTCTGTACCTATCTATTTTAGTATTGGTGACTTCTACGCAAGCATGCTCCATGATCAAGCATGTCATACCAAATCTAGGTACACGAGAGGGATTGTCAAGGTAACCAAAGTTTTCCAAAGTGCTATTAGAGGGCACAGCAGTGCCCCACACCGAGGCAGGCAAAAAAACTGGCACGGCCGTAACATCCTTTTCTCGAAACAGTTCGGCCATTGTCGACTGCCCTATACTTGTCGTGTATAAAACTAGAAGCCTGAATTTTCAGTAACCAAGCAGACATTGTATAAGCACGGTACCTATATTTAAAATTAATCTATTGGAACCAGTACTAGAATTATAACTGGTCAAAATTTCATAATTTTGTCACTCACTGACTTGTAAAAAAATATGTTGCATTTCAATACCGCTTAAGTACTTAAACTTTTAAATTCAAGACCGACCTGTTGACTCAGTTGTCAGTGGCCCTGACTGCTATGCCGGAGGTTGTACGTTCAATTCCCACGCAGACAAATGTTTGTGTGATGAGCATGATCTTAAATTTTGATCTGTGTCTGGGAACTATATAAGTATGTTTATCAGTTGTCTAGTACTCATAGCACAAGCTCTGCTTAGTTCGGAACTAGATGGCGCTGTGTGATAGTTGTGGAATATTGTGTTATTATTATATTAATGTTTCAAAAGTAAAGAAACAACTAAGACTGTCACTGTATGCAATCTAATAATAACTGTAAACGAGTAGCTGTAGTGAGCAGTATGAACAGCGCACTGTTTTATTATCATTAATAAGAGGTGTACACTAAACATATGTGTACAGGCACGTACCTAGTCTCCTACACATACAATAAACCGGCTGTTCGTGTTGCGTTCACTGTTACTACTCCTCGCCGACTCTTCAGCATTTATTCCCCCTGTTTCAGTCACATAATCTACTATTTAAAAGTATTTCAACTTACATGAACACTGTACCATTTTCTTATCAGAAACTTCACTGTAACGCACTGAAAACTAACTAGAGGCACTGTGGATCACTTGAACATACACTTACACGGTAGTTTTACTGCGTTTTGTTTCACTTTTAGTCCAAAAATAGACGAAATGTGCGCTTTCACACGCCCTAGCGCACACACGCACAGAACTCACTAGTTATGCTTGGAACATGGCTGGCCTTGGTGCGGACCACCGCGGACACACTGGGACACGCTGCGCGACACAGTTTTAATTCACAATTACTGCAGTATAATTAATGTTTGTGTGTAAATTGAAAGAGTTCATTGTACCTTGTGTTTACAATCTACTGTCAAAGTGTCAAATCGATCACTGCAGTCGACGTTCCGTTGTACGTGAGCTGCGTTTTGTATTCTGTTGCTGTGTTGAATAATAATTTTTAAAACATTGACTTAATAAGATGTAGAGACCAACACTAACTTAATAATACATATTGCGTCATAAATAAACAAAGTTAATTTTATTTACACACACTTTGCTTTGCCTATATGAATATTACATCGATAGTTTTTTTAGGAGTTTCTAGGCAGAATGGAAAGGTGTTTATGGCGAAGTTATAAAAGTACATAATTATGTACACAATATGATAATGGTATCCACTAGCGATGTAACAAATATTCGCATTCGCATTCCCGCGAATATTCGCATATTTTTAACCGACTTCTAAAAATGGACAACGAATATTCGCGAACGACAGGTATTCGCAAATATTATTCGCGGATATTGAATGCGACTATTGATCGCGAATATTCGTCAAAATTTAACATTGTTTAAATCAGTTGTATTATCATTCTACGAGTATATCCGTTAAATCATATGCCTTTTTGTTTGTCAATAAAAATTGCCAAATAGCTGCACGTTTCTTGTGAATTCTGCGAATATGAATGCGAATATTCGTTTCATCACTAGTATCCACTTTGATCCATTTAGTCGCACAATTTAACGACATAGAACAAAACTCCATTTGAAGCCACTGCAATCATTGTACATGACTCGAAATATGATTTATAGAAAGAACTTGTTCTATGGATAGATCTCACTTCTACCGGTACCTACACCATGCGCCACTGTTTTAGTGGCGTAGAACAATCGCCCTGGGGTCCAAAAAACAATGGGGCCCCCTTTTTTACGTGGGAAATCTTCAAATAAATTTTCTTGTTCTAGGTCAAGGAGCGCGAGGGCGTGACAGGCTTTTTCTGACTAAAACCCACTCCTGTTCCTTCCTTGCTTTCGTTGCAGGGTACTGGGTTCTCTTCCTCACAACACGTGGCCCCAACGGGCTTCGACACTTTTGGGCCCTTATGGTTTTACTGACATCTCCTAGAGGCGCGCGTGGAACACTACGCGCCGTCGACGACTCAGGCTCGGTCCGCACGGCGAGCTACGCATTGCTCGCCGTCATCATTATTATTATATTTAATATTATTATATATTATCATAAACAACAACTTTTGCTCTGACTTTTAAATATTTGTCATATTTTAGTTCATCTGATTTTCATACAAAAATAAAAATATTTAATTAGAAAGTTCTAAATATTACGAAGTCTATGCGAAGCAAACGATAGTACAATAGCGGAATGGAGTGGGGATCAGGCGGCGAAGTGCTTGCGTCGCGCCATACACACGTAGGTGACATGTGTTAGATAGAACAACGAAATCTTGAGGGTTTGTTTTTGGTAAATGAATTATGTTTTGTAAAGTCATAGAACAAAAGTTGCGTTTATGATATTAGTAATACAGTCCTGCAAGGTGCTTAGTGTTTAACAAATAACCTATATAAGACATTTCTACTCTGTATTTTGCTATAACTACCTACGTCTGTATGATGCGACGCAAGTGCATTAAGCACCCCTGCTACCCGATTCCCACTCCCTTCCGCTACTGTACTACCGCTTGATTCGCATAGACTTCGTAATATTTAGAATGTTCAATGTAAATATTGTTATTTTTGTATGAAAATCTGGTGAACTAAAATATGATTTAAATTTTAAGTCAGTAACAAGTTGTAGTTTATGACGTTAGTAACATATGTGGTCCTGAGTACTCTCAGTATGTATGTATACAGGTTATTTGTAAAACACTAGTTGTTGATGATGTTCAGAGGTTTCTAGTGTTTTACAAATAACCCTGTTTATAGTTTTATGAGAAGGAATAAAAAGGCGACATATCAAGTAAAAGTTTATTGTAACAATAAATGCCGCGCACTCAATCCCTGCTCCGCTTGGACGGCGACTCGTCCTCGCGCCCGCTACTGCGCCTCTTCCTGTAACACACATATAAACTCGTTTACTTATAAAAAACCATCTTATAATACTCGTATAAGATTTTTTCACCGCCTGTGCTCAAGACAGAGATAGCGCGACGCGTATATGACACCAATGCTGACGTGTGAGTGAGACATAAATAATCGCATACCAAATATTGCCGAATAAACACGAAGCTTTACGAAGTTATCAAGAAAGATATAGAACAATAAAATCATACATATTAGCATCAATAAATCGACTACATTATTTTTAGTATATGCGAAACCTATCGTTTGTTAAATTAATTTTTTTTGGGAATTTTTGAAAAATTGGGAAGGATGGGAAAAAGCATCCAATGACAATCTCCGTTCTTGGGCGGAGCAGGAGATAGGGTCAGACTCTTACTGACCAAAAAACCATTCCTTCTAGCCTTCATACCGGGGCTCGAGCGCCCTTTCAGATAACCCTGGCCCCAGTAGGCTTCGCCCCGGCTGGGTCCCTGCTGTTGCTGACAACTCCTTGAGGCGCGCGGGAACAGTGCGCGCCGTACTGTGCTGACAGCAGGTGCGGAGATGGAATTTGAGTGGCCTGTTGGTTTAGTGGTTAGTGGCCCAGACTGCTATGCCGGAGGTCGTGGGTTCGATTCCCACTCAGGACAAATGTTTGTGTGATGAGCATGATCGTTTGTTCTGTGTCTGGGTGTAATTTATCTATAATACATATGTTTGTATTTCGAAATATACGCGTGTGTTTATAAGTTGTCTAGACTCATAACACAAGCTCTGCTTAGCGGAGTGGGTTTTTAGTCAGTAAAAGTCTGACACTATCTCCCGCTCCGCCTAAGGGCGGGGGATGTCATTTGGATGATTTTTACAGATACCGGCACGGATCTTGAGCGCTGGCTTCAAGTTGCGCAGAAGTCAAATATCGGGCCTATTTAGTGGTATGAAGTGAGACGCGGCAGCGAGGAGTGTCAGTGATTGGCTCGCCGCGCCATCGCGTCTTAGAAGTCACTCGTGATTCGTTTCCTGCGCTTGCTGTATGTATCTAACAACGACGACGATTGGCTCGCCAATGTATGGAATGCGCAAAGCGATCCCCACTCTGACGCCGAGCACTCAAGCTTCGTGCCGGTACCTGTACCCACCATAAAACAAGCTCGGTACCTGTCAGTGTTGTCTTGGTCCTTGTCGCTGTGTCGCCTCTTGCCGTCGGCGTTGTCTCTGGTCTCGTCTTTAGTCTCTGGCACATACTTCTTGGCGCGCGCGGGCTCGGGCGAGTACGCCCACAGGAGGAGTTGTACATGTTCCTCTGTCGGCGCGTCTTTGTCATTGAAGAGTTTCGCGTCCGCGTACTGGGGGGAGGATATTATATAGAGATGGATGAAAAACACTAACAACCTTTCACTGTATTACTTTTGTTCTATTTATTCCTGTACCTGTGCTATGTACGGGAATTAATTCGAAAACAGTAAATTGAGCCTTAAACAATAAAATAAGGCCTTACTTCATGCCAAATTTCAGGAAACTAGTGCGCCTCACCATCAACGATTGCATCACTGCTTACCATCAGGTGGGATCGCAGTCAAGCACTAGTATATATCAATTAAAAAAAAAACTGTCAACGGGAAGTACCCTATGAATTTTGAATCGTTTTCTTTGCGACATAAAAGGCCGTATACATATTATTCGTTAACTTAGAAGCTTGATTTTTTTCACAGCTTGAAGGGACCGCACACCTGAGTATATGGTTTTAATTTCAACTTGATACCTCCGAGCGTTCCAGAGATAAAATGTCTTGACAGACAGACGGACGGAAGTGATCCTATAAGAGATCCGTTTTTGCTTTTGAAGTACGGAACCAAGAATAGAAAAGAAAGTTATTTAGTACATGTGATTTACCTTTTCTTTGAGTTCCTTAAGCGCTGTGTTCCTCACAATATCCCAAGTCTTGCCGTCATCCGCGGCAACGGTGCGCAGGCGCTTGTACTCGCCGCGCACCGACGCGTACGCCGCTATGAACGCTTTCTGACGAAGCAAACACATATTCAGTGGCGTAGATACGACACCAACGGCCCAGGGCCAAGAAAAACGGGGGGCCCCGTTTTTTAATGCCATGTAAAAAGAGGCCCCAGTTTTTTGTCGTAATCATCGACATCAGTGAGTGTTAGACTTACTCACTGAAAGAAGAAAAGAAGTTTATTTTAGTGTAGTTTTAGTAAAGAAATTTGGTTTAGTCAGTAAATATGACACTCGCTACACTACACACTCACACATACGTCATTATTAAAGTACTGTTGCAACCTTTCATTTATTTTAACCGCCTACGTCGGTTATATCCGACAAGCACTCTCGCGTTTACTCCGCCAGGGTCGCACATGCACGACCAAATACTCCATCTCGTCAGCTCTTCTGTCACCTATGGGGGCTAAACGGTGCCCCGCCTAGCTTATTGGTAGGTACGGCAGTTGTATTAGATCTGGTTTTAGCACTTAGTCCTTAGTGGATCGTTGTGCGTGGCCCATGGCGGCATTCACTCCAACAGCCCGTCTCTCTCTTTCTTTGGAACTATGTTCTACTATCACGCGGGCGGAGCCGCTTGCTACAACTAATATTATTATATATATATATTTTTTTTTATTTCTTAAAGGCATTCTCTACCAGTCAACCTAGGATGGTAGAGACAATATGCCATAACATAATCAGCCTTTTAATGTTCTCACTGCTGGGACTCGGGCCTCCTCTCCAGGAGAGGGAATGGGCCGTATTCCACATACACGGGCCCAGTGCGGGTTGGTGAATGTCACATGTCTTTGAATTTTCGGTTCTAGGACATGCCGGTTTCCTCACGATGTTTTCCTTCACCGTTTTGAGAGCAGTGGTAATTAAATTTACTACCCGCCACTCGTAAGTCGGGGCCGTCACCACTCGGCCACCACTGCCCCCTAGCCAAGTTATGACCATTTCGTTTCGATTCTCTTGCGTCGAACGCCTCGAATAGGCCACGCCTCCGATTCTTTTGTCCTGACGTCATCTCGACGCTCAGTCACGTGGTCAGCACAAAGGAATTTTATTTTATTTTATTATGTACAGTGCTAGACTACAGACTAAGATCATCTACACAGACAGTCAGTCAGTTTACATAAATCTGAAGTCCAATTATAATTGGACTTCAGATTTATGTACTGTATTTTGTATTAATTACTGTACACAACATTCAATGCATAATATGTTTCATTAGTGACAGTAAAGGTGTAGTTTAATAATAATTTTTTTTATGAATTAAACTAATGTAATTACAATTTATACAAACAATTTCTAAATTCGTTAAAACTGTTCAAGAACAAGTCTACCTTAGGGCATTTTGTATTAAATTCGAAGAATCGAAGGCGTGGCATACTCGAGGCGTTCGACGCAAGAACATCGAAACGAAACGATCGTAACGTGTCTAGGGGGGCTGCTCTAACAACTTCGACAATATGGTAGGGGTATAAAATAAGACAAGCCCCCTCACCTGTTGCTCGCTGACGCTGTCGCCGGCGAGCCTCTGCGCGGTGCGTGTGATGCCGAGGCTGACGTAGGGGTTGTTCTGTCTGCTGAGGTGCAGCGAGTCGAAGTCGTCCAGGAACTTCTCGAAGATCGACATCGCTTCCTTGATGTTCGAGATCTTTGTCTCGTCGCGAGTGCCTGAGGGAGCAACGAAGGGGATGTTTAAAGACGCGTACAGACGTCGCGAGGCGTGCGTCGCGGATGGCTCGTCTCGCATGTCTCGGGATGTGTGGATGTGTGAGCTCACAGTGAGCATTCGCGTCATACGATCATTGCAAACGCCGTCTCAGTACGAGCCGAGTGTGGACGGACAGGTGTTGTTTGCGTTTTCTACAGACGAAAGCTGTGCGTGGTGGTTTGCGTGCTCAGCTTGAGCATGTGTCATTCTGGACGCACGCATAAATGTACCGTCGTATGCCTCAGGTTGCGGCATGCGTGACGAACCATTCGCGACGCACATCTCGCAATGTCTGTGCGCGGCTCAATGGCTGGATAGAGAAGGCGCTACATAACCGTGGAATAAAGTACATTGACCCTTTTCTAAAATATCATTTTTTATTATTTTTAACTTTATTTATCTCAGGACCCCAGAGGTCCTGGTCCTTCGGAAGGCGTACGAGGAGCCGACACCAACTCGCAGAGGCCTTTTTATACGCTTTTAATGGAACGTGATACCAATGGACGATTATCCCTGCACGCGCTGTGCTAGTGCACCCAGCACCTCTGGTTTGAAAAACTATTGCGATTGCAGATGGAAAACAAAGATAATAGCTATGGTCTTTTAAATCTTAAGTAAATTAGTAACACATTACTATGTTAAGACTGTAGCGCCTGCCAGAACAATGTTATTAATATCCATCGATAAAAATGCAGAAGTTTTTTTATTGATGGGTAAAAATCATCCAAATGTCATCCCCTGCCCTTGGGCGGAGCGGGAGATAGTGTCAGAATCTTACTGACTAAACAACCCCGTTCCTTCTTGCCTTTCATACCGGGGCTGCTACCTTTCGGAGCTAACCCTGGCCCCACTAGGCTTCGCCACAGCTGGGCCCCTGCTGTTGCTGACAACTCCTTGAGGCGACCGCCTGCCACTCGTCCTCGCTCCGGAGTCCGGACCATGGCCTGTACAAAGGCCCGGCGTGAGAGATCACCGCCGCCGATCGCCCTCACGAGGGCACGGCGATGCTCCGCCCAAGCAGGGCACACCTCCACTGTGTGCTCCACAGTTTCCTCCAGGCGTTCCGCACAGTGGCGACACCCGGGCGTCACTTCCGCACGAATCTGGTGCAGGAACCTCCCGAACTTGCCATGTCCGGTGAGGACCTGCGTCATGCGGAAGGTGAGGACGCTGTGAGGTCTTTCCAACCACGCCTCAAAGAGGGGACTTACCGCCATGATTGTAGCGTGCCCAGCACTGGGTTGCTATAGTAAAGACTGGCTACCCTACACCTATCCCTGACTTAACTAATTAAAATGTAATTTTTCCACTGATGGCTGTACCACAAAATAGATAAGTCAATCTCATGGAAGTAATTCACTTTTTATATGTACCTACGCTAGGCGATCGCACGCACGCCAGCGCGTTGCGCCGAACTGTACGAGTGCGAGCGGCCGATTGAGCCGAGATATCGTGTGCGTGAGCGGTGTCTGTGTGTGCGTTATGAGAGCGCGCTTTCTATGTCGATTGACTTCTGTACCTATCTATTTTGTGGTTGTACAGTAGGTATCGAAGTGACTTACACGTGAGCACTCTCTTGGCCCTCCCGATGAGGCCCTTGACGGCGAGCTTCTGGTAGTCCGGGTCGCGGCCCTGCAGCTCCCGCAGCGTGCCCTCCGCCGCGGCCGCGTCCTTGAAGCCCAGCCCGGGCACCGAGTCCGCGGGGAGCTCCTTCTTCTCCTCTTTCTTGTCCTCCATTGACACGTCTGAGGAGGACGAACTCTGGAAGTTGGTAGGCGAAAATTATGTAAAGATACGGTTCTAAATTCTTTATTGTACTCGAAGACAACACAACAACATAACATATGGAGCTACAGACAGTTCATAGTATACTAAAGCGAGCTCAAGGCGGTTATCACTCTGGCACCACGCAGCGTAGCGCACGAATGCATGATAGAAAACACGCACAGTCCTACACACCGAAAATGCATCCACGCGCGTACATGCGGAGAAACATGCGCACGCGCGTGGGCGCGGGGCGACACGCAACACTGCCACACTAAGCTTCGTAGTGCCGTGCTTGATTTTGTATGAAAAGAGTGCGCACCGAAGTGAATTTACAAAACGCACCTACGCGCTTGAATGCGTAAAAATCCCGCACGATGATGGAGACCTGCACTGCCGCAATTATGCGCGTAAGTGCGTTGACACGCAACATGCAGCGTGATGCGTGGCAGTGTGATAACCGCTTAAAGTGTCAGTCTTCACAATGTCAAACTATCAAGTCCGTAGGTACGTACGTCGTCGCTGTCACTCTTCTTCTCCACTTTCTTTTCCGGCTTCTTCTCCGCTTTCTTCTCCGACTTCTCCGACTTCTTCTTGTCTTCCGTCTTGTCAGTCTTCTTGTTCTTCTCGTCGGCGAGCTCGGCCAGCCAGCCCTCGAACACCTCCATGGCTTCTTTTATGTTCTTTATTTTGTCCTCTGCTTTTGTCACTGCAAATATTTACCTATATTATAATTAAACGTGTTATCAACACTACAGCGGCCGTATTATGACATTTTAAAACCATCATGTTTTTTGTGTGAGAAAAGGATAGTGCTATTCGTCCTGTATAGCTCCGTCTCTTTTTCACACCGAAAACATGATGGTTTTAAGAGGTCATAATACGGCCCCAGGGTTATCTGTAAAACACCGGCTACCTCTCAGGACTGTTTCTAATCTCAAAACAACAACTTTTGTTCTATGACTTTGAAAAAAATATCAGATTTTCATACAAAAATAATAATATTTCAATTTAACGTTCTAAATATTACAAAGTCTATGCGAAGCAAGCGATAGTACAATAGCAGAGGGGAGCGGTGATCAGGCGGCGGTGTGCTTAATGCGCTTGCGTCGCGTCATACACACGTAGCACAAATATATAGGAACAGAAATCAATCTACATACTGTGCGTGAAATAGATAGGTACAAAAGAAATAGATTGTCTTCTGTACCGATCTGTTTTGTGCTCGTAGGCAGGTATATACAGAGTTGAAATGTGTATAGAATAGCGTAATCTTGAAGGTCTGTTTTTGGTAAATGAATTATGTTTTGTAAGTCATAAAACAAAAGTTGTTCTTTAGGATGTTAGTAATCCTAACTAATATTATAAATGTGAAAGTGCGGATGTTTGGATGTTTGTTACTTAATCACGCAAAAACGGCTGAACGGATTTGAATGAAATTTGGTATACATATAGCCTTTGACATGGAAAAGAACATAGGCTACTTTTTATCCCGGAAAAACATCTTATTCCTACGGGAAAACACGTTTAGAGTGCGATAATCGAAGTACGTGCGGACGAAGTCGCGGGCGGACAGCTAGTATTATAATAATTTGAATACAGTCCTGCAAGGTTGTTAGTGTTTTACAAATAACCCTTATAAAGGGGAAAAGTTTTTTTTGTTTGTAGGAGGTAATGTCTGAAAGTACTGGTCCGATTGCTAAAATTTACGGACGGCTCGCTATCCATTGTCTGCAAGCCCACGACCGTATGAGTGTTCAGTACTCACTAGACAGCACCCTCTTGGCCCTGCCCAGCAGGCCGCGCACGGTGAGCCTGCGGTAGTTGTGTGCAGTACTCACTAGACAGCACCCTCTCGGCCCTGCCCCGCACCCCGCACGGTGAGCCTGCGGTAGTTGTGTGCAGTACTCACTAGACAGCACCCTCTCGGCCCTGCCCCGCACGGTGAGCCTGCGGTAGTTGTGTTCAGTACTCACTAGACAGCACCCTCTCGCCCTGCCCCGCACCCCGCACGGTGAGCCTGCGGTAGTTGTGTTCAGTACTCACTAGACAGCACCCTCTCGCCCTGCCCCGCACCCCGCACGGTGAGCCTGCGGTAGTTGTGTTCAGTACTCACTAGACAGCACCCTCTCGGCCCTGCCCCGCACCCCGCACGGTGAGCCTGCGGTAGTTGTGTGCAGTACTCACTAGACAGCACCCTCTTGGCCCTGCCCAGCAGGCCGCGCACGGTGAGCCTGCGGTAGTTGGCGTCGTGCTGCTCCAGCAGGCGCAGGGTCTCCAGCGCCTTTGCCTTGTCCTTGAACCCGAAGCCGGAGTCTTCCTTGTCGTCCTTACCCATGGTTCTGGAAATAATAAGAATTGGTTCCATATATTACACTCAAAATTTAAAAATAGTTATTTCTTATACAAGAGTACAAAGTTGCTTTTTAACCGCGTGCTCAATTTTGATTACCGAGCAAGCGAAGGATTCAAAAATTTAGATTTTAGATACATAAATTAGAATCCTGAGCGTTAGCGAGAGAATCAAAAGAGCACGAGGTGAAAAATCTTTGTAGCCGAGTGCAACTCGTAACTTTTCATCCCATCTCAGCGAGGAAATGACTAAATGTAAGCATGCAAAAAGGTTACACCAAGGAGGTTCGAGTCTAAGTTTTTAAAAAATGTTATATGAAAAATTTGGTACCATGGAGGTGGAAGTAAATAGGTAATAATAATAATATGACATTTATTTCAGACAAAAGTCCATATATTGTTAGTAACACAAGAAGCTATTGTTAGTATATACAAAAACACACAAACATACTAATAAGGTATAGGTTAAAAATGATGTTTTGAATTTATAAACTTAGTCAACGCGATATTCCAAATTTAATTTACTTTAACTCTCTACAGAATAAAAACGGCTTTTGTTATATAATAATAATAATATTCCACAACTATCACAGAATGCCGTTTAGTCCCAAGCTAAGCAAAGCTTGTGTTATAGGTACTAGACAACTGATAAACATACATATATATTTCTAAATACATTCATATTATAGATAAATTACACCCAGACACAGAACAAATCATTATGCTCATCACACAAACATTTGTCCTGGGTGGGAATCGAACCCACGACCTCTGGCATAGCAGTCAGGGTCACTAACCACCAGACAACAGGCTAGTCAACATTGTCTATCAGATATTGAAGAGCAAAAATGCTCTTTCCGAGATGGTGGGTTGAAAAAATATTTTTTATAAAATCTACTTGCAAAATAGAGATCATTTACACTATAATATAATAAAGAGGTAAAGTTATTTTTTTTGTAGGAGGTAATCTCTGGAAATACTGCTACGAGCGAAGTCGCGGGCAAAAGCTAGTAAAGAATTAACCTTTCAATCGTGGAAATTACAGACACAATAGAAAGACAGAGGTGCGCGTTCGCTTGGGGTTTAATGAATTAAACGCGTTTCAATCAGTAAAAGACTGACACTCCTCCCACTCCACCTAATGTAGGAGAGGTTATGGTTACATGGTGATTGCGTATGTTAAAAAATGGTCGCAGATTTTTTTTTGTTCTCAGGATCATTTGTTTCTTCGTTACGCCCCTGGCCCGGTCGCCTCCTTCTGCGAAGCAGTAATGCTAGCAAAGGAGCAGGCCGACCGCATCAGGCAACGATCCTCAAGCTCCAACCGCCGCCGGGATTCTGATCCCGATTTCCGGTCACTATAAGCGTGGGCTTGCGGACGGCAATGGCCAGCTCGCTGTCCGGACCGAGCCCAAGACGTCGACAGCGGGTATTGTTCCACGCGCGCCTCGAGGACTTGTCAGCAAACCGTAGGGGCCCAGCAGGGTCGAAGCCTACTGGGGCCAAGGTTAGCTCCGAAAGATAGCTCAGCCCCGGTATGAAAGGCAACGAAGGAACTGGAGTGGATTTTTAGTCAGTAAAAGTCTCACACTATATTCCGCTCCACTCAAGAGCGGGGGATGTCATTAGATGAGTTTCCCACCGAAGAAAAGAGGAGAGGAGGATAAGGTTACAGTTATCAGTAAACACAGAGTTCCACTCCTTAGTTGTACGCATAATGAATGTGTTCCCTAAGCGTTTTGTACAGAAGACATCACGAGTAAACATTACAGGTTTAGAGTATTGTAAAACCCGTCCTCACTCTGTAGGTCAAGGCGTCCACATACCTAGTTCAGTATTAACATAACAGGTACACGTTCGGAACTGTTACTACGAGCAATAGATACCGACAACGTTATGATATAACTCATTAACAAACTTGTAACATGGAACAGCTGTTCCGCATATCTGTGCCTTGTATAAATGGTGTAAGGGACAGCCCTCCACAAACTTTAAGGGCTTACTCAGTAGACGAAACTGAACAACCAAACATAAAAAATTTTTTCAGGAAAGAAAAAAAAATTCAGCCTCTCCATACAAACTGTCCAATCAAGATAAGGGGATGAGGGCTGTCCCTTACACCTTGTATGACCTGGCCTGTTGGCCTAGTGGTCAGTGGCCCTGACTGCTATGCCGGAGGTCGTGGGTTCGATTCCCACCCAGAACAAATGTTTGTGTGATGAGCACGATCATTTGTTGTTCTGTGTCTGGGTGTAAGTTACCTATCATAAGTATGTATTGGAGAGCAATGGTGGCAGAGTGGTAGCGGCCCGACTTACGAGTTGGGTTCGAACCCAACCAGACGCATTACTCTGTGTAATTTATTCCATCAACACTGCTCTTAAAACGGTGAAGGAAAACATCGTGAGGAAACCAGCATGTCCAACTTTGAAGACATGTGACATCCACCAACTCGCACTGGGCCCACGTGGTGGCTTACGGCCCATTCCCTCTCCTAGAGAGGAGGCCTGAGTCCCAGCTGTGGGAACACTGTATGGCCGACTATACTGTGCTAATAAAAGTGTAACATGGAAGAGCTGTATTTAAAATGTAAATGTTCCGCATATCTGTGCCTTGTACACTGTTATCTAAACTTTATAACTTTGCCTGTTGCAGACTTAAGCATATAGTTTTAATTTCAACTCGATACCTTCACGCGTTCCCGAGATAAAGGGACTCGAGTTTGACAGACAGACAGACAACAAAGTGATCCTATAAGGATTCCGTTTTTCTTTTTGAGGTACGGTACCCTAAAACTAAAAACTTGCGCTCACCTACAAGTCATTTAGGCATTACATCACGTTCGAATAAAATTAACTTCAAGTAGTATTGACCTTAGGCGTTACGTCATCTTCAAAAAAAACCGGCCAAGAGCGTGTCGGGCCACGCTCAGTGTAGGGTTCCGTAGTTTCTAAACTTATGGTTCAAAAGTTAGAGGGGGGACACACGTTTTTTACTTTTAGAGCGATTATTTCCGAAATTATTGACATTATCAAAAAATGACTTTAGTAAACCCCTATTCATTTTTAAATACCTATCCAACGATATATCACACGTTAGGGTTTAAATTAAAAAAAAAGGGCTACCCTAATAAAACATTTTTTTCCAATTTTTATTTTACCACTTTGTCGGCGTGACTGATATACATATAGGTACCAAATTTCAGCTTTCTAGTGCTAACGGTCACAGAGATTAAGCGAGGACGGACAGACAGACAGACATGGCGAAACTATTAGGGTTCCTAGTTGACTACGGAACCCTAGAAATGGCGCAAAGTATGTGAAGTGGAACGTCAAAATAGAAAATGGAGTCACGAATGTTAGCGAAGTTGACAATAAAATGTTAATTGTGTTGTGGGTGATTTGCATGAATTATGCTATATCGTCGGGCGCCAGACAGGGTACAGCAGTCAAATTTTAATGTGAGTAGCGCTACCTAAGGGCCTGCGCATACTTGAGACAAGACGTCTTAGACAGACTTGTCTACGACGTCGCGACTTATTTACGTTAAGACTGTTTTGTCTACGACACGCTAGCTCATATTTCCCAAGAGTTTTAAAAATACATGTTATAAACACCGTTAAATTTTATTTTATTTTTTTAAATTTTATCTTTACAAATCGATAGTGTTTCAAGTACCGGATCGACTCTCCACGGGATTTTTTCTGGAAATTTAGCGGTGTATATGTTCAGCTGATAGTACTACGATATTATTAGGCACTAAGAGATTGATTATAGAACCAGTTCATTCAGATGCTACAGATGTAGCAAATAAATTAACTATAACAAGAAAAACACAATATTGTGTAAATAAGTACAGTAGATTAGGTTTACGATGATGTTGTAGTAGTTTAAATATAATTGGCGGGAACAAACAAAACTAATTTAAAAATATATCGAGTGTCGATATGTACATTTTAATATAGATCTATTGATATATCGTCCAAAAAAGTATTAGTAAATATCGATATTTTGATATTTTATCAATAGTTCTAGCGCCGTTTCGCAGACAGACAGTCTTGCCGCAGACAAGTCGGCGGCGTCGTAGTCAAGTCTGTCTAAGACAGTCTTGTCTCAAGTGAGCGCAGGCTTACTAATGTGAATAATTTTCTTCCTTTATCTGACATCCTTTTATTTTTATCACGTACTGCCTAGGCAATTTCAGCCACATGTTCAAGAGACTATAAGCTTAAGGGCCCTTTTCCTGTCTAGCGTATTTTATCCCGCACGCGGGTCTCGTCCGCATGCGGGTAATGGCACACTTCGGGCCACACGCAGGACAAAGATTTCGTTTGTTACTGCAGAGTTGTGCGTGTCGCCAGTGGGTAAATTTGTTCGCGGTATATGCGGACTATGAGCATGCGTGCAACCCGCTTCCCAGTAAAACAACACGGAAGGCAGAAGATCACCGCCCGCATCCGGATAGCGCGCACGCGGACTGCGCGCCCGCAGCCAATCCGCGTTCCACGCGCGTGCTAGCCGCATGTTAGGAAAAACATGTATCAAAATGATAGGATGCGGGCAGTCCGGGCTAAAATACGCGAAACAGGAAAAGGGCCCTAAGAAGCAGCAATTAGTATTTTTTACACCACCTGCTCGATAATGTCGTTTTACACGTCATACAAACCTTACCTAAAGCAAGTCATTATATGCCTAGGGAGATAATGCAGTATGGCCGATCCCTAGGGAATAATGAGATTTGAATTTGGAGCATCAAGAATCGTCAATATTGTGAATTAAAATGTAGGCGCATCGAACAAGTTGACTCGAAATTTAAACCAAAGAGTATGTAATCACTATGATTCAAACTGGCCATTAACAAAAAAAAAAAGAAAATAGAATAAAACGTGCGTACTGACGACAGGGGAGCTTTATAGAAAATTGAAACTATAGAATCTTGGAGTAGTGAATTTTGTTTGTTTGATGAACTTGTAAATATATTACTTATATTTCTCTGATATATGATTTGGTCGACCAAATTGTCTTTTAATTATCTCACAGATGGTGTAAAAAGTAGAGTATGCAACACGGGGATAAAGCTGTCTTTGTCTTGGGCGGATTAAATTCCTCACTTCACTCAGGTTTCATTATTAACTCCCTCGCAATGCTCGGGAGTTAATTTTATAAATCCCTCACTGTCGTTCGGGATTAAAATCGGCAACCTTCGTTTCGTTCGGAATTCAACATGCCGCCCTCGACTTAAAGACACTGCTTTATCCCCTAGTCACATAAACTACTATTTTACACAACCTGCTCGATAATGTCGTTTTATACGTCATAAAAACCTCACCATTCTATCCCTAGGGAGATAATGCAGTATGGCTGATCCCTAGGGAATAATGAGATTTGAATTTGGAACATCAAAAATCGTCAATATTGTGAATTAAAATGTGCGTGCATCGAACAAGTTGACTCGAAATTCAAACTGGCCACTAACAAAAAAAAAAAGAAAATAGAAAATAAAACGTGCTTACTGACGAGAGTGTTATAGAAAATTGAAACTATAGAATCTTGGAATAGTGAATTTTGTTTGTTTGATGAACTTGTAAATATAATACTTATATTTCTCTATTAAATTTGATTTGGTCAATCAAAATGTCTTTTAATTATCTCAAAGTAGAGTTTGCAACACGGGGATAAAGCTGTCTTTGTCTTGGGCGGCTTGAATTCCTCACTTCACTCAGGTTTGTTTGTTAACTCCCTCGGACTGCTCGGGAGTTAATTATATAAATTCCTCACTATCGTTCGGGATTAAAATCAGCAACCTTCGTTTCGTTCGGAATTCAACATGCCGCCCGCGACTTAGACACTGCTTTATCCCCTAGTCACATAATCGAGATTAAACGTTGGTGTGACGGCGAGTGGCCGCGTGGTATAGGAACATCTCAGCATCTGTTTTATAAGTACACACGCAACCTAATGGCGATGACGTCACACGTCAGCATATTGTGCTACCTTGTTGTTGTTAACTTGACAGTTTTCCCTTCAATAGGTTTTGGAAAAGTAATTTTTTGATTCAATAAAAAAACTGCACTGAGGGTTCCGTACAAACTTACCTAAGAAAACAGTTCAATTCCCGAATTGAGTTATAAAGATTTTTCCGAATCACAAAGTTTTTCTTTGTGACGTAACTACAAATTTACAATTGTCAGATATTTTCGTATACTTGTGCTATGTGACTTTGCTAAATGCATTTCAGGACAACGGGAAGTTTGTAAAGGAATTTTGTTTCCCTTGAGCGTCGAAATATATATAAGTACGTTTTTTTGCGACATAAACGGTCGTGTGTTTATTGTATTTTTCACAGCTTCAAGGGACGGCAGACCTGAGTATATGGTTTTAATTTCACCTTGGTAGCTCTATGCGTTACCGAGATAAAGGGACTTGATAGACAGATAGGCAGACAGACAAACGGACAACTAAGTGATCTTATGAGGGTTCCGTTTTTCCTTTTGAGGTACGGAACCTTAAAAAGATGAATCCCAAGTTTTTTGCTACAATAAAATCATTATGTAGGTACCTACGTATCCTGCAAGAATGATGTAGGTAAATACATAGTTCCAACATTTGTACAAATACTTAATGCATATTTACGCACACGCTCACGGCTTGTGGTATCGGTCACTCACTCGCTTGCACCACAAAATAGATAGGTACAGAAGTAAATCTACATACAATGCGTTCCAATTGAGAATAGGATCGATTACCATGCTGTGACGTCACGATTCACTGTCAAATCGAGGAAATGCATTTTTAATTTACGAAAAATTTAATTTATTCACAAACTGTGAACGAAAAAAGTTTATTCAGAACCCAGTTCTTCAATTTTACCTAATCTTCTTCGATTTGAAAGTAGGTACGATGTCACAACATGGCAATCGATCCTATTCTCATTTGGAACGCATGGTACAAATACCGGCACGGATCTTGAGCGCTCGGCGTCAGAGTGGGGATCGCTTTGCGTATTCCATACATTGGCAAGCCAATCGTCGTCGTTGTTAGATACATGCAGCAAGCGCAGGGAACGAATCACGAGTGACGTCTATAACACAATGGCGCAGCGAGCCAATCACTGACACTCACCGCCCCCGCGTCTCACTTCGTACCACTAAAGAGACCGAATATTTGACTTCTGCGCAACTTGAAGCCAGCGCTCAAGATCCGCGCCTCAAGGAGTTGTCAGCAACAGCAGGGACCTAGCCGGGTCGAAGCCTATTGGGGCCAGGGTTATCCGAAAGGGCGCTCAAGCCCCGGTATGAAGGCTAGAAGGAACGGGGTGGGTCTTTTAGTCAGTAAGAGTCTGACACTATCTCCCGCTCCGCCCAAGAGGGGGGGATGTCAATGCATGATTTTTTCCCAACATAAAAAAAAAGAACCGTGCAGGTATTTGTACAAAGCGCGCTCGAGCAACGCTCACATAGACACCGCTCACGGACACGAGATATCTCGGCCCAATCGTCCGGTCGCACTCGTACAGTTCGGCGCAACGCGCTGACCCTAGCGCGATCGCCTAGTGTGGGTGTGAAAAGTGAAGTACATACATGAGATTGACTTCTGTGCCTATCTATTTGGTGCCTGCACTGACACACAGTATCAGTCAGCCTTCACGGTTTCAACTATTTACATAGGTTACATTTTAAAAAGAAAATGACATCATGCACGACTTTACCCGATGGCGTCAGATATTTACATAATTATGTAAGTATACCTATGTTTAGTGTAAAAAATCGAATGAAACCTTTCTTTATTTATTTAAACCATCTTTCTTTCTTCTTAGATTCCATTCGTACACAGGGCTATGTGTAAAACACTGACATATTGCAGGACTGTATTAGGACTAACATCATAAACTACGACTACAATTTTTGTTCTATGACTTTTTATAACACATAACACATACAAAAAAGAAATCTTGAAATTTTGTTTTTAGTCATAAACAAAATTTCAAGATTTCTTTTTTTTCTACTGCACTGTGTCTATAATTACGGTATTCGGTTTTAATCAACGAACCACAACGAGAGGTTTATTTTGTTTGTTTATAAGACTGATTTTATTTAGATTATAAGATACTAGCTTTTGCCCGCGGCTTCGCCCGCGTGGCATTAGGTAGGTACTTAAAGAGTCGGGATAAAAGGTGGCCTATGTTCTTTTCTATGTCAAAGGCTTATATGCATGCCAAATTTCATTCAAATCCGTTCAGCCGTTTTTGCTACTATAAAAAAAGCAAAGTTCTCAATTTTATATATTTTACTGTCCCGACACACGGGCTTCAAAAAAACGCAGCTTCAATTTTAAGGCGGCCTTATTTTGTAGCTTGTGTGCGGCGGTGCCGCTACAAGAAAACGCTTGAAGCGGCTTCAAGCTTCAACGGGCACAAGAGGTGTGGCGTGCTTCGGCTGTTTTTGCGACCGTTTCCAGCGTTTTTTTGTGGCGGCGTTTTTTTGAGGCCCGTGTGCAGGGACAATAAAATGGTGATTTTCGACTAAACTTTCTTTTTCTGGACGAATAAAAGTATTTCGAAAAATAAAATTTATTTTCTTTTGATTATAAATACAATTAAAAATTAGATATATCGTAATTTATATTGTATATTCATAAAATTGAAAAAACAACCACATATTGTATTGTTTGCTGACGATACGTCGTTAATTTTTAAAATCAATAGACGTTCCACAAACCTTGATGACGTAAATAATGCTCTACAGCAAGTCCAAAACTGGTTTACTGTTAATAATTTAGTATTGAATGGAAAAAAAACTAAGTGCATAAGATTTGCGTTACCGAATGTTAAAAGCAATTATTCTGACATAGTATTGAACAAGGAGAAAATCGAGTTCGTCGAGAGTACGGTTTTCCTAGGGATCACGCTTGACTCGAGGCTACAATGGGGTCCTCATTTAACATCTCTGGCAGGACGGCTTAGTTCAGCAGCATATGCTGTCAGAAAAATCCGCCAATTAACTGATGTAGATACTGCGAGACTAGTCTATTTTAGTTACTTTCATAGTATTATGTCTTACGGTATTTTGCTATGGGGACGGGCTGCAGACATAGAGTCTATTTTTATACTGCAGAAAAGAGCTATCAGAGCCATATATAACCTTCGCAGACGCGATTCCCTTAGGGAAATATTTAAAGAAATAAACATCCTGACGGTCCCTTGTCAATACATTTATGAAAACATCATGTATGTTCGGAAAAATATTCATCTTTTTACTAAAATAAGTGACAGGCACAATTTTAATACTAGGAATAGGAACAAATTAGATCAACCTCGATTCAGATTGGCTAAAGTACGTAGCTCTTTCATGGGGTACTGTGTAAAATTTTATAATAAAATACCAATTGAGATTCTACAACTAAATGAGTCCAAATTTAAAACATGCATTAAACGCACACTATGTAGACAAGCATATTATAAACTGGAAGATTATCTCCTTGACAAAAATGCTTGGCTAAATGCTGGTCCTGCTCCACAACTACAGCCACTTTTACCTTCAAATTAGTTTTTTTTTTTAATAAATATATAAATATATTTCTAAATATTGGAAGAGATACTATTCCCCTTTTTGTATTTTTTGCTTTCGAAATGTATTTTTTATTTATTTGTTTATTTCAATAGAGCTTATGATAATTTATTACTTTTTTTAATTGGAAACTAAATAGCATTGTATAATGTAGAAGCACTTTCTTCTTTTTTTTCAAGTTTTTGTGAATGTGAAGCACCATGGAGCATCTTTATTAGGTTACAACTTGTTTGACATTACGAGCATGGCAGTTGAGAGTTTGTCATGCTCACCTAAATGTCTTGCTAGTGGTGGCACGTGTTATTGGGTCATTCGGTTCCCTTTAAAATGGTTGAGCTGAGTGGGGCTGATGCACGTGTCATGCCCGTGAACGGGTGCCATCGGTTGAGACTGGTCATCTCTTGGCTGCCAGTGGCTTAATTCGGTTTCTATTTTTAATTACATTTAATAAAAAGAATAATAAACTATTATTATTACGTATCTACCAACATTGTGCTCACATATTAGAAGCGACAAGAAATATGTAACCAAGATCTATGTAATTCAATATATTTTAAAAAGAGTGTCCATGGAGTTTCTTGCACGTTCTTCTCCATAGAGACCTACGTTTTGGAACGTGCAATTTAGCTTCACTTTTCTTGGACTGACCGACATTTGACTATTCAAAAGTGCCTGCAAATGGTCTATTTGAAATAAATGATTTTGAATTTTGAATTTTTTTTGAATTTTTGAATAGGTAAGACGTCCACTGTTTGACATAGGCCTCCCCCAAGTGTCGCCACAATGAGCGGTCCTGTGCGTCTCGCATCCATCGGAGGTCCGCAACCCTTACCAGGTCATCAGTCCAGCTCGTGAGAGGACGTGTCCAACGGTGGACGTCTTTTGGGTGAAATATGTAATGATGTTGATTCATAGGTACAGCCATGGCCTGACATGGAATTGTCCCGAACTCGGCAAGTTCCGATCTGGCCACGAAAATTGAATGATTATGAGAAAAAAAAAAATTTGCGAGCAACCTTATTAGTGATCAACCACACTAATATTATATTGAGGTAAAGTTTGCTTTTTTGTTTGTAGGAGATAATCTCTGAAAGTAAGTACTGGTCCGATTGCAAATTTTTTTTCAACGATGATAGTGAGCTGCTTTACTTCAGAGTGACATAGGTTATATTTTATGTACGCGGGCGAAGCTGCGGGTAAAAGCTAATCAAAAATAAAGCACTTTCATTTCTGTAAATTTTTATTTAATATAATTATAAAAATAAAGCCTTGTTATTATGGAAATGAATATCAAAACTTCGATATAACGCCCTCTTCCCTGGAGGTGTGGGCAAAGTTGTGTATTGTGTTCATCATACAATACAATACGTGTCAAATTAGAATAGGAAAGTCAATGACCTCGATCTGACGAATTTTGAGCTATGACGTCGCCTTTTTAGGGTTCCGTAGTCAACTAGGAACCCTTATAGTTTCGGCATGTCTGTCTGTCTGTCCGTCCTCGCTTAATCTCTGGGACCGTTAGCACTAGAAAGCTGAAATTTGGTACCAATATGTATATTAATCACGCCGACAAAGTGGTCAAATAAAAATTGGAAAAAAATGTTTTATTAGGGTAGCCCCCCTATATGTAAAGTAGGAAGTGATTTTTTTTTTAATTTCAACCCTTACGAGTGATATATTGTTGGATAGGTATTTAAAAATGAATAGGGGTTTACTAAAATCATTTTTTGATAATGTCAATAATTTCGGAAATAATCGCAAAAAAAACAAAAAACAAATGTGTGTCCCCCCCTCTAACTTTTGAACCAAGAGTTTCAGCAAAATTCTGAAAAGTAGAACTTTATAAGGACTTTCTAGAAAAATTATTTTGAACAGTTTTTGTACAAAAAAGACAAAAGGGTTCTACAAAATAATTTCTGGACTAAGTTTGTAGTATAATCGTATATGCAGATTTTTCTAACCTCATAAGTGGGTACACTTATTGTGAATTTGTGACGGACGGGAAACTACGGAACCCTACACTGAGCGTGGCCCGACATGCTCTTGGCCGGTTTTTTTTTATTGATAGGCTTGCGTTTGACCACCATCTCACCTGATGGTAAGCGATGACGTGGTCGACGATGGAGCACGCTTGCCTAGAAGTAACCTATTCACTCTCGACTCAAAGACCCCTAAGTTGTAGCTATCAGGAAACACAGACTCCGGCAGGGAATTCCACTCCAGTACGCACAATAAATGTGCCTGTGCTGTGCTGTGTGTAATGTGCAATTCTATTCTTATTGAAACACACAGTACACTATTATACAGCTTGAATCTTGATGTACCAAAGTTCAATGCGATAGAGTATCTTTACTATCAACAAGTTACCGATAAATAACCTAAGATTGAAAGTCAAAAATATATATTTTTAGAATTCCGCACCCAAAGGGTAAAAACGGGACCCTACTACTAAGACTTCGCTGTCTGTTCGTCCGTCACCAGGCTGTATCTCAAGAACCGCGACAGCTAGACAGCTGAACTTTTCACAAATTATGTATTTCTGTTGCCGCTTTAACAACAAATACTAAAAAACAAAATAAAATAAATATTTAAGGGGGCTCCCATACAACAAACGCGAAATTTTCCTAAGGACGGTATGGAACCTTCGGGCGCAAGTCCAGCTCGCACTTGGCCAGTTATTTTTATTTGATATAAATCAGAATGAAAAAAAATCAATAAAACATATTTATCAAGTTAAATACCACTCACTTATAAATCAAATCTCTGAAACTAACACCTACAGACTTAAAATTTAGCAGCTGGGTTCCTTTTAGGGTGTAGACATCTTTCTACATTGCTCGACACCCAGTCAGCGCACACAAAATAGAGTTTCTCAATGATGATCGGTATACATAAATATTTTGGAGAAATATTTTAGATTTTTCAAATAATCATATAAATGTTATGTGTCCGGCTCAAACTGTATGCCAATACCCTGTTCAGGTTCTACTTTAACGTCCAGCACCGGAACAGCTTCATCATCAGAACTGTTGTTCAATTCAAGCAGATTAGGAGATTGCGTCTCCGGGGACGGACAGACAAACACATGGTGCTGTGGTTTCACTACCTCTGCTTCATAAGACACGGGAGAGCTCTCGTATTGGAAGGAGGGAGTCGGTTCTCTGCTGAGTATCTCGAGCTCCATTTGAGATATAACCTCAAACACTCGTGCCTTAGCAATAGCTCTGTCACGCAGAGGGAACGACTGAACTGTAGAAGAGATGCTCTCGAAGAACTGTTGCACGTCATCTCTCCTTGATGTCTTGTCTAGTATGTACTTTATGAGAGTGTTAGAGTACGCCTCGTTGGCACAAGTCCTCCGTGACGACTCGTGAGTTCTGCTCCGCTTTGCAGAGTTTTTCTGTTCAGTAACTCCAGGGTTGGTCTGGTTATCTGCGTTATTACTATTTTCTTCAACGTTAATGTCATTGTAGACACTGCTAAGAGTGAGTGATCGGTGTTTCAAATGCGGTGAGAGAAAGGCCATCTCGTCCTCGTATATCCACTTGGGTATGGCCTTGTCTTTCTTGTAGGTTGTGTCATATTTTGATGCTACATGTTTCTTTAACGTTCTCCGGTATCCTTCCCGTAATAAGATCCAAGATTTTTTAACTTCACTTTCTGGAAATAAAAATGTCTTTATGTTTTTATGAAATCACTAGCTCTAGCCAGCGGCTTCACCTGCTGGAAAGTAGGTTTCTTTCTACATACTAACTTTGGACTTGGACACCCGTTTCGCCCCCTAAGGGGGTCAATTTTGGAAAATTCTCTCTTAGTGCTGCCCTATGTCGCAAAAAGAAGCCTTGTGTAAAATTTTGCATTTCTAGTCCCTGTGGTTATAGCTGTGCGTTGACATGGAGAGGGAACGGGCCGTAATCCACCACACGGGCAGTGCAGATGCAGGGGTTGTCTTAGAATTTGTTGGATTTACAAGCCGGTTTCCTCACGATCTTTTTCTTCGCCGTTTGAGAGCAGTCGTGTGACATAAATTACACAAAATAATGCGCCTAGCTGGGTTTCAACCCGCACTACAACTCGTAACCACTCGGTCACCACTGCTCGCCATTTATTTATCAATTGCTTTTTAATTAAACTTTATTGTCAAACATCATGTAACACAATGTAAATAAACAAATGACAAACACTGCTCACTCTGTACTTGCAGGTTGGCCGCGATCTCTCTCCACGCCTTGTCCCTCTGCGTCTGGTCGCCGTGGTGAGGGTCGTTCATGTCATACAGAAACTTACGACTCTTCACTAATTCTATTAATTGAGTATTAAAATCCATTGCGATTAAATGAAATAGCTAACGAAATGTAAAACAAAAATGTTAGGTTAGTTATCTGTCACTTGGTTTTGTTAATGTTATCGGCTGGGATACTAAGTCATTTAAGCCATGTCTTAGTATGAATAGATCAGAATGATGGTCAGGTGCAACACATTCTACTGTTTTTGTAGTAATTGGCAGCAGATGTATCGAGTAAATTTTCTCGGCAAACTTCGCTGGTAGCTAAAACTACAATCTGTGTAAGTACAAATCTGTGTTCGAACCTAAATCACCGTCACTGTCGGCGTGGACTCCGCCAACAAACTGTAACATTAATGCTAGCTTAATTGATAACCTACATATCGAGGAATCTAAAATTCTGAAGGAGCTAAAGTTACTTGATCCGTCCAAGGGAGCTGGTCCTGATGGTTACCCGGCTTCTTTCTTCAAGTTCACAGCTGTTAGTGTCTGTAAGCCGCTTTATATTATTTATAATAAGTGTTTAAGCGAGGGTGTTTTTCCTGATGTATGGAAACGGGCTAATATCACACCTGTACACAAAACTGGCTCAAAGCACGACATAGAGCAATATAGACCTATTTCGATCTTGTCAGCCTTGTCAAAACTTTTTGAAAGACTCGTACACAATGAAATTTATCCAATTTTACACAGCGCTATCATCCCTGAACAACACGGGTTCGTTCAGCAGCGGTCCACTATCTCTAATCTGCTTATCTTTTCTGAATATCTCTTCGAAAACATCGACAAACGCCTGCAAGTAGACGCTGTTTACACAGATTTTAAAAAGGCTTTTGACAAGGTTGACCATGAAATTCTGTTAAATAAAATAGCGTTTAATGGCATACGTGGTAATTTGCTTCGCTGGTTCTCTTCTTATATTAAAAACAGAACGCAAAAGGTTGTAGTGAATGGATTTCAGTCTGGGTTTGTGCCCATAACCTCCGGTGTTCCACAAGGTTCAATCCTGGGACCCTTATTATTTATTATATATATAAATGACATAAATAAATGTTTTAAAAATACTGAATTTCTCCTATACGCTGATGATCTAAAGTTATATAAGACCATAAAAACTGTTGATGATTGTCTTATGTTTCAAGAAGACCTAGATAGACTTGCAGGGTATTGCCTTGACAATAAATTACATCTCAGTCTCCCCAAGTGTAATGTTATAAATTTTACAAAAAACCGATCAGTTACAAATTTCGCATACAGACTACATAACAGTACGCTTACTAATGTACATATTGTAAAAGATCTTGGTATATTGTTTGATAGTAAGCTGTCATTAAACCAACATGTTGAAAATATTGTTAACAAATCATTCAAAATGTTTGGATTTGTTATGAGATCGTCCGCAGAGTTTAAACGGGTTTCTACTTACCTTTACTTATATAAGACACTTGTGCGGTCGCAGCTTGAATATGCCGTCCCTATCTGGAATCCGTTCTATAAAAAGTACGTGGATGAGATCGAGAAAGTTCAGCGTAAGTTTTTGCGTGCCATGCATTACAGGTGTTACAGGACTTGCTTATCTTACTCGCAATTATTATCCAAATATAAACTTATTACTCTAGAATCTAGACGTAAGTCTTTGGAAGCCTCTGTACTGTATGGTATTGTTCATGGTAGCTTTGACTCTATTAATCTCACAAGTCGGCTATGCTACGCAGTTCCTCGCACTGTTAATATGCGTAGCGTTCGTGCAGGTACCCTATTCTTTGTAAATAGCTGTCGGACTAACTCTGGTTTGCGTTGCCCTATGCGACGAATGGTGGATAATTATAATAAATTTTTTATTGATATTGACATTTTTGCATGCTCGAAGTTAAAGTTTAAATGTTTTGTTATGAAACTTTTATTTAATGTTAATGTATAATTTGGAATCTAATATTGTGTTGCACATTTTTTATTAGTTTTGATAGTTTTATTTTATATCATATTAGACAAATGTAAATTTAATTAATTAATGAATTGACTTGGTTAAGATTTTTTTTTTTTATTGTTTTGTTTTGTAATGTTTTTGTCAAATATTTATTATTGTATTTTAAATTTCTTATTCATTTTTTTTTTTAATTATTTTAATTAATAGATAATATTTAAATAATAATGCTCATTTAGTGGCACTTTTTATCACATATTTTATGATAATTTGTGGATAATGAGGTGGGCTGCAATATTGTTACCACTCAAATGACTGATGTTTGTGTATTTGTTATATTATATATTGTGGCTGTTAATTGTCCCTAAATAAATAAATAAATAAATAAATACAATAAAATTGTCAGCTCCATTTTACCGAAAGATTTCCTATATTGTCCAATTGCGCATGCTCTAAGAATTGCGCAGACACTTGAGACACAAAATGCACACCAATTTTACATCACAATGTTCACTAGAACCCAATTTGCGAGTGATTGAAACAGATGCTAAACATCACTTGAATAAATCCCGCCATAAACCTCCGCCGTCACCATATCAACGTCAGAGTTGCCAAATATATATATATTATATATATATAATAAAAAAAAATTAAAAAAAAAAAAACAAGACTACCACGTCAAAAAAATGAACTAAAAAGCAAAAAACAAGATGTTAGTTAAACAGTTTATATAAATAAAAAATTAAAACAGTCACTCATTCACTCACTCACAATGTGGTTAGCCCCGACGGCGATGAAAATTTTTGTTTTGTAGATCAAGTAGTTTTCGAAACATCGTGATTAGTCAATGAGAGAATGAGTGACTGCTTTCATTTTTAGGGTTCCGTAGCCAAATGGCAAAAAACGGAACCCTTATAGATTCGTCATGTCTGTCTGTCTGTCTGTCCGTCCGTATGTCACAGCTACTTTTTTCCGAAACTATAAGAGCTATAGAGTTGAAACTTTGTAAGTAGATGTATTCTGTGAACCGCATTAAGATTTTCACACAAAAATAGAAAAAAAGCAATAAATTTTGGGGGTCCCCATACTTAGAACTGAAACTCAAAAATATTTTTTCATCAAACCCATGCGCGTGGGGTATCTATGGATAGGTCTTCAAAAATGATACTGAGGTTTCTAATATCATTTTTTTCTAAACTGAATAGTTTGCGCGAGAGACACTTCCAAAGTGGTAAAATGTGTGTGTCCCCCCTCTAACTTCTAAAATAGGAGAATGATAAATCTAAAAAAAATATATGATGTACATTACTATAAAAACTACCAACGAAAATTGGTTTGAACGAAATCTAGTAAGTAGTTTTTTTTTAATGCGTCATAAATCGAAAAAAATACACTATTATTAAAACATCGATCAAAGTTACAACAAATTACAAGAACTTTTATATTATGTTATTTGCTGCTACGGAACCCTTCATGGGCGAGTCCGACTCGCACTTGGCCGGTTTTTATTTATTTATTTATACTGTTTTTTTGACATGGCAGTCGTGTTTTTTTTTATTTTTATTTTAAACCTTATATTTATAATGATAAGTTTCGTTTAAAAATATATCATGCAACACAATATATCTACATAGTTTGTTTGTTTATAGTTTGTTCGAACATAAGAAGAGATGAAGATCAATCGCCTCATAGAGAATTCTTGTAGATTTCTGAGGCGATGTAATTCATCAAGAGACTTCCTGTCGTGTGGCTCGTGAATCAGTTTATGTGGATCTAAAAAGCTAATATTGCCAAACCATCTAGTTGGCTCACGCGACGGCGCGACTAAGCGCAACATACAACACACACTCCTTTTTTGGGGCAATCGTGTAAAAATGAATCCCTATTTCCCTTGGTCACGCCATCACGCGTGAACGACTGGATCGTTTTTGCTCATTCTTTTTTTGCTGTGTTTGTTATTGTGAGAAGGCTTCTACGGAAAAAAAATGATAATTAGGGTAGAGTAGAGTACGGTAGTGTAGAGTAGTGTAGGGTAGAGTAAGGTGGAGTAGGGTAAAGTAGGTTAGAGTAGAGTAGGGTAGAATAGGGTAGAATAGGGTAGAGTAGGGTAGAGTAAGGAAGAGTAGGGCAGAGTAGCGTAGAATAGGGTATAGTAGGGTGGAGTAGGGAAGAGCGGGAGCGAAGTCACGGGCAAAAGCTAGTAAGATTTTATAAAATCCGTAGGGCCACGACCCACGACGATGGGAACACACTTGCTGTTGACCTGTTGTCACAATTTTACGAACGCACAATTGGTGTAACAAAACCAGTATAAACTAGCCTCGCATTCTGTTGACATACCACACTACGTTAGCCCAGGTCAAGGTCAATGATACCGGCAACCTGCTGCCGCATACTCCGTGCAGGGGCTAGCGAGACAGAACGATGGAGCCGTATTATGTTATACGAGTCTTGTTTATAAGTTTACAATTGTTTACCCTAGTCCGTGCGTCACTGCGGGGCGGGGTGCCAACCAAGCGCTGCGTGTCTACTGTCTAACACCCAGCAAATGCTGAGGTGGTCAGGTCACCCTTTTCGGCGCGGGCACGCTCGGCGTACTTCGTGCTTTTGTTATATTTTTTACTTTCTTTTTACAACTGTTGTGCTTTGTCTGTTCCGAGTAAATGTATTTCTATTTTAAACATCATATACAACATTAGTACGTATGCGAAACCTGAACCACGTGTCTAGTATTGTTATGTACTACAACAACAACAATTTGCCTGCTGCGGTCTACCCGTCTGGTTATAATTTGAGTGTCATAAACTAGTGCGCCTCACCATCAGAGATTGCATCACTGTGCACTATCAGGTGGGATCGTAGTCAAGCAATAGTTTATATGAATTAAAAAAAAACCGAATGTAAGTACGAAATTTCGTAATCGTATCATGAAAAATCACAAAGTTATAGATAAGCTTGTTAGGTTACCAGGTTGTCCGTACAAATACATGGTCATCAAGCTATCCTGGCGACTGAAGGGTGGTTCAGCTCCTGCATCCAGCTGTGCTCTGACGCCTAATGCCTGCTATGACCTGCAGTGACCTATGTTGTACTTAGTGTCGGTGGTGTTCAACTTGTGACCTTTTTTAAATATCTTAATATAATGTTTATTTTTATTTTTTTAAATAAGAATAATAACCCCGTCAGTTCGTTTTAGGTCGCCGAATAAGTCGCGTTAAGATCTCGCTCGTGGCAGGTCCGGCTGAGACGGCTGACGGCTTCATAGTGCGCAAGCTGAAACTCTGTACTTAGCTAATCCACCACGCGGGCCCAGGGCGGGTTGGTGAATGTCACATGTCTTCGAATTTTCGGTTCTAGGACATGCCGGTTTCCTCACGATGTTTTTCCTTCACCGTTTTGAGAGCAGTGGTGATGAAATAAATTATACAAAGTACTGCGCCTGGCTGGGTTTGAACCCGCGACCTACAACTTATAAGTCAGATTACTATCAGATTTATACATATGACCCAGTTGGCAGAGTCATGAAAACATGGCTATCACTCTCCGTTATAAAATAATAATGTAAATGTGTAGCACACAGTCACGCAGGCCAGTCGGTATTGCAGGCTGGTGAGTCATCTGTGACGCGTGTGTTCCGCTTCTGGATAGCCGACCTTCTGTGCCATATGACAATATCGCAGAAGAGAGGACCGAAACTACTGTGTGTCACAAATAACAATAGGAAAGATAATAACCTGGATCTGTCAAATGTTGAGTGAAAAGTACAGTTTTGCAAACTGTACTTTTCACTCAACAACAGAAAACTTGTTTGCGTATTCATTGAGGGTTTTTTAGGGTTCCGTAGTCAACTAGGAACCCTTATAGTTTCGCCATGTCTGTCTGTCCGTCTGTCTGTCTGTCTGTCTGTCTGTCCGTCCTCGCTTACCGTTAGCACTAGAAAGCTGAAATTTGGTACCAATATGTAGTGTTAACTTTCACAGAGATTAAGCGAGGACGGACAGACAGACAGACGGACAGACAGACAGGGCGAAACTATAAGGGTTCTTAGTTGACTACGGAACCCTAAAAAAGGGTGTCCATGGAGTTTCCTGCACATTCTTTTCTATAGAGATCTGTGCTTTGGAAGCATCATTTTTTTTCTGACTGACTGACTTCTCAAGAGGCCGGCGACAGATGAATTTCCATACAAACGTAATAGCACGCTCATTTGCAGTGGGAGCATATTTCCAGCATATTATGATGATATTCGATTATAGACAACATTTATCGATTATGACACCGATTGTTCAGGCATCACGCAAAAACAACTACTACTAACTACTAGGTTCGACTACGATGAAACTTGGTATAATTATTCTTTAATATCAAGGCACCACACTGGGTACTTTTTATCCCGAAAAAGTATATAAAAAAAAAACTTAATTTTGCGGTTCGATCCCTAGACCCGGTTTCTGTACCAACTGTAAATAATAAGTTTGTCGTACGTTACGTCACCCGCAGTGGAGTTCATTAAGGGGCGCTGCACACGGAAATCATCTTCCATATCTAAGATCCATACTTACTAATACTGTGTGTCTGTTTGTCCGTCTTTCACGGCAAAACGGAGCTACGAATTGACGTGATTTTTTTTACGAAGTGGAGGTAGTTCAAGGGATGGAGAGTCATATAGGCTACTTTTTGTCTCTTTCTAATCCCCCACAGAAAGGGGAACCGTGTTACCCCGAATTTAACGCGAGCGAAGCCACCGGCAAAAGCTAGTTTGAAATAAAATGCTTTGAATCTTTGAATGAAGGGAAAATAGTTTCATACTTACAAAATACACTACTGGGCCCGCGTGGTGGATTACGGCCCATTCCCTCTCCTAGAAAGGGGGCCTGAGTCCCAGCAGTGGGAGTATTAAAAGACTGATTATGCTTATGCTACTTACAAATAAATAATATCGCCTCCCAAGTGTGGCCAGTTCAATGCGTGTAGTGTAATTTAGACTATAATCACACAAAAGTTAGCTGTTTGCATTAGCAACAGTTCAGGCTGTTTGCAGGCGGTGTGGTGCGACGATGTGCAAATAGTGACATGTGAGTGTGACGTCACCATGAGATCGTGCTTTGCAAGTGTTATGTAGTATCTGTATATAATGTGATAAGTCAATTATGAAGAGTTCCGGAAACGAAGGCGAATGTTCTTCCTGAATCACAATATTAACTACTAGCTTTTGCCCGCGGCTTCGCCCGCAAACGTAAAATATAACGTATGTCACCCAGGAATAAAGCAGCATTCTATCAGTGACAAAATTTTCGCAATCGGACCAGTTAACGCAATCCAAACTCACTCATAACAGCAAAATCATCATCGTAATTTCAGCCGAAAGACCACTGTTGGACATAGGCCTCCCCCAAGTGTCGCCATAATTAATGGTCCTGCGCGTCTCGCATCTCTCACAACCCTTACCAGGTCATCGGTCCACCTTTTAGGAGGTCTTCCAATGCTACGTCTTCTGTTACGTACACAAGGCTTGTCTACAAATCCATCATCAAACCCATTTGGACCTTGGACGTACGGCATTCAGCTTTGGGGCTCAGCAAGCAAATTTTTCCACTCCTGCGATGAACGCGGTATAAAAGACGAGGCAAAACGCTTAGTCCGGACCGTAGAGGTTTCAACAACGTAAGGATGGATACTCGCCGTATATCAGGTCGTTCGATGGTAGGAAGGTGATGGGCAATTCCCGCGCACGCTCCAAAAATTCATCCTGTAAAATACCGAAAGACCGGCTACTCTACGCCTAACCCTAGTTGTATAAAGATTAAATCATAATCATCATTATTATTATTTATTTATTTATATTATTAAGGTACTCCAACGACTTATTCACTAATAACATTTTACAAAATATAACTAGCATATATATACCAATTATTGTGGTGAACTTGTCACCTAAAGAAGTACACAGCTTAGAGCAGATTATTATCAGCCTTTTTAATATTCACACTGCTGGGACTCAGGCCTCCTCTCTAGAAGAGGGAATGGGCCGTAATCCACCACGCGCGCTCAGTGTGAGTTGAAGATTAAATAAATAAAAATAAATATTGAGCTTTTACATTCAAATCAGGTGATAACATACAAATGACGTAATACGAAGAAGTATACAGAAGAACACAGAAGGGCGGGTTGTTTAAAGAACCCTATAACAAACAGCATTAAGGGCCCTTTTCCGGTCACTCGTATGTTAGCCCCCACGTGGTTCTCGTCCGCATGCGGACTGCCCACATCCTATCATTTGATACATGTTTTTCCTAACATGCGGCTAGCACGCGCGTGGAACGCGGATTGGCTGCGGACGCGCAGCTCACGTGCGCGCTTTGCGGATGCGGGCGGTGATCTTCTGCCTTCAGTGTTGTTTTTACTATGAAGCAGGTAGCACGCATGCTCATAGTCCGCATATATCGCAAACAAATTTAGCCACTGGCGACACGCACAACATTGCAGCAGCAAACGAAATCTTTTTCCTGCGTGTGGCTCGGAGCGTGCCATCACCCGCATGCGGAGGAGCCCCTCGTGCGGGATAAAATACGTGTGACAGGAAAAGGGCCCTTACTACTTGACTCAGGGATCAAATCCATGAAGCAAATAACCATGTTCAAATCAGACCACTTTAAAATAAAGAAGCAAAGTTTGTTCTTTTGTTTGTAGGAGGTAATCTCTGAAAGTACTATGCGTTCCAAGTAAGAATAGGATCGACTGCCGTGTTGGGATGTCACATTGTCACGTCATACTGTCAAATCGAAGAAATTGGGTAGGGTGAGCAAAACAATTTTTTTTTTTATTTAATTTATTTACGTGTGTGAACGTGGACGAAATAAGATTAATCAGAATCCAGTTCTTTCATTTTACTCATCTCTGCGTCACTGTGTGAAGTGTCCGAGTAGTGGCAAATGGAAGAAGGCGAATTGTTCCTAACAATAAAAACAAGAAAAAAAAATGTTTTTTTTTTTTAACTAATTAAGACTAAACAATATTATATTTAGCTAATTTATACTTAACAATACATAACATTTTTATTTCAACTAGATTTAACTAAGACTTAGTAATACAAAGCGAAAAAAAAAAGTTTTCTTTGCAAACCGTACTTTTCACTCAATATTTGACAGATCGAGGTTATTGGCTTTCCTATTGTTATTTGGAACGCATTGTACAATTATGTATAGTTATCGGCACGGATCTTGAGCGATCGGCGTCAAAGAGGGGATCGCTTTGTGCATTCCATACATTGGCGAGCCAACCGTCGTCGTTGTTAGATACATGCAGCAAGCTCAGGAACGAATCACGAGAGACGTCTTGACGCGATGGCGCGACGAGCCAATCACTGTTATTCCTCGCCCCCGTGTCTCACGTCGCATCACTAAAGAGACCGAATATTTATCTTTTGCGCAACTTGAAGCCAGCGCTCAAGATCCGTGCCGATAATTATATTAACCTAAACCAATGTTAGGTATGTAATTAACTAATCTTTGTATGTCTGATTTATTTTAAATAAAAAAAATCGGCCAAGAGCGTGTCGGGCCACGCTCAGTGTAGGGTTCCGTAGTTTCCCGTCCGTCACATACCGACCGCTTGCATAAACGATTATACTACAAACTTAGTCAAGAAATTATTTTGTAGAACACTTGTCTTTTTTGTACAAAAATTGTTCTTTCTATCAAGTTCAAAATAATTTTCCTAGAAAGTCCTTATAAAGTTCTACTTTTCAGATTTTTTTCATATTTTCTAAACTTATGGTTCAAAAGTTAGAGGGGGGACACACATTGTTTTTTACTTTTGACACTATTAAAAAATGATTTTAGTAAACCCCTATTCATTTTTAAATTCCTTTCCAACGATATATCACACGTTAGGGTTGAAATTAAAAAAAAATCACTTCCCACTTTACATATAGGGGGGCTACCCTAATAAAATATTTTTTTCCAATTTTTATTTTACCACTTTGTCGGCGTGATTGATATACATATTGGTACCAAATTTCAGCTTTCTAGTGCTAACGGTCACAGAGATTAAGCGAGGACGGACAGACAGACGGACAGACAGACATGGCGAAACTATAAGGGTTCCTAGTTGACTACGGAACCCTAAAAACATGTCAAGATTGTTTACGTTTAATTAAGTACCTAAACAGATATAATATAGTTTACTATAACATATATATGCATCTAATGACCAATGTGCCTAGAAAAAAAAAACTGGGCAAGTGCGAGTCGGATTCGCGCACTGAGGGTTCCGTGCAATGCGTTCAATTCCCGAATGGTGTCTCAAAGATTTTTCCGAATTGCATTTTTTTTTGTGACTTAAGTACCAACAAAACTGTTTACAGATTTATTCCTATACCTGTGCTATAAGACCTTGCTTTGTGCCAAATTTCAGGATTCTGGGTCAACGGAAAGTACCCTATGAATGTCGATCTTTGAGAGTATCATAATATACGTTTTTTTTTGCGACATAAATGGCCTTTTTTATTCGTTAACTTAGAAGTTTGATTTATTCACAGCTTGAAGGAATCACAAACCTGAGTATATGGTTTTAACTTGATACCTCCACGCGTTCTCGAGATAAAGGGTCTTGACAGACGGACAGACAGACGGACGGACAACAAAGTGATTGCGATTTTTCCTTTTGAAGTACGGAACCCTAAAAAAACACTGAAAAGTATAAGATAACTGGCGTATAAAATAACGAAGAAACAAAACTATTATATAGAAACACCGACTTCCTAAATTAAAGTTATTTTGTACATTTCAGGGTTTTTTAAACATTGAAGTCGGTTATTTTTTTTTTTGTAAAAAGGTTTTTATTATTACATAAGTTCGTATAGCTACATTTATTTATTGACCAATGTATAAATAGGTACATAACAAAATACGTGTTATAAGTGAACTCAGCGGGTGAGTCCAAGTGTGACCAATAAATATTATAGAGTAATAAACTTCACGGCAGGAGCGAGGCGTGACGAGGTGACGAGCGACGGCTTCTTACCGATTGTCCGATTCTTATATCTTACTCAGTGGCAGGCACCCCGCAGCAGACCCGCAGGCGCGGGCTTGCGGACGGCGAGGAATAGATACCTCGTCGTACGGACCGAGCCACAGTCGTCAACAGCGCGTACTGTTCCAGTCGCGCCTCAAGAAGATGTCAGCAAACCGTAGGGGCCCAGCAGGGTCGAAGTCTACTGGGGCCGTGGGCAGGGTCAGATTTAAAGGGGGGCGAGCCGAGCATTTCCCAAAGCGGCAAAAAATGAGAGGCGGCAAAATTGACTTATTCCTATCTTACAACCTAGCCATTAGCCATCCACACCCAAGTTGGCAGGTTGAGGATTTTATGTGTCACCTTCCAACTACTTCAGGTTGGATAGTGGAAATATTTAACAGGGCGGCGAAAATTACCTTTGCCCGGAGCGTCTAAATAGCTAAGTCGGGCTCTGGCCGTGGGTTCGCTTCTAGAAGAATAACCCGGCCCCGAAATGCAAGGTATCGAAGGAACTAGGACTGGGTTACCGCACCAAATAGATTACAGAAGACAATGTACACACAAAGAGATAGCTCTGCTCAATCGCCCGGTCGCACAGTTCGTTCGAAAGAAAGCTCAAAAATCTTCTTATAATAGGAACACCCACAGGCGCCCTATTTTCGTCTACAGATCTACTGGATCAAGATGGTGGCGCCATTTATATATTTGATGACTAGCTTTTGCCCGCGCGGCTTCGCTCCCGCTCTTCCCTACTTCAGCCTACTATACCCTACTCTACCCTACGCTACCCTACGCTACCCTACTCTACCTTACTCTACTCTACCCTACTCTACCCTACCCTACTCTACTCTACCCTACTCTACCCTACGCTACCCTAATCTACCCTACTCTACCCTCCTCTACTCTACCCTACTCTACCCTACGCTACCCTACTCTAGCCTACCCTACTCTACTCTACCCTACTCTACTCTACCCTACTCTACCCTACTCTACCCTACTCTACCCTACTCTACCCTACTCTACCCTACTCTACCCTACTCTACCCTACTCTACCCTACTCTACCCTACTCTACCCTACTCTACCCTACTCTACTCTACCCTACCCTACTCTACCCTACCCTACTCTACTCTACCCTACTCTACCCTACTCTACCCTACGCTACCCTACTCTACCCTACTCTACCCTACCCTACTCTACTCTACCCTACCCTACTCTACCCTACGCTACCCTACTCTACCCTACCCTACCCCACTCTACCCTACTCTACCCTACTCTACCCTACTCTACCCTACGCTACCCTACTCTACCCTACTCTACCCTACCCTACCCCACTCTACCCTACTCTACCCTACTCTACCCTACTCTACCCTACTCTACCTCTGACGTTTCATGTCAAGTCACACGGGAACGCTGTCGAACGGCATAAAAAGTATCTTATGTCCGTCTTCTGGCTCTAAGCTACCTCCCTACCAATTTTCACCCAAATCTGTTCTGCCGTTCATGAGTTATAAGTGGTGTAACTAACACGACTTTCTTTTATATATATAGATATACTTGTAGGCGGGACGTCATTACAATAGACAATCAAAAATCATGTAACAAATGAGCAATGAGCAGCTCCACAGAAAAAATTAAAAAGGTTAAAAATAAATACTTTTCGATGTGTACTACAACGAGTGTCGCCGCCTGTCCCCCACCCTTTAACTCCACTACAGGCAATAAACCAATACGAACGCGCATTACGTAACTAACAGACCACGCACACTTAGCAAGTTTGCTGTTGGTAGTTGAACTATGAGCATTGACCTACTTTTTGGCACGTCTGCCCCGCCCACAAGGTCATTCCAACCTCTTTTATCTTTTCTGTGGGTAGCTCGCCATCCGGCCGTCCGGACCGGACTCAAGTCATCGACGGCGCGTAGTGTTAAACGTGCCCCTCAAAGAGATGTCAGCAAAACCGTAGGGGCCCAGTAGGGTCGAAGCTTACAGGGGCCATGGGTTGTGCAAATTGTACCCCGGGGCCCTAGAATCAAGGCAAAGAAGGAACAGGAGTGGGTTTCAGTCAGTAAATGTCTAACACGCCCTTTCGCTTCACCCAAGAGCGGTAGAAGTCATTGAATGATTTCTCACCTAAAAAAATGTGTTTTTTTTTTCTAAGATGCTGACTAGTCAGTAGATCAGTACTTTAGTGACTTCATTTACTACGCAAGTCGTTTTTTATTAGTTTTTGTATTTACTTCTTCTTCTTCCTCCTCACCCCATTTTACTGTCTGTTTTCTATCGTTTACATTTCGGGGAGTGTGCACTAGAGTTACAGAATCTAATTCCGCCAAGTCCGTTCCGGAACACATTCATTATGCGGACAGCTAAGGAGTGGAATTCCCTGCCGGAGTGTTTCCTGATAGCTACATCCTAGGAATCTTAAGTCAAGAGTGAATGGATTGCTTCTAGGCAAGCGTGTTCCATCGTCGGCCACATCATCGTTTAACATCATGTGAGTTAGTGGTTTTTTTTTTTCGATGGGAAAAATCATCTTATGACAACCCCCGCTCTTGGGCGGAGCGGGAGATAGTGTCAGATTCTTACTGACTAAAAAACCCATCCCGTTCCTTCTAGCCTTCATACCGGGGCTCGAGGCTGGGCCCCTGCTGTTGCTGACAATTCCTTGAGGCGCGCGGGAACAGCGCGCGCCGTCGACGACTTGGGCTTGTTCCGGACGGTTACCGGACGGCCGGACAGCGAGCTACCCATTGCTCACTGTCCGCAAGCCCGCGCCTACGGTGACTGGAAGGTGAGTTAGTGGTCAAACTCGAACCAATCTATTATAAAAAAAAATATACTTGAGGTCGGTGCAACACGTTTTTTTCTTTCGTTCTGTCCTGTCACCACCACTTTTCATTCATATCACTCACACAATCCATCCATCTTTTTTTGGCACTCACTCTCCCTCTCCATCCATCTACATGTATACTCAGAACTCTTAGTGATACAACTCCCTCCCTTCATAAATAAGAAAAAACAAGAATAGGCCAACCCGCCCATTATTTACTAGATGCATCCCGTGGAGTCGCCCACGCGTACCTAAAACATAGTCACAGCTTTCTATCGGTAAAAGAATTTTAGCAATCGGACCAAGCCCCCAAGCCAAGTTACAACCGTTTCTCTGTCGTCGAACGCCTCGAGTTGGTAACGCACCCGTTTCCTTTTTTCTGACCACGTGACCATTTGAAGTTTTCTACTAGCGTTAACGATTTCAGATTATCAACTTGGCTAGGAGTACTGTACTACCAGAGATTACCTCATTTTATGTACGCGGGCGAAGCCGTGCGCAAAAGCTAGTCAGTGAAATAATTACACAATCGCATCATTACTTAAAGCGATAACCTATTTATAAACAAACACATTGAATGCTATGTACTTTACTGTATCGGACAGCAGTGGTGGCCGAGCGGTAATGGCTCCGACTTATGAGTTGTAGATCGCGGGTTCAAAACCCAGCCAGGAGCATTACTTTGTGTACTTTGTGTAATTTATTTCATCACCACTGCTCTCAAAACGGTGAAGGAAAACGTCGTGCGGAAACCGGCATGTCCTACCTAGAACCAAAAATTCAAAGACATGTGACATCTACCGACCCGCAATTTTTTTTTTTATTGGGGGGAAAAATCATCCAATGACAACCCCCACTCTTGGGCAGAGCGGGAGATAGTGTCAGACACTTACTGCCTAAAAGCGAGCATTACTGTTTCGCAGAAGTCGGCGACCGCCTGCCACCACTCGCTTCCGCTTTAATCCGGAACAGGTACCTCCCGAACGTGCCATGTCCGGTGAGGACCTGCTTCATGCGGAAGGTAAGGACGCCGTGAGGTCTTTCCAGCCACGCCTCAAAGAGAGGATTTACCGCCATAATTGTGGCGTGCCCAGCACTGGGTTGCGATAGTCGCTGACGCCATTTCACCGTGAGATCCCGCCGGAGCTCTGTCCGCCATGCCGTGACCTGTCGCGGCAGCGGACTTTCACCTCGGCGTTGCATCTCCACGCGGATATCGTGCATGTGTGCAAGAACTGTTGCCTCCAGATCCCACGGTGGTAGGCCAGCCAGAAGGCTCGCCGCTTCGCGAGAAACTGTGCGGTATCCCCACACCATCCGTATTGCCATGAGCCCATGACCCTCTGGCAGGCGTTCAGCATGGCCGCCGCTCGGGTTTGCAGCGACGGCGCCCACACCGGCGCTCCGTAGAGGGTCATGGACCGCACAATCCCCGCGTAGAGCCTCCGGCAGGAGGCATCTGGACCCCCAAGGTTGGGCAGGAGCCGCTTGAGTGCAGCCCCCGTCCGGTTGAGTTTGGGAGCCAGACGTCGGAAATGCTCCCCGAAATTCCACCCGCTGTCGAATACGAGTCCCAGGTACTTCATCGTTGACCCGACACCGATGTGAACTCCTCCTACCGTTAGTAGGCGTAGGCGGCGACCGTGAAAACACATAGCCTCGGATTTGTGCAGCGCCACCTCGAGTCCAGTTAAAACTCTACAGTTTCAACATATGTTTTTCGTTATAATGAAGAATTTTCGTAACAATAAAATGTCCAAGAAATAAATATTGGAATTTGAATTCCAATATGGGAAGACAAATGTAATTTTGCTTTACATAAAAATAAAGAATGGCCGCGACAGTGTCATATATAATAACTGTTTTTTTTAATTAAATTGAATTATTTTATCGAAGATAAAATTCCGGAATTAACTGCACAGATACGGGCACTGCCGCCTAGGCGGGGACGAGTGTTGTGTCCATTTAATTCCGGCCACATGTTCAAGGGATTTAGCCTTAAAATCTTCGTTCGGCCTACTTTCTTTATACTTTTTATTATCATTGAAATCCTACATCAATGACAGTTATGGCCAAACGAGAATTGACATATCATCAAACGTTAAAGTTTAAATGATTTGGAAAGTTTTAGTTGGGCATTCATGAAGTGATCCATTCCACGACATCTGTTTACCCACTCATACAGAGCAGGGCCCGGTCTAACGGGGGGCGAGCCGGGCATTTGCCCAGAGCGGCAAAAAATGAGGGGCGGCAAAATTGACTTATTCCTATCTTCCAACCTAGCCATTAGCCATCTATTTGCGACTAGCTTTTGTTTGCCCGCGGCTGTGTAGTAGTAGTGTGTAGTGTAGATTACGAGAACTTTATGTGCCACCTTCCAACCTACTTCAGATTGGATAGTGGAAATATTTAAGACATACGACTGATTTATATGGTTTTGTGTACCTGTGTAAAGGGCGGCGAAAAATATCTTTGCCCGAAGCGGCTAAATAGCTAAATCGGGCCCTGATACAGAGGAAACTCGAGCGAGAACACGGAACGTACCACGCGTCCAAACGAGAATACGACCGATTCCTATGTTTTGACGTCTCGTCGTACTGTTAAATCGAAGAAATTTTGGCAAAATTGAAAAACTTAGAGATGTATAAAATTTAAGAAATGGAATGGAATTAAGTAATTAAACTTTTTTCGTTCACAGTTTATAAATAAATTAAATTTTTCGTAAATTAATTAATGTTTAAAAATTTATTTCCTCGATTTGACAGTAAATCGTGATGTCAAAACATGGCGGTCGATCCTATTCTCATTTGGAACACATTGTAACATCATCGATCACAGCTTACCTCTATTTAGATATTGTACTATATTTACATAAGCACATAATAGTTTACTGCTTATTTTGTCGATTACATAATTTTACTGAAATAAAACCCACTCCTTACGCATTAAATTACCTTTTATAATGGTAACACTAGATAGTTTATGGATTGACAACTATGTAGGTAGGTATATTAAATACCTGTAAACTTGTAAAATTTTAATTTCTATGAGAGATCAAGGAAGGCAAATCCATTATTAGTTTATCGTATCTACATTAATTTATTGTCACAAATTATAGACAACTAGGTAGGTACCTGTGTACTCATAATGAACAAAAATTAAACAATCCCAGTGCTCCTGAGGTGTGAGTGCGACGATGTCAATTTAGGCTCCATTAAAAAAAGAATAAAGAAGTCACAGTGAATAAATAACGGCAACCTTTGAACCTATCTATTTCTTCATCATAAAATCCAACGAATACTTAAACATGATGTCATTATCGAACTCGATTATATTCAAAACCGCTAAAGTTTTTTGTGGCTTTAGACGAATTTCAATTTGCACAACTTAAAAAAAAAAATAGTATAAAATGTACTTACGATTCGATAGATATAAATAACTTATATAAAGACTAGCCACAATTCACGTGTATCCACAACTTTCTCCACACCAGCAGCAACGAGCAGCACGCACACAGATTCTATGTTGACTAAATTCAACTTCAAAATTCAAATAGCATTTCGATTCACGCGGGAACATTTTGCTATAACTCGACCGGAATCAAGAGGACGTTTATTTCATAAAGTTCTGTATCAGGGAAGGGCTCTTGAATTTAATCGTATAATAGAGAAGCGACAAAATCGACCAAAATAAAATGATGACGCAATATGTGTGTTGCTATTCCAAGGTTGTGTTTATAAGTCGTCATGACATCATGTAGTCAGCGTGCACCGGCGGGGCACGGCAGAGCGTGAGCCGGTGGCAACCTTCGGTTTATCGATAGCCCAACTCCAACTAAACGCTAAGTTACTGCCGTCGATCACTTTAGGTACCAGTTTAAAAGGGTAATTGATGCTTATCTCTGAGATGATTGGGCCTTATTCCTCATTCTTCTATTATCGCAGAGTGCTTGATCAAGGTTGTAAGTTGTGTTTTTGTATGAGCTTAAGTAACTAAATAATTTGCTGCAAAAAAAATTGTGGTGCAGTGTACTCCTGAATGATCTATAAAGGAAAACCGGTTAGTGGTCGGAGGACAAAACTGCAGTGGTACAAAAAGCAGTCGGTATAATAAATTACATTGTGTGTAAACGTGAACTGAACGCAAAGAAATAATAGGAATGAAGAATCTTAGAAACTATACGATTTTAAGGATTATATAAAATATAAGGAAAATAAATGTTTTTTTATTTTTATTTTATTCCCTTTTGCCATCAAATCTAATCTCTCTCCACAAACAAAACGCAATAGGCTGTCCAAACGTCATGTCAATTTTTTTCCTGCGTTCCGAATTGCGTCAAAAGTGAAAATTTCACGAATCCAAAAAAAGTCACAAAATGTAAGTCTGTCTAAAAAGTCAAACGACTTGGGAATTTTGTATACTATTTAATTATTTAAAAAATACTTATATTCGATACTTTTTATAAGGTTCTTTTAGTAGTAAACAATTATCAATATCTCTTAATCAACCTTGATTATTGAACCAGCGTTGACTACATCAGATTTCATTTTACCCAAATCGGTTGATGAGTAATAACTGTGATTAAGCGCGTTTGTCGGATTCGCGATATTATGGCTTTTGACGCAATTCAGAACGCAGAGAGGTGAAGAACTGTCAGTGTCACTGTCATTGTCCAAAGAGTACCCACTACGTTCTAGACATTGTCATTCCATCTGTCAAAGAAACGTGCGGTAGTCTCTTAGTGCGTCGTGTTTTTTTCACTGAAAGCTTTATTATTCTCAATAATGTCGTGCGAAAAACCAGACCCGGTGTTCCAGGAGTTAGGCGAGGAGTCCGACGAGCCCGCCGTCACGGAGATAGAGTCGCTGTGCATGAACTGCCACGCGAACGTACGTAAACATTGTGCCGATCGCGAACCTGGACAGAACATCACGTTTCTATCACAAAAACATATTTAATTTAATATTTATTTTGTATGGTTTGCTTAGTAGAGGCTATCAAGGTAATTTAGCTTCATTTACTGCAGCGATATTATTGCGACGCCGCCGCGACGCCGTTCGATCAATCGGGGTTAAGGAACTGTTTACGAGCGCTACTGTGTCCAGGCTAGTAGTATAGGATTAGGCTGCCAACCGTCCCGTATCTTGCGGGACCGTCCTATAATGACAGTTATACTGCAATGTATAATAAGTCTGTAGAAGTTTTTAGTGTGCGCGCATCACGTAAAATGTACGAAATTGACGTAGAAACTGTAACATTAAAATTGTGTGTAACTTGATGTATTATTTAGGCTTTATTTCATCGCCATCGGTTGATTATATCGAAAGATAAATGGATTTAATGTGTTCTAGGAGTACAGTATCAAGACTGATAGGCAATACAAAGTTTAGGTAGTATTTTTTTTATTATTGATAGTCGCGTTTGACCACTAACTCATCAGATGGTAACCGATGATGGAACATGCTTGCCTAGAAGTAATCTATTGAAATAGTCAATCAATCAATCAATCAATCAATCAAAGCATTTATTTCAAATAGACCATTTACAGGCACTTTTGAATAGTCAAATGTCGGTCAGTCCAAGAAAAGTGAAGCTAAATTGCACGTTCCAAAGAGTAGGTCTCTATGGAGAAGAACGTGCAAGAAACTCCATGGACACTCTTTTAAATCATATATGTGTTACATATAATGCTTGGTTACATATTACTTGTTGCTTCTATCATGTGAGCACAATGTCGATAGAGAAATAAAAATGTAAAATAATTAAAAGATAGAAACTGAATTAAGCCACTGGCAGCTAAGAGATGACCAGTCCCATCTGACGGCACCCGTTCACGAGCATGACGCGTGCATCAGCCCCACTCAGCTCAACCATTTTGAAGGGAACTGAACGACCCAATAACACGTGCCACCAACAGCGAGACATTTGAGTGAGCATGACAAACTCTCAACTGCCATGCTCGTAATGTCAAAAAAAAAAGTGGTAACCTAATAAAAATGCTCCATGGTGCTTCACATTCACAAACTTGGAAAAAGTGCTTCTACATTATACAATGCAATTGTGTCTTTCAAATTAAAAAATAATAATATTAGTTTCCAACTAATCAACTAATTAGTACGCCCTAGTGGTAGTGGAGCTGGACCAGCATTGAGCCAAGCATTTTTATCTTGAATATAATCCTCCAACTTATAATATGCTTGTCTGCATAGTGTGCGTTTAATACAAGATTTAAATTTCGTTTCATTGAGTTCTAATATGTGGGGAGGTATTTTATTATAACATTTCAAACAGTACCCCATGAAAGAAGAGGCCACTTTAGCCAGTCTGAAACTTGGTTGAACTAATTGATCCCTATTTCTTGTAACATAATTATGTCTATCGCCTCTTTTGCTAAAAAGATGAAGATTTTTTCTAACATACATTATGTTTTCATAGATATATTGACAAGGTACTGTCATTATGTTAATATCTTTAAACAGTTCCCTTAAAGAATCGCACCGGCGGAGATTGTAAATCGCTCTGATGGCTCTTTTCTGTAATATAAAGATTGACTCGATGTCAGCAGCCCGTCCCCATAGTAAGATACCGTACGACATGACACTATGAAAATAACTAAAATAGACTAGTCTAGCGGTATCAACATCCGTAAATTGGCGGATTTTTCTAACAGCATATGCAGCTGAGCTAAGCCGCCCTGCAAGAGAAGTTAACCTTACCCGTATCATTTATACAAGCTTTTATTTAGTTTCACCTGTCCCGATGTTTGTCTGTAATCATATGTCACAAATTAAATTTGACCCACTCCCCGGCTACCGATTGAGCTGAAATTTTGCATGCATTTGTAAATCAGATGACAATGCAAAATTATTATGACTTGGAGCTGATCTGATGATGAAACCTGAAGGTGGCTATAGGAGCTTGGTAGTTAAACGACACAACCCCATTGAGTTTGGGCTCGTATGATTCATCTTGATGAGTATTCATTATAATTATATAGGTATTAAACCATACTATAAAAGCTTGCTATGAAAAAAATATTTACATTAAAAACTTGTTGTAGATGAAGATTCATTTCCCATCTTCTTGCTTGCAGAATTATACTAGTGTTCCACATTAAAAATATGAACAATGAGACAAGAAATTAAACGTAAAATTTGTTACTGCTTTTTGTACTGAAACCTAGAACCAGTAAAAAACTTTAACTCATGTGAAACATATGTCTTATATTAACCTTTCAATCGTGAGAATTAGAGACACAATAGAAAGACAATGGGTGCTCGAACTTGGGGTTTAATGAATTGAAAGTAATATTTTTAAAATTCAATATTCAGTAGCAGTGCTGCCTGTTTGTAATATATTTACCACCAGCCACGCAGCGCATAGTTGTTTAGGCCGCCTCCTCTTTGTACTTACTCCTTGCCACCAACACATCCTCATTTTCTTGTGGATAGGGGAAAGGGGGCTGAAAGTTGGCCGCTGTACAGCAGGCCGTGGCGTACTCAATCAAAACAACTGGCTCCGTGCCAGTGGAGCGGTAGGCACTGCAGTAAAGTACTAGCGGTTCAAATAAAGGTTTTAATTGGTATTCATAATACTTGCCTGCCTTTTCTTGTCTAGTTCCTGTACTGGAATAATGTACCTATTTAGGGTACCGTACCTCAAAAGGAAAAAGCGGAACCCTTATAGAATCACTTTGTTGTCTGTCTGTCTGTCAAGACGCTTTATCTCGAGAACGCGTGGACGTATCGAGTTGAAATTAAAACCATATACTCAGGTCTGCTTTCCCTTCAAGCTGTGTAAAAATTAAACTTCTAAGTAAAGGAATAAAAAAGATACGGCCGTTTATGTCGCAAAAAATCGGATATTTTGATACTCTCAAAGATCGAAATTCATAGGGTACTTCCCGTTGACCCAGAATCCTGAAATTTGGCACAAAGCAAGGTCTTAGAGCACAGGTATAGGATTAAATCTGAAAACCGTTAATTTGATGTAATACGTACAAAAAGAAAATTAAATTATCGAGACTCCATTCAGGAATTGTAGTTTGCACAGAACCCTCAGTGCGTAGTTTTTTTCAATCATCTAATTACATTCCCCGATTTTGGGTGGAGCGGGAGACAGTGTCAGACTTTTACTGACTAAAACCGCACTCCTGTTCCTTCGTTGCTTTTCGTACCGGGGCTGAATCTTCCTTTCAGAGACAGACCCTTGAAAGAAAGAAAGAAAGAAAAACAGTTTATTTACGCGTTAAAGACGCAAACTTAAAAGTAGGTAAACAGAACATAACATCAAGATAGGTAAGATATGCGTCTCCTCCGCGCAAAACGGCCGAACGCTCAGCATAAAGCTGCGGCCTCACGCATAATGCGTTGAGCTCACAGCGCTGGTTTTCAGCGTGGGCCGGTTGCTGTGTCGACATAGACACTGGAACGGTGCAGTAAACTAAAAATAAGTATAGATAAGTTATAAATACAAATAAAATAAATAGATAAGGTGACAAATACAATTTTATAAAGTGGCAACACCATGACGCGCCCATAGCCTTGGCCCCAGTAGGCTTCAAACCTTATCCTACGGCTAACAACTCCTTGAGGCGCGCGTGGAACAATACGCGCGGTCGACGACTTGGGCTCGGTCCGGATAGTTACCGGACGGTCGGACGGCGAGCTAGCCATTGCTCATCATCCACAAAGCCTGCACCTTCGGTGGCCAGACATCGGGGTTGGAATCTATATAGACTATGGAGGTTTTAATCTCCCGCTCTGCCCAAGGGCGGAAGATGTCATCTGGATAATACCCACCGAAAAAAAAAAGACGTGTGGCACTCGGAAACTGCCGCGGTAAAGCTATTGCATAGCATTTTTTATCAACTTATGCAATAGACCTCGCCAACAGCTGCTTAACCCTACCCATCCAAAACCAGACCTCGCCAACAGCTGCTTAACCCCACCTATCCAAAACCAGACCTAGCCAACAGCTGCTTAACCCCACCCATCCAAAACTAGACCTCGCCAACAGCTGCTTAACCCCACCCATCCAAAACCAGACCTCGCTAACAGCTGCTTAACTCCACCCATCCAAAATGAGACCTTGCCAACAGCTGCTTATCCCCACCCATCTAATAGCAGACCTCGCCAACAGCTGCTTAACCTCTTCCATCCATAACCAGACCTCGCCAACAGCGGCTTAACCTCTTCCATCAAAAACCAGACCTCGCTAACAGCTGCTTAACCCCACCTATCCAAACACAGACCTCACCAACAGCTGCTTAACCCCACCCATCTAAAACCAGACCTCGCCAACAGCTGCTTAATCCCACCCATCCAAAACCAGACCTCACCAACAGATGCTTAACCCCATTTATCTAAAACCAGACCTCACTAACAGCTGCTTAACCCCACCCATCCAAACACAGACCTCACCAACAGCTGCTTAACCCCACCCATCTAAAACCAGACCTCGCCAACAGCTGCCTAAACCCACCCATCCAAAACCAGACCTTACCAACAGCTGCTTAACCCCATCCATCTAAAACCAGACCTCGCCAACAGCTGCTTAACCCCACCCATCCAAAACCAGACCTCGCTAACAGCTGCTTAACCCCACCCATCCAAAATGAGACCTCGCCAACAGCTGCTTAACCTCTTCCATCCAAAAGCAGACTTCCACGCTCAAGGCCCGCTATAGAAGCTATGCAATAGCTTAAAAACCCCTCTTATTTATGTCGTTTATTGATGATTGAGATGAAGTGATCATTTGATTTAATTATTAGAGTTTTATGCACATAACACTGCACAAAATTGGACTTAATGCCATAGGCGTTTTCTACCAGTCGACCTTAGGGTGGTGCAGAAATAACGTGGTAGGTGCAACTTAATAAATAGATAATCAGAAGAGAGACAAATAAAATAGTAAATACATACTTAGATACATACATACATACAATTAGACAACATTGTTGTGAAAAAAAAGTATAAAACTAAAACCCGACAAGTCAAAAATGTTGGTGTTAAATGACGTGTGTTTATATACTATTTACGTAAAACCCTTTCAAATGATACCAAACACGACGTATTTATCTTATTTTTTTAATAACACAGAAGTCTAGTGTACAACCACTAGAGGGCGCCACATTGAATTTTGATGATATTTTTTGTACCAGTGAAGCATTTCAAATGATGTGAAACAAAACACGGTGTATTTATCTTAACATTTTTTTCCGCTAGAGGGCGTCACATTAAATTTGGGCAATATTTTGCCCTTTCAAATGATATCAAACACGGCGTATTTATCTTCATTTTCATTTTTAACTCATTACTTTTTGTCCGTTAGAGGGCGCCATATCGAGTTTTGTGACACATCACCTAGCCTATGTTCAGCGGACGATTAAGACGGTTCTAACGATACATCATATATGTCGAGTTCCGATAAGTAGATTAGGTGCTATGAGGGAACAGATGAACATACTCACATACACACATAATACATACATACATACACAACCTGTCAAAATCATAACCTCCTTTGGCTTTGCCGTAGCCGGGTAAAAACAAATCTAACGAATCAGTGCTGTGATGATTCTACCAATTTCACCGGTATCAATTTCGGTGAGCACGTGAGCAATTCAAAAGAAATTCGCATTTCTTTTGAATTGCTCACGTGCTCACCTTAAAGGAAAATCGGCTGGTCGGCATCCCGACGTCCATCCGGTATCCATTCACACGTTAGAATAACTTTGTTCAAGGCAGTGGTGTAACTAGATCATCTGAGGCCTGTGGCAAATTCATTACATGTGGCGCCCGATAAATCACGTTACGTTGTGATTCAATTTTAATATTTTTTTAAACACTATACCGAAGATATCTCGGATATCAGCCTGTACGAGATTAGGATGGCTCTGAAGCAGCTGAAAAACAACCGAACTCCTGAACTCCTGAAACACCCCTATTAAGATCGGAGACTGTACACTTGAAGTTGTGGACGATTACGTTTACCTGGGACAGACGGTCCAGTTGGGTAGGTCTAACTTCGAGGAAGAGGTCAATCGTCGAATCCGACTCGGCTGGGCAGCGTTCGGAAAGCTACACGGTGTCTTCTTGTCCAATATACCAAAGTGTCTCAAGACGATAATATTTTTGCATGCCTTAAGGCAGAATGTAGCGGAAACACCCAACTCTGTATCATCTTAAAATTGTTCCTACATTGCTTGCAAATAAATAATTCTAATTCTGATTCTGATTCTGACGAAAGTCTATGACTAGTGTGTGTTGCTAGTGATGACTTATGGCTCCAAAACGTGGTCACTTACAATGGGCCTCATAAGAAGACTCAGTCACCTAAAGGGCGATGGAAAGGGCTACACTTGGAGTTTCCTTGCGTGATCACATCAGAAATGAAGCATACATAGCTCATGACATAGCTCGAAGAATCGCCAAACTTAAGTGGCAATAGGCAGGGCACATTGCACGCAGAACAGATGGTCGATGAGGACGAAAGGTTCTGGAGTGGCGACCACGTTCCGGAAGACGCAGCGTTGGACGGCCTCCAACAAGGTGGACCGATGACCTGGTCAGGGTCGTGAAAATCCGATGGAAGCGTGACGTTCAGGACCGGTCGTTGTGGCGACGCTTGGGGGAGGCCTATGGCCAACAGTGGAAGTCTTTCGGCTTATATAATGATGATGATGATGATTTTTTTAAGTATATTTTGGGTTACTTCTTCTGAGCTCGCGGCTCCTGGAGCCCGTGGCATTTTGCCAGCCTTGTCACCCTATAGTTACGCCACTGGTTCAAGGCTCGCTGCCAATCAGTGTGCACTATAGAGGGCGCCAGGTAACCGTGGAATAAAGTACACTGACCTTTTCCTAATATCTCTGCGTAGGTACCCGAAAAACAAACAATGAACGGCTTTTCATTACGAGATCATGTACTAACATCTACTCTTAATAATGAAAAGCAATCATTGTTATAGAATAGAATAGAATAAACTTTATTGTACACCAAAAGTAAAATGACAAAAACATAAACTTAAATCTATGCTATAGTTTTACTTTTTTTTTTTGCTATGCTTGTTATACTTTTTTACTCTTGGTTATTTTATTTTGAAAATAAAATTTTCTTTTTATGCGCCTACCATATTGTCTCTGGACCTCCCTAGGTTGACTGGCAGGCATTAATTCTGCCTATGTACTTTGTGTTGCATGAAGATTAAATAAATTAATAAAGATTTTCAGTGGAAATTGTTTGGGCTGATATGATGCTGATGGCTTCCTCTCGCAGGGCATGACGCGCCTCCTGCTGACCCGCATCCCGTACTATAAGAACGTGGTGGTGATGTCGTTCTCGTGCGAGGAGTGCGGCTACCAGAACAACGAGCTGCAGCCGGGCGGGGCCTACGCCGACAAGGGCGTCACGTGAGTACCATCAGCTCTTAACGCGACCCGTCACCATCAGCCTTTTTAATGTTCCCACTGCTGGGACTCAGGCCTCCTCTCTAGCGATAGATGAAGCAACAAGCTTTTAAACCTTATTCGATGTTGACGATAGGCGAGAGTAAAAGGAGCCTCTTAAGCAGTGGCGTAGCTAGGTGACCAAGGGCCCTGGGGCAACAACAAACTGGGGCCCCTAAATTGTTTAAGCTTTATCAATATATTTAAAAAATATTTATATACTATACTTTAAAAATACAACGCTGCTTTATCTTTTATTAAATCCCAAGTTATAAGAAGATTTATTATTAACATGCACACTCAATGAAATGGAGACATGGTCATCGTTAATATGATCGCCAACAGCTTAATTACCGAATGTTCATGAGTATAGGCTTTTCAACCAGTACTGCAGTGGTCACATAATCTGATTCACTATCGCTATCAACTGAAATATTTTTCGTAAACTTTTTTGTTCATTCAATAAGCGGTTTGTTAGCCAGGTTTTGGGGCCCCCCGAGCTTGAGGGCCCCGGGCACTGCCCCGCCTAGCCCCTTAGTAGCTACGCCACTGCTCTAAAGTCGCTGTCGCTCGCCACCAGTGGCTGTGGTCGGTTTTTCGTCCGCACCGAGCCTTTAATAGTTCAGTTCAGTAGCCCGATTCACGTAATGAAAACTGTAACGATATCGTAGCGATTTAGTCGTTTAGACCATTTCCGTATTCACATCCATCAATCGAGTTTGAACGACACCGATTTTAAAGTCGTTTGAAATTCGTCGATTTATAAAAAAATCTGTTTTACATTATCCCGGTAGAATACTTATTAATGTAACTGGAAATAAGTCGATAGATCGTGAATACCGCTTTTGGATAGGACTTCGATCGAACGATTATAAAACTTCAACGATATTTGGCTTGTTTGATTTTACGTGAATCAGGCTACTGGTCGTATATGGGTCGCGTTAGAAAGCAGTGGTAGCTGAACTGACTTACGAGTTGTTGGTCGCGGGTTCGATCCCAGCGAGGCGCATTAGGTACTTTGTGTCATTTATTTCATCACCACTGCTCTCATACGGTGAAGGAAAACGTCGTGAGGAAACCGGCATGTCCTAGAATCAAAAATTCAAAGACATGTGACATTCACCAACCCGCACTGGGCCCGCGTGGTAGATTACGGCCCATTCCCTCTCCTGGCGAGGAGGCCCGAGTCCCAGCAGTGAGAACATTACAAGGCTGATGATGCTAAGCTATACAGGATTATTTATAAAACACTGGCAACCTCTCAGGACTATGTTATTAACATCACAAACAAAAACTTTTGCTCTATGACTTTTAAGTAATTTCATATTTTAGTTTAACAGGCTTTTATACTAACATAAAAATATTTAAATTTAACGTTTTAAATATTACGAAGTCCATGTAAAGCAAGCGATAGTACAATAGCGGAAGGGAAAGGGAATCGCGTGGCGGGGGTGCTTGATGCGCTTGCGTCGGCTCATACAGTCGTATAGCAAAATACAGAGTTGAAATGTGTTAGATAGAACAACGCAATCATGAAGGTTTGTTTTTGGTATGCCCTGCGCTTCTGGGTCATCTCTGCTGAGATCGGCCACCGACATCTGTCGAGTGTGTTTCTGGACGAGTGGGGCGTTTTTGCAGCTGGATCCTGCGTGTGGAGGGCGCCGAGGACCTGAACCGCCAGGTCGTGAGGAGCGACTACACCTGCATCAAGATACCCGAGCTCGACTTCGAGATACCCGCGCAGAGCCAGAAGGGAGGTAAGCTGCGGTTGGTTTGTTATTAAGGCTTATTTAGACCTAGTCCCTTGAACTATCTCGCCGAAATTAATTTTTTATTTATTTTATTACTGTTCGGAAAACTTACAGCTACTAGGTAGTTACAGTAAAACTTAAAATGGGTAAAAAACGGCCATTTACAAGTTCACATATACTAATGTGCATGACTAAAACTAAGACGACAACAGCATAGGGTTAACGCGATATCGCTCGTAATATACAAAAAAAAAAAAAGATTATAAAAAATGATTTTCAATTTGAAACAAAAAAGCGATCGGCTAAAGTTTTCTTTACTTTCTTAACACCGGTTGTAAACAAATCAAGGTCGACATCCTGACACACCGTATTAAAAGTACGACAAGTTCTTAATATAATATTTGAGTTTTTACGATAGTTTGTTGAAACAACAGGCATATGAAGAAGACGCGCTTTGCGGCGAAGCGCACACGAATTAGGTACCCGAAGTCCAATCTTGCTCACCAGCTCAGGGACGTCAGTAGATCCATTCATGACGCTAAATAAGAAAGCGATATCTGCAATGTTTCTTCGCTCCTGCAGGGGCAGCATATAAAACTTTTTGCACCGACTCACATAATTGGGAAGAAAGGTGTTTGAGCGTTATTGAGTGTATCTTAAAAATCTCTTCTGAATCCTTGAAGGCGATTTATATAAATATTATAATTGGGATTCCAAATCTGAGAAGCATATTCAAGGTGGCTACGGACAAACGCATAGTAAAGAATTTTTCATTACTCATACTCTGAAAGTAGGTCTGAAGTTGCTTGAGGAGCGGGCTGAAAGTGATACTTTTCATCCCTAGGGAGTTTTACTTTACAACTGACAGCTGTCAAATTATTAAAAAAAAACTAGTTCTATCTTCACATTTCTATTGAACCATGTTCCAATTTTCCATACAGCCAGTCAATCACAGCACGATATAAAATTGAAATAACTTAAAGACAAGTATTAATTAAATAATGTTATTGATTTATTTGTTCAACTATTTCTATTTTTAAAAGTTTACAATTAATTTCAAATTTTTCATTAATGAGGCTGAATAGCTGGCCGGCCGCAGAAAAAAAACAAAACAAAATGGCGGGAAAATGGCAATCAGTCGTTGGTTTTTTCGAGTTTTGTTTACGTTTTCGTACAACAGGGATTTGTATTAACACGTTATGTTTATCAGAGTAAAATAGTGACTTAACGCCTAATTTCATAAGAGAAGAGGCTAAAGCAGTAGTGGAATACCTTTTACCGCCTAAATCAGAAGAAAGATACCTACTTAAAATCATAGGTACGACGACTCAGGTTTTACAAACTTTTTATTTTATTTTTAGTTTCCTCGTATTCGTAATGAAAAGCACAGTGTTTACCTCGGGGTGAAAGTAACCCATTTAACCCCTCGAATTAGCGACCTCGCTTCGCTCGCCCGCCAACTCCTTCTCGGGACGAAATGAGTTACTTTCACCCCTAGTGTAACAATGTACTATTCATTGTCTTGATATTCTGAAAATCAGTAGAAATTCTAAAAATAAAACCAAGGGCTTTAGTTTAGATGCTTTATTAACTACTATATTATATAAATATCTCATCAACTCTCATCTCATCAAACAAAAGTTTAGAGTCAAAAGTTACTCCAACATCTCTTATGACACCGACAGCTTATAGTCATATTTAATAGGGTTTGTTTTGCGAGAAAATGTACATAAGTACATAGCATAGCATAGCATTTCGAAACATTTAGATCTAACTTATTACTAGAACAATAAACGAGAAACCGGTCCAAATCGTCCTGTAAAAGGTATGCATCGTCAATAATTGATTTTTCATGATACAGTTTTAAAATTTTTTACATAGATTCTTTACATAAAAATACTTGACACGTGTTTCAGGTTTCACCGCTAGTATTTTTTTTATTATTATTATTGATAAGCTCGCGCTTGACCCCTATTTCACCTGATGGTAAGCGACGATGGAGCACGATTGTCTAGAAGTAACCTATTCACTCTTGACTCAAAGACAGGCAGCAGTGCTTTGACCTTGGCATTGGTTGCAGGGGTGACGACAATAGAAGGCCTGGTGTCGCGCGCCGTCCGTGGCCTCTCGCAGGAGCAGGCGGCGCGCTGGGTGGAGCACCCGCGCGACGCGGAGCAGATCCAGGCCTTCGTGGACAAGCTGGCCGCCTTGCAGAGCGGGGAAACGCCCTGGACCATCGAACTCACGGATATCACTGGTGAGACTTCTTCTTCTTAGCGTATCGATGGCAAAACTAGTTAAATTCCTTGCCTGGCCCAGAATTCGGCCACGGTAATGCCGTCCGCCGATGCTGTCATTAGGTCCCCACGTGAGCAGGTGATGCAGGACGGAAGGTGGACATGGTCTGCGGAGAGACGCCGCACAAACACTGAAGATCGGAGCCATCTGAGAACTCCCACCTGTAGAGATTGTCTTTGTTGCGCCCAACCTAGGTGCGGATTCTGTTTAGAGTTTTCCAGCTTGGCCGTGGCAACTTGTGTCCAGGAGAGAGGCTCTTCGACGGCTCGATAAAATCATCAGGAGGTTTGAACTTCTCCCGCCAAAGGTCGCATCTCTCCGAGGTGGTGTTGTTTTGAGATGGGTTCACGCTTGCTACAAAACTTTTAGGACTTTTAAGTCTCAGGGGCACCGAGCTGTAATTGTGCATTGGATGGCGAGGGTCGTTTTGTTGTTTCGCCCTTTCTATGCTGCCAGCCACTGCCCTGCGAATTTCTGGGGGTGACTGGTGAGACTGACACTTTTATAACCGACTAGCTTATGCCCGCAGCTTCTCCCGCGTAGGTAAAAATTCGAAGATATGTGACATCCTCCAACCCGCACTGGGTCCGCGTGGTGGATTACAGCCCATTCTCTCTCCTAAAGAGAAGGCCAGAATCCCAGCAGTGGGTACGTTATAAGGCCGTCTACGCCATGCTAGAATTCAAAAAGAAGGAGGTATTCTATGTTAGCCTGTATGCATTTTTAGGGTTCCGTAGTCAAATGGCAAAAAACGAAACCCTTATAGATTCGTCATGTCTGTCTGTCTGTCTGTCTGTCCGTCCGTCCGTATGTCACAGCCACTTTTTTCCGAAACTATAAGAGCTGTACTGTTGAAACTTTGTAAGTAGATGTATTCTGTAAACCGCATTAAGATTTTCACACAAAAATAGAAAAAAAAGCAATAAATTTTGGGGGTCCCCATACATAGAACTGAAACTCAAAAATTTTTTTTTCATTAGACCCATGCGTGTGGGGTATCTATGGATAGGTCTTCAAAAATGATACTGAGGTTTCTAATATCATTTTTTTCTAAACTGAATAGTTTGCGCGAGAGACACTTCCAAAGTGGTAAAATGTGTGTGTGTCCCCCTCTAACTTTTAAAATAAGAGAATGATAAAACAAAAAAAAATATATGATGTACATTACTATAAAAACTACCAACGAAAATTGGTTTGAACGAAATCTAGTAAGTAGTTTTTTTTAATGCATCATAAATCGAAAAAAATACACTATTATTAAAACATCGATCAAAGTTACAACACATTACAAGAACTTTTATATTATGTTACTTGCTGCTACGGAACCCTTCATGGGCGAGTCCGACTCGCACTTGGCCGGTTTTTTTATGTAAGTTCACCGATTTCTCGGTCAATTGTTGACCCATTTGAATTTTTTTTTTTGATTGAAAGTTAATACCTGAATTGGTCCCAGAGAAATATTGTTATAATCTGATGATGAATTTCCAAGATATGTAAGGGAACGCCTCATAGGATCACAACAGAAAAATATTGCTTTGTTTGTACGTGTAGTCGATAACTAACTAATTTAGGAGGGGGAGGGGATATGTACTGGGTTTTTTGTAAAACAACAACTTTTGTTCTATGACTTTTAAAAAATTATCGTATTTTACTTCATCAAATTTTCATACTAAAATAAAAATATTTAAATTGAATGTTTTCAATAATACGAAGTCTATGTGAAGCAAGTGATGGTACAATACTCGTAGAGGAAGGGAGTGGGGATCGGGTGGCGGGGGTTATTGTGCTAGGTAGGTATAGCAAAACAAAGTTGAAATGTGTTAGATAGAACAACGAAATGTTAAAAGATTGTTTTTAATGAATGTATTATATTTTGTAAAAAGTCTTTGAACAAAAGTTGTTGTTTATCATGTTAGTAATAAAGTCCTGCAAGGTTGTTAATGTTTTACAAATAGCCCTGTACAATATATAATGTTCTCATCGTGCGGATAGCTGATACTGCGCTGCTGACTTAGTTGTAGCTCCTATGTCTCTTTTTGGCTATTTTCTACTATTTCATCTCTTACTAAACAACAAATAAAATTAAAAAAAAAACCTCAGCAACTACACTCACGAGCAACCAAGTCGACTCGACGTACACTCGCTGGCAACCAAATCCACTTGACGTACCCATTTTTTTTTTTTTTTTTTTTTTTTTATGGTGGGAAAAAATCATGCATTGACATCCCCCGCTCTTGGGCGGAGCGGGAGATAGTGTCAGACTCTTACTGACTAAAAGACCCACCCCGTTCCTTCTAGCCTTCACACCGGGGCTTGAGCGCCCTTTCGGATAACCCTGGCCCCAGTAGGCTTCGACCCGGCTGGGTCCCTGCTGTTGCTGACAACTCCTTGAGGCGCGCGGGAACAGTGCGCGCCGTCGACGACTTGGGCTTGGTCCGGAAAGTTACCGGACGGCCGGACAGTGAGCTACCCATTGCTCACTGTCCGCAAGCCCGCGCCTACGGTGGCCGGAAATCGGGATCAGAATCCCGGTTGCGGCGGCGGCGGCGATAACGCCGTTGCCTGATGCGTTCGGCCTCCTCCTTTGCGAGCATTACTGCTTCGCAGAAGTCGGCGACCGCCTGCCACTCCTCCTCGCTCCGGACCATGGCCTCAACCAAGGCCCGGCGCGAGAGGTCTCCGCCGCCGATCGCCCCCACGAGGGCACGGCGATGCTCCGCCCAAGCAGGGCACACCTCGACCGTGTGCTCCACCGTGTCCTCCGGGCGTTCCGCACAGTGGCGACACCCGGGCGTCACTTCCGCATGAATCCGGTGCAGGAAACTCCCGAACGAACCATGTCCGGTGAGGACCTGCGTCATGCGAAAGGTAAGGACGCCGTGAGGTCTTTCCAGCCACGCCTCAAAGAGGGGACTTACCGCCATGATTGTGGCGTGCCCAGCACTGGGTTGCGATAGTCGTTGACGCCATTTCACCATGAGATCCCGCCGGAGCTCTGTCCGCCATGACGTACCCTCGTGGGCAACCAAATCGACTCGACGTACACTCGCTGGCAACCAAATCCACTTGACGTACCCTCGTGGGCAACCAAATCGACTCGACGTACACTCGCTGGCAACCAAATCCACTTGACGTACCCTCGTGGGCAACCAAATCGACTCGACGTACACTCGCTGGCAACCAAATCCACTTGACGTACCCTCGTGGGAAACCAAATCGACTCGACGTACACTCGCTGGCAACCAAATCCACTTGACGTACCCTCGTGGGCAACCAAATCGACTCGACGTACACTCGCTGGCAACCAAATCGACTCGAAGTACACTCGAGGGCCACCAAGTCGACTTGTAAAAAACTCGCGAGCAACCAAATCGACTCTACGTATAAATGTGCGTGTGCAGATGTTTTCTTCAGAGATACTAAACAGTTTAAAATAAATTACAGCGTTAGAAAGCCTGAAACTTCAGTTTTAATTTGGTACCATTATTATAAAAATTAATTCAGTACTTTTTTTACTCGTTAATAATTAATTTAATTGGACGCATAAGGAAATGTGCTCACTACGGTACTTACGAGTTGGTGCACAAACTGTTAGGTTCTCAAGATGTATCGTTTTTAGGGTTCCGTACCTCTAAAGGAAAAAACGTAACCCATAAAGGATTACTTCTTTGTCCGCCCGCCCGTTCGTCCGTCTGTCTGTCTGTCTGTCGGTCAGGACCCTTTATCTGGGGAACGCGTAAAGATATCGAGTTAAAATTAAAAAAAAAAACCATATACTTAGGTTTGTTGTCCCTTGAAGCGGAGAAAATCGAACTTCTGTGTTAACGAAAACTAAAAGATACGTGAATTTTTGTCGCAAAAAAAAACGTGTATTTCGACAATCTCAAAGTAATTAAAATTCATAGTGAATTGTTTTCATTGGTAAGTTTGTACGGAACCTTTTTTTTTATGTTGGGAAACAATCATCCAATTACAACCCCCGCTCTTGGGCGGAGCGGGAGATAGTGACAGACTCTTACTGACTAAAAGACCCACCCCGTTCCTTCTAGCCTTCATACCGGGGCTCGAGCGCCCTTTCGGATAACCCTGGCCCCAGTAGGCTTCGACCCGGCTGGGTCCCTGCTGTTGCTGACAACTCCTTGAGGCGCGCGGGAACAGTGCGCGCCGTCGACGACTTGGGTTTGGTCCGGACAGTTACCGGCCGGACATGTACGGATCCTTCATTGTGTGCGTGTGAATCGCACTTGCTCGGTTTTCAGAGTTCCGTTGTCAACTAGGAACCCTTATAGTTTCGCCAAGTCTGTCTATCTGTCCGTCTGTCCGTCCGTCTGCGGATAGTCTCAGCGACTGTTAGTACTAGAAAGCTGAAATTAGGTCCCAATATGTATATCAATCTCGCCGACAAATTGGTACTTAAAATAAAAAGTGCTTTTTTTTCATTTCAATAGGTATTTAAAAATAAATAGGGGTTTACTAAAATCATTTTTTTATAATGTTAATATTTTTGGGAATAATCGCTTCAAAAGTAAAAAATAATGTGTGCGTCCCCCTCTAACTTTGAACCATAAGTTTAGAAAATATGAAAAAAATCTCGAAAGTAGAATTTTATAAAGACTTTCCAGGAAAATTATTTAATTAAACTTTATGGGTTTTTAAAAACTTGTACAAAATAATTTCTGAACTAAGTTTGTAATTTAACCGTAGGTACATGCTAGAATTTTTTTTAACTTGGTTTACATACTTATTTTATTATTCTCAACACTTATTGTGACAGACGGGAAACTACGGAACTTTACACTGAGCGTGGCCCGACACGCTCTTGCCGTTTTTTTTTTTAACATGGTTTAGTATTCTTCGAAGAAAACATCTGCGCACTTGCACTTGTACATTGAGTCGATGTGGTTGCTCTCGAGTGTATTTCCTGCATGAACTGCAGTGGAAATTGAACCGCATTGCCTGTGTGCTGACGTGCTGAACCCTTGTTTGCAGGCAACTGCTTCCTGGAGAACCCCGCGGCGCCGCGGCGCGACCCCCGCGCGCGCCGCTACTCGTTTGAGCGCTCCGAAGCACAGAACCACATGCTCGGCATCTACGACACGCACCACACAGAGGTACGCGACTCGGCGTGCTAGCGTGCACAACATCTAATTCAATAAAAATTATAATGCAGGGTTCAAGGGCTTGCCCAGTACACGCAATTGAACAACTTTGTACATTTTTTTTTTTCAGGAAACCACCAAGTAAAGTCGGCCTCTTCATTCAAAATTATAAACTTGATTGGACAGTTTGTGTGGACAGGACGACTTTTTTTTGTCGCTTTACTGGATCTGATAAGCGTGTCTATGTCTCATTGTTATTAATTCGGGTGCTCGCGCGATGAGGAATTTGCCGCCTGAGACTTTTTTTTTATGGTGGGAAAAAATCATGCATTGACATCCCCCGCTCTTGGGCGGAGCGGGAGATAGTGTCAGACTCTTACTGACTAAAAGACCAACCCCGTTCCTTCTAGCCTTCATACCGGGGCTTGAGCGCCCTTTCGGATAACCCTGGCCCCAGTAGGCTTCGACCCGGCTGGGTCCCTGCTGTTGCGCCGCCTGAGACCTGGGTGTAGTAATCCTAGTAATTGCTCTCAAACTTGCAATACAGATAGATGCAGGATGGGAGGGCGGCTTCTTACCTGCGTCGCACTATGTTTAAGTTAAGCGTTTGTTTTCTGAGGACTGCAAAATGCTCATAACACGAGCACTGAAGGGTTAATTGACTTGGCTATGCATATACATGGTTATTTGTAAAACACTAACAACTTGCAGGACTGTATTACTAACATAACAAACAAGAACTTTTGTTCTGTGACTTTTTACAAAACATAATTCATTTACCAAAAACAAACCCTCAAGACTTTGTTGTTCTATCTAACATATTTCAACTTTGTATGTTGCTATACCTACATACATCTGTATGACGCGACGCAAGCCTTTCAAGCACCCCGCCGCACGTTCACCGCTCCCCTCCACTACTGTACTATTGCTTGCTTCGCATAAACTTCGTTATATTTAGAACGTTCAATTTAAATATTTTTATTGTTGTACTAGCTTTTGCCCGCGCGGCTTCGCTCCCGCTCTTGCCTACTTCAGCCTACTATACCCTACTCTACCTTACTATACCCTACTCTACCCTACTTTACCCTACCCTACTCTACCCTACTCTACCCTACCCTACTCTACTCTACTCTACTGTACCCTACTCTACCTTACTCTACCCTACTCTACCCTACTCTACCCTACTCTACCATACTCTACCCTACTCTACTCTACCCTACTCTACCCTCCTCTACCTTACTCTACCCTACACTACCCTACACTACCCTACTCTACCCTACACTATCCTACACTACCCTAATTTTCATTTTTTTTTCCCATAAGAACCTTCACCTCATAATAACGAACACAACAAAAAAAAAAATAGCGAAATCGGTCCAGGCGTTGTAGAGTTATGCGCTTACCAAACACATTTTGCGATTCATTTTCATATTATAGATGAAAATTTGATGAACTAAAATACGATACATTTTTAAAAGTCATAGAACAAAAGTTGTTGTTTATGATGTTAGTAACATAGTCCTGAGAGGTTGCCGATGTTTAACAAATAACTCTGTAAAATATTCTGTCAAAGATTGTGTAAGTGAAATCAAACTTTGACCTTTTTGGAGGTATTCAGAACAGAGAGTAAAGTCCCACATACCTCCGTTGAAAAGGGAGGTTCCTCCGACCAGACAGGTGTTATGGTCTGGTGGGCAACTGCCCGATAGATGATTTCGGGCTGTAGTATATGTTCAAATCGCGCGGAGAACTTTGATTGCGCGATGCAGGATTTCGTATTTTCTTCGTAGTTCTTATGTGGCGCCATAGATGTCGCTACATCACTCCCCTCCGGAGATTAGAGATCGATGGTTCTTGATGCGTGCCAGGCCAGCGTAGGTTGGTTCCAGTGGGTCGGAACCGATGCCGCATAGTTCTCGGTGAGTCGGAACTGTCTGCGGTGATGCCCCAGTGAGTCGGGGTGTTGCTATCCCAGTGAGTCGGGGTGATGCCCTAGTGAGTCGGGGTGTTGCTATCCCAGTGAGTCGGGGTGATGATGTCCCTGTGAGTCGGTATGAAGCTGCTGCTATAGTCTGGTGGGTTACTGCCCGATAGATGATTTCTAGTAGTTCTCTTATGTGGCGCCATAGATGTCGCTACAACTTAATCAATAATTTTTGCTAACGTTTATGCTATGCAAGTACGACGAACTTGTCTTATCTCAGGAAAACGGTGACAGTGAGGAGTACCCGCATATCGACGGGCTCTCGCTGTCAGGGCAGCAGGATCACTTGCTGTCGCCCGCGGACCCGTCCGCCATGCCGTACGAGCGGCTGGCGGCCGACGAGGTGATGACCTTCCGCACCAACTGCCCCGACTGCGACGCGCCCTGCGACACCAACATGAAGCTGACCAGTAAGTGTTGCTGCCAGTGGCGCCTGCGCAGCCGCGCTCCGTCGCCGATCACATCGTCGCTTGCCATTCAGTGAGATAGTGCTCAACTGGGTAATTTATGATGACCGATAATTACACACGTGATTGTACTCATGATTACAGACACCTTTTGCAAAGAAACTTTTTTTTTACTCATTGTTTAACTTATATTATTTAACCGAAACATGCACACTGATTACAGCCGCATTACACGGCTAACAGCTGAGAGGTACCAGGCGCTCGCGCGCGAATTTGCGCTAACAGCTGTTTTTTTATTGTGATAAAAGTAATGAGCATAAAAAAAAAGTTTCTTTAGGAAAGTTGTTTGTAATCATGAGTATAATAAGGTGTATAAGTATCGGTCACTAATTACCAGTCACCCTATATATAATACGACTGTTCCTACGTAAACTGTCGAATCTAGAATTTTGAAGCCTAATAAAAACTACCAAGCTTAATACAAAATATTTTCGTCTAACGATTCCAACCCAACATATGAAACTCAATTTAGGTATAAACATATATAGTCATTAATGAATAAGTCGTCCATAAAATAAAAACTTCAAATAGTTCTATTGCAAAGTAAGCTTTTTCACTTTCGATAGTTTACTTAGGGACAGTCGATTATACAACATTGGTTTCAGCACATGCGAAACCTGAAACACGTGTCTAGTATTTTAATGTAAAGAATCCATGTACAAAATTTCATGACTGTATCATGTAAAAAAAAGTTATAAGCTTGTTCCCTGTTGTTGTTACTTGTATACACTGTTAAATTTTGATCGTTTTAATCCCGTGGAGGGTCGGTCTGGTACATGAAACACTATCGATTTATAAAGAAAAAATTAAAAAATAAATTAATTTCTTTAAGAAAACGTCACTTGAGCGAGTCCAATGACCTTTAAAATTAATACGAGTTTAAAAAAAGTACTTTATTTTTTAATTTTATCTTTATAAATCGATAGTGTTTCATGTACCGGATCGACCCTCCACGGGATTAAAACGATCAAAATTTAGCGATGTATACAGGGTTATTTGTAAAACACTAACAGCCTTGCAGGGCTGTTACTAACATCATAAACAACTACTATACACAACATTATTTTTTTGTTTATGCGAATCCTGAATATAATTTGTTCAGAATTATTAACTGAATGGATTCCAGTAGTTTTTACACCATTTTTTCCCAAAAATGTTTAAAAAGGTCAGAAATTGGACACCACTGACACTAAGTACAACACTGATCACGGCAGGTCATAGCGGGCATTAGGCGCCAGCAAACAGCTGGGTGCAAGTGCATAATAACCCCTCAGTTGCCTGGGTGGCCCGGTGACTATGTATTTTTACTGATTTAAGAAGCTATAACTTTGTAATTTTTCATGATACTGTTATGAAACTTTGCACATAGATTCTTAACATAAAAATACTAGACAGGTGTTTCGAGTTTCGCATATATACTAAAAATAATGTTGTATATAGATAGGTAATTACAAATATGTAGCATAACGAAACCTACGTGGTTCACTCCGCTGTGCAAAGAAAAAGATATCCTAAATTCAAATACACTCTACAAATAAAAGTATCTTATCTACTATTCCAAGACGTAGTTTCCCGTTTGCCAAGTTTCATCTAAATTAGTTCAGCCGTTAAGACGTGAAGAGGTTAGTCTGTCTTAATAGCAGAGTTACTTCGGATTTTATAATATCAATTTGGATGAAGTAAGTATACAGTATTACTATACAGATTTCTTTCTTTATTAAATTATAGAGATATGAGCTCAACGTCAGTCGCCAATTGCAAGTTGAGCTCCATGTTGAGTGCTAATTGCAAGTAGATCCACATTGGGCGCCAATTACAAGTTGAGACCCGCGTTGGGTGCCAATTGCAAGTTGAGCTCCACGTTGGCGCTAATTGTAAGTAGATCTACGTTGGGCGCCAATTGCAAGTTGAGACCCACGATGAGCGCCAATTGCTAGTTGAGACCCAAGCTGGGCGCCAATTGCAAATTAAGACCCACGATGGGCGCCAATAGCAAGTTGAGACCCACGCTGGGTGCCAATTGCAAGTTGAGACCCACGCTGGGTGCCAATTGCAAGTTGAGACCCACGCTGGGCGCCAATTGCTAGTTGAGACCTACGCTGGGCGCCAATTACAAGTTAAGACCCACGATGGGCGCCAATTGCAAGTTGAGATCCACGCTGGGCGCCAATTGCAAGTTTAGACCCACGCTGGGCGCCAAATGCAAGTTTAGACCCACGCTGGGCGCCAATTGCACGTTGAGACACGTTAGGTACCAATGTAAAAAGGTCTCACTTCTAGCAATACAAATATTTCAATTTGAAACGTATATAAAAAAGATTGAAATAATAAGATGTAAATCCCCATTATAATATTATTTCCATTTTTATTTTTATTTTTCATTCATAAACTAAATATGAGATAGTTCTTCAAAAAGTGTATAAAAACTGAATTCATTCATTTATGTCGGGAGACTGTTCTTGACATCAGTGAATTTCTACTGTTACTGCTCCAGAGACGGGAACCTCCTCAAAATGCGAATCTTGACCAGGAGTATTGTTATGTTATCTTTAGAATTATCTAGTCCCCACTTCAGGACCAAAGCCTCACCAAACAATTATTTACAGTTGAAAACGACATCTATTCGCAGTCGGGGTTTTATGAATGTAATAAATATTTGTTTTTCTGCTTATGCATTACGCCATATTTATTATTCATCAGCTTATAGCGCCGCTGAGATTATGTTCTAGTACATTCGAATAGTATGTTTGTCTGTAAGTAGCACATATTCATGCTTCCAGTAAGCTGTATTACTTTTTAAGCAAACAAACGAAGAATTTAACGTTTTTAACCGACTTCAAAAAGGAGGAGGTTACAGGTTTATGGTTTTTTTTTTATGTATGTTTATCGATTTCTCGGCCAATTGTTGATTGATTTTGGTTCTTTATTTTATTTAAAGATTATATCCTAATCGGTCCCATAGAAATATTGCTATGATCTGATGATCAACTTTGAAAATATGGAACGGAACGGAACGAAAAAATTGATTAACAGAGATTACTTTTTACAAATCTGTTAACAATAATTCAACCTCAGGATTGTTATAAAGTTATGGCAAGCTGTCTTGCGTGTATACCAAATAGCTGGACCGTATTCGACTGTACGTTCTTAAATCATAGTCGACGACCAATCCGGTTGTTGCCTGAGAGTTTACGAGACTATTTCGAGGCAAAATCACTGGCTGATTCACATCGTATCAGCTAATAGACGTCCACTGTTAGACATAGGCGTCCCCCGAGTGTCGCCACAATGAACGCTCCTGCGCGTCCCACAGCGCCCGCGTGGCTGTTTTAATTATTCACAAATTGATTCCTAGTGGATACAGTGATGTAAAATTGCTGCAGTTCTATATCTCAAGTGTCTGCGTAACCGGACATTATGACTTTTTGATTGGCTAAATGCTTCTGCGAAACTATATTTAAAAAAGAAAGACATGTTCCTTCATGGAAACCTTTGGTGACCATACATAGTACGTAGTATGGCGCTATTCAAGGCGGCTGCGGCTGTTTGTTTATCCCCGTATAACACGAGCTTAGTTCTTGAAGCTGGGATAGCGAGCAAGCTGTGCTCTGGCACAAACAATCATCAATCAATGATTATTAATGAATCATCGGTAATGATGCACTTGTAGAGTCGAAGCTCCAAAGTCTTGAGCATCGCCGCTGTCGCTTTTCTATCGTTTACATTTCGGGGAGTGTGCACTGGAATTGCACAATCTAATTCCGCCAAGAACGGACTTGGCGGAATTAGATTCGTCATCGGTCATCCATCATCGGACCACAAGACGTACGCACAAAGCGTTTTAGGAGTACATTTATTGTGCGTACAGCCAAGGAGTGGAATTCCCTGCCGGAGTCTGTCTTTCCTGATAGCTACAGCTTTTGAGTCAAGAGTGAATAGGTTACTTCTAGGCAAGCGTGTTACACCGTCGGTCACATCATCGCTTACCATCAGGTTAGATAATAGTCAAACGCGAGCCTACCAATAATAAAAAAATAATTAATAATCAACCGTTCAATTTGATTTGTTTTATTTTCTTCCGGTTTTTTTTCTTTTGTTATTAATATAATCACTATCTGTTATGCTTGCATACTCATAATCTATATATAATTTGTAATCGATTCTCAGAAGCACACTGATTTCTAAGATATAATCTGCCTAGTTTAGACATTCGCGTATCAGTGTTTTTTTTTTTTTGTTTTAATCGGTACATTCTACTACTTAAAACTTTATGGCTTTGGAGAATAATAATAGTACATTATGACATAAGTGTGTAATGATAGTGATTACCGTCGAGGCGGTATTTAGACCCGAGCCATGGCGAGGATCATAAGAGAGCCGAGAACGGTACTCATTAATTACTCACATGTATCATACGACGTTTTTCAATACACTTGTGAAGAAAATAACCTAACCCATTTTTTTTTCTTTTGCTTGTGAGGCCGACGCGCGCCTGATACGATAAATGTGATAAAGTTATGGCGGGAAGAGGTTGAACAAAAAGGTTTTAACTACATTATAGCACTAGTGCGTAAATGTAATCAAATGTCACACTTTGGTAACAAGTGCCATTATATAATGGCACTTGTTACCTAAGTGCAGTGCAATAAGAGTCACTTTATGAGCAAGTGTATTGAAAAAAGGAAGAAGTATAAATCTAAGAAAGGAACTAATATTTTAGACGTTCAATTTATTGTTTGTAGTAGGTTATCTCTAGAAGTAACGTTCTGATTTTTGTTCTGGAAAATGCACGGTTCTGTTGTGATTGGAGCGAAGCTGCAGCAAGAAGCGATTGTCGGAGGTCGGGATTAGGCAGAGTTATTTATGTACTTGCATCGAAATGTTGATATTAATGTGGATCTTCCCGGGATTTCTAATGATAAATCCCGTATGGCCAACAATATTACAAATTATTATTAATAAAAACCTCAGAAATAGATAAGACAAATAAAACAAGATAACTCTAATATACAATTATTGTTTTTCATTAAAAACGATCTCTCACAAGTCAACTGAGGTCAGGTTAACTTTATACACTTCCTCCTCGTCATTAACGCAGGAAGAGATGTTTTCGGCCATTTCTTATAGAGTCATAAAAAAACTGCTCTTTAAAATTAACCTTTCGCACCGTAATTAGAGACACAATAGAAAGACAATGGGCGTGCGGACTTGGGGTTTAATTAATTAACGTCGAGATTTGAGGTTTATAGACTTTATTATGTCGCTGTATGATATCGGTGTAAGTAAATGTGTAAGTAACTCTACCTCGTTCCGACCTTTGGTGAAGATCGTCGTATGTACACGAAGCCTGTGGCTGTTCTGGCTTGACCATGTTTGAGAGCCACGTGCCGCGGCCGCCAGGCTGCCTCCATGTGCCGCGTCTTGTGTTGCAGACATCCCGCACTTCAAGGAGGTCGTCATCATGAGCACTACCTGCGACTTCTGCGGACATCGCACCAACGAGGTATGCGCACCCAAGTTCTCAGATGTTTGCACGTTCTTCTCCATAGAGATCTACGCGAAATTGCACGTTCCAAAGAACGTGCAATTTCGCTTTACTTTTTTTGGACTGACCGACATTTAACTATTCAAAAGTGTCTGCAAATTATCTGTTTGAAATAAATGCTTTAGATTCTTTTTTATTCAACCTTATTCATTTTTTTTATTTCACTAAGTTAATCTAGCGCACGGTCGTTTCCTATGGAGAAGAATCGGCAATAAACTCCATGGTAACTATTTAAAAAAAATGGTTGTTCTTACAATATTACAGTATTAATAGATATTATGTAAGAACAGTGTAGACCGGTCTATATTGTACTCAAAAGCACAATAAAAATAATTAAAAAAGTGAGTCATAATACGATGTAATATAAGAATTCGCGGAGTCGACATTGTTCTTACATTTACATTTTAAATAAGAGGCTATAAAAAAAATCAAGAAAAATTAAATGATTACAACTGTCAATAAATGAGACGTTAACAAAAAAAAAAAATACCAACTAATTTAAGGTGGCTGCGCTTCCCTCCGCTATTATACTATCGCTTTCGTGGTGGAACTTTTGATCGGTAATTCATTATAAAAAAAAAAAAACATTCTATGGGTAGCAGGTTAAAGTTGACAAAAATACACCAAAATATATTTATTTTACACATTGCCTGTGGATCAGTAGATACATTACCTAGGTAAAGTATGTATAATATGTTATACATTGACTGTTCAGTCCAGGTATTCTATACATTGCCTGTTCAGCCCCGGTATTCTATACATTGCCTAGGTATTGTATAGAATACCAGAGTTATACAGTTCGCCGGTAACTTATACAACATTAGTGTTAGTACATGCGAAACCCGAAACACGTGTCTAGTATTATTATGTAAAGAATCTGCAAGAATGTATTTCACAACTGTATCATGAAAAATCACAAAGTTATAAGCTTGTTATGACAGCAAAAATACATAACCACCGGGCCATCTAGGCGACTGAGGGGTTGTTTTGGCTCCTGATGCTTGCTATGATCAGCCGTGACCTGTGTTGCACATGTCGGTGGTGTCCAACTTGTGACCTTTTTAAATATTTTTGGGAAAAAATATAACATGGTGTAAAAACTATTGGAATCCATTCAGTTACTGATTCTGAACAAACAATATAGTTTTGCATAAACTAGAAATAATGTTGTTTATTAGATCAGTCGGCTATGGAAAGAAGCATATTGAGTTAAAGAAAAATTCACAAAGTAAGGAGCCAAGAAATAAGAAAAAAGACAAAACTCACAGATGCGCTCCAGCAAGCACTAAAACTGAAGTGGAACTGGGCCGGCCATGTGCGAGATACACCGACGAACGTTGGACTCGAAGTGGACCGACCCGCAAGGAAAGAGAAACGTAGGCAGACCACAAAAACGATGGGTGAACGACTCAATATCAGTGGCGGGGAGAACTGGCTCAGAACAGCACAGGACCGAGAGAAATGGAAGAATTTGAGGAGGCCTATACCCTAGCCAGGGGTTTCTATAAAAATAACTAGTTTAACTTAGAAGCTACAACTAACATTAGAAATAAGTACTTACTTACACTAAACTAAGAAAGATTATAGAATAAAGTATAGGAAATGGAAAGGCTTTATTATTATTTATTATTATTTGATCTTGGCCACTACTGCTCCCACTCACTGGAGCAGTGGTGGCCAAGTGGTAACGGCCCCGACTTACGACTTGTAGGTTGCGGGTTCAAACCCAGCTAGGCGCATTACTTTATTTATAAATTATTTCATCATTTCTGCTCTCAAAACGGTGAAGGAAAACATCGTGAGGAAACCGGCATGTCCTAGAACTGAAAATTCGAAGAGATGTGACATCCACCAACCCGCACTGGGCCCGCGTGGTCAATTACGTACGGCCCATTCCCTCTCCTGGAGAGGAGGCCTGAGTCCCAGCAGTGGGAACATTACAAGGCTGATTATGCTATGCTTATGTTATATTGTTTGATGGTGGGCTCAAGAGACGTGGTTGTATGTGTTGTGCAGGTGAAGTCGGGCGGCGGCATAGAGGACAAGGGCGTGCGCTTCGAGCTGCGCGTCGCCAGCAAGGCTGACTTCTCCCGGGACGTGCTCAAGGTGAGTGTGGCGGCGGGTATACTGCAGCACACGGTCGCGTCCGGCGTGACGCTGTAGGCGACGTACGAATGCTTACCATAGAAATTTACTGCTGGGTCGAAGCCTACTGGGGCCAGGGTTAGCCCCGAAAGGTAGCTCAGCTCCGGTATGAAAGGCAAGAAGGAACGGGGTGGGTGTTTTAGTTAGTAAGAGTCTGACACTGTCTCCCGCTCCGCCCAATATAGTGGTCTCTCTCACACGCCAGACGCGGTGCACGAGCGTCGTGCGTCGCGTCCATAAGTCGTACGCCGCCTAAGTCATTTCTGACCTTTTTTTATCAACGAGGATGGTGTTTACAAAGGAGCGAACGAATTACTCACGCAGTGGAGTTGTTATTTGTCGTCAAAATGAGAGCAGTCATCTTGACGACAGATGACAACTCCACACGCTGCGCATCCACTAAGTTTAATCAAGCCCTTATCTTCGCTTGCAGTCAGAAACCTGCAGCATGGAGATACCAGAGCTGGACTTGGAAGTAGGGGGCAGAGCGCTCGGGGGGCGGTTCACCACAGCGGAGGGTCTCATCAGCGCCACGGCGGCACAGCTGCGCGACTGCCCCGGCGCCATCGGCGACGCGCCCGGCGTCAACCGCGACCGCCTCGACCGGTAACACGAGCAGCGCCTTCTCTACACACACACTACACACAGAGGGTCTCATCAGCGCCACGGCGGCGTGACTGCCCCGGCGCCATCGGCGACGCGCCCGGCGTCAACCGCGACCGCCTCGACCGGTAACACGAGCAGCGCCCTCTCTACACACACACTACACACAGAGGGTCTCATCAGCGCCACGGCGGCGCGACTGCCCCGGCGCCATCGGCGACGCGCCCGGCGGCAACCGCGACCGCCTCGACCGGTAACACGAGCAGCGCCCTCTCTACACACACACACACACACTACACACAGAGGGTCTCATCAGCGCCACAGCTGCGCGACTGCCCCGGCGCCATCGGCGACGCGCCCGGCGTCAACCGCGACCGCCTCGACCGGTAACACGAGCAGCGCCCTCTCTACACACACACTACACACAGAGGGTCTCATCAGCGCCACGGCGGCGCGACTGCCCCGGCGCCATCGGCGACGCGCCCGGCGTCAACCGCGACCGCCTCGACCGGTAACACGAGCAGCGCCCTCTCTACACACACACTACACACAGAGGGTCTCATCAGCGCCACGGCGGCGCGACTGCCCCGGCGCCATCGGCGACGCGCCCGGCGTCAACCGCGACCGCCTCGACCGGTAACACGAGCAGCGCCCTCTCTACACACACACTACACACAGAGGGTCTCATCAGCGCCACGGCGGCGCGACTGCCCCGGTGCCATCGGCGACGCGCCCGGCGTCAACCGCGACCGCCTCGACCGGTAACACGAGCAGCGCCCTCTCTACACACACACTACACACAGAGGGTCTCATCAGCGCCACAGCTGCGCGACTGCCCCGGCGCCATCGGCGACGCGCCCGGCGTCAACCGCGACCGCCTCGACCGGTAACACGAGCAGTGCCCTCTCTACACACACACTACACACAGAGGGTCTCATCAGCGCCACGGCGGCGCGACTGCCCCGGCGCCATCGGCGACGCGCCCGGCGTCAACCGCGACCGCCTCGACCGGTAACACGAGCAGCGCCCTCTCTACACACACACTACACACAGAGGGTCTCATCAGCGCCACGGCGGCGTGACTGCCCCGGCGCCATCGGCGATGCGCCCGGCGTCAACCGCGACCGCCTCGACCGGTAACACGAGCAGCGCCCTCTCTACACACACACTACACACAGAGGGTCTCATCAGCGCCACGGGATTAATGAAAGACATATTTTTTTTGTAATTTTTTTTTACCATAAAAAAAAACAGGACAGTAAAATGTTAGTTAATGCTCCAAAAATTCAGATTGCTGTTCAATTTGACAGGCCTGTTGGTCTAGTGGTTAGTGACCCTGACTGCTATGCCTGAGGTCGTGGGTTCGATTCCCACCCAAGACAAATGTTTGTGTGATGAGCACGATCATTGTTCTGTGTAATTTATCTAAAATTTGTATGTATTTAGAAATATATATGTTTATCAGTTTTCTAGTACCTATAACACAAGCTCTGGACTAGACGGCGCTGTGTGATAATTGTGAATATTATTATTATTATTTTTGAATTATTGTTAGCCCGAGCACCATATGTTTATTGAACGCGTTGTGCACGTCGGTCGGTGCAGGTTCGTGGAGAAAGTGGAGGAGGTGCTGCGAGGCGAGCGCGCCGTCACCGTCATCCTGGACGACCCCGCGGGGAACAGCTACGTGCAGAGCCTCGCGCACGACCCCGCCCTGCCCGACGAAGGTGCGCTACTAACACTTATCATCATCATATCAGCCGAAACACGTCCACTGTTCGACGTAGTCTGTGTGTCGCGCATCCATCGGATTCCCGCGGCCCTGACCAGGTCGTCGGTCCACCTTGTTCCAATGCTGCGTTTTCCAGTACGTGGTCGCTGCCCCGACCATCTGTTTTGCGAGCAATGTGCCCTGCCCATTGCCACTAAGTTTGGCGATTCTTCGACCTTGGTTTTCCTGCGGATATCTTCATTTCTAATGTGATCACGCAAGGAAACTCCGAGAATAGCCCTTTCCATCGCCCTTTGGGTGACTTTGAGTTTTCTGATGAGACCCATTGTAAGCGACCATATTTTGGTGCCATAAGTCATGACTGGCAACAAGACTTTCGTATTGAGACCCTCAACATATGAATTACATCGACTACCATCCCGGTTGCAAAATAGCCTTCTGGTCTAGTGGATAGTGGCGCTGATCACCGGAGGTCGTGGGTTCGATTCCCATTCAAGACATATGTTTGCATGAAGAGCATGACCTTTGGTTCTGTGTCCGGGTGTAAATTATTTGTAGCGTATATTTAGAAATATATAAGTATGTTTATCAGTTGTCTAGTACTCATAGCACAAGCTCTGCTTAGTTTGAGACTAGATGGCGCTGTGTGATAGTCGTGAAATATTATTATTACCTACTCTTGATCTAGAAAAACTGAAGAGTTTTGACGATTTTTTCGCATTTTTCGGAACTCTTTTCGATGATGCGAAATTTAGTCATCTTATAATATTACGAGTACTTGTAAGTGAGTGACTAAAATGATTAATGATTAAAATTATGATTGGCGAACGTAACATGTATTTAATTATGGAAATGTAATTATTAAAATCTCAACCTCAGCACAACCCTCTCTGTTCAGATAACTCTATTAGGCTCCTTGTCCACGCGCCTATCGTGAACATCGAGCATGGTTCAAAAGCTTGTTGCTTCATCTAACGCAATCCATCGCGATGTTTGATGACGAGGCAACGAGAAAAGGTGATAACGTTTGGAAACTCTGTTATCATTCGGTAATTTTGTTATTTACTCGAATATTTCACAACACTTGTTCCAGGAAATACTAATATTGTTTTTTTTTTAACTCTAAAAGTTTTTGAAAAAAAGTTCCATTCAGAATTTTGACTTTTGCAAGGCTTCTATTATATTATTATATATTTTTTACTTGTTTATGACATACATTTTCACTGTTTTACATACAACCGCTCTTACGCGATTATGGCGTTATTACAAATTTTTCATTATATATTCTGGAAACAGATATCTTGTGGATATTATCTAACCTTCTATTGAAATCAATTAATAATGTGTAAATCTTCATAATTGACTCAAAAATTCAAAAAAGTATAACAATAGAAGCTTTGCAAATTTTATCAAGATTCTAAATGACGACAATTATTTTCAAAAACTTTAAACGGCAAAAAAAAAATCGGCCAAGTGCGAGTCGGACACGCCCATGAAGGGTTCCGTAGCAGCAAGTAACATAATATAAAAGTTTTTGTAGTTCGTTGTAACTTTGATCGATGTTTTAATAATAGTGAATTTTTTAGATTTATGACGTTTAAATAAACCTACTTTTTATTTATTTTTAGATCTCGTTCAAACCTATTTTCGTTGGCGGTTTGCATGGTAATGTGCATTATATATATTTTTTGGTTTTATCATTCTCTTATTTTAGAAGTTACAGGGACACACACACACATTTTACCACTTTGGAAGTGTCTCTCGCGCAAACTATTCATCAGTTTAGAAAAAAATCATATTAGAAACTTGAACATCATTTTTGAAGATCTTTCCATAGATACCCCACACGTCTGGGTTTGACGAAAAAAAAAATTTTGAGTTTTAGTTCTAACTATGGGGGACCCCCAAAATTTATTGTTATTTTTCTACTTTTGTGTGAAAATCTTAATGCGGTTCACAAAATACACTTACTTGCTAAGTTTCAACAGTATAATAGCTCTTATAGTTTCGGAAAATAGTAGCTGTGACATACGGACGGACAGACAAACAGACAGACACAGACGACATGACGAATCCATACGGTTCCGTTCCTAAAAACACGTATTTCTTGAAACAAGTTTTGTAAAATATTCGAGTAAATTACGGAATTAGCGAATGCTAACAGAGTTTTCAGGCGTCATCTTTCTTTTTTCACTTTGCCTTTTCGTTAAACATCGCGTTAGATGAAGTAACAAGATTTTAAACAATGCTCGATGTTGACGATAGGCGAGAGGAGAAGCAGCCTCTTAACTTCACGTTTTTAACTGGCCGACATTTAGACAATACAAGTCACTATAAAGGGCTTCTTTGAAGTAAAGGATTAAACGTGTTGAGAGACGCGTGCGGCTGGTGGTGATGACGTTGAGCGCGGTGCTTGCAGGCCTGAAGGTGATCCGCTACACGCGCTCCTTCGAGCAGGACGAGGAGCTCGGCATCAACGACATGCGCACCGACGACTACCTCCCCCCGCCCTCCGCCTCGCCCTCCGCCTCGCCCTCCGCCTCGCCCCCCGCCTCGCCCGCCACGCCTCCGGACGAGCCCACCAACTCATAGTCACTCATAATATTATGTCAGCTGTCTAAAGTTGTCAAAAAATAAAACGCCCATTTTGACATTTGATCATAATATATATCATATAAACTATGTAATTACATTAAAACTTTTGTACTATCTTTTACAAGCTTTTATTTAGTTTCACCTGTCCCGATGTTTGACTGTAATCAAATCTTACAAATTAAATTTCACCCGCTCTCCGGTTACCGACTGAGCTGAAATTTTAACCGACTTTGAAAAGGAGGAGGTTCTATGTTCGGCTGAATTTATGTTTTTTTATGTATGTTGAACGAGATAGACATATAGGTGTGTCTATCTCGGTCAATTGTGGACCGATTTTGAAAATCCTTTTTTTGGTTGAAAGGTTTGCTTGGAATGCTTCCAAGTTGGTAATATTGTTATGATCTGATCATGAACTTCGAACATATGGAACAGAACTTCTCATAGGATCACAGCAGAACTGTCGTAACAAGAAAAATTGCTTTGTTTATACGTGTAGTCGATGACTGACTGAAAGAAAAACCGGCCAAGTGCGAGTCGGACTCGCCCATGAAGGGTTCCGTAGCAGCAAGTAACATAATATAAAAGTTCTTGTAGTTCGTTGTAACTTTGATCGATGTTTTAATAATAGTTAATTTTAATTTATGAGGTATTAAAAAAAAACTACTTACTACATCTCGTTCAAATTTTCGTGGTTTGTATGGTAATGTACATCATATATTTTTTAGTTTTATCATTCTTTTATTTTAGAAGTTAGAGGTGGGGATACACATTTTATCACTTTGGAAGTGTCTTTCGCGCAAATATTCAATTTAGAAAAAATTGATATTAGAAACCCCAATATTATTTCTGAAGACCTATCCATAGATACCACACACGTATGGGTTAGATGAAAAAAAAAAAATTGTGTTTCAGTTCTAAGTGTGGGGACCCCCAAAATTTGTTGCTTTTTTTCTATTTTTGTGTGAAAATCTTAATGCGGTTCACAGAATACATCTACTTACTAAGTTTCAACAGTATAGCTCTTATAGTTTCGGAAAAAAGAGGCTGTGACATACGGACGGACAGACAGACGACGAACCTCTAAGGGTTCCGTTTTTTGCCATTTGGCTACGGAACCCTAAAAAGGGGAGGGGATGTATCGAACTGATCTGATGACGAAGCCAGAAGGTAAATTAATGTAATCTAACCGTGTTTGGGATTATTAGAATCGTTATGAGATGAATGAGAGAAGTTTAGCTGACGGGTACTTTTTAGTGGTAATACGATAACTAAAAAGAGTAAAATAAAAAAAAAATATAACCGACTTCAATGTTCACTGAAAAGTAAAAAATAACTTAAATTTTTGAAGTCGGTGTTTAACACTGACTTCCGAAATTAAAGTTATTTTGTACTTTTTAGTGAACATTGAAGTCGGTTATATTTTTTTTATTTCTCACAAACATAGTAAAAATGTCATAACTTTTTTTTGTTATTCGGAAAAATCTTTGAAAATCCCGCCGGGAATTGAACTATTTTAGGTAAGTTTGTGTTAATAAAAATGCATGTATTATATAACGATGATAATTTATTTATTTAAAAGTTTTACTTAATCTTACACTTTTGTGTAAGATTTGCAAAAGCAAAAGAAAACAGAATAACTAAAGAACGAGACAGATGCACGAGCAGTTGAGCGCGTGACGAGCATTCAGTGCTTACGGCGTGACGATATGTTCGCGCGTCTCCCTCAGCACGAGAACAGGGCCCCAAGTTTGCTATTACAATAGTGTCAGAATGGTCTATCATTGATTTCATAATTGTTGATTTTGACGAGTTTTGGTAATCTACTAATATAATGGCGTCATTATGACTTTCCGATGGTCAACCACTGACATTCCATTGAAAGAAACGGCATAGAATGGTAATCTCGTACATAATGACAAATCATGGATATCTATGTGACAAATGAATATCTGATGTATGCGGTAATCTGCAAAAAAATTGACAGTTCCTTTGATCAGTGACCTACCATTACGACGTCATTGCGCAATTAGTGCTTTTAATAAGCTCGATATTGTCATTCTATCACAATTCTATTACAAGACCATTGACCGATCAATGATCGATCATTATGAATAGCTGATTACAAACTTTTAGCAAAATGACAATGGGATCGTGTTGGAATGACGGATTTATAAAAATAGCAGACTTAGGCCCCTGTTAGCGTGACGCCCTGGCGACACTTGCTGCTCAGTCTGCCAGCCACTTAAGAATAACTGGCTTACAGGTTACAGCTCGGATTAATAAACAGATTTAAGCCTTGTAGAAAACGTAATGACCTGATCGCAATAACTTGAATCTAATAAACATTGATTGCAACTTTTTTGTACGCAATAGGTAAGAAACTAATATTTGTGTGAATATGCGTCAAATAAGTTTATAGTTACTTGTTTTTGAAACATACAATTACAATTGTTTGTCTTGGTATGGCCATATAATTAAGGAGGGAAGAAATGCATATCATTAAAAGATTTTTTAGTATGCATGTGGATGGATAAAGTGAGAGAGGGACGCCAAAGAAAAAATGGATGAATTGTCTGAGAAGTGATATAAAAGAAAAGGGAGTTAGTGATAACGTGATGGGTGACAGAGCAGAAGTAACAAGTAACACGGGACAAGGGCAGGAAGATGATGATGATGAAAGTGAGTTTGTGATGGCAACTAATGTTTTGGGATAAACACTAAGGTTTATTACATTCGAGGACCCTGAACGAAAATTCTTAGATTCATGAACTGCATCCTCCTGCAGGCCGGAGACAAGAGGAACATGCTTTTGAATATTTATTGATATAAGATAACGTAAAACTAAAATACAAATTATTTAAGTATTATTTAGAGTCACTAAGATATCAGAATCTGTTCTTACTTAGTCATAGCTGATAGGAAAATACAAAAATAATAGAAAAAATATAAAAATAACCTGACTTAAAAATTATATTAAGAGTAAACTTAAATAACCTTTGCATAAACCAATAAATTCGTTACAAAAAGCAAACTTAAAAAATAATTCTTACTGTATCATTAAGGTAACCTATTATTGTATGATGATGAATATTTCTGTCGGCTAATACTAAATTAGTAATGGTCAGATTGTATATGTAATGGTGATGGTAGAGGTGAACGTGCACTCTTCAATGGATTCACATCTCGCGCTCGTCCCGAACAAGCTCCGTTGTTCAGACAACAGTGGAAGCACACGTCGACTCCACTCCTTTCCCCACAGTAACGGTCACTTTAGGTTGCCCCTTCACCACCGACGCTACAAGCTGGAAGCTGAAGTCCTTATAGACAGAAACCTCACATCTGTCACCCTCGTGATCTGCTGTGCACTGGCAGACTGGCTCCCTAACCTCGTCCAGCGAACAAGTGCCGCCGTTTAGACAGAACTGATGGCATGCGGTGACTGTCCCGTCCCCAGAGCCGGCATCACCGCTGAAACAATGAAAATGTTCCAAAATAGTAACACAATAAACAGACACGACAGTACAATGTAACTATTTATAATTAAATATAGTAAGTATTAAAACTTTTTGACAAAAATTAAAACAAGAGCGTATCGGGCCACGCTCAGTGTAGGGTTCCGTAGTTTCCCGTCCGTCAAAATAAGTGTACCCACTAATGAGTTTAAAAGAATGCTTGCATATACGATTATACCTACTACAAACTTAGTCCAGAAATTATTTTGTATTTTTTGTACGAAAACTGTTCTTTCCATCAAGTTCAAAATAATTTTCCTAGAAAGTCCTTATAAAGTTTTACTTTTCAGAATTTTTTCATATTTTCTAAACTTATGGTTCAAAAGTTAGAGGGGGACACACATTGTTTTTTGTTTTTTTTTGCGATTATTTCTGAATTTATTGACAATAAAAATGATTTTAGTAAACCCTTATTCATTTTTAAATACCTATCCAACGATATATCACACGTCAGGGTTGAAATTAAAAGAAAAATCACTTCCCAGTTTACATATTATAATAAAACATTTTTACCAATTTTTATTTTACCACTTTGTCGGCGTGATTGATATACATATTGGTACCAAATTTCAGCTTTCTAGTGCTTACGGTCACAGAGATTAAGCGAGGACGGACAGACAGACATGGCGAAACTATAAGGGTTCCTAGTTGACTACGGAACCCTAAAAAGGGTTGAAAAATGTAGTCAAACGCACATCAGTTGCTGGCTATACTGCAATGCCGCTCTCAATATCAAATTGTTACCAATTGCATTTATATTACTTAAATAAGTTCTGTTTCTAATCCTTCGTGGCATGGTTTTTTTTGAGGTTGGAAATTATCAACTGGCTTTTTCCGCTTTAAAGTAGAACGAAAGAGTGTGTCAGACCTTTACTGACTAAACGCCACCAGTGTCCGTCAGTTGCCTTTGCGGTCCAGGACCACTGTAACTCTTTTAATAATTCCTGCGGATCTAGCGGCGTGGACCCTGCTGGGCCCCTACGGTCTTGCTGACATCTGTTTGCTGTGCGCGCGGAACACTACACGCCGACGATGACGCGCGTACGAGCCCAGGCTTCGGGCTGCTACGGACAAGTTCCACATAATACCGAGCCCATAACCTCATATTTAGAGGAAGAGCTTCTAGCGAGACACTCGGAACGTGACGACATGAAATTATTATTTGAATAACAGACGACTGTGTCACTAGTTAGTTCCGTTTAGTTAGCCAATACTTTTACTAAACACACAATTCTATCTAACACTAGCTTTTGCCCACGACTTCGTCCGCTTACATAAAATATAGCCTTTGACACTCACAAATAAAGCAGCTTTCTATCGGTGATAAAATTTTAGCAATCGGAGCAGTACTTTAAGAGATTACCTCTTACAAATTAAAACAAACATCAAAACAAAAAACAAAAAACTACCTCTTTATTATATTAGTGTAGATAAAGTTGTAACACCCACTACGAGTGAACGAACGTTATATACGGCAAACTTTAGAAATATGTTATTTTTACTTTTTCTTTGACAAATCTCGTCGCATCTGCCGAGTGCACGATCAGCGTCCAGCGCAGGGAGCTCGATATAACTAGTGAACAGTGAGAAGAACAAGTTTTACTTACTTGTTGTCCTGATAGGCAGGAAGCTCGCATCTTCCACCATCGTAACCTGCTGTGCACTGGCAGGCCGGCTCGTCTTCTTCGTTTAAGGTGCAGACTCCGCCGTTTAAACAGTGCTTATGGCACGCATTTTCTTCGCACCTTTCCCCGGAGTAACCGAGCATACAGCTGAAATAACGAAGATATAAAAGAGTTATTCTATAAGCAAGAAAACTAAAACATCATTTTTAGTTTTGATGATCGGTCAGTCACCATCAACGATTGCATCACTGATGAGATCGCAGTCAAGCTGGTCATATCATTTTTTTTTTATGTAAAGATAGTGATTTATATTAGAGTAGTTATATAGGTCCTGTATTTTACAATTTCTAGTAGTTTTGTCGTGTCTGCATCGTTGTGTTTTGCCAAAACATCTTGGACTAGTAAAATACACCTATTGTAACTTAAACTATAAATCTGTAGAACTCTGTTTAACTGGTTATATTAAATAAGGTCTCGGAAATATATAAAACCGATTCGCAAAAGCATGTTTAGTCCGAGGGTTAGCACAAACCAGGGGTCGAACCATAAACATTTATAAAACAATCTTATTGCAGGAACGTTTTGTTTCCATCTTAAAGTAATATTACTTCATTTCGTACCATGAACTTAATCGCTCAGTGTGATTGTATTCCTGCTAAGGGCTGGGAAAGAATGAACGATTTTAAAGATTTTGTCTATTCCCTGCTAAAAAGAAAAGATACGCGCTATATAGATCTGTATAGCGTTGTCTCTTTCACATGTTTGTTTGAATCGCTAGTTCATTGTGAACCAACAGAATACATTGAACTCAAAAAATGTCCTTTTAAATATATTTTTAAAACGATCTAAGTAACTTTCATAAAAAGGACGTAATAACTTTAAGAATTTACATTAATAAAGAAGAAAAACAAAAAGCTGCAAGCGACTATGTTAACATTTAATTTTAGTTGCAAGTTAGTGTGAATCGTATTCAGAATTCGGAACGTATTGTTTACATTAACAAGATTCTTATCATTGTTGATTTGTTGAGTGCGAACCGATTTTGAAATATTAAAATAGTTTTCAAGTGCTTAAATATATTTAACTAGCGACCCGCCCCGGCTTCGCACGGGTGCAATGCTCTTGCCGCACCGGGCGGCCGGCCGGTACCGCCGCAAACGCTACGTCCCGCAATTTTTAAATCTGTAATATCTTCGAAAATATTCACTTAAATCATACGGTGTAAAGGGCCATATAGATCTATATTAAATGAACAATGTATTCAAGGTATTTAATTGGTTAAGGATTAATGCTGTATTGGTTAAAATCGCTTCGAAAATTAGCCATTATGTGTCGTAAAAAGTAAATGACAAAAAAAAGTTATTGTGGGTTATCCATAAGAGATAGACATATACCATCACGGACTTTTCTGTAGACCTTTTCAATGTGTACAATACTTAGTACATTATTTTGATAAAACTCGTAGGGTTCAGCCTGCGTTTGCAATGTAAGCGGAAAAAATGTAATTATTTACGACATCACATTAGAAACCTCAAAAATAACAGTACTTCTCCACTATTTAATGGATGTTATTATACATATAAACCTTCCTCTTGAATCACTCTATCTATTAAAAAAAACCGCATCAAAATCCGTTGCGTAGTTTCAAAGATTTAAGCATACAAAGGGACATAGGGACAGAGAAAGCGACTTTGTTTTATACTATGTAGTGATTTATATATATATATATATATATATTTAAAGTAGGTAATCTGTCTTCAAGTGGTTGGTGTTCGAAGCGGATAATTGAATCCACGAAGTGCGTATGTTATCCTTGAAACTTATTGTCTAAGGACGTCATGGAATCAAGGTAAAGTTAAACAGTGAAATAACTTGTTGTTTGTGTTGTTGTTCGTGCAATGTTGAAGTCAGAGTTATCTGCTTCCAGAAACAAAAAATCATATTATATGTGCGCTATTTAGAATAAAATAATAAATTAATAACCCACGTAAGGGCAAAAATCACTAGATTAAACAATTAACTGGGCTCTTTTAGGCATCGAAATAAGTTTTAAATACTTTATATGTCCCAAAAAACCCTTTATATGGTACTTATTTGGAAAACAATAATAAATCCGCTGCGTCCGAGCAACTTTTTTACTCCTGCTAATTTGACGTAGGTAAAAACAATACTGCTAGCGGTCAAAAATCTCCTCAGAGTACGAAAAGAATGAACTTTTTAAGAGTGACGTCACAAAATCGCTAAGAAAACAATCTTGTTTTAATATTGTAATAAGGTTGTTTTGAAGGTGTCATGGTACGAAAAGCCTAAGTAATAAAACAATACTGCTATAAGGTCTTATGGTCGGCCCCCAGATCTTTTCTTGTCTTATCTAAGAGTAGCTATTGGATTAAAATAAAGTTCAATGTGTCTTAACACAAAAATGTAGTTTAAAACAAATAATTGTCGTACTGTCAGAATAAAGAAATTTTGACTACTTAAAATTCTTAAACTAATGGTTCATTTCGAATGAAATTTGCATCATACCGTGTTTATACAATGCCTGCTTGGTGACTTGGTTTAGGCTTCTAGTTTAATTTATACACAACAAAGTTATAGGGCGTTGAAAATGGCCAGAACTCTGAACTGTTTCGAGAAAAGGACGGTACGGCTGTGCCGCTTTTTTGCTCGCCTTGGCCCCAAATACAACCACTTCCATGGGTGTTCAGGGTAATATTATGATTTACCTGCATTTAGGTTGGCCCTCGGTGCTGACACTACAATTTCCTTGGAAACAGTAGTCCTTACAGATGGACACGTCGCACCTTTCACCGTCGTAACCTGCTGTGCACTCACAAGCGGGCTCCCCCTTCTCGTTCAGAGCACACACACCATTGTTTGAACACCGATTCCTGCACGCGTTCACTTCGCATCTGTCACCAGCGTATCCGGGTTTACAGCTGAAATAACGACGGTACAAAAGAGTTACTCAATAATCAAGAGAACCAACAATTATTTGTGAGTAGCTGTAACAGATGCACGAGGTGCGCGACCACTGCGCTGTTTCCGGTGCTCTATAAGTATATCTTAGACCACGCTGACGTCGGTGAGGGCACTCGGTCTACAACTCACTATCAGCAAGTGTGCTGATGAATGCTGGTCCCATCTCTGTGTGAGAAGAGGCCTCTGCCCTCCAGTGGGATGATAGCGGGCGGGCATTCTCTTTATATTTATAATTTTGTTCTTCTGTACATGAGTAGGTTAAAGAACTCATCATCATCATCATCAGCCTTTCAAATGTTCCCACTGAGGGAATGGGCCGTAACCCACGACGCGGGCCCAGAGCGAGTTGGTCACATATGTTTGAATTTTTGGTTCTAGTACATGTCGGTTTCCATCACCGTTTTGAGAGCAGTGGGGATGAATTAAATTAAACAAAGTAAGGCGTCTGGCTGGGTTCGAACCCGCGGCCTACAACTCGTGAGTGGTGGCCTTTACCACTCGGCCGCCATTGCTCTATGGATATTGAACTCCTTTTATGCAATTCGACTGATTTTTTTATTTCTGTACACACTTCTAACAAAAGAAAGACAAATCATATCATTGTAAACATTTGTTCGAAAGTTCTGCTTATTTCAAAAGAAACATCCAACAGACCTGCTGAACAAGAGATGTTTTAGATGAGAAATGATCCAATGACTTATCTCGCTCTAGGGCAGAGCGGGAGGGCGTGTTACACTTTTACTGACTAAAACCCACTCCTATGTTCCTTATTATTCTTGCGTTCTAGAACTCCGGTTTATAGACATATCTATAGTAGCTTTATTTTGATGTTTATAGAGTTTGAGTATCAATAGAATCTAGCGGGCTGACGTCTGTTAGGTCCGCTAGTTAGTAATAAAAGTGTTTGTATTATCTATACAACGAACTCCATGGGTAACATGGTATATATTTACCTGCATTGAGGTTGGCCCTCAGCACCGACGCTACAGTTTCCTTGTAGACAATAGTCTTTACAGATGGACACTTCGCATCTGTCACCATTGTAACCTGCTGTGCACTGGCAGGCCGGCTCACCCTCTTCGTTCAATGAACAAACACCGCCGTTTAAACAGTGCTTATGGCACGCGTTTAGTTCGCACCTCTCCCCGGAGTATTCGGCTTTACAGCTGAAATAATGAAGATAAGAAACAGCGTTAATCAGCCGACCAACATGATTTACAATCAAATAAAATGTTCATTCGATCAACAATAAGAAACTTTAGTATATTTCAGAGGTTGCAAGTACTCATGAAACTGAACCTATTTTTTATTGACCTATATTTTTATTAACCCTAAATCAGCTTTTTCATACATTTGCCAATTAATACAAACATGAACTGTAATTCGTAGAAAAGAGCTGATTCTGTAGTAAAAGTTGCGTTCGCTTGGGGTTTAATGAATTAAGTATCTGTCTCACAGTTCACAAGACACATTAAACATTGAAATTGATGGAAATCATCCGATGACGTCTCCCGCTCCAAGGCGGAGCGTGAGAGCGAGTCAGATTAAAACTCACTCGTACATTCCTTTGTTGCCTTGTATTCCAGGGCCGGGTTTTTCTTTCAGAAGCGAACCCATGACCCCAAAAGGCTTCTACCCTGCTGGGCCCCTACGGTTTGCTGACATCTCCTTGAGGCGCGCGTGGAACAACACGCGCCGTCGACGACTTGGGCTCGGTACGGTCGACTACTGGACGGTCAGACGGCGAGCTAAGCAATGCTCGTCGTCCGCAAGCCCACGAAAGTATTGTGTGTTATAGGCGCGAGTCACTGTTCCAAGAATTCTTACTTTATATTTCGAAGCTGGTGATGACGTGGATGCTTGAGGATCTGTTACAGTTAAGCGACGCCTACATATGTTACACATTATGTAGGCGTCGCTTAACTTGCCGTCAGTGAAAAACGTTAGGATCATCTCACACCGAGACGCGAAGTGATGCTGCGCGAATTATAATTATTAGCGTTAGTACACAACAACATATACATATCACATAAGAGAATCTGAATAAACCCCGCGGCTTCGCTTTCTTCAAGCATCGTGAGCTGACCCCGAATATCTGTGCGATGAACACGTTTTACCTGCATGTAGGTTGTCCCTCAGCACTGACGCTACACTCTCCTTGAATGCAGTAGTTCTGACAGACTGGTGCTGGAGACTCACTCTTCGAGTCATTCGGAATCAGACCCTGGAGAGCATCGCAGCTGTTTATCCCCTGAATTTGTTCCTTTATCGTGTAGTTGGCTGCTATACGATTACAATCCAAACAGATTGAGCTAGACATTGAGGTTAGTTTTTTTGCCACAGTTTGGGTTGAGTACTTCGGTAATCGCCAAATTCCCTGTTCATCATAGTTCTGCCAGTATATAAAGTCTTTTGACACGGCCAATGAAAATACAAACAGAGTGTTTCTTACAGTATATAGTGTTGTTCTGTTCTTTCCATTAAAGTTTGCACTTTCAATAGACCACTGATCATCACTTTCATGTGTTTTCTCAGTCCAGTAAATTTTTTGGGTTTGTTGATCGATGGCCAAGCTTAGTCGATAATCAACACGGCCAGCTATTAAAACTTCTCTCTCGGAGCCATCTAACCGAGCCCTCTCTATCTCAAATAGTGTGATCCAGTAAATATACCTGTAATTTGTAAACATCCATCAATATTAACAAAATTCTCTTGGGCAAACATAGCGGAACATAAATAGATACATTATTTTCAAGTACAATTTAATTTTATAATCTTGAAAAATTTAAGAATCTTTTCTTAACTAGCTTTTTCCCGCGACTTCGTCTGGATAAATGTCGGTTATAGCGGATGTATATCTTTTGTTGGGTTTCAAGCTTACTCTGTTCCAAATATCATCAAAATCAGTTCAGTAGTTAAAGCGTGAAAGCGTAACAGACAGACATAGTTATTTTTACATTTAACCGGACGCGCTGAGAGAGACGCCATTGTCAACACTTCCCTAACAATCCAAGCGCGTCACCTTCCACACACCACTATCTGCCTGTCAGTCCGCGAAGTGATGGGTTACCAGTCGACATGTTTATCTGTTAAACTTTGTGCAATACTGTAACAATTTCTTTTACTGGCCTTTACTGTCGAATGGTGCAGCAATCGGACTTGTATTTTCAGAGATTACCTCCTACATAGAAAAAAATTAATTTGTGAATAAATTAAATGGTCCTATCCTATAAGTGAAGGAGTACACCAAAAAGATACTGGAACCACTAATATTATAAGATACAAATATTGTGCACATCCTTTGTTGGAGATCCTAAATAAATAAATAAATGGGCTATCCAACTGATAAAGAATTTCTCTGTTCGGACCCGTGCTTCCTGAGATTAGTGCATTCAAACTGACTTACACTTCACTTTTATGATAGCTTCTGCCAGCGGCTTCGTTCGCGTGAACGTTGTTTATAGCGGACGCGAAGTCGAAGACGGATAAAAAGTAGCCCATGTCCATCCTTGAGTTTGAAGCTATCTCCGTAACAAATTTCGTCAGAATCGGTTTAGTAATTTAACCGTGAAAGTGTAACAGATAGACAGACAGTTATATTCACATTTATAATATTATAAATGGAGCTTCTCTAAGGCCCGTATTAATAAACGATGCTGAACTCCGTCCTCAGGTGTGATATAATTTGATCCCCGATTATACGATGACAGAAGCTCAAGATCTTTGCTAATTAATAAACACATGAGTACAGGATCTCAATTACCAAGATCAGCTCCTCAATGCGTACTCAAGCTTTGCTTACGTGAACGATTACCTACGTCATATTGGCCGAAGTTTAAAATAAAATGCCTTTTAATGGGAATATAAAATATCGAATTTTGATCAAATCAGATTTTTTTTTATTTACTTGGCAATCCAAAAGGATTTGAAGCATTTCTTACATAAATTTTTGATAAACGATATCGCAAAGGCCCTAAAATAGCAAAATACCTAATTAATTCGACTCAAAATATTTACTAACTCCATGTTTCGCGCTACGATAATCACAACCTCAAGTCCCGGTCGGTCTACACTCATGATCTGGCAGCTCAAGTACAGAGATTGTTGTAAACTTAAGTTTTGAGTTTTGCTTATTAATCAGACAACACTCGGCTGATGCCGTAAACCTAAGCTGAGCTTGAGCTCGAACTTGAGCTTGAGCTTAAGCTTGTGAATCTCGTTTATTAATACGGTCAAGACCTCAAGCTTGGTATTATGCACGAGATCTTGGGCTGAGGAGCGTTTATTAATACGGGCCTAAGAGTGGGTCTTAAAATGAACATGGATAAAACCAAAATCATGATTAACAACCATGTAGCGCCCACTCCTATCAAGGTCGGAGACTCTACACTCGAAGTTGTGGACGATTACGTCTACCTCGGACAGACAGTCCAGTTGGGTAGGTCTAACTTCGAGAAAGAGGTCAACCGTCGAATCCAACTCGGTTGGGCAGCGTTCGGGAAGCTACGCGGTATCTTCTCGTCCAACATACCACAGTGTCTCAAGACGAAAGTCTTTAACCAGTGCGTGTTGCCAGTGATGACATAAGGCTCCGAAACGTGGTCGCTCACAATGGGCCTCATCAGAAGGCTTAAAGTCACCCAAAGAGCAATGGAACTGACTATGGGTTTCCTTGCGTGATCGAATAAAAAATGAAGATATCCGCAGGAGAACTAATTTTGCCGACATAGCAAGAAGAATTGCTAAACTTAACTGGCAATGGGCAGAGTACATTGCTCGCAGAACGGATGGCTGTTGGGGCCGAAAGGTTTTGGAGTGGCGACCGCGTACCGGAAGACGCAGCGTTGGAAGGCCTCCAAAAGGTGGACCGATGACCTGGTGAAGGTAGCAGGAAACTGATGGATGCGGGACGCACAGGAACGTTCGATGTGGCGACGCTTGGGGGAGGCCTATATCCAACAGTGGCCGTGTATCGGCTGAAATGATGATGATGATGAATGATGAAGTGTAGATAAGTGCAAATAAGATTGAGTATGTTATTTGATTATTTCATGAAACAAATGAAAACTGTTCTCAATACTAAAAACAAGTTTTCCGATCTTAGTGTCCCCGCACAGGAGCCACAAAAACAAAGCCGTTTCAAGCTTCTTTTTGAGGCGGCGTTTTTTTGTGGCTCGTGTGTGGGTACTACTCACTAGTGACGTACCCTCCACAGATGTCCACGGCAAGATCGCAGCACAGGTGATCCAAGCTAACTAAAACATTTCCATCAGCCTGGTTAGACGATGCAGGACTTAATGAAAACCTGTGTATACTAGAATACTCCTTCCAATAGAGAGCTTGTGTGACGGGGTCGTAGACGGTCCGGAGGTAGAAGTTGGGCGATGATCTCGTAGCTAAATTTTGTATATTCTCAGTTGATACGTCCAAGCTGTATATAACCGTGGTCGAGCCTTGATCGTCGCTAAACAGCACCCTGTAGTGCACAGGATCGTATGTTACTGAACTGATCTTACGAGCCGATGGTATAACTTGTGTGTGCGTCCGTGTACCATCATTGTTGTAAAACTCTAATTGTTTGTCTGTGGCGACGACGATGTCTGAAACATAGAAATAGATTTGTTTTAAGGACTGAGATTTATTTTATCTAATACTAGCTTTTGCCCGCGGCCTCGCTCCCGTCAACTGGTACTCTATTATTAGGGCCTAGCATAGACTGGTGCTACTGTGCAGTGCCGCTTTGAGTGTGTTTGTGTGTTTTTGTATATACTAACAATAGCTCTAACAATATATGGACTTTTGTCTGAAATAAATGTCATATTATTATTATTATTTCCTTTATTTAAAATTTATACATATTTATCATATTTTTAAATATTCCTTAAAAAAATAAATTAAAAAAAAAACATTTAAAAATATAAAAAATAGTAGCCCACCGGCATCGGGAACAGGGTCCAAGCTGCCGGCGGTCAGGGCTCCTGAGAGAGGAACCTCCGGACAATACGCGCCGTGTCTAGGAGTACTGCCTTCTGGATCAAGCCCTTGATCCAACTGCCTTACGAGAGCCTCCGCAGATGTTGGTCGAGGCTCTTGGCTATTAAGCCATTGGCCGTCACGACTAACGGCACAATGATTGCTCTATCCACTTCCCACATGTCGACAACCTCGCGAGCCAAGTCAAGATATTTAGTTTGTTTATCTTTCTCAGCTTTCACGAGGTTCTCGTCATGAGGGACCGCTATATCAACAATCATTGTGCGACGCTCTAATCGATCTATCACCACTATGTCAGGCTTATTGGCAACAATAGTCCTGTCAGTGATGATAGATCGGTCCCAATACAATGTGACGCTGCCATTCTCGAGAACTGGGTCGGGCACATACCTATAGTACGGTACTTCTGATTCAACAAGATTGTATTTAAGAGCAAGGTGCTGATGGATAATCCTGGCTACAAGGTTGTGTCTGTGCAAATAGTCTCCGTTAGCTAAATGAGAACACCCAGAAATAATGTGTCGGATTGATTCTCCGGGCCGGTGGCATGCCCGACAGATGTCAACCGTCAATATTTATTATTATTATAATCTTCCTTGCGTACTCTACTCAACTCAACTTTACTTGAGTTGGGTAACATAGGATAGAGTACTTTCCCCACTTTACCCTTTTTTTGATAAGTGTGGAAATCATCCAATGACTTTTTCCGCTCTGGGTGGAGATCTCTTTGAGGAGCGCGTGGATCACTATTATATAAATCAAGCTATTCTTCACCTATACATGTAAATAAAATGGCAGTCTGTTTGTAATATTGAAATAACCACTTTTCACTACATGCATATTATGTATCATATATATATGGTACTATATGATATATATACCAAAATAACATTTTTTACAATTTTTGTCTGTCTGTCTGTTTGTTCCGGCTAATCTCTGAAATGGCTGGACCGATTTTGACGGGACTTTTTTTGGCAGGTAGCTGATGTAATAAGGAGTAACTTAGGCTACTTTTATACTCATACAAATGGTTTCCAAAGACTAGCATTCTCATTGATCCTGCCTTCTACAATTCACTACTTACCCACTAACTTGCAAATGAAATGGTTCAACAGTTACTCAGTACACGAGGTGGCACAGCCACTGCAACTGTATTGTACTCTTTTTTTTATTACTATTTTATGTTGTGGGATATTGCTAAAAAAAAAGTCAGTGACGTTACTATTTTTATTTGAAAAGTTTTGTATTGCAAGCATGTTTTCTTTTAGTATTATCATTAAGTATTGCCTCGTTACAATAAAATAGCTTCAGAGTACTCCGACATGATTTTAATTTATGGGGAGTGCCACAGCACTACGAGAGGACTAGGTACTACCAGTATTTTAATATATTGTCGGCGGCACGGTAACATTTATTTATTTATTTTATTACAGAAACCAATACATGCAGAGAGTCATTATTATATTCAAATATAAAAAAATATCATCATTGTCATTAACATATCCATACTGGTATTGTAAATGTGAAAGCGGATGCTCTATCTGTCCATATGTCTATCTGTTTGTTACCTCTTCACTTTTTTTTTTTTATATGTTACAACCTACTTCTTAACGGCTGAATAGATTTAGATTACTGATCCAGGATATAGTCTACTTGTGTTAAGTTTCATGCAAATTTGTTCAGCTGTTTAGATGTGAAGAGGTAATAGACAGACAAAGTTACTTTTCCATTTATAATAGTATTGCTATAGATATTCAAAAAATCCTAAAGTTTTAGAAGTTGAATGGCTGCTGTGTTTTACATTGCAACCGGTCTCTAAAGCTGCACTGCAGCCCGGTGTCTCAAATGACGATTATTGCAAACTGAATGTGGCAAATAAGTTTGTTCAAAAAATCTCATTTGGCAATTATTTCAATACTTAATTGTCAAGTTTGATTTGTTGAACGAACTTTCAAACGTTTGTCGTTTCACTTCCGAATAACCAAATTATGACATCAAGTTTGATCGAAATCCGTTTAGTCGTTTGATTGTGAAGAAGTATTAATGAACAAAGTGCGAGTCGGACTCGCGCACTGAGGGTTCCGTGCAAACTACCATTCCCGAATGGAGCCTCGAAGATTTTTCCGAATAGCAAAAAAAAAAAAATATTTTTTATTTCTGCCAGAAACAGTTTTATAACTTTTACATATTTAGTGCGAGAATATTAAGTGCGAGTTGGACTCGCATACTGAAGGTTACGGAACCCTCGGTAAGTTTGTACGAACAAACATACCTATGAAAACATTTCAATTCCTGAATTGAGTTACGAAAATTTTTTTAAATCGCAAAAAAAATTTTTTTTGTGACGTTCCTTTATATTTAGTTTTCAGATTTTTTCCAATATTTCTGCTATGAGATCTTGTTTCATGCCAAATTTCAAGATTCTAAGTCAACAGCAAGTACCCTACGAATTTTGATTCCCTTGAGTGTCGAAATATACTTGGACATTTGGAACGCATTGTACGTTTTTTGCGACATAAACGGCTATACATATATCTTTTATTTTCGTTAACTTAGAAGTTCGATTTTCAACTATTTTAAATATCTGTAATTAAATGACATAATATTTAATCACGTGTACATTCTTCTGACAACTTTATATTTATTCCAATTACTACATAGTCGTACTGATTCAATTACATACTTTTATGATTGTTTTTTTTTTATTGTACCTTTGTTGATTTTCTCTTGCTGGCTTGACAATCAGACGAGATTGTTGTCCGTGTTATTTAAGCGCTTAGATGAATGCGCACTCAAACTTCACTTTATGTTACTACTCACCAAAACTCAACATTTCAACAAATCAATTCACCCAAAAACACATTTATGCAAACATTGCGTAGGTCAGGAATCTTGTTTTTTACATAATTAATAACGTACATAAATATTAATCTTGCCGCTGTTATTGTATATATCTGTTATGGACCAAATGATAAATGAGGCATTATACATAATGCCTGGTCAGTATGAAAAATGCCCAATATGAGAGTGCAATTTGATAATAATTATTCAAATAATCAAATTGACCGGGCATTATACATACGGCCCATCACCTTTTGGGCAGAGTAATACAAACATATTTAATTAACATTTTTTTATTGGTATTGTCATTTAACTTAAAATAAACTAAATATTTAACCATTAAAATAATCAGACTCTCTTATTTGGATTAATTATATCAAGGAGTCTATTATCTACCTTAAAACTCTGCCAGTTCGAAATAACGAATAATACCTACAATCTCTCGTAAAAATGTGATTGTATTTTGATTGATTGCACTTCGAACTAGGTAAAATAGGTTAGGTTAGGTTAGAATTGTGACCAATCGCGCGTGAGCCGAGCGAGCGAAGCGAGCGTTGCCGCGGCAGCGGTCGGCGAACGCTACGTCCAAGTTGTTTCGTCCATTCGAGATTTTTACCTTTTTCAGTTAATTCATTTGATAATTGATAATTTATTCAGTAATCCATTTTGACCTTTGAACGATTTGATCAATAGTGTAATAAATAATTTAAACATTGATATTCCAGACTTTGGTCAGCTGAACTTTTGATCAAATGACCATCGTTATTTTAAACTTTGTTGATTTGTACGTTGTTCTTTTGAAATTTGCTCAGGAAAGTTTTGATTTTCTAACATGCAACCGTCATACCCTGCGTGCTTCCCTCCCCGCCCTCGCACCGCGTCTTTAGCTTTATTATCAAATTGCCCAATTGTCATTTAGCAATATAATAATGACCGCGCAATGTGATAAATATTGAAGTTAAGATAGTAATTAATCACTTGGTCCAATAGAGCTAGACATTATTCATAATGCTCGAACATTATTTATAATGCCCGCATTAATCAACCGGTCCATAACATATCCATCGATCAGCCATCTTTTTTTTTTACTATGGATCGGACCATAGAGGAAAATAACTACAGTTTCAAAATGTGACTATGCATTGAAAATTCTAGTTTTATGTTCAATCGTTCATTGATCGATTATAATAATCGACTAGTTCAGTGTTTGTTTGCCAATTTGTGTTTTGTTGTTATTAATGGTTTTTTGTTATTTATGTTTTTATTTCGTTTATTCTGTGGTTGGAAGTATGATATAACATGTATTCAGCGCTGTGGCTCTGTCTTACACGAGCCACAGCATTTTGCTGAGCACTGGCCGTTTTGCGCGGATGTAACGTATATCCTACTTACGTGCTACTTTAAGTCGATACTGTTATTTGTTTTATTTTAAGGTATGCGCCATGTTTGACGAAAATAAACTCTTTTTCTTTTTTTCTTCTACTGCAATCGCAAAACTGTCAAGGTCAGAAATGCTGTAAGAGCATTTGAGAGAGAAAAAGCAACTCTGAAACGCAAAGGGCAACATATGGAGTATAGGTGAGTTTTAGTAAAATTCTGGCGCGCCCGTTTACTCCACCCTAGAGCGCGAGAAGTCAATTGATGATTTCCCTCCTCAGAAATGTATCTTACCGTTACCACAGAATAAGTTATAGTTAAAAGCAGGTACAGTTTCGCTCTTCGAAAGAAAACGTGCTAATATAAACCTATTAAGGCCCAAGCGCCCGAAAAGTGCCATAAAACAGTGACTTTCTGAAGCCTACTTGTCGGTAACGGCCAGGTTAATAGCTTTGAAAAAAATATATGTTTATTATAGATTCATGAACAATAATATCAACATTTGATTTTATCGTGAAATTAATACTTTTGTCAAAAAAAAAAAAAAATTAGCAATTTCGAAACTTTTCGCAACTTTTCCCTACTCCTTCGAAACGGCTTGGACCTTTAGAAACATTTTTACACATAAAACTTGGTGGTTAAATATTCTTCAAAGTGAACATTGCATATGTAAATCAATCAATATCTCGCAGAGAAAATGGATTTAAAGCGCTTTCCGGGTGCTGCTGGCACAAATAAATGCACAGATTTGCGTACTGCCGCCTAGGTGAGTGCGAGAGTTGCGTTCACATAATTTCGGTCAGATGGTTCAAGGGACTATACGCCTTAACAACATGAATAATGTTCATAATACATTGCACGGCTCGGACACGGTAATAATATCATACAGTTTTGTAACTCGGCCGTATCTTTGAAACAAATGCCTACAGCCGCGCAGTACGTAAACATGCGATAGGGCTGCCTGCCTCCAGCATTCTAATTACATTTCCCTACTTTGTGATTCCATTTAGTTATGTGATTGTAAATACACCAGAAACTATCAGAAATTAAAAAAAGAATAACAAAAAAAGACAATAACATATTCAGTGACAAAACTATAGAGCTGTTAAAAGAAGAAAAGCCACTAATTAAATTATAAATAAAAACGAGTAAAGAAAACCTAAACAGAATCTCCAACCTTAACAAACCGATTCGAGAAAGTATGAGAAAAGACAGGAAGTCTAAAAAATTTAAAAAATAGAAGACACAATCAAAAGAACAGGCGGAACAAAGAAAGCTTTTAAGGAGTTAAGGAGTTTAGGTTTTAGACTTAATAGTACCAAATCTATTCAAGTGACAAAACGGTAAGAAATCCAGAAATTAGCTACAGAATATTATCTACAGAACTCTCTACTCTAATATGGGTCATTTCACGCAGGCTCAATTTTTTGCTAATTTCGGTGGTATTTTTTATTTGTAGGTTTTCAGATGAAAAAATAAACTTGTCTTATTCTAGAACACATTAGTATTTTAGTTAGTAGTGAGTAGTAGTAGTAGTCTTTTCCGTACTGGTATATCCACAGAGGACGCTGTGTTGGCTCTAACAGAACACGCTGTTCGGAACCTAGATAAAAAGCATAAATGCTTGGGACTTTTCCTCGATCTGGCAAAAGCGTTTGACACTGTCTCTGTCCCCATACTTCTGACTAAGCTGGAACGCGTTGGAGTTAGAGGTATCCCCTTAGAAATTTTTGGTGACTATCTCCGTGACCGGGTTCAAGTTGTTAAAGTTGGGGAATTTTTGAGTGTTGAGGAGGCAATTAACTGTGGTGTGCCCCAAGGTAGCATCTTGGGTCCCACACTATTCATCCTTTTCATAAATGACCTGTGCAACATTGCTCTTCCTAACTGTAAAATTTTCACCTACGCTGACGATACGGCTCTCATTGTGGATGGGGCGGACTGGAATCAAACGAAGCAAAATGCAGAGCATGCTCTTAGGGTTGTCATGACGTGGCTGTCTGATAATCTCTTGACGCTAAACATTGACAAAATCCTGTTTCTCCCCTTCACAATGAGAGCTGACCTCCAGCCTCCGGGTACTTTTACGGTTAAGGCGCACACATGCTCAACGCCTCTCCCGGACTGCTGCTGCTTAACTCTGTCTAGATCTTCTTGCGTCAAATATTTGGGCGTGCACATAGATCAGAGCTTCCGCTGGCACAAACAAATTGAAACGGTCACAAATCGTACCCGTAGGCTTATATTTATATTTAAAAGACTTCGGCAGTCAGCTAAAAATAAAACCCTCAAAATGGTGTACTTAGCACTATGCCAATCGCTACTATGCTACTGTGTGACGGTATGGGGCGGAGCCCCGAAAACTACAATCCTACAGCTAGAGGTTGCACAGCGAGCTGTACTTAAGGTGTTATCTAAAAGACCCTATAGGTACCCTACAGCTCAACTTTACGCCGACTGTGGGGTGCTGACGGTGAAGCAACTCTATGTACTCCAGACCATAGCCCGCAAACATAAGTCTCGTCCACCGCAGCAGCCCCAGGGCAGAATAAGGTACACAATTTTCAGGCCGGATCGGACCAGAACTCAGTTTGCCCGTAATAACTTCTTCATTATCAGTGTAAGAATATACAACAAAGTAAATAAAGAATTGGACATATTCCACCTTAGCAGATTAAACTGTAGAAAGAAGGTAAAGGTATGGCTTGCTTCTCTTACCTACCAGGAAACTGAAGATTTGCTGACTGGCATGGCTCAGTAAATTTCTTTTGCAATCACATACACAGTCTTAATCACCCCCACTCTTTACTTATACTTATCTCTCATAAACACACACACTTCACGCATATATTACATTGGGTGAGAACTCAAACATAACGGCAAGTGCGCAATCTTTATGTTCAGATATTCAATTATTTCTGTGATTTGATTATTAATAATATTAGTATTCATATTTTTGGTCATATTTAATATTATTTTATTTGTAATTTAATTTATTTCAAATTTTAATTTACAATTGCAATGCAATTTAATTTATTTCAATTGCAATTGTAATTTAACTCAATTTTATTTTTTTATTGCAATGTAATTTAATTTAAATTCAATTCAATCCAATTTATTTTAATTCAACGTGATTCAAAACTTTAAATGCATTTTGTGAATAGTCAGTAAGGAACGCTGACACCTGAGATACAGGATTTATGTCCTAGTTTAGGTGTCAGAAGGCACACGGTTTACTGCATGCTTTATCACATAGCCTAATCACGGTCAATATAGCAATTGTATTTTTCGCTCCATCTGTATTAGGATTATGGATGAATAAATTATTATTATTTAATTTATTTATATTTTATTACATATTAATTATATTTTTAAATATTTCTTATAAAACGGATATTAAAAAAAAAAACATTTAAAAATACAAAAAATAGTAGCCCACCGGCATCGGGAACAGGGTCCAAGCTACCGGTGGTCAGGGCTCCTGAGATAGGAACCTCCGGACAATACGCGCCGTGTCAAGGAGTACTGCCTTCTGGATCAAGCCCTTGATCCAACTGCCTAACGAGAGCCTCCGCAGATGTTGATCGAAGCTCTCACGACTATCGGCACAATGATTGCTCCATCCACTTCCCACATGTCGACAACCTCGCGAGCCAAGTCAAGATATTTAGTTTGTTTATCTTTCTCAGCTTTCACGAGGTTCTCGTCATGAGGGACCGCTATATCAACAATCATTGTGCGACGCTCTAATCGATCTATCACCACTATGTCAGGCTTATTGGCAACAATAGTCCTGTCAGTGATGATAGATCGGTCCCAATACAATGTGACGCTGCCATTCTCGAGAACTGGGTCGGGCACATGCCTATAGTACGGTACTTCTGATTCAACAAGATTGTATTTAAGAGCAAGTTGCTGATGGATTATCCTGGCTACAAGGTTGTGTCTGTGCAAATAGTCTCCGTTAGCTAAATGAGAACACACCTTTTATTATTATTATTATTATTGTTATTTTTTATGTTTTTCTTCCCATTTAAGAGAGATAAACCTTACATACGGGCCAGGAACAAGTATATAAGGTGGAGTTTAAATTGAAAAGGTAGATGTGAGTGTTGAAGAAGTCAGGAACTTTCTAGTGATGCGACAGGTGTTGAGGATCGTGGCTTTTTGAAGCATGTAGAGTATTTGAGCTGGCATCTTTAGAGTATTGAGGCTCTGTGTTAGTGATTTTGGTATTATGCCAGTAGACGAAAGAATAATCGGTACAATATGAACAGTTCGAGCTTTCCATTGGGTTTTAATCTCTATGGCGAGATCTTGATATTTACCGAGCTTTTCGGATATTGTAGTTTGAATATTGTGAGAATTAGGTATTGCTATGTCTATCAAGTATACTGTTTTATTTCTTTTGTCGTGGACGGTAATATCGGGTCTATTATAATGGATCGTTTTGTCTGTTATGATGGTCCGGTCCCAATAAATTTTGGTATCTTGACTTTCTAAAATTGTTTCTGGGGTATATTTATAGTACGGTATCATATCAGACACGAAATTATGTTTATATGCTAAATTTTGGTGTATAATTGCACCAACTTGATCATGACGATGTTTATAATCGGTTTGGGCTAGCGATTTACATGCTCCTGTTATATGTTGGATGGTTTCAGAAGCGCTGTTGCAGTGTCTGCACAAATCTGTCGGTTGATTCTGGTCCTTCATGATGTATTTTCTATAATTACGGGTAGCTATTATCTGATCTTGTATGGCTAACATAAAACCCACAGTCTCGGGAAACAATTCGCCTCGTTTAAGCCATTCGTTCGACATTATTTTATCGACGTGTGGCTGGCTCAAGGTGGCTCGGTGTCTACCATGAAGCGCTTTGACAGACCAAGCTGCAATTTTTTCTTGTGTACTTACAATGTGTTCATTTATTTGCGTATTTCTATTTTGGAGATTTAGTGGTGTTAGTTTTTTATCTGTTTCCGATACATGTTTGTGTAGTAATGAGTTTTCTGATTTGCAGTGGAAGTAAACTCTGAGTGAATGTATCTGTTTATTATGTAAATTGTGTATATCTATCAGACCTCTTCCTCCTTCCTGGCGTGGCAGTGTAAGTCTTTGTATGCATGATTTTGGGTGATGTTTTCTATGCTTGGTAAGGAGTGTATGGAGAGTGCGCTGTATTTTTTTGATATCAGTCTTTGACCAGTGTAAAATTCCGAAAGAGTATGTGAGAATAGGTATTGCAAATGTGTTTATGGCTTTAATAGTATTTCTAGAGTTTAAATTACTTTTTAAGATAAGGTTGAGGCGATGTGAGAATTTTTTTAGCAGTTCTTGTTTTGACAGCTTTTGCTGTATCTGTCTGGACTGTTTAAACCCTAAATACTTGTAAGTACTGTGTTTATCCATTGGTTCAATCGATTCACCAGATCCAAGTGAATAACTATTATTTTGAATTCTACCTTTTACAACTGACAAGATTTTGCACTTATCCACTCCAAATGACATACAAATATCGTCAGAAAATATCTGTGTTGTATCAGCTAGTTGGAAAAGTGCTTCCCTGTCAGCTGCATGTAACTTTATGTCATCCATCTACATTAGGTGTGTTAGTTTGTATTGTGTATTATTGTGTGCCAGTGTGAATCCCACGTCGGTTTTATTTAATAAGTGTGACAGTGGATTGAGTGCCATACAAAACCACAGAGGACTTAGCGCATCTCCTTGAAAAATCCCACGATTAATACGTATCGGCTCTGTAGCCACTGTCACCGAGGATGAATTAATTTTAAGAACTGTTTGCCAGTTTTGCATAGACTTTTCAAAGAATTGTTTGAGTGTTGGGTGAATTTTGTATAAGTCTAAGACGTATAATAACCAACTGTGCGGGACTAAATCAAAAGCCTTTTGATAGTCGATAAACATAGTATGGATATCCTTTCTACATTTAACGGCGTTGTTCATAGCTATCGCGTCAATGGTTAGTTGCTCTTTACATCCTTGGCTATGCTTACGACATCCCTTTTGCTGTTCTGCTAGAATATTATTTTTTGTTAAATGTTCATAAACTACTTCGCTAATGCAGGCTGTTAATATTTTGTACAAAGTTTGTAGGCATGTAATTGGTCGATACTTTGCGGGATTTATGGTGTCATTTATATCTTTAGGTATCATATAAGTTACTCCGTGTGTGATGTATATTGGAAGTAAATGTGGTGATTTAATGAATGTATTTAAATGGTTATATAAGAAAGGATGAATGCTCGAGAATTTCTTATACCAGTAGTTGTGGATATTGTCAGTGCCTGGCGCTTTCCAGTTATGTGTGCGTTTGATGACTTCTACAAATGTGCCTATTGGTATAACCTCAAATTCCATATCTGGAATTTCTGTTGTTGCATCGCTGACCCAGTCTGCGCGGTCATTATGGTATACTGGGTTTTCCCAAATATTGGCCCAAAATTCTCGTAGTGATTCAGGTGAAGGTGTATCCCGAGTTTGGTTAGGGGTGTCTCTAGTATTAGACGTAAGGTTTCTGTAAAATATTCTTTCATTACTTTTAAATCTAGTGTTTTGCACTTTACGATTAGTGCATGCTATATATCTTTTAAGTCTACTGGATGCTGCGCTCAATTTTTGTTTTAAAGTGTCTAAAAAGTGTTCTATTTGTGTATTACAATTTTCATGTTGAGCATGTAATTGATATTTTAACTTTATTTGTTCAACTGCTGCTACTAATTTTTGACTTCTATTACCATTCATAAATTGTGTTAGCCTACCTATATAAGCTCTTAAATTTTGGATTCTCTTTTCTAACCTGATTTGCCACTTTGGTTTTCTATCTAATTTATATGTACGATGTTCACTTTGTGTTGAGCCCGCTATTTTGGCTCCGTTGCATATAGCTGCCGTCCATGCTGCACAGTAAATTATTGTCTGCAATTTGATAAACTCAGTATCGCCATTAACGTGTTTAGGAAGAATAACGGTATTTATGTACGAAACTATTGCAGAAAACTTTTTAGATGTCTTCTGCTTGGGAATGTATGACCTATTAGTGGGGTGTGTATCATTAAAATTTAGTTGAGCTTGCTGAAATGTGGCCTCTATTTCTGTATTACTTTCTGATATAGGATCAAGATTGGCTTGCATAGGCTCTGACTGAGCAATATTGATGTTATTCAAGAAATTATTATCCTCTTCCGTGTTAACTTGTGATTCAAGAACGATATCTGAATCAACAGAGTTTGTAGGTGTGTCAGAGAAGTTAGCATTTGTACCAAGTAGATCTAATTCGGTCTGAGATTGTGTATTAAAATGGTCGCCACTTGTTTGTTCAGTGATTTGGTTGTTAGCGTTGGAATCCTCTAATTTTAAAGCTACCTGATTTTTAATTTCCTCTAACTTTTTGTTATCTATGTATGCATTATTTATAATTGCTCTTACTTGATCAGATAATCTTTGTTCTATTAAATTCTTCACGCAAATGTTTTCTATAAGCTGTTTTGTTTGTTTCTAATTGTGTAACAGTATAATATATTCTAATTATTGCTTCATTATGTTCGTACGTCCACCTCATGCGCTGGCTAGACTGTGTGGAGTGTAGCTGTATTTGAGTGTGACACATTTGAAGTTCAACCCTGACTTCTTCATAAATCTGATCAATAATGTCTTGTGGTAGCAATTTTTTTTTGAACTATAGCTCTACGCTGGTCGCCTATTCTTTGTCGGCTGACTTGCATATCTGGGTATTTTTCTAGGAATTTAGTATGAAGTGAAGGAAGATATGCATTTTTGTCTGTGTCCATATTAGTAAGATAAAGATAAGTGCGTAGGATAAATTTATTCATTTCAGTACTCCATTTCCTACGACTTGTTGCAGTCTTAGCAATGGGTACAGTATCATCGACAAAATTTGTCTCCTGTACAACATCCGCTGACCGTATTGATGATGAAGATGGCGTCGAAGTGACGTGGAAAGATTGTGATGAAGATGGGATTGGTGAAAAAAGAGTTGAAGGAGATAACGAAAAGAGTTGTGAAGTTTCGTCATCTGTTTGAGGCATACTTGCCAGAAGTTGTTTTTTAGTTTTAGATCTAGTATTCATGATATTCCCACGAGTAGCTAGGGATTTAAAAAGTCAACCACAGCAGAGCCCTGCGTTCACTGTGGTAAGGGTAAATAAAACTGGAGGTCCCCTGTTATCCAGAGTTTGCACACTAGCGACTAGCGCATTCCCCTAGCCATGCAGCCCTCGGCATGTGCAACCTTGGCTTGGATTGTATCTCTCTTAGTCTGGCCCTTTGCCTTGGGCCTGTCTCGACAAAGTGAACTTTGTCGTCACAGGCCCAGGGCCTAGAGCATGCAAGCCCCATCACGGCGTCAACGTAGAGATACGACGATGGGGTTATTATTATAGTTATTTTTGTAGGAAACAAATAACTATTGTAGTTTTGAGAATATGACGATCACTGAAATTGTCTACCCACCGAAATTGAGAATTTTACACCGAAATTGCAAATCTTGCAATGAAATTGCAATATCACACCAAAATGGATTTATTTTATTGCATCATGATTCATGAAAGTTATTAAAGAAACGACAACATTGCACGAGATCTGTCTATTGGGCTCTGCTCACGAAACTGAAGACCGACGATAGCAGAGTTATATCCGCCAAATCGGAGCCTCTGGGAGAGCTCGAGGCATTTTATGGACAGTTATACACGTCAATCTCCAAATCCACTGCAAATCTATCAAACGACCCAATAGCTAGATTGACCCGACGTCAAACGACCCAATAGCTAGATTGACCCGACGTCATACCGCCGGTGGAATTTCGTGGAGCATTTCCGACGTCTGGCTCCCAAACTCAACCGGACTGGGGCTGCGCTCAAGCGGCTCCTGCTCAACCTTGGGGGTCCAGACGCCTCCTGCCGGAGGCTCTACGCGGGGATCGTTCGGTCCATGGCCCTCTACGGGGCGCCGGTTTGGGCGCCGTCGCTGAAAAAGCAACCGGCGGCCATACTGAACGCCTGCCAGAGGGTCATGGCAATTCGGATGGTGCGGGGATACCGCACGATTTCCCGCGAAGCGGCGAGCCTTCTGGCTGGCCTACCACCGTGGGATCTGGAGGCAACAGTCCTTGCACACATGCACGACATGCGCGTGGAGATGCAACGCCGGGGTGAAAGTCCTCTGCCGCGACAGGTCGCGGCATGGCGGACAGAGCTCCGGCGGGATCTCATGGTGGAATGGCGTCAGCGACTATCGCAACCCCGTCATGGGCACGCCACAATTATGGCGATAAGTCCCCTCTTTGAGGCGTGGCTGGAAAGACCTCACGGCGTCCTTACCTTCCGCATGACACAGGTCCTCACCGGAAATGGCAAGTTCGGGAGGTTCCTGTTCCGAATTAAAGCGGAAGTGACGCCCGGGTGTCGCCACTGTGCGGAACGCCCGGAGGACACGGTGGAGCACACAATCGCGGTGTGCCCTGCTTGGGCGGAGTATCGCCGTGCCCATGTGGGGGTGATCGGCGGCGGAGACCTCTCGCGCCGGGCCCTGGTCGAGGCCATGGTTCGGAGCGAGGAAGAGTGGCAGGCGGTCGAAGACTTCTGCGAAGCAGTAATGCTCGCTAAGGAGGTGGCCGACCGCATCAGACAACGGCGCTCTCGCCACCGCCGCCGGGATTCCGATCCCGATTTCCAGCCACCGTAGGTGCGGGCTTGCGGACAGTGAGCAATGGGTAGCTCGCTGTCCGGCCGTCCGGTAACCGTCCGGACCAAGCCCAAGTCGTCGACGGCGCGCACTGTGCCCCTCAAGGAGTTGTCAGCAACAGCAGGGGCCCAGCCGGGTCGAAGCCTACTGGGGCCAGGGTTATCCGAAAGGGCGCTCGAGCCCCAGTACGAAGGCTAGAAGGAACGGGATGGGTTTTTTAGTCAGTAAGAGTCTGACACTATCTCCCGCTCCGCCCAAGGGCGGGAGATGTCAATGCATGATTTTTCCCATCGAAAAAAAAAAAAAAAAAACCCGACGTCATACCGAAGATATCTCTGACGTCAACCTTTACGAGATCAGGATAGCTGCTTCAGACAGCTGAAAAACAATAACGCGTCGGGCGAGGACAGAATTACCAGAAAACCGGTCCTAAAGGCCATTCAGAAGTTGTTCGAATCCATTATAATCGAGGCAAAAACGCCTGAGGCATGGAGCAAAGGTGTGGTGCTCTTCTTTAAGAAGGCCGACAATACCCTGTTTAAGATCTACAGGTCCATCTCTCTTCTGAGCCATGTCTACAAGCTGTTTTTGAAAGTCATCTCGAATTGTCTCGCGCACATTTTCAACGACTTCCAGCCTCCTGAACAAGCCGGACTTGGAAAAGGTATCAGCATCGTGTACCACATAAATGCACTGTGGCAGGTTATACAGAAGACTGAGGAGTATAATCAGCCTCTCTGCTTAGCGTTTGTAGACTACGAGAAAGTCTTTGATTCGATCGAGACTTGGGCTGAACTGCAGCCTCTCCAACGGTGCCAGATTGACTATCAGTAAACTTGACGACATCTTCCATTGCGGCCGTCAACAGTTTCGGAGAAATGACGTCTCCCTGCCTCACCCCGTTTCGAGGTCTAACATGATGTCTGACACCATGTTAGTGCGACTACAAAACCAGAACTCGAAACCTGTCCTCTTGCAGCGGGGTGTGAGATAGGGAGACGTTATTTCTCCGAAACTGTTCACGGCCGCCTACATTGCGGCCGTGGACTTGTCTTGAAGGTTCTGGAATGGAAAGGGCTAGGCATTCTTATCAAAGGCGAGTACATCACTCGCCTTCGGTTTACTGACGACATAGTAGTCATGGCTGAGACTACGGAGGAACTCAGTGGTGATCTCAGTAGAGCTTCCGAAAAAGTGGGACTTAAAATTAACATGGACAAAACCAAAGTCATGGTAAAAACAGCCATGTAGCACCCACTCCTATCAAGATCGGAGACTCTATACTCGAAGTTGTGGACGACTACGTTTACTTGGGACAGACGGTCCAGTTGGGTAAGTCTAACTTCGAGAAAGAGATCAATCGATGAATCCGACTCAGCTAGGCAGCGTTCGGAAAACTGCGCGGTATCTTTTCGTCCAACATACAGTGTCTCAAGACGAAAGCCAGTGCGTGTTGCCAGTGATCGCCGAAACGTGGTCGCTTACAATGGGCCTCATCAGAAGACTTAAACTCACCCAAAGAGTATTGGAAAGGGCTATGCTCGGAGTTTCCTTGCGTGATCACATCAAAAATGAAGATATCTTCAGCAGATCCAAGGTTACCGACATAGCTCGAGGAATCGCCAAACTTAAGTGGCAATGGGCAGAGCACATTGCACGCAGAACAGATGGTCGATGGGGACGAAAGGTTCTGGAGTGGCGACCACGTACCGGAAGACGCAGCGTTGGAAAGCCTCCAACAAGGTGGACCGATGACCTAGTCAGGGCCCTGACTAGGTCATCGGTCCACCTTGATGCGTGCTGTATGCGTGACGCACAGGACAGGTGAACCAGGTTCATATGTTCTAAATTTCTAATATTACTATCGGTGGCAATAAAGTTACCACTGAAACCACCGATATTGCACCACCGAAATTAGAAACATGAAGAAAAAATTAAATAAAAACAAAACCATTTTTGCTTCCGTCACTTGTGTTGTATGATTGCTAAGGGTACCCAATAACAGATAATATTCTAGAAAACCGTAACGTAAAAAACAACATTCATTATTTATTTATTTATTTTACAATTTAGGTACACACAAATATACTGAAGAGGATAATACTAATAGAATACTTTGTACAAAGGTACTGCTTATTTCAAATAGAAATTTCTTCCAGCAGACCTGCGAAAAGAGAAATTACAAGAGATGTAGACAGTAGTGTGCAGAGATGAGTAAAGAAGAGTTAGTGGAATCTTAAATTAAACCAGTAAATACTTATGTAACTATATCATATATCTTATACTAAAAACAAATACATAATAATAATAATAATTTGTTTATTTCCAAATTTTCAAAAACATTACATCAATGAGGTCTCAACCCCTGAACTAGGACAACTTGTGTGACAGGGGTTGAGGTATCCCCGATTACAGTGATCCGATAAGTGTAAACTGTGCTTCAAAAACAATAATTTACAGAAGAGAAAAAAATAAATAATAATAATTACAGAAGCAATATTAAAGAATAATTACGGAAAAAAAATTGGGGGAAAAAAATAACAATAAAAAAATGAAATAAAAAATTTGGAAAATAATAATAATAACAAAAATACGGTAATCACCAAATGTCAATACAAATGTTTAAATTATAGGTATCTTTTAAGGAATAGCGGTAGTGTGTGTGTGTGTACGTGTGTTTAGTGAGATGTAGGTATGTATGATGGTGAGTATATGTAGGTAATAGTTGTGCCAGTCACTAGGTTAGATTACTGAGTAGAGTTTCAGTTTCAAAGTAATATTTCCTTTTTTATCTGGAAATTACTCACATGCTTGACTGGCTTGTACTGGCTAATTTTGGAGTAGAGGCGAGGCGCCAAGCTCATATAGTGCTTTCGGGCAAATTGGCTCCTTACTCTAGTAACAGGAAATCTGTCTGATCTTTTATTATGAATAGCCAAGTAGGGGACCGTATGTATCTCTATCTCCGTAGGCACTCGTAAATAAATATTTTTCTAACACTCAGCACTCGTTCTTGCTCATACACTAAACTGGTAGGAGTTCTGAAGCTAAGTGAGAGTAAGACCTTCAGAACTGCACGCTGCGATCGCTCTACTTCCATCCATCACGCGCAAATACCATAGCCCAAGACGCAGTGACACAGTGCTTTATATGTTTGTATTAGGAGTTTCTTGTTGGCGACATGTCTCAGGGTTTTGAAAATGAAGATTAGTTTGCGTGTTTTTTTTGCTGTAACTGAAATATGTTGACTCCACTTCAAGTTTTCATCGATGGTAACACCGATGTATTTTATGTTGTTGTTGTTGTTGTTGTTCACTCTTTCAAGCCTAGGGCAAGCACACGTAGCGCGGATACATGAGCCTCTATTACACGGGAACGTGTGGATGGGCACCTCAAAGTCTGAGTTGGGGTTACCTGACCTTGACATACTAAAGCACAGGTATTTAGTTTTACTTGTGTTTATGGATAGAAGGCTGTCTTCGAGCCAGGCTGTTACACTAGCAATCCCTCGTTGGGTGACCTGTGCCAAGCTCTCCCATGATGTGTTGTGGAAAAGGAGGACTGTGCCATCGGCAAACATACTTATTTCGGCTTGATGGATTAGAAGATCACAGAGTCGATTAATGTATACCAGGAAAAGCGTTGGGGCCAAAGTACTCCCCTGGGGAACACTGAAAGAGCATAGGGCCTAGTCACTCATCTGCCCATCAATGCGGACTCTTTGGTGTTGGCCAGATAGGTAGCTTTTAAACCACTCCTGGGGTACACCTCTTACGCCGACGCCCTCCAATCGACTTAACAAGACGGGAATTGACACCGTGTCGAAGGCTTTTTGTCATTGGAGAAAACACCCATATAGATAAAGACTTTGAATTAAAAACCAGTGAGAAACCACCTTATATATGTGATGAAGTACCGCCAATACTTACAGCAGAAGTACAAAATACCAAACGAGCTGGTAAGGGGTATGGTGGGACAACTGACTCCAATTCTAAGCAAGATATATAACGGCATACTCAAAACAGGCGCCATACCAAGTCAATGGGGAGAGTCCCACATCATTTTCCTGCATAGAAAAGGGCCTAGAGAAGTCATCAATAACTATAAACCAATTAGTCTGATTTCATATGTCTACAAGGTGTTTGCTAAAGTAATTCTAGAAAGAATCACAAAAAGGCTTCAGAAAAAACTATAGCACCATTGACAAAATTCTCACAATCAAACAAATACTGGAAAAAGCAATGAATACCAGTAACCCATTTACATAGCTTTTATTGATTATTCCAAAGCGTTGATAGCCTAAACCATAATTGCATTTAGCCATATTTGCATTTTGCACCTTAAAAGAGCAAGGAGTGGACAATGCCTACATATAAATACTCAAGAACGTCTACAGTATAAACAAGAGCCGCATAAAACTGAAATCGAAAGGGGGACCTTTTCCCATTAACAAAGGTGTTAGACAAGGTAATCCTCTGTCCTCCAAACTATTCACAGCTGTGCTGGAAAATATTTTCAGAAGACTTAACTGGGATGAATATGGCCTCAATATCAGAGGCAGCCTCTTGAACCATCTGAGGTTTGCTGATCACCTCGTTTTGCTGGAAGTAGACCCAGACAAACAACAAACAATTGTACAAACGCTAGCAAACCTCACTAAAAATCACTTTTAGCGATAAGACCGCCCATTGTGACACCCTATTAATTTTAAGTTTCATAAGTCATTGTTTTATTTTTGGTGTACAATAAAGAATTTATCTACCTATCTATCTAACGAAAGTAAGGAAGTAGGTCTAAAAATGAACGACATTAAGACAAAACTGATGACTAACTCTGAAGGGGTTGCCATAAAATTGGATGGAAAAACATTTGAATATGTGCAAGAGTATGTATCATCATCATCAGCCTTTTTAATGTTCCCACTGTTGGGACTCGGGCCTCCTCACTAGGAGAGAGAATGGCCTGTAAGCCATGCATCATCGGCAGAACCCCATGGTTACGGAGATATCAGTAGTTAAAATTTTGAGGTTAGGTTAACTACCTGCCAAGCAGCAGCTCGACGGAGCCCCGCTACGCGGGGCTCCTACTTCTGGGTGGTTTAAAAAAAAATAACCTCGAAGAAGGTGACGGGGTCTGTGTTCGTTCGCTTCGATCGCTCACTACGACCCCGCCACCTTCTTCTAACCTAAATCTATCTGACCCGGGGTGCCCTAAAATTCCACTAAGATAGATTGTCGATTAGACAGAGTATCATCTTGCTCTACGGGGCTAAAAAGAGCGCATTAATTTGCTCGCTAAGATTTGGTTATCATTTACTACATATTTTGGTGTTCGAATACAATTTAAAGTACAGTCGTAACTAAAATACTATTGTAACTTTAGGATTTCATTTTTTTGGTGTCAAGTAATATATTTTTGACAAAAGAACTAAGGGTACCAAAGCGTTTTATGGTGGTCATTATATTTAATCCCTTTTATTATTACTATTTATTACATTATCGGAGCCTCTCTCTAGTGCTGCTATCTTTGATAATAAGATAGTGTTCAAAGCTTTACTTGTATTAGGTTACGATGCGGCTGTCATAGCCTGTCTCTGACCAAAAGCCAACATTAAAAATTATAGAAACTGAAAAGAAAAAGAAAAGTTTTTAAGCGATTCAATTATATGGCATCAGCAGCATCGGATAGACTTAGAAATCAGAAGAGCTTTCTCCGCTGCACACAGGCCATTCGGAACCGACCATCTACAGTGAGATGTATATTGTTGGAGGAACACCACTTACCACCGCCCGACTTCGTTCAACCCCTGGAACATCTGCCACCCGGAAGTGATCTGCAGTGGCCTATGTGGAAAGCTATCAATAGGTTGCGCATCCAAGTAGGCCGTTGCAAACATATTCTAGCAAAACGGGGTATTATAGACCCTTCCGATACCCATTGCGAGTGCGGTGCTCCTGACCAGACAAAAGCATACTTATTAGAGTGCCCAAAGTATCCTAACATCTGTACAGACGCCACTGATGCCGCTATAAACGTGGCAACATACTGGGCCCAAAACTTTGAGGAAAGAGAAAACCGTCGATTCGAGAAGAAGAAAAAGACTATGGCACTGAAATAATTCCATAATTTGGTCACATATAGAAAGCATGAAAACAAAAGAAGAAAAAAAAGATTAAATAAATAAATAATAAATAAATTGTCTGGTCAACAGTCGGGAATTTCTCACCATAAAAAATAACTAGACATATTTCGCCGCCGGGATTTCGATCCCGATTTCTGGCCACCGTAGACGCGGGTTTACGGACGGCGAGCAATGAGTAGCTGTCCGGCCGTCCGGTAACTATCGGACCGAGTCCAAGTCGTCGACGGCGCGCGTTCCCACGCACCTCAAAGAGTTGTCAGCAACAGCAGGGGCCCAGCTGGGTCGAAACCTACTGGGGCCAGGGTTAGCTCCGAAAGCTCAGCCCCCGGTACGATAGGCAAGGAAGAAACTGGAGTGGGTTTTTAGTCAGTAAAAGTTTGACACTATCCCCCGCTCTACCCAAGAGTGGGGAATGTCATTAACCTTTCAGATACTATCAATTTGAGACACAATAGTAAGACAATAGATGCGCGAACCGCTTGGGGTCTTCTTTGGGGTGTTGCGTTTGCTTGGTGTTTAATGAATTAGATGATTTTCCCACCGAAAAAAAAAACCTAGACATTTATTTAGATGACAAACTATCTTATCTCAGAGCTTACATCTCTCAACGATATTTCACATAAAACAATAACTCGTGTCCGTCATAAAGTGCGTAAGTCTATCTATAACTCTGTGGCAAAGTCACATCTAGAGTATTTGATAGAAATCTGAGATTGTACTGTCAAACCAAAACTCAAAACTATTCAAACCTCCCAAAATAAAGTCATTACGATATTGTTGAACTATAATCATCTTTTAAGTACAGAAAACATTACGATGAAATAAAAACTTTACGCATACATAACATGCATCTCGTAGTAAAAAAGATTCTATGAGGCAAAATATACATTGAATTAAAATTCACCAAAATAAAATACCATCTTAGCCTGAGGAATATCAGCAACATTAAACTATGAAAACCCAGAACAAAGACTCTTGGCAAATACTTTATTCTGTGAAGGTGCAAAACTCTTTAAAGACCAGCCTAGAAAATATCAGAATAGGTATGTTAAAAAGTTATATTTTAGATAGTAATAGATTTAACACTCCAGTAGGCGCGCCTATACTTGAGACGTAAGTTCGTGCGCTCTCTACATACGTAGAATACTTTTAATGTAAGATTTATAAGTTGTGTGATAGTTGTGGAATATTATATTATTATTATTATATTATATTAGTAAAAGTTCCCGATTTTCCAAGTCCGACCCTGTGCTATTTCCTTCTTGCTCTGTATTCGTAGGTACTATGTGAGAATTCGTGCAAGCAGCCTTTTTCTTCTGACTGCGCGTCATCAGTGTCAATTTCAATTATATCTTTGTCGTTAGTGCTTTCATCTTCCAACCAACGATAAATTCTACTATCTGTTCTGTATGTCCATTGATCTGAGAAAAACCGTCGTCCGGTTTTTGCACTAACCTTAAATTTTATAATACACATAGTAATAGCCAAAATAAGGTAACGGTACAATTCACAAACATCGACCGCAACGCACAATAAAAATATTACGTGAGTGGTCGCGGGCTCTACTATGGTAGAAATGCACTTTTCGAGCGAAATTAACCATGATTTCGTCTGTATTCGTCGCCGTAAGGATACTAATTATGTTCTTTACCTAGTTGTATAGGAATAGTACCATGAAACTCATGAACGATCTGTGATTTATGCTCGGATTTAAAAAAAATGTATGTGTGTCGTGCCCTCGTGGGGGTGATCGGCGGCGGAGAGCTCTCGCGCCGGGCCTTGGTTGAGGCAATGGTCCGGAGCGAGGAGGAGTGGCAGGCTGTCGCCGACTTCTGCGAAGCAGTAATGCTCGCTAAGAAGAGGCCTACCGCATCAAGCAACGGCGATCTCGCCGCCGCCGGGATTCCGATCCCGATTTCCAGCCACCGTAGGCGCGGGCTTGCGGACAGTGATCAATGGGTAGCTCGCTGTCCGGCCGTCCGGTAATTGGCGGACCAAGCCCAAGTCGTCGACGGCGCGCACTGTTCCCGCCCGCCTCAAGGAATTGTCAGCAACAGCAGGGGCCTAGCCGGGTCCTTCAAGCCTACTGGGGCCAGGGTTATCCGAAAGGGAACTCGAGCCCCCCGGTATGAAGGCTTGAAGGAACGGGGTAGGTTTTTTAGTCAGTAAGAGTCTGACACTATCTCCCGCTCTGCCCAAGGGCGGAGGTGGTCATTGGACGATTTTCCCAACCGAAAAAAAAAAAAAACATGACAACTTGTCGTACGTTCAAAAATGCTTTTTTTTAATTCTTAAGGAAATACGTAGGTATTATTAACATATCATACGTAATCTCATTAAGTTTAAACTGGAATATCTTTAAAATAAAGATTATTTTAATAGTAGGTAAATGTCTGGGAAAAAATTGTTTAGAAATTTAATCTGTAAATTTTTCATCAGTTGGCGCTAAAAAAACTATGTCAGCAAAATTTTATTTGGAACTTCGCCATGATCCTTTGTAAACAGATTAATTCATCAAGCGAACCTTGTTCTTAGTGAGAAATAAATTCTTTAAATCTTATTTATTAACTTGTGGTAAAGAAACAAGTATTCTTAACACATACCTACGTCACATAACATCTAGCTTAATTCATTGAAAGTGGTTTAAATTCGAGTTGACAAAATTCTTATCATTAACCCATTAAAGGTCACTGTACTCGATTGAGTGCAGCCATATCTCTAAGTGTAAATTACACATTCTGTAAAGTTTGTGTGGTTTACCTTGTTATTTTACTTCATCATAACACTGTTCAAGTATATTGATAAATATTACTCAGGTAGGTAACTTTTTTGATAAAAAGTGTCAGTTGAAGTTGTGTCATCGAAACACTGTGGAGGTAAGTTCTTTGTCAGCAACCAGAAAATACCGATGATTTTGTAATTGCTTGCTTCGCGCGCTTTTGGTTATAAAAATATTTAGTTAGCGTTGTAAAAAAGAAAAATGTATTTAATAGAAACTGTCTCATTTTCGAGTTGCTTAGTTATAAAATGAGAAGTTAGATCACGTGGCCAATAAAGAAATATCTTAACTTATTTTTTTGTTAACTTTTAATAGAAAAATACTGTTGTTACACTTCAAATAAATAAAATTAGAATAATGCCTAATAATTGTATTGTCATTTAAAAATTAATAACCCACCTTTTTGTATTTATTAGTATCGGAAGTAAAATGGTTATGATATAGTAAACCGACGTTCAACAAAAAATGAAACTAACAAAGAATAATAACAAAATTCACAATATAGGAAGTACTCACCCCACGAGAAGCAATGCGCAAACCCGACGAGCAGTGCTAACAGCACCAAAACACGCGTGCTGTACATCTTTTTCAGACTATGTTGTTTCAGCAGATGAGACGTGCACTCCCGATGACAGCCCGAAGGATATTAAAGCAAAGGGTTGCTAGTGCCATGTTTTTATTTCCTATTGGAACCGCGTTTCTTTGATAAACAAGCTCGCATAGGTTTGTCCTGATAACAATTTGGTTTTTACCACACCACTATCTTATCGCTGGTTTCCTGTAAAATAATATTACTTTATTTTTCAGCCATGTGTTTACCATCTAGGTCGGTTTTGCCCACGTGACTGTGTAGGAAGTTCTCAATTAATTGTATTTATTTATGTTTACCTGAGAATAACGTCGTTTACAGATCGATTTAAAAAGGCCACGCGCCAAGCGAGGAATGAGTAGCTTGTCGTTCGATCGTTAGGTAACTGTCAATATTGTTCCACGTGCGCCTCAAGGAGTTGTCAGCAAAGACAAGCCTATTGGAGCCACGGGTACTGTGAAAGTGAAACCCAGCGTCCTGTGATGAAGGCAAGGAAAGAACAATTCTCACCCCGCCCAAGGACGGGAGATGTCATCGAATGATTTTTCTACCTAAACAAAACTTGTCAACTACTATTGTATTGCAGACCAGAACTATTATATTAACTTAATTACATACAATTTTTATGGTCAATGCACCATGATGCTAATGTACATGTGTGCTGTGTGTGTAAATGTGTATCGAGCTGATGACGCCAAGATCTCAGTAGGTCTCTTCTTAGCGCTACCGGTGTTGCAGGCTTGTGGAACGAACGTATCTCGCTCTTGTTGCTGACGCTGTAATGCAGTTGCTGGCGCGTGAGATATTAGGTATATCTGTCTGTCATAATTATATATACACAAAAAATAAAATACATGAAATATTACTACAACAAATGTTTTGTTAAAACATTTGTTAAGACGGATTTCATAATTCTTCAGTTGTTACAAGGAGGGTCATGTCGTCGTTATAGCATAAGTTATTTATCACCGCTCCTACTGCGGTACACCCGTCTCCCAATCATCCAAGATGATGCACATCATGTATTCTGTGTAGGTAGGTGTTCATCTATACATATAATAAAACAGTAATGAAAGAAAAACTGCACATTGAGAATTTTAGAGAAAAAATAAGTGGCTTTTGTTAGAAAATCGTAACTGATGACAAAAAATGACTTTTTAGATTTTTTGTCTGTGTGTAGTATGGTACGGCTTCACGCCAAAACTACTGGATAGATTGAATTGAAATTCAGCAAAAATGTTCTTTGTAAACCAAGGAAGGCTTAAGGGTACATATTATCACGCTATAAGTTATGGGAGTTAAGCAATATTGATTTCGAAAGGTTTTTGTTCGTAATTGAATGCACAAAATGACATCATGTTATTTAGTTAATAAATAATAACTCTGGAAACATAATAATCACGCTATTTTTATGAAGGAGCGTTGCAGTAATTATCGATAAGGAGCCAATCAGTCAATTATGTCATTTATGTCTATTTTGAACGAAAATCATCGAAGACCGTAGCACAGTGACTTGCATGTAACACGTAGGGTGTTCGAATTCCATATGGGTTTTTTAGAAGGAGGTTTTATTTTATTTTTTTTTACATATTTTTGCATGCTTACAATTTTTTTTTTATGTTTACAATAAAATGTGTAAAATGAAACCCAACGGTAGGAGACTAGGCTCGGGCGAAGGTTCGACCCCAGATACAACAGTCTGTGCCTCCTGTTACGGCTAAGTTGATTGAAGTTTAAATGTCGAAATAGTTTGTCGTGTTGTTTAGGAACAACTGTTTTGGCGTAAAATAATGATCTTACACAGATTTGTTCATTGTTTCTTCTCACCCTCACCTGTAAGAAATAGTGCTCTAACCTGATTTCAAAAATACAAAAATAAAAACAAATAAAGAAAGTAGTCTCTTGGTGTTGTCCGACCGATTACCAGTCTCATCCACATCTCCTCACAATCCTCAGTCCACACTCAGAAATTGTACTCAAAACCGACCATACACTTGATAAGTGCTCAACGTTGATCAGTCCCGAGTAACACCTCGAAAACCCGAATTCTCGCTTCCGGTCCTAGTTTAGGCCATGGTATAGAACAAGAATCCAATACAGACAGCAGTCATCACCTCCTTCCACTAAACAATGATGCGAGCGAAAAAAGTGGCAGAAAGCCACTTTTTTCGCTCGCATCATTGTGGGTGTCGCAGTGGGAGTATCAATTGTCACGCCTCGACCACTGATAAATCATCACCATCATCATCAGCAGCCTTTTTAATGTTCCCACTCTTGGGACTCAAACAATCCTATCTAGGAGGGGGAATAGGCCGTAATCCACCACGTGGGCCCAGTGCGGGTTGCTGAATGTCACATATCTTCGAATTTTTGGTTCTAGGATATGCCGGTTTCCTCACGTTGTTTCAGTGGTGATGAAATAAATTACACAAAGTAATGCGCCTGGCTGGGTTCGATCCCGTGACCTACAACTCGTAAGTCGGGGCCGTTACCACGCGGCCTCCACTGCTCTCACTGATAAATGATATTAATTTTTGCAATTAGGTTTTAAAAAAAACACCTTTACAGGCCAAAAAAAAATTTTTTTTTCGTCAGTTTTAGCTAGATGAGGCCGGTGTTTTCTAGCTGACTACACTGAGAAGAAACACCGAAACAAACTCAGAGGTCAAAGTCTTTTTTAAGGTCCATAGTATGTAATGGTCAAATCACATGAGAACCATGCAGATTAGTCTGAGATGGTCTTTTGAAGAAAGAACCATACAGATTTGAGTGGACGCGTCAACATTTGTCAGTATTCGCAAAGCTCAACTCAGGACTACTAAGGAGCTCAACGACTTGACGAACAATACCAAGGAAAGGACATTTGGGTAGGCTGCGGAAAATACTCACTGCAGGAGACCTTAGGAGACATTGAGATTCGCAATACGATTCCTGAGTATTGTAGGGGCGGGTTTGTAGACGGTGAACAATCATTAGTTTGCTGTCCGATAAAGACCGGCCTGAGTGGACTTAGCGTTATATTCCACGCGCGCCTCAAAGAGATGTCAGCAAAAGCGACGAAGCCTGTTAGGGCCAATAGGTTTTATTTTTTTGGTTGAATGTCACAACATTGCAAACTCTACCCGTGAAGATAGCGAATTCAAAGACTGCGTTTGACCATCAATATGCGTCGGTTAGGAAAAAATATATTTTATAGTTGAAAACTCTTGGTGGAGCAGTTCCCTCTAAAGAAAAACATTCGTCTGATGTATGGGGACGTCAGTCAAATACCGCACCAAAAAAATTGTGGTTGAATGAACGGGTAATTTAAATACCCAAAAATGATCATTGGTTGTTGCAAATTGTCACTTTTTTTTTTTTTTGGCAACAAACAGTCATAAATAAAAATTTTATTCTTAAAATAATTGTTTTTCTTATGATTGATAGACCTATAGTGCCGACAATGTAATACTTAGGTAAACATTGAACACAATACACTCCATTATGGTAAGACGCATCCGAATTTATACATTTTTAGGGTTCCGTAGCCAAATGGCAAAAAACGGAACCCTTTTAAATTCGTCATGTCTGTCTGTCTGTTTGTCCGTCCGTCCGTATGTCACAGCCCCTTTTTTCCGAAACTATAAGTGCTATACTGTTGTAACTTTGTAAGTAGATGTATTCTGCTGAACCGCATTAAGATTTTCACACAAAAATAGAAAAAAGTAATAAATTTTGGGGGTCCCCATACTTAGAACTCAAACTCATTTTTTTTTTTCACCAAACCCATACGTGTGGCATATCTACGGATAGGTCTTCAAAAATGACATTGAGGTTTCTAATATCATTTTTTTCTAAACTGAATAGTTTGCGCGACAGACACTTCCAAAGTGGTAAAATGTGTGTCCCCCCCCCCTGTAACTTCTAAAATAAGAGAATGATAAAACTAAAAAAAAATATATGATGTACATTACCATACAAACTGCCAATGAAAATTGGTTTGAACGAGATCTAGTCAGTAGTTTTTTTTTTTTAATACATCATAAACCTAAAAAAACACTATTATTAAAACACCGATCAAAGGTACAACGAACTACAAAAACTTTTATATTATGATACTTGCTGCTACGGAACCCTTCATGGGCGTGTCCGACTCGCACTTGGCCGGTTTATTTATTTATTCTTGGCTAAAGAAAAGTTTACTGAAACATTATAATATTACCTGTCACGTGACTCATGACACCTGGTTTGTCTCCAAGTGATGATTGGAGGGGTTTGAGGATTTACTCTCCCTCGTGGTTTTAGTCACCTTGCTCTCCATTGTAGGTGACTGCTTTCCATTATCTCTGGCCCCGAATCATAACCTGAACCAGAGCCAGATGTGAAAGCTCGTCGTCACCAATCGCCTCTACGAGGGTTTTGATTCTAAATTGACGACAATACGACGGTGCTCCGCCCTTGCAAGGCAGACTTCCACCGTAAGGTTCACCGTATCCTCCGGGTGATCCGCACAATAGTGACACCCGGGCGTCACTTCCGCACGAATCCGGTGCAAGAACCTCCTACTTACCATGTCCGGTGAGGACCTGCGCCTTGCGGAAGGTGAGGATGCCGTGAGATCCTTCCAGCCATGCCTCAAAGAGGCGACTTACTGCCATAATTATGGCGTGCACATTATAGCACTTTAAATAGCACTTATTTACTGGTGCTTGGAATTTACTGTGTGTCAAGACGCTTTTATTGAAAAACAAATCATTATAAAATCGTTGTACGATCTACGTACATTGACCTTATTTTTGCATGACAATGAGAATATTTATATTCGCTTGTCACAACAAATTAGAACTTAAACTGAGAATCATCAATATCTACGGTGTACGATCATTTAATGTACGGGTCAGAGTAGTTGCTGAACTGTACACTATAATTGTTTGTGTGTTTGGTTGTGTGTTAGGTAGCGAGTGTAACCAACATGTAAAACACTTCACATAGTACAAATCAAAGTTTATTTATAACTAGTGTCGTACACCGTAAAGATTGATGATTCTCACATGTACGTATGTTCCGCGTGTTGGTAAGTTGCACACTAAGTTTAATTAGTAATTTGTTGTGACAAGCGAACGTATTGATTCGCATTGTCATGCAAAAATAAGGTCAATGTACGTAGACCGTACAATCGTACTTTGTTTTACCGTTGTATAAACTGAAAACCTAGATAAACTAACGTTATATAAACTCACGTCTTTTCCCGTGGAGTAAAGAACTATTTAGATCGCCAAAGCGGCTACGACTCTTACATATTTCGTTTGCTTCGTTTATATTCACAAGATATTTTCAAGGTCAGTCAGTGAGTAACAAAATTAAGAAACTTTGACCAGTTACAAATCTTAAACAACTGGTTCAAATCGCCACCGGTACCTACATGGTGGACATCCCACCTATACATACAAAGCGTTTTGGGAGTACATTCATTATGCGTACAGCTAAGGAATGGAATTCCCTGCCAGAGTCTGTGTTTCCTGATAGCTATAACCTAGGGGTCTTTAAGTCAAGAGTGAATAGATTTCTTCTAGGCAAGCGTGCTCCATCGTCGGCCACATCATCGCTTACCATCAGGTGAGATTGTGGTCAAAGGCGAGCCTATCAATTATATATATAAAAAAAAATTGCATGAAATTTGAAATATACTGTGTTCACACAGTGGCTGCTTGGTTATTTAAAATTTAAGCTTCTAGTTTTATACACAATGAAGTTATAGGGGGTCGAAAAAGGCCTGAATTGTTGCGAGAAAAGGATGGTACAGCTACGCCATTTTTTGCACGCTTTGGTGGGGGCACTGCTGTGCCCCCTAATCGATTCCCTCATGTTTGACGGAGTATCGCTTAAGAATGGCTTGACCAATTTGGCTGATTTCTTTTTCGTTTTGTTTGTAATTGTCAATACCAACTTCTATTAAAGATTATTTTCTTAAATTCTATCAGGAAAGTTAGAAACTGCACCCTTGCGAAACCGGGTTAGATTGCAAGTTTGGTGTTCAATTTGAAACAATCATAATAAAGTAATTCAGGATTCTCACCACAAGCGTGATATTTTTTTGATAAGCAACTAAACCGATGCGACAACATTAGATATTGTTATCGTTTTGCGGTTTTATTTTCGACCTTCACACAACTATTGACCAGAACTTATACCAAAACAAAAAAATATGAATATCTTTAGTTTTAAATGTGAAATTGAATTAAAATATTTGCTGCTATTTCTTATTAGCCAACCTGAGTTCTGTCATACTGTATGGATCAGAATGTTAGGCTGTGAAAAAGACGGATGAAAAAAGATTCGATGTAGCGGAGATAAGAATGTTGAGATGGATATGTGGTGTGATGACAATGCACAAAGTGAGAAAAAAGTATATTAGAGAAAATTTGAAAGTGGCGCCAAGTGACTGAAAAGTAAAAAGGGGATCTTTTGTCTTGGTACGGCCATGTCAATTTTACTGAAAGTATTATGAGTATACTTGTGGGAGGCCAAAGAAAATACGGATCAATTGCATGAGAAGTGATAAAAGAAAAGGATATGATAGCGCGAATGGTGATAAGACAGAATGCAAGAAAAAATTGTGTTGTGCCTAAATTAAACGGTACAAGGACAGAAAGATATCGACCTGATTACGAAATAATACAAATCACATCAGATATTTTTTTAGTATTGAATAGGGCCACAAAATACACCGCTGTGGAACACCAGACTCAATTTTAAAAGTTTTCGAAAGGACTTCATCTACCAGTGCCATATTCATAGAGTTGCTTCAATAAGTCAATTAAATGCTGTACAATACAATGTAGTTACTGGAGAAAAGTAGATTCTATGTAAGATATAGGAACACTTCTGCCGACTCCTATGGACCGGTGGACTAGCAGAAAATGCCTCTGAATATGACAAATTCCCTAGCATATTCGTCATCGATTGCCACTTAATCTGCTTCCTCAAAAACTTATTAAAATAATCGAAATGCGCCTGATGATGTTGTCATAGCATAACCTCGCACTGCGTTCGGCGGAAAACGCAAACGTGATGATTGCTATGTTTTTACTGTTCCGTGATTGCTGTGGGGATTATTACAACTTTCATGACTGAAATAAAAGAAATGTCGTGATGGCCTACTGGTTAACGGACCACAAAGCGAAGGTTTATAACCGGGCAATTACCAAAGTAGATTAAATTCACATGTACTTTCAAAGTTTATCTAAAACATTATTGACACACCGTCAGAAATTCTGATCGTCAGTTGCCCAGTTACTGGATTGTGGACTGATACTCAGTGGCTCCAAGTAAAATAAGCATGTTCAGCTGTACCCAATTATGCTAGAAGCCGACCCCAAGCTACTTGGGAAAAAGCTAGGGAGATGAAGTTGAGATGAGCAGGAACAGGATGCAAAGTTCGAAAAAAGTATCACCGAGATTGCTGAAGTACGTAATCAGAGCAGTCCTGTTTAGAATTCTCTTGCTTTCCTGTCCAAACAGTACGTGGTAGTAGTATTTTTTTACTAGACACAATGACAAGATATCTTCACATTAGTCGTTAGGCGAAGCTTTCAAAAGGTGAGTCAATGACTTCCAAACTGAGCACCGCTCGTATCATAACCTACCTACGTATGAGACTCTGACTCACTCTTGACTGGTTTTTATATCAAGACAGCTATATGATATTGCTTCGAACGGAAATATTAAAAATAAGGAAATAGGTGTATGCGCAAACACAGGTGCACTCATTGATCCTCTAATCTCATAGTTCGATGGGACGGTAGACCGACGAGACCAGGGAGAGATTAGGTGCAGGACCAACGGGTTCACGTGCATACTGAGGCACGAAGGGGTCACTCCACTGACTTCCAAACTGTACACAGGTGCTGAGAGGTTCCTTACCAAACAAAATTTCATCGAAACCAGGACCATACGTTCTTATTTTCCTTCATTGCCATTTAAAATATCTCCTTAAATAGGTAAATTGAGACTGCTATTTTTTATGACTCTTATTTTATTATTTATTTACTAGCTTCTGCCAGCGGCTTCGCCTGCATATATGAAGGTTTCTCCATACAAATTTTGGACTCCCGTTTCATCCTCTTTATCATCATCTTCTTCCTGCCCTTGTCCCGTTTTATTTGGAGTCGGCTTAGTTTTTTTGTGCCATTCTGTCCTGTCACTTGTCACGCTATTACTAACTTCCTTTTCTTTCACATCACTTCTCACACAATCGATCCATCTTTTCTTTGGCCTTCCTCTCCCTCTCCATCCATCCATCCACATGTATTTTGATAACTCTTTTAGCAACATGCTTTTCATCTCTCCTCTTTACATGACCATACGACTGTTTACAATGTAAGATAGCAAAGTTGATTGGAATCAGTCAGAAAAAATAGAACCTCTTGTTATTATACTCTACCGTAAATTACGCAAATTAATGCACCTGATTGGGTTTGAACCCACGACCTACAACTAGCCGTTACCACTGGGCCACCACTGCTTAGCATGCGGATAATATAATTTTATTCTTATCAAGTACTTATTGACCTTGGAAATGAGGTAGGCACCAAAATTCAGGATTTTAGGGTTCCGTACCTCAACCGGAAAAATGGAACCCTTATCCTACGAAGGTTCCATTTTTCCATTTTGGGTTCACTTTTTTGTTCGTACGTCTGTCTGTCAAGATCCTTTATCTCCAGAACGCGTGGAGGTATTGAGGTAAAATTAAAACCATATTCTAGCCATAGCCTGCGGTCCTTTGTAACTGAAAAAATCAAATTTCCAAGTTAACGACAAAAAATACGACCGTTTATGTCGCAAAAAACGTGTATTTCGACAATCTTAAGGGAATCAAAATTCAAAGAATACTTCTCGTTGACTCAGAATCTTGTTTGGCGTCAAAGCAAGGTCTCATAGGTAAAGCATAGGAAAAAATCTGAAAACTGTAAATTTGTAGTTATGTCACAAAAAAAAAAATCTTTTTTTGCGATTCGAAAAAATCTTCTTAACTCGAATTGAACTGTTTTCATAGGTAAGTTTGTGCGGAACCCTCAGTGCAAAATTCTAACTCGCAATTGCCTCGTTTTTTTTTTATACCTAAACGGAATTCGTGATAAAATTCTTATCTTTACGTTGCTGTGGTGCGGCTTGCACGCTCTAATTTTGACTGGCCTGTTGGTCTAGTGGTTAGTGGCCCTGACTGCTATGCCGGAGGTCGTGGGTTTGATTCCCACCCAGGACAAATGTTTGTGTGATGAGCATGATTATTTGTTCTGTGTCTGGATGTAATTTATCTATAATATGTATGTATTTAGAAATATTATATAAGTATGTTTTTCAGTTGTCTAGTACTCATAACACAAGCTCTGCTTAGCTTGGGTCTAGACGGCGTTGTGTGATAGTTGTGGAAAAAAATAAACCGGGCAAGTGCGAGTCGGACTCGCCCATGAAGGGTTCCGTAGCAGCAAGTAACATAATATAAAAGTTCTTGTAATGTATTGTAACTTTGATCGATGTTTTAATAATAGTGTATTTTTTTCGGTTTATGACGCATTAAAAAAAAACTACTTACTGGATTTTGTTCAAACCAATTTTCGTTGGTAGTTTTTATAGTAATGTACATCATATATTTTGACGTGACAACGTCTTAAATTAGGTTGCGGCTGGGAGTCACTTATGAAAAAGTGTAACGCTCGGTAACGTTACGATGAGTCACCGAACGAGAGAGAGGCCCGCCGAATGCCTTGCGTCTCTCTCCCACTCAACTATGATCGGTCTGCCGCGCGCGCAGCACTAGAGAATTAGGCGCATTGAATCGGCGCATGCTTGTGTCTCTGTCTTTGTCTTTCTCGAACGTTCTTGGCGTTGGAAAAAAAAAGACGTTGTCACGTAAAATCTTCGCCCGTAAAACCGACTTTACAGGCAACCATTTTTTTTTTTAGTTTTATCATTCTTTTATCTTAGAAGTTAGAGGGGGGGGGACACACATTTTACCACTTTGGAAGTGTCTCTCGCGCAAACTATTCAGTTTAGAAAAAAATGATATTAGAAACCTCAGTATCATTTTTGAAGACCTATCCATAAATACCCCACACGCATGGGTTAGATGAAAAAAAAATTTTTGAGTTTCAGTTCTATGTATGGGGACCCCCAAAATTTATTGCTTTTTTTCTATTTTTGTGTTAAAATCTTGATGCGGTTCACAGAATACATCTACTTACAAAGTTTCAACAGTATAGCTCTTATAGTTTCGGAATAAAGTGGCTGTGACATACGGACGGATGGACAGACAGACAGACAGACAGACAGACAGACAGACAGACAGACAGACAGACAGACAGACAGACATGACGAATCTATAAGGGTTCCGTTTTTTGCCATTTGGCTACGGAACCCTAAAAAAATGAACCCTAGGTCTGTACTAATAGAGTTTACTTTGCTGTATCATGCCTAGGTTGAGAGGCCAGACCAACAGAGCTATAATCTGCAAGGCAGTTTTATGGCGAACATTAGATATTAGTGACTTCACTACCCTGATCTCCCTGAAGAATTTTATTTCTTCATCTGCGGCTTGCCTTTATCGGCCGGCCTTAGTGAACACTGACGAGGAACAGAGCTCCCACCTCTCCCTTGCCTTATTGAATGACTTGAGTAGAGATTTGCAAGAGCAAGCGTCGGGAGAAGGTTGTATAAGCCAGTAAGATGCTGGTAGAGCTTGACCGTACTTCCGGGATTGTTCTGAAACCGTGGTATACCTCTCTACTCCTCAAGCAACTCGGTGTATGTTGCCCACGTCACTTCGTGCTAGCGACCTTTTTTGGGAGCTCATTTATTTAGTGTGCAAGTTACCCCTTACTCTTTTTCTCGATATACATTAGTAACATTGTTTATACACCTTTTAGGTGGGGCGTAACGAGGTTAAAATACACAATTTAGTATTTAGTTTGATTTTATGCACTATAGTAAATATTGGAAATAGAGTGTTTTTATAGACTTTATTTGCATACAAATCATAAAATATATTTACCAAAAATAAAACAAAGTACTTTCTTATGCGGTGACAACCCTAGTCATGTACCACTTAACAAAAGCAATGTTTCTTTTGACGTGACAACGTCTTAAATTAGGTTGCGGCTGGGAGTCACTTATGAAAAAGTGTAACGCTCGGTAACGTTACGATGAGTCACCGAACGAGAGAGAGGCCCGCCGAATGCCTTGCGTCTCTCTCCCACTCAACTATTTTCATTCAATTCCTTGTTCCTATTGTGCAATTTAATTATATTCATATCAATAAATATTCTACCGAGAAAAAGACGTTGTCACGTAAAATCTTCGCCCGTAAAACCGACTTTACAGGCAACCATTTTTTTTTTTTTAAGATGGAATGTCATCCAATGACTTCTCCCGCTCTGAGGTGGAATAGGAAGGGCGTGGCAGACTTTTACTTACTAAAACCACACCGGTTTCCTTCAGTTGGTCTTTTGCGTTTTAAGAACTTGGGTTTACTTTTCAGAAATTCTCCGCGGCCTTAGCGGAAATCGGCTCTGCTGGGCCACTACGGTTGTGTTAAAAGTTCTTTGAGGTGACTCGGGCTTGGTCGTAAATAATAATTGCGATACTCAGCCGCCACTCTGTGCAGTTCGTGAGATACCTATAGGAGTGTGTGACAAACTATTTTCAAAATGGATACGAGTGATTAGAAAAGTTACACACCCAGCACCGTGGGTTAATGTGATTGTGGTAGCAACTAAGAAAGATTGGGCATGCTATAATCATAGCGGTAAGTCCCCTCTATGAGGAGTGGATGAAAAGACAACATGGCGTCTTTACCTTCCGCATGACGCAGGTTCTCATCGGACATGGTCAGTTCTGGAGATTCCTGCACCGGATTCGTGCAGAAGAAACGTCCTGGTGTCACCACTGTGTGGATCGCCCGGAGGACACTGTGGAGCACACGGTAGAGATGTGCCACAACTAGGCAGAGCACCGCCATATCCTTGTGGGGGCGCTTGGCGGCAGTGATCTCTCGCGCCGGGCCTTGGTAGAGGCCATGGTCCGGAGCGACGAGGAGTGGGCTATAGACTCATTCGGACCGAGCCCAAGTCGTCGGCAGCGTATAGTAGGTATTTTCACGCGTGACTCAAGGGGTTGCCAGCAAACCGTAGCTGGGTCGAAGCCTACTGCGGCTATGGGTGATGTGAAAGAGATCCCGGGACCTTAGGGCAATGGCAAAGAAGGAACAAGAAGGTTTTCAGTCCGTAAAAGTCTGACACTATCTTTCGCTCCGCCCAAGAGCGGAGGATGTCATTGGATGATTTTTTCACCTTAAAAAAAAGATAACACAATCTGAGTGAGTCTCGATCCGCGTCCGCTAAGCCGCGTCGTACAGCGTGCGCATTACCCGCTACCGACGCTCACCGAAACAGCTATTAAGCTGCAAGGAGCACGTTACTTTAGTGGTATTAGATGCTCAGTCAGAATTGGCATGGGTACCAGGTCATTCTGGAATCAATGGAAACGAAAAAGCCGATGAACTTGCAAGGACTGGGGCTCAAGATCATCAGATAGGACCAGAACCCTTCTGTGGTATCTCAAAGAACCAGGCCATGCAGACCCTTAAGGACAACCTATTTGGCGATTCAAAAAAGCACTGGTTGATACAACCAGGACTGCTACACACCAAATCTCTTATAGAAGGCTACTCACAAAAACGAACTGCCGAGCTTCTTGAGCTTAGCAGGACGAACATCTGGGTCTATAGTCGTTTGGGCCCGCTCGATGTTGGTCCCGCGGGCCCAAACGACCACACAATTTATTTTATGTATTTTTGGTGGTCGATTGGGCCCATATACAAATTAAAAAAAAAAATCCATTGTTTAAAGCTACTGGTGGATACAGTCAAGTGCAAAAGTGGTAAGTCAAAATATAATAAAACGCAATTCAGTTAGATTTAAAAGTTTATTAAAGATATTAAAATAGCCTATGATTGGATGACCCGAGCAGGTAATGCGTAAAAGGCCCAAATGCTTGACCTTGAAATTAGTAGTGCTCGTACACTTAATTTAGGTATTATTACAGTAAAAAATATGTAGTTTTAATGTTTGTAGACAAATGTGGCACGTAAGTGTAAGTACGTAATTGAATAAATCAAAAATATATATTCTCAGTAATATACATATTCTAAGTCATAAAAATAAAACTAAAAGATTTGACTTTCTTTCATAACAGTACTTATATTAAAATTGGCCGGTGGGTCCAATCGACACCTTCAAAATGGGACTGTGTCGATTGATCCCGCGGACCCAAACCGAGCGGGCCCAAACGACTACAGACCCGAACATCTGTGCGATAGCCCGCGCCTTAAGGCGTATAGTCCCTTGAACCATCTGGCCGAAATTATGTGAACGCAACGCTCGCACTCGCCTAGGCGGCAGTACGGAAATCTGTGCATTTATTTGCGGCCAGCAGCGCCCGGAAAGCGCTTTAAATGCATTTTCTCTGCGAGATATTGATTGATTTACATATGCAATGTTCACTTTGAAAAATATTTAACCACCAATTTTTATGTGTAAAAATGTTTCTAAAGGTCCAAGCCGTTTCGAAGGAGTAGGGAAAAGTTGCGAAAAGTTGTGAAATTGCTAAATATTTTTTTTTGACCAAAGTATTAATTGCACGAAAAAATCAAATGTTGATATTATTGTTCATGAATCTATAGTAAACATATATTTTTTTCAAACCAATTGACCTAGCCGTTACGGAGGAGTAGGCCTCAGAAAACCACTGTTTTATAGCACTTTTCGGGCGCTTGGCCCTTAACCGGCCACTGCAAACTAAACAAGCACCAATTTCACATGAAACTGAGTGACACTGATGTTTGCAATCAGGAGAGGGAGACGCCTAAGCACCTTTTGTGTGAATGCGGGCCCGTTATCCACAAACGCAGTGTCCATCTGGGCGGACACATTATTCACCCGGAGGAGATTAAAACTCTAAAAGCTAGGAGTATTCTAAATTTCCTGGATGCCTCCGGGCTAAAAAACTAAAAGAGTTATTCTAGCAAGGTGGCGAATCACAATAGATCATTTAGGTTGCAGTGACTACATCCCCCACCACTACGGGACATGATGACACAAAAAATAAATAAAAATAAATGGCTGGGTTAATAGATTTGAAAAAAAAAATGTTATAATAGATTCATATACAATATTATCAACATATGATTTTATCGTGCGATTAATATTTTAGTCTAAAAGAAATATTTGACATGATAATTTTTCGCTGGTTTTACATACTCCTTTCAAACGGCTTTGAACTTTAGAACATATTAACACAAACAAAAATGGTGGTAAAGTGTTTTCCAGAATATAGTACTTATATAGTATATGTAAATCAATCAATATTTCACAAAAAACAAAATGGTTGTACAGGTCAGTGGGGCTCTATACGAGCGCAGACCGCAGTGTAAGTATTCGTGCATTTAACTCCGGCTAGATGTTCCAGGGACTATACACCTTAACTGACACAGTGTCGTTACGCACAAATTGAAAAAGAGTTATTGACAATAGGGTAGTTTCCAGGGTCAAAATAATTGTATTTTATTTAGTCCGTATTTTAGATCATAAAAATACTTTGGATTCGTATTTTTTCTTTTTTCGACTAAACAAAAAATAAAAAGATATAGCCCATGAAAGTTACGTGTGACGTCACCCCGTGCGAAAAAATGTAGCACGGCGTGATGTTACACGTAACTTTAATGGGCTATACCTATCTTTGTCATTTTTGGTTTAATTTACAAATAACAAAATACGTGTCCCTTATTTTTGAATAATCTAAAAGACGGACTAATTACATTTTTTACGGCAACCGCCTATTGTGTATGCTCTGGAAAGATTCCACCAATATGTATTTGGACAGAACAATGTCACTGTGGAAATAGACCATAAACCCGTTAGATTTAATTATCAAACTAAACCCTCAGTGTTCTAGTCCGACTCACACTTGCCTGTTTTTTTTTTTTTTAGTTGTTTGCATCAAAAAGTAACTTATTCGAAAATCGAAAGAAATTTTCAAATTCGTTCAATCAAGTCTTTCTAATCTGGTGGAAGGGGAAACTGTCAAACAGTATAAGGATGCACATACTGAAATGTGAAATGTGACGTCATCGCCGTCCGGCTACCTGTGCACCTCCTCAAACCAATGTTTGGAATGCTAATTGCTGCTTCATTTGATAGCCAATTATTATAATTGCGATGTAGTTTTCAAAATAAGATTTTAATGCTGTTCGTTGTTAAAAAGATAACATAGTACAAAAATAAGCACTGGCGAAACCCAATTGTTGATAACTCGTTATCTGCGGTCAGTTGAATCTAAACATTATGTACCTAGTATGTATTGCTATCAATGCTTCATATCAATGAAGGTCAGAGGTAAACTTATATAGATAAGATATATCTAAGATATAAACTAGTGTTTGACTGGGATCGCACCTGATGGTAAGCGATGATGCAATCTTGGATAGTGAAGCGCACCATTTTTTAGGGTTCCGTAGCCAAATGGCAAAAAACGGAACCCTTATAGATTCGTCATGTCTGTCTGTCTGTCTGTCTGTCTGTCCGTCCGTATGTCACAGCCACTTTTTTCCGAAACTATAAGAGCTATACTGTTGAAACTTTGTAAGTAGATGTATTCTGTGAACCGCATTAAGATTTTTACACAAAAATAGAAAAAAAGCAATAAATTTTGGGGGTCCCCATACATAGAACTGAAACTCAAAAATTTTTTTTTTCATCAAATCCATGCGTGTGGGGTATTTGTGGATAGGTCTTCAAAAATGATACTGAGGTTTCTAATATCATTTTTTTCTAAACTGAATAGTTTGCGCGAGAGACACTTCCAAAGTGGTAAAATGTGTGTCCCCCCCCCTCTAACTTCTAAGATAAGAGAATGATAAAACTAAAAAAAATATATGATGTACATTACTATAAAAACTACCAACGAAAATTGGTTTGAACGAAATCTAGTAGGTAGTTTTTTTTTTAATGCGTCATAAATCGAAAAAAAAAACACTATTATTAAAACATCGATCAAAGTTACAACACATTACAAGAACTTTTATATTATGTTACTTGCTGCTACGGAACCCTTGATGGGCGAGTCCGACTCGCACTTGGCCGGTTTTTTAAGAATTGTTGTACTATGTTTATTCGCTATAGCTTCGAAGACACATAAATTGTAATAGGACGGGAAGTCCGCAGCAGGCAAATTGTTCCAGTCCTTTGATGTACGTGACATAAAAGACGAGGCGAAGGGTTTATTTTAGACCGTAGAAATGTCAACAATGTAAGAGTGGGTGTCACCATTGTGTGGACCGCCTGACCCGGAGAACACAGTGGAGCATAATGGTGGAGGTGTGCCCCGCTTGGGCGGAGCACTGCTGTGTCCTCGTGGGGGCGATCGATGGTAGTGACCTCTCGCGCCGAACCCTGTTACAGGACATGGTCTGGAGCGTAGGGAATAGTAGGCAGTCGCCTCCTTCTGCTGAACAGTAATGCTAGGGAAAGAGGCGGCTGCACGCGTGAGGGAACGGACATTCTGACACCGCAGCCACCGGGGTTTCGACCTTGATTTTCACCCACCGTAGGCGTGGGCTTGCGGACGGTGAGCAACGAGTAGCTTACCGTCCGGCTGTCTGGTTACTATCCGGATCGAGCCCGAGTCGTTGAAGGCGCGTAGTGTTCCACGCTCACCTCAAAGAAAACTGCCGGTGCCTGGGAGGCTGAAGCCTACTGGGGTCATAAATTGGCTTCCAAAAGGAAAACCCGAAATCCTGGAACGCTAATCTAGACTTAGACCATTTTGACAAGTCTGATATGTTCCTGAACATCGTTCGCTTTTGAAATGGTTACCTATTCGTCAGCGTAGAGCACTAAGGGCCTTGACTTACCTGTTTTCTTGACAACTCTTCTTCTCTTTCTTATCTGACTTCTCATATCCAACTCTCTCTCTCTCTCGGCTCTGCCGATTTTTACTATGATAAAAAAAACCGGCCAAGTGCAAGTCGGAATCGCCCATGGAGGGTTCCGTAGCAGCAAGTAACATAATATAAAAGTTCTTGTAGTTCGTTGTAACTTTGATCGATGTTTTAAATAGTGTATTTTTTTAGATTTATGACGTATTAAAAAAAAACTACTCACTAGATCTCGTTCAAACCAATTTTCATTGGTAGTTTATATGGTAATGTGCATCATATATTTTTTTAGTTTTATCATTATCTTATTTTAGAAGTTCCGGGGGGGGGGGGGACACATTTTACCACTTTGGAAGTGTCTCTCGCGTAAACTATTCAATTTAGAAAAAAATGATATTAGAAACCTCAATATCATTTTTGAAGACCTATCCATAGATGATACCCCACACGTATGGGTTTGATGAAAAAAAATTTTTTGAGTTTCAGTTTTAAGTATAACCCCAAAATTTATGGCTTTTTTTATTTTTGTGTAAAAATCTTAAAGCGGTTCACAGAATACATCTACTTACTAAGTTTCAACAGTATAGCTCTTATAGTTTCGGAAAAAATTGGCTGTGACATACGGACGGACAGACAGACAGACAGACAGACAGACATGACGAATCTATAAGGGTTCCGTTTTTTGCCATTTGGCTACGGAACCCTAAAAACCGATCGACGAATAATAGTCTACTCCGATGTCCCTCACTCCGCTCTGGGTTTATTCGGTCGTCCTTCTTTGTCCAAGCGATCTTTCTTTGGAATGAGCTCCCGTCGAATATCAGGATGGCATCCAGCCGGTTGGCATAATCAAAACAGTGTTGATTTGACGGATTCGTTTCTGATAATAATTTTGTTTATTTGTATGTAAATACTCGTAAGTATTTATTTGTATGTTACCTATGGACATCTTCCTATGTATCCACATACCTAGGTACCTACGAAAAGAGAGGTTGTCTTTAGGATAATTAGTCATAAGTACTTAAGGCGTATAATTCCTTGAACCATCTGGCCGAAATTATGTGAACGCAACTTTCGCACTCGCCTAGGCGGCAGTACGCAAATCTGTGCATTTATTTGCGGCCAGCAGTGCCCGGAAAGCGCTTTAAACCCATTTTCTCTGCGAGATATTGATTGATTTACATATGCAATGTTCACTTTGAAGAATATTTAACCACCAATTTTTATGTGTAAAAATGTTTCTAAAGGTCCAAGCCGTTTCGAAGGAGTAGGGAAAAATTGCGAAAAGTTGCGAAATTGGTAAATATTTTTTTTGACAAAAGTATTAATTGCACGAAAAAATCAAATGTTGGTATTATTGTTCATGAATCTATAATAAACATATATTTTTTTCAAACCAATTGACCTAGCCGTTACGGAGGAGTAGGCCTCAGAAAATCACTATTTTATGGCACTTTTCGGGCGCTTGGCCCTTAATGTAACCTTTATTTTAATTAAATTACGTAAAAGGACAAAATCGCCTTTTTTAAAACCTCCTACCAACGGCTAGTAACGTAATTTGTATTAGTTTTATTTATACAATAATTATGTATTTATTTTGGTTTTAATTTGCTACTTGTTTGTTTGCCTTTAAGTTGCACCTACCATGTTATGTTTCTGCACCACCCTAAGGTCGGCTGGTAGAAAATGCCTCAAGCATTAAGTCCACCTTTGTACAGTGTTTACTGGTGCATAAAGTTTTAATAAATAAATATGTACGATACAAAACGTGAACTACGTCGAGTTCATAGAATAGGATTTCCAAAAAATGGTTTCTTAACCGACTTCAAATAAAAGAAGATTCTATTGCCTTTTCACATAATTGTGCCACATGAAAACTATACAGCCATTTTCTCCGTATAATGTTTAATATCCTTCGTAACTATACCAAATTCTGTTTTTTATGAACGAAATAGTTTCCGCCTTCCAATGCTGTTATTACCGACATATTGTCGCCAAGTATATCATCTCCATTTTTTCCTCTGAGTATGCAGTAATCAGGCATAAAGTATTGTCATAATCATAATCATGATCATAATCATTTATTTGGTTTGTAAACATAGGTATTGAGGTATGATATTGAGGTTTCTAATATCATTTTTAGGATTCCGTAAATTAATGTAAACTAATCGTGTTTGGGATTATTGGAATTGTCAAGAGATGCGCTCTGGCTATAGCTTTATATAGGCATTTAAGTTTGTTTTTAGTGACGGTACCACAAATAAAAATTAAAAAAAAAAAAACGAAAGAAAGACACATTGCGGATCTGGAACTACGACATTAAATTAAAACGAGCACAGTACTAGTCCATCGAAACACTTTAAAACACGAAGATTAGTAGTTAATGGAAAATTGAAAAATTGCAAAATTCAAACAAAATAAATAGTAGAATCAACTGCATAAAAAATAAACACGCTTTATCTAGGAAAGTGACTGATCTAGTGTGCAGTGAGGTGCGTATGCAGCGGGCGGCGCACTATGGATTTATCGTAGAACAAGGGCTGATCATAATACTTTTTTGAAATTTCGGTCTTAATTTCTTCTTAAAGAGTCGTACTATATTATAAGCAATTCGTTTTTTAACAGTTCAATATAGAAAACTGAAAATATTGCATTAGAACTCAACAGTACGACGATGAATTGTAACCCTTAAATTAGGTATGTTCAGAGTTAAATATTGAGCACTTGTGAAGTAAGAACCATATAGTGTGTTATATACTTAGATAGGGTATTTTATGTGAATTGTAAAACTGTAGTTAATTTTATAATTAATGATAAAATATACCCGTCATAATTATTTGCGTAAAATGCTAGAAAAAAACAAATTGTTTTGACTTCAACGATACTTTTGGTAGTTAGCTAAGCTTGCCTAAGTTCTAAATTGAATCTTATATCCTACGCTAGGTATCTACTTGACATATGCAAAAAGAAAATCTTGCGCATATTTGCGCTTTTTTGTGTTATGAAGCGTCATGTGATAAAACATCCCAAATGAATTATCACGAAAACTAAATAAATGACTATTGTATTAGGTTCTAGTGGTAATATTGTACGGGTTTGCATATCTTCTAGTTGTAATAAAGAATGTGACATGATACACATCATTTTTATTCGATTTTGATATAAAAAGATGGCCATAGAACACCCAACACCACAATCCCTATGGTACTGTTAGGATGGCAATCCGTGGGTCCTTTAAAAAAAAAACACTTATTGCTGCTAAAAGAATATTTACTTAACAAAGGTTACACACTAGCACACACTGGTTACACAACTGAACTCTCGACACGGAATGTACACTATGTATTGCGAAAATGGCTATGACTGTCTGTCTCCGTCAACTTAGAAAAAAGTACTAAGAGATACCAATCTGACACTGAAGACTTGCAAAGGGAGCTGAACCGCTTACAACACAAACTTAGTTCAATGTCCATCAAATATACAGCTTCTGAAAACCAAATGAAGGAATATGTATTGGCAATGAATGAGCTGGTGAGCTCACAAAAACCCAATTGTGAACATTGTCCTACAACATCTATTACATCTGCGCCGGGCCATTCATTGTCAATATGTGATACCACCTTACCCCAGTCTAGTGTTAGTTTGCCGGTAGAAATAACTAATTGCTTTTCACAACAGTTCTCAAATAGGGAAATAGTAATTTTTTGTGATGAAATTGGAAAGGACTTAGGCCATTTATTGACAAACGAATATCCAGGACACTCAATTATAAACAACTGTATGCCTGGCTGTTCCTTATATGACATAATGAAAGAAATAATAAAATGTAAATTTGACCAGGATTCTATACTTTTAATTTTTATTGGTAATAGGGGAAATGTGAACAGAGGAGAATTACTCCAATATTATAGTACCTTAAGTAACCTGAGTGTAGGAAAAATTGTGATGTTTACATTCCCCTACAGCCAAAGTTTGCCACAGGAAGAAAATTGCATTAGATATAAGATTAATATGACATTGTACAATTTGATATTAAATAATAATTTGTTCCATTTAATTGACACCAACAATTATGTTGGTATTAACTATTATTTGACAAAAGATAGATATCTTGCTGATAATTACTATCTTTCCAAATTTTGTAAAAGACAGATAGCTATGTCGCTATCATATTATTTTTTTATTTCAGCCAAGAACATGGCTAAACAACTTGCTCCTGTTGAGCAATGCAATGACTTAATAATTGATTGTGCCAATAAGTTGGCATCAAATATTGACATTAATATTAATTTAAATTAGAAATTGAGAGACAACAGAGTCAATCTCTAGCACGAATTTACTGATAAACAAAAATCATTCAAATCAAATCTTGAAATCCATAAATAGTATCAACCTGGTGCATCAAAACATTCAGGGATTCATGAATAAAGATTTAGAGGTAGAGCTATTCCTTAATTGTAATGATATTGATATTCTTTGTATAACGGAACATTGGCTTAAAAGCCAACAGCTCATGTTCAATTTTAATAACCACCAGGTTGGTAGTTCATTCAGCAGAACTAATGCCTTACGTGGTGGCTCATTGATTTTAGTTAGTAACCACATTAAATTTAAGGAACGTAAGGATATTGTGAGTCTGTCTGTTGAGCGGTCAATTGAAATAGCCTGTATTGAATTGGAGCAGTTTATTATATTAAGTGTGTACAAACCCCCTTCCGGATTGTATGACTGCTTTGAAAAGGTAATGGATGAAGTGTTTTACAACATTTGTAATTCAAATAAGTACATAATCACATGTGGTGATTTTAATGTTAATTTATTAGAAAATTCAGCTTTATGTAGCAAAATTATAAGTTTGTTTCAGTCCTACAATCTTGTTAATTTGTTTTTGGAGCCTACAAGAATAACTCCTACTAGTGCCACTTGCATAGATAATATTTATACCGATGTTGTACCTAGCCATAAAGACATTATAAATTTACTAGATTCTGATCATTGTGGGCAATTAATTACTTTTCAAATTCCAAACATCATAGTGGCTAAAAAGAATATCACTGTTAACCCGAAAACTGCAAATCGCTTAGAAACTTTTAAAACTAAACTAATTAATAATTTACCAGCTTTGTCAATATTAGATGATCTGAATCAACAATATGAATGTTTTTTTAATATGTACTGTAAGCAATTTAATTCCACTTTTATACCCAAAACTATGTCGGTTAACAGTAATGTATCTTTCAGTGAATGGGCTACCATTGGTATACATAAAAGTAGAACGCGACTCTATGAATTGTATGAGGAAAAAATTCTTGTAAACACTGCAGAGTTTAGTTTGTATGTTAGAAATTATTCAAAATTATTCAAAAAAGTATGCTCTGTTGCAAAATCGCGCTACTTGAGTTCCAAAATTAAAAATAGTAATAATATAATTAAAACAACCTGGAATATTATAAACAGTGAAACTGGAAGATCTACAAAACCATGTAGTGACTATAGCCTTAAAATTAATGACAGCGTGATCGAATCGGACTCACAAGTTGCTGCAGCTTTTGAAAAGTTCTTTTCAGAGATCCCCATATTAACTACTAAATCTCTGAACTCATCACCCACTGCTGCAGAGTCTCTGCTTAAAGAAAATGTTAAAGTTTGTGATTCAGATTTTATTTTCGAACATGTGACATATGTGGATATAATTAAAACCTTTAACACTTTGAATGTAAAAAAGACCACAGATTTATGGGGAAATTCTGTGGATGTTGTAAAGTCTATTATAAAGGTTGTAGCTCCTAGTTTAGCACTTATTTTTAATAATTGTATTGATCGTGGCGAGTTTCCTGACTTAATGAAGTATAGTAAAATAATACCATTGTTTAAAACAGGTAGCACATCTGACCCCACAAATTATAGACCTATTTCAGTGCTACCCACCTTTAGTAAAATATTTGAGAAACTAATTTTACATCAATTACAAAGATTTTTTAATAGACATAAGTTGTTACATGATAAACAGTTCGGTTTTACAAGGGGTCGTTCAACAACCGATGCCGGGGTTGAACTTTTAGGACATATTTATAATGCATGGAAAGACAAATGCGATGTCCTGGGCATTTTTTGTGATTTGTCCAAGGCTTTCGATTGCGTTCTCCATGAAACATTAATCAGGAAACTACACCATTACGGGATCCGGAATTCCTCTCTGGATCTTCTTACTTCTTATTTGAGTGATAGGATTCAGAGAGTTGATGTAAATGGAAAAAGATCACCCGGGTCTGTAGTATCAATGGGTGTGCCCCAGGGCTCGATTCTTGGTCCATTTTTATTTCTCATTTATATCAATGACTTGCCATACCTCATAAAGGATAACCATGATATAGTGCTGTTTGCAGACGACACTTCGCTTTTGTTTAAGCTTAAACGTCAGCAGCCGGTTACTGATGACATAAATAACGCCCTTTCAAAAATAGTACACTGGTTTAATGTCAATAACCTGCTCCTTAACGAAAAGAAAACCAAATTTGTTAAATTTACGATGCCTCACGTAAGACAGGTAGAAACTAGTGTGCTAATAAAAGGTAAAGAATTGAGTCCTGAAGACACTACAGTATTCTTAGGTATAACTCTTGATGCTAAGCTTCAGTGGGGCCCACACGTGGATAAGTTATCGAAAAAACTTAGCTCTGCCGCATACGCTGTTGGACAAATTCGAAATCTAACTGACTTAGAGACAGCCCGTTTAGTTTACTTCAGTTATTTTCATAGTGTCATGTCGTACGGTATTCTATTATGGGGAAATGCCGCCGATATCCAAACGATTTTTGTTTTGCAGAAAAGGGCTATTCGTTCAATTTATAAATTAAGTCCCAGATACTCCCTCAGAGATAAATTTAAAAATATTAATATTTTGACTGTGCCATCTCAGTATATCTATGAAAATATTTTGTATGTTCATAAAAATAAAAACATGTTTAAAAAATACAGTAACATTCACAACGTTAATACTAGGAACAAACACAAGTTAGTGGTTCCTGCCACCAGGCTCAAAAAAATAGGACGCTCATTTAGATGCCAAAGTATACATTTTTATAATAAGCTTCCCAGTCCTATTCAGGAACTTAGCATTAATAAATTCAAAATATTTGTAAAGCGAAAACTTTGCCAAAAGGCTTTTTATTCTGTAAAAGAGTATCTCGAGGATAAAACGGCTTGGGATTGACCTGCTCCAGTACCTACTCATTATAATTATTATCATTTGAATGTTTTTTTGTTTTAACTGCCTTTTTTATTGACGATTGTTGTTGTTTTACAATTATGATATTGTATATATATAAATATATATCTTATTATTATTTTTTTACAATTATGACATGTTTATTTTTACTATTTGACTGATTTTTTTATATACTTTTTTTTTACAATTTGCAATATTTACACTTTTGTAATTTTTATTATTGTGAATGTGAGAACTATGTGGATTACTCTTTCGTTTTCTTTTATATTCACATGATGTCTGGCAGTTTTGAGTATTTGATGTGGCCTACCCAAATGTCCTTTCTTTGGCATTGTTCGTCAAGTCGTTGAGCTCCTTAGTAGTCCTGAGTTGAGCTACACGCATATTGACAAATGCTTGCACTGACTGGACAGGTCCACTTAAAACTGTGTGGTTCTTTCTTCAAAAGACCATCTCAGGCTCAATCTGCATGGTTCTCATATGATTTGACCATTACATGTTTTGCTGTATGGACTTTAAAAGAGACTTTGACCCCTGAGTTTGTTTCGGTGTTTCTTCTCAGGGTAGTCAGCTAGGAAACACCGGCCTCATCTAGCATTATTTGACGACAAAAAAAAAAATTGACGTGTAAAAGTGTTTTTATAAAACCTACTTGCAAAATAAAGATCATTTATCATTTATCATTTGTCTGAGCACATGGAAATGCCTTTTTATAATATTGGTAACAATATGGAAGCGGCGGGGTTTTTATCTTAGTCAGCATTTGATGCGTTACAAAGTCCGTTTATAACAGCACGGATCGACTCGTGAGATACAGAAAGTTCGGCGGCTATCTCTCTCAAACTTGAATGAGGATTTTCAGTCACTATTTCCTTCACTTTTGGCGATGTTAACTTCAATTGCAGATGTTGATGGCCTACCAGAGCGAGGCAAATCTTCCATCACATCTCGACCACTTTTGAATGCTTTGTACCACTCATAAGCACAAGTTTTTGATAAATTCGATTCACCGTAAGCCTTCTGTAACATTTACAGTGACTCCGAACACGAAATTCTATTGGCGATGCAAAATTTAAAACAAACTCTATGTTCGATGTTTTTGTCCATTATGAAATTCGCAATACACACTAGTCCAAATCCAAATCCAAACTAATATTATAAATGCGAAAGTAACTCTGTCTGTCTGTCTGTCTGTCTTTGCTTCACGCCCAAACTACTGAACCGATTTGTGTGAAATTTGGTACAGACATAGTTTGGAACTTGAGAAAGGACATAGGATAGTTTTTATTGCAAAAAATAAAATAAAATAAAAAATAAAATTTATTCCGGACATACAGCGCCATCTATTGGTCAAGAGTCGGCATCAATTCAGTACTGTTTCCAGAAGTCACTATTCCATGCGAACGAAGTTGCGGGCAAAAGCTAGTATGATATAACTAAAAACAGCACTGTATTTAATATAAATAACAGATGCAACTCAAACTCCGCGCCAAAATGGAAAACAGTTGTGTCAATCTAGTAACAACAAAAAAATCTAAAATTTGAATTTGGAACCATAAACAAATCATCCATTCCCGATACTTTTTTGACTGAATGTATATATAGACAGGGTACTGTTAATATACGAAGAGTCACAAAATACGGTTTACAGCTTTCCGTGCTTTGAATGCCACATATTGACCTAACACACATTTTTTGAGCCCTCAAATACCGTGTCCACATTTATGGAATTACCCCAATATAATATGATACCGTATTGTAACGTAGCTGTGACATACGCATGATACGCTGTAATTTTAACCGTCAGTAAACCTTCAAACAATAGATTTTTCAAAGAATAATCTGACAGATATACCAATGGAATTCCTAGAAGCGAATATAAGTTTATATTTATCTAATAACAGATTTCAATGTGCCTGTTGGAATTCTGAAGACCTGTCTTATTTGAAATCGAGAAAAAATGTTCTTGATCTTGGTTTGGCGAAGTGCGGAGACAAATGTCTCTCAGCAATGGAGCCTTTTTATTTTATTTGGATCTGTGTGATAACTGGAAGGCTGCTGCAGTCGCTTAAGGCACCTTCGTAGTCCTTGTTCTAATCGTAGCTATTCTTGCTATGATCATATACAAAAATTCGCATGGAATTTTATTGTTTATTATCAACCATGGGTTGTGTCCATGTTGCTTTGTCAACTCAGTTCTACCGTAAAAAGTTGTGAGATCAATGTAATATCAAGTCGGTTATTTATTCAGTCCGTTCTTAAGGGACCTTGATGACCTAGATTGACTTGGTATTCGCATGTATATCACAAGTAATACGTATTAGGTATATTAAATTGGATTGTTTAGTCCGATTGCCAAGTCAATCTACGTCGTTGGCCGTGCGCCCTAATAGACCAGGCGATGGAAGTGGTTGAGTGTGCAAAATGTGAAGACCACATTCTGTGAATAGTTTTAGACTCAGAAAAGCATGCAGATAATGAGGACAATGCGCTGGCGTGCCGCCGCCACCGCCGACCAATCACACGCCGCCGCCTCCACCGACCAATCACACGTCGCCGCCGCCGCCGACAAATCACACGCCGCCGCCGCCGCCGCCGCCACCGTCGCCGCCGCCATCTTGATCCGGCGCGGGTCACGTGACTAGATGTGTTACAATCTAATCGAATTTGTGATTCCAGTCGATGCCACCTCGAGTCCGTGAGTCCTCTAGCCTACTTCAAGGCTAGAGTGAATAGGCTCTTAATAAACTAGTGCGCCTCATCATCAACGATTGCATCATTGCTTACCATCAGGCGGGATCGCAGTCAAGTACTAGTCTAAAACAGATATTAAAAAAAAAATCGGAATTTTTGTGGACCAGTTCATATCAGCCATACGTATGTCACGGGGTCTAGGGGTACTGGGTTCGACTTCTTTACACGGGTAGTGGTATTGGATTTCTATTTGGAACTTTTTATTAGCAACTAGCGTCTAGATTTGTGCAATAAGGGTTAACCCTTATGACAAAGAACTACACCTAACTGCATAATGCTTCGTAGAACTAAGTGTATTACTATTCAAATACTGCCTTAGTAAAAATCAGAAACATCTTTCATCTTCCACTAACACGGTGCTACGCTTCAAATTCCATCCAGTACCAGAAACTGTTCAGAAATATAGTATGGACAAGCGCTCCGGAGAAATAAAGAAGCTAAACAATGGTCATAAGTTTTACATGGCAATTACTGAAGAAAATAAAAACTTGAAACTTGTCTTTATAGCACCCACCGTGGACAGTTAATTCAAGAAACCGTTGACATACTTAACATTTACGAAGACACCGCATTTAAAAACGTTTTCTGAATTCTAGATAAAGAAATCAGAAACTAACACTAGGTACAAAGGATGCAAAGTTTCTGAACTGATGGAAAATCGTGACAAAGGACAGATTTGGAACCGTGCACCAGCTTCTGACGTTTTATAAGTGCCCATGTAGGCCTATGTGAAATAAAATATTTTGACTTTGACTTTGTTGAAACTTGCGCAGCGGTCATTTCGGTTAATGAGGTCCGGTCGATGCGCGGGGGCAAGGGAAGAAAAAGACGCACTTGCGCGCGCGTTTTTTTGTCTCTCACACTGACCGAGCACGCCAAGAGATTAGCAAAACTGATTGACTCCGGCAGGAGTGGCTGGGCTTTCAATACGATGCCACAGCATTCCGCGAGATGCCGTAGCGCGACCTGCCGTGCCATGCCGGCAGTGAGCGCCGACCCTTATTATTTTAGATTTACAGTCAATGACCGGCAAAAGCCGCGCTATTTCGAAACATATATTTCGATATACCTATATCTTATCCATTTTCATGAATAAGTCTATCAAATCGTGTAAATCACATCAAAATCTGTCACGAAATATAGACGTGACTTTGTTTTATAAGTACTGTATATTATTGAACAGTCCACTATTTTGACTTAAAATACCAAGGACACCTATCTACTCATTAGGCAATCGCTCTTGTGAGTTTTTATGTTATTGTGAGAGTCATGTTTTGACGTAACGCTATTTGCACATTGCGCATTTTCTAGGAGTAGACACTCCTAGAAAATCTTCTTCTCGTACTCGTTACGTTACGAGTCTCACTATAAAGAACCAGTTAATGAGTCAAGAAGGATATTACCACCCTCAGCCAACATTGGATCAGCTGAGCAATATATGGAGGACAAAAACTCAAAAAATAGGTCTTCAGCAAGACGTTCCAGCAACGATACTAAAGCTTTTGACGATTATCATCAAAAGAATCAGCGCTTTAGAAAACGATTCGAAAGATTTGAAGCAAATCCGTGATATAACAAGTAAAGCATACAGGAATAATACCTACTAATGTGGCTAGACTAGTAATATTACTAATCAAAGAAAAGATATGACAGAATACAAAATTGAAAGATTGATTGATTGATTGCCATGAATTGGAAATAAAGGACGTTATAAAAGAAAATATTACAAAAAGTTATGCGACTAACATTAAAACTACAGTAAATCATTACACATATTTTAAACCAAACACGATAAGTAGCGATGCAACCAATGCAACAGTTGTTGAAGACACAACTAAATCTCAAGTTACAAACAGCGCTAAAGAAGTAACTACAGATACATTGACAGCTACTGATAGTAAAGTTGAAGACATTATTAACGTCATGACATCTGTATGTGATGTCACTGCTCCCTCTCGTGAGACAATGGGTTATTCTACACCAGCGTACTATGATAACCCTGTTCGTCAGATTGATCCGTTTGAGCAAATGAATGGTCTTGACGCGGTTTCAATGAGTCAAAATTATTAAAATTTCCGAAACACAAACAACACAATTGAATTGCAGTTAATAACAGGTATTAGGACAGGATTTAGTTTATAAGAATCCATCTCATTTTCTGTGCGGTGTGACTTATAAATTCCTCGCTATTTAAATAAGATTATTTAATATTTCGACAGGCCTGTTGGTCTAGTGGTTAGTGACCCTGACTGCTATGTCGGAGGTCGTGGGTTCGATTGCCACCCAGGACAAATGTTTGTGTGCTATCACGATCATTTGTTCTTTGTCTGGGTGTAATTTATCTTCTATGTCTATACTTATAATAAATCTGTAGATGTGAAAATTCTGTACATTGAAAATATCAAAAAAATAAATGGCACTACGTGGGTGTTACTAGACCGACACCGAACCCAAAATTGTGATTAAAAAAAATTCTGTCTGTCTGTTTGTTCAGGCACTACGCAAAAACTACCGGTTCGATTACGATGAAACTTGGTATAATTATTCTTTAATATCCTGGGCACCACACTGGGTACTTTTTATCCCGGAAAATTACATACAATAAAAAACAAACTTAATTTTGCGGTTCGATCCCTAGACCCGCTTACTGTACCAACTGCAAATAATAAGTTTGTCGTAGGTTACGTCACCCGCAGTGGAGTTCGCTAAGGGGAGTTCACTAACCCCCCACAGAAAGGGGAACCGTGTTACCCCGAATTTAACGCGAGCGAAGCCGCGGGCAAAAGCTAGTCTATAATATGTATGTATTTAGAAATATATAAGTATGTTTATCAGTTGCCTAGTACCATAACACAAGCTCTGCTTAGCTTGGGATTAGACGGCGTTGTGTGATAGTTGTGGAATATTATATTATTATATTGATCAGAATTTTAGGTTAGATTTTTTCAATAGAGTGAATTATAATGGTTGTTACAATTATTCGCAATATTTTTAATTCATCCATCCATCACAATATCTAATTGTGATGTAAATTTGAAGTAGTTTTTATGTCTCAAGTGTCTATCTATCCAAAACTGAAAATTAAAGTAAACTAGAAGGTTTAATATAAAAATGCATGTATTATTTAATTAAGATATTTATTTAAAAATATTATTTAATAAAATACAAAAGCAAAAATATTAGAAGAGAACTGTAGACTGATGCCCAAAGATAAAATAATGAATACAGAGCGAAATAGACGCATCACACAGACGACCGTGTGACGAGCAATCATTTGCACGGCGATCTGTTCGCGCGTCTCCCTCAGGACGAGAACAGTGAGCGTGACGCCCTGGCGACACTTGCTCCTCAGTCGGTCGGGCCACCTGACGATACCTGCCTTACAGGTCACAGCTCGGACTAGTACACAGACTTAAGCCGACGTACATTATTTAAGGAAAAACAAACAGTAGCACAATAAGATAATAGTCAGAATATCTTAAATAATTATTACATTACAAATACAAATACAAAAAGTTTATTTGTGCACACAGGTATTAAGTTGTTACAAAATATTTCTACGTGTCTCTGTGTTCTGCCACAGTAAGTGGCATACAAATATTAATGAAATAGTTAGTTAGGTTTAATGATTATTAGATAGGTATAAATTAGCCTAATGAACAATATTCAGTAAGTAAACACCTAGTATCTACTATAAATACTAATTAAACATTATAAAAATCCAGGTTTAGTACTCTATTTCTTCATATTTATGAATATTCATTACAAATGTATTTTTAAGATAAAATTGCACGTTTAAAATTAAACGTATAAAATTGCACATTATAAAACAATTATGTTCTAGCCACTAAGTTCTCCACAGATTAAAATTCCAAGTATTTCAAACTAGCTAGTACACAGATACAGAACTTATACAAAACTGCTCATTGTTCTGGAACTAATCTCTGAATTTTAAAATATAAATAAAAAAATAAACAATTCGTGTGCGTACATCATTAAAGCCCACGTTATTACATAGAGATCGGCGGATCCTTTAGGGGTTGCTTGGGTTTGCTTCTTAACCCGTTGACTGCCGGAACCAGATCTACGCGAGACACAATGGCTTTTTAATTGAGTCTCTAATTACGGCATTCGAGAGGTTAAATGACTTTTTAATAAGAAGACGAATGTGGATTGAATTGAACTCATTCTTATATGTATCAAACATACGATGAAGTGGTAAACGCGAGGCTGGTAGCAAACAGACGTCGAGTGCGTACCTCGCGTACATGAGCTGTCGAGGAACCAGCGAACACACTCTTACGAGTCTGGACATTCAAGATGATGGCGGCTCACGTACAACAGAGATAAAACTCCTAGGAGTTTCCATTTTGACTTTAAGGTAAAAAATCATACTATTTTTAGAAGCAAGTTTTTTTCCGGTAACATCTAAAATAGATATCGCGAAGGTATTTACGTCGTGCTAGTTCATTATATTTGACGTAGCTCGGGTTCCACGTAGGTACCTACTGCACATTCTAACGGTGCACTCATTATTGAAGTTATTGACGAATTCAACATTATTTTTAGTTTATGCGAATCCCGAATATAGTTTGTTCAGAATTATTAACTGAATGGATTCCAATGGCTTTTAAATCATGTTATATTTTTTCCCAAAAATATTTAAAAAGGTCACAAGTTGGACACCACTGACACTAAGTCACGGCAGGTCATAGCGAGCATTAAAAAAAGCTGGCTGCAAGTGCAATATAACCGTTTAGTTGCCTGTGTAGCTCGGTAACTATGTATTTTTGCTGAAATAACGAGCTTACAACTTTGTAATTTTCCATGATACAGTTATGAAATTTTGTACATAGATACTTTGCACGAAAATACTAGACACGTGTTTCGGGTTTTGCATATACTAACACTAATGTATAAGTGCGAACAGGCGGAAGGTTGACGGACGCCCCGGGAAGGTCTCATAACAAAACCAAACATGTGGTGGGGCTTGTTAACAATCTTTTCTATTTGAACATCCAGATGGAGCTTCGAATCTAGCAGAACATCAAGATTGCGGAGAAGACTAACTTTACGAGTACTAATACACATAATAGCAAGACGATAGTCGAACTCAGTGATATTTTTGGTTTTGATAATTTCATGACATGACGCTTTGGAAGGCTAAAGTTAAGCTTATTGGAAGAGCAGTAGTTAGAGAAACGGTCTAACGGTCTTTTTGTGGTCTATGGCCGCTATTTTAAGATGCGCGCGGTTTTTGACTTGATTTATTCGAGTGTAAACCAGTGGCTGTTAATTTATTAAATAAAATATTAAATTAATTAAATACTACAAAATCATTAGAAAATGTTACATGCATATTCCATTGTCACTACTGTAAGACTAGGCAGTATGATCAAAACACCTTAGCCTTTCTCTAGGGGTAAATAAAAAAAATATGCGCGCGCATATGAAAATAGATTTTTATCGCCATGTCACAAAAAAAGTTACTAGTTTTACTGTTATTTTCTTAACAAGTGTATTAAAAAAATGTCGTATGATACACGTGAGTAATTAATGATTACCGTTCTCAGCTTTCTTAAGACCCTCGCCACGGCTCGGGTCTAAATACCGCCTCGACAATAATAACTAACATTACACACTTACATCATAATGTACTATTATGTCATTAACATATAAATAAACACGCTTTAAACTGAATCTAATAAACATATCTTTGCAATGTTATTGTACGCAACAGGCAAGAAGCTTCGTGTGATGGTGCGTCCATTAAATACGTTTAGAATGACATGTTTTTGGAGCATGAAATTGTACTAAGAAAGAGAGTTTACAATGACAAATAATAGGTATGAGAGATAAGGGTACTTAGCTAACGATTTACTTATTTATTGAGGAGCCTGAACTGAACAAGCGCACACGAAAGTCTTAGATTAGTGAGCTCCATGCATCAGTAGGTCGGCGACAGGAGGAGCTTTGAGTATTGAAACTAAGATAACGTAAATCTAAAATACAAACTAGTTAATACCTACAACCCGTGCGCATTAACATGGCACCTGATAGGTGACGTTTGAAATATTCAGTGCATTGAATTTTATTTTAGTTTTTTGATTAACAACATTTATTTTGCGCCGAGTAGTTTCTCATGACACACTACTTTACGAATTTACGTTGCTTTAAACGTGACGATACAAACTATTTTCGAGTATTCAATGTGGCAACTGTTTTCGAGCCAGGAGCCGTGTTAATGCGCTCGGGTTGTAAATATAATATGAAGGAAAGAAAATGTAAAAAAAAATACTTAAAAATATCAAATATGACTTAAATAACTACTTTAAACTTATGTTCTTGAATTTGTAGAGATGAACGCGCACTCTTCGACTGCTGCACATTTCGCGCTCGTTTTGAACAAGCTCCGTTGTTCAGACAATCGTTGAAGCACACGTCGACTTGACGTCGCTCACAGTGACCGGCGGCACATCTAGAAAGAGAGCACTAATACACAATGATGTCATGAGAAGATTATTAAGGATCGAGAAACCAAGAAGGAAAGACTTTCCCAAGTCGCATCCTGCAACTCAACTCCGCCTCGAATCATCGAATTGACAGAATTTATTGCTCGTATTTTATTGAAATGAATCGAAGGTTTTCTTCCGTTGTTATGGCAAGTGGGCCATGGAACATGGGCCTGAGTCACTGGCACCGACCTCGTCTACACTAGACGGAAAGCTCTGATTTCATTGTTTATTATTAAAATAACTTTAGACAGAAAAAACTTCCTTACTATTGTATATCCATTTGGCTATGAAGGCGGGAATGTCGCATCTTTCACCCGCGTAATCAGCTGTGCACTGGCAGACTGGCGCACTCGCCTCGTTCAGAGAACAGGCGCCGTGGTTTAGACAGAACTGATGGCATGCGCTGACTTTCCCTTCCCCAGAGTTACCGCCGTCAGAGCTGAAACAACGAACATTTCAAACATGGCACCACAATACACAGACACACACAAAACTAACAAAAATAAAAAAGGGTCGTTAAACGTACAGTCAAACGCTCATCAGTGGTCGGTCATAACTACTGCAGTGGCGCTCTCAATAACAAATTGTTGCTAATTGCATTTATATTATTTTGTCAAGTTCTGTTCCAAGTCCCTCGTGACAGGGTGTTCTTATGTGGAAGTCATCAACTAGCTTCTCCCGCTCTAAGGTAGAGTGAGAGGGCGCGTCAGACTTTTACTGACTATAAGTCACCCGTGTCCGTCAGTTGCCTGCGGGTTCCAGGGCCACCGTAACTCTTTAAAAATCTCCCGCGGCCCTAGCGGTACCGGCCCTGCTGGGCTCCGACGGGTTCAGTGGCATCTCTGTGAGGCACGCCAGGAGCACTCCGCAGCGTTCGACGACTTGTATCAATATAATTATTATAAATATAATATGTGCCTTGTTAGTTCCCAATAAATAGTTAACATTTATATCATCTACTACATGTGAACAAAGCCGTTTATGGCAAATATTAGAATAATGTAATTTTCACCTTTTTTTGAGGAAACTTGTCGCATCTGCCGAGTGTAGGAATAGCGTCCCACACAGGGTCTCTTGACCTAACTAGTGACAGTGACAAGACCAAGATTTAGTTTACCTGTTGTCCTTATTGGCAGAAGCCTCGCCTCTTCCACCATCGTAATCTGCTGTGTCCGGGTAGGCCGGCATGTCCTCTTCACCCAGGGAACAAACACCGCCGTTTAAACAGAATTCATGGCAGCACACGTTCAGTTCGCATCTTTCCCCAGCGTAACCGGTCTTACAGCTAAAAAAACAAAGTTACAGAAGAGTTACTATAATTAAGAAAACCAACACATATTTGTGAGTAGATGTATCAGGGGCACGAGGTGCGCAGCCACTGCGGCGTTTTGGGGGCTCTATAGGTTTATGTTACACCACCTGACATCGGTGACGGGGCTCGGACTTCAAACAGATACAGGTCTGAAGTTGTCAACTCACTTTCAGCAAGTGTGCTGATGAATGCTGGTCCTCTCTCTGTATGAGACGAGGTCTGTACTTTATATTTATATAAACGGCCTTCCCTTCGGACCGCGAAAGCGTTTAGACGTGCAATCCGTAAAAGTTTTTTCAATTTTTATTAAAAATTAATAGTTATTTCGAAATAAAGTGATGAATATAATTTGCAAAAGTACTAAGAGCGCATAAATTTTGAAGTGAACGCGAAACACAAGCAGAGTACTGGATGAAGTGGGCCGGCAACAGTAAAAACTGAGATAGCATGCGGAGCCCCGCTGCGCTTACGCTGTGCGTGTGTCATCTTTGTCGGCTGCCCAACTTATGAGCGATAGCGATTAGCGAGTAATATATTTATGTTTACTTGGCTCTTGATTTCTAGTCGGATTAGACAAACTAACAAGCTAAGGTAACATGTATAAAACACCACCAAATCAATCCAAAACGCCTTCAAATCAATCCAAAACGCCTCCAAATCAATTTTCATCGCGTTCGGAGTCTGATATCCGAAAGCTGCAAGCAAACCAAGACCCAGAGGAAAACATCACCCAGCAAGCCAAACGCAGATGCATTTCACTCGGCAGTGGTGACCTGGATATGTTTAAAAACGACATCAAAAAGATGATCAATGAAATGATTTGTACCCAAAGCATCCGTTTAGACAAATTAGAAGGTCATATTAAGGAAATAAAAAATCACTACACGGAAATTAAGGTCACAAATACTGATCTCGAAAAGGCAATGACAGTGGTCTCCGATCAATTACAGTCCCTTGAAAATAAAATTACGGGACTAGAAAATCAATGTGGCTCCATGGCAATCCAGTTAGCTAAGTTAGAAAACAAGTTGGAAGTTCTCGACCACAATCTCATCAAAACATCTATAGAATTACGTAATGTACCCAAAAGGCAGAGTGAGACCAAGACAATGCTGTATGATACTATATCGCACCTCTCAAAACATCTAGGAATTGATATGGAATCCTCTAGTATCCGTGATATTGCAAGACTACCTTCAAAAAAGGAAAACGTAACATCAAGTTTATCAGTTGAGTTCTGTAATACCATGGTGAAAACGAGGTTTCTTGCTGCTGTTAAAGACTACAATAAGCTTAATCCCACCGACAAGATAAAATCAACACACTTAAATTTAAAATCTGTACCGGAAACACCTATCTACATTACAGAGCTTTTAACAGCCAATACTAAAAGGTTATTTTACCTTACTCGAAACCACGCTAAGACACACCAGTATAATTATTGTTGGACGTCGAACGGAAAAGTTATGCTTAAAAAGAATCCTGATAGCCAGGCTATCGTGGTGAGAAGCGAAGAACAACTGAAGCAGCTAGCGGCAATCATTAAAGCATGACTATTTACATTTAAGTTTACCCTGCTATTTTGTATGTATCATTTGATTACTTTTACGATTTCATCAAATTGCTATATTAAAACACTAAATACAGACACCAACAATACTCACACATATAACTTTTTCCATCCACACCACATACTCTCAACATACTCAACACCTACATATAACAACACCATATCACCACAGATACTCCTTACATCTGCATGCGTTAATACCCATCATTCTTTAAATACCTACTTCAATATCATAAAAAGTATGTTTTTAAACCTAATGCCCCCGAACATAAGCCTTCCATACGCTCTTAAAATATATACCATCCTGTTTACTCGTAACCCACAAACTATTTTTACCTTGCCAGTAAAATGACTACTAACATAAACAATCTAATTAAATGTATCGACGAATTGTCTGATCAACTACCTATACGTGCACACCTGAGGAAACACTCTCCATTGTGAAGTGTCCTAATAACTTCATTAAAATCCTATCACAAAACATTCGTTCTATAAACCGTAATTTTTTAAACTTGCAAACGCTTCTGCACCGAATTTCTTTTGATTGCGATCTGATTGTTTTAACTGAATGTTGGTTACCATGCTCTAGCAATATCGTTATCCCGATTCTTAATAATTACTCGTCATTTATGACCACCAAACATCTCAATCAGAGTGATGGTGTAGTAGTGTATTCGAAATCGAACCTGTCTGTTACATGTGAAGAACCAGATTTTCACCAATCCGCGTCTGGTCTTGTTATAAAAATTAACTCAGACTTGGCGATAATCTGTATTTATCGATCACCATCCATAGACAACATAAACAGCTTTCTCACAGCTCTTAACAGCATACTTGTGTCGCTGCATAGATTTAAATCGGTAGTTCTAACAGGCTATTTTAACGTGGATATCAAACCTACAACTTCCGATATGCGCTCCCATGAATACTTAAATTGCCTCGCTTTTCATGGTTATCTCCCTGCTCACACCCTGCCGACCAGGGATGGGAATTGTTTGGATCATTTGTTTCTCAAATCAACCGCCCCCACCCATACCTTTGTTTTAAGTTCTACAATAACTGATCACTCCTCTTCCTTACTTTGCATCTATAATAAATCTATACGAACGGTCGCAAACCACTTTATAACAAAAATTGACTATGATGGCCTTGACAAATCAATGTCACATCTGGATTTCTCCCCTATTTTGAACACAAAAGACCCAAATATGGCTACCGATAAATTATTGAATTTAGTGAAGGTATCCATATCTGAAAATACTATAGTTAAAAAAGTTTCATCAAAAAAAAGAATCCTAAAACCATGGATAACATCTGGTCTATTACGGTGCATTAGAAACAGGGACGCGCTACATAAGAAAGTTAAAAAATTCCCAGGAAATTAAGTTATAAAAATTACTTACCTTCGATACAGAAACTACTGTATTCGTATTTTAAAGAAGGCTAAAAGAATTTACGATAAAGAAGAACTAGAAAAAGTTAGTACAAACCCCAAATTACTATGGGACACTATTAAACGAGTTACTAACACTACTAAAACTAAAAATACATCTGAACAATTACTTACCTTGTCATCCTCACCTATTGAATCTTGTAAATCTGTAAACTCATTCTTTGTTAACATTGGCGAGAAGCTTGCAAATAATATCCACTCTAGTACTACACAGCCTTTGACAGTTACTCAACCCACTTTTAACTTCTCGTTAACTTCATCATTTGTCCTTGAACCTATTGATCTTGACGAAATTACAACAGTTATACACTCATTGCGCTCTGATGCTGCAACTGGCTGGGATGGCATATCACCCTACATCCTAAAGAGATACTCAACCCTCCTGGCACCCATACTATGCCATATTTTTAATATCTGTTTTGAGACTGCAGTCTTTCCCTCTTCTTTTAAAAAGGCAATCATTCATCCAGTCTTCAAGGGAGGCGACGGGAGCTTGCCGAATAATTACCGACCTATAGCAGTTCTAACTGCCTTATCCAAGGTACTAGAACGTCTTATTAATAAAAGACTTGTAAACTACCTAGAACATCACAAACTAATATCACCACAACAATTTGGATTTCGTAAAAACAAGTCAACCTATGACGCAGTTCAGGAATTAACTAACAATGTTGTAAAAAGCCTAAATAGTAATAAAAAAGTCCTAACAATATTCTTAGACCTTACAAAGGCGTTCGACACCGTCTCCGTTCGTTCTCTCTTACTCAAACTTGAAAAGATGGGTGTCAGGGGATTGCAACTTGATCTCTTTCAAAGCTACCTCACAAATCGCTCACAGATAGTCAGAATTCATCAGCATAGCAGCAATGAACTCCCCATCTACTGTGGCGTTCCGCAAGGAAGCATATTGGGTCCCACCTTATTTCTAGTATTTATAAATGACTTATGTAATTTAGACATCCCAAATGCTAAGAAGACCTCATATGCGGATGACACAGCTATAACTTTCGTCGCTAATACATGGTCTGAACTCGAGAACAAGGCACAAAATGGCTTTAATGTAGCACTGACATGGCTTAATCTCCACAAACTTACACTAAACACCTCCAAAACAAAGTTTATTACCTATTCGGTCAGTTCTGCTTCTCAACCAAACCAAAGAATATTATTAAAAGCTCACACCTGTAATTTGCAAACTCAAATGTCATGCCAATGTACACCCATAACTTCTACGGACGAAATAAAATACCTAGGTATAATCATAGATAATCATAGAATCTTAAATTTAAATCCCATATTAATGTCCTTACTGGCAGAGTTCGTAAACTTATATATATTTTTAAAACCCTTAGAAGCATTGCTAACCCTACTATTATACGTAATGTCTATTTTACCTTATGCCTATCAATTATTACTTATTGTATTCCCTGTTGGGGTGGTGCTGCAAAAACTATCCTCAAACCACTTGAAGTAGCACACCGGGCCATACTGAAAGTGGCTACCTTCCGTCCACTAATTTATCCAACTAATCAATTATACACAAATTGCAATGTCCTCAACGTGCGGCAACACTTTATTTTACAAACAATTTTATTGCAACACTGCATGACCCCCTATATTGAAATTACCAAACGCCGAAAAGACATGATATGCACTACGCCAAAAACTCGCTTAACGTTTACTAAAAGATTCTTTTATTATTTAGGTCCGTCCCTTTACAATGTAATAAACAATAAATGTCCAATTTATAGACTGTCCTATCATAATTGTAAAAAGACGCTCCGCGCATTCCTCCAAAATAAAACCTATGACGAAACAGAAAAATATTTAATCTAATTAAGGTATGACAAGTTTGTAACTTGTACCACACCCCAAAACATATACACACACTAATCAAATCCACTGACTCACACACGTTTACACAGCCACGCACGCTTTCACAATTGCTTGCCTACGCACATACATTCATTCACACACTCACACACATTCACAAACCCATATACGACACAACACAACCCAACACACGCACCATCACACATATATACACATACAATTGCACACTAATATCTGTTAAACATTTTGCTTGAATTTATTTATGTTGTTAAAATAAAAAATTGTAGTAAAATAACTCGAGGGGATCGGCACTGTTACTTCTTAATACAGGCTAATTCGTAGCCTAGCAAGGAGAACAAAACGTCACCCACTTGATTGTCAGAAATGTAAAACTACCCACTTTGTGAAAAATGTAAAATGCTCTGCAATCTGTTTTATATATGAATAAAGATTATTATTATATTATTATTATTATAAAGTTAATTTTCTGTATCTGTTTGACACTGAAGTCTTCTAAACAGCTGGCTCGTGTTTTAGAGTGGGTTGGTTATATGTCCCAGATGGTTTAGAGTTACAATTGAACCTGGCAAGGCAATATTTGTTAGTCTCTGTAATAATAGTAATTATTAAATATTCAATAAAACTTATTTCATGCATAATACGATTTACCGGCATTGAGGTTGGCCCTCAGCACCGACGCTACAGTTTCCTTGTAGACAATAGTCTTTACAGATGGACACGTCGCATCTTCCACCATCGTAACCTGCTGGGCACTGGCAGATCGGCTCGTCTTCTTCGTTTAAGGTGCAGACACCGCCGTTTAAACAGTGCTTATGGCACGCATTTTCTTCGCACTTTTCTCCGGAGTAACCGGGCATACAGCTGAAATAACGAAAATTCAGAAGAGTTTGGTACTGTATGATCAAGAAAACTATAACATAGTGTTAGTAGATGCAGCAGGAGCACTGTACAAGATTATCTTAGACCACACTGGTATCGGTGAGAGGACTCGGACTTCAAATTAATACAAGTCGGGAATCGTCGACTCACTATCAGCGAGTGTGCTGATGAATGCTGCTCCCTTCTCTGTGTGAGAAGAGGCCTCTGCCCTCCAGTGGGATGATAGCGGGCAGGCATTCTCTATACAAAAATTTTATTATTATGTACATGAGTAGGATAATTATAGAACTCCTTTCATACGAGTGGACTGATTTAATTTATTTATTGTAAAATATTTATGTAGGCACATGTAACAAAATAAATATAGAACAAAAAAAAAATGGTTCTGTGGTACCTACTGCTTATTTCAAAAGAATTTTCTTCCAGCAGACCTGCGCAAGGAGAGATTAAAAGAAATGTAGACAGTAGTGTGTAGAAACAAGAAAACAAGAGTACGTGCAAACATAGATCATAGCAACAAATAACAATTCTTTATGAGTTTGTGTGCTACCAGTTTGTGCATATTATTATTTTCAGTTTGTAGTTATATACCTATTGAGTCATAATATTCAATGTTTTGGGAACACATTTATGGTGCGTACAGCCAAGAAGAGGAATTCCCTGCCGGTGTCTGTTTCTTGATAGCTACAACTTAGGGGTCTTTTAGTCAAGAGTGAATGGGTTACTTCTAGGCAAGCGTGCTCCATCGGCGACCACATCATCGCTTACCCTGATGAGAGAGATGATAGCCAAACGCGAGCCTATTCATTGATTAAACCCCAAGCGAACGCCGGCGTTCGCTATCTCGTTGTCTTTCTATCGTGTCTCTAATTACGGTATTCAAAAAGTTAATAATAATAAAAAAAAATACCTTATTTTAAAAATAAATATATAATAATGGTGTACACCTACATTATTATCAAGCTAGAGAGGACGGATAGCTTGCTCTTGTACTTGAATTTTGAAAAGTGAAATAGATTTTTTAAATCTCGAATGCTAGGTGAAAGAGAACTCCACAACGTTACTGCATGGACAGAGAATAAGTATGAGTAGTAGATGAAAACAGAGAATGTTTGAGTATCAATAGCACAATAGGATCGGGCGGGCCAACATCTGCTAGGTCCGCTAGTTAGTAATAGTGATTGTATCATCTACGAGTATACAATAAATTTCATGCATAATAAGATTTACCTGCATTGAGGTTGGCCCTCAGCACCGACACTACAGTTTCCTTGTAAACAATAGTCTTTGCAGATGAACACGTCGCATCTTTCACCGCCGTAACCTGCTGTGCACTCACAAGTCGGCTCCCCCTTCTCGTTCAGAGCACACACACCATTGTTTGAACACCGATTACTGCACGCGTTCACTTCGCATCTGTCACCAGCGTATCCGGGTTTACAGCTGAAATAACAATTATTTGTGAGTAGCTGTAACAGATGCACGAGGTGCGCGACCACTGCGCTGTTTCAGGTGCTCTATAAGTATATCTTAGACCACACTGACGTCGGTGAGGGGACTCGGTCTACAACTCACTATCAGCAAGTGTGCTGATAAATAAGAGTAATATTTAGTTTCATCGTACGCAGGCTCAAGGGTTAAAGTACTTTAGCTACGGTGATAACTAACGACATCAACCTGTAGTGTGACCTGTCTGAGGCGGCTCCGGTCCTACTCGTACCTTCTGGTACCACTTGCGCCTGCAGCGCTCCTGGCAGTGGCGGATTAGCTATGTAGCAAGAGTAGCAAATGCTATAGGCCCCGCGCATTACGGGATCCCACACTTGAACGTAGAAAAAAACTAGTCATTGTGACTTATTTATACTGCATGAAATCCAAACACAGCCGATTGCATTGGATGTCTACTGAATACATCTCTTAAAACTCCTCCTTCGTTGCACTTTTCACGCAACTGATCTTAAAACCCACGGGGTTATTGGTATCCATTGTACTTTTCACACAGACACAAAATATGAGACCCTAAAAGAAAAGCATTGTTCAAGCTTAATCTTAATAGGGTATAAAATAAGCTTGATAGTGGCTACATATATTAAAATTAACATTCTTTAACCAGCGTCTTCGCCTGCGTGAAAATTAGAATTTCTGCCCAGAAAAATATTTTATGTTCTTCAAGGTCCATGTCTATCTTTACACTAAAATTTATCATAATTGGTTCCCGTACACTCTAGTAGAGTGGATTCATCCCGGTCTTATTGACCAACGATCCCGAGTCCAGATCACATGTCAATGCAGTTTTAAACCAGGGCTATGAAATGTGATCAAACTTCAATGCCTCCATAAGCGGTACCTGTGAGAGAATAAGTGAGCAAAACTATCAGGGAGCTAATGGACAAAAAGCACCGACTTGGGCTTAATCATCCGACAAACCAGATCCAGATCGTACACTTTTAACCAGTAATGTAATAATGATTGTTAAGGGAAGCGCATTCTTTTTATAACTTAATTAACTACCTTTTAGCATATTCTAAGTTGACATTGATTTTAGTTTTTGAAAAGCTTTATAGATTTCGCGAAAATCAGCCGCAAGTACCGTAACGAGCGTGACGTAAATTTTATTCAAGTTACGCCCGTTACGGTGCTTCTATATAAAAAGCTTTTAAAAAGATTAAATTAATGTAATTGTCTTGGCACAAAATATTTTATTTTATTTATTTTAATAAAAAAAAGCTCTAGGCAACTAATACTAAGGCCCGGACACAAAGTGAACAGCAGAGCAAGCACGCGGGGCAAGTGGGGCCCACCAAGCTGCCGGTGCCACCACAAGTACGGCGGTGCGCCACCGGTGCATGGTGGGATTCCCTGCCGGAGTTTGTTTTCTGATAGTTACAACCCGGGAATCTTTAAGTCAAGAGTGGTAGTCTAGGTAAGCGCGCTCCATAGTCGAGCGTATCGTCGCTGTCCAGCAGATAAAAAATAAGAGCGATTGGCCGACCCAACTGTGACCTTACATCAAACCGTTAAATAAATTAGTCACATATTTTTGAAAGTCAAATCACTTCTTTCAAATAAACTATTTCAGGGGCTTTTCCGAGTAGAATTGTCAAGATATCAGTCAGTCAGAAAAAATATGCACATTCCAAAGATAGATGAAAATGGTAGGAGATAAATGTGCAGGAAACTCCACGTAAACTCTTTCTAAGGTATTACAAATATCTCGGTTACGTGATTGTTGTCGCTACTAATATGTGAGAATAATGTTAATAAAGTAAAAATAAATAAATTCTTAATATAGAAAATAAAATAAGCCACTAGCAGGTAAGAGATGACCAGTCTTAACTGACAGCGCCCGCTCACGGACACGACTCGTATATCAGCAACACGCACTCAACCATTTTGAAGGGAGCCGAATGATCCCCGCGCCGCCAGCAGTGAGACATTTGAGCGAGCAAGACAAACTCTCAACTGCACTGCTCGTTTCCCTTCTCCGTGTGAGAAGAGGCCTCTGCCGTCCAGTGGCGCGATAACGGACAGGCATTATCTTTACATGTACAAAATAGTATTCTTCTTATGTCACTGAACTCTTTCTAATCAGCTAAACTTTAATTGGTTTGATGAAAATATCGTTTGTGATATTCTGGATGGCTTAAAGTTTACTATTGGACCTGGTAAGGCGATATTTGTTGGGTAGCGGACCCGTTATTAATATTTTTTTATCTATACAGTGAATTCCATGCATAATAAGATTTACCTGCATTGAGGTTGGCCCTCAGCACCGACACTACAGTTTCCTTGTAAACAATAGTCTTTGCAGATGAACACGTCGCATCTTTCACCGTCGTAACCTGCTGTGCACTCACAAGTCGGCTCCCCCTTCTCGTTCAGAGCACACACACCATTGTTTGAACACCGATTACTGCACGCGTTCACTTCGCATCTGTCACTAGCGTATCCGGGTTTACAGCTGAAATAACAATTATTTGTGAGTAGCTGTAACAGATGCACGAGGTGCGCGACCACTGCGCTGTTTCAGGTGCTCTATAAGTATATCTTAGACCACACTGACGTCGGTGAGGGGACTCGGTCTACAACTCATTATCAGCAAGTGTGCTGATGAATGCTGCTCCCTTCTCTGTCTGAGAAGAAGCCTCTGCCCTCCAGTGGGATGATAGCGGGCAGGCATTCTCTTTACATTTATAATTTTATTCTTCTGTACATGAGTAGGTTAAAGAACTCATCATCATCATCATCATCAGCCTTTTAGATCTTCCCACTGCTGGGACTCAGGCCTCTTCTCTAGAAGAGGGAATGGGCCGTAATCCAGCACGCGGGCCCAGTGCGGGTTGGTAAATGTCACATGTATTCGAATTTTTGGTTCTAGGACATGCCGGTTTCCTCACGATGTTTTCCTTCACCATTTTGAGAGCAGTGGTGATAAAATAAATTACACAAAGTAATGCGTCTGGCTGGGTTCGAACCCGCGACCTACAACTCGTGAGTGGGGGTCTTTGCCACTCGGCCAACACTGCTCTATGGATATTGAACTCCTTTTATACAATTCGACTGATTTTTTTAAATTTCTGTACACACTTCTAACAAAAGAAAGACAAATCAAATCATTATTAACATTTTTTCGAAGGTTCTGTTTATTTCAAAAGAAACTTCCAGCAGACCTGCTTGAACAAGAGATGTTTTAGGCGAGAAATCATCCAATGACTTATCTCGCTCTTGGGCAGAGCGGGAGGGCGTGTTACACTTTTACTGACAAAAACCCACTCCTATGTTCCTTATTATTCTTGCGTTCCAGAACTCCGGTATATACACATATCAATAGTAGCTTTAGTTTGATGTTTATAGAGTTTGGGTAACAATAGAATCGGGCGGGCTGACACCTGTTAGGTCCGCTAGTTAGTTATAAAAGTGTATTATCTATACAACGAACTCCATGGGTACCAGGATATATATTTACCTGCATTGAGGTTGGCCCTCAGCACTGACACTACAGTTTCCTTGTAGACAATAGTCTTTACAGATGAACACTTCGCATCTGTCACCATCGTAACCTGCTGTGCACTGGCAGACTCGCTTATTGTCCACATTCAAAGAACAAACACCTCCGTGTAGACAATATTCATGGCACGCGTTTAGTTCGCACCTCTCCCCGGAGTATTCGGCTTTACAGCTGAAATAATGAAGATAAGAAACAGCGTCACTCAGCAGACCAACAGACATTGTGACTAGTTGTAACACGCAAACGAGGTGCGCGGCCACTGCGCGTCACTAAACATGATTTACAATCAAATAAAATGTTCATTCGATCAACAATAAGGAACTTTAGTATACTTCAGGGGTTGCAAGTACTCATGAAACTGAACCTATTTTTTATTGACCTATATTTTTATTAACCCTAAATCTTTAAAAATAGTCAGCTTTTTCATACATTTGCCAATTAACACAAACATAAACTGTAGTCGTAGAAAAAGTTGTAGTAAAAGTTGCGTTCGCTTGGGGTTTAATGAATTAAGTATCTGTCCCACAGTTCACAAGACACATTAAACATTGAAATTGATATGAGTTAAATTTTTTTAGGTGGGAAATCATCCAATGACGTCTCCCGCTCCAAGGCGGAGCGGGAGAGCGAGTCAGATTAAAACTCACTCGTACATTCCTTCGTTGCCTTGTATTCCAGGGCCGGGTTTTCCTTTCAGAAGCGAACCCATGGCCCCAGTAGGCTTCGACCCTGCTGGGCCCCTACGGTTTGCTGACATCTCCTTGAGGCGCGCGTGGAACAATACGCGCCGTCGACGACCTGGGCTCGGTCCGGTCGACTACTGGACGGTCAGACGGCGAGCTAAGCAATGCTCGTCGTCCGCAAGCCCACGAAAGTATTGTGTGTTATAGGCGCGAGTCACTGTTCTAAGTATTCTAACTTTATATTTCGAAGCTGGTGAGGACGTGGATGCTTGAGGATCTGTTACCGTTAGACATGTAACATATGTAGGCGTCGCTTAACTTGCCGTCAGTGAAAAACGTTAGGGTCAGCTCACACCGAGACGCGAAGTGATGCTGCGCGAATTATAATTATTAGAGTTAGTACACAACAACATATACGTATCACATAAGAGAATCTGAATAAACCCCGCGGCTTCGCTTTCTTCAAGCATCGTGAGCTGACCCCGAATATCTGTGCGATGAACACGTTTTACCTGCATGTAGGTTGTCCCTCAGCGCTGACGCTACACTCTCCTTGAATGCAGTAGTTCTGACAGACTGGTGCTGGAGACTCACTCTTCGAGTCATTCGGAATCAGACCCTGGAGAGCATCGCAGCTGTTTATCCCCTGAATTTGTTCCTTTATCGTGTAGTTGGCTGCTATACGATGACAATCCTCACAGTCTGAGCTAGACGTTGAGGTTAGTTTTGTTGCCACAGTTTGTGTTGAATACTTCGGTAATCGCCAAATTCCCTGTTCATCATAGTTCTGCCAGTATATAAAGTCTTTTGACACGGCCAATGAAAATGCAGAACGAGTGTTTCTATATAGTGTTGTTCTGTTCTTTCCATGAAAGTTTGCACTTTCAATAGACCATGATCCACCATAATGTGTTTGCTCAGTCCAGTACATTTTTTGTGTTTGTTGGTCGATGGCCAAGCTTAGTCGCAACCAAACAGTACCTGATATTAAAACTTCTCTCTCGGAGCCATCTAACCGAACCCTCTCTATCTCTTCGTCTGTGATCCAGTAAATATACCTGTAATTTGTAAACATCCATCAATATGAACAAAATTCAAGAGGAATTCAGCTGAGTCATAAACCTACACACAAGGGCAAACATAGCGGAACATAAATAGATACATTATTTTCAAGTACAATTTAATTATATAATCTTGAAAAATTTTATAATCTTTTCTTAACTAGCTTTTTTCCGCGACTTCGTCTGGATAAATGTCGGTTATAGCGGACGTATATCTTGGGTTTCAAGCTTACTCTGTTCCAAATATCATCAAAATCAGTTCAGTAGTTAAAGCGTGAAAGCGTAACAGACAGACATAGTTATTTTTACATTTAACCGGACGCGCTGAGAGAGACGCCATTGTCAACACTTCCCTAACAATCCAAGCGCGTCACCTTCCACACACCACTATCTGCCTGTCAGTCCGCGAAGTGATGGGTTACCAGTCGACATGTTTATCTGTTAAACTTTGTGCAATACTGTAACAATTTCTTTTACTGGCCTTTACTGTCGAATGGTGCAGCAATCGCACTTGTATTTTCAGAGATTACCTCCTACATACAAAAAATATAATGTCTGAATAAATTAAATGGGCTATCCAACTGATAAAGGATTTTTCTGTTCGGACCCGTGCTTCCTGAGATTAGTGCATTCAAACTAACTTACACTTCACTTTTATGATATTACTAGCTTCTGCCAGCGGCTTCGTTCGCGTGAACGTTGTTTATAGCGGACGCGAAGTCGAAGACGGATAAAAAGTAGCCTATGTCCATCCTTGAGTTTGAAGCTATCTCCGTAACAAATTTCGTCAAAATCGGTTTAGTAATTTAACCGTGAAAGTGTAACAGACAGACAGACAGTTACTTTCACATTTATAATATTATAAGTGCAGCTTCTCTAAGAGTGGGTCTTAAAATGAACATGGATAAAACCAAAATCATGATTAACAACCATGTAGCGCCCACTCCTATCAAGGTCGGAGACTCTACACTCGAAGTTGTGGACGATTACGTCTACCTCGGACAGACAGTCCAGTTGGGTAGGTCTAACTTTGAGAAAGAGGTCAACCGTCGAATTCAACTCGGCTGGGCAGCGTTCGGGAGGCTGCGCGGTATCTTATCGTCCAATATACCACAGTGTCTCAAGACAAAAGTCTATGACCAGTGCGTGTTACCAGTAGGGCTTTCAAATACCGGATTTTTTCAATACCGGTATCAATACCGGTATTAGAATATTCAATACCGTGATCACGTGATCACGGTATTGAACTCAAGTTTTTTTTTAACTAGTGCTTGACTGTAACCCCGTCTCATAGAAACTTTAGTTAGGAAATTAATAAAACTATTTTAATACGTATTTTTATTTTCGAATCAGTGTTTATTCACTCTTAACCGTTCTAATAAGGTTCTAGTAAGCATGGCTCTACCGTACTGATTGGTTACCGGCGATTAGCAAATAAGGTAGATTAAAACCATTGATCTGCGTAAGGTTTAGGCTTACTTGACGCTGTACATTTTTTACGACATTTCTAATAAGGTTAAAACGCAGTTCTAAGGTTCAAGTAAGCATGGCGCTGCCGTACCTATAGTTTACTGGCTGATACATTCGATGCGTACCTATACTGCCCTTAGAGGTCAGCAAACGTCAAGACTCGTGTTTTTTCTTATTATTATGAGAATATTTCACATGTACTTGTTGTACCAAACTACCAATTTTTTGTTTCTTCGAACACGAAAATAGTTAATAAGTACTAATTAGGCAAAATTAATAATATTTGAAGTTAGAAAAGAAAGCCACATCGAAACCGCTCAAATATTAAATTTTTACTGTCTAATTGTAGATCTAACGGATAACGTGATTCGTTAAAGGAAAAATTATATTAAACAAATTGGAAAATGACACAATTTTAGATGCTTCAATTTGTTGTGAATTTGTAATTAGTTTTTACAAAAAAAAAAAAATGCGGTCGCGTGATCCGTTGAGAATTGAGACAAACCCCATAAAATACAAGTATTAATATTATGTACCATGTTGCTCGACAAGATTACAAACTTATCAAAAATACACAATGACCAAGTTTACATGCACATGTTATCCGGGCACCTTTGCGATACTGACTAACAAAACAATAACGTCGTATAGGGCCTATCACATTACGCGTTATTCAGACCATTTTAATTTATGGTTCGACGTATTGCGAAGAGTTGGCGCTTAATACAAGTGTGAGAATAATATTACATCGTAATTTATATTATATAATACAACTTCTTGCTACTTATTACAACAAAACATAATAATGTATATTAATCAAAATCAAAAATATTTTTATTTCACATAGGCCTACATGGGCACTTATAAAACGACAGAAACTAGTGCACGGTTCCAAATTGGTCGTTTCCTATGGAGAAGAACCGGCAAGAAACTCAATGGTTACTCTTTTAAAAAAGTGGTTGTTTTACAATATTGATAGATGTTATGTAAGAACAGTGTAGACCAGTAAAATATTGTACACAAAAGTAAGTCGTAATAGGAAGTAGGCTAAGAGTTCGTGGAGTATACAGTGTTCTCACATTTACAATACAAAAAAAGAGGCTATATATAAAAAAAAAAAACAGGAATAATATAATAATTACAACTATCAATAAAATATTAACAAAATAAATTACTAACAAATTTATGATAGTTGGAATAAAAATAAAAATATTGCAAAAGCAATGTGTCAGAGAGAAAAAAAATGTATATATAATTATTAAAACAAAGGTGGAGCAGTTAATAGACAAAATATTGGTGATTTACCAGGGGGCCACATGTGCAGAGGTAGTCATTGCCAAACAAGCGTGTCCTCGACATAGTCTTTAACCTTGTAATATGCTTTTTCGGTTAGGACACGCTTGATATGACTTTTGAATTTTCCCTCACTAAGTTCTGTTACCGCCTTTGGCAGCTTATTATAATTAAATATTAAAGATTGTAATACCGTAATCACGGTATTGGCTCGTCAATACCGTGATTGAAAAAAGGCCACAATATATCCGTGATCACGGTATTGCGGGATCCCGTAATACCGGTATTGAAAGCTCTAGTTACCAGTGATGACATATGGCTCCGAAACGTGGTCGCTCACAATGGGCCTCATCAAAAGGCTTAAAGTCACACAAAGAGCAATGGAACGGACTATGCACGGGGTTTCCTTGCGTGATCGTATAAAAAATGAAGATATCCGCAGGAAAACTAAGGTTGCCGATATAGCACAAAGAATTGCCAAACTTAAGTGGCAATGGGCAGGGCACATTGCTCGCAGAACAGATGGCCGTTGGGGCCGAAAGGTTTTGGAGTGGCGACCGCGTACCGGAAGACGCAGCGTTGAAAGGCCTCCTACAAGGTGGACCGATGACCTGGTGAAGGTAGCGGGAAACCGATGGATGCGGGACGCACAGGGACGTTCGATGTGGCGACGCTTGGGGGAGGCCTATATCCAACAGTGGACGTGTATCGGCTGAAATGATGATGATGATGATGAATGATGAAGTGTAGTTAAGTGCAAATAAGATTGAGTATGTTATTTGATTATTTCATGAAACAAATGAAAACTGTTCTCTATACAAAAAACAAGTTTTCCGATCTTCTCGTTAGTGTCCCCGCACAGGAGCCACAAAAACAAAGCCGTTTCAAGCTTCTTTTTGAGGCGGCGTTTTTTTGTGGCCCGTGTGCGGGTACTACTCACTAGTAACGTACCCTCCACAGCTGTCCACGGCGAGATCACTGCACCAGTGATCCAAGCTAACTAAAACATTTCTATGAGCTTGGTTAGAAGATACAGAACTTAATGAAAACGTGCGTATACTATATCCATCCCTCCAATAGAGAGCTTGTGTGACGGGGTCGTAGACGACCCTCGAGCAGTAGTACGTTGTTGTAACTAAACGTTGTACAGTCTCGGTTGATACGTCCAAGCTGTATATAAACGTAGTCGAGTCCTGACGGTCGCTAAACAGCACCCTGTAGTGCACAGGATCGTATGTTACTGAACTGATCTTAGTAACCGATGGTATAACTTGTGTGTGCGTCCGTGTATCATCATTGTTGTAAAACTCTAATTGTTTGTCTGTGGCGACGACGATGTCTGAAACATAGAAATAGATTTGTTTTAAGGACTGAGATTTATTTTATCTAATACTAGCTTTTGCCCGCGGCCTCGCTCCCGTCAACTGGTACTCTATTATACTCTATCATACTCTTCCTTGCGTACTCTACTCAACTCAACTTTACTTGAGTTGGGTAACATAGGATAGAGTACTTTCCCCACTTTACCCTTTTTTTGATAAGTGTGGAAATCATCCAATGACTTTTCCCGCTCTGGGTGGAGCGAGAGGGTGTGTCAGACTGTTATTGACTTGGACTAAAACCACACCTGTGTCCTTCAGTTGCCCTTCGCGTTCTAGGACTACGGGTTTACAATTTTTGTCTGTCTGTCTGTTTGTTCCGGCTAATCTCTGAAATGGCTGGACCGATTTTGACGGGACTTTTTTTAGCAGGTAGCTGATGTAATAAGGAGTAACTTAGGCTACTTTAATTTTAGCAAAAAAAAAAACATTTCAAAATCCTGTAGTCCACGCGAATGGATTCGCGGGCACAGCTAGTCTTTTCATAAACTTGTTTACATGTAGTTTCCAAAGACTAGCATTCTCACTGATCCTGCCTTCTACAATTCACTACTTACCCACTAACTTGCAAATGAAATGGTTCAACAGTTACTCAGTACACGAGGTGGCACAGTCACTGCAACTGTATTGTACTCTTTTTTTATGACTATTTTATGTTGTTTTATATTGCTAAAAAAAGTCAGTGACGTTACTATTTTTGTTTGAAAAGTTTTGTATTGCAAGCATGTTTTCTTTTAGTATTATCATTTAGTATTGCCTCGTTACAACATAGCTTCAGAGTACTCCGACATGTTGTCATTTAAGCGCTTAGATTAATGCGTACTCAAACTTCACTCGTATGACTCACTAAAACTCAACATTTCAACAAATCAATTCATCCAATAACACAGTTATGCAAACAAATCGGTTGGGTAGGTCAGGAATCTTGTTTTTTACTTAATTATTAACGTAAATTTATCTTGCCGCTGTTATTGTTAACCATCGATCAGCCATCTTTTTAGGGTTCCGTAGTCAACTAGGAACCCTTATAGTTTCGCCATGTCTGTCTGTCCGTCTGTCCGTCCTCGCTTAATCTCTGTGACCGTTAGCACTAGAAAGCTGAAATTTGGTACCAATATGTATATCAATCACGCCGACAAAGTGGTAAAATAAAAATTGGAAAAAATGTTTTATTAGGGTAGCCCCCCTATATGTAAAGTGGGAAGAGTTTTTTTTTTAAATTTCAACCCTAACGTGTGATATATTGTTGGATAGGTATTTAAAATGAATAGGGGTTTACTCAAATCATTTTTTGATAATGTCAATAATTTCGGAAATAATCGCGCGACTGCGCATCATTGAAAATTCTAGTTTTATATTCAATCGTTCGTTGATCGATTATAGTAATCGACTAGTTCAGTGTTTGTTTGGCAATTTGTGTTTTGTTGTTTTTAATGGTTTCTTGTTATTTATGTTTTTATTTTGTTTATTCTGTGATTGTAAGTATGATATAACATGTAAATTTGCTGAGCACTGGCCGTTTTGCGCGGATGTAACGTATATCCTACTTACGTGCTACTTTAAGTCGATACTGTTATTTGTTTTATTTTAAGGTATGCGCCATGTTTGACGAAAATAAACTCTTTTTCTTTTTTTCTTCTGCTGCAATCGCAAATCAGTCAAGGTCTAGGTACGTTGCGTAGTGCACGCGCGCCTCATAGAGTTGTCAGCAAAACTAAAAGGGCCCAGCAGGGCCGATGCCTGCTAGCATTTGAGAGAGAAAAAGCAACTCTGAAACGCAAAGGGCAACATAAGGAATATAGGTCAGTTTTAGTAAAATTCTGGCGCGCCCGTTTGCTCCACCCTAGAGCGCGAGAATTCAATTGATGATTTCTCTCCTCAGAAATGTATTTTACCGTTACCACAGAATAAGTTATAGTTACAAGTAGGTACAGTTTCGCTCTTCGAAAGAAAACGTGCTAATATAAACCTATTAACAACATGCATAATGTTCATAATACATTGCACGGCTCGGACACGGTAATAATATCATACAGTTTTGTAACTCGGCCGTATCTTTGAAACAAATGCCTACAGCCGCGCAGTACGTAAACATGCAATAGGGCTGCCCGCCTCCAGCATTCTAATTACATTTCCCTACTCTACTTTGTGATTCCATTTAGTTATGTGATTGTAAATATACTTTATTGAAATTTTAAATGCGTGTCTTGGCAAGTGGGGCCCGTTACTGACTAGGGCACATAAGGCTGGTTTACCCTAAAAGAAGAGGTTCCCACTTTTGGGAATAAACAAATAAAATACTTTGTGAATTGAATAGGAAGTTTTCAATAAAAATGCGTGTTGTTATTTGCCAATTAGCTACAGAAACCTAAAAACGGTTTTTAGTAGTATATGTTGTTTTAGCAGCAGCAGAAATACTTAGTTTGTGAAAATTTCAACTATCTAGTGACAGACAGACGGTCAAATTTATTTTTTCTAGTATTATTCATACTAGAAAATTTTTTTTTCGTCATCATTGCTCTTATCAGAAACCGTGGCTGGCTAATACTAACACGGTGTCTGGACAGGGCTCTGCAGGTAAGGTCGTACACCATGTCGGTGGAGTCAAACCAAGAGCGTGTATACTTTTCAATAATAATATTGATTTCTTATGCAAACAAGGCCTGTACAGCGATGACCTGATTGCAGCTTATGTTAATGCCAGGATGATAACCAATTGGCATGTCAGTGATGAACCATCTATGTCTGATCATCGATTTATTAAATTCGCACTGAATACATCCAACATTTGTGAAACCATTACTTTTAGGGATGCGAAAGCCACGGACTGGGACTTGTACAGATGAAAGCTCCAGGAGAGACTCCAAGACTTCCCTAAAACCATACGCTCCCCTGAAACATTGGATTATGCTTTTGCTCAAGTTACTGAATACATTACAGCCTCTTACGAAGAGAGCTGCCCTTTAAGAACTGTGAGGGATAGAAAAGTGACATGGTAGAACAAAAAGCTCGATGTTTTAAGGGAAGAATCACGTAGGTTGTTTACTAAGACTAAATCGACTGATGCCTGGAATCGGTATCGGAAAGCTTTAACTACCTATAACAAGGAAATCCGAAAGGCGAAAAGACTTTCATGTAGGAAGTTCTGCGAGGAGATTACTAGTCCCTCAAGGAGCCAGAATTCACAAAGTCTTATCCAAATCGCCTACAAATCAACTGGAATTCTTAAAGAAACCAGACGGTGCCTTCACTGTATCAGCGGAAGAAACCCTGAAACTTCTGGCGTCTATACATTTCCCTGGCTCGGTGATGGCACTAGACATCATCGTACAAGATACTCCTCACATCCGCCGCTCCAGGCCTTCAAATGAAGACTGGAGAAGAGCGGCGTATTTTAGACCGAACAAGGTAGAATGGGCCATATATAGACCTTCATTCAAGCCGATTAAATCTGCAGGTGATGATGATATTTTATTTTATTTTATTTGGGTGGCTTACAGCTCACAATACAAGATAAAAGTTAAAATAGATCACGATGAGCCATTTACAAGCCTCCACATATAGTATGGAAGTGTTGTGGAAAGTTACAAATAGTAAGTAATTGAGATATACAAAGTTTGGTAGCAACTAGCAAGATAATAATAGAAGACAATAACGTAATATAGTACAATAATATAATTACAAAACATTGCTTTTGGACATAACAATATTTATGGATGCTAAGCTGCTTGTAAAGAGATCAACTGAGGTGTGTTCTTTGACTAAATTGTTAAAAGCATTTGCTGCGCGAATCAAGTAAGAGTTACTACGGTAGACGGTGCGTCAATGAGGAGCGTGAAGAAGATTTCTTATCCGACGGTGCCGAGGGAAGACATTCAGGGATAGCTTTGACATTCAGGGCAATTTTGATAGATTAGAGCGTACCATTTTGATTAGAATGCAAATATCAGATATATTTCTGCGAGTTACAAGGGGCAGCAAGTGGAGTCGAGTGCATCTTTCATTGTAACTTATATAAGGGATTTTGAACTTGTACCCCAAGTACCTCGTGAATCTCCGTTGTATTCGTACCAACCGATCGGATTGAACAGCATAATTTGGGTTCCAAATTTGACTACCGTATTCAAGGTGACTGCGGACGTAAGTAAAGTATTTTTAGGGTTTTCATATTTTTAAACGAACTGGATTTACGGGTATGGAATCCCAGGGCTTTGGCAGTTTTTTTGGCGATATGATCGTAATGACATTCGTAGGAGAACTTATTGTTGATAAGAATACCGAGATCTCTGGTAGCGTTAGTTCGCGATAACGGCTGATTCTCAATCGAGTAGTATCTTCCCAGCTTTCCTGTAGCAAGGGAAGACTATACTCATCCCTATTTTAATCAAAATCTTCAGAGCAAGCTTTGCCTGGGGATATATACCAGAGAAATGGACTATGATTAAAGTCTGTTTTATCCCAAAGGCTGGTAAGAAGGACTACTCTCAACCAAAGTTCTTCAGACCAATAAACCTTACCTCCTTCCTACTCAATAGTATGGAAAAGGTTATTGACGAATGCAACAGGGATGGACCATTAAGGGATAACCCTCTGCATCCGAAGCAACATGCTTACCAAAAAGGAAAATCTACAGAAACTGCTCTGTTAGAACTATCAGACAGGATCGAAAGGGCTTTGGAAGATAAACAGACAGCCCTATGTGCTTTCCTTGATATTGAAGGAGCTTTCGACAACGTCACCATAGACGCCCTTTCTAAGGGAATGAAGGCGAAAGGGATTGACGAAACAACTACTCGTTGGATCAAATTCATGCTCCTCAACAGAACTATCAGTGTTACCTTACACGGAACTACAAAGAGCTTCAAAACAACTAAACAACTTCGACCTATGCTAGTAAACGAGGTACGACAGGAAATACTGTCTCTGTCTTACACCAGGTCAGGGAGTTCGAAATCATAAAAGCTTGTTGTAACGAACTAACTAGTATTCTCACTCATTTAACAAATATGTCTTTTTCCCAAGGAACCTTTCCTGACAAATTAAAACTTTCCATAATTAAGCCTTTATTCAAGAAAGGAGACAAATGTGACATCAATAATTACCGACCTGTTACTTTTATACCCATCTTGTCTAAAATTTATGAAAAATGTATGTCTTCTTCTTCCTTCCCTGGTCCCATTTTTTGGGGTCAGGTCTCCTCACTTATGAAAAATGGATGTATAAAAGATTAATTAATTTCTATTGTAAATTTAAAATTATTAGTGACAAGCAGTTTAGATTCCAAAAGAACAAATCCACATCATTAGCTATTTATTCTCTAATGCAAGCAATATTATCGAATATAAATAATAATTTTCTGACTACCGGTCTTTTCTTTGATCTATCGAAACCATTCGATCTAGTGCATTAGAGGACCGGCACTCGAGTGGTTATTGTCCTATTTAGGTGATAGAAAGCAATGTGTCATTATCAATAAAAAAAATGTAAATAATGACATAATATCCTACTCATCAGAATATAGGCATAATAAATATGGCGTTTCACAAGGAAGCGTCCTGGGCCCAATATTATTCCTCATTTATATAAATGACATCATAGAAATAATTAAACACAAATGCATATTATTTGTCGATGACATATCTTTTATAGTGACATCTTATAAAAAATATAATACAATTTTGGATCACGAGCTTGACATTAATAATACAATTGACAAATTACTGCATTGGCTTGACATTAACCATTTAAGAATAAATTTAGACAAATTAGTTTACATTCAATTCAACCAATTAAATAATAATAATGTCATCAAACTCAATATTGATAAAATCAAACAAGTATACAAGATTTTTGGGTGTAGTTATAGACAAAGATATTAACTGGAAAGAACACATAGACAATGTTAGTACTAAAATCAATAAATTTGTATACTGAGGTGTAGTTAGTTTATATTATGCTTATAAGATATTTAATGAGGTATATTTTATAATAAAGGCAGTATATTACCAGCAAGCACTCGTTTCACTCGTCTTCCAACATACCACCTTACATGGCGACCGTGACAGTAACAGGAGAACCTGTGAGCCTGCGCGTGTAAGCATCCGTATATGGGCTGGATCATATTGTGGCAAATATAAATGACAGAGTGTACTTTGGGCAACATGGAATATTCCGTTGTAAAGCGTGATACATATTCGACGTGTAAAATTTTGTTAAACTTTCATCAGTTTGAAAAGGGGTGGTTCAAATTCTAAGGAAGAGGTGGTGATAGCACAAACTGCTGGAGTCGGCACGAATCATATCCGCGCGCAACAGATGCATGAGACTACCAACACGATTCTCGTCGTTATTTGTACAATTCTATCGATTGGTATGATACTGATTTTTTATAAATTGTACAAACGATGCCATGCTAAACAAATTGAGCGAAAATTGGATCAGATGACCTTGAGAAGGTACTCCAGTCTGCTTAAGAGAGCCCAAGCCCAGATGGCTCCTCAGCAACCACAGTCAGCTAAGCCAGAGCTCATCATGTAACATCGTCAGGAGCTGAAGATACGTATTATATCCACGAGTGTATAGTGCGTGTGTTAAAAGTGCCGCGAAAATATTGGTATCTTTATTTATCTAAGCAGAGTGCGCATTCGCGAGTGTTTTTTTTTTCTCTCCTACTTTGTTTCCTTCCCCTATTAGTATAAGTAGAAAGAAATGTAAGTAGAATATAGTTTAATGCATAAAGTATACTGTGTAGTAAGTATGACTCTCTATGAATTTTAATCATTTTAAGTATTCTTCAAGTGAAGATAATCAATACTTGTATTTTCCACGTACTAGTTATTTTAATATATTAATAAAACATTGTGTCGATATGTTATGGCAGAAGAACTAGCTCTTTTACTAAATGATTTAAAAGCAATAAGAGATTATTTGATAAAAATCGGTCCGAGCCGCAGAGTAGGTAAAATATTAATTACAAATAGAGAGAATGCACAAAAGTTTATTAGCTAAATATAATAAGTATTTACAACATGTAGGTGAGTCCAAGTTAGCTAAACCATTAACACAGGAGACAGCATTAATTAACAAAATTTGTGAACAATTTAATAACTTGTATTCAAAAGTACTTTTATTGTGTACCAAGAAAGTTAAGGAGGGAGAACCCTCTCATAGTAAAATGGCAGAGGAAAATTTTAATTTAAAAATTGCATTGAGCCTTCTGCCTGCTATGACATATAATGATAACAATACTACACAATTAATTGAAAGCATAGAGTATTATGAATCTATATTAAGTAACGACAGATGTAAACAAAAATTAATACAATTTGTTTTAAAACATAGATTATCACAGCAAGCAAAGTTAAAGATGTTGCAAAGATATGCTAGTGTTAAGGAGCATGCGAAAACTATTACTGCCACAACAGAGTTTCACAGCGTTACCGACTAGATTGCAGCAATGCCGCCAGAATAATAAAACAGTGTCTGACTTTGGCAGAGAAATATCAGAAACATTTGTGGAATTGACGACTTCGCAGGCCAGTGTAAATTCAGATAGTTAATTATAATGTTTAAGACCCTTAAATGAAAAAAACAACGATAAAAAGATTCGCTGACGGCCTACGAGATCGTCGTTTAAACACGATCGTGGGTGCTCGTAATTTTTCTACTTTGACAGAAGCCATACAGGCGGCAGTAGACGAAGAGATGTCTTCGAGTAGTACCAAGGAATTTGTGGGTTGGAGTGTACCAACAATCTTATTCTATTATCGTCTAGGAGAGGTCGTCGAGGATATAGAACTCAACAAAACTCTGGTCCCAGAGGATTCATGCAAAACGCATATGCCCATAAACAGGCGCAGGGACCGCTTCCTCCACATGCAAGCCAACAGCGAGATCAGCAGTCACAGGTACTGTCATCTTCCAACAATTACCGTGGTAATTATTATGTTAATAATCGTTTCCGTGCTAGGGGTAGGCAGAACAGAACTCGTTGCTTTAGATCACAGAACAACATAAATATCTTGTCAACCAATCAAGAGGTACTAACCGCGAACCAAGTGGAAAATAATTGTGACCAGATGAACCAAATGCAGAATCGCTTAGTCATCTTTTTCGTGCCTAACGTAATCTTTTCGTGCAATAACTTAAACAAAGTTTCATTTAAAGTCGGGCAACATAAACATGACTGGCTAATTGACACCGGCGCATCAGTGTCTGGAATTAAGTACGAGTATTTGAAACATTTACAAATACCATACCATATAGAGAAAATTATTGTTAAAGGTATCGGTGGAGATGTATTCTCAGAAGGTTATGTGTATCTTTGCCTTAATCATAACGAACACGATTTTATGCATAAATTTCTTGAATTTAAAAACTTACTATGTAAAGGCAGCGGTATATTAGGACGTGATTTTTTTAAGAACTACAAAGCTAAATTAAACTTTGAGTCTTGTACGTTACAATTGCTAACAAATAAATCGAACTGGGTTACATTGAATTTTGACTGTTTCGGACCAAATGATACTATTAATTGTTATACGAGTATAATAGCACCGGCGCGATGTGAATCAATACATTATATCGAGACAAGTATACAAGAAGAATGTGTTATTTCAAGTCAAGAGTTATGTGAGGGTGTTTTCCTAGCCAGTAGCGTGACTAGGCCGAAAAATGGAAAAATACCAATATGCATCTCAAATACCAGAGAAAATGAGCTAGTAATAAACAACTTCAAGGTCGGTAGTAGCACTCTCAAGGATTACTTTATTTGTCAGTTTCAGAAACCAATGGTTAATGCTGATAGAATAAAAACTACCTGTTTTCCTTGTTAAATTTAACCTCTCGTATGCAGACACAATTAAAAAGTCATTGTGTCTCGCGTAGATCTGCGTTCGGCATACAACGGGTTAAACGGATTACATTCCGAGAAGCAACAATCAATTAAAAGCATTTGCGCTAAATACCCGGGTATATTTCATCTACCTGGTGACAAATTATCTACAACGCCAATATATGAACAAAATATAGATTTAAAACAAATTCAAATTCAAATTCAAAGCATTTATTTCAAATAGACCATTTACAGGCACTTTTGAATAGTCAAATGTCGGTCAGTCCAAGAAAAGTGAAGCTAAATTGCACGTTCCAAAGAGTAGGTCTCTATGGAGAAGAACGTGCAAGAAACTCCATGGACACTCTTTTAAATCATATATGTGTTACATATAATGCTTGGTTACATATTACTTGTTGCTTCTATCATGTACCGCGTAAACCGCATACTGTAGTGTAGGCTCACTATATTAGTGCACTACAATATATTTGTGCCAAAAAAATCGATAATTCAGGTAAACAAAAATGGCGCGTAATCATAGACTATCGTAAGTTAAATAACTAAGTGCAAGACGACAAATTTCCTTTGCCAAACATATCTGAAATACTTGATTCTTTAGCTGGGGCAATTTGTTTTGCGCATTTGGATATATTTCAAGGATTTTTCCAAATTGGACTAAATAAACAAAGCCGGCCTTGCACAGCTTTTACAACAGGGAAAAATCAATATCAAATGACAAGAATGCTCATGGGGCTCAAGTCTAGTCCTAGTAACTTCAGTAGAATGATGACTATAGCAATGTCCAGGCTTAATTATGAAAAATGTCTGGTTTACCAAGACGATCTGGTCGTAATAGGTCGAAATTTAGACTCGCATAATCGGAATTTAATGGATGTTTTCAGTAGATTACGTACGGTCAACCTAAAGTTAAATCCTGCTAAATGCAATTTCTTGCAAAAAAAATGCTTTATTTAAGACACATAGTTTCTGGAGCTAGAATTTTACCAGACCCAGAAGAGGCTAGGGTTTTAAAACACTACCCAACGCCCCAAAATACTGATGAGACAAAACGTTTTGTAGCTTTTGCCAATTATTAACGAAAATATATTAAAAAAAATGCTGAATTAGCATTATGTAAACCCACTAACATTATGTGTACCCTTAAATAAATTATGTACCAAGAATGCTCAATTTGTGTGGACAAGAGACTGCGAGCATTCTTTTGAAACATTAAAATTAGCCCTAATGAACCCACCTGTATTATAATACCCTGACTTATCAGAAAGTAATGAATTTATACTACAAACCGACGCGTCAGGGAAAGCTATAGGTTCGGTATTGTGTAATAAAGATGGAAGACCTGTTGCATATGCTAGTCGAAGTTTAAATAAGGCGGAGGTAAACTATTCCACTATTGAAAAAGAACTCCTGGCAATAGTGTGGAGTATAAAACATATCAGACGTTCAGATGGAAAACGTTTCAGGATACAAACCGACCATAGACCGTTAGTTTATCTATTTTCAATACGAGACTCATCAAGTAGGTTGCAATAAGGTTGCAAAATTTAGGTTACAATAAGAGGAATATAATTTTAGTTTAGAGTATATTAAAGGCCAGTTAAATTCAGTAGCAGACGCGCTATCGCGGATTCAAATCACATCCGACGATTTAAAAACAATGAACGGGCAAATTATGAACGTGATGACTAGATCACAACTTCGAAAATTGAATATGCATTGTGAGGAAAAAAATACGAACCGGCCATTAATAGAGAATGAAAATATTATTTCAAAGTCTGGCAAACCGAGAGTTGTAGACATCATTAAAAAACCGAATAATATAACTGAGCTTTTATTTTGTAGCGGTAAAGAGTTAAAGAAAATTTTAAAAAGTGGTTTAACATTAGAAATATTTAAATATTTAATTTAAGTGCCAATTAAGTCTAGTATTTATTTACAAACAATATCTCGATTACCAATTGCGCGAGACGGGTTGGTGAGAGATTTGATATTATAATGCAAAAAATTTGCAATCAATAAAATATGTGTACTCAGAGACGATAACAATAAGAGATTTATAAAAGAATTAACGGAAGATATAAATAATAGAGATAAATGGACAGGACCACGGTTTTGTATCATAAATAAAGTGCAAAGATTAAATAATCTAGATAATAGACGGGTCATATTTTCACTTATTGCCTACAAGTGGCCATGCGGGCATAACGGCGGAGACCTCTCGCGCCGGCGGAGACCTCTCGCGCCGGCGGAGACCTCTCGCGCCGAGCCTTGGTCGAGGCCATGGTCCAGAGCGAGGAGGAGTGGCAGGCGGTCGCCGACTTCTGCGAAGCAGTAATGCTCGCTAAGGAGGAGGCCGACCGCATCAGGCAACGGCGCTCTCGCCGCCGCCGGGATTCCGATCCCGATTTCCGGCCACCGTAGGCGCGGACTTGCGGACAGTGAGCAATGGGTAGCTCGCTGTCCGGCCGTCCGGTAACTGTCCGGACCAAGCCCAAGTTGTCGACGGCGCGCGCTGTCCCCACGCGCCTCAAGGAGTTGTCAGCAACAGCAGGGGCCCAGCCGGGTCGAAGCCTACTGGGGCCAGGGTTATCCGAAAGGGCGCTCAAGCCCCGGTATGAAGGCTTGAAGGAGCGGGATGGGTTTTTTAGTTAGTAAGAGTCTGACACTATCTCCCGCTCCGCCCAAGAGCGGGGGTTGTCATAAGATGATTTTTCCCATCGAAAAAAAAAAAAAATAAAGCGAATGATAAATAACATAAAAAAATACTATTTCTGGCCTAGTATGACTAAGGATATTGTTGAATATGTTTCTGGATGTGATCAATGTAAAAAACAGAAGTATTCGATAGGCACCAAATAGCCAATGGCAATTACGACCACGGCTAACTCAGCTTTCGATAAAATTTATTTAGATATGGTGGGACCGTTTCAGAAAGATACCAATAGCTACAGTATTATACTCACTTTACAATGTGAGTTAACTAAATTCACAGAAGCATATCCAATACACAACAAAGACACAGTAAGTGTGGCCAGTGCTCTCGTAGACAATTTTATTTTAAGATTTGGTATACCACGCGAAATAGTGACCGATCGCGGGTCCGAGTTCATTTCCAGCACTATGAAAGAGGTATGTCATCTTCTAAAAATTAATCAACTATGTTCCACCGCCTATCACCACGAGAGTATTGGAGCATTGGAGAACACACACAAAACTATGGGTATGGGTATTTAAGAATAAATTGCCAAAATCTAACGGGAACATGGATTAGTTGGTTGCCGTATTGGTGTTTTGCTTACAACAACATAGTCCATACGGAAAACAACGACACGCCTCACGAACTAGTAATCGGGAAGTGATGTATATTACCGAGCAATCTCAATGGCGATATCATAGATCCCCTATATGTTCATCACAACTACGCATTAGAATTAAAGTATAGATTGCAGCGAGCGCAAAAAGATGCTCACAATAACTTTACTCAAAGTAAGATAAAAAGGAAATCTAAATATGATACTTTAGTAAACCTTGTGTATTATAAGAAGGGTGATTTATTGTTGTTAAGAAATCCTTCAGAGAACAAAATGTATTCAATATTTTTGGGACCCTATCCAATTTTAAATGATTTGGATTGTAACGTAAAAATTTTGAAAAATGGAAAGGAAGATATTGTGCATAAAAACCGTACCAAATTATACAAGAATGTTGTATAAATAAGATAAATTCAATAACAACGATATTTAAAGAAATTATTAACTTAACAATAATGTACCTTTGAAATATCTATGAAATCATGTCTTGTATTCGGAGGTGTTAATGTAAACATATACTTAGTTGTAACATTTATAAAGACGTGTACGTACCACGTACTTACGTAAACAACAAAAAAAAAAAACCACTGCGCAGGTAAAAAAAAAGAACCTAGCTATATTATTTAGCCGTAAGTTTTTTTTTCTTGTAAAGGAAAGGTGAGATGTAGTTAGTTTATATTATGCTGATAACATATTTAATGAGGTATCTTTTATAATAAAAGCAGTGTATTACCAGCAAGCACTCGTTTCACTCGTCTCCCACCACACCACCTCACAATCTAATGATGGAATCTTGGCTGAATTAAGGGAACTCCTCAAATATTATAGGCAACTATATAGTCATTTTGATATTTTCATCAAGGAATTAAGCATTTACAGTCAAAAAGTGACATTTGATGAGGTAGAACTGGTGAAGAAGACCAGAAATTGCCAACGGAACTTCATACTCAAACAAATATCACAATGAACATAGTTCAGCGACTATGACAATACAAATAAATGAATAGTTCTGAATAGTTATGTTGAAAATGGTGTCATCGAAGTGACCTGATGATAGTGATGGAGCTGGAAGATAGGCACCGGAACTCCGTAACTAATTAATCAATTCTAGCAGTGTTTGGGCTTATTAGAATTGTCATGAGATGCACTTTGGCTATAAGGTACTATAGAAGTGATCTGATGATGGACCCGGAAGGTGGAAGGAGACACGGGAACTTCATAAGAAAATGATGTATTCTAGCAGGGTTTGAGTTAATTGGAATTGTCATGAGAAAAAGTACTCTGGCTGTAAGTGTATTGCAACTAAAAAGTGTGAAATAAAAAACTTTTTATAAAAAAAAATAACCGACTTCACTAAAAAAACTAAAACGATCAACATAATTTTAATTTTGGAAGTCAGTGTTAAATAAAGAACAAACAATAACGAAAAACACCGACTTCCGAAATTAAAATTATTTTGATCGTTTTAGTTTTTTTACCGGTAGATACGCAAGTTTTTGAGTTTTTAAAAGAATTTTCACTAAGTAAAATTGCTCAAGTTAGCAATAGCGAATGTTATTCTTTTTAAGGTGGCAAATCATCCAATGACTTCCCTCTCTCTCTAAGGTGGTGCAGGGAGGGGGGGGGGAATGTCAGACTTTTACTGACTAAAACAACAAGTTTCTTTTTCAGAATGGCTCTAGCGCGCATCGGCGCTACGCTGGGCGCCTACGGTTGCTGACATCGTTTTGAAGACCACCCGGATAGTGCTCCATGGCCCCAACTCGTCGGACGGTTACCGAAGGGCAGGACGACGAGCTGACATGCTGATATTTCTATATAAACTCAAAATGTACGTAAAGACTGTCTCTAAAAACCGTCACGACTTCCCGATATTCGGACATGGAGAAGAAGCGGTGCAACAAATTCCCCAACACATCTGTCGGTTAAGTTAGCAGAACTTTAATTTAAGCTAGTTTTAAAATGATTATCTCTACGCCCATGATAAGACTTTTGCCATATTTAAAAGATGTCAGCGATTGATACAGACAGATGAAACCTAAAACATAATTTTTCTCCTCATTACCCTAAAGTTAACTGGAAAAAAATGCCCAGTGAGGTCCGTTAATCACGTGATATTTTTTAGCAACTTTTTAATCCGGTCCCTCTGGATCGCGAGGGGGAATGGGATTTGAAAAGTAGGTACGTGACAGATACGTAGTGAGGTTTTTCACCAAAGTCACAGACTTGTTGACAACTGGCAAAACCGAGCCGGGTGGCTGTCGCGGCGACCGGAGAAACGTTACATGGGATCAGCAAGTTAAGGTCATTTGTCGTTTTTCAGTTCAGGAATCGCAAGATCAACAAAGAAATAAACGTCACATGTACTATTATACGTTGTGTACCTACGTCACCATAGTAATAAAACGCAAAGGGAAACTGAAAGGAAGGTTTTAGTCAGTAAAAGTCTGTCACGCTTGACACGCTCAACCCAGAGCGGGAGAAGTCATGAATGACTGAATATAGGATGACATTCCACTTCAAAAAATAAGCCCTTTTAAACCTTACGCGAATAGGTAATGGACGATCCCAAAGCGTACAGGCATACTTTGGTTTAGCATCGTTAATTTGTGCATAAAGATAAAAAAAAATCCTTGCACCAAGAGGGTCTCTCATCAACCACATGGCCTATGATTTTCTGATTCCGGGTTGAAGGACAAACATAACTTTGTAGTTCGAAAAAGCTCAGCGTTCTAAACATATACCTACGTTATACAATAACTGGTATAATTCTCTCAGAAAGAGAAGGAGTTAGGGCCTGTCCGCACAGCGGTATTTCACTGCGCGGTTTTTTTTTTTGTTATTCTGTAACACATTGAATCCTAAGGAAGTTTCCGCACAGGTGATAAAAAAAAACGCGCGATAAAAAATTTTCTGTGATTTCTTGCAGATTTGACGCGGTGCGGTGTGGAAATCAATCCGCGCGAATATTTTCCGCGCGGTGAAATACCGCTGTGCGGACAGGCCCTTATATATTAAATAACATATAATGAAACTGTGCGAGGACGGACATTCCACCGTTCCCAGGTCTTCGCAACCAAACTAATGTTTTTCTCAAGGATTGCTATTCTAGATGGCAAAAAAAAAAATTGTGTTTATAAAATTGTGACTAGGTAGTTTTAAAATAGAAGATTTTTTTCCTGAAACCGTATGGTCAGAATTTTATTTTCTTTAAATTTAATAACGATACTAAAAGCCGACAAATATTGCAGAATATGTAGTAGTAAAGTAAATTGTTAATAGTTCTGTTAAGCCGTGATAATTTATCCGTCTGACTTAGAATTAAAGAACAAACTTTGACTTACCCCAGGAAAAAGAATGTACCAGCCCAACGAATAGTAATAATATCAACGTTAAAACACGCGTGCACTGCATTTTCTTCTTCAGGCAAAGTTGTTCCAGCAGATGAGACGTCTACTCCCGGTTACAGCACGGAGAATATTAAAGCAAAGTGTTGGTTAGTGCCTTGTACTCATTTCCGTCACGTCGTGGGTAAAACCTATCAAAAAATATGGGCAAAATAAAGATAAAACATTTTATCTTTATTTTATTCCGAACACTCATATGCTTATCACTTGTTTCCGTCAAAAATAAAATTTACTGTATTTTTTTGGCTATTTGTTTTATCGTGTACCTACTTCCTGTGTCCTTAGTTTGCAAATTTGATTAAAACAATTGAAACATAATTTATTATAACAAAGTTAACTAAGTAAGTGGGTTCTATTGCACGACATGGTCTGGCCGTATGCTAGGTTTCATCCAAATCTTTTCTTTCATGAAGACGTCAAGAGGCCTCACTTACGTTAATGTACATGAACAAACATACTCTCATTCGCACTTTAAGTCTTAAAGTTTGTTACGCTGACATTTCGTATATACGTTGTGAGAGTACAGGAATCGCGAGAGAGTAATAAATCGAAGGTTACTTAAAAATTCCTTCTTAAAATAAGCGATACAGAAATAAACATAAGGTACCATGAATACCGCAAAAAAATCTATTTTCTAGAAATGTACATTGATGCAAGCGAAGCCGTGAGCAAAAGACTGATAAAGTACCGTCATGAGCCTCTTAGATATAAAACTCCAAGGTAATACTGATCAAACCCTCTAAGAGTAATAAGTACAATAATAAAAAAAGATTCAAAATAACTTTTCGGTACCACCTATATACCTATATACGATAGAATTATCACACTAACGTTAGGGGCAGCTCACACCGAGACGCAATGCGACGCGACGGCGTCATGGAAGTGGCCAGTTATTTCGCACTGCATAGCGCGGAGTAAAACGCATCATAGGTAACGGCGTAAGGTGCAATGTGAAGCAGAGGGTGAATAAAACAAACAAAAAAAAAATAAGTACAAAAATCACTGCTACCGTCACCGCTGAAGATTTCTTTTATCTGGATGCCGCGTCAGGTCATGCTTTCCATAAAAAAAGCATTGTTATTGGAAGTGAACCAACTTGTGAAGATTAAACTCCGAGGGATGAGAGGAAATGGTTCTCACTCAACTTGCAAGATCTGGCCTGAACAAACTAACATACACACTACGCAAATAAATTTAAAACTTGCAAAATGTATGGCACTGCAGGTTGCGATTTTTTCTGTTGTAGAATTCTCATAGAAATGTGTACCTTTTAGAGTGGTAAATAAAGTTCTATTTCATATGGCTATCTTAAAAAGCGTGCAGCTTCATACGGCGTCGCTTCTCGGTGTGGGCCAACCCTAATAATAATACCATAATTGTACGGAAACTGAAATCCGATAAAATGGCTCCAACTAATTCAGTCTGAGATAAGAGTGTTATTTGGGATTTTGTAGCTATTCTGGTATAAAAACAAGATTTTAAGGTTCGAACCTATTTGGTGGGAGAATCATCAATGACAGCCCCGCTCTTGGGTGGAGCGGGAGATAGTGTCAGACTCTTACTGACTAAAAACCCACCCCGTTCCTTCAAGCCTTCATACCGGGGTTCGAGCTGTCTTTCGAAACTAACCCTGGCCCCGGTAAGGTTCGAACCTTTAGCACGCCACAATTACGGCGGTATATATCTTTTAGGAGTGGTTGTAAAGACACTAAGGCATCTTCACTTTCCGCCTGACACACATATAGTTAGTGATAGCGTGACGAGTGACAGGACAGAATGGAAGAAAAAAACGTGTTGCGCCGACCCCAAATAAAACGGGACTAGGGCAGAAAGATGATGACACATATTCACCGGTCATAGGTGTTTCAGGAAGTATCTGTTTTGAATTCGTAGAGAAGAAACGTCCGGGTTTCAATATTATGCTAATCACTCAAAAGACACGGTGGACCATGCGGAGGAAGGCTGCCCCACTTGGGTGGAGGACTAAGTGCCTAATCCTTATGCCTCAGCTGTCGTCGCGGGTCGTATGGACAAAACGAGCAAAATGAACCGGACCCACTTGGGCCACCGCTTGCTAGGGCTGCGGGATTTTCCAAAGAGTTAGTTACAAGAGCCCTGGAGCGCGAAGGACAACTGGAAGGACACAGGTCGGTTGTAGTCAGTAGAAGTCTGCCACACACAAGCCATACATAAGTTTGTTGTATGTCCGCCTGTCACAGCCTCCGAATTTATTGGACGGAGTGGGTTCAAATTATATACACTAGCTGTGCACGCGACTTCGTTCGTGTGGACTACAGGATTTTGAATTCATTTTTTCTAAAATAAAAGTAGCCTAAGTTACTCATTATTACATCAGTTACCTGCCAATAAAAGTCCCGTCAAAATCGGTCCAGCCATTTCAGAGGGTGTACTATGCCAAATCGAATGCCAAATAGTCGAACATAAATTAGCAGCACCATGTGCTCCACCATGTCCTCCGGGTGAATATGTGATGCATTGGCCTCTCGATCAAACATTCGATATTTTGAATTCTCGACGTATTGAGTGTTCGATTTATTAATCATTCCATATCGAGCCGTTACCGCCAAATTATCGTAAGCGACACTTTTGTCGAAAATGCTTTTTTTATCGTAAGTAGTATTTTAAACCATAACGGATCTATCCCTGTTGACATTTCCCGCCAAAATTTAACCGTTATAAAGTTGTAGCAAGTGCTAAAATTATCGTAAATACATATATTTTTAAAGCCATAACGTAAGCGACAACAAGCATTTTTATCGCAAGCGTCTTGCGATCAAATTTTTGTAGCGCAAGTGACACTACTTGTTATCGCAACCGACATAGGTGATAGACTATGAGGCGTTTACTATAAACAAACCTGTCGTGACCTGTTTATTTCCGTGCAAGTTATGTGACAAAAACATCGTTCTCGTTGAATAGTACCAAAAAAAAAACAGTTACAGCCATAATAACGTTTTAAATTGTATTTATTATTGTTTTGTTATTGTTTCCTTATTGTGTTTTAAATAAAGTACAAAATAAAGTACGAAAACATCAAATAAAACAGCAATGTCGACTCAAGCAGCTAAGGTATGTATTGTGTTTTAATTTTGGTAATTGAATTGGGGAAAACTTAAATACCAGTACGATTTTGTTCCATGTACTATTCTTCTGTGTACTATTCTTCCATTTAACCATTAGAATACTACATTATCCCTGGGTGCATCAGGGATAGGGTTACCATATCTCAGGATTTGTCCTGAGATTTCAGGATTTTTGGCCACTTCTCAGGATTGCGGCCGGATTTTGGAAATCTCATAAAATCTCAGGATTTTTCGAATTTTCAATATAACACTGCTTATGTTATACTTAAAAGCACAAGCTCAAACTAATTAACCTTTCAATCTTGATAATTACAGACACAATTGAAAGACAATAGGTGCACGAACGCCGGCGTTCGCTTAGGGTTTAATGAAATGAGAATATTTTTTTTCAAACACAAAACAAATTACTTACTAAAAAGTAAATAAACTACAATTAATCTTCCTTTTGGCAAATGGGGGTTCCACTGCCACCCCCACCACTTTGAGTGCGATGTGCAAAGCACGAGTTAGATACGGAGTATGAAAAAAATTTCAAACAGTAAAAAATCTCAGGACTTTTCAATGGAAATCGGGCCTTTTTTTCCGGACTTTTGATTTTTTCATCTGGTAACCCTAATCAGGGATAATGTGGATAGGTACTTTTTATCCCGAAATTCCCATGAGAAATCTTATTAACCAACGCAAAGCGAGGGCACCACTGGTATAAAATAAGCAGTCGTAGTAGTAGGTCACTGCCTACGTCTGTCCATTAATGCTTTATTTATTATTAAGTGATTCTTTTTAAGTTATTATGTTTTTTATAGTCACGAATGAAGAAAATTATGGAGTTAATATCACCACTTCCCATATCAGAAGAGAGTAATCCTGGAACTGCTTTTCCCGAGAACATACAGCAAGATAAGGCCCCAGCTCTAGATAAATTCTTACTAACAGACAGCTACAACGATATTGACATGGACCCAATATTAACTGATACGACATCACCTTTGTTGATCGATTATATTTGTGATACCGATTTAAATTCTGAGCTCAATACTAACGCATTATTAACACCATTACCTCAAACTAAACTTGTCGAATACAGTGATTCAGATACTGAAAATACTTACACTTTAATGGATTTAGATAACCAGAACATAAAAGACTTAACAACTTATGATCCTACTATGCCAGCTTTCATTAATCAATTAATACAGCCGAGCACCAGTTCACTGATTGACCAACAAGAACTAAATATGTCCAAGAATTTGGAGACCCACGACAGCATTGCCTCTATTGATAGCGAAGATTCATGGAAACCTGCCTCATCGTCCAGTGATTCGGATGAAGATAAGTCAGTTCAAACAATAGAAGAAGAAACAAGTGTTGGTAAAAGAGGATATAGGAAAATAAAACCTTTACCAAAACGACTATTAGCAAAAAAAAATCGTAAGGCTGCTGTAGGGAAATCTATACAACCAAACCCTTGTATAAATAAAAAATGTGGTAACTCATGTGCAAATAAATTTACAGAAGATGATCGCAATAATATTTTTGAAAACTATTGGGGATTAGGTTGTGATAAAAGACAAAAAGATTTCCTGCTGTCTTGTGCTAAAGAAAAACCGATTGGAAGAAAAAGATCCAGTAGTAATGTTCGCAAAATATCATACGATTATTTTATCAGCTACAATGGACAGAATATTAAAGTATGTCAACAATTTTTGCTTAAGACCCTAAACATATCCCAAATGTCTATGAGATACACCATCGAAAATGCTAATAAAGCTCTGAATACCACTCGAGATGGCAGAAGAACTAGTCGTCCTCATAATAAATCTGATGAGGTAGAAGTCGCACAGTTAAAATCATTTATTGAGATGTTGCCTGCTGTTCCATCCCATTATTGTCGCAATAAAAGCACTAAAGTATATTTACCTCAAGAATTTCAAAATATATCGTTTTTGTATTTACAGTATGTTAATCACGTGAAAGAAAATAATCCAGAATCATCAGTATTATCAAAAAGAGTATTTCGTAACATTTTCAAAAGGGATTTTAATATCGGATTCCATCTGCCTAAAAAAGATAAATGTGCTTTTTGTGAGAAGTGCAAAAATTTATCACCTGAGAACAAAATTATTTTTGAGCAAACCCCTGAATATAAAAATCACATTCTAGATAAAGAAAAATGTAAGCAACTGTTTTTAGAAGACCAAAAAATGAGCAAATTAACTGATTCTAACTCCTTATGCGTAAGCTTTGATTTAGAAAAAGTCCTGAATGCACCACATGGTAAAAGTGTTACCCTATACTATTCCAGGAAGTATGCATACTATAATGAAAGTATATACGAAAGTGGTACAAGGGATGGTTACTGTTACCTGTGGGGTGAATGCGACGGAAAAAGGGGCTGTAATGAAATTGTTACAGTCCTTTTTAAATACTTGATTAGTGTAGACCAAAGAGGTACCCATACAGAGATAAATTTATACTCCGATAGCTGTGCCGGGCAAAATAGGAATCGAGCAATGATATCAATGTTAATTCATTTCTTGAAAACCGCAATTACTATTACACAAATAAAGGTAATTTATCTTTTACCGGGACACACCATGATGCCTGTTGACTCTATTCATTGCACTATTGAAAGTTTTGTGCGTAATAAAACAGTATGGGCTCCTTCTGAGTGGCCAACTATGATTACTAATGCTAGAAATAAGCCTAGAAACTACAATATAAATGTTTTAAAATATGGAGACTTCATGGATTGGAAGAATTTTTCACAAGCTTTATTACCGGCAAAATTTAAGATTAATTTTAATTCATTAAGGGTGGTGCAATTTCATAAAAATAATCCTATTGTTAAATTTCAATACGGTTTTTTTGAAGATAGTGACAAATACGAAATAAACATGGATTTTATCATCAGATCGAGAGCAAACAAAGCTATTGTGGAAAAGGGACCTACACCTTTATACGTCGAAGAGCTCAAACTTTCTTCAGCTAAATACAAAGATTTACAGGATCTGTGTAACAAAAACGTGATTCCAAACAGATACCATCAAGAATATTTAAGTATGAAGCATGATGGAAACGTACGTGATGCTTTAGCTGAAACAGATGAGGATGAGGAGAATTAAAAATATTTAATTTAATTTTATATTAATACAATATTGATCTCACTAATCCAAATGATTGCTGTAATTATTTAATTAATGTTTTGTGTAAAAACCATGATAACCCTGGTGTTCAGTGAAAACGGGCTAAGATCATTCGTACGAGAAGAAATACTTTATTTCATTTTAAATAACTAGTTAAGTTTATTATTATGGTGATTGATCTCATTACTCCTATTGTTTAATAGAAATAAATTTTAATTTTCAATTTTTTATAACTATTTCATTTAAAAGCCTTTTAAAATATCTATTTATTTATCAAAATATAGTTTATTGTAATATTAATATGAATGGATATTTTTATCGTAAATGCCAAAACTACCTTAGATTATGACAGCAAAAATAAATTAAGCGACATAAATAGCTTAAATACTAAATATTTTTGTATTTTTTTCCATTATATATGTGAATGTCTGAAAATCATTAATGTATGTAAAATTTCAATTTTCTAGCACATTTCTTTTTAAAAATATTTAAAAAAAACCTTCTCCTGTAAAATTTGTTTTTTGTCGGTTGCGCTAAAACGGCGGTAATGGCTCGATATTATGAACGTTCGAGTATTTAGGTGTTCGATTTAAAGTGTTCGATTAATTGATGTTCGACTGTTTGGCATTCGATTTGGCATAGTACACCCCATTTCAGAGATTAGCCGGAACAAACAAACAGACAGACAAAAATTGTAAAAATTGTTATTTTGGTGTATGTACCGTATTTAGATTCATATGCATTTAGTAAAAAGCGGTTATTTCAGTATTACAAACAGACACTCCAATTTTATTTATATGTATGTATAGATGCACGCGACTGCGTTCGTGTGGACTACAGGATTTTGAATTCATTTTTTCTAAAATAAAAGTAGCCTAAGTTACTCCTTATTACATCAGCTACCTGACAAAAAAGTCCCGTCAAAATCGGTCCAGCCATTACAGAGATTAGCCGGAACAAACAAACAGACAAAAATTGTAAAAAAAATATGTTGGTGTATGTACCGTATATCCTACTAATATTGTACTCGTAAATATGGAAGTTTATATGTATGGATGTTTGTTACTCTTTCACGCAAAAGCTACTGAACGGATTTCGATGAAACTTGGTACACGGCTAGACCATGTCCTAGAATAACGCATAGGATACTTTTTATCCTGGGATAAATACCAAACTCGGACACCAAAGGAGATGTAGGATGTAGCACAAATTTTAATAAAACGTAGAAAAGAGTCACTAGACGTAGAGTCGGCGAGGTCAAAAAAAATGTTTAAGTTCTTATATAACTCGATATGTAGACTTCCTAATGAGTAGGGTAATTTGCAGACTTATGGCCAAGCATACCGTATGATTGGCCATTAGTCTGCAGATTACAAAACTTATTCTTTGTTCGACTAAAACACGTGAATTGCAATTATGAAATTTAAATTTCTAATAAATCTAAAGTTTGGTACCCCGACAAGGATAGGTTAGCTTTCGTGTTTTTTTTTTATAACCACCTAGAAATACATGAAGTTGTGAACATATAAAAATCAAACATGAGAATTTTACGTGAAGTTATGTCATTATTTTAGGAGCTTTAAAGCATCTGTAAAACAATACGGCCCAAGGAATCAAAGGAAAGGCGACTTGATTTTAAAAATATTGCCTAAAATATACGTAAAAATGAGCTTGGAGAACTTACGTGAAGTAATGATTTTATGTACCTTGATTACATGATACTTACCTGAAAATTGGTCGTCTAAGCAAGCTAGCAGGTAGGCATGCGTTCTTAGTACATACTAACAGTACTCAATCGTCCACATTTCGTTCGTCAGAAAATACGTGACGTCTGGCGGCCCTGGGATCTTACTCTAATACAGTAAACATCAACACATGACCGGTGAGTTTATAAGAATTTCGTGTTTACAAAACAGTTTTCAGATATTTTACTGTACTTGTGCTATGAGACTTTGCTTCATGCCAAATTTCAGGATTCTAGGTCAACGGGTAGTACCTACTCAATGAATTTAGATTCCTTTGCGAGTGTCAAAATACACGTTTTTTGCGACATAAGCGGCCGTATCTTTTTTTTTTCGATATTTAGAAATTTGATTTTTTGAAGGACTGCAGATGTGAGTGTATGGTTTTAATTTCAACTGGATACCTCCACGCGCTCTTGAGACAAAAGGTCTTAAAAGACAGATAGACTGACAGACCGACAGACCGACGGACAACAAAGCGACTATAAGGGAAGGGTTCCGGTTTTTCCTTTTGAGGTACGGAACCCTAAAAACTCTAAAAAGTACAAATTAACTTTTCTTTCGGAAGTCGTTGTTTTTTTATATAGTATAGTTTCTAATAGTTTTGTCTCTTCGTTATTAGGTTAGGTTAGGTTAGGTTAGGTTAGGTTAGGTTAGGTTAGGTTAGGTTAGGTTAGGTTAGGTTAGGTTAGGTTAGGTTAGGTTTTTTTTTTTTTTTAATGCTTCTACCTCCAACATTGTCGGAGCCTATTCTAAGCTACACTTTCATTCCAGTTCTCGCATCTTTTCCTCTCGCACTTTCATTCCTCATACTTGATCTTTCTTCTATACATCCTCATTTCTTTCTATTATGGGTGGGATTCCCAACTATCTCTTACGTATCTATCTATATATTTTTATTTTATTTTATTGAAACACAGGGTAAAACTTTTATTTTCACATTTTCCTTTGCGTAAACTTATGTCTAGTTTTATAATTATCTTACGTTGCTATATTCTTAGTTATCTATAATTATACAGTTCTGAATCTTATTTTTATACTATCCTTGTTTCTTACTTATATATATCTACTTAATTCCATTCTTATTTCTTACTTTGTTTAGGAGTAAATCAAAGGGTGTGGGGAACAATTTGAGTTCTTTCGCTTACTTGTACCTATTCTTATTTTATCTTATTTCTATTACATTATGCTTATTGTCTACATTATTATACATTTACTAATTCTATGCTAGTCTTTAATATAATGCATTATATTATGACAGCATATTTTCTTATGCGGTTTTGTTTCTATTTATTACCAACATTGCTATTTCTCTACAGTACTTAATAAAAACATGAATTTTCTTCTTCTCCATCAATAATGGTACGTTTTGAATGACTACATCCATGGCGAGTTTTTGCTCTATCTCGTACCGCATTCTTGCGGTGATTGGGCACTCGAAGAGTATATGCGGAACCGTCTCTTCAACACCAGGCTCGCAGGCGCATGATGGATTCTCCTTGCACCTGAAACGTTTCAGGTATGCGGAGAACCCACCGTGCCCCGTCAGGACTTGCGTGGTTATGCTTGTGTGGGTCATCTTTCGCACCACACTGTACGCCGCCACCGCGTCTGGGAAGAAAAGTTTTGTACCCGAAGCCGTGTCACCTGTTCTATACCTCTCGTTCCATTCGCCAAGCGTCTTCAATCGGATTGCTCGCTTGACGAATGAAACGGGGCACAGATCATAGTCCGGCCTCTTCTTCAACCCCAGGGCGGCCTCCTTTGCAAGTTGATCGGCTCGCTCGTTTCCCTCCAACCCCGCGTGGGCTTTAATCCAGAATAAGGAGACGCTCTTATTCTGGAGCTTACAGTTTCGTAAGGCGTCCCTGGTTTCCACAGCCAGGGGGTGGGGGGAACGTGCGTTGGTCACCGATTGGAGGGCCGCCATAGAGTCGCTGAAGACGCCGAACGTGGTTTCACTGCTTCTGAGCGCCTCGCGTGCCGCTCTTTGTAGAGCTAAGAGTTCAGCCTGGTAGACGGTACAGTAGGACGGCAGCGCAAGTTTGAGGGCTTTCGTTTCGGCATCACCTTTCCAAACGGATAGTGCTGCTCCAACCCTGCCCTCAATTTTGCTGCCGTCGGTGAAGATCCTCACAGCAAAATTGTTGTGGTTGTTATATTGTTCCTCGTCTACCAGGCTTCCGAATTCCAGTCTTTCTTGCTCCGCGGGGTGCGGGGCCTCCAGCGCCGGGAACATACGCTCCACCTCCCTGTCTCCCAGCAAGGGCTGGGGCACCCCCCTCCTTGCCTCGTAAAGTGCGGCCGCTTCCCGAACTCGAAGATCGAGTGGGAGCATTCCGGTCAGCACCAAGGCCGAGTTGAGGGAGACTGTCCGATATGCCCTACACATTTTCTGCGTGATTCCTCGCTGGACAGTTCGTAGTTTTTTGATGATTCCCACCTTTTTGGCAGCCGGTGCCCAGACACTGGCAGCGTAAAGTATGATGGGCTCCACTGTCGCCACATAAATCAGTCGGATAACTTCTGGATTTAGTCCCCAGCTGACCCTTGCGGCTCTGCACAACCGCTTGTAAATGGCTATAGCCTTCCCACAAACGAGTGAGACGTGGGTGTTGAACGTCAGCCCCTGGTCGATTGTTACGCCCAGAAGCTTGATTTCTTTTGCCATGCCAATGTCGATCCCACCCATGCTCAGGCGCGGTGTGTCGTATTTTAGCTTTTTGGTAATCACCATTGCTGTAGTTTTGTGTGGAGCAAACTTGAGCTTATTCTCGACACCCCACGCCAGAACATGACCGAGAGCGGCATTGGCACACCTCTCCACCTCTAACGCGGTCTCCCCATCAAAGACCAGCAGCACGTCGTCCGCAAAAGCCTGGATGTAAATTCCCGCATTCTCTAGTTCTTTAAGGACAGGGTCAAGGACCAGGTTCCAAAATATTGGGCCTCCTATTGAGCCTTGGACGCAGCCCTTGCTCGTTTCCTTGCCGTATACCTCCCCCCCGTATCTTACTGAGACTCTCCTGTCTTCGAGATAACTGTCTACGACCCGCCTAAGATTTATCGGACACTTCTCTTCCGCCAGCCGGACTCTGATCGCAGGCCACCAGGCACTATCGAATGCTCCCTCTATGTCTAGGGATACGAGTGTTATAATCCTCTTTTTATCTAGTTTCATGTGTATATGTTGTATTAGAGCATAGAGGGAGTCCTCGGTACTGCGTTGCGGCATGAATCCGTACTGGCGGGTACTCATCCTTGGCAAGAGATGGAATTTTAGGCGGGCCACCAGCATCTTCTCGTAGATTTTGCCCAGTATAGGCAACAGTCCGATCGGCCTGTATGATTTCGGAGTATTGTAATTTTCTCTTCCAGGCTTCCTCAAAATCACGACTGTTGCCTCCTTCCAGGACGTGGGGAAGTAGTGGTGTTCCAGGCACTTATTGAGGAACATTAAAAATGTCTCCGGGTCATTTCCCACTGCATGACAACAGATGTCTGCTGTGAATCCGTCAGAGCCCGGAGCCTTCTTCGGATTGAAGGACTCTACCGATCTCATCAATTCGGCCGGCGTAAATGGTGGGTCGCAGGGCTCATTTTGTTCGCCACTGTTTACGTGTTCGGCTTTTGTTCGGATTGACCGGTGATGAGCATTGTCGTATTCTAGGGAATCATCCGGATAGAATGTATCCGCTAGAAGTTTCACTGAACCCTTCGCATCCAACACATCACCGTTCAACTCTAACGGCAAGTCCTCCTCCCTTCGCTGTGTCCTGCTTATAACCCTGTATATTCCCTCCCAGACCCCCTCCCTATCCTGCTTCGTACAAAATTCTCTCCAGCTCTCGGTCTGAGCTTTTGCGGCCTCCAACTCATACTCCTCTTTCTGTTTCAGGTATTCTTCTACGACCTTCGACCTCCGGACTGGGGCGGCATTGCGGATCCTGCGCCTCTTGGTAGCGACCTTCTTCTTGAGCTCAGCGAGTCTCTCAGACCACCATGGTAAGGTAAGTTGCTCTTTTACTTTTTTAATAGGTATTACTTGCTTACATGTTTCATCTATTGCATTGGTAAGGTTTTCTGTCATTATGTCAATTTGATTTGTGTTGTTAATTTTTTGAATTTCAGCTGCTGTAAATTTAAAGTCTGTTTTCAATTGGCCTAACTTCTCATGAAATTTGGACCAATTGACTTTCTTGGTGTTGTATTTTCTTGTGGTCCTCTCCATTTTAACGCCTTTTGATCTTTGCAAGAGGATCCTGAAAGCAATACCATTGTGGTTTGAGCTCGTGAGTCCCTCGTCGACCCTCCAGTCGTCTACTAGATCCAAGATATCGTTGGTACAGGCAGTGATGTCCACATGGCTGCTGTACCGCTTCCCTCCTCGGATTGTGTCGAAGGTCGGAATTTCCCCTTGGTTGAGTATATTGAGGTTTAGCTCTCCAAGAGTTCCAACCAATTCCTCACCCCTGGAGTCGACGGTCGGATTGCCCCACCACATACTCTTTGCATTGGCGTCCCCTCCAACGATTAGTTTCTTGGAACCAACTGCGATCCATACTTTCTTCAGGTGTTCCAAGTAGGGCTCGATAGGCTGATCTGGCTCAAAGTAAAGAGAGACAAGCGTGATCTCCCAGGCACTGGTTTGGATTCCCACCACAGAGATGTTATTTGTGGTGAGTTTCGGGTACTGCTTTACTGTAAAGTCGCTGTTAAAGACAGCTATTGCTGCTTTTACAGTCCCTTCTCCTAGGCCAGTGTTCTGGAAGATACGAACGCCCCTGTGACTCTTCATTACTTTGGCCCCCGCTACATACGGTTCCTGCAAAAGTGCTACCGCCGTGCCGCGTTTCGCCGCCTCTATCAGAAGCTCGTTGGTGGCTAGTTTACTTCGTTGGAGGTTAGCCTGCAATACTCCATAGGAGAGCGTTGGAGTGCCCTTAGCAATACGCGACCGCCGCTCTGGCCACGTCATCCCACTTCTTCCTCACCGGGCAATCGAGGCTAAATGCGCTGTGCTGAATGCCGTGCCCTATATTGGCTCTCGTGCAGTTTCGGCAAGCTGGTGGTGAACCCGAGAGCCAGTCCGGACACTCTGGTCTCATATGCGGACCGCCGCAGTGACTACACAGATCCACAGGCTCCTTACAGAAGCGTTTACCGTGCCCGAATCCCAGACAGCGCGTACACTGGACCAATGGGCTTTGATCCTCGACTTTTATGCGCTGGAGGTCAATGCGCAGAGTACCGATTTCTATAGCGCGTCGCCAAATGGTAGGCGAAACGTTGACGATGATGTGGCCCCAGTGGGGGTTCCTAGTCCTTCTTCGGTACTTTATTTCCACCCTATTTTCGCTGCTGTCGAGGCCGTCAAAAACACCCTTATTCTGATTTCTCAGCGCTTTTAAGATGTCTTCGTCAGTGTGCATGGCTAAGACGTGTCTGAGAATCAGGAGCGGGTCTTTATTCTTGACTTCCTCGACCGTGAGGTCAACTCCGTGTTCCTGCAGTCGGGTTTTAATTTTAATCCTTTCTTCCTCAGTTTCCAGTCCTATGATCACTTTCCGATCCCTAGCCTTTCTCACCTTTTCTACTTTTATCCATCCTTCTTTGGCATTTATGGCTTTCCTGACCCTGTCCAATACTACCTCGCCTGACTCGGTCTCGTCCCTGGAGGTAACCACAACTGAGTGTAGCGTACTACGCCCTGGCAGTGACCTCTCGACCCGAGTTGCGGCCACACTCGCGTATGTGCCCTTCTCGAGGAACTCCGTCTGGCGGTCCATTCTTTCCTTGAGCTCCTCCATTTTTTTCATTGCTCTCTGCAAGGAGTCTGGCATGTTGTTCTAACGTCTGTTGCAGCCTACTTGTGTCGTTTTCGTCATATAAGGTCGGTCCCGGGGCTGGAGGTTTCGGGTTTGCCTCAACTGTTTCTTTTGGCCCCTCCTTGGACAGCTTTTGCCTAGCCACTTTCAGCTCTGCCTCAGCCTCCTTCACCAATTGGTAAAGACGTTCCGTAGCTTCGGATATAGCGGTTTTTATGTCCGTCTTCGTGTTCCTAGAGCTACTTAATTGTAATTTAGCCTTCATTAAGCAGGCTTTAGCCTCTGCTGTCCGGTCAGCGTATTTGGGCTTTGGCGGGGAGCATCGTTCGGCAGACTTCCTTACTGTAGTCGTTGTCGCTACTTTGCTTTCCTGCGTTGAAGCAGCTTTTGTCATAATTTTCGCAGAGCCGGCCTGCGACGTCTTCTCCATAGTATACGTGTCATTGATGGGGCTGGAGTTTGTGGCTTCCCATTCTCCTATACTACGTCTAACATTTGGTGGGGCAACTGCTCCAGGTCCCGAGGGTGACTTTCCGCCGTCTTTCACGTTTGACGGTGTTCTATAACCGAACATGTTGGAGGTATGCGTCAGCTGAATATAACGTCAATAGGGACGAAAATAAAAATAAAAATATAATAAAACTAATAGCCGTTGTTCAATAGAAACAAAACCGCTAAGACGTCCTAAAACTAAGAAATTAGTGTTCAACCTGTCTTTAAGAGACTTCAGTCACGGTCCAGAGACTTCAAACAGTCCTCGGGAGACTCCACATAGGCTCCACAGTCGAATGCTGGTCGTATAAACCCTTTACAAATATTTTTTTGTAGAGTGGCTCTATGTAGAGTCTTCCAGTTGTTGTCACTGGATAGAGCCCATCGAGTCCAATAGAATGAACCCAAACACGGCCACTCTATCCCAAAGGGTTCCGGAGATAAAGCAGTTTGAAATTCCGGTTGCTTATCCAAGATGGCGGCCGGAATTTGGTTACTGGTGGTTTTCTCCGGAACCGTCCGGCCAAATGTCACCGTGCGTGGGCTTTCCTGAATCGGCTCAAAGAGATCCACCCCGTGGGGAAGGTTTCAGGCCTGAAAAAACTCAGGTCCTGAAAGTCACTGAAAACATTCTGGTCGGCTAGGGAGGAGCCAGCCGATCTCCGCAAAGAAAACCCGAACCCTCCACGACCCCCGGTTCGGGAGTTATCCGAGCCCGAAAATTGGTTTGACAGTCGTAGAACTGTCAAAGTCAATCTTCTACCCGGTATAACTTCCCCCCCAGCGATCGTAGAGTACCCGAGCTTGGGCTCGTTCTACTTGGCTCGTCCCGCTCCGACGCGTAAATTGGTTTTCAGGCTCCTGAAATTTTCCAGCTCCAAAATGCCTGAAACTCAGTAGGTCGGATAGAGATTGTCTCCACAAACACCACTGCGAAATCGGCAAGTCTCTGCGACTCCCGGATCCGAAGCTATGCCAGGCCAAAGTTTCCCAAGGAGTGGGGATAAATGTCAAAAACCAACTTTGGGAGGCTATAACTCCGCAACCATTTGTCACAGAGAAACGCGGTTTGAAATGCTGTGTCTGGCTCGACCTCCTCTATTCGCCAAGGATAGTTTCAGGGCTGAAAACTTTCAGGTCCTGAAAACGCTTGAAAATATATACATATGTTCCCCGCGTGTATTCCACTGGGAAAGGTGAAAATCCGGGCCTTCTGCGCCCAATAGCTCCAGAGATAATTGTGATTATGTGTGACAACCTAAAAAACCAAAATGGCCGAAAAAGTCTATTTTTCTCGTTCCTGGAGCTACTGGGGGCGAATTTGGGCTTAAATAAGGTGCAATAAGTCATAAAAAGCTAATCCTACTGTTAAAATAATTTTAAATCTATTTGTTTTCCTTTAATGGGGAAAAAACACATAAAATTCTGTATCTTTTTAATTATTAAACCAAAAATTTGAAAAAAAATACTTAAATTTGTGGCAAATAGAGTTCTTTACTATAAGAAAATAAATTTTTGAATTTTGATAATTTTTGTACTGAATTTTACAAAAAAACAGAAAAAGTTACAAATTAAAAGTTATTAGAGAAAATAATGACCTTAAAAATACAGTCTTCTACTGGACCAGCTCTTCTGATGAGCGCGCAACAGGATCCGCTTGAAAAACAGGGGGTACTCACTGAAAATTTTTCAGTACAGGAGTCCAAAGTTTAGGTCTTCTTTAATTATTGCCTCTGCTTGTGGTAGGGATAAAAATCTGGTTGAAGCGTCGTTCAACTAGTCTCTGCACCTCTTCTCAGCTCCCAAAAATTTGGCACCGTGTGGTAAACGGTTTGGGCACCACGTGGAGAAATTTTTAGGTTATGTTCCCGGTTTTCTTACGTTTTCTTAGCAACACGTGGTCGGAAAATTCCACGCTTGGTGTCGTGAGATGCGCCTCGTTAGCCTCCGTAATTTGGTGTAATAAAAACAGGGGCTTACAGATCTTTTCACGGAGTTATGAGGCTCCGAAAGTGCCAAAGTCCCTGCTTTTTTTGGTTTTTCACTTCCTGCACTTTTTTCGGAATTTTCTGGTTCGTGAAAACTTCACAGTCACTTGCGCGGCACTAATACGCGTCGTTTGGTGTATAACACTACACGATCCCGTGGAAAAATACCGGTCAAAACTATTTTTATGTGTGGAGCGACTCAGAAAATGATCCGACCACCACGAGGGCTGCGGGGGAACTGGGTTAGGTTAGGTTAGGTTAGGTTAGGTTAGGTTAGGTTAGGTTAGGTTAGGTTAGGTTAGGTTAGGTTAGGTTAGGTTAGGTTAGGTTAGGTTAGGTTAGGTTAGGTTAGGTTAGGTTAGGTTAGGTTAGGTTAGGTTAGGTTAGGTTAGGTTAGGTTAGGTTAGGTTAGGTTAGGTTAGGTTAGGTTAGGTTAGGTTAGGTTAGGTTAGGTTAGGTTAGGTTAGGTTAGGTTAGGTTAGGTTAGGTTAGGTTAGGTTAGGTTAGGTTAGGTTAGGTTAGGTTAGGTTAGGTTAGGTTAGGTTAGGTTAGGTTAGGTTAGGTTAGGTTAGGTTAGGTTAGGTTAGGTTAGGTTAGGTTAGGTTAGGTTAGGTTAGGTTAGGTTTTTTTTTTTTTTTTTTTTTTTTTTTTTTTTTTTTTTTTATAAACTTCTACCTCCAACTTTCGTCGGAGTCTATGCTGGCTATTTGATTTCTCAGTCATTCCAGTTCTCGCTTGTATGCCTCTCGCACTTTCATTCTTCATACTGGATCTTTCTTTCATTCATCATCTATTATGCCTTGTATGGGTGAGATGCCCAACTGCTACTAGTCATTCTATTCTGTCTAACTACTTTTGTTTGTTTCCTTTATTTACACAATTGGGTTTACGGGTTCTCAATAATTGGGAAGACATTTTTTATTTCTATATAGTTTGATAACATTTGATACTGTTCCAACAGTATCCTTTACAATTTTTCCTTTATTTTTCAGTGGCTGTTTTATTACTATTTTATTTCTATGTTACATCCAAATGTTCTTACATGTATTTGTTCTCATATTTTCGGAAGAAATGGGGAAGACAGTTTTCTCTTATTACTACTCACTTATTTTACCTTAGTTTCTAACAATATTTTCTAACAGTAACAAGTTTTGGGGACGGAAGTCTTACATAAATTCATATTTATTTCTAGCTTAGTCTAATTTACATACTAATTATTTATTCCTATTTTATCACTTATTTCTATGCTAGTCCTTAATATAATATACTATATTATGTTAGCATATTTGCTTATGCGGTTTTATTACGATCTATAACTATTTGCGCTATATGTTTACAAAACTCTAGGAATACTTGGTTGTTTTTACTCTTCATTATGTCTGTCATGTTATCTCGTGTTATTTTAATATCTATCTCATGTTCGGTATTGAGACGGTGCCTGTCGAATTGAGGGCAGTCGAAAAGTATGTGCGGGACCGTTTCGTCTGCATTTGGGTCACAGATGCACGATGGACTCCCCTTGAGCTTGAAACGGTTCAGGTACTCGGAGAATCCACCGTGGCCCGTCATTATCTGCGTGTTGAGGCTATTTGTTCCTATCTTCCGGATTATTCCGTAAGCTGTCCGCACATCCGGGAAAAACAGTTTAGTAACAGCGGCCGTATCTCCAGATCCGTATCTCTGGTTCCATTCGTCAAGCGACGCCATACGTATGCTTCGCTTGACGAATGAGACCGGACACTGATCGTAATCGGGCTTTCTTTTGGAGTTTTCAGCGGCCTCCTTTGCTAACTGGTCAGCTCTTTCATTCCCCTGTAGCCCCTCATGAGCTTTTACCCAGAACAAGGATACTACCTTGTCCTGGCGGGATGCGGATCGTATGTTATCCCTAGCTTCTACAGCAAGAGGATGGCGTGATCCGGGATTTGCCAATGTTTGAAGAGCCGCCATTGAATCGCTGAATACTCCAAAAGAAGACGCCTTGAGCTTGATTACCTCCTTAGTTGCCCTTGCAATTGCCAGGAGTTCGGCCTGGTAAACCGTGCAGTGTTTTGATAGAGCAAGTTTGAGGGCTCTGGTCTCGGTCTCACCATTCCATATGGACACAGAAGCGCCGACCCCTCCTCCGATCTTGCTCCCGTCCGTGAAAATGCGGACATCAAAGCTGCACCTGTCTAGCTGCTCTTGGTTTACCAGGCTATCAAACTTTAAGATATTGAGTGCCGCAGGATGGGGATCATCTATTGCAGCGGTCATTCGCTCGATCTCCCTGTCCCCCAGTGATGTCTGGGGTATTCCCCTCTTGGCTTCATACAAAGATGCCGCCTCACGAACTCTAACGTCGAGGGGGAGCAACCCAGACAGCACCAATGCTGAGTTCAGGGAGACCGTGCGGTATGACTTGCACATCTTTTGGGCAATTCCACGCTGAACGGAACCGAGTTTCTTTTTAGTACCCAGCTTTCCAGCTGCCGGCGCCCAAACGCTTGCAGCGTAAAGGATAATGGGCTCTATCACCGCCACATACATTATCCGTATCACTTTTGGGTGTAACCCCCAACTAACCCTAGCAGCTCTACACAGCTGCTTGTAGATCGCAATTGCCTTGCTACAAGCGAGTGAAATGTGTTTGTTGAAGGTCAATTTTTCGTCGATTGTTACACCCAGAAGCTTTACTTCATTCGACATTTTAATTTCGGTTCCCCCCATGCTCAGGCGTGGTGTGTCGTATTTAAGCTTTTTAGTTATGACCATGGCCGGTTAGGTTAGGTTAGGTTAGGTTAGGTTAGGTTAGGTTAGGTTAGGTTAGGTTAGGTTAGGTTAGGTTAGGTTAGGTTAGGTTAGGTTAGGTTAGGTTAGGTTAGGTTAGGTTAGGTTAGGTTAGGTTAGGTTAGGTTAGGTTAGGTTAGGTTAGGTTAGGTTAGGTTAGGTTAGGTTAGGTTAGGTTAGGTTAGGTTAGGTTAGGTTTTTTTTTTTTTTTTTTTTTTTTTTTTTTTAAAAAATTTCTACCTGTCCGGGCGCCAAGGCCCGGCCCGCGAGCTAGCCTACATGGTGATCCCCGGATATTTTTCCAGGATTGTAATACAGGAGGGGGGTTTTTCCTATCAATTTTATTATTTTTCTAGGGTGGCGTTTTCTCGCCTGGTTGTTAATCTTTATTTATCATTCTTATTTTTTCTAATCTAGTTTTACATTAATATAATTATATACCTGTACTTCTATATATATCTCTTACAATCTGACCTTTTTAGCTTATTACATAATATTACTTATTTTTACATCAATTTTGCTTTACCTTTTAACTATATTTCTTACAGCTACCCAATATTACTATCATACATAACTACATTTTTATATTTACTTATTACCACAATTGCATAGTTTACATTCATATATTTAGACACCTGTACTTATATCTATTTCTTTTACAATCTGATCTTACTAGCTTATTATCTACATAACATTACTAATTTCTTACAGCTACCCATTATTACTATTACACAGTACTACTTTTCTCATGATCACTTATTACCATAGTTACATATTTTTCATATTCTATAACTAATTTATCATGTTTAAACTTATATTACTGCACTTATTCTCTATTATTTATTACTTATCTACATACTACTGTTTTGCTAAAGTTTATATATGTTATTATATAATTTAACAAATGTTATTTATCTATTTGTTCCTTTTGTTCACTATATGACATATTTTTATGCAGTAGTCAGTAAAATCTTTGTTGAGATTTTTATTGGTAAGAAGTGCGCAGAAGTTTTCTTTGCAAACTTTCATTCCTACTTTCTGCTCGAGGTCAAATCTATCCAACGAATGCGTTGGACACTCTACCAGCAAATGTATGACGTCTTCGATGGCGTTAGGTTCACAGACGCATGATGGACTCTCCCTGCACCTGAAGCGGTTCAAGTACTGAGAGAATCCACCATGCCCCGTTAGTATCTGGGTGAGCTTACCTTCCGGCTTTGCCTTGCGGACAAACCGGTACGCTGCGATTGCGTCAGGGAGGAACATTTTAGTGACTGACGCGGTGTCACCGGCAATATACCTACTATTCCATTCCTTAAGGGATATTTGCCGTATAATCCTTTTAATAAATGAAACTGGACACCGGTCGTAGTCTGGTTTCCTCTTTGACGCCAGCGCCGCGCTTTTGGCCAGATCGTCGGCACGCTCGTTTCCGGGCAGTCCTGCGTGAGCCTTAACCCAGAACAAGGATACATCTTTGCCCTGACCCAAGGCCTTTCGCAGGTTCTCCCTCGTCTCCACGGCCAGCGGGTGGAGGGACCAATGGTTTGCGACCGTCTCCAAGGCGGCTCTCGAATCGCTATATAGACCATAGGTCACCTCCCTCCTTTTGAGGATGACACTCGTGGCTTTACATATGGCTAGGAGCTCCGCCTGGTAGACTGTGCAGTACGCGGACAGACTGAGTTTGAGGTTCTGGATTTCGGCCTCGCTATTCCATAAGGATAGCGCGGCCCCAACCTTCCCCTCAATCTTACTGCCGTCGGTGAATATTCGCACCTCCTGCACATTGTACCTGTCCACAAGGTTTTGGTCTACCAGTTGAATAATTTCCATTGCCATATGTTCCGCCGGGTGAGGAGCTTCTGCAAACCTTACCGGACACTCTGTCTCTCTATCTCCTAGTTCTGGCGGGGGTGACCCTCTTTTAGCCTCGTACAATGCGGCTGCTTCTTGAATTCTGAGGTCAAGAGGAAGTATCCCCGCCAACACCAGTGCCGAGTGTAGAGAAACTGTACGGTACGATTTGCAGAGCTTCTGAGCGAAGCCCCTCTGCACCGTATTGAGTAACTTACGCACCCCGACCTTCCCGGCTGTAGGTGCCCACACCGCCGATGCGTACATAATAATCGGCTCTATGGTGGCCGTATAGATGGTCCGAATGACGTCCGTGTGCAACCCCCAATCAACCTTTGCTGCTTTTGAAAGCTGCTTGTAAATGTCAAGGGCCTTACGGCACTGCAGCGTGACATGCGTATTAAATGTAAGTCGGTCGTCGATGGTCAGTCCTAGAATCTTGACCTCCCGTGACATGCCAACGCTGACCCCACCCATGCTCAGCAAGGGGGTGTCGTACTTAAGTTTCTTGGTTAGAACCATTGCGCAAGTTTTGTGCGGCGCAAACTTCAACTTGTTTCTGACTCCCCATTGCTGAACATAGGCGAGCGCCGCGTTGGCCTGCCTCGAGACGTCAAGTCCAGTGTCTCCGTCAAAGATCATACACACGTCATCAGCGAAGGCCTGCACATACACACCCATTTGCTCCAGTTCCTTAAGTAGAGGGTCCAACAGAAGGTTCCATAGGATGGGACCACCGATTGACCCCTGCACGCAACCTTTGTTGGTGCTCCTAGTGCATTCTTCCCCAGCGAATCTTACACTGACTTTTCTGCATGTCAGATAGCTATCCAGTAGCCTCCTGATGTTTACCGGACACTTTTCCTCAGCCAGACGGATTCTAATGGCCGGCCACCATGCGCTGTCGAAGGCCCCCTCTATATCCAATGACACTAGGGTTACCAGCTTTTTACGCTCAATCAAACCCTTGATTCGGTGTATTAGCGTATAGAGGGCGTCCTCGGTGCTCTTCTGGGGCATGAATCCATACTGGCGAGTACTAATCCTCGGTATGATGTGCCATTTAATCCTTGCTACCGTCATCTTCTCCAGGACCTTCCCCAAAACCGGCAACAGACCAATTGGTCTGTAAGCTTTGGGGTTCGTGTAATCGTCCTTGCCCGGTTTTCTCAGGACTACCACGGTTGCCTGCTTCCAGATGTCCGGAAAGTGTCCTAATTCTAGGCACTTGTTGTAAAGGGCAAGGGATGCGTCCAGATCCTGGTAGATAGCTCTGCTGCAGATATCTGCTGTGAAGCCATCCGCTCCCGGGGCCTTCTTTGGGTTGAAACTTCCCGCCGCGGTCTTTAGCTCCAGCAGTGTAAACGGTGGATCATGATGCTCATCATGTTTCCACTCATTTACCCGCTTTGCCGCTTCTCTGGCACGGCGATGATCTTCGTTGTCAGTTTCCTCCAGGTCTTGTGGGTAGAATGTCTCCGCTAGTAAGTTCGCTGACTCCTTTGGGTTCAAGAATGCACCTTCTTTGGTTAAGGTCAAGTCTTCTTGTCTCCTGGTGGTCCTACGGATGACGCGGTAAATACCGTCCCATACTCCTTCCTTGTCCTGTCTTCTACAGAACTCCTTCCAGCTTTCTATTTGGGCTTTCTTGGCTTGGCACTCATATTCTTCTTTCTTTTGCAGATACTCAGTTACCACTATTTGTTTGCGGTACGGTGCCGCGTTTCTGATTTTTCGCCTGAAGGTAGTGGCAACTTTCTTCAGCCTGGCGAGCTCATCATTCCACCATGGGACCTTGAGTACCTCCGTACTCTTTTTTATAGGCATGCTGCTGTTACATGCCTCGGTAACGGCATTAGCAAATTTAATTATTATATTTTCTAACTCTGGTATTGTATTAATGCAGTTAATGTGGTCTAGGCTTATATGGTTAATTAATTTTTGTTCTGAAAATGTTATGTTGAAAAGGTCCCAGTTTGCTTTTTTTGTATTAAATAGCCTAGTGCTTCTTTGCACCCTAAGGCCTCTACTCTTGCGGAGATTTATGTCGAGTAGGATGGCATTGTGGTCCGAGCTCGTCATTTCCTGGTCTACCCTCCAGTTATCTACTAGGTCTAGTAGATCTTCCGAGCAGGCTGTAATGTCTACAAAACTGGTGTACGACTTATTACCTCTCACAGTGTCAAAGGTAGGCGTATCACCCCTGTTGAGTATCTGCAATCCAGACTCTTCCAGGGTACCGGACATCTCAACTCCCCTGTGGTCTTCCATGGTGCTTCCCCACCAGGTACTCTTGGCGTTGCAATCGCCTCCTATTAGCAGTCCTCTTGGGCCCAGCTCCTCTCTGATCTTTCTGATCTGATCCAGGTATGGCCCTATTGGTTGGTCTGGCTCGAAGTAGAAAGACACCGCCGCGATTTCCCAGGTGCAGGTTTGGATCCTCAGCACAACGACATTGTTGGTCGTGAGTTTCGGGCACTGGATGACATCAAGATCGTCATCGAAGACAGCGATAGCCGCCTTCACAGTCCCATCTCCTACTTTTGCACACTGGAAGACTCTCGCCCCTCGGTAGTCCTTCATCCTTCTTACCCCGCCCACATACGGCTCCTGAATCAAAGCGAATGCGAGTTTCCGCTTGCTGGCCTCAATCATGAGTTCCGTGGTTGCCAGCTCTTTCCTCTGGAGGTTCGCCTGGGCTACTGCGTATCTTCTGGTGGGGTTGCCTGCCCCGGAGCGAATTGTGACAACCTTAGCAGTACGCTACCTTAGCTCTTGCCAGTGCCTCCCACCTTCTACGCACCGGGCATTCGGAGCTAAACGCATTGTGCTCAGCGTTATCTGCTTTGGCATCCATGCAGTTGCAGCAGGTCGGTGGTGCTGCTGCCAGGTAGTCCGCACATTCTGCTCTCAAGTGCGGTCCGCCACAATGGCTACACTTAGGGATAGTGTCCTTGCAGAATCGCCTACCATGTCCATAGGACAGGCACATAGAACATTGCACTAAAGGAGATTGGTCTGCGACCCGGATCTTCTGCATGTCTATGTGCACTGCTCCCCTATCCATCATACGATTGTAAATTTGCGGGGACACTCTCAGTGCGATGTGGCTCGTGAGCGGATTCCTGGCACGACGTCTGAACTTGACGTCGATTCGGTCGTCCCTTTTGTCGAGTCCGCCAAAAACATCCTTGTTTTGGTTCCTCAGTGCGATTAGGACGTCATCATTGCTATTAAAAGATAGCACGTCTTTGAGAACCAGCATTGGATCTTGGTTTTTAACGTCCTCGACAACAAGGCGACCGTCTGCACTCTGCAATCGCTCCTTGAGTTTTTTCCTTTCCTCTTCCGTTCTACATCCTATTATAACCTTCTTATCTTTTACCTTTCTTACTCTCTCTACTGTTACCCAGCCATCTTTAGCGTTCACAGCTTTCCTAATTTCGCTCAAGACCTGATCACCCGTGTGAGTGTCGTCTTTCGACGCAATGGTGACAGAGTGTAGCGCGCTTCTCTCCGGTGTGTGCCTTCTCGGCTGCGCTGCTGCTACACTGGCATAAGAACAGGCTTGAAAGGCTACCTGTGACGCGATGGTTTCTTTCAAGGACGCTATTTCTAATTGCGTTTTGTCGATTTTTTCCCCTTGCACTATCAACATTTTAATAAGTTCCTCCCCCTCCTTTCCCATAGTCTTTCCCTGATTTCCCATATCTTTTTCTTGGATCCCTTTACTCTCCCTATCTTTTTGACTGATTTTTGCAGTTCCGGTTTCAGCTACACTATCTTTTATAAGCTGGTACAAGGCTTCTATTGCCTGAGTGATACCAGCTTTAATATCTGTCCTCAGGTTGCGAGACTCGCCAAGATGCGTCTTCGCTCTCTGAAGCCAGAGTCTGCCTTCTTTGACTCTGTCGGTAGGGGCAGCCAACTTTGGCGAACTACTTGCGGCCTCGACGGAGCTCCGTCGTTTTGAAATTGTTTCGGAAGGCCGGGTGGCCTTTGTGTTCTGTTTTGGGGGAGCCACCGGAATCTGCGTCAGCTTTCCAGGTGAGACAATAAAAGTGGCAGAAGTGGCGGTCTTAGAACCGTCTCCTCTGCCACTCTCCCACTCTCCAATGCTCTTGCGTACGCTAGGAGCTGGTGTCAATTTACTAGGGGAGGGTCCTGCCCTCTCCGGTTCTGTCCGTGAGTTGGCAGAGCTAGTTTCTGCCACCTCGGTCGTTATTTTGCGGGGCGTGTGTGCGACAAACATGTTCAGGGGCGCTCAATCGGTCGGTAACGTCAATAAGTTAAACTAAGTCCTAGGAACACCGATTGGTGCTTTGACTATCCCTGTAAAGGGGGGATAGTGAAGTAGTCAGTACGGATGTGGAATTTTTACTATCCCTGTAAAAGGGGGATAGTAAGACAGTCAGTTTAGGCACGTAACAAGCGTTTTAATATCCCTGTAAAAGGGGGATAATGTCTTTGGTCGATTAAAGGGTAACACACACCGTACGTAAAGCTTAAATTTAGAGCAAAAGAACACTTAATCTTCATAGATCAAAATAAAAACATAAAAAAAATTTTTGACTCTATGTAGAGTCGGTCTTTACTATCCAAGAGATAGCTCTCCCCAAGCCCTTTCAGACAAGCCCAAACACCACAGCCCTAGCTCAAAGGGTTCCGGAGAGACAGCAGTTTGAAATTTTGGTTACCAATCAAAGATGGCGCTCAAAAACTGGTTAACTATGGTTTTCTCCTGAACCCTTCGCCCGATTTCCACCGTGCTTGGGCTCTTCCGGCTGCGCTCGAGGACCTCTATCCTTCGGGATAGGTTTCAGGAAGGAATAATTTTTCGTGCTGTATTCCCGAAATTACACGTCAAACGAATAGAGCAGAGCCAGCCAACGCCTCTAGAAAAAACCCGAGCCCTCTACGACCCCCGGTTCGTAGTAGTTTGGGAACTGTCAAAGTCTAAATTAAACCCGGTATAACTTTCCCACCTGCGGCCGCAGAACACTCGTGTTTGGACTTATTCAACTCAGCTCGACTCACCCCGCTATGTTTCGTGGTTTTCAGGATCCTGAAAACTTTCAGCCCTAAAGCACCTGAAACCCAGTGAGTGAGACAGAGGGTGTCCCTGCAAACACCGCAGTGGCAACGGCAACTCTCTACGACCCCTGAGTCCGGAGCTATGAAGCGGCAAAGTTTTCCAAAATGGCCGCCAAACTGTCAAAGGCCAACTTAATTTTGCTATATCTCCGCGACCCTTTGTCGGAGAGAGTTGCGGTTTCGAATGTAGTACCCTTCTTGACTCCCTCTATCAGTCAGGATTAGTTTCAGGACTAAAAATTTTCAGGCCTGAAAATCGCCTGAAAATATCAAAAGTATTTTTGCACGCGTATTTCGCTGCAAATTGTACAAATCCCAGTTTTCTACGACCAATAGCTTCGGAGTTATTAATGTAATAAAGCAACAACCTACTAAAACCAAAATGGCCGAAAAAGCAATATCAGTCGTTTTTGAAGCTATTGGACGCGACTTTGGACTCGATCTTAACCTAAAATATGTTTTAAATACAGTCCTACACTAAAAATCTTATATTTATAATATATTACTGAGATATTTGAGAAATTAACAAAAAATTTAATATCTTCTCAGTCATTAACATTAAAAATTTGGAAAAAACTAATAAAATTTTGTAAATTATAGAGCTATAGAACAAGATGAAAAAATTTAAAACTTTTGGAAATTTACTTAAGAAAATTTTTGAAAAACCTAAAAATATACAAAATTTGAGTTTTCTCCAAAAATAACCATCAAAAAAATCTTAACTTAGGTCTGATGTCTTCGTCCAGTTAGCGCGCAGCAGGATCCGCCAGAAAAAGAAGGGGTCCTGCCTGAAGAATTTTCAGCACAGGAGCTCAAAATTTAGTTATTCAAAATTGAATATCTCCGGTTTGGTAGGTGATAAAATTTTGTTCTTGCCTTCGTTGTGTTAGTCCTAGTAGTCTCCTAAGATTGCCAAAAAACCAGCCTCCTGTATCGCTGGGATTGACAACCTCGTGGTCAATTTTGAAGGTTATATTTTCACTCTCTTCGAATTTTCTCAGCAATGCGTTATGGGATATTCACCCAAATGGTGTCAAACGATGCCTTTAGGCGGCCGTCAAATTTTGGCGCCAAAAAATGAATAGAGCACCGATGTCGTTTCGAAGTTATTGAGCTCAAAAGATTTCAGATAGCACTTAATTTTTGTTTTTCACGTGATAGTTTTTCACAATGAGTTTTCCGCGAAAAATTTTTTTGTCACACGTATGCACGGCACAAAATCACAACTTTTGGTATATTGCACGATACCGTAACGCGAAAATATACCACTTAAATGATTTTTTATTTACGGAGCTTCGCAAAAACGTGGTGTTTTCGAGCGCGGTTGGACTCAGACTGGTTAGGTTAGGTTAGGTTAGGTTAGGTTAGGTTAGGTTAGGTTAGGTTAGGTTAGGTTAGGTTAGGTTAGGTTAGGTTAGGTTAGGTTAGGTTAGGTTAGGTTAGGTTAGGTTAGGTTAGGTTAGGTTAGGTTAGGTTAGGTTAGGTTAGGTTAGGTTAGGTTAGGTTAGGTTAGGTTAGGTTAGGTTAGGTTAGGTTAGGTTAGGTTAGGTTAGGTTAGGTTAGGTTAGGTTAGGTTAGGTTAGGTTAGGTTAGGTTAGGTTAGGTTAGGTTAGGTTAGGTTAGGTTAGGTTAGGTTAGGTTAGGTTAGGTTAGGTTAGGTTAGGTTAGGTTAGGTTAGGTTAGGTTAGGTTAGGTTAGGTTAGGTTAGGTTAGGTTAGGTTAGGTTAGGTTAGGTTAGGTTAGGTTAGGTTAGGTTAGGTTAGGTTAGGTTAGGTTAGGTTAGGTTAGGTTAGGTTAGGTTAGGTTAGGTTAGGTTAGGTTAGGTTAGGTTAGGTTAGGTTAGGTTAGGTTAGGTTAGGTTAGGTTAGGTTAGGTTAGGTTAGGTTAGGTTAGGTTAGGTTAGGTTAGGTTAGGTTAGGTTAGGTTAGGTTAGGTTAGGTTAGGTTAGGTTAGGTTAGGTTAGGTTAGGTTAGGTTAGGTTAGGTTAGGTTAGGTTAGGTTAGGTTAGGTTAGGTTAGGTTAGGTTAGGTTAGGTTAGGTTAGGTTAGGTTAGGTTAGGTTAGGTTAGGTTAGGTTAGGTTAGGTTAGGTTAGGTTAGGTTAGGTTAGGTTAGGTTAGGTTAGGTTAGGTTAGGTTAGGTTAGGTTAGGTTAGGTTAGGTTAGGTTAGGTTAGGTTAGGTTAGGTTAGGTTAGGTTAGGTTAGGTTAGGTTAGGTTAGGTTAGGTTAGGTTAGGTTAGGTTAGGTTAGGTTAGGTTAGGTTAGGTTAGGTTAGGTTAGGTTAGGTTAGGTTAGGTTAGGTTAGGTTAGGTTAGGTTAGGTTAGGTTAGGTTAGGTTAGGTTAGGTTAGGTTAGGTTAGGTTAGGTTTTTTTTTTTTTTTTTTTGAAAACACCCGTCATCACAGGGCGTTGCGTATTTCCTCCGACTTGGTGGGATCAGAGACTTTTATTTTCATATTTTTATTTTTATTTTTCCTAGTTACAATTTTCGGTACTGTTATACTAAATAATGTCTATTCTACTTAATTTACTATTTATTTACATGCATCCGTAAAACATCCACAAATGGGTTTAGCAATAACACTAATACTACACTTACTACTATACTTGTTTTATTTTAAGTTTTACTATTTTTACACTAATTTCTTATGATTACTTATCATTATATAACTATTATACATGTAAGTACATCTTTTATACTTTATTCTTTTTGATAACCCTAGCACAAATTTCTTTACAGTATTTCAAAAACTTATTTCTTATTTTCTTCTCAGCCATTATTACTGGTAAGTATTGTAAGCAAATTTTTGTATCTATTTCTGATTCCAAATTATACCTTTCCTTTTCAAAAATTGGGCAATCAATAATAAGATGCAGTACAGTTTCCTTATTTTCGGGATCACAGACACACGCCGGGCTCTCCTTGCACTTAAATCGGTTCAAGTACTCGGAGAACCCGCCATGACCTGTTAACACTTGTGCAAGAAGGGGGTCAAAGTCAAGCTTTCGAACTATTCCGTAGGCAGTCCGGGCGTCAGGAAAAAAGGCCTTTGTTGTGGATGCGGTGTTCCCTGACTGGTATCTCGTGTTCCATTCGTCAAGCGAGTCCTTTCGGATCTCTCGCTTGACGAAGGAAACTGGGCACAGATCATAGTCTGGCCTTGTCTTTTTGCCCACAGCCGCCTCCTTAGCCAGCATATCAGCCCTTTCGTTGCCCTCCAGACCCTCGTGTGCCTTTATCCAGTAAAATTTTACGTTCTTACCTCGTTTAATATACGATTGGATATTTTTCTGGATTTTGGCCACGAGGGGGTGAAGGGAAACACTACGGGTCACTGATTCTAGGGCCGATCTGGAGTCACTGTAGACCTCAAAAACTTGAGCCGGATGTCTCATAGCCAACTCTGTGGCCTTAAATAGAGCCAATAGCTCGGCTTGATACACCGTGCAGAAATTCTCTAACTTAAATTTTTGGGCTCTGGTTTCCTGGCCGTTTTCCCAAAGAGACAACGCCGCACCAACCTTACCTTCGATTTTACTCCCATCGGTGAAGATCTTTGGGTTTTCGAGACCTTGCTGGGCGAGTTGTTCATCATTCATCACGCATTCGAAACCTATGCCAATTTGTTCTGCCGGATGTGGTATCTGTGTATAAGGCACAGCTGTTTCTATGTCTCGGTCTCCTATAACTCTCCGGGAGAAACCTTTCTTTATCTCAAAAAGAGAGGCCGCTTCCTGGATCCTAAGATCCAGTGGAAGCAGTCCGGAGAGTACCAGAGCCGAGTTCAGTGACGTTGTCCTATAAGCTTTAATAATTTTTTGCACAAAGCCACGCTGGACTGCATCTAGGTGCTTCCTTATACACTGTTTACCCGCCGCAGGTGCCCAGGCGCATGCCGCATATAGAATTACTGGCTCCACCACCGCGGTGTATATGGTTCTGATTATCTCAGGTCCCAGGCCCCAGCTTACCTTTGCGGCTCCGGACAACTGTTTGTACAAATTAAGCGCCTTCCTGCATACGTTCGACGCGTGAGCGTTGAACGTTAGCTTATTGTCGATAGTGAGCCCGAGTATTTTAATCTCCTGAGACAGAGCAATATCTTCCCCGCCCATGTGCAGAAGTGGTGAGTCGTACTTTAATTTGTTTGTAATAATCATAGCCTTTGTTTTATGAGGCGCAAACTTTAGTTTATTTCTGACTCCCCACTTCTGAACATGCTCGAGAGCCGCGTTTGCCCGCCGCTGGACGTCAAGTGCTGTATTTCCCGAGACAATCAGGACCACATCATCCGCAAACGCCTGACAATGTTCACCCAGCTCCTCCAGTTCCTTAAGCAGAGGGTCGAGGATTAAGTTCCAGAATGTGGGCCCGCTTATAGAGCCCTGCACACAACCCTTTGTTGTTTTGCGTTGGTGTTCCGCGCCTGCATACCTAACACGCACTCTCCTATCAGATAAGTAACTATCGGCTAGTCGCCTCAAGTTCACCGGGCATCCAGTTTCCGCCAGTCGACATGTCATTGCCGGCCACCATGCGCTATCGAAGGCTCCCTCTATGTCTAATGATATGACAACCATGAGTTTCTTATCCTTAAGCTTGTCTTTGATATGTTTTATCATGTCATAGAGGGAGTCCTCCGTGCTACGCTGTGGTGTGAATCCATACTGGTTTGTACTCGCTTCCGGTGAAATATGCCATCTAATGCGTTTAACTAGCATTTTCTCCATAATTTTCCCCAGTACAGGCAGTAGCCCAATCGGCCTATACGATTTGGGGTGCGTGTAGTCTTCTTTTCCCTGCTTTCTCAGTACTACCACAACTGCCTCCTTCCAGGTGGTCGGAAAGTGGGACAGACTGAGACATCTATTTAAAAGCGCCAGAAACAGGGGTGGGTTATTGGCAATAGCCACTTTGCAAATATCTGCGGTGAGTCCATCGATTCCAGGTGCTTTCTTCGGATTAAAACTAGATGCGGCCCATTTTAGTTCTTCCATCGTAAACAGAGGGTCGAATGTCTCACCATCCGTCTTTTCGTTAGCTCTGTTCGCCAGCTCTCGTACCTTTTTGTGACTCGCATCGTCATCCAGCGTTTTATCCTCAGGATAAAATGTCTCCGACAGCAGCCTGGCCGATTCACCGCCACCGAGGACTTGTCCTCTCTGAACTAGGGGGACATCCTCCTGTCTAGTGGTTGTGCGGCCTATAACCCTATAAATGCTATCCCACATCGTTTCACGGTCTTGCTTTCCACAAAACTCCTTCCAGCTTGCTGTCTGTGCATTCTTTACAGCCCTCCTATACTCCTCTTTTGCTGTAAGGTACAGCTCGACAACCCACGCTCGACGATCCAGTGCAGCGCAGGAGATTCTCCTTTTCTTCCTTTTCAGGTCCTCTTTCATTTGCGTCAATTCCTCATTCCACCAGGGCAATCCTGTTCGTTTTGTGTTTTTCACTCTTGGTATAGTTCCTTCACATGACTCTTCTATTGATTCTGTGTATTTTTCTATCATATTGTCCAAATCTTCTATTATTTCTATCTTATCTATTTCTGTTTCGTTAATGTTTTTATTTTCACAGACTTGGCTTAGTTTTTTACAAAACTCTGTCCAGTTTGCCTTTTTTGTGTTGTATTTTCTAGTAGTCCTTTTTATATCTATTCCTATTGATTTTTCTAATTTTAATTCAAACAGGATTGCTTTGTGGTCCGATGTAGTCATGTCTCCCGCTAGTCTCCAATTTTTCACCCTGCCAAGCATATTCTCTGTGCATGTAGTTATGTCTACACAGCTGCTGTACCTCCTACCTCCCCTGATGACATCGAAGGTAGGAGCTGTTCCGAGGTTGAGGATGTGAAGTCCTAACTCGTCGAGCGTGCCTGCCAAAGCATCTCCTCTCTGGTCCACTTCCCGACTCCCCCACCAAGTGTTCCATGCGTTAACATCTCCCCCCAGTATTACGTCCCTTACTCCAATCCCCTCCATTATTACCCTAATATGGTCCAAATCTGGCTCAATAGGCTGTCCACCATCAAAGTACACTGACACAACTCCTATTTCCCAGGCTCCTGTCCTCAGTTTTGCAACCGCAAAGTTTTCAGTTGTTAGGTTTGGACACTGTGTTAGGTTTATAGCGTCATCAAAAAGTACTATGGCCGCCTTATTCACCTTCTCGGTTTTCCTGGCACATTGTACGACTCGTGTACCCTGATAGTTCTTCATTACTCCGACACTACCTATATATGGCTCCTGGACCATAGCAAATGCCAATTTCCTTTTGCACGCTTCTAAGATAAATTCGGCTGTGGCTAGCTCGCACTTCTGGAGGTTTGCTTGGACCACGCAATACTGGTGTTTTGTACCTTCGCTTGTACTGCTTGTCTTATTCACGCCTGGGACCACCTTAGCAATAGGCTACGGCGGATCTCGCCAAGGACTCCCACCTCTTCCGGACCGGGCACTCTGCGCTAAAAGCATTGTGACCCACATGATCTAACCTAGCTCTCACACAATTGCGGCATGTTGGGGCCTCCCCGGCAAGCCAGTCTGGACATTCTGTTCTAAGGTGTGGGCCACCGCAGTGGCTGCACAGATCTACTGGGTTATCGCGACATACCCGCTTCCCATGTCCAAAGCCCAAGCAGCGGGAACACTGTATCAATGGGGATTGGTCTGCTACCTTAAGCCGCTGAATGTCGATATGGACTGTACCAGCCTCTGTTAGCCTGCTCCAGATAATTGGTGATACACTAACTACAATATGGCAAGTATGTGGGTTTCTAGCCTTTTTTCTATATTTTATAATCACTCTATCGTTCTCATCATTCACGTCTTTGAAGATATGAGTATTTTGCGTACGAAAAGCTTTGAGGACGTCTTCATCCGTGTTGTATTTAAGAACTCCCCAGATGATGACCAGTGGGTCTTTGTTTCTCACTTGTTCTACATTGAGTTCCGTTCCCGCTTTCAATATTCTGTCTTTGACTCTATCTATCTCCGTTTGCGTTTGGCACCCCACGACTACCTTTTTATCTCTTCCTTTCCTTATCTTGTCTATTTTCACTCCTTCTTCTTTGGCATTTACTGCTTTCCGTATCTTTTCGAGCACTTGTTCTCCTGTGTCATTCTTGTCGTTGGAAGTTATCACCACTGAGTGTATAGCCATGGTCTCTGGGTGCTTCTTCCTCAGAGGACCAGCCGTCACACTAGCGTATGTCGCTTTTTCTTCTCTTATTTCTTGTTCTTTCTCTATTGCTTCTCTTAATTTCACCATTTCCTTAAAGTTTTCTTCGAGTTGCCTTCCATGTTCTTCAATTTTCTTTAGCAGTTTGCCTTCTTCCTTTTCCTTTCCTGTCTCCTGACTTGAGTTTCTGTCGTTCACTCTCTCACTGTTAGTTTCTTGGACTTGTTCTTCATTAGTTAAGCTTATCTTACCAGAGTTTCTTTCTGCTTCCCCTTCTTTCACTAATTGAAAAAGACGTTCTATTGCCAGGGTAACCTCAGTTTTGATGTCCGTTCTTAAGTTTCTTGAGTTACCAAGGTGCAGCTTCGCCTTGGTAATGCAAGCTTTGGCTTCAGCTACTCTGTTTACGTACTTGGGTTTTTCCGCTTTCGGTGATGCATTCGAGGTTTCAACTGATGCGCGTCTGCGCGTTGCTACTTCTTTCTTCTCCTGAAGTGGTATTGCTTTCTGACTTACCTTCATAGTATCTAAAAGATTTGTCTTTGATGATGTCTTCTGGGATGAAGTCTTTTCCTCTGTTCTTGCGGCTTCCCAATCTCCTATACTCTTCCTTACGTTGCAAGTCTGCGACATGTCGATAATTTGTGTAGAAGGGCCGGCCTTCTCCGTCTCATTTGATGGGCTAACTGAGCCTTCGTCTTTACCAGCTTTCATGTCTCGTTTTGCGGGGGTGCGATATCCAAACATATTGTCAGAGGAACACGTTAGTTGCGTCACTAATTATGATATTGCAGATACTTTGTGTAAGGTTTGTAAAAGTTATAAATTTGTCAAATCTCTGCAAATTTTTTAATTGTATATACGATGAAATACTAAAATAAATGAAAAGAAAAAGTACAATACAAAAGTCACAGAGACAAAGAATCTATCCGTTATATTGTCTATTAGCTTACATTTAATAAGCCTGTACCTAGTCATTAAATCTAATAACAGACCTTGATCTGATGTCAGGGGGCTTCCACGAACCAGGTTCGTCAATTAAGAGAAAATATAAAATAAAAAATAAATTAAGACTCTACATAGAGTCGAACTCTATCCACGACTGGACAGCTCTCCCCAAGCCCTTTTCAATGAGCCCAAACACGCCTGCTCAAAACCAAAAAGTCTCCGAGAAAACCCGGTGCGAAATTCCGGTTGCCAGGGCAAGATGGCGCCCAAAGTCTGGTTATCTGTGGTTTTCTCCGGAACCGTCAGCCCGAATATCACCGTGTTTGGGCTTTTCTGGATGGGCTTGTTGAGACCTATCAAGTAAAGTGGTTTTCAGGCCTGAAAATACCTATGTCCTGAAAGCTCCTGAAGGGTTGCTTGTCGAGCAGGGAGGGACCAGCCGACGCCCTGAAAGAAAACCCGAACTCTCCACGACCTCTGGTTCGGGAGCTAAACGAGTTCAAAAACTGGTCTGACAGTTCGAGAACTGTCAGAGTCAATCTTCAAACCGGTACAGCTTACCCTCTACTAGTCGAAGAGTGGTCGAGTTTGGGCTCGTTTGACTTGGCTCGTCCCGCTCCGACGTGCAAAACAGTTTTCAGGCGCCTGAAATTCTTCAGCTCCAAAGCTTCCGTAACCAGATGGATCGGGTAGGGTTTATCTCCCCAAACACCACTGTGAAGTCCGCAACTCTCTACGAGCACCGGATCCGGAGCAATAGTGGGCCAAACTTTTTCAAGATGGCCGCCCAGCTGTCAAATGCCGACTTCAATTGACTATAGCTCCGCAACCACCCATCACATCGAGCTGCGGTTTAAATTATGATGCTTGGCTTGACTTTCCCTATCCGCCCAAAATAGTTTCAGGCCTGAAAACTTTCAGGTCCTAAAAATGCCTGAAAACAACAACAAAAGATTCCCACCCTTACTTCAGATAGACTTTTGAAAACCCGGGGTTTTTGCGACCAATAGCACCAGAGATAATGAACGTTTTGTGCGGCAACCTAAAAAACCAAAATGGCCGCTAAGACCTATTTTTGTCGTTACTGGAGCTATTGGGGGCAAATTTGGGCTTAAACTAATCGTAATATGCTGTCTGGAGAAGATCCTGGTGTCAATTTTAATTTATATACATTAATTTAATAGTTATTTCAAAAAATAGGAAAAAAATTAATATCTCTGTCACCATTAAAGATAAAAATATACAAAAAAATGCTAAATTCGTCTTAATTATAGGGCTCTCTCCTGATTACATCAAATTGAAAATTTTTGAATTCCGTTATACAAAAAGTTTAAAAGTTTGAAAAATTTCAAAAATCTTCAATATCCTAAAAAATAAAATACATAAAAATCTTAACTTAAAGCAGGCTTCTTCTCCAAATGAGCGCGCAGCAGGATCAGCAGCAAAAAAGTGGGGTCCTGCCTGAAAATTTTTCAGGGCAAGGGGCCAAAGTTTAGATCTTCTTATGTCTTCCTCTTCCTTCCTGGTTGAGGTAAAAATCTAATCAAGATGAATTTTACCTAGTTTTATTATGCTTCTTTTGCTGCCAAAAAATTAAGTCTCTGTGACGTCTGGATCGACTACCACGTGGTCCAAATTGAGGTTATATTTCGCAGTTTTCCTTGATTTTCTCCTCAGTGCGTAGTCAGATTTTTGCGAGCGTAGTATCAAAAGATGTCAATCAGTGCTCCCCAAAGTAATTCGATGGAAAATTTTGAAAAAAGTGTGAAGCCTTACAGTTATTTAGCTCCGAGTGTTTCGAAACTTCTGATATCTTCAGTTTTTCCAAGCTGTTTGTTGAGTGCGAGTTTTCCGCGAAAAACTTTTTCCACTGATAGATGCACTGCACAATTTCACAACTTTAGACGTATAGCACGGCACGATAGGGTGAGAAAAAACCACTTTACAGATTTTTTAAGCACGGAGCGAGTCTAAAAACGATCCGACCGCCACGAGAGTCAGGGGGGTACTGGTTAGGTTAGGTTAGGTTAGGTTAGGTTAGGTTAGGTTAGGTTAGGTTAGGTTAGGTTAGGTTAGGTTAGGTTAGGTTAGGTTAGGTTAGGTTAGGTTAGGTTAGGTTAGGTTAGGTTAGGTTAGGTTAGGTTAGGTTAGGTTAGGTTAGGTTAGGTTAGGTTAGGTTAGGTTAGGTTAGGTTAGGTTAGGTTAGGTTAGGTTAGGTTAGGTTAGGTTAGGTTAGGTTAGGTTAGGTTAGGTTAGGTTAGGTTAGGTTAGGTTAGGTTAGGTTAGGTTAGGTTAGGTTAGGTTAGGTTAGGTTAGGTTAGGTTAGGTTAGGTTAGGTTAGGTTAGGTTAGGTTAGGTTAGGTTAGGTTAGGTTAGGTTAGGTTAGGTTAGGTTAGGTTAGGTTAGGTTAGGTTAGGTTAGGTTAGGTTAGGTTAGGTTAGGTTAGGTTAGGTTAGGTTAGGTTAGGTTAGGTTAGGTTAGGTTAGGTTAGGTTAGGTTAGGTTAGGTTAGGTTAGGTTAGGTTAGGTTAGGTTAGGTTAGGTTAGGTTAGGTTAGGTTAGGTTAGGTTAGGTTAGGTTAGGTTAGGTTAGGTTAGGTTAGGTTAGGTTAGGTTAGGTTAGGTTAGGTTAGGTTAGGTTAGGTTAGGTTAGGTTAGGTTAGGTTAGGTTAGGTTAGGTTAGGTTAGGTTAGGTTAGGTTAGGTTAGGTTAGGTTAGGTTAGGTTAGGTTAGGTTAGGTTAGGTTAGGTTAGGTTAGGTTAGGTTAGGTTAGGTTAGGTTAGGTTAGGTTAGGTTAGGTTAGGTTAGGTTAGGTTAGGTTAGGTTAGGTTAGGTTAGGTTAGGTTAGGTTAGGTTAGGTTAGGTTAGGTTAGGTTAGGTTAGGTTAGGTTAGGTTAGGTTAGGTTAGGTTAGGTTAGGTTAGGTTAGGTTAGGTTAGGTTAGGTTAGGTTAGGTTAGGTTAGGTTAGGTTAGGTTAGGTTAGGTTAGGTTAGGTTAGGTTAGGTTAGGTTAGGTTAGGTTAGGTTAGGTTAGGTTAGGTTAGGTTAGGTTAGGTTAGGTTAGGTTAGGTTAGGTTAGGTTAGGTTAGGTTAGGTTAGGTTAGGTTAGGTTAGGTTAGGTTAGGTTAGGTTAGGTTAGGTTAGGTTAGGTTAGGTTAGGTTAGGTTAGGTTAGGTTAGGTTAGGTTAGGTTAGGTTAGGTTAGGTTAGGTTAGGTTAGGTTAGGTTAGGTTAGGTTAGGTTAGGTTAGGTTAGGTTAGGTTAGGTTAGGTTAGGTTAGGTTAGGTTAGGTTAGGTTAGGTTAGGTTAGGTTAGGTTAGGTTAGGTTAGGTTAGGTTAGGTTAGGTTAGGTTAGGTTAGGTTAGGTTAGGTTAGGTTAGGTTAGGTTAGGTTAGGTTAGGTTAGGTTAGGTTAGGTTAGGTTAGGTTAGGTTAGGTTAGGTTAGGTTAGGTTAGGTTAGGTTAGGTTAGGTTAGGTTAGGTTAGGTTAGGTTAGGTTAGGTTAGGTTAGGTTAGGTTAGGTTAGGTTAGGTTAGGTTAGGTTAGGTTAGGTTAGGTTAGGTTAGGTTAGGTTAGGTTAGGTTAGGTTAGGTTAGGTTAGGTTAGGTTAGGTTAGGTTAGGTTAGGTTAGGTTAGGTTAGGTTAGGTTAGGTTAGGTTAGGTTAGGTTAGGTTAGGTTAGGTTAGGTTAGGTTAGGTTAGGTTAGGTTAGGTTAGGTTAGGTTAGGTTAGGTTAGGTTAGGTTAGGTTAGGTTAGGTTAGGTTAGGTTAGGTTAGGTTAGGTTAGGTTAGGTTAGGTTAGGTTAGGTTAGGTTAGGTTAGGTTAGGTTAGGTTAGGTTAGGTTAGGTTAGGTTAGGTTAGGTTAGGTTAGGTTAGGTTAGGTTAGGTTAGGTTAGGTTAGGTTAGGTTAGGTTAGGTTAGGTTAGGTTAGGTTAGGTTAGGTTAGGTTAGGTTAGGTTAGGTTAGGTTAGGTTAGGTTAGGTTAGGTTAGGTTAGGTTAGGTTAGGTTAGGTT